>CM073003.1:1462198-2924397 GCA_037038555.1 Rhynchonycteris naso
TCAGAAGTATCCTAACTTTAATGTGAGCTCACCAGTCTTTCCAGGTTATTGCCATTTGACCTTGTTGGAATACATTTCTAGCCAACAGCAAAAGTGTGTTTTCACTCCTTACTAAACAGCACAAATTTAAATAAAATCTGGTTTTCTTACTTGAAAATCTTATAGTGTACAGAGAACTGCAAAGAGTAACACCTATAACAAAGCATTAAAATACGTTGTTTGTATGCATCAGATTGAATAATTGACTTCTTTTGAATATTTACATAAAAAATCAACCTCTGTCTTATAAGAAACAATTATATATATCTATTGGAAAGTCACTTCCCATGCTCAAATCATACACGTTTCTTTGTGTTCAGTATGTGTACAACATTCTGAAGTGAGCATTGCAGGATATAAAAAATCAGTGTTAAAACTATGAGAAAATGATTATTTTTTTAACATAATTTATTAGGGGAGAGAACTTGCTTCCAAACCCTGAATTCAACTTCTCTGTTATCAGAAACAAGTAACTTATATTTCACATAAGCAGCAAGTACAATTTAACTGCTCGTGTAAAAGAAATGTACCAGGGCCCTTCGAATAAACACAAGTTATATAAACTATTTAACTCTACAGTACAAGTAAAGGGGATTCTGAAATAAGAAACCTATTTTTTCCTCTCATCATGAAGAGAATCTCATGTATTTTCTACACTAGTTGATATACGTAATTAAAGAGAACCACATATGTGTTTTTAATCTGCAAAGAAATGATTCTCTACACTATGTGTTAATTTATTCTTACTCTAAACCTGTATTAAAACTAAGATCAGGAAGATAACCTAACTTTAATGGGAGTTCATCAGTCTTCTAGATTATTGCCATTTGGCAGTGTTAGAATACCTTTTGAACAACTGCAAAAAATTGTTTTTAAAGTGGTTAGTTAACAGCACAAATTTTACTATGACTGTAGCATTCTTACTTGAAAATCTTACATTCTACAAATAACTGCTAGGAGTAACACATACAATAAAGCATTGTAATGCATTGTTTCTATGAATCAGATTGAATGATCCACGTTTTTTACATATTTACATAAAAAATCAACTCCTGTTTTATCAGAAACCGTTTCATATATCTATTGGAAAGTCATTTTACATGTTCAATTCATACACCATTTTTTGTGTTCATTATGTGTACAACGTTTTGAAGTGAGCATTGCAGGATATACAAAAATCGGTATTAAAACAATAAAAAAATGATTATAATGTTAACTTATTCCATTAGGGCAGAGAAAATGCTTCATTACTTTGAAAGCGTTGTGTTCCCGTGTTAGTTAGCACTGTCTAAAATTGCAACAATATATAGAAGTTGTACAGTGAATCTCTCATTCTCTTGGTGAGCAAATACAGCAGCATCAAGATGTATAGTTCCTATACTACCATATATAAATACACAGTGTTCTGCTCATTAGGAATAGCAGTGCTTCTCAGAATCTTCTTTCTCTTTATTGAATTAAAAAATACTATGTTTTATAACACAGTAATGCCAATTCAGCACTCACGGCTAATGTTCTATAACTGAAAATAATAGGGTGGTCCTTAGTTCTATGAAATATAGTTTTGGGTGAAGTTTTGCGAGGATTTTTTTATACTTCTATTCTGAGCATATTCCAGAACTGATGTTAATGCTTGGTTACAAGTGTCATTTACCTTTTTTTGGTTTTGAGTTTTTGTAGAAATGAAATTTAAGCATTTTGTGCAAGCTTCACTCATATGTACATGTGGAATTACTTAAAATTTGACCTAAAGCGTATAAATTTTTCTTTTCTGCACATCTCGGGCAAAAATGTCTTTCAAGCTGATTTTACATAAAGCTTTTTTTTTTAATTTATTTTTATTTATTCATTTTAGAGAGGAGACACACACACACAGAGAGAGAGAGAGAGAGAGAGAGAGAGAGAGAGAGAAAGGGGGGAGGAGCTAGAAGCATCAACTCCCATATGTGCCTTGACCAGGCCAGTGCAGGGTTTTGAACTGGCGACCTCAGTGTTCCAGGTCGACGCTATATCCACTGTGCCACCACAGGTCAGGCTCAGCTTTCTTTTTAATTAATCACTGCTTATTATATGAAATGCACATGTCTTAGACTGCTGAGTTCATTAAACGATCGTATTTTTTACGTAAATTGAGTGAACATTGTGTGAACAGATATTTCTACCTTGAAGATAACACTATGGAAAACTAATTTAAAAGAAACTTTTATCTGTCATGAACAGCAAGTACATAAAAACTGAAGAAATACAGGAAATGTCCCACGGCCATTAAATAATACTAGTGATGTAAACTTTATCTATCTCTACAGTTAAACTAAAGGAGATTCTGAACAAAGAAATATATTGCTTTTTCTCATCAAGGACAGAATTTCATGTAGTTTACCCCTAATTGATCTACATAATTAAATAAAATTACAAATGTGTATTAAAACTGCAAATAATTGTTTCTGTAAACTTTGTGTTATTTTGCTCTTACTGTTATACTGTATATCAAATTAAGATCCAGAATATATCGTAAAATTAATGTGAGATCATCACTCTTTCTCGCTTATTGCCATTTGACAGTGTTAGAATAACTTTCTGGGCAACTGAAAAAGAGTGTGTTTTAAAACCTTACTAAACAGCACAAAGTTAACTAAAAGTCTGGCTATCTTACTTCAAAATCTTATAGTGTACAGAGAACTGCAAAGAGTAACACCTATAACAAAGCATTGAAATGCGTTTTTTGTATGCATCAGAGTGAATAATGGACGTGTTTTACATATTTACATGACTAATCAACCTCTGTGTTATCAGGAACAGTTTTATATATCTATTGGAAAGTCACTTTCCATGCTCAATTTATACACGTTTCTTTTTGTTCAGTATATGTACCACATTTTGAAGTGAGCATTGCAGAATATACAAAAATCAGTGTTAAAACTATGAGAAAATGATTATTTTTTTAACTTATTTCATTAGGGCAGAGAAAATGCTTCATTAGTTTGAAAGCATTGTGTGCCTGGGTTAGTTAGCACTATCTAAAACAGCCACAGTATATAGAACTTGAACAGTCATTGTCTCATTTTAATGGTGAGCAAATGCAGCAGCATCAAGATGTATAGTTTTTATACTACTTGATAAAGTTACACAGTGTTCTGCTCATTAGAAGTAGCAGTGCTTGCCATAACCTTCTTTTTCTTTATTGAATTAAAAAGGACTGTGGTTTATAACACAGTAATGCCAATTAACACTCAATGGTAAGGTTTTGTAACTGAAGATAATTGTGAGGTCCTTAGTTCTTTGAAATATAGTTCTGGGTGAAGTTGTGCGAACATTATTTTATACTTCTATGAGGAGCATATTCCAGAACAGATGTTAATGCTTGGTTAAAAGTGTCATTTAACTTTTTTCTTGTCTATGAGTTCGTGTTGAAATGAAATTTAAGTATTTTGAGCTAGCTGCACTCATATTTACACGTGGAATTACTTTTAATTTGGCCTGACGCGTTTATATTTATCTTTTCTGTACATCTCAATCGAAAATGTATTTCAATCTGATGTTAGATAAAGGTTTCTTTTTAATTAGTCGCTGCTTACTATAGAAAATTCAAATGTCTTTGAATGCTGAGTAAATTAAACAATCGAATTCCTTACGTAAATTTGAAGACCATTATGTAAACATATATTTCTACCTTGAAGATAATACTAGAAAATGCTAATTTAAAAGTAACTTTTATATCGCATGAACTGCAAGTATATTTTATCTGAATAAGTACAGGAAATGTTCCACGGCCATTAAAGAAAGACTAGTGATGTAAACTTTATGTATCACTACAGTTCAACTAAAAGAGATTCTGAACAAAGAAATATATTGTTTTTCTCATCGAGGTCAGAATTTCATGTACTTTTTACTCTAATTAATCTACATAATTAAATAGAACCACAAATGGGTTTTAAAACTGCAGAGAAATCTTTCTCCACATTGTGCGTGAATTTACCTTTACTGAAAACCTATATAACACACTGATTAAGATGTATCCTAAGTTTAATATGAGCTCATTAGTCTTCTCGCTTATTGCCATTTGACTGTGTTGGAATACCTTTCTAGCCACCTGCAAAAGTGTGTTATCACTCCTTACTAAACAGGCCAAATTTAACTAAAAGTCTGGCATTCTTACTTGAAAATCTTATTTGTACAAAGAACTGCTAAGAGTAACGTGTATAATGAATTGTTGAAATGCGTTGTTTCTATAAATCCAATTTTCTGGTCCACGGTTTATACATAGATATGTGCATCAAAAAATCATTTTCTCAGTTATCAGAAACTCATATTTCTATTGGAAAGTCTTTTTATATGTTCAACTTATGCAGGGTTTTTTTGTGTTCAGTATGTGTACAACATTCTGAGTGAGCATTGCAGGATATTCAAAAATCAGAGTAAAAACTATGAGAAAATGATGATAATTTTAAATTATTTCATTAGGGTAGAGAACATGCTACAATACTCTGAAAGGATTCTGTGTCAGGTTTAATTAGCACTGTTGAAAACAGCTACAATATATAAAAGTTTAACAGTGAAACTCTCATTCCCTTGGTTAGCAAATGCAACAGCATCAAGTTTTATAGTGATGATACTGCCTGATAAAGTTACAAAGTGTTTTGCTGATTAGAAGTAGCAGAGCTTGTCAGAGTCTTTTTTTCTTTATTGAATTGAAAATACTGTGTTTTATAATACAGTCATGCATATTTAGCACTCACTGCTAAAATTCTGTAACTGTACATAATGGGGAGGACATTAGTTCTTTGAAATGTTGTTCTGGGTGAAACTGTGAGATTATTATTTTATACTTCTATAATGAGCATATTCCAGAACAGATGTTAATGCTTGATTAAAAGTGTCATTTACTTTTCTTGTCTATTCGATTCTGTTGAAATGAAATTTAAGCATTTTGAGCAAGCTTCAATCATATGTACATGTGGAATTAATGAAAATTTGACCTGAAGCATTTTATTTTTCTTCTCTGCACATCTCAGTCTAAACTGTCTTTCAAGCTGATGTTACATAAAGCTTTTTTTTAAATTAATCACTGCTTATTATATGAAATGCACATGTCTTAGAATGCTGAGTTCATTAAACAATCGCATTTCTTACGAAAATTGAAATACCATTGTTTAAACACATATTTCTACCTTGAAGATAACACTATTTAATCCTAATTTAGAAGTAACTTTTATCTAACATAAACAGCAAGTACAAGTTAACTGCACAAGTACAGGAAATATTCCAGGGCCATTATATGAAAGTCTAGTGATGTAAACTTTATTAAAACTACTGATAAAATAAAAAAGATTCTGAACTAAGAAATCTTTTGTTTTTTTCATCAAAAGCAGAATTTCACGTACTTTTCGCCTAATTGATCTACATAATTGAATAAAACCACAAATGTGTTTTAAAACTGCAAATAATTATATTTGTAAAATTTGTGTTTTTTTTCTCATACTATAAAACTGTATATCAAATTAAGATCCAGTACATATTGTAAAATAATGTGAGATCATCACTCTTTCTTGCTTATTGCCATTTGATAATGTTAAAATATCTTTCTTGCAAACTCGAAAAAAGTGTGTTTTAAAACCTTACTAAACAGCACAAATTTAACTATAAGTCTGGCTTTCTTACTTGAAAATCTTATAGTGTACAGAGAACTTCAAAGAGTAACACCTATAAGAAAGCATTCAAATGCGTTGTTTCTATGCATCAGATTGAATAATGGAGGTGTTTCACAGATTTATAAGAAAAATCAAATCCTGTTTTATAAGAAACCGTTTCATATATCTACTGGAAAGTCATTTTATATGTTCAATTCATACACCATTTTTTGTGTTCATTATGTGTACAACGTTCTGAAGTGAGCATTGCAGGATATAAAAAATCGGTGTTAAAACTATAGAAAAATGATTATAATTTTAACTTCTTTCATTAGGGCAGAGAACATGCTTCATTACTTTGAATGCCTTGTGTGCCAGGGTTAGTTAGCACTGTCTAAAACAGCCACAGTATAAAGAAGTTGAACAGTTAATCTCTCATTCTCTTGGTGAGCAAATTCAACAGCATCAAGATGTATAGTTCCTATACTACCTGATAAAGTTACACAGTGTTCTGCTCATTAGAAGTAGCAGTGCTTGTCAAAATATTCTTTGTCTTTCTTGAATTAAAAAAAAATGAGTTTTATAACACACTAATGCCAATTTAGCACTCATTCCTAAAGTTCTGTAACTGAACATAATTGGGTGGACCTTAGTTCTTTGAAATATAATTCTGGGTGAAGTTGTGCGAAGATTATTTTATACTTCTATGATGAGCATATTCCAGAATAGATGTTAATGCTTGGTTAAAAGTGTCATTTACGTTTTTTTTGTCTATCAGTTTGAGTTGAAATAAAATTTAATATTTTGAGCTAGCTGCACTCATACTTACACGTGGAATTAGTTGTCATTTGACCTGAAGCGTTTATATTTAACTTGTCTGTACATCTCTCTCAAAAATGTCGTTCAAGCTGATGTTGGATAAAGCTTTCTTTTTAATTAATTGCTGCTTTAAAAAAAGGCACATGTCTTAGAATGCTGAGTTCATTATACAATCGAATTCCTTACGTAAATTGAAAGACCATTGTGTAAACAGATATTTCTACCTTGAAGATAACACTAGTAAATCCTAATGTAGAAGAAACTTTTATCTTACATGAACAGCAAGTACATTCTAACTTAATCAGTACAGGAAATGTTCCAGGGCCATTATAAAAAAGACTAGTGATGTAAACTTTATCTATAACTACAGTTAAACTAAAGGAGATTCTGAACTAAAATATCTACTTTTTTTTCTAATCAACGACAGAATTTCATGTACTTCTACCCTAATTAATCTGCATAATTAAATAGAACCACAAATGGGTTTTAAAACTGCAGAGAAATCTTTCTAAAACTGTGCGTGAATTTACCTTTACTGAAAACCTATATAACACACTGATTAAGATGTATCCTAAGTTTAATATGAGCTCATTAGTCTTCTCGCTTATTGCCATTTGACTGTGTTGGAATACCTTTCTAGCCACCTGCAAAAGTGTGTTATCACTCCTTACTAAACAGGCCAAATTTAACTAAAAGTCTGGCATTCTTACTTGAAAATCTTATTTGTACAAAGAACTGCTAAGAGTAACGTGTATAATGAATTGTTGAAATGCGTTGTTTCTATAAATCCAATTTTCTGGTCCACGGTTTATACATAGATATGTGCATCAAAAAATCATTTTCTCAGTTATCAGAAACTCATATTTCTATTGGAAAGTCTTTTTATATGTTCAACTTATGCAGGGTTTTTTTGTGTTCAGTATGTGTACAACATTCTGAGTGAGCATTGCAGGATATTCAAAAATCAGAGTAAAAACTATGAGAAAATGATGATAATTTTAAATTATTTCATTAGGGTAGAGAACATGCTACAATACTCTGAAAGGATTCTGTGTCAGGTTTAATTAGCACTGTTGAAAACAGCTACAATATATAAAAGTTTAACAGTGAAACTCTCATTCCCTTGGTTAGCAAATGCAACAGCATCAAGTTTTATAGTGATGATACTACCTGATAAAGTTACAAAAAGTTTTGCTGATTAGAAGTTGCCGTGCTTGTCAGAATCTTATTTTTCTAATTTGAATTAAAAACTACGGTGTTTAATAACAGAGTAATACCAGTTTTGCACTCACTGTTTATGTTCTGTAACTGAACATAATGGGGAGGTCCTTAGTTCTTTGAAATATAGTTCTGAATGAATTTGGGCAAAGATTATTTTATACTTCTATGTTGAGCATATTCCAGAACAGATGTTAATGCTTGGTTACAAGTGTCATTTACATTTTTGTTGGGTTTGATTTTCTGTAGAAATGAAATTCAAGTATTTTGAGCAAGCTTCTCTCATATGTACACATAAAATTACTTCAAATTTGACCTGGAGCCTTTATATATTTCTCGTTTGCACATCTCGGTCAAAACTGTCTTTCAAGTTGATGTTACGTAAAGCTTTCTTTTTAATTAATCACTGCTTAATATATGAAGTGCACATGTCTAAAAATGCTGAGTTCATTAAACAATCACATTTTTATGTAAATTGAAAGACCATTGTGTAAAAAGATATTTCTACTTTGAAGATAACATTATTTAATCCTAATTTAGAAGTTACTTTTATCTAACATAAACAGCAAGTACAAGTTAACTGCGCAAGTACAGAAAATGATCTACGGCTATTATAAGAAATACTAGTGATGTAAACTTTATTAAAACTACTGATAAACTAAAAAAGATTCTGAACTAAGAAATCTATTGTTTTTTCTCATCAAGGACAGAATTTTATGTTCTTTCCCCCTAATTGATCACAAAATTAAATAAAACCATAAATGTGTTTTAAAACTGCAAATAACTGTTTCTGTAAACTTTGTGTTATTTTGCTCTTACTGTAAAACTGTACATCAAATTAAGATCCAGAATATATCCTAAAATTAATGTGAGATCATCACTCTTTCTCACTTATTGCCATTTGACCGTGTTAGAATACCTTTCTGGCCACCTGGAAAAGAGTGTGTTTTAAAACCTTACTATACAGCACAAATTTAACTAAAAGTCTAGCTTTCTTATTTGAAAATCTTATAGTGTACAGAGAACTGCAAAAAGTAACACCTATAACACAGCATTGAAATGCGTTGTTTGTATGCATCAGAGTGAATAATGGACGTGTTCTACATATTTACCTGAAAAATCAACCTCTATGTTATCAGAAACAGTTTTATATATCTATTGGAAAGTCACTTTCCATGCTCAAAACATACACGTTTCTTTTTGTTCAGTATGTGTACCAAATTTTGAAGTGAGCATTTCAGGATATACAAAAATCAGTGTTAAAACTGTGAGAAAATGATTATTATTTTAACTTATTTCATTAGGGGAGAGAACTTGCTTCCAAACTCTGAATTCAACTTCCTTTTTATCAGAAACAAGTAACTTATATTTCACAAAGGCTCATGTAGAAGAAATGTTCCAGGGCCCTTCGAAGAAAACAAGTTATATAAACTATTTAACTCTACAATACAAGTAAAAAGGATTCTGAATTAAGAAACCTATTTTTCCTTCTCATCATGAAGAGAATCTCATGTATTTTCTACACTAGTTGATCTACATAATTAAAGCGAACCACAAATGTGTTTTAAATCTGCAAAGAAATGTTTCTCTACACTATTTGTTATTTTACTCTTACTCTAAACCTGTATCACAAACTAAGATCAGGAAGATAACATAACTTTAATGTGAGATCATCAGTCTTCTAGATTATTGGCATTTGGTATTGTTAGAATAACTTTGGAACAACTGCCAAAGAATGTGTTTAAACTGGTTAGTTAACAGCACTAATTTTACTATGAGTCTAGCATTCTTACTTGAAAATCTTACATTCTACAAATAACTCCTAGGAATAATACATACAATAATGCATTGAAATGTGTTGTTTCTATGAATCAGATTGAGTTATCGACGTTTTTTACATATTTAATTAAAAAATCAACTCCTGTTTTATCGGAAACAGTTTCATATACCAATTGGAAAATCATTTTACATGTGCAATTCATACACCAGTTTTTGTGTTCATTATGTGTACAGCGTTCTGAAGTGAGCATTGCAGGATATACAAAAATCAGTGTTAAAACTATAAAAACATGATTATAATTTTAACTTATTTCGTTAGGGCAGAGAACATGCTTCATTTCTTTGAAAGTGTTGTGTGCTAGGGTTAGTTACCACTGTCTTAAGAGCCCCAGTATTTAGAAGTTGAACAGTGAATCTCTCATACTCTTCGTGAGCAAATGCAACAGCATCAAGATGTATAGTCCATATACTACCTGATGAAATTACACAGTGTTCTGCTCATTAGTAGTAGCAGTGCTTGTCAGAATCTTCTTTTTCTTTATTGAATTAAAAAAAATACTGTGTTTCACAACACAGTAATGCCAATATAGCACTCACTGCTAACGTTCTATAACTGAACATAATGAGGAGGTCCTTGGTTCTTTGAAATATAGTTCTGGGTGAAGTTGTGCGAAGATTATTTTATACTTCTATGATGAACATATTCCAGAACAGATGTTAATGCTTGATTAAAAGTGTCATTTACATTTTTATTGTCTATGAGTTAGTGTTGAACTGAAATTTAAGTACTTTAAGCTAGCTGCACTCATATTTACACGTTGAATAACTTGTAATTTGAACTGAAGAGTTTATATTTACCTTGTCTTTACATCTCGCTCAAAAATGTCTTTTAAGCTGATGTTAGATAAAGCTTTCCTTTTAATTAATCACTGTTTATTATAGGAAATGCACATGTCTTAGAATGCTGAGGTCATTAAACAATCAAATTTTTTAGGTAAATTGGTAAACCATTTTCCAGAACAGATGTTAATGCTTGATTAAAAGTGTCATTTACCTTTTTATTGTCTATGAGATTGTGTTGAAATGAAATTTAAGTACTTTAAGCTAGCTGCACTCATATTTACACGTGGAATTACTTGTAATTTGACCTGAAGAGTTTATATTAATCTTGTCTGTACATCTCGCTCAAAAATGTCTTTCAAGCTGATGTTAGATAAAGCTTTCCTTTTAATTAATCACTGTTTATTATAGGAAATGCGCATGTCTTAGAATGCTGAGTTCATTAAACACTCAAATTTTTTAGGTAAATTGGTAAACCATTGTGTACACAAATTTTTCTACCTTGAAGATAACACGAGTATATCTTAATTTAGAAGAAACTTTTATCTCGCATGAAAAGCAAGTTCATTTAAACTGAATAAGTACAGAAAATGTTCCATGGCCAGTAAAGAAAGACTAGTGATATAAACTTTATTAATCACTACAGTTAAAATAAAGGAAATTCTGAACTAAGAAATCTTTTGCTTTTTCTCATCAAGGACAGAATTTCATGTACTTTCTACCCTAATTAATCTGCATAATTAAATAGAACTAGAAATGTGTTTTAAAACTGCAGAGAATACTTTCTTTACACTGTGCGTGAATTTACTCTTACTGAATACCTGTATAACACACTGATTCAGAAGTATCCTAAGTTTAATATGAGCTCATCAGTCTTTTTCGCTTACTGCCATTTGACCGTGTTGGAATACATTTCTAGCCAGATGCAAAAGTGTGTTTTTACTCCTTACTAAACAGCACAATTTAACTAAAAGTCTGGTATTCTTACTTGAAAATCTTACATTGTACAGAGAACTGGTAAGAGTTACACATACAATAAAGCATTGAAATGCATTGTTTCTATGCTTCAGATTGAAGGATCCACGTTTTTTACATATTTACATGAAAAAGCAGCTGTTTTATCAGAAACTGTATCATGTATCAATTACAAAGTCATTTTACATGTTCATTTCATACACCTTTTTATTGCGTTCATGCTGTGTACAACCTTCTGATGTGAGTATTGCAGGACATAGAAAAATCTGTGTTCAAACTATGAGAATATGATTATTAATTTGACTTATTTCATTAGTGCAGAGAACATGCTTCAGTACTGTGAATTCTACTTTTGTGTTATCAGAATTAAGGAACTCTTATCTCACGTAGGAAGCAAGTACAATTTAAGTGCACCTGTACAGCAAATGCTCCAGGGCCATTAGAAGAAACACCATTTATATAAACTATTTAACACTACATTTACAATGAAGAGGATTCTAAACTAATAAACCTATTGTTTCCTCTCATCATGAACACAAGGTCATGCACTTTTTACCCTAATTGGTCTACATAGAGAGAACCACCAATCTCTTTTCAAACTGAAAAGAAACGTTAATCTACACTGTGTTATTTTACTCTTACTGTAAACCTTTATAACAAACTAAGATCTAGAAGATATGCTAACTTTAATGTGAGCTCATCAGTTTTATTGCCATTTGGCAGTGTTAGAATAAATGTTTGAAAAACTCCCAAGAATGTGTTTAAAGTGCGTACCTATCAGGACAAATTTTACTGAGTCTAGCATTCTTACTTGAAAATCTTACAGTGTACAGAGAACTGCGAAGAGTAACGAGTATAATGAATTGTTGAAAAGCTTTGTTTCTAGGCATCCGATTGTCTGGTTTACGGTTTTTACATAGATATGTGCATCAAAACTTCAACTTCTCACTTATCAGAAACTCATATTTCTATTGAAAAGTCTTTTTATATGTTAAACCCATGCTCGCTTCTTTGTGTTAAGTATGCATACAACATTCTAAGGGAACATTGCAGGATATACAAAAATCAGAGTTAAAAATATGAGAAAATGATTATAATTTTAAATTATTTTATTAGGGCAGAGAACATGCTTTAGTATTCTGAAAGCATTCTGGGCCAGTGTTAATGAGCACTGTCTAAAACAGCCACAGTATATAGAAATTCAACAGTGAAACTCTCATTCCCTTGGTTATCAAATGCAACAGCATCAAGCTGTATCATGATAATACTACCTGATAAATTTACAAAGCGTTCTGCTGATTAGAAGGAGCAGTGCTAGTCAGAATCTTTTTTTCTCTGTTAAACACAGTGTTTAATAGGAGAGTAATACCAATTTTGCACTCACTGTTTATTTTCTGTAACTGAACATAATGGGGAGGTCCTTAGTTCTTCGAAATATAGTTCTGGGTGAAGTTGTGCAAAGATTATGTTATACTTCTATGCTGAGCATATTGCAGAACAGATGTTAATGCTTGGTTACAAGTGTCATTTACCTTTTTATTGGGTTTGAGTTTGTGTAGAAATAAAATTAAAGCATTTTGATCAAGCTTCACTCCTATGTACACTTGGAATTACTTGTAATTTTACCTGAAGCGTTTATATTTTTCTTGTCTGCACATCTCGGGCAAAAATGTCTTTCAAGCTGATGTTACATTAATGCTTTCTTTTTAATTAATCACTGCTTATTATATGAAATGCACATGTCCTGGAATGCTGAGTTTATTAAACAATCGTATTTCTTACTTAAATTGAGAGACCATTGTGTAAAGAGATATTTCTACCTTGAAGATAACACTATTTAATCCTAATTTAGAAGTAACTTTTATCTAACATAAACAGCAAGAACAAGTTAACTGCGCAAGTATAGAAAATGTTTCAGGGCCATTATAAGAAAGACTAGTGATGTAAACTTTATTTAAAACTACAGTTAAACTAAAGAAGATTCTAAACTGAGAAATATATTGATTTTTCTCATCAAGAACAGAATTTCATGTACTTTTCCTCTAATTGATCTACAAAATTAAATAAAAAATCAAAATGTTTTAAAACTGCAAATAAGTGTTTCTGTAAACTTTGTGTTATTTTGCTCTTTCTGTAAAACTGTATATCAAATTAAGATCCAGAATATATCCTAAAATTAATGTGAGATTATCATTCTTTCTCGCTTATTGCCATTTGACAGTGTTAGAATACCTTTCTGGCTAACTGGAAAAGAGTGTTTTAAACCTTACTAAACAGCACAAAAATAACTTAAAGTCTGGCTTTCTTACTTGAAAAACTTATAGTGCACAGAGAACTGCAACGAGTAACACCTATAAAAAAGCATTGAAAAGTGTTGTTTGTATGCATCAGATTGAATAATGGACGTGCTTTACATATTTACATGAAAAATTAACCTCTGTGTTATCAGAAACAGTTTTATATATCTATTGGAAAGTCACTTTCCATGCAAAATTCATACACGTTTCGTTGTGTTCTGTATGTGTACAACATTTTGAAGTGAGCATTGCAGGATATACAAAAATCAGTGTTTAACTATGAGAAAATGATTATTATTTTAACTTAATTCATTAGGGGAGAGAAATTGCTTCCAAACTCTGAATTCAACTCTTCAGTTATCAAAAACAAGCAACTTGTATTTTCCATATGCAGCAAGTACAATTTAACAGCACATGTAGAAGAGATGTTCCAGGGCCCTTCGGAGAAACACAAGTTCTATAAACTATTTAAATCTACAGTAAAACCAAAGAGGATTCTCAACTAAGAAACCTATTTTCTTCTCTCATCATGAACAGAATATCATGTATTTTCTAAACTAATCGATCAACATAATTTAAGAGAAAAACCAATGGGTTTTAAAACAGAAAAGAAATGTTTCTCTACACAGTGTGTTATTTTACTCTTACTCTCAACCTGTATTACAAACTAAGATCGAGAAGATATCCTAATTTTAATGTGAGTTCAGCAGTCTTCTATATTACTGCCATTTGGCAGTGTTACAATGTCTTTTTGAACAACTGGGAAAGAATGTGTTTAAACTGGATAGTTAACAGCACAAATTTTATTATGAGTCTAGCATTCTTACTTGAAAATCTTACATTTTACGAAAAAACTACTAGAGTAACACATACAATAAAGCATTCAAATGCATTGTTTCTATGAATCAGATTGAATGATCCACATTTATTACATATTTACATGAAAAATCAACTCCTATTTTATCAGAAACCGTTTCATATATCTATTGGAAAGTCATTTTACATGTTCAATTCCTACACCATTATTTATGTTCATTATATATACAACGTTCTGAAGTGAGCATTGCAGGATATACAAAAATTGGCGTTAAAACTATAAAAAAATGATTATAATTTTAAATTATTTCATAAGGGCAGAGAAAATGCTTTATTACTTTGAAAGCGTTGTGTGCCAGGGTTAGTTAGCACTGTCTAAAACAGCCACAGTATATAGAAGTTGAACTGTGAATCTCTCATTCTCTTGGTGAGCAAATGCAACAGCTTCAAGATATATTGTTCCTATACTACCTGATAAAGTTACACAGTGTTCTGCTAATTAGAAGTAGAGGTGCCCATCAGAATATTATTTTTCACTATTGAATTAAAATTACCATGTTTTATAACACAATAATGCCAAATTAGCACTCATTGCTAACGTTCTGTAACTGAACTTAATGGGGAGGTCCTTAGTTCTTTGAAACATAGCTGTGGGTGAAGTTCTGCGAAGATTATATTGTATTTCTATGATGAGCATATTCCAGAACAGATGTTAATGCATGGTTAAAAGTGTCATTTTCCTTTTTCTTGTCTACGAGATTGTGTTGAAATGAAATTTAAGTATTTTGAGCTAGCTGCACACATATTTCAATGAGGAATTACATGTAATTTGAACTGAAGCGTTTATATTTATCTTGTCTGCACATCACACTTACATTGTACAGAGAACTGCTAAGACTAACACATACAATAAAGCATTGACATGCATTGTTTCTTTGCTTCAGATTGAAGGATCCACCTTTTTTACATATTTTATGAAATATCAAATGTTTTATCAGAAACTGTTTAATATATGAATTGCAAAGTCATTTTACATGTTCAATTCATACACCTTTTTATTGCGTTCATAATGTGTACAACCTTCTGAAGTGAGTATTGAAGGACTTGTAAAATCAGTGTTAAAACTATGAGAAATTCATTATTAATTTGACTTATTTCATTAGTGCAGAGAACATGCTTCAATACTGTGAATTCTACTCCTGTGTTATCAGAGTCAAGGAAATCTTATCTCACATAGGCAGCAAGTACAATTTAAGTGCACATGTACAGCAAATGTTCCAGGGCCATTAGAAGAAACATTAGTTATATAAACTATTTAAAATTCCAATTAAAATGAAGAGGATTCTAAACTAAGTAACCTATTGTTTCCTCTCATCATTTACAGAATTTCATGTACTTTTTATCCTAATTGGTCTACATAATTAAAGAGAACCACCAATGTGTTTTAACACTGCAAAAAATGTTAATCTACACTGTGTTATTTTACTCTTACTGTAAACCTTCATAACAAACTAAGATCTAGAAGGTATGCTAACTTTAATGTGAGCTCATCAATTTTGTAGCTTATTGCCATTTGGCAGTGTTAGAATAACTGTTTGAACAAATGCCAAGGAATGTGTTTAAACTGCGTACCTCTCAGTACAAATTTTACTGAGTCTAGCATTCTTACTTTAAAACCTTACAGGGTACAGATAACTGCGAAGAGTAACGTGTATAATGAATTATTGAAATGTGTTGTTTCTAGGCATCCGATTGTCTGGTCCACTGTTTTTTCAAAGATATGTGCATGAAAACTTCAACTCCTCAGTTATCAAAATCTCATATTTCTATTGGAAAGTCTTTTTATATGTTCAACCCATGCACGTTTTTTTGTGTTCAGTATGTGTACAACACTCTGAGTGAGCATTGCAGCATATAAAAAAATCAGAGTTAAAACTATAAGAAATTGATTATAATTTTAAATTATTTCATTAGGGCAAAGAACATGCTTCAATACTCTAAAAGCATTCTGTGCCAGTGTTAATGAGCACTGTCTAAAATGGCCAAAGTATATAAAAATTCAACAATGAAACTCTCATTCCCTTGGTTAGCAAATGCAACAGCATCAAGCTGTATAGTGATGATCCTACCTGATAAAGTTACAAAGTGTTCTGCTGATTAGAAGGAGCAGTGCTTGTCAGAATCTTCTTTTTCTCTCTTGAATTAAAAATTCGGTGTTTTATAACAGAGTAATAGAAATTTTGCACTCACTGCTAACGTTCTATAACTGAACATAATAGGGAGGTGCTTAGTTCTTTGAAATATTGTTCTGGGTGAAGGTGTGCGAAGATTATTTTATACTTCTATGCTGAACATATTCCAGAACAGATGTTAATGCTTGGTTTCAATTGTCATTTACCTTTTTGTTGAGTTTGAGTTTGTGTAGAAATGAAATTTAGGCATTTTCAGCAAGCTTCACTCATATGTACATGTGGAATTACTGAACATTTGACCTGAAGCGTTTATAATTTACTTGTGTGCACATCTCGGGCAAAAATGTCCTTCAGGCTGATGTTATATAAAGCTTTCTTTTTAATTAATCACTGCTAATTATATGAAATGCACATATCTTAGAATGCTGAGTTCATTAAACAATTGTATTTCTTACGTAAATTGAGAAACCATTGTGTAAACAGATATTTCTACCTTGAAGATAACACTATTTAATCCTAATTTAGAAGTAACTTTTATCTAACATAAACAGCAAGTATAAGTTAACTGCGCCAGTACAGAAAAAGTTCCAGGGCCATTATAAAAAACACTAGGGATGTAAACTTTATATAAAACTACAGTTAAACTAAAGTAGATTCTTAACTGAGAAATCTATTGTTTTTTCTCAATAAAAAAAAGAATTTCATGTACTTTTTCTCTAATTGATCTATATAATTAAATAAAACCACAAATGTGTTTTAAACTTCAAATAAGTGTTTCTGTAAAACTGGTGTTACTTTGCTCTAACTGTAAAACTGTATATCAAATTAAGTACCACCATATATCCTAAAATTAATGTGAGATCATCACTCTTTCTCGCTTATTTCCATTTGACAGTGTTAGAATACCTTTCTGGCCAACTGGAAAAGAGTGTTTTTTCAAACCTTACTAAACAGCACAAATTTAACTAAAAGTCTGGCTTTCTTACTTGAAAATCTTATAGTGTACAGAGAACTGCAAAGAGTGACACCTATAACACAGCATTGAAATGGGTTGTTTGTATGCATCAGAGTGATTAATGGACGTGTTTTACATATTTACATGAAAAATCAAACTCTGTGTTATATATCTATTGGAAAGTCACTTTCTATGCTCAATTCATACACGTTTCTTTGTGTTCAGTATGTGTATAACATTCTAAATGAGCATTGCAGGATATACAAAAACAGTGTTTAAATTATGAGAAAATGATTATTATTGTAATATATTTCATTAGGGGATAGAACTTGCTTCCAAACTCTGAATTCAACTTATCTGTTATCTGAAACAAGTAGCTTATATTTCTCTTAGGAAGGAGGTACAATTTAATTGCACATGTAGAAGAAATGTTCCAGGGCCCTTCCAAGAAACACAAGTTATATATACTATTTAACTCTACAGTAAAACTAAAGGGGATTCTGAACTTAGAAACCTATTTTTTCCTTTCATCATGAACAGAATCTCATCTATTTTATACACTAATTGATCTCCATAATTAAAGAGAAGGACAAATGTGTTTTAAAACAGCAAAGAAGTGCGTCTCTACACTATGTGTTATTTTACTCTTACTCTAAACCTGTATTACAAACTAAGATCAAGAAGATATCCTAACTTTAATGAGAGTTCATCAGTCTTCTAGAATATTGCCATTTGGCAGTGTTAGAATACCGTTTGAACAACTGCCAAAGAATGTGTTTAAACTGGTTAGTTAACAGCACAAATTTTACTATGATTTTAGCATTCTTACTTGAAAATCTTACATTCTACAACTAACAGTGAATCTCTCATTCTCTTGGTGAACAAATGTAACAGCATCAAGATGTATAGTACCTATACTACGTGATAAAGTTACACAGTGTTCTACACATTAGAAGTAGCAGTGCTTGTCAGAATCATTTTTTTCATTATTGAATTAAAAAATACCGTGTTTTATAACACAGTAATGCCAATTTAGCACTCACTGCTAACGTTCTGTATCTGAACATAATGAGGAGGTCCTTAGTTCTTTGAAATATAGTTCTGGGTGAAGTTGTGCGAAGATTATTTTATACTTCTATGATGAGCATTTTCCAGAACAGATGTTAATGCTTGGTTACAAGTGTCATTTACCTTTTTTTGGTGTTTGAGTTTTTGTAGAAATGAAATTTAAGAATTTTGAGCTAGCTGCACTCATATTTACTCGTGGAATTACTTGTAATTTGACCTGAAGCATTTATATTTATTTTGTCTGTACATCTCGCTCAAAAATGTCTTTCAAACTGATTTTAGATAAAGCTTTCTTTTTAAATAATCGCTGCTTATTATAGGAAATTCACATTTCTTAGAATGCTGAGTTTATTAAACAGTCGAATTTCTTACATCAATTGAGAGACCATTGTGTAAACACATATTTCTTCCTTGAAGATAACACTAGTAAATCCTAATTTAGAAGTAATTTTTATCTGGCATGAACAGCAAGTACATTTTAACTGAAAAAGTAAAGGAAATGATCCAGGGTATTAAAAAAAGACTAGTGATGTAAACTTTATCTATCACTACCGTTAAACTAAAGGAGATTCTGAACTATGAAATCTATTGCATTTTTTCATCAAGAACACAATTTCATTTACTTTCTACACTAATTAATCTGCATAATTAAATAGAATCACAAATGTGTTTTAAAACTGCAGAGAAATTTTTCTTCACTCTGTGCGTGAATTTCCTCTTACTGAAAACCTATATAAAACACTGATTCAGAAGTATCCTTAGTTAGTGTCTTTCTCGTTTATTGCCATTTGACAGTGTTGGAATACCTTTCTAGCCAATTGCAAAAGTGTGTTTTCAATCCTTATTGAAAAGCACAGATTTAACTAAAAGTCTGGCTTTCTTGCTTTAAAATATAATAGTGTACAGAGAACTGCAAAGAATAAAACCTATAACAAAGCATTGAAATGTGTTCTTTGTATGCATCAGATACAATAATGGACGTGTTTTACATATTTACATAAAAAATCAACCTCTGTTATCAGGAACAGTTTTATATAACTATTGGAAAGTCAATTTTCATACTCTATTCATACACGTTTCTTTGTGTTCTGAATGTGTGAAACATTCTGAAGTGAGCATTCCAGGGTATTAAAAAATCAGTATTAAAACTATGAGAAAATGATTATTTTTTGACTTATTTCATTAGGGGAGAGAACTTGCTTTCAAACTCTGAATTCAACCTCTCTTTTATCAGAAACCAGTACGTTATATTTCACATAGGCAGCAAGTACAATTATACTGCACATGCAGAAGAAATGTTCCAGGGCCCTTCGAAGAAATACAAGTTATATAAACTATTTATCTCTACTGTAATATTAATTGGAATTCTGAACTAAAAAACCTATTTTTCTTCTCATCATTAACAGAATCTCATGTATTTTCTACACTAATTGATCTACATAATTAAGAAGAACCACAAATGTGTTTTAAAACAGCAAAGAAATGTTTCCTTATACTTTGTGTTATTTTACTCTTACTCTAATCCTGTATAACAAACTAAGATAAAGAAGATATCCTAACTTCAATGTGAGTTTATCAGTCTTTTATATTATTGCCATTTGGCAGTGTTAAAATACCTTTTTGAACAACTGCCAAAGAGTCTGTTTAAACAGGTTAGTTAACAGCACAAATTTTACTATGAGTCTAGTACTCTTACTTGAAAATCTTACATTCTACAAATAACTGCTAAGAGTGTCACATACAGTAAAGCATTGAAATGCATTGTTTTATGAATCAGATTGAATGATCCAAGTTTTTTACATATTTACATGAAAAATCAACTCCTCTTTTATCAGAAATCGTTTCATATATCTATCTGAAAGTCATTTTACATGTTCAATTCATACACCATTTTTTCTGTTCATTATGCGTACAACATTCTGAAGTGAGCATTGTTGGATATACAAAAATCGATGTTAAAACTATAAAAAATGGTTAAAATTTTAACGTATTTAATTACGGCAGAGAACATGCTTCATTACTTTGAAAGCATTGTGTGCCAGCGTTAGTTAGCACTGTATAAAACAGCCGCAGTGTATAGAAGTTGAACAGTGAATCTATCATTCTCTTGGTGAGCAAATGCAACAGCATCAAGATGTATAGTTCCTATACTACCTGATAAAGTTACACTGTGTTCTGCTCATTAGAAGTAGCAGTGCTTGTCAGAATCTTTTTTTATTGAGTTAAAAAATACTGTGTTTGATAACACAGTAATGCCAATTTAGCACTCACTGCTAATGTTTTGTAACTGACCATAATTGGGAGGTCCTTAGTTATTTGAAATATAGTTCTGGGTGAAGTTGTGCGAAGATTATTTTATACTTCTATGATGAGCATATTTCAGAACTCTTGTATATGAGTTTGTGTAGAAATGAAATTTAATTGTTTTGACCTAGCTGCACTCATATTTACAAGTGCAATTTGTTGTACTTTGACCTGAAGCGTTTATATTTATCTTGTCTGTACATCTCGCTCAAAAATGTCGTTCAAGCTGATGTTAGATAAAGCTTTCTTCTTACTTAATCGCTGCTTATAATAGGAAATGCACATGTCTTAGAATGCTGAGTTCATTAAGCAATCGAATACCTTATGTAAATTGGAAGACCATTGTGTATACAGATATTTCTACCTTGAAGATAACACTAGTAAATCCTAATTTCAAACTAACTTTTATATCACATAAACAGCAAGTACATTTTAACTGAATAAGTACAGAAAATGTTTCATGGCCATTAAAGAAAGACTAGTGATGTAAACTTTATCTATCACTACAGTTAATCTAAAGGAGATTCTGAACTAAGAAAACTATTGTTTCCTCTCTTCATGGACAGAATTTCATGTAATTTCTGCCTAAATTGATCTACATAATTAAAAAGAACCCCAAATGTGTTTTTAAACTGCAGAGAAATGTTTTTCTACAGTGTGTTATGTTACTGTAACTGTAAAACTGTATTTCAAACTAAGATCTAGAAAATTTCCTAAAAATTAATGTGAGTTTATCACTATTTCTCGCTTATTGCCATTTGACATTGTTAAAATACCTTTTTGTCAACTGCAAAATATTGTTAATTAACTACTTACTAAACAGCACAAATTTATAAATCTGGCATTCTTTCTTTAAAATGTTATATTGTACAGAGAACTGCTAACAGTAACATATATAGTAAAGCATTGAAATGCGTTGTTTCTATGCATCAGATAGAATGTTCTACATATTTTACATATTTACATGAAAAATCTATTCCTGTTTTATCAGAAACAATTTTATATATGTATTGGTAAGTTATTTTACATGTTCAATTCATACACGTTTTTTGTGTTCAGTACATGTTCATTCTGATGTGAGCATTGCAGGACATTCAAAAATCAGTGTTAAAATTATGAGAAAATTATTATTATTATAACAAATTTCATTAGGGCAAAGAACATGCTTCCATACTCTGAATTCAAATCCTGTGTTATCAAAAATAAGTAAATTTTATCACACATAAGCAGCAAGTACAATTTAACGGTACTTGTACTGGAAATGTTCCAGGGCCGTTAGAAGAAACTCTCTTTATAGAAACTATTTAACACTACAGTTAAACTAAAGGGGATTCTGAACTAGAAATCTATTGTTTCCTCCCATCATAAACAGAATTTCCTGTAATTTCTACCCCAATTGATCTACATAATTAAAGAGAACCACAAATCTGATTTAATACTGAAAAGAAATGTTTCCCTACACTGTGTTATTTTACTCTTACTGTAAATCTGTATCACAAATTAAGATCCAGAAGATATACTAATTTAATGTGAGTTCATCAGTATTTCCAGCTTAGGTAAAAGATACGGGTAAATGGAAATTACTAGTGTTGTCCTCATGGTAGGAAAGTCTGTTTATACAATGGTGTCCAATTTCCATAAAAATGGGAGGTTTAATGAATTCAGCATTCTAAGAAATGTGCATTTTATATAATAAGCAGTGATTATTTAAAAAGAAAGCTTTACATAACATCAGCTTGAAAGACATTTTGGAGCGAGATGTACAGACAAGATAAATATAAACGCTTCAGGTCAAATTTCAATTACTTCCATGTGTACATATGAGTGCAGGTAGCTCAAAATACACTAATTACATTGCAACACAAACACAAATACACCAATAAGGTAAATGACACTTAGAACCAAGCATTTCCATCTGATCTGAAACATTCTCAGCATAAAAGTATAAAATAATCTTTGCAGAACTTCACCCAGAATGATATTACAAAGAACTAAGGACCTCCCGATTATATTCAGTTACCGAACATAAGCAATGTGTGCTAAATTGGCATTACCTTGTTATAAAACTCAGTATTTAATTCAACAAAGAAAAAGAAGTTTCTGACAAGCACTGCTACTTCTAATGTACAGAACACTGTGTATCTTTACCATATAGTATAGGAACTATACATCTTGATGCTGTTGTATTTGCTAACCAAGAGAATGCGAGTTTCAGTGTTGAAATTCTATACACTGTGGTTGTTTTAGACAGTGCTAACTAACACTGGCACAGCATGCTTTCAGAGTATTGAAGCATGTTCTCTGCACTAATGAAATAAGTTAAAATTATAATCATTTTCTCATAGTTTCAACACTGTTATTTGTATATCCTGCAATACTCATTTAGAATGTTGTACACATTCTTTACACAAAGAAAAGTGTATGGGTTGAGCATGTAGAAAGACTTTCCTAGAGAAATATGAGTTTCTGATAACAAAGGAGTTGAATTTTTGATGAACATATATATGTAAAAACCGGGGAGCAAACAATCTCATGCATAGAAACAACGCATTTCAGTAATTCAGTATATACTCGTTAGTCTTAGCAGTTCTCTGTGCACTGTAAGATTTTCAAGTAAGAACACTAGACTCATCGTACAATTCGTGCTATTAACTGCGCAGTTTAAACACATTCTTCGGCAGTTGTTCAAAAAGGTATTCTAAAACTGCCAAATGGCAATAAGCTGGAAAGACGGATGAGCTCACAATAAAGTTAGGATTTGTTCTGGATCTTAGTTTGTTATAAAGGTTTACAGTAAGAATAAAATAACACAAAGCTTAGTGAAACCATTATTTGCAATTTTAAAACACATTTGGTTTCTCTTTAATATGTAGATCCAGTTAGGCAGAAAGCCCATGAAATTCTGTCCATGATGGGAGGAAACAGTAGGTTTTTTAGTTCAGAATCCTCTTTAGTTTAAGTGTAGTTTTAAATACCGTTTTCATCACAAGTCTTCCTTGTAATGTCCCTGGAACATTTACTGTACCTGTGCAGATAAGCTGTGTTTTCTGCTAATGTAAGACAAAAGTTACTTGTAAATGGGAATTACTAGTGTTATCTTCACGGTAGGAAAATGTGTTTACACAATGGTCTTCCAATTTACATAAAGAATGTGATTGTTTAATGAACCCAGCATTCTAAAAAATGTGCATTTCATATAATAAGCAGTGATTAATTAAAATGAAAGCTTTATGTAAAATCAGCTTGAAAATTATTTTGGAGCGAGATGTACAGACAAGATAAATATAAACGCTTCCGGTCAAATTTCAATTAATTCCACTTGTACATATGAGTGCAGGTAGCTCAAAATACTTAAATTTCATTTCTACACAAACTCAAATACAACAGAAAGGTAAATGACACTTGAAACCAAGCAGTAACATCTGTTCTGAAATATACTCAGCATAAAAGTATAAAATAACCTTTGCACAACTTCACCTAGAATTATATTGCAAAGAACTGGGGACCTCCCTTTTATGTTCATTTACAGAACGTAAGCAGTTAATGCTAAATTGGCATTACTCTGTTATAAAACTCAATATTTAACTCAACAAAGAAAGATTTTGACTAACTCTGCTCCTTCTTATGAGCAGAACACTGTGTATCTTTATCAGGTAGTTTTGTAACTATACATCTTGATGCTGTTGCATTTGCTAAGTAAAAGAATGAGAGTATCACTTTTGAACTTCTATATACTGTGGCTGTTCTACACAGTGCTAACACTGGCACAGAATGCTTTCAGAGTACTAAGGCATGTTCTCTCCCTAATGAAATAAGTTAAAATTACAGTCATTTTATCATAATTTTAACACTGTTTTTGTATATTCTTCAATGCTCACTTCAGACTGTTGTAAAAATACTGAACACAGAAAGCATGTATGGGTGGAACTTGTAAAAAGACTTTCCAAGAGAAATATGAAAGACTTACTGATGACAGAGGAGTTGAATTTCTGATGTACATAGGTAAAAACTGTGGACCAAAACAATCTAATGCAAAGAAGCAATGCATTTCAATGCTTTATTATACATGTTACACATAGCAGTTCTCTGTACTCTGTTAGATTTTCAATTAAGAATGCTAGACTCATAATAAAATTTGTGCTGTTATCTACGCAGTTCAAACACGTTATTTGGCAGTTGTTCAAAAAGGTATTCTAACACTGCCAAATAGCCAGAAAGACTGATGAGCTCACATTAAAGTTAGGATATCTTCTGGATCTCAGTTTGTTATACAGGTTTACAGTAAGAGTAAAACAACACATTGTAGAGAAACATTTCTTGCACTTTTAAAACCCACTTGGGGTTCTATTCATTTATGTAGATCAAGTTAGGCAGAAAGTCCATGAAATTCTGTCCATGATGACAGAAACGAATGGGTTTCTTAGTTCAGAATCTTCTTTAGTTTAACTGTAGTGTTGAAAAGAGTTTACATCACTAGTCTTTTTTATAATGACCCTGGAACATTGCCTGTACCTGTGCAGTTAAACTATACTTGCTACTAATGTAAGGTAAAAGTTACTTGTAAATGGGAATTACTAGTGTTATCTTCATGGTAGGAAAATCTGTTTACACAATGGTCTTCCAATTTACATAAAGAATGTGATTGTTTAATGAATTCAGCCTTCTAAGAAATGCGCATTTCATATAATAAGCAGTGATTATTTAAAAAGAAAGCTTTATGTAACATCAGCTTGAAAGTAACTATAAATGTTGATTTTTGTGCATTTGTTAACCAACATAATGAAAGTCTCACTGTTGAGCCTCTATATACTGTGGCTATCCTAGAAAGTGCGAACGCTTACTCAAAATGCTTTCAGAATATTGAAGCATGTTTTTTCCCTAATGAATTAAGTTAAAGTAATTATCAGTTTTGTATGGTAATACTGATTTCTCCATATCCACCAATGCTGCCTTCAGAAGGTTGTACATATTCTGAACACTAAAAACGTGTATGAGTTGTACATATAAAATAACTTTCCAATAAAATTATGGAACTGTTTTTGATAACAAAGGAGTTGAATTTTGGATGTTCATATATAAAAACGTGGACCAGAGAATGTGATGCACAGAAACAATGCATTTCATTGCTTCATTATACACGTTACTCTAAGCAGTTCTCTGTACACTGTAAGATGTTCAAGTAAGAATGCCTGATTTGTAGTAAAATTTGTGCTGTTATGTATGCAGTTAAAACAAAATTTTTTCTAGTTGACCGAAAAGATATTTTAACCCTACCCAATTGGAATATGTGACAAAGACTAATGAGCTCACATTAATATTAGGATATCTTCTGAATCTCAGTTTGACATACAATTTTACAGTAACAGTAAAATAACACACACTGTAGAGAAACATTTCTTTGCATTTTTAAAACACATTTAGGTTTCTTTTTAATTATGTAGATCAATTTAGGTTGAAACTACATGAAATTTTGTCCATGATGAGAGGAGACAATACTTTTTTTAGTTCTGAGTCTTCTTTAGTGTAATTGTAGTGTAGTAAATATAAACAAATTTCAGCCATACAGATGAGTGAAGAAAGCTCAAAGAACATTTCAACACAAACTGAAATACAACAAAGAAGTAAATGTCACTTGTAAGGAAGCATTAACGTTTGTCCTGGAAGAATATGTTCATCATATATGTATAAAATAATCATTGCACGACTTCACACAGAACTATATTTCAAAGAACTAGAGACCTCCCCAGTATGTTCAGTTGCAGAACCTAAGTAGAGAGCGCAGGATTGGCTTTGTCTAAAAACACTATTTTCTAAATCGCCAAAAACTACATGTCTGCCAAGCACTGCTACTCCTGTGGAGCATACCACTGTGTAACATCAGGTAGTAGAGTACCTATACATTTTGATTCTGCTGCATTTGCTAACCAATAAAATGAAAGTTTCAATGTTGAGATTCTATATACTGTGGCTGTTCTAGACAGTGCTAAGCCTTACACAGAATGCGTTAAAAATATTGGAGCATGTTCTTTGCCCTAATGAAAAAAATTAAAGTGATAATCAGTTTCTTATGGTAGTAACACAGATTTCCCTATATCCTGCAATGCTCCCTTCTGAAGGTTGTACACATACTGAACAAAAAATTGTGTATGGGTTGAACATGTAAAATAACACAGTGTACAGAAACATTTCTTCTCAGTTTTATGATACATTTGGGGTTCTCTAACTTTTGTAGAACAATTTGGATTGAAACTACATAAAATTTCTTCCAGGATGAGAGGATACTATAGTTTTCCTAGTTCTAAATCGCTTTTAATTTAGGTGTAGTGTTAAATTTAGTTTACATTAACATCTGTTCTGGAATATGCTCAGCATAGAAGTATAAAATAGTCTGCACAATTTCACCCAGAACTGCTTTTCAAAGAAATAGAGACCTCCCCATTATGTTCAGTTAAAGAAACTAAGAATGGAGTGCTGGAAGGTAATTACTCTGTTATAAAACTGATTATTTTCTAAATCAACAAAGAAAAACAAGTTTCTGCCATGCCCTGTTACTCCTGATAAGCAGACCACTGTGCCATTTTATTAGGTAGTATTATAACTATAAATCTTGGTTCTGGTGCATTTGCTAAGCAAGACAATGAAAGTTTCACTGTTGAGATTCTATAGGCTGTTGCTGTTCCAGACAGTGCTAAGGTCCACACAGAATGCTTTTAGAATATTGGAGCATGTTTTCTTCTCTAATGAAAAAAGTTAAAATGATAAACATTTTCTGAGGGTATTATCAGTGATTAATGTATATCCTGCAATGCTTCCTTCTGAAGGCTGTACATAGAGTGAACACTAAAAACGTGTATGGGTTGAACATTTAAAATGGCTTCAAAATGAATATATGGAACTGTTTCTGATAACACAGGAGTTGAATTTTTAATGTACATATGTAAAAAACATTGACAAAACAATCCGATGCATAGAAACAACGCATTTAAACCATTCATTATGCACATTATTCCATGCATTTTTCTGTACAGTATAAGATTTTCAAGTGAGAATACCAGACTAGTAGTAAAATTTGTGCTGTTATGCACGCAGTTTAAACACACTTTTTTGCAGTTGACCAAAAAGGTAGTCTGACATTGCCGAATGGCAATGAGCCAGATAGATTGATGAGCTCACATTAATATTGGAATGTCTTCTGGAGCTTAGTTTGACTTACAGTTTCACAGTAAGAGCAGAATCACACAGTGTACATAAACATTTCTTTTCAGCTTTAAGACACGTTTGGGGTTCTCTTTTACTTATGTAGATCAACTCAGGTTGAAACTACATGTAATTCTGTCCAGGATGAGAGGAAACAATAGGTTTTCTAGTTATGAATCTCCTTAAATTTAATTGTACTGTTATATTTAGTTAACATTACTAGTCTTTCTTATAATGGCCCTTGAACATTTTCTGTAGTTTTTCAGTTAAACTGGAACTGCTACTAATATTAGATAAGTTACTTATAAATTTGCGGTTTCCTTGTGATATCTTCAGGGTAGAAAATTCTGTTAACAAAATGGTGTCACAATTTACCTGAGGTATATCATTGTCTAATGAACTCAGCCTTCTAAAAACTGTGTAGTTTATATAATAAGCACGATTTACTTAAATAGCAAGCTACCTGTATATTGAGCTCGAAAGATCTTGAGCAGGATGTACAGACAGAATAAATATAAAAGCTTCAGGTTAACTTAAGAGTAATTTCAAGCATACAGATGAGTGCAGATAGCTGAAAACCGTTAAATCTCATTTCAGCACAAACTGAAATACAAAGAAAAATTAAATGTCACTTTTAAGGAAGGTTTAGCATTTCTTCTGAAAGAATATCCTCAGCATAGAAGTATCAAATAATCTTTGCACAACATCAAGTAGAACTGTATTTCAAAGAACTAGAGAACTCCCCATTATATTCAGTTAAAGAACCTAAGAAGAGAATGCTGGATTGCCATTACTGTGTTATAAAACCGAGTATTTTCTAAATCAACAAAGAAGAACAATTTTCTGCCAAGCACTGCTAGTCCTGATGAGCAGACCACTATGTAACTTTATCAGGTAGTATACATCTTGTTTCTGGTGCATTTGTGAACCAACAGAATGAAAGTTTCACTGATGGACTTTTATATACTGTGGCAGTTCTAGACAGTGCTAACACCTACACAGAATGCTTTCAAAGTATTAAAGCATGCCTTATGACCTAATGAAATAAGTTAAAGTGATAATCATTTGTTCATAGTTTAACAGTGAGTAATGTATATCCTTCAATGCTCACTTTAGAAGACTATAAATATAAATATACCGAGCACTAATAGAGTGTATGGGTTAAACATTTAAAATGTCTTTCCAATAGAATTATGGCACTCTTTCTGATAACAGTTATTTGAATCATTATTATACTGGGACCAAACAAAGCAATGAATAGAAACAACGTATTTCTAAGCTCCATTATACACATTACTCTAAGCAGTTTTCTGTACCATGTAAGAATTTCAAGTGAGATTGCTAGACTGTTTTGCAGTTAACCAGAATGGTATTCTGACAATGTCAAATGGCAATGTGCGAGAAAGTTATGAGCTCACATTAATGTTAGAATATCTTCTGGAGCTTGGTTTGACATACAGTTCACAGTAAGAGTAGAATAACACACAGTGTAGAGAAAATTTTCATTTCAATTCTGAGATACATTTTGGGTTCTCTTTAAGTTACATAGATCAATTTAGGTTGAAACTAAAAAGTTTTGTCAAGGATGAAAGGAAACAACAGTATTCCTAGTTCTGAATTTCCTTTGATTTATGGGTAGTGTGATAGTATTCATCTCCAGTCTTTCTTATAATTCCACTAGAAGGTTTTCTGTACCGGTGGACTTAATTGGACCTGCGGCTAATGTTTGTTAGATTAAAGTTACTTCTAAATTTGGGGGTTTCAGGGTAAGGAAGTCTGTTTACACAATGGTGTCACATTTTATCATGAGGAATTTGATTGTGTATTAAACTCAGAATTCTTGAAACTGCAGTTTATATAAGAAGCACTGTTTAATTATTTAAAAGCTTTCTGTAAATAAACTTTGAAAAACCTTTTTGAGCTGGATGTAGAGAAAACAAAAATATAAAATCTTGAGGTTTAGTTTAGAGTAATTCCAAGCATACACATCTGTGCCAATTGATCAAAAACAGTTAAAACTCATTTTAGCACATTCAGATATCACAAAAAAGTAAATATCACTTGTAAGGAAGCATTAGTGCTTTCCTGAAAGAATAGAGTCAGCATAGAAGAATAAAATAATTTTTGCCCAACTTTCCCCAGGCCCATATTTCAAAAAATTAAACACCTACCCATTACTTTCAGTTACAGAACCTGAGAATACAGTGCTGGATTGACATTATTTGTTAGAAAACTGAGTATTTGCTCAATTTATAAGGAAAAACAAGTTTCTCTCAAACACTGCTACTCCTGGAGAGGAAACCATTGTGTAACTTCATCAGGTAGTAGGCTAATTATACTGTTGATTCTGGTACATTTGATACCCAATAGAATGTAAGTTTCACTGTTGAACTTTTATATACTTTGGCTATTCTAGACAGTTCGAAGGTTTACACTGAAAGATTTCAGAGTATTGATACATGTTATCTGCCCTAATGAAATAAGTGAAAGAGATAATCATTTTCTCAAAGTTTTAACACTAATTTTTGTATATCCTGCAATGCTCACTTCAGAAGGTTGTACACATACTGAACACAAAAAGCATGTATGGCTTGAACATGTAAAATGAATTTCCAGTAGAAATATGGAACTGTTCCTGATTACACAGGATTTGAATTTATAATGTACATATGTAAAAACGTGCACCAAACAATCTGATGCACAAAAACAACGCATTTTATTGTTTAATTATATATGTTACTTTTAACAGTGCTTGTCAGAATCTTCTTTTTCTTTACTGAATTAAAAAATACTGTGTTTTATGGAATAGTAATGCCAATTTAGCACTCACTGCTAACGTTCTGTAACTGAAAATAATAGGGAGGTAATTAGTTCTTTGAAATTTAGTTCTGGGTGAAGTTGTGCAAAGATTATTTTATACTTCTATGATAAACATATTCCAGAACAATGTTAATGCTTAGTTAAAAGTGTCATTTACCTTTTTCTTCTCTATGAGTATTTTATATATTTTTTGTCTGCACATCTCGGGCAAAAATGTCTTTCAAGCTGATGTTACATAAAACATTCTTTTAAATTAATCACTGCTTAATATAACAAAATACACATGTCTTATAATATTGAGTTCATTAAACAATCGTATATTTTATGTAAATGGAAAGACCATTGTGTAAACGGATATTTCTACCTTGAAGATAACAGTATTTAATCCTAATTTAGAGGTAACATTTACTAACACAAACAGCAAGTAAAAGTTAACTGCACAAGTACAGATAATGTTCCAGGGCCATTTTAAGAAAGACTAGTGATGTAAATTTTATTTAAAACTACAGTTAAACTAAAAAACATTCTGAACTAAGAAATCTATTGTTTTTTCGTGTCAAGGACAGAATTTCATGTACTTTTCCCTTAATTGATCTACATAATTAAATAAAACCACAAATGGGTTTTAAAACTGCAAATAAGTGTTTCTGTAAACTTTGTGTCATATTGCTCTTACTAAAAAACTGTATATCAAATTAAGATTCAGAATATATCCTAAAATTAATGTGAGATCATCACTCTTTCGAGCTTATTGCCATTTGACAGTGTTAGAATACATTTCTGGGCAACTGAAAAAGAGTGTGTTTTAAAACCTTACTAAACAGCACAAATTTAACTAAAAGTCTGGCTTTCTTACTTGAAAATCTTATATTGTACAGATAACGGCAAAGAGTAACACCTATAACAAAGCATTGAAATGAGTTGTTTGTATGCATCAGGTTAAATAATGGACGTGTATTTCATATTTACATAAAAAAATCAACTTCTCTGTTATCAGAAACAGTTTTATATATCTATTGGAAAGTCACTTTCCATGCTCAATTCATACACGTTTCTTTATGTTCTGTATGTGTACAACATTCTGAAGTGAGCATTGCAGGATATAAAAAATCAGTGTTAAAACAATGGAAAGTTATTTCTATTATACTTAATTCATTAGGGGAGACAACCTACTTTCAAACTCTGAATTTAACTTTTCTGTGAACAGAAACAAGTAACTTATATTTTACATAGGCTGCAAGTACAATTTAACTGCACGTGTAGAAGAAATGTTCCAGGGACCTTCGAAGAAACACAAGTGATATAAAGTATTTAATTCTACAGTAAAACTAAAGAGGATTCTGAACTAAGAATCCTATTTTTTCCTTTCATCATGAACAAAACCTCATATATTTTCTACACTAATTGATCTACATAATTAAAGAGAAACACAAATGTGTTTTAAAACTGCAAAGAAATGTGTCTCTACACTATGTCTTATTTTACTCTTACTCTAAACCTGTATTACAAACTAAGATCGAGAAGATATCCTAACTTAAATGTGAGTTCATCAGTCTTCTAGATTATTGCCATTTGGCAGTGTTAGAATACCTTTTGAATAACTGCAAAGAATGAATTTAAACTGTTTAGGTAACAGCAAAAATTTTACTGTGAATAAAGCATTCTTACTTGAAAATCTTACATTCTACACATAATTGCTTCGAGTAACACATACAATAAAGCATTGAAATGCGATGTTTCTATGAATCACATTGAATGATCCATGTTTTTTACATATTTACATGAAAAATCAACTGTTATATCGGAAACCGTTTCATATATCTATTGGAAAGTCATTTTACATGTACAGTTCATACAGCATTTTTTGTGTTCATTATTTGTACAACGTTCTGAAGTGAGCATTGCAGGATATACAAAAATCGGTGTTAAAACTATTAAAAAATGATTATAATTTTAACTTATTTCACGAGGGCAGAGAACATGCCTCTTTACTTTGAAAGCGTTGTGTGCCAGGGTTATTTAGCACTGTCATAACAGCCACAGTATATAGAAGTTCAACAGTGTATCTCTCATTTCCTTGGTTAGCAAATTCAACAGCATCAAGATGTATAGTGATGATACTACCTGATATAGTTACAAAGTGTTCTGCTGATTAGAAGTAGCAGTGCTTGTCAGAATCTTTTTTTTCTCTGTTGAATTAAAAATTATGGTGTTTAATAACAGAGTAATATCAATTTTGCACTCACTGTTTATGATCTGTAACTTAACATAATGGGGAGGTCCTTAGTTCTTTGAAATATAGTTCTGGGTGAAGTTGTGCAAAGATTATTTTATACTTCTATGATGAGCATATTTCAGAACAGAAGTTAATGCTTGTTTAAAAGTGTCATTTACCTTTTTCTTGTTTACGAGTATGAGTTGAAATGAAATTAAATTATTTTGAGCTATCTGCACTCATATTTACACGTGTAATTACTTGTAATTTGACCTGAATCATTTATATTTATCTTGTCTGTACATCTCCTTCAAAAATGTCTTTCAAGCTGATGTTAGATAAAGCTTTCCTTTTAATTAATCGCTGTTTTTTATAGGAAATGCACATGTCTTAGAGTGCTGAGTTCATTAAACAATCGAATTCCTTACGTAAATTTGAATACCATTGTGTAAAGAGATATTTCTACCTTGAAGATAACACTATTTAATCCTAATTTAGAATTAACTTTTATCTAACATAAACAGCAAGTGCAAGTTAACTGCACAAGTACAGAAAATGTTCCAGGGCCATTAGAAAAAGACTAGTGATGTAAACTATATTTAAACTACAGTTAAACTAAAGAAGGTTCTTAACAGAGAAATCTAATGTTTTTTCTCATCAAGGACAGAATTTTATATAATTTCTACCCTAATTAATCTACATAAATAAATAGAACCACAAATGTGAATTAAACTGCAGAGAAATCTTTCTCCACACTGCTCGTGAATTTAATCTTACTAAAAACCTATATAACACACTGTTCAGAAGTACCATAAGTTTAATGGGAGGTCATCAGTCTTTCTCGCTTATTTTCATTTGACCCTGTTGGAATAACTTTCTAGCCAACTGCAAAAGTGTGTTATCACTCCATTCTAAACAGCACAAATTAAACTAAAATCGGGCATTCTTATTAGAAAATCTTATATTGTACAGAGAACTGCTAAGAGTAACACATACAATAAAGCATTGAAATACATTGTTTCTATGAATCACATTGAAGGATTTACGTTTTTTATATATTTACATAAAAAATCAACACTTTTTTATCATAAACTGTTTCATATATCTATTGCAAAGTCATTTTACAAGTTCAGTTCATATACCTTTTTATTGCGTTCATTATGTTTACAACCTTCTGAAGTGAGCTTTGCAGGACATACAAAAATCAGTGTTAAAACTTTGAGAAAATAATTGTTATTTTGTCATATTTCATTAGTGCAGAAAACATGCTTAAATAATGTGCATTTTACTAATGTGTTATCACAAACAAGGAACTTTTATCTCACATAGGCAGCAAGTACAATTTATGTGCACATGTACAGGTAACATTCCAGGGCCATTAGAAGAAACACTAGTTATATAAACTATTTAACACTACAGTTAAAATGAAGAAGACTCTAAACTAAGAAACCTATAGTTTCCTCTCATCATGAACAGAATTTCATGTACTTTTTACCCTAATTTGTCTATATAATTAAAGAGAACCACAAATGTGTTTTAAAACTGCAAAGAAATATAATCTACACTGAGTTATTTTACTCTTATTGTAAACCTTTAAACAAAATAAGATCTAGAATATATGCTAACTTTAATATGAGCTCATAAGTTTTGTAGCTTATTGCCATTTGGCAGTGTTAGAATAACTGTTTGAACAACTGCCAAAGAATGTGTTTAAACTGCATACCTGTCAGCACAAATTTTACTGAGTCTAGCATTCTTTCTTGAAAACCTTACTGTCTACAGAGAACGCGAATAGTAACGTGTATAATGAATTGTTGAAATGCGTTGTTTCTATGCATCCGATTATCTGGTCCACAGTTTTTATATAGATATGTGTATGCAAAATTCAATTTCTCATTTCTAAGAAACTCATATTTCTATTGGAAAGTCTTTTTATATGTTCAACCCATGCACGTTTTTTTGTGTTCATTATGTGTACAAAATTCTGAGTGAGCATTGCAGGGTATACAAAAATCAGAGTATACAATAAAACTATGAGAAAATGATTTTAATTTTAAATTATTTCATTAGGGCAGAGAACATGCTTCGATACTCTGAAAGCATTCAGTGCCTTTGTTAATTAGCACTGTTTAAAACAGCCACAGTATATAGAAGTTCAACAGTGAAACTCTCATTTTCTTGGTTAGCAAATGCAACAGCATCAAGCTGTATAGTGATGACACTACCTGATAAAGTTACAAAGTGTTCTGCTGATTAGAAGTTCCTCTTCTTTACAGAATCTTCTTTTTCTCTATTGAATTAAAAAATACAGTGTTTAATAACAGAGTAATATAAATTTTGCACTCACTGTTTATATTCTGTAACTGAACATAATAGGAAGGTCCTGAGTTCTTTGAAATATATTTCTGGATGAAGTTGTGCGAAAATTATTTTATACTTCTATGTTGAGCATATTCTAGGACAGATGTTAATGCTTGGTTAAAAGTGTCATTTACCTTTTTTTTGTCTATGAGTTTGTGTTGAAATGAAATTAAATATTTTGAGCTAGCTGCACTCATATTTACACGTGGAATTACTTCTTATTTGACCTGAAGCGTTTATAATTATCTGGTCTGCACATCTCGGGCAAAAATGTCTTTCAAGCTGATGTTAGATAAAGCTGTCATTTTAATTATATGTTGCTTATTATAGAAAATGCACATGTCTTAGAATGCTGAGTTCATTAAACAATCGAATTCCTTATGTAAATTGGAAGACCATTGTGTAAACAGATATTTCTACCTTTAAGATAACACTAGTAAATCCTAATTTAGAAGTATATTTTATCTCGCATGAACAGCATGTACATTTTAACTGAATAAGTACAGGAAATATTCCACGGCCATTAAAGAAAGACTAGTGATGTAAACTTTTCCTATCACTACAGTTAAACTAAGGAAGATTCTTAAGTAAGAAACCTATTGCTTTTTCTCATCAAGGACAGAATTTCATGTACTTTCTACCCTACTTAGTCTACATAAATAAATAGAACCACAAATGTGTTTAAAACTGCAGAGAAATCTTTCTCCACACTGTGTGTGAATGTACTCTTGCTGAAAACCTATATAACACACTGATTCAGAAGTATCCTAAGTTAAATATCTTTATCGCTTATTGCCATTTGACTGTGTTGGAATACCTTTTTAGCCAACTGCAAAAGTGTGTTTTCACTCCTTACTAAACTGCACAATTTAACTAAAAGTCTGGCATTCTTACTTGAAAATCTTACATTGTACAGACAACTGCTAATAGTAACACATACAATAAAGCATTGAAATTCATTGTTTCAATGCTTCAGATTTAAGGATCCATGTTTTTTCCATATTTACATGAAAAATCAACTCTTTTATCAGAAATTGTTTCATATATCTATTGCAAAGTCATTTTTCATGTTCAATTCATACACCTTTTTATTGCGTTCATTATGTACAACCTTCTGAAGTGAGTATTGCAGGACATAAAAAAATCAGTGTTAAAACTATGAGAAAATGATTATTAATTTGATTTTTTTCATTAGTGCAGAGAACATACTTCATACTGTGAATTTTACTCCTGTGTTATAAGAATAAAGGAACTCTTATCTCACATAGGCAGCAAGTACAATTTAAGAGCACATGTACAGCAAATGTTCCAGGGCCATTAGAAGAAACACTAGTTATATAAACTATTTAAAACTGCAGTTAAATTCAAGAGGATTCTAAACCAAGAAACCTATTGTTTCCTCTCATCATGAACAGAATTTCATGTACTTTTAACCCTAATTGGTCTACATAATTAAAGAGAGACACAAATGTGTTTTAAAACTGCAAAGAAATGTTAATCTACACTCTGTTATTTTACTCTTACTGTAAACCTTTATAACAAACGAAGATCTAGAAGATATGCTAACTTTAAAGTGAGCTCATCAGTTTTGTAGCTTATTGCCATTTGGCAGTGTTAGAATAACTGTTTGAACAACTGCCAAAGAATGTGTTTAAACTGCGTACCTATCAGCACAACTTTACTGAGTCCAGCATTCTTACTTGAAAATCTTACAGTGTACTGAAAACTGCGAAGAGTAACGTGTATAATGAATTGTTGAAATGTGTTGTTTCTATGTATCCGATTGTCTGGTCCACGGTTTTTACATAAATATGAGCATCAAAACTTCAACTTCTCAGTTAACAGAAACTCATATTTCTATTGGAAATTCTTTTTAAAATTTCAACCCATGCACGTTTTTTTGTGTGTGTTCTATATGTATAAACTTTCTGAATGAGAATTACAGGATATACAAAAATCAAAGTTAAAACTATAAGAAAATGTTTATAATTTTAAATTATTTCATTAGGGCAGAGAACATGTTTCAACACTCTGAAAGCATTCTTTGCCAGTGTGAATTACCATTGCCTAAAACAGTCACAGTATATAGAAATTCAACAGTGAAACTTTGATTCTCTTGGTTAGCAAATGCAACAGCATCAAGCTGTATAGTGATGATTCTACCTGATAAAGTTATAAAGTGGTGTGCTGATTACAAGGAGCAGTGCTTGTCAGAATCTTTTTTTTCTCTGTTGAATTATAAAATACGGTGTTTAATAGCAGAGTAATACCAATTTTGCACTCACTTTTTATGTTCTGTAACTGAACATAATGGGGAGGTCCTTAGTTCTTTGAAATATAGTTCTGGTTGTAGTTGTGCAAAGATTATTTTATACTTCTATGCTGAGCATATTCCAGAACAGATGTTAATGCTTGGTTACAAGTGTCATTTACCTTTTTGTTGTGTTTGAGTTTGTGTAGAAATAAAATTTAAGCATTTTGAGCAAGCTTCACTCATATGTACATGTGCGATTACTTAAAATTTGACCTGAAGCGTTTATATTTTTCTTGTCAGCACATCTTGGGAAAAAATGTCTTTCAAGCTGATGTTACATAAAGCTTTATTTTTCATTAATCACTGCTTATTATATGAAATGCATATGTCTTAAAATGCTGATTTCATTAATCAATCATATTTCTTTTTTTTAATTTATTTTTATTTTATTCATTTTTAGAGAGAAGATACAGAGTGTGTGTGTCTGTGTGTGTGTGTGAGAGAGAGAGATAGAGAGAGAGAGAGAGAGAGAAAGGGGGGAGGAGCTGGAAGCATCAACTCCCATATGTACCTTGACCAGACCAGTGCAGGGTTTTGAATTCGTGACCTCAGTGTTCCCAGGTCGACACTTTATCCACTGCGCCACCACAGGTCAGGCAACAATCGTATTTGTTACATAAATTGAAAGACCATTTTGTAAACATATATTTCTACCTTGAAGATAACAGTATTTAATCCTAATTTAGAAGTAACTTTTATCTAACATAAACAGCAAGTACAAGTTAACTGCAGAAATACAGAAAATGTTCCAGGCGCATTATAAGAAAGACTAGTGATGTAAACTTTATTTAAACTACATTTAAAATACAGAAGATTCTTCACTAAGAAATCTATTATTTGTTTTCATCAAGGACAGACTTTCATGTACTTTTCCCCTAATTGATCTACATAATTAAATAAAATCACAAATGTGTTTTAAAACTGCAAATAAGTGTTTCTGTAAACTTTGTGTTATTTTGCTCTTACTGTAAAACTCTATATCAAATTTAGATCCAGACTATATTCTAAAAATAATGTGAGATCACCACTCTTTCTCACATATTGCCAGTTGACAGTGTTAGAATACCTTTCTGGCCAACTGGAAAAGAGTGTGTTTTAAAACCTTACTAAACAGCACAAATTTAACTCAAAGTCTGCCTTTCTTACTTGAAAAAAATTATAGTGTACAGAGAACTGAAAAGAGTAACACCTATAACAAAGCATTGAAATGCGTTGTTTGTATGCATCAGAGTGAATAATGGACCTGTTTTACATATTTACATGAAAAATCAACCTCTGTGTTATCAAAAACAATTTTATATATGTATTAGAAAGTCACTTTCCATGCTCAATTCATACACATTTCTTTGTGTTCAGTATGTGTACCAGATTCTGAGGTGAGCATTGCAGGATATACAAAAATCAGTGTTAAAACTATGAGAAAATGATTATTATTTTAACTATCATTAGGGGAGAGAACTTGCTTCCAAACTCTGAATTCAACTTTTCTGTTATAAGAAACATGTAACTTATATTTCACATAGGCAGCAAGTACAATTAAACTGCACATGGAGAAGAAATCCTTAAGGCCCTTTGAAGAAACACAAGTTATATAAACTATATAACTCCACAGTACACGTAAAAGGGATTCTGAACTAAGAAACCTATTTTTTCCTCACATCATGAACAGAATCTCATGTATTTTCTACCCTTGTTGATATACATAATTAAAGAGAACCACAAATGTGTTTTAAAACTGTGAAGAAATGTTTCTTTACACTATGTGTTATTTTACTCCTACTCTAAAACAGTATTACAAACTAAGATCGAGAAAATATTCCAACTTTAATGTGAGTTCATCAGTCTTCTAGATTATTGCCATTTTGCATTTTTAGAATACGTTTTTGAACAACTGCCAAAAAATGTCTTTAAACTGGTTAGTTAACATCACAAATTTTACTGTGAGTCTAGCATTTTTACTTGAAAATCTTACAATCTACAAATAACTGCTAAGAGTAACACATACAATAAAGCATTGAAATGCGTTGTTTCTATGAATCAGATTGAATGATCCTCGATTTTTACATATTTACATGAAAAATCAACTTCTGTTTAATCGGAATCCGTTTCATATATCTATTGGAAAGTCATTTAACAAGTTCAATTCATACACCATTTTCTTGTGTTCATTACGTTTACAACGTTCTGAAGTGAGCATTGCAGGATATACAAAAATCGGTGTTAAAACTATAAAAAAATGATGATTACTTTAACTTATTTCATTAGGGCAGAGAAAATGCTTCATTACTTTGAAAGCGTGATGTGCCAGCGTTAGTTAGAACTTTCTAAAACAGCCACAGTATATAGAAGTTTGTTATTTTACTCTTACTGTAAACCTTTATAACAAACGAAGATCTTGAATATATGCTAACTTTAATGTGAGCTCATCAGTTTTGTAGCTTATTGACATTTGGCAGTGTTAGAGTAACTGTTTGAACAACCGCAAAAGAATGTCTTTATACTGCGTACATAACAGCACAAATTTTACTGAGTCTAGGATTCTTACTTGAAAATCTTACATTGTACAGAGAACTGCTAAGAGTACCGTGTATAATGAATTGTTGAAATGCGATGTTTCTATGCCTCTGATTGTCTGGTCCACGGTTTATACATAGATATGTGCATCAAAAATTCAACTTCTCAGTTATCAAAAACTTATATTTCTATTAAAAAGTCTTTTTATATGTTCAAACCTTACATGTATTTTTGTGTTCAGTATGTGTACAACATTCTGAGTGAGAATTGCAGGATATACAATAATCAGAGTTAAAACTAAGAAAAAATGATTATAATTTTAAATTATTTCATTAGGAGAGAGAACATGCTTCAATACTCTGAAAGCATTCTGTGCCAGTGTTAATTAGCACTGTCTAAAACAGCCACTGTATATAGAAGTTGAACAGTGAAACTCTCATTCCCTTGGTTAGCAAATGCAACAGCATCAAGCTGTATAGTGCCTATACTACCTGGTAAAGTTATACAGCAGTTCTGTTCATTAGAGGTAGCAGTCCTTGTCAGAATCTTCTTTTTATTTTTATTGAATTAAAAATACTGTGCTTTATAACACAGTAATGCCAATTTAGCACTCACTTCTAACGTTCTTTAACTGAACATAATGGGGAGGTCCTTAGATCTTTGAAATATAGTTCTGGGTGAAGTTGTGCAAAGATTATTTTATACTTCTATGATGAGCATATTCCAGAACATATGTTAATGCTTGGTAAAAAGTGTCATTTACCTTTTTCTTGTTTAAGAGTTTTTGTTGAAATCAAATTTAAGTATTTTGAGCTAGCTGCACTCTTATTTACACGTGGAATTACTTGTAATTTGGCCTGAAGCGTTTGTATTTAGCTTGTCTGAACATCTCGCTCAAAAATGTCGTTCAAGTTGATGTTAGCTAAAGCTTTCTTTTTAATCAATCGCTGCTTATTATAGGAAATGCACATGTCTTAGAATGCTGAGTTCATTAAACATTCGAATTTCTTACATAAATTGGAAGACCATTGTGTAAACAGATATTTGTACCTTGAAGATAACACTAGTAAATCCTAATTTAGAAGTAACTTTTATCTCGCATGAATAGCAAGTACATTTTAACTGCACAAGTACAGAAAATGTTCCAGGGCAATTATAAGAAAAACTTTTGATGTAAACTTTATCTCTAACTACAGTTAAACTAAAGGAGATTCTGAACTAAGAAATCTATTGTTTTTTCTCATAAACGACCGAATTTCATGTACTTTCTAACCTAATTAATCTACATAATAAAATAGAACCACAAATGTGCTTTAAAACTGCAGAGAAATCTTTCTCCACACTGTGCGTGAATTTACTCTTACTGAAAACCTGTATAACACACTGATTCAGAAGTATCCTAACTTTAATATGAGCTCACCAGTCTTTCCAGGTTATTGCCATTTGCCGTGTTGGAATACATTTCTAGCCAACTGCAAAAGTGTGTTTTCACACCTTACTAAACAGCACAAATTTAAATAAAATCTGGCTCTCTTACTTAAAAAACTTACAGTGTACAGAAAACTGCAAAGAGTAACACCTATAACAAAGCATTGAAATGCGCTGTTTGTATGCATCAGATTGAATAATGGACGTGTTTTACATATTTACATGAAAAATCAACCTCTGTCTTATCAGAAACAGTTTTATATATCAATTGGAAAGTAACTTTCCATGCTCAATTCATACACGTTTCTTTGTGTACAATATGTGTACAATATTCTGAAGTGAGCATTGCAGGATATACAAAAATCAGTGTTAAAACTATGAGAAAATGATTTTTATTTTAACTTATATCATTAGGGGAGAGAACTTGCTTCCAAACTCTGAATTCAATTTCTCTGTTATCAGAAACAAGTAACTTATATTTCACAAAGGCAGCAAGTACAACTTAACTGCACATGTAGAAGAAATGTTCCAGGGCCCTTCAAAGAAACACAAGTTATATAAATTATTTAACTCTACAGTTCAAGTAAAGAAGATTCTGAATTAAGAAACCTATTTTTCCCTCTCATCATGAACCGAATCTCATGTATTTTCTACACTAATTGATCTACATAATTAAAGAGAACCACAAATGTGTTTTAAAACTGCAAAGAAATGTGTCTCCACACTATGTGTGATTTTACTCTATATCTAAACCTGTATAAGAAACTAAGATCGAGAGGATATCCTAACTTTGATGTGAGTTCATCAGTCTTCTAGATTATTGCCATTTTGCATTTTTAGAATACGTTTTTGAACAACTGCCAAAAAATGTCTTTAAACTGGTTAGTTAACATCACAAATTTTACTGTGAGTCTAGCATTTTTACTTGAAAATCTTACATTCTACAAATAATTGGTATTAGTAACACATACAATAAAACATTGAAATGCGTTCTTTCTGTGAATCAGATGAAAGGATCCATGTTTTTTACATATTTACATGAAAAATTAACTTTTGTTTTATCAGAAACCATTTCATATATCTATTGGAAAGTCATTTTACATGTTAAATTCATACACCATTTTTTGTGTTCATTATGTGTACAATGTTCTGAGGTGAGCAATGCAGAATATTCAAAAATTGGTCTTAAAACTATAAAAAATGATTATAATTTTAACTTATTTTATTAGGGCAGAGAACATGCTTCAATACTTTGAAAGTGTTGTGTGCCAGCGTTAGTTTGCACTGTCTAAAACAACCACAGTATATAGAAGTTGAACAGTGAATCTCTCATTGTCTTGGTGAGCAAATGCTGCAGCATCAAGATGTATAGTTCTTATACTACCTGATAAAGTTACACAGAGTTCTGCTCATTAGAAGTAGCAGTGTTCTTCAGAATCTTTTTTTCTTTATTGAATTAAAAAATACTGTGTTTTATTACACAGTAATGCCAATTTAGCAATCACTGCTAACGTTCTGTAACTGAACATAATAAGGAGGAGCTTACTTCTTTGAAATATAGTTCTGGGTGAAGTTGTGCGAAGATTATTTTATAATTCTACGATAAGCATATTCCAGAACAGATGTTAATGTTTGCTTAAAAGTGTCATTTACATTTTTCTTGTCTATGAGTTTGTGTTGAAATCAAATTTAAGTATTTTGAGCTAGCTGCACTCATATTTACACGTGGAATTACTTGCAATTTGATCTGAAGCATTTACATTTATCTTGTCCGTATATCTCGCTCAAAAATGTCTTTCAACCTGATGTTAGATAAAGCTTTTTTTTTAATTAATCTCTGCCCATGCCACAGAATGCTGAGTTCATTAAACAATTTTATTCCTTATGTTAATTGGCAGAGCATTGTGTAAACAGATATTTCTACGTTGAAGTTAACACAGGTAAATCCTAATTTAGAAGTAACTTTTATCTCACATTAACAGCAAGTACATTTTAACTTCACAAGTACAGAAAAAGTTTCAGGGCCAGTATAAGAAAGAATAGTGTTGTTAACTTTATCTATCACTAAAGTTAAACTAAAGGAGATTCTGAACTAAGAAATCTATAGTTTTTTCTCATCAATGACAGAATTTCATGTACTTTCCTCCTAATTGATTTACATAATTAAATAGAACCACAAATGTGTTTTAAAACTGTAGAGAAAACTTTATTCACACTGCCTGTGAATTACTCTTACTGAAAAATTATATAACACACTGATTCAGTAGTATCATAAGTTTAATGTGAGCTCATCAATCTTTCTTGCTTATTGCTGTTTGACCTTGTGGGAATATCTTTCTAGCCTACTGCAAAGGTGTGTTTTCACTTCTTACTAAACAGCACAAATTTATTTAAAATCTGGCTTTCTTACTTGAAAATCTTATAGTGTACAGTGTACTGCAAAGAGTTACTCCTATAATAAAGCTTTAAAATGTGTTTTTTTGTTTTCATCAGAGTGAATAATAAACATGTTTTCATATTTACATGGAAAATCAACCTCTGTGTTATCAGAAACAGTTATATATATTTATTGGAAAGTCACTTTCCATGCTCAAATCATACATGTTTCTTTGTGTTCAGTATGTGTACAACATTCTGAAGTGAGCATTGCAAAATATACAAAAATCAGTGTTAAAACTATGAGAAAATTATTTTTAATTTGACTTATTTCATTAGTATAGAGAACATGCTTCAATACTGTGAATTCTACTTTTGTGTTATCAGAAACATGGAACTTTTATCTCACATAGACAGCAAGTACAATTTAAGTGCACTTGTACAGCAAACTTTCTAGGGCCACTAGAAGAAACACTAGTTATATAAACTATTTAAAACTACAGTTAAAATGAAGAAGATTCTAAACTAAGAAACCTAATGTTTTCTTTTATCATGAACAAAATTTCATGTACTTTTTACCCTAATTGGTATAAATAAAGAAAACCACAAATGTGTTCTAGAACGGCAAATGAAAGTTAATCTACACTGTGTTATTTTACTCTTACTGTTAACCTTTATAACAAACTAAGATCTAGAAGATATGCTAACTTTAAAGTGAGCTCATCAGTTTTGTAGCTTATTGCCATTTGGCAGTGTTAGAATAACTGTTTTAACAACTGCCAAAAAATGTGTTTAAACTGCGTACCTATCAGCACAAATTTTACTGAGTCTAGCATTCTTACTTGAAAATCTTACAGTGTACAGAGAAATGCTAAGAGTAACGTGTATATTGAATTGTTTAACTGCTTTGTTTCTATGCATCTGATAGTCTGAACCACGGTTTTTACATAGATATGTGCATCAAAAATTCATCTTTTCAGTTATCAGAAACTCATATTTCTATTCGAAATTCTTTTTATATGTTCAACCCATGCACATTTTTTTCTGTTCAGTATGTGTACAACATTCTCACTGAGCATTGAAAGATATACAAAAATCAGAGTTAAAATAATGAGAAAATGATTATAATTTTAAATTATTTCATTAGGGCAAAGAACATGCTTCAATACCTTGAAAGCATTATGTGCCAGTGTTAATGAGCACTGTCTAAGACAGCCACAGTATATAGAAGTTGAACAGTGAAAGTCTCATTCCCTTGGTTTGCAAATGCAACAGCATCAAGCTGTATAGTGACGATACTACCTGATAAAGATACAAAGTGTTCTGCTGATTAGAAGTAGCAGTGCTTGTCAGAATCTTCTTTTTCTTTGTTGAATTAAAAAATATGGTATTTAATAACCCTGTAATACCAATTTTGCACTCACTGTTTTTGTTCTGTAACTGAACTTAATGGGGAGGTCCTTAGTTTTTTGAAATATAGTTCTGGGTGAAGTTGTGCAAAGATTATTTTATACTTCTATGCTGAGCATATTTTAGAATAGATGATAATGTTTGGTTAAAAGTGTCATTTACCTCTTTGTTGGGTTGGAGTTAGTGTAAAAATGAAATTGAATTATTTTGAGCAAGCTTCACTTACATGTACCTGTGGAATAACTTTAAATTTGACCTGAAGAGTTTATATTTTTCTTGTCTGCACATCTCGGTCAAAATTATCTTTCATGCTCATGTTACATAAAGCTTTCTTTTTAATTAATCAATGCTTATTATACGAAATGCACATGTCTTAGAATGCTGAGTTAATTAAATAATCGTATTTTTTACGTAAATTGAAAGACCATTGTGTATGTACTTTCTACTTTAATTAACCTACATAATTAAATAGAACCACAAACATAAACTGCAACTACAAGTTAAATGCACAATTAGAGAAAATGTTCCAGGGCCATTATAAGAACGACTAGTGATGTAAACTTTTTTTAATACTACAGTTAAAATAAAGAAAATTCTTAACTGAGAAATCTAGTGTTTTTTTTCATCGAGGACAGAATTTTATGTACTTTTCTCCTAATTGATCTACATAATGCTTCATTACTTTGAAAGCATTGTGTGCCAGGGTTAGTAAACACTGTCTAAAACAGCCACAGTATATAGAAGTTGAACAGTGAATCTCTCATTCTCTTTTTGAGCAAATGAAACAACATCAAGATATATAGTTCCTATACTACCTGATAAAGTTACACAGTGTTCTGCTCATGGGAAGTAGCAGTGCTTGTCAGAATCTTCTTTTTCATTGTTGAGTTAAAAAATACTGTGTTTTATAACACAGTAATGCCAATTTAGCACTCACTGCTAACGTTCTCTAACTAAACATAATGGGGAGGTCCTTAGTTCTTTGAAATATAGTTCTGGGTGAAGTTGTGCGAAAATTATTTTATACTTCTATGCTGAACATATTACAGAACAGATGTTAATGCTTGGTTACAAGTGTAATTTACCTTTCTTTTGGATTTGAGTTTGTGTAGAAATGGAATTTAAGCATTTTGAGCATGCTTCACTCATATGTACATGTGAAATTTCTGAAATTTGACCTGAAGCGTTTATTTTTTTCTTGTCTGCACACCTCGGGCAAAAATGTCTCTCAAGCTGATGTTACATAAAGCTTTCTTTTTAATTAATCACTGCTTATTATATGAAATACACATATCTTAGAATGTTGAGTTCATTAAACAATTGTATTTCTTACATAAATTGAGAGACCATTGTTTAAACAGATATTTCTACCTGAAGATAACACTATTTAATCCTAATTTAGAAGTAACTTTTATCTAACATAAATAGCAAGTACAAGTTAACTTCGCAATTTCAGAAAATGTTCCAGGGCCATTATAAGAAAGACTATTGATGTAAACTTATATAAAACTACAGTTAAACTAATAAAGAATCTTAACTGAAAAATCTATTGTTTTTTTTTTATCAAGGACAGAATATCATGTACTTTTCCCTTAATTGATCTACATAATTAAATAAAACCACAAATGTGTTTTCAGACTGCAAATAAGTGTTTCTGTAAACTTTGTGTTATTTTGCTTTTACTGTTATAATGTATATCAAATTAAGATCCTGAATATATCCTAAAATTAATGTTAGATCATCACTCTTTCTCGCTTATTGCCATTTAACAGTGTTAGAATACCGTTCTGGCCAACTGAAAGAGAGTGTGTATTAAAAATTTAATAAACAGCACAAATTTAACTAAAAGTCTGGCTTACTTACTTGAAAATCTTATATTGTACAGAGAACTGCAAAGAGTAACACCTATAACACAGCATTTAAATGCATTGTTTGTATGCATCAGAGTGAATAATGGACGTGTTTTTTTCATATTTACATGATAATCAACCTTTGTGTTTTAAGAAACAGTTTTAAATATGTATTGGAAAGTCACTTTCCATGCTCAATTTATACATGTTTCTTTTTGTTCAGTATGTGTACCACATTCTGAAGTGAGCATTGAAGAATATACAAAAATCAGTATTAAAACTATGAGAAAATGATTATTATTTTAACTTATTTCATTAGAAGAGAGAACTTGCTTCCAAACTCTGTATTTTACATCTCTTTTATCAAAAACAAGTAACTGATATTTCCCGTAGGTAGCAAGTACAAGTTAACTGCACATGTATAAGAAAAGTTCCAGAACCCTTCGAAGAAACACAAGTTATATAACTATTTAACACTACAGTACAAGTAAAGGGAATTCTGAAATAGAAAACCAATTTTTTCCTCTCATCATGAAGAAAACCTCATGTATTTTCTACACTATTTGATCTACATAATTAAAGAGAACCACAAATGTGCTTTAAATCTGCAAAGAAAAGTTTCTCTACACTATGTGTTATTTTACTGTTACTCTAAACCTGTATTACAAACTAAGATCGAGAAGATAACGTAACTTTAATGCGAGTTCATCAGTCTTCTAGATTATTGCCATTTGGCAGTATTAGAATACCTTTTGAACAACTGCCAAAGAATGTGTTTAAACTGGTTAGTTAACAGCACAAATTTTACTATGAGTGAAAATCTTACATTCTACAAAGAACTTCTAGGAGTAACACATACAATAAAACTTGGAAATGCATTCTTTCTATTAATCTAACGGTATGATCCACGTTTTTTACATATTTACATGAAAAATCAACTCCTGTTTTATCAGAAACCGTTTCATATATCTATTGGAATGTCATTTTACATGTTCAATTCATACACCATTTTTTGTGTTCATTATGTGTACAACGTTCTGAAGTGAGCATTGCAGGATATACAAAAATGGTTCTTAAAACTATAAAAAAAAATGATTGAGGGGGTCAAGATGGCGATGGAGTAGGCAGACGTACCAACTTCCGACTCCCAGAACCAAAGTGGATTATAACTCAATTTTAAGAACCATCATCTGGATAAACCAACTTGGAGCAAAACTAAGTGGACTCTTCAACCAAGGAACACTGCAGAAGCCACACCGAGACTGGTAGGAATAGCGAAAACGCAAAGAGGGCTGCCCAGCTCCCCGGAGCAAACGGCAGCCCGGAGAGATCCGCGTGGCGGGAGGAGAGTTTGGCGGAGAGGGAGGGACCTGGGTCCCAGGAACCAAGCCCCAGACTGCAGTCCCAGACCCTAGAAGAGCCGATTGGACAGTATCGAGCTGTGAAGTAAATGAGGATACTATTTGGGAAAAAGAGATAGTCTTCTCAGACGCAAAAATCTTTTTAAAGGGACAGCTCAGAAAGCCTCTCTCACAACCATGCACCCGGGGCTCCGGGGAACTGGGACAGAGGAGAGGAACAGAGCAGTGGGAACAAAGAGTGGACTGAAGGCACGAGGACACTCTGAGGGACAGCCACCCCGACCCATGGGCTAAGTCACTTCCCTAATCGAAAACGAATATTTCCCCTGGAGCTAGCAATACCAGCAAAGGGAGACAGGACACTAGCCAAACAAGCTCTTCCGCGGCAATTAGAGCAGACCTGCCTAGAGGGAGGGAGCTCCCAAGCCTACAGTGTGGAGACTTAGGGCACTTCTAGCCCCTGAGGTTGCTGAAGCCTATGGTCGGGACAGGACGCCGAAACGCAGTCCTGTCGGTGTCGGCGGAACAGTGAGTGCTCGGGCTAGCCTAGCAGGGGCAGAGGTGACGCGCTAAAGCTGTCCCGCAGCTGCGGGCCGCCTGTGACCCCACTTGTGGAGAAAAATACGGGCAGAGATCAGCCCTGCGACCCTGCGCTAGCCGGCCCTGACCACGGGCACCGGGCTAAGACCAGGGACGGGTGAGGGGCCGAGGCTCACACTGCCAACCCCGCCCAGAAGGAGAAACCTCGGCGTGCCATCTGTGGGCGCGAGCGGGCTCCTAAGTCAGGGGCGAGGGAGACACTGAAACCAGGGGAAGTTCCCTGCGGAGATCACGCTGCTCTACCTGCCCTGCCAGAGAAACCGCGGAGTACCGCCCTACATGCGCGAGTTTTCTCCGAGCGTGGGGGCGGGGTAGGTGCCGGAACGACCGGAAGCTAGCCGCGGTGCGCACGCCAGCAAACACGCCCGGCACAATAATCCCCGGTTTTCGGTTTCAGTCCCTGAGCAGGAGGGCCCTGGCCTCGAGGGCAGGGCTAAATTCTGGACGGGCAAAGGCTCACAGCTGAGAGCATGTCAAAAGCCCCGCCCAACCCACAAAACGGTGGCGAGCAGGCTCTGACTGAGGGGGCTGGGCATAAGCCTTCCGGGAAAAGTCCGGGTCCCCAGCTGAGCAAAGGTGCTCACCTCTGCCCTGCGCGCTAACGCTAGTGGCTTGAGTGACAGCCCCTCCCGCAAAGGAGAGGCAGAAACCACAGCAATAGCTGCAGTGAGCCGGCGCTGGCAACGCCCACACCAAACCGCCCTAGGCAGCGACAGAGGGGGTGGCAAGCCTGCAGACAGACCACACCTGGAGAACACAAAAGCAACACATACTGGACTCCAGTGGCCACAACTTGCTTACACTCAGATAAAATGGGCAGGCAGAGGAATGCAAACCAAATCAACCAAGAGAAATCCCCAAAGAAGGTCCTGAATGAACCAGATATAACCAAACTACCAGAAGCAGACTTTAGAATAATGATAGTTAGGATGTTCAAAGAAATTAGAGCAACAATGGATAGTCACTATGAGCACCTAAATAAAGAGATAACAAGTATAAAAAATGAAATTGAAATAATAAAAAAGAACCAGACAGAAATGACAAATACAGTATCAGAACTGAAGACCACAATGGAAGGAATTAAAAGCAGGATAGATGACGCTGAGGATCGAATCAGTGAGTTAGAGACACAATAAACATAGTTACAGAAGCAGAGAAAAAAAAGGAAAAGAGATTCAAAAAATGTGAGGAAACTCTAAGGGAGCTCTGTGACAACCTGAAGAGAAACAACATTCCCATCATAGGGGTACCTGAAGAAGAGGAAAGAGGACAGGAAATGGAAACTTTGTTCAATCAAATCATAGCCGAAAACTTCCCTAAATTAAGGCTGGGAAACACTCTACATGTCCAAGAGGCGCACAGAACCCCATTAAAGAGAAACCCAAAAAGATCTACACCAAGACACATCATAGTTAAAATACCAAAGCTAATAGATAAAGAAAAAATCTTAAAAGCTGTTAGAGAAAAAAAGACTCTCACCTACAAAGGAGCCCCCATTAGGATGACATCGGACTTCTCAACAGAAACACTTCAGGCCAGAAGGGATTGGCAAGAGATAATCAAAGTAATGCAGAACAAGAACCTACAACCAAGACTACTTTATCCAGCAAGGCTAACGTTTAAAATTGAGGGAGAAATAAAGAGCTTTCCAGACAAAGAAAACCTCAAGGAATTCATTAAAACCAAACCAATCCTGCAAGAGATTTTTAAGGGGCCTAGTGTGAACAGTTCAAAGGGAGAAAAGAATATAGCAAAAAAAAAAAAAAAGAAAAATACAGCTTTAAAGAATAAAATGTCAATAAACAACTACATATCAATAATAACCTTAAATGTAAATGGACTAAATGATCCAATCAAAAGACATAGGGTAGCAGCGTGGATAAAGAAACAGGACCCATACATATGCTGTCTGCAAGAGACACACCTTAAAACAAAAGATACTCATAGACTGAAGGTAAAAGGATGGAAAAAAATATTTCATGCAAATGGAAATGAAAAAAAAGCCGGGGTAGCAGTACTTATATCTGACAAAATGGACTTTAAAACAAAGACTGTAGTAAGAGATAAAGAAGGACACTACATAATGATAAAGGGAACAATTCAACAGGAAGATATAACTATTATAAATATCTACGCACCAAATATAGGAGCCCCGACATTCATAAAGCAGACTTTGATGGACATTAAGGGCCAGATTAACAGTAATACTATCATAGTAGGGGATTTCAATACCCCACTAACAACACTGGATAGATCCACAAGAAAGAAAATCAATAAAGAAACAGCAGATTTAAAGGATACACTAGATCAACTTGATTTAATAGATATATTCAGAACTTTTCACCCTAAAGCAGTAGAATATACATTCTTCTCAAGCGCTCATGGTACGTTTTCTAGGATAGACCACATGTTAGGACACAAAAAAGGCCTCAACACATTTAAGAAGATTGAAATTATATCAAGCATTTTCTCTGATCACAATGCCATGAAACTAGAAATCAACCACAAAAGAAAAACTGAAAAATACTCAAACACTTGGAAACTAAATAGCACGTTATTAAATAATGAATGGATTAACATTGAGATCAAAGAAGAAATAAAAAAGTTTCTAGAAACAAATGATAACGAACATACGTCAACTCAAAATCTATGGGACACAGCAAAAGCAGTTCTGAGAGGGAAGTTTATTGCACTACAGGCATATCATAAGAAGCTAGAAAAAGAACATATAAGCAACTTAACCCTGCAGCTAAAAGAACTTGAAAAACAACAACAAATAAAATCCAGGACAAGTAGAAGGAAGGAAATAATAAAGATCAGAGCAGAAATAAATGACATAGAGGCTAAGGAAACAATTCAGAGGATCAATGAAACCAGAAGCTGGTTCTTCGAAAAGGTAAACAAGATTGATGAACCCTTAACTAGACTCATCAAGAAAAAAAGAGAGAGGTCTCAAATAGATAAAATTAGAAAGGACACTGGAGAAATTACAACTCATTCAACAGAGATACAAAGCATTGTAAGAAAATATTATGAAGAACTCTATGCCAAAAAATTTGACAATCTAGATGAAATGGACAAATTTCTTGAATCATATAAACTTCCAAAAATCAATCTGGAAGAATCAGAGCACCTGAACAGACCAATTACAACAGAGGAGATTGAAACAGTTATCAAAAAACTCCCAAAAAAGAAAAGTCCTGGGCCTGATGGCTTCACAAGTGAATTCTATCAAAAATTCAAAGAAGAATTAACTCCTATCCTCCTCAAGCTATTTCATAAAATTCAAGAGGAAGGCATACTTCCAAACTCCTTTTATGAGGCGAGCATAATTCTGATCCCCAAACTGGGCAAAGACAACACAAAGAAAGAAAATTATAGGCCTATATCCCTGATGAATTTAGACGCTAAAATTCTCAACAAAATATTAGCCAACCGGATTCAGCAATATATGAAAAAAATCATACAAGTGTTGTGTGCCAGGGTTAGTTAGCACTGTCTTAAACAGCCACAGTATATAGAACTTGAACAGTGAATCTCTCATTCTCTTTATTAGCAAATGCAACAGCATCAAGATTTATAGTTCCTATACTACCTGATAAAGTTACACAGTGTTCTGCTCATTAGAAGTAGCAGTGCTTGTCAGAATCTTCTATTTCTCTGTTGAATAAAAAAATATGGTGTTTAATAAAAGAGTAATACCAATTTTGCACTCACTTTTTATATTCTGAAACTGAACATAATGGTGAGGTCCTTAGTTCTTTGAAATATAGTTCTGAGTGAAGTTGTACGAAGATTATTTTATACTTCTATGCTGAACATATTCCAGAACAGATGTTAAAGCTTGGATACAAGTGTCATTTACAATTTTGCTGGGTTTGAGTTTGGGTAGAAATGAAATTTTAGCATTTTGAAGAAGCCTCACTCATAAGTACATGTGGAATTACATAAAATTTGATCTGAAGCATTTATATTTTTCATGTCTGCACATCTCTCTCAAAAATGTTTTTCAAGCTGATGTTACATAAAGCTTTCTTTTTAATTAATCGCTGCTTATTATATAAAATGCACATGTTTTAGAATGCTGGGTTTTTTAAACAATCCCACATCTTATGTAATTTGAGAAACCATTGTGTAAAGAGATATTTCTACCTTGAAGAAAACACTAGTAAATCCTAATTTAGAAGTAACTTTTATCTCAAATGAACATCAAGTACATTTTAATTGCAAACATACAGAAAATATTCCTGGGCCATTTTAAGAAAGAGTAGTGATGTAAACTTTATCAATCACTACAGTTAAACTAAAGGATATTCTGAGCTAAGAAATCTATTGTTTTTTCTCATCAACGACAGAATTTCATGTACTTTCTACCCTAATTAATCTACATAATTAAATAGAACCAGAAATGTGTTTTATAATGACAGAGAAATCTTTCTCCACACTGTGCGTGAATTTACTCTTCCTGAAAACATATATATCTCACTAATTCAGAAGTATCAAAAGTTTAATGTCTTTCTCGCTTATTGCCATTTGACAGTGTTAGAATACCTTTCTAGCCAACTGCAAAAGTGTGTTTTCACTTCTTACTAAACAGCACAAATTTAACTAAAAGTCTGGCATTCTTACTTGAAAATCTTACATTGTACAGAGAACTGCTAAGAGTAACACATACAATGAAACATTGAAATGCATTGTTTCTATGCATCAGATTGAAGGATCCCTTTTTTTACATATTTACATAAAAAATCAGCTCATCTTTTATCAGAAACTGTTTCACATATCTGAAGTGAGCATTGCAGGATATGCAAAAGTCAGTGTTAAAACTATAAAAAAATGATTATAACTTTATCAAAGTTCATTAGGGCAGAGAACATGCTTTTTTACTTTGAAAGCATTATGTGCCAGCGTTAGTTAGCCCTGTCTAAAACAGCCACAGTATATAGAAGTTGAACAGTGAATCTCTCATTCTCTTGGTGAGCAAATGTAACAGTATCAAGATGTATACTTCCTATACTACCTGATAAAGTTACACTGTGTTCTGCTCATTAGAAGTAGCAGTGCTTGTCAGAATCTCCTTTTTCTATATTGAATTAAAGAATACTGTGTTTTATAACACAGTAATGCCAATTTAACACTCACTGCTAAGTTCTCTAACTGAACATAATGAGGAGGTCCTTAGTTCTTTGAAATATAGTTCTGGGTGAAGTTGTGCGAAGATTATTTTATACTTCTATGATGAGCATATTTTAGAACAGATGTTAATGTGGGGTTAAAAGTGTCATTTACGTTTTTCTTGTCTATGAGTTTAAGTTGAAATGAAATTTAAGTATTTTGAGCTATCTGCACTCATATTTACATGGGGAATTACTTTTTTTTTAGTTTGACCTGAAGCGTTTATATTTATCTTGTCTATACTTCTCGCTGAAAAATGTCATTCAAGCTGATGTTAGATAAAGCTTTCTTTTTAATTAATCACTTCTTATTATAGAAAATGCACATGTCTTATAATGCTGAATTCATTAAACAATCGCTGTTCCTACATAAATTGAAAGACCATTGTGTAAACAGTAATTTCTATCTTGAAGATAACACTATTTAATCTTTAATTTTGTTTTTTTTATTTTATTCATTTTAGAGAGGAGACACAGAGTGAGAGAGAGAGAGAGAAAGAGAGAGAAAGGGGGGAGGAGCTGGAAGCTCAACTCCCATATGTGCCTTGACCAGACCAGTGCAGGGTTTTGAACTGGCGACCTCAGTGTTCCCAGGTCGATGCTTTATCCACTGCGCCACCACAGGTCAGGCCAACACTATTTAATCTTGATTTAGAAGTTTCTTTTATCTAACATAAACAGCAAGTACAAGTTAACTGCACAAGTACAGAAAATGTTCCAGGGCCATAATAAAAAAGACTATTGATGTAAACTTTATTTAAAACTGCAGTTAAACTAAAGGAGATTCTGAACTAAGAAATCTATTGTTTTTTCTCATCAAGGACAGAATTTCATGTTCTTTCCCACTAATTGATCTACATAATTAAATAAAACCACAATGTGCTTTAAAACTGCAAATAAGTGTTTCTGTAAACTTTGTGTTATTTTGCTCTTACTGTAAAACTGTAAATCAAATTAAGATTCAGAATATATCCTAAAATTAATGTGAGATCATCACACTTTTTTGCTTATTGCCTTGGGATACTGTGAGAATATCTTTCTGGCCAACAGGAAAAGAAAGTGTTTTAAAACCTTATTAAATAGCACAAATTTAACTAAAAGTCTTGCTTTCTTACTTGAAAATCTTATAGTGTACAGAGAACTGCAAACAGTAACACCTATCACAAAGCATTGAAATGCGTTGTTTGTATGCATCAGATTGAATAATGGACGTGTTTTATATATTTACATGAAAAATCAACCCATGTGTTATCAGAAACATTTTTGTGTATCTATTGGAAAGTCACTTTCCATGCTCAATTCATACACATTTCTTTGTGTTCAGTAAGTGTACAATATTCTGAAGTGAGCATTGCAAGATATACAAAAAGCAGTGTTAAAACTATGAGAAAATGATTATTATTTTCATTTAATTCATTTGGGGAGAGAACTTGCTTCCAAACTCTAAATCCAACTTCTCTGTTATTGGTAACAAGTAACTTATATTTCACTTAGGCAGCAAGTACAATTTAACTGCACATATAAAAGAAATGTTCCAGGGCCCTAAGGAGAAACACAAGTTATATAAACTATTTAACTCTACAGTAAATCTAAAGAGGATTCTGAATTAAGAAACCTATTTTTTTCTCTCATGAAGAACAGAATCTCATGTATTTTCTAAAGTAATTGATCAACAAAATTAAAGAGAAACACAAATGTGTTTTAAAACTGCAAAGAAATGTTTCTCTACACTATGTGTTATTTTATCTTACTCTAAACCTGTATAACAAACTAAGATCGAGAACATAACCTGACTTTTATGTGAGTTCATCAGTTTTCTAGATTATTGCCATTTGGCAGTGTTAGAATGCCTTTTGAACAACTGCCAAAGAATGTGTTTAAACTGGTTAGTTAACAGCACAAATTTTACTATGAGTCTAGCATTCCTACTGGAAAATCTTACATTCTACAAATAACTGCTAAGAGTAACACTTACAACAAAGCAATGAAATGCGTTGTTTGTATGAATCAGATTGAATGATTCAAGTTGTTTTACATATTTACATGAAAAATCAACTCCTGTTTTATCAGAAACTGTTTCATATATTTATTGGAATGTCATTTTACATGTTCAATTCCTACACCATTTTTTGTGTTCATTATGTTTAAAACGTTCTGAAGTGAGCATTGCAGGATCTACAAATATCGGTGTTAAAATTATAAAAAAATGATTATAGTTTTAATTTATTTCACTAGGGCAGAGAACAAGCTTCATTACTTTGAAAGCATTGTGTGCCAGGGTTAGTTAGCACTGTATAAAATAGCCACAGTTTATAGAATTTGAACAGTGAATCTTTCATTCTCTTGGTGAGCAAATGCAACAGTATCAAGATATATTGTTCCTATACTACCTGATAAAGTTACACAGTGTTCTGCTTATTAGAAGTAGAGGTGCCCGTCAGAATATTCTTTTTCATTATTGAATTAAAATTACCGTGTTTTATAACACAATGATGCCAATTTAGCACTCATTGCTAACGTTCTGTAACTGAACCTAATGGGGAGGTCCTTAGTTCTTTGAAACATAGCTCTGGGTGAAGTTGTGCAAAGATTATTTTATACTTCTATGATGAGCATATTCCAAAACAGATGTTATTGCTTGCTTAAAAGTGTCATTAACCTTTTTCTTGTTTATGAGTTTGTGTGAAATAAAATTTATGTATTTTGAGCTATCTGCACTCATATTTACACGTGGAATTACTTGTAATTTGACCTGACACGTTCATATTTTTCTTTTCTGTACATCTCTCTCAAAAATCTCTTTCAAGCTGATGTTAGATAAAGATTTCTTTAATTAATCGCTGCACACAACTTAGAATGCTGAGTTCATTAAACAATCGAATTTCTTACGTAAATTGGAAGACCATTGTGTAAACAGATATTTCTACCTTAAAGATAACACAAGTAAATCTTAATTTAGAAGTAACATTTTTCTCGCATGAACAGCAAGTACATTTTAACTGAATAAGTACAGGAAATATTTTATGACCATTAAAAAATGACTACTGATGTAAACTTTATCTATCACTACAGTTAAACTAAAGGAGATTCTGAACAAAGAAATCTATTGTTTTTCTCATCAAGGACAGAATTTCATGTACTTTCTACCCTAATTAATCTACATAATTAAATAGAACAACAAATGTATTTTAAAACTGCAGAGAAATCGTTCTCCACACTGTGCGTAAATTTACTCTTACTGAAAACCTATATAACACACAGATTCAGAAGTATTCTAAGTTTAATATCTTTCTCTTTTATTGCCATATGACTTACATTGTACAGAGAACTGCTAAGAGTAACATATACAATAAAACATTGAAATGTATTGTTTCTATGCTTCTGATTGAAGGATCCACGTTTTTTACATATTTGCATGAAAAATCAACTGTTTTATCAGAAACTGTCTTATATATCTATTGCAACGTCATTTTACATGTTCGATTCATACACTTTTTATTGCGTTCATTATGTGTACAACCTTCTGAAGTGAGTATTGCAGGACATAGAAAAATCAGTGTTAAAACTATGAGAAAATGATTATTAATTTGAGTTATTTCATTAGTGCAGAGAACATGCTTCAATACTGTGAATTCTACTCCTCTGTTTTCAGAATCAAGGAACTCTTATCTTACGTAAGCAGCAAGTACAATTTAAGTGCACATGTACAGCAAATGTTCCAGGGCCATTAGAAGATACACTAGTTATATAAACTATTTAACATTACAGTTAAAATGAAGAGGATCCTAAACTAAGAAAGCTATTGTTTCCTCTCATCATGAACAGAATTTCACGTACTTTTTACCCTAACTGGTCTATATAATTAAAGAGAACCACCAATGTGATTTAAAACTGCAAAGAAATGTTAATGTACACTGTGTTATTTTACTCTTATTGTAAACCTTTAAAACAAACTAAAATCTAGAAGATATGCTAACTTTACTGTGAGCTCATTAGTTTTGTAGCTTATTGCCATTTGGCAGTGTTAGAATAACTGTTGGAACAACTGCCAAAAAATGTGTTAATACTGCGTACCTATCAGCACAGGTTTTACTGAGTCTAGCATTCTTTCTTGAAAATATTACAGTGTGCATAGAACTGCGAAGAGTAACGTGTATAATATTTTTTTTCTTTTTTTTTACTCTTTTTTTATTAACTTTAATGGGGTGACACCAATAAATCAGGGTACATATGTGAAATGAAAACATCCCCAGATTATCTTATCATATAATTGTGCTGCATACCCATTTACACAAATTCAAATTGTCCTCTGTCACCTTCTATCTGGTTTTCCCTGTACCACTCCCCTTCTCCCTATTCCATCCTCCCTTCCCTCCTCCCATCCCTTTACCACCACCCTCTTGTCCATGTCTCATAGTTTCACTTTAATGTTCCACCTATGTATGAAATCATGCTGTTCTCAGACTTTTTTTTCTGAATCACTTATTTCACTTCGTATAATGTTATCAAGGTACATCCATTTTGTTGTAAATGATCCGATGTCATCATTTCTTATGGCTGAATATTGTTCCATAGAATATATATACCAAAGCTTTTTAATCCACTCGTCTTCTGACGGACACTTGGGCTGTTTCCAGCTCTTCGCTATTGTGAACAATGCTGCCACGAACATGGGGGCACATTTCTTCTTTTCGAACAGTGTTATGGTGTTCTTAGGGTATATTCCTAAAAGTGGGATAGCCGGGTCAAAAGGCAGTTCGACTTTTAATTTTTTTGAGGAATCTCCAAACTGTTTTCCACAGTGTCTGCACAAGGCTGCATTCTTACCAGCAGTGCAGAAGGGTTCCCTTTTCACCACATCCTTTCCAGCACTTGTTCTGTGTTGTTTTGCTGATGAGCGCCATTCTGAATGGTGTGTGGTGATATCTCATTGTGGTTTTAATTTGTATTTCTCTAATGATTAGTGATGTTGAGCATTTTTTCATATGTCTTTTGGCCATCTGTATGTCCTCTTTGAAGAAATTTCTATTCATTTCTTTTGCCCATTTTTTGATTGGATTGTTTGTCTTCCAGGTGTTGAGTTTTATAAGTTCTTTATAAATTTTGGTTATTAACCCCTTATCAGACGTGCTGTCGAATATGTTCTCCCATTGTGTAGTTTGTCTTTTCATTCTGTTCTTATTGTCTTTAGCTGTGCAAAAGCTTTTTAGTTTGATGTAGTCCCATTTCTTTATCTTGCCTTTTATTTCATTTGCCCGTGGAGATAAATCGGCAAATAAATTACTGCTACAGATGTCGGAGAGCTTGCTGCCTATGTTTTCTTCTAAGATGCTTATAGTTTCACGGCTTATGTTTAAATCTTTTAACCATTTTGAATTTGTTTTTGTGCATGGTGTAAGTTGATGGTCTAGTTTCATTTTTTTTTGCAGATAGATGTCCAATTTTCCCAGCACCATTTGTTAAAGAGGCTGCCTTTACTCCATTTTATGTTCTTTCCTCCTTTGTCAAATATCAGATGTCCATAAAGGTGTGGGTTTATTTCTGGGTTTTCTGTTTTGTTCCATTGATCACTGTGCCTGTTCTTATGCCAGTACCAGGCAGTCTTGAGTATAATGGCCATGTAGTAAACCTTGATATCCGGGAGAGTGATGCCTTCTGCTTTATTTTTTCTTTTTAAGATTGCTGAGGCTATTCGTGTTCTTTTTTGGTTCCATATAAATTTTTGGAATATGTTTTTTATATCTTTGAAGTACGTCATTGGTATTTTAATTGGTATAGCATTGAATTTATAAATTGCTTTGGGTAATATAGACATTTTAATGATGTTTATTCTTCCTAGCCATGAGCACGGTATATGCTTCCACTTGTTTGTATCTTCCTTGATTTCTTTAATCAATGTTTTATAATTTTCCGAGTACAAGTTCTTAACCTCCATCGTTTAATTTACTCCTAGGTATTTTATTTTTTTGGCTGCAATAGTGAAGGGGATTGATTCCTTAATTTCTTTTGCTGACAGTTCATTTTTTGTATATAGAAATGCCTCTGATTTCTGTGTAATAATTTTATATCCTGCCACCTTGCTGAATTTATTTATAAGGTCCAGTAGTTTTTTAACTGAGACTTTAGGGTTTTCTATATACAATATAATATCATCTGCAAATAGTGACAGTTTTACTTCTTCTTTTCCAATTTGGATGCCTTTTATTTCTTTTTTTTGTCTGATTGCTGTAGCTAGGACTTCCTGAACTATGATGAATAAAAGTGGTGAAAGTGGGCAACCCTGCCTGGTTACTGATCTTAGGGGGATTGCTTTTAATTTTTGTTCATTTAGTATCAAGTTTGCTGTGGGTTTGTTGTAGATGGCCTTTATCATGTTAAAGAATGTTCCTTGTATTCCCACTTTACTGAGAGTTTTAAGCATGAATGGGTGCTGGATTTTATCAAATGCCTTTTCTGCATCTATTGAAATTATCATGTGATTTTTGTCCTTCCTTTTGTTTATGTGATGAATCACATTGATTGATTTGCGAATATTGAACCAGCCTTGCCTCTCCAGAATAAATTCCACTTGATCGTGGTGTATGATTTTTTTCATATATTGTTGGATCCGGTTGGCTAATATTTTGTTGAGAATTTTAGCGTCTAAATTCCTCAGGGGTATAGGCCTATAATTTTCTTTCTTTGTGTTGTCTTTTCCAGGTTTTTGTATCAGAATTATGCTTGCCTCATAAACGGAGTTTGGAAGTCTTCCTTCCTCTTGAATTTTTTGAAATAGCTTGAGGAGGATAACAGTTAGTTCTTCTTTAAATTTTTGATAGAATTCTCTTGTGAAGCCATCAGTCCCAGGGCTTTTCTTTTTTGGGAATTTTTTGATAACTGTTTCAATCTCATCTGTTGTAATTGGTCTGTTTAGGTGTTCTGAATCTTCCAGATTGATTTTTAGAAGTTTTTATGATTCAAGAAATTTGTCCATTTGATCTAGATTTTCTAATTTTTTGGCATAGAGTTCTTCATAGTATTTTCTTACAATGCTTTGTATCTCTGTTGTATTAGTTGTAATTTCTCCACTGTCCTTTTTAATTTTATCTATTTGAGACCTCTCTCTTTTTTTCTTGGTGAGTCTAGTTAAGGGTTCATCAATCTTGTTTACCTTTTCAAAGAACCAGCTTCTGGTTTCATTGATCCTTTGTATTGTTTCCTTCGCCTCTATGTCATTTATTTCTGCTCTGATCTTTATTATTTCCTTCCTTCTACTTGTCTTGGGTTTTATTTGTTGTTGTTTTTCAAGTTCTTTTAGCTGCAGGGTTAAGTTGCTTATATGCTCTTTTTCTAGCATCTTATGATATGCCTGTAGTGCAATAAACTTCCCTCTCAGAACTGCTTTTGCTGTGTCCCATAGATTTTGAGTTGACGTATGTTCATTATCATTTGTTTCTAGACAATTTTTTATTTTTCTTTGATCTCAATGTTACTCCATTCATTATTTAATATCATGCTATTTAGTTTCCAAGTGTTTGAGTATTTTTCAGTTTTTCTTTTGTGGTTAATTTTTAGTTTCATGGCATTGTGATCAGAGAAAATGCTTGATATAATTTCAATTTTCTTAAATTTGTTGAGGCCTTTTTTGTGTCCTAACATGTGGTCTATCCCAGAAAACGTATCATGAGCGCTTGAGAAGAATGTATATTCTACTGCTTTAGGGTGAAAAGTTCTGAATATATCTATTAAATCAAGTTGATCTAGTGTCTCCTTTAAGTCTGCTGTTTCTTTATTGATTTTCTTTCTTGTGGATCTATCCATTGTTGTTAGTGGGGTATTGAAATCCCCTACTATGATAGTATTACTGTTAATCTCGCCCTTCATATCCATCAAAGTCTGCTTTATGAATGTCGGGCTCCTATATTTGGTGCATAGATATTTATAATAGTTATATCTTCCTGTTGAATTGTTCCCTTTATTATTATGTAGTGTCCTTCTTTATCTCTTACTACAGTCTTTGTTTTAAAGTCCATTTTTTCAGATATAAGTACTGCTACCCTGGCTTTTTTTTCATTTCCATTTGCATGAAATATTTTTTTCCACACTTTTACCTTCAGTTTATGTGCATCTTTTGTTTTAAGGTGTGTCTCTTGTAGACAGCATATGTATGGGTCCTGTTTCTTTTTCCACGCTGCTACCCTATGTCTTTTGATTAGATCATTTAATCCATTTACATTTAAGGTTATTATTGATATGTAGTTGTTTATTGCCATTTTATTCTTTAAAGCTGTATTTTTTTTTTTTGCTATATTCTTTCCTCCCTTTGAACTGTTCACACTAGGCCCCTTAGAATCTCTTGAAGGATTGTTTGACTTTAATGAATTCCTTGATGTTTTTTGTCTGGAAAGCTCTTTATTTCTCCTTCAATTTTAAATGTTAGCCATGCTGGATAGAGTAGTCTTGGTTGTAGGTTCTTGTTTGCATTACTTTGATTATATCTTGCCATTCCCTTCTGGCCTCAAGTGTTTCTGTTGAGAAGTCCGATGTCATCCTAATGGGGGCTCCTTTGTAGGTGAGAATTTTTTTTTCTCTAGCAGCTTTTAAGATTTTTTCTTTATGTATTAGCTTTGGTATTTTAACTATGATGTGTATTGGTGTAGATCTTTTTGGGTTTCTCTTTAATGGAGTTCTGTGTGCTTCTTGAACGTGTGGAATGTTTCCCCTCCTTAATTTAGGGAAGTTTTCTGCTATGATTTGATTGAACACAGTTTTCATTTCCTGTCCTCTTTCCTCTTCTTCAGGCAACCCTATGATGCAAATATTGTTTTTCTTCATGTTGTCACCGAGCTCCCTTTGAGTTTCCTCACATTTTTTGAATCTCTTTTCCTTTTTTTTCTCTGTTTTTGTAACTATGTTTATTGTGTCCTCCAACTCGCTGATTCGATCCTCAGCGTGATTCATCCTGCTTTTAATTTCTTCCATTGTGGTCTTCAATTCTGATACTGTATTTGTCATTTCTGTCTGGTTCTTTTTTATTATTTCAATTTCATTTTTTATACTTGTTATCTCTTTATTTAGGTGTTCATAGTGACTATCCATTGTTGTTCTAATTTCTTTGAACATCCTAACTATCATTATTCTAAAATCTGCTTCTGGTAGTTTGGTTATATCTGGTTCATTCAGGTCCTTCTCTGGGGATTTCTCTTGGATCATTTGGTGTGCATTCTTCTGCCTTCCCATTTTTTCTGAGTGTAAGCAAGTTGTGGCCACTGGAGTCCAGTAGGTGTTGCCTTTGTGTTCTCTAGGTGTGGTCTGTCTGCAGGCTTGCCACCCCCTCTTTTGCTGCCTAGGGCGGTTTGGTGTGGGCATTGCCTGCACCGGCTCACTGCAGCTATTGCTGTGATTTCTGCATCTTTTGCGGGAGGGGGTGTCACTCAAGTCACTAGCTTTAGCACCCAGGGCAGAGGTGAGCACCTTTGCTCAACTGTGGAACCAGCCTTTTTCCAGAAGGCTTACACCCAGCCCTCTCAGTCAGAGCCTGCTCTCCACCGTTTCGTGGGTTGGGCGGGGCTTTTGACATGCTCTCAGCTGTGAGCCTTTGCCCGTCCAAAATTTAGCCCCGCCCTCGAGACCAGGGTCCTCCTGTGCAGGGGATTATTTGGCTGGGCGTGTTTGCTGACGTGAGCTCAGCTGCTAGCTTTCGGTATTTCCGGGTCCTACCCCGCCCCCATGCTTGGAGCAAGCTCGGGCACGTAGGGAGGTACTCCGCAGTTTCTTCAGCCGGGCAGGGTGAGCAGCGTGAGCTCAGCCGCAAACTTCCACTGGTCTCAGTGTTTCCCTCACCCCCGCCTTAGGAGCCCACTCGCGCACACAGATGGCACACCACGGTTTCTCCATCTGGGTTGGGTTGGCAGCATGAGCTCAGCAGCGGGCCCCTCTCCCATCCCTGGTCTTAGCCCCGTGCCCGTGGTCAGGGCCAGCTAGAGCAGGGTCGCAGAGCTGATCTTTGCCCTTATTTTTCCCCACAAGTGGGGTCACAGGCGGCTCGCAGCTGCCGGACAGCTTTTGCGCATCCCCTCCGCCCCTGCTGGGCTAGACTGAGCTCACACCGTTCTGCCCACACCGACAGGACCACGTTTTAGCGTCCTGTCCCAACCATAGGCTTCAGCAACCTCAGGGGGCTAGAAGTGCCGTAAGTATCCACACTGTAGGCCTGGGAGCTCTCTCCCTCTAAGCAGCTCTGCTCTAATTGCCACGAGAGAGCTTGTTTGGCTAGAGTCCTGTCTCCCTCTGCTAGTATTGCTAGTTCCAGGGGAAATATTCATTTTCGATTAGGGAAGTGACTTAGCCCATGGGTCGGGGTGGCTGTCCCTCAGAGTGTCTCCGTACTTTATTCCACTCTTTGTTCCCGCTGCTCTGTTCCTCTCCTCTGTCTCAGTTCCCCGGAGCCCTGGGTGAGTGGTTGTGAGAGAAGCTTTCTGAGCTGTCCCTTTAAAAAGATTTTTGGGTCTGAGAAAACTCTCTCTTTTTCACAAATAGTATCCTCACCTGCTTCACAGCTCGATACTCTCCAAACACCTCTTCTAGGCTCTGGGACTGCAGTCTGGGGCTTGGTTCCTGGGACCCAGGTCCCTTCCTCTCCGCCAAACTCTCCTCCCACCATGCGGGTCTCTCAGGGCTGCCGTTTGCTCCAGGGAGCTAGGCAGCCCTCTTCACGTTTTTGCTATTCCTACCAGTCACAATGTGGCTTCTGCAGTGTTCCTTGGTTGAAGAGTCCACTTAGTTTAGCTCAAAGTTGGTTTACCCAGATGAGGGTTCTTAAAATTGACTTATAATCCACTTTGGTTCTGGGAGTTGGAAGTTGGTACATCTCCCTACTCCATCGCCATCTTAGCTCTCCTCTGTATATTATCTATAATGAATTGTTGAAATGTGTTGTTTCTATGCATCCGATTGTCTGGTCCACAGTTTTTACATAGATATGTGCATCAAAACTTCAACTTCTCAGTTATCAGAAACTCATTTTTCTATTGGAAAGACTTTTTATATGTTCAATCCATGCTCATTTTTTGTGTTCAGTATGTGTACAACATTCTGAGTGAGCATTGCAGGATATACAAAAATCAGAGGTAAAACTATGAGAAAATGATTATAATTTTCAATTATTTGATTAGGGCAGAGAACATGTTTCAATACTCTGAAAGCATTCTGTGCCAGTGTTAATGAGCACTGTCGAAAAAAGCCACAGTATATAGAAGTTCAACAGTGAAAGTCTCATTCCCTTGGTTAGAAAATGCAACAGCATCAAGCTGTATAGTGATGATACAACCTGATAAAATTACAAAGTGTTCTGCTGATTAGAAGTAGCAGTGCTTGTCAGAATCTTCTTTTCCTCTGTTGAATTAAAAAATACGGTGTATAATAACAGAGTAATACCAATTTCACACGCACTGTTTATGTTCTGTAACTGAACATAATGGGGAGGTCCTTATTTCTTTGAAATATAGTTCTGGTTGAAGTTGTGCGAAGAATATTTTATACTTCTATGCTGAGCATATTCCAGAACAGATGTTAATGCTTGGTTACTAGTGTCATTTACCTTTTTTTGGGTTTGAGTTTGGGTAGAAATTAAATTCAAGCATTTTGAGCAAACTTCACTCATATGTATATGTGGAATTACTTAAAATTTGAACTGAAGCGTTTATATTTTTCTTCTCTGCACAACTTGGACAAAAATGCCTTTCAGGCTGATGTTACATAAAGGTTTCTTTTAAATTAATCACTGCTTATTATATGAAATGCACATGTCTTAGGATACCGAGTTCATTAAACAATCGTCTTTCTTACGTAAATTGAGAGACTATTGTGTAAACAGATATTTCTACCTTGAAGATAACACTATTTAATCCTAATTTAAAAGGAACGTTTATCTAACATAAACAGCATGTACAAGTCAAGTGCGCAAGTACAGAAAATGTTCCAGGGCCTTTTTAAGAAGGACTACTGATGTAAACTTTATTTAAAATTACAGTTAAACTAAAAAAGATTCTTAACTGAGAAATCTATAATTTTTTCTCATCAAGGACAGAATTTCATGTACTTTTCCCCTAATTGATCTACATAATTAAATAAAACCACAAATGTTTTTTTAAAACTTCAAATAAGTGTTTCTGTAAACTTTGTGTCATTTTGCTCTTACTGTAAAACTGTATATCAAATTAAGATCGAGAATATATTCTAAAATTAATGGGAGATCATCACTGTTTCTCGCTTATTGTTATTTGACAGTGTTAGAATACCTTTCTGGCCAACTGGAAAAGAGTGTGTTTTAAAACCTTACTAAACAGCACCAATTCAATTCAAAGTCTGGCTTTCTTACTTGAAGATCTTATAGTGTAAAGAGAACGAAAAAGTATCACCTATAAGAAAGCATTGAAATGCGTTGTTTCTATGCATCAGAGTGAATAATGGACGTGTTTTACATACTTACATGAAAAATCAACCTCTGTGTTATCAGAAACAGTTTTATATATCTATTGGAAAGTCACTATCTATGGTCAATTCATACACGTTTTTTTGTGTCCAGTATGTGTACAACCTTCGGAAGTGAGTATTGCAGGATATAGAAAAATCATTGTTAAAACTATGAGAAAATGATTATGAATTTGACTTATTTCATTAGTGCAGAGAACATGCTTCAATACTGTGAATTCTACTCCTGTGTTATCAGTATCAAGGAACTCTTATCTCACGTAGGCAGCAGGTACAATTTAAGTGCACATGTACAACAAATGTTCCAGGGCCATTAGAGGAAACACTAGTTATATAAACTATTGAACAGTACAGTTAAAATGAAGGGGATTCTAAACTAAAAAACCTATTGTTTCTTCTCATCATGAACAGAATTTCATGTACTTTTTACCCTAATTGGTCTACATAATAAAAGAGAACCACCAATGTGTTTTAAAACTGCAAAGAAATGTTAATCTACACTGTGTTATTTCACTCTTACTGTAAACCTTTATAACAAACTAAGATCTAGAAGATATACTCACTTTAGTGTGAGCTCATCAGTTTTGTAGCTTATTGACATTTGACAGTGTTAGAATAAATATTTGACAACTTCCAAAGAATGTGTTTAAACTGTGTACCTATCAGCACAAATTATACTGAGTCTAGCATTCTTACTGGAAAATCTTACAGTGTACAGTGAACTGCGAAAAGGATCATGTATAATGAATTGTTGAAATCTGTTCTTTCTATGCATCCGGTTGTCTGGTCCACAGTTTTTACATAGGTATGTGCATCATAAATTCAACCTCTCAGTTACCAGAATCTCATATTTCTATTGGAAAGTCTTATTATATGTTCAACCTATGCACGTTTTTTTTATGTTCAGTATGTGTACAACATTCTGAGTGAGCATTGCAGGATAAAAAAAATCAGAGTTAAAACTATGAGAAAATGATTATAAATTTAAATTATTTCATTATGGCAGAGAAGATGCTTCAATACTTTGAAAGCTTTCTGTGCCAGTGTTAGTGAGCACTGTCTAAAACAGCAACAGTATGTAAAGTTCAACAGTGAAACTCTCATTCCCTTGGTTAGAAAATGCAGGAGCATCAACCTGTATAGTGATGATACTACCTGATAAAGTTACAAAGTGTTCTGCTGATTAGAAGTGGAAGTGCTTGCCAGAATCTTCTTTTTCTATATTGAATAAAAATACGGTGTTTAATAACAGTGTAATACCAATTTTGCACTCACTGTTTATGTTCTGTAAATGAACATATTTGGGAGTTTCTTAGTTCTTTGAAATATAGTTCTGGGTGAAGTTGTGAAAAGATTATTTTATACTTCTATGCTGAGCATATTCCAGAACAGATGTTAATGCTTGGTTACAAGTGTCATTTACTTTTTTGGGGGGTTGAGTTTCTGTAGAAATGAAATTTAAGCATTTTGATCAAGCTTCATTCATATGTACATGTGGAATAACTTAAAATTTGACCTGAAGCGTTTAAATATTTTTTCTCTGCACATCTCACGCAAAAATGTCTTTCAAGCTGATGTTACATAAAGCTTTCTGTTCAATTAGTCACTGCTTTTTATATGAAATGCACATGTCCTAGAATGCTGAGTTCATTAAACAATCGTATTTATTATTTAAATTGAGAGACCAATGTGTAAACAGATATTAATACCTTGAAAGTAACACTATTTAATCTTAATTAGGAAGTAACTTATATCTAACATGAACAGCAAGTACAAGTTAACTGCACAAGTACAGAAAATGTTCCAGGGCCATTATAAGAAAGACTAGTGATGTAAACCTAATTTAATACTACAGTTAAACTAAAGAAGATTCTTAACTAATAAATCTATTGTTTTTTCTCATCAAGGAAAGAATTTCATGTACTTTTCCCCTAATTGATCTACATAATTAAATAAAACCACAAATGTGTTTTCAAACTGCAAATAAGTATTTCTGTAAACTTTGTGTTATTTTGCTCTTACTCTAAAACTGTATATCAAATGAAGATCCAGAATATATCCTAAAATTAATGTGAGATCATCACTCTTTCTCGCTTATTGCCATTTGACAGTGTTAGAATACCTTTCTGGCCAACTGGAAAAGAGTGTGTTTTAAAACCTTTCTAAACAGCACAAATTTAACAAAAGTCTGGCTTCCTTACTTGAAAATGTTATAGTGCACAGAGAACTGCAAAGAGTAACTCCTATAACGAAGCATTGAAATGCGTTGTTTTTATTCATCAGAGTGAATAATGGCCGTGTTTTACATATTTACATGAAAAATCAACCTCTGTGTTATTAGAAACTATTTTATATATCTATTGGAAAGTCACTTTCTATGCTCAATTCATACACGTTTCTTTGTGTTCAGTATGTGTACAACATTCTGAAGTGAGCATTGCAGGATATACAAAAATCAGTGTTAAAACTATGAGAAAATGATTATTATTTTAAATTATTTCATTAGGGGACATAACTTGCTTCCAAACTCTGAATTCAACTTCTCTGTTATCAGAAACAATTAACTTCTATTTCACATAGGCAGCAAGTACAATTTAGATTCACACGAAAAAGATATGTTCCACGTCCCTTCGAAGAAACAAAGGTTATATAACAATTTAACTCTACAGAAAAAGTAAAGAGGATTCTGAACTAAGAAACCTATTTTTTCCTTTCATCATGAACGAAATCTCATGTATTTTCTACACTAATTGATCTACTTAATTAAAGAGAACCACAAATGTGTTTTAAATCTGCAAAGAATTGTGTCTCTACACTATATGTTATTTTACTCTTACTCTAAACCTGTATGACAAACTAAGATCCAGAAGGTATCCTAACTTTAATGTGAATTTATCAGTCTTCTAGATTATTGCCATTTGGCAGTGTTAGAATACCTTTCTGGCCAACTGGAAAAGAGTGTGTTTATTCTGGTTAGTTAACAGCACAAATTTTACAATGAGTCTTGCATTCTTACATGAAGAGGGCTGCCTAGGTCCTCGGAGTAAATGGCAGCACAGAGAGACCCGCGGGGCAGGAGGAAAGTTTGGCAGAGTGGGAGGGACCTGGGTCCCAGGATCCAAGCCCCAGCCTGCAGTCTCAGAGCCTCGAAGAGGCGTTTGGACAGTTTAGAGCTGTGAAACAAGTGAGGGAGCTCCCAGGCCTACAGTGTGGATAATTAGGTCCCTTCCTACTCTGCTGAGGGCTGCTTAAGGGTTTGGACTGACAGGATGCTGAAACACGGTTCTGTTGGCGTGGGCAGAAGCCAAGCCGTTGTGAGCCCAGTCTAGCCCAGAGGGTCAGAGGGGATGTGCGAGAGTGGACCGGCAGCTGCGGGCCCACCTTTAACCCCACTTACGGGAATAAAGCAGGAGGCCAGGAACGGACAGAAATTTGCTCTATGACCCTGTGCAGGCCGACCCTGACAGCGGGGACCAGGCTAGACCAGGGACGGGCAGGGGCTCGTGGCTGAGCTCACACTACCAGCCCCCGCCAGGCCGGAGAAACCGCGGTTGGCCAGTATATGTGCGCGAGAGGGCTCCAAGCGTGGGAACAAGCTAGACACCGAGACAAGTGGAAGCTCGCAGTTAAGCTCACGCTACTATCCCCTCCCGGACGGAGAAACCGCGGATTGCATTCATACGTGCACGTGCAGGCTCCGAACGCGGGGCGGGGTAGTGTCTGGGATGAGCGGAAATACGCAGCTGAGCAGAAGCCAGCAAACTCGCCCGGCCCAATAAACCTTGGTTTCCGACCCTGTGCAGAAGGGCCCAGGCCTCGAGGGCGGGGCTAAGTCTCCAGACGGGCAAATGCTCACAGCTGAGAGCTCGTCAAAAGCCCCGCCCAACCCAAGAAAGTGTGGCAAGCAGGCTCTGACTGAGGGTTCTGGGCAGAAGTTCGGAAATAGGTTGGGTTGCAGCTGAGCAAAGGTGCTCACCTCTACCCTTGGTGCTAAGACTGGTGGCTTCAGTGACATCCCCTCCCTAGGAGGAGAGGCAGAAATCACAGCAAAAGCCACAGTGGGCCTGCGCTGGTAATGCTCATACCCAACCACCTTAGGCACCAGCAGATGGGGTGAGGAGACTGCAGACAGACAACACCTAGAGAACACAAAGGCAACACCTACTGGACTCCAGTGGCCACAACTTGCTTATACACAGAAAAATGGGCAGGCAGAGGAATGCAAACCAAATGAATCAAGAGAAATCCCCAGAGAAGGACCTGAATGAACCAGATATAACCACATTACCAGAAGCAAGAATTTATAATAATGATAGTTAGGATGTTCAAAGAAATTAGAGCAACCATGGATAGTCATTATGAACACCTAAATAAAGAGATAACAAGTATATAAAATGAAATTGAAATAATAAACTAGAATCAGACAGAAATGACAAATACAGTATCAGAACTGAAGACCACAATGGAAGAAATTAAAAGCAGAATAAATTACGCTGAGGATCGAATAAGCGAGTTAGAAAACACAATAAACAAAGGCACAGAAGCAGAGAAGAAAAAGAAAAAGAGACTTAAAAAATGTAAGGAAACACTAAGGGAGATTTGTGACAACATGAAGAGAAAAAACATTCACAACATAGGGGTGCCTGAAGAAGAGGAGAAAAAACAGGAAATGGAAAATTTGTCCAATCAAATCATAGCAAAAAACTTCCCTAAATTAAGGCTGGGAAACACTCTACACGTTCAAGAAGCACACAGAACTCCATTAAAGAGAAACCAAAAAAGATCTACACCAAGACACATCATAGTTAAAATACCAAAGCGAATGGATAAAGAAAAAAATTGAAAAGCTGCTAGAGAAAAAAAGGCTATCAACTACAAAGGAGCCCCCATAAGAATGACATTGGACTTCTCAACAGAAATACTTGAGGCCAGAAGGGAATGGCAAGATATAATCAAAGTAATGCAGAACAAGAACCTACAACCAAGACTACATTATCCAGCAAGGCTAACTTTTAAAATTGAAGGAGAAATAAAGAGCTTCCCAGAAAAAGAAAGCCTCAAGGAATTCATTAAACCAAACCAATTCTGCAAGAGATACTAAGGGGCCTCTTGTGAACAGTTTAAAGGGAGGAATGAATAGAGCAAAAGAAGAATACAGCTTTAAAGAATAAAATGGCAATAAAAAACTACATATCAATATTAACCTTAAATGTAAATGGATTAAATGATCCAATCAAAAGACATAGGGTAGCTGCATGGATAAAGAAACAGGACCCATACATATGCTGTCTACAAGAGACACACTTTAAAACAAAAGATGCTCATAGACTGATGGTAAAAGGATGGAAAAAAATATTTCATGCAAATGGAAATAAAAAAAAGCAGGGGTAGCAATACTTATATCAGACTAAATGGTAAAACAAAGGCTGTAGTAAGAGATAAAGAAGAACACTACATAATGATAAAAGGAACAATTCAACAGGAAGATATAACTATTATAAATATCTATGCACCAAATATAGAAGCCCGGACATACATAAAGCAGACTTTGATGGACATTAAGTGCGAGATTAACATCAATAATATCATAGTAGGGGATGTCAATACCCCTCTAACAACACTGGATAGATCCTCAAGAAAAAAATTAATAAAGAAACAACAGACTTAAAGGAGACACAAGATCAACTTGATTTAATAGATATCTTCAGAACTTTTCACCCTAAAGCAGTACAATATACATTCTTCTCAAGCGCTCATGGTACGTTTTCTAGGATAGACCACATGTTAGGACACAAAAATGGTCTCAATAAATTTAAGAAGATTGAAATAATATCAAGCATTTTCTCTAATCACAATGCCATGAAACTAGAAATTAACCACAAATAAAAAACTGAAAAATACTCAAACACTTGGAAACTAAATAGCATGTTATTAAATAATGAATGGATTAACAATGAGATCAAAGAAGAAATAAAAAAGTTTCTAGAAACAAATGATAATGAGCATAAATCAACTCAAAATTTATGGGACACAGCAAAAGCAGTTCTGAGAGGGAAGTTTATTGCACTACAGACATGTCATAAGAAGCTAGAAAAAGCTCAAATAAGCAACCTGACCCTGCATCTAAAAGAACTAGAAAAACAACAAAAAATAAAACCCAAGACAAGTAGAAGGAAAGAAATAATAAAGGTCAGAGCAGAAATAAATGACATAGAGGCTAAGGAAACAATACAGAGGATCAATGAAACCAGAAGCTGGTTCTTTGAAAAGGTAAACAAGATTGATGAACCTTTAACTAGACTCACCAAGAAAAAAAGAGAAAGGACTCAAATAAATAAAATTAGAAAAGACAGTGGAGAAATAACAACTCACACAACAGAAATACAAAGCATTGTAAGAAAATACTATGAAGAACTATATGCCAAAAAATTAGACAATCTCGGTGAAATGGACAAATTTCTTGAATCATATAACCTTCCAAAAATCTATCTGAAAGAATCAGAACACATAAACAGACCAATTACAGCAAATGAGATCGAAAAAGTTATCCAAAAACTCCCAAAAAAGAAAAGTCCTGGGCCTGATGGCTTTACAACTGAATTCTATCAAAAATTCAAAGAAGAACTAACTCCTATCTTCCTCAAGCTCTTTCAAAAATTCAAGAGGAAAGAAGACTTCCAAACTCCTTTTATGAGACGAGCATAATTCTGATACAAAAACCAGGCAAAGACAACACAAAAAGAGAAAATTATAGGCCTATATCCCTGATGAATTTAGACGCTAAAATTCTTAACAAAATATTAGCCAACCGGATCCAGCAATATACGAAAAAAATCATACACCATAATCAAGTGGAATTTATTCTGGAGAGGCAAGGCTGGTTCAATATTTCCAAATCAATCATGTGATTCATCACATAAACAAAAGGAAGGACAAAAATCACATGATAATTTCAATAGATGCAGAAAAGGCATTTGATAAAATCCAGCACCCATTCATGCTCAAAACTCACAGTAAAGTGGGAATACAGGGATCATTCCTTAACATGATAAAGGCCATCTACAATAAACTGACAGCAAACATCACATTAAATGAACAAAGATTAAAAGCAATCCCCTTAAGATCAGGAACCAGGCAGGAATGCCCCCTTTCACCACTTTTATTCAAAATAGTTCTGGAAGTCCTAGCTACAGCAATCAGACAAGAAGAAGAAATAAATGACATCCAAATTGGAAAAGAAGAAGAAAAACTGTCACTATTTGCAGATGATATGATATTGTATATAGAAAACCCTAAAGTCTCAGTCAAAAAACTACTGGTCCTTAAGAATGAATTCAGCAAGGTGGCAGGCTAGAAAATTAATACTCAGAAATCAAAGGCATTTCTATACACCAACAATGAAATATGAGCAAAAGAAATTAAGGAAACAATCCCCTTCACTATTGCATCCAAAAAATAAAGTACCTAGGAGTAAATTTAACCAAGGAGGTTAAGGACTTGTACTCGGAAAATTATAAAACATTGATAAAAGAAATCAAGGAAGATACAAACAAGTGGAAGCATATACCATGATCATGGCTAGGAAGAATAAACATCATTAAAATGTCTATATTACCCAAAGCAATTCATAAATTCAATGCAATACCAATTAAGATACTAATGACATACTTCAACGATATAGAATACATATACCAAAAATTTATATGAATCCAAAAAGGAACACGAATAGCCTCAGCAATCTTAAAAAGAAAAAATAAAGCAGGAGGTATCACTCTTCCAGATATCAAGGTTTACTATAAGGCCATTATACTCAAGACAGCCTGGTACTGGCATAAGAACTGGCACATAGATCAATGGAACAGAACAGAGGACCCAGAAATAAACCCACAGCTTTATGGACAACTGATATTTGACAAAGGAGGAAAGAACATACAATGGAGTAAAGACAGCCTCTTTAACAAATGGTGTTGGGAAAATTGAACATCTACCCGCAAAAAAATGAAACTAGACCATTATCTTACACCATTCACAAAAACAAACTCAAAATGGATAAAAGACTTAATGTAAGCCATGAAACCATAAGCATCTTAGAAGAAAACATAGGCAGCAAGCTCTCCGACATCTGTAGCAGCAGTAAATTTGCCGATTTATCTCCACGGGCAACTGAAATTAAAAGCAAGATAAACAAATGGGACTATATCAATCTAAAAAGTTTTTCACAGGTAAAGACAGTAGGAACAGAATAAAAAGACAAACGACACAATGGGAGAACATATTCGACAGCACATCTGATAAGGGGTTAATAACTAAAATTTATAAAGAACTCATAAAACTCAACACCAGGACGACAAACAACACAATCAAAAAATGGGCAAAAAAAATGAATAGAAATTTCTCCAAAGAGGACATACAGATGGCCAATAGGCATATGAAAAAATGCTCAACATCACTAATCATTAGAGAAATGCATATTAAAACCACAATGAGATATCACCTCACACCAGTCAGAATGGCACTTATCAGCAAAACAACACAGAATAAGTGCTGGCGAGGATGTGGAGAAAAGGGAACTCATCTGCACTGCTGGTGGAAATGCAGACTGGTGCAGCTACAGTGGAAAACAGTTTGGAAATTCCTCAGAAAATTAAAAATAGAACTGCCTTTTGACCCAGCTATCCTACTTTTAGGAATATACCCTAAGAGCACCATAGCACTGTTCAAAAAGAGAAATGCGACCCCATGTTCGTGGCAGCATTGTTCACAATAGCGAAGATCTGGAACCAGCCCAAGTGTCCGTCAGAAGACGAGTGGATTAAAAAGCTTTGGTACATATATACTATGGAATACTACTCAGCCATAAGGAACTATGACATTGGATCATTTATAACAAAATGGATATACCTTGATAACATTATACGCAGTGAAATAAGTAAATCAGAAAAAAAGAAATAATGAGAACAGCATGATTCCATACATAGGTGGGACATAAAAGTGAGAATATGAGACATGGATAAGAGAGTGGTGGTTATGAAATGGGGGGAGGGAGGGAAGAGTGGGAGAGGGGGGAAGGGCGGGACACAGGGCAAACCGGATAAAAGGTGACAGAGGACAATTTGACTTTTGGTGATGGGTATGCAACACAATTGAATGATAAGATAACCTGGAGATGTGTTTGTTGTACATATGTACCCTGATTTATTGGTGTCACCCCAATAGAATTAATAATAATAATATATATATATATATAGAAAGCGTTGTGTGCCAGGCTTATTTAGCACTGTCTAAGACAACCACAGTATATAGAAGTTGAACAGCGAATCTCTCATTCTCTTGGTGAGCAAATGCAACAGCATCAAGATGTATAGTTCCTATACTACCTGATAAAGTTACACAGTGTTCTGCTCATTAGAAGTAGCAGTGCTTGTCAAAATCTTCTTATTCATTATTGAATTAAAAAATACTGTTTTTTATAGCACTGTAAGGCCAATTTAGCACTCATTGCTAACGTTCTGTAACTGAACATAATGGGGAGATCCCTAGTTCTCTGAAATATAGGTCTGGGTGAAGTTGTGTGAAGATTATTTTATACTTCTATGATGAGCATATTCCAGAACAGATGTTAATGCTTGGTTACAAGTGTTATTTACTTTTTTGTCGGGTTTGAGTTTGTGTAGAAATGGAATTTAAATATTTTGAGCAAGCTTCACTCATATGTACATGTGAAATTACTTAAAATTTAACCTGAGGCGTTTATATATTTCTTGTCTGCACATCTCGTGCAAAAATGTCTTTAAAGCTGATGTTACATAAAGCTTTCTTTTTAATTAGTCACTGCTTTTATATGATATGCACATGTCTTAGAATACTGAGTTCATTAAACAATCGTATTTATTACATAAATTGAAAGAACATTGTGTAAACAGATATTACTACATTGAAGGTAACACTATTTATTCTTAATTTAGAAGTAACTTTCTTCTAACATAAACAGGAAGAACAAGTTAGCTGCGCAAGTACAAAAAATGTTCCAGGGCCATTATAAGAAAGACTAGTGATGTAAACTTAATTTAAAACTACAGTTAAACTAAAGAAGATTCTTCACTAGAGAAATCTATTGTTTTATCTCATCCAGAACAGAATTTCATGCACTTTCCCCCTAATTGATCTATATAATTAAATAGAACCACAAATGTGTTTTAAATCTGCAAAGAAATGTGTTTCTACACTATGTGTTATTTTACTGTTACTCTAAGCTTGTATTACAAACTAAGATCGAGAAGATATCCTAACTTTAATGTGAGTTCATCAGGCTTCTAAATTATTGCAATTTGGTAGTGTTAGAATACCTGTTGAACAACTGCCAAAGAATGTGTTTATTCTGGTTAGTTAACAGCACAAATTTTACAATGAGTCTAGCATTCTTACTTAAATTCTTACGTTCTACAAAAAACTGCTAAGAGTAACACATACAATAAAGCATTGAAATGCGTTGTTTCTATAAATTAGATTGAGTGATCCACGTTTTGTAAATATTTACATGAAAAATCAACTCCTGTTTTATCAGAAACCGTTTCATATATCTATTGGAAAGTCATTTTACATGTTCAATTCATACACCATTTTTTGTGTTCCTTATGTGTACAACGTTCTGAAGTAAGCATTGCAGGATATACAAAAATCGGTGTTTAAACTATAAAAAATAATTATTAATTTTAACTTATTTCATTAGAGAAGAGAAAATGCTTCATTACTTTGAAAGCGTTGTGTGCCAGGGTTCGTTAGCAGTGTCTAAGAAAACCAGAGTATATAGAAATTGAACAGTGAATTACTTATTCTCGTGGTGAGCAAATGCAACAGCATCAAGATGTATAGTTCCTATACTACCTGATAAAGTTACACAGTGTTCTGCTCATTAGAAGTAGAAGTGCTTGTCAGAATGTTTTTTTTCTTTATTGAATTTAATAATACTGTGTTTTATACCACAGTAATGCCAATTTAGCACTCACTGCTAACGTTTTGTAACTGAAACTAATGGGGAGGTCCTAAGTTCTTTGATATATAGTTCTGAATGAAGTTGTGCGAAGATTATTTTATACATCTATGATGAGCATATTCCAGAACAGATGTTAATGCTCGGTTACAAGTGTCATTTAAATTTTTTCTTGTCTATAAGTTTTTGTTGAATTGAAATTTAACTATTTTTTAGCTAGCTGCACTTATATTTACACTTGCAATTACTTGTAATTGGACCTGAATCGTTTTTATTTTTTATCTTGTGTGTACATCTTGCTCAACAATGTCTTTCAAGCTGATGTTAGATAAACCTTTCTTTTTAACTAATAGCTGCTTATTATAGGAAATGCACATATCTTAGAATGCTGAGTTCATTAAACAATCGAATTCCTTACGTAAATTGGAGAACATTTTTAAACAGATATTTCTTCCTTGAAGATAACACTAATAAATCCTAATTTAGAAATAACTTTTATCTCGCATGAACAGCAAGTACATTTTAACTAAATAAATACAGGAAATATTCCACGGCCATTAAAGAAAGACTAGTGATGTAAACTTTATCTATCACTACAGTTAAACTAAAAAAGATTCTGTACTAAGAAATCTATTGCGTTTTCTCATCAAGAACAAAATTTCATGTACTTTCTACCCTGTTTATTCTACATAATTAAATAGAACGACAAATGTGTTTTAAAACTGCAGAGAAATCTTTCTCCACACTGTGTGTGAATTTACTCTTACTGAAAACCTGTATAACACACCGATTCGGAAGTATCCTAAGTAATATCTTTCTCGCTTATTGCCATTTGACAGTGTTGAAATACCTTTCTAGCCAACTGCAAAAGTGTGTTTTCACTTCTTACTAAACAGCACAATTTAACTAAATGTCTGGCATTCTTACTTGAAAATCTTACATTGTACAGAGAACTGCTAAGAGTAACACATACAATAAAGCATTGAAATGCATTGTTTCTATGCTTCAGATTGAAGGATTTACGTTTTTTACATAATTACATGAAAAATCGACTGTTTTATCAGAAACTGTTTCATATATCTATTGCAAAGTCATTTTTTATGTTCAATTCATACACCACTTTATTGCGTTCATTATGTGTACAACCTTCTGAAGTGAGTATTGCAGAACATAGAAAAATCAGTGTGAAAACTATGAGAAAATGATTATTAATTTGACTTATTTCATTAGTGCAGAGAACATGCTTCATTACTGTGAATTCTACTCCTTTGTTATCAGAATCAAGGAACTCTTATAGTACGTAGGCAGCAAGTACAATTTAAGGTCACATGTACAGCAAACGTTTCAGTGCCATTAGAACAAACACTAGTTTTATAAACTATTTAATACTACATTTAAAATGAAGAGGATTCTAAACTAAGAAACGTATTGTGTTCTCTCATTATGAACAGAATTTCATGTACTTTTTACCCTAATTGGTCTGCATAATTAAAGAGAACCACCAATGTGTTTTCAAACTGCAAAGATATGTTAATCTACACTGTGTTATTTCACTCTTACTGTAAACTATATAACAAACTAAGATCTAGAAGATAAGCTAACTTTAATGTGAGCTCATCAGTTTTGTACCTTATTGCCATTTAGCAGTGTTAGAGTAACTGTTTGAACAACTGCCAAAGAATGTGTTTAAACTGAGAACCTATCAGAACAAATTTTACTGAGTCCAGCATTCTTACTTGAAAATCTTACAGTGTACAGAGAACTGCGAAGAGTAACTGTATAATGAATTTTTGAAATGCGTTGTTTCTATGCATCCGATCGTCTTGTCTTCGGTTTTTACATAGATATGTGCATCAAAACTTCAACTTCTCAGTTATCAGAAACTTATATTTTTATTGAAAATTCTTTTTATATGTTCAACCCATGCTCGTTTTTTTGTGTTCAATATGCGCACAACATTCTGAGTGAACATTGCAGGATATACAAAAATCAGTGTTAAAACTCTAAGAAAATGATTATTATTTTAACATATTTCATTAGGGGATCGAACTTGCTTCCAAACTCTGAATTAAATTTCTCTGTTATCAGAAACAAGTAACTTCTATTTCACATAGGCAGCAAGTATAATTTAGATTCACACAAAAAAGATACGTTCCAGGTCCCTTCGAAGAAACACAGGTTATATAACAATTTAACTCTAGAGAAAAACTAAAAAGGATTCTCAACTAAGAAACCTATTTTTTCCTTTCATCATCAACCGAATCTCATGTATTTTCTACACTAATTGATCTACATAATTAAAGAGAACCACAAATGTGTTTTAAATCTGAAAAAAATGTGTTTCTACACTATGTGTTATTTTACTCTTTCTCTAAACCAGTATTTCAAACTAAGATTGAGAAGATATCCTAACTTTAATGTGAGTTCATTAGTCTTCAAGATTATTGCCATTTGGCAGTGTTAGAATACCTTTTGAACAACTGCCAAAGAATGTGTTTATTCTGGTTAGTTAACAGCACAAATTTTACAATGAGTCTAGCATTCTTAATTGAAAATCTTACATTTTACAAATAACTGCTAATAGTAACACATACAATAAAGCATTTAAATGCGTTGTTTCTAAGAATCAAATTGAATGATCCACAGTTTTACATATTTACATAAAAAATCAACTCCTGTTTTATCAGAAACCGTTTCATATATCTATTGGAAACTCATTTACATGTTCAATTCATACACCATTTTTTGTGTTCATTATGTGTACAACGTTCTGAAGTGAGCATTGCAAGATATACATAAATCGGTGTTAAATCTATAAGAAAATGATTATAATTTTAACTTATTTCATGAGGGCAAAGATCATGCTTCATTACTTTGAAAGCGTTGTGTGTCAGGGTTATTTAGCACTGTCTAAAACAGCAACAGTATATAGAAGTTGAACAGTGTATCTCTCATTCTCTTCATGAGCAAATGAAACAGCACCAAGATGTATAGTTCCTATACTACCTGATAAAGTTACACATTTTTCTGCTCATTAGAAGTAGCAGTGTTTGTCAGAATCTTTTTATTCTTAATTGAATTTAAAAATATTGTATTTTATAACACAGTAATGCCAATTTAGCACTCATTGCTAACGTTCTGTAACTGAACAAAATGAGGAGGTTCTTAGTTCTTTGAAATATAGTTTTGGGTGAGGTTGTGCAAACATTATTTTATACTTCTATGCTGAGAATATTCTAGAACAGATGTTAATGCTTGGTTACAAGTGTCATTTACCTCGTTGTTGGGTTTGAATTTGTGTAGAAATGAAATTTAAGTATTTGGAGCAAGCTTCACTCATATGTACATGTGGAATTAATGAAAATTTGACCTGAAGCGTTTATCTTTTTCTTGACTGCACATCTCGGTCAAAACTGTCTTTCAAGTTGTAGTTACATAAAGCTTTCTTTTTAATTAATCTCTGCTAATTATATAAAATGCACATGTCTTAGAATGCCGAGTTCATTAAACAATCGCATTTCTTACGTAAATTAAAAAACCATTGTGTAAACAGTTATTTCTACCTTGAAGATAACACTATTTAAACTTAATTTAGACGTAACTTTTATCTAACATAAACAGCAACTACAATTTAACTGCACAAGTACAGAAAATGTAACAGGGCCATTATAAGAAAGACTAGTGATGTAAACTTTATTTAAAACTGCAATTAAACTAAAGGAGATTCTAAACTAAGAAATCTATTATTTTTTCTCATCAAGAACAGAATTTCATGTTCTTTCCCCCTAATTCATCTACATAATTAAATAAAATCACAAATGTGGTTTAAAACTGCAAATAAGTATTTCTGTAAACATTGTGTTATTTTGCTCTTACTGTAAAACTGTATATCAAATTAAGATCCAGAATATATTCTAAAATTAATCTGAGATCGTAACACTTTCCCGCTTATTGCCGTTTAATAGTGTTAAATACCTTTCTTGACAAATGGAAAAATGTGTGTTTTAAAACCTTACTAAACATCACAAATTTACTAAAAGTCTGGCTTTCTTACTTGAAAATCTTATAGTGTAAGAGAACTGCAAAGAGTAACACCTATAACAAAGCATTGAAATGGTTGTTTGTATGCATCAGATGGAAAAATGAACGTGTTTTACATATTTAAATGAAATATCAAACTCTGTGTTATCATAAACAGTTTTGTATATGTATTAGAAAGTCACTCTCCATGCTCAATTCAAACACGTTTCCTTGTGTTCAGTATGTGAACAACATTCTGCAGTGAGCATTGCAGGATATACAAAAATCAGTGTTAAAACAATAAGAAAATGATTATTGTTTTAACTTAATTCATTAAGGGAGAGAACTTGCTTCCAATCTCTGAATTCAGCTTTTCTGTTATCAGAAAAAAGTAACTTATATTTCACATAGGCAACAGTTGCAATTTAACTGCACATGTAAAAGAAATTTTTAAGGGCCCTTCAAAGAAACACAAGTTATCTAAACTATTTAACTCTACAGTGAAACTAAAGACTATTATGAACTAAGAAACCTATATTTTCCTCTCATCATGAACAGAATCTCATGTGTTTACTACACTAATTGATCTACATAATTAAAGAGAACCACAAATGTGTTTTAAAACTGCAGAAAAATGTGTCTATTCACTATGTGTTATTTTACTCTTACTCTACACCTGTATTACAAACTAAGATCGAGAAGATATCCAAAGTTTACTGTGAGTTCATCAGTCTTCTAGATTATTGCCATTTGGCTGTGGTAGAACACCTTTTGAACAACTGCAAAAGAATGTGTTTAAACTGGATAATTAACAGCAAAAACTTTACTATGAGTCTAGCATTCTTACTTGAAAATCTTACATTCTACAAATAACTGCTAGAAGTAACACATACAATAAAGCATTTAAATGCGTTTTTTCTATAAATCAGATAGAATGATCCACGTTTTTACGTATATACATGAAAAATCAATGCCTGTTTTATCAGAAACCGTTTTATACATCTATTGGAAAGTCATTTTACATGTTCAATTCATACACCATTTTTTGTGTTCATTTTGTGTAAAACGCTCTGAAATGAGCATTGCAGGCTATACAAAAATCGGTGTTAAAACTATAAAAAATGAGTATAATTTTAAATTATTTCATCAGGGCAGAGAAAATGCTTCATTAATTTGAAAGCGTTGTGTGCCAGGGTTAGTTAGCACTGTCTAAAACAGCCACAGTATATCGTAATTGAACAGTGAATCTCTCATTCTCTTGGTGAACAAATGCAACAGCATCAAGATGTATAGTTCCCATAATATCTGATAAAGTTACACAGTGTTCTGCTCATTAGAATTAGCAGTGCTTGTCAGAATCTTCTTTATCTTTAAATGAATTAAAAAATACTGTGTTTTATAACACAGTAATGCCAATTTAGCAATCACTGCTAACGTTCTGTAACTGAACATAATGGGAAGGATCTTAGTGCTTTGATATGTAGTTCTGGGTCAAGTTGTGCGAAGTTTACTTTATAATTTTATGATAAGCATATTCCAGAACAGATGATAAAGCTTGGTTACAAGTGTCATTTAATTTTTTCTTTGGATTGAGTTTGTGTAGAAATGAAATTTAAGCATTTTGAGCAAGCTTCACTCATATGTACATGTGGAATTACTTAATATTTGACCTGAAGCGTTTATATATTTCTTGTCTGCTCATCTCGCACAAAAATTTCTATCAAGCTGATGTTACATGAAACTTTCCTTTTAATTAATCACTGCTTATTTTATGAAATGCACATGTCTTAGAATGCTGAGTTCATTAAACAATTGTATTTATTACGTAAATTGAAAGACCATTTTGTAAACAGATATTTCTACCTTGAAGATAACATTATATAATCCTAATTTAGAAGTAACTTTTATCTAACATAAACAGCAAGTACATGTTAACTGCGCAAGTACAGAAAATGTTCCAGGTTCATTAAAAGAAAGACTAGTGATGTAAACTTTATTTAAAACTACAGTTAAACTAAGAAAGATTCTTAACTGAGAAATCTATTGTTTTTTCTCATCCAGGACTGAATTTCATGTACTTTTCCCCTAATTGATCTACATAATTAAATAAAACCACAAATGTCTTTTAAAATTGTAAATAAGTGTTTCTGTAAACTTTGTGTTATTTTCTCTTACTGTAAACCTGTATATCAAATTAAGATCCAGAATATATCCTAAAATTAATGGGAGATTATCACACTTTCTCGCTTATTGCCATTTGACAGTGTTAGATTACCTTTCTGGCCAACTGGAAAAGAGTGTGTTATAGACCTAACTAAGCAACACAAATTTACCTAAAAGTCTGGCTTTCTTACTAGAAAATCTTATAATGTACAGAGTACTGAAAAGCATAACACCTATAACAAAGCATTGAAATGTGTTGTTTGTATGCACCAAATTGAATAATGGACGTGTTTTACATATTTACATGAAAAGTAAACTTCTGTGTTATCAGAAACAGTTTTATATATCTATTGGAAGGTTACTTTCCATGCTCTAATCGAACACGTTTCTTTGTGTTCAGTATGTATACAAAATTCTGAAGTGAGCATTGCAGGTTATACAAAAATCAGTGTTAAAACTATGAGAAAATGATTATTATTTTAACTTATTTCATTAGGGGAAAGAACTTGCTTCCAAACTCTGAATTCAACTTCTCTGTTATCAGAAACAAGTAATTTATATTGCACATAGGCAACAAGTACAATTTAACTGCACATGTAGAAGAAATGTTCCAAGGCCCTTCGAAGAAACACAAGTTATATAAGCTATTTAAATCTACAATAAAACTAAAGGGGATTCTGAACTAAGAAACCTATTTTTTCCTCTCATCATGAACAGAAACTCATGTATTTTCTACACTAATTGATCTACATAATTAAAGAGAACCACAAATGTGTTTTAAAACTGCAAAGAAATGTTTCTCTACACTATGTGTTATTTTACTCTTACTCTAAACCTGTATAAGAAGCTAAGATCGAGAAGATATCCTAACTTTAATGTGAGTTAATCAGTCTTCCAGATTACTGCCATTTGGCAGTGTTAGAATACCTTTTCGAACACCTGCCAAAGAATGTGTATAAACTGGTTAGTTAACAGCACAAATTTTACTATGAGTCTAGCATTCTTACTTAAAAATCTTACATTCTACAAATAACTACTAAGAGTAACACTTACAATAAAGCATTGAAATGCTTTGTTTCTATGCTTCACATTGAAGGATCCACGTTTTTTACATATTTACATGAAAAATTAACTCCTGTTTTATCAGAAACCCTTTTATATATCTATTGGAAACTCATTTACATGTTCAATTCATACACCAATTTTTGTGTTCATCATGTGTACAACGTTCTAAAGTGAGCATTGCAAGATATACATAAATCGGTGTTAAACTATAAAAAATGATTATAATTTAAACTTATTTCATGAGGGCAAAGATAATGCTTCATTACTTTGAAAGCGTTGTGTGCCAGGGTTAGTTAGCACTGTCTAAAACAGCCACAGTATATAGGAGTTGATCAGTGAATTTCTCATTCTCTTGGTGAGCAAATGCAACAGCATCAAGATGGATAGTTCCTATACTACCTGATAAAGTTACACAGTGTTCTGCTCATTAGAAGTAGCAGTGTTTGTCAGAATCTTCTTATTCTTAATTGAATTTAAAAATACTATGTTTTATAACACAGTAATGCCAATTTAGCAATCACTGCTAACGTTCTGTAACTGAACATAATGGGGAGGTCCTTAGTTCTTTGAAATATAGTTCTGGGTGAAGTTGTGCGAAGATTATTTTATACTTCTATGATGAGCATATTCCAGAACAGATGTTAATGCTTGGTTACAAGTGTCATTTACTTTTTTGTTGAGATTGAGTTTGTGTAGAAATAAAATTTAAGCATTTCGAGCATGCTTCACTCATATGTACATGTGGAATTACTTAAAATTTGAACTGAAGCATTTATATATTTCTTGTGTGCACATCTCGCGCAAAAATATCTTTCAAGCTGATGTTACATAAACCTTTCTTTTTAATTAGTCACTGCTTATTATATGAAATGCACATGTCTTAGAATGCTGAGTTCATTAAACAATTCTATTTATTAAGTAAATTGAAAGACCATTGTGTAAAGAGATATTACTACCTTGAAGATAACACTATTTAATCTTTATTAAGAAGTAACTTTTATCTAACATAAACAGCAAGTACAAGTTAACTGCGCAATTACAGAAAATGTTCCAGGGCCATTATAAAAAGACTAGTGTTTTAAACTTAATTTAAAACTACAGTTAAACTAAAGAAGATTCTTAATAAAGATATCTATTGTTTTTCCTCATCAAAGAAAGAATTTCATGTATTTTTCCCCTAATTGATCTACATAATTAAATAAAACCACAAATGTGTTTTAAAACTGCAAATAAGTTTTTCTGTAAACTTTGTGTTATTTTGCTCTTACTGTAAAACTGTATATCAAATGAAGATCTCGAATATCTCCTAAAATTAATGTGAGATCATTGCTCTTTCTCGCTTATTGCCATTTGACAGTGTTAGAATACTTTTCTGGCCAACTGGAAAAGAGTGTGTTTTATAAACTTACTAAACAGCAGAAACTTAACTAAAAGTCTGGCTTTCTTACTTGAAAATTTTATAGTGTACAGAAAACTGCAAAGAGTAACACCTATAACAAAGCATTTAAATGTGTTGTTTCTATCCATCATAGTGAATAATGGACGTGTTTTACATATTTACATGAAAAATCAACTCCTGTTTTATCTGAAACCATTTTATATATTTATTGGAAAGTCATTTTACATGTTCAATTCATGCACCATTTTTTGTGTTCATTATGTGTACAACCTTCTCAAGTGAGTATTGCAGGATACACAGAAATCGGAGTTAAAACTAAAAAAAATGATTATAATTTTAACTTATTTCATTAGGGCATAGAAAATGATTCATTACTTTGAAAGCGTTGTGTGCCAGTGTTAGTTAGCACTGTCTAAAGCAGGCACAGTATATAGAAGTTGAACAGTGAATCTCTCATTCTCTTGGTGAGCAATGCAACAGGATCAAGATATATAGTTTCTATATTACCTGATTAAGTTAGACAGTGTTCTGCTCATTAGAAGTAGCAGTGCTTGTCAGAATCTTCTTTTTCTTTATTGAATTAAAAAATACTGTGTTTTTGATAACACAGTAATGCCAATTTAGCAATAACTGCTAACGTTATGTAACTGAACATAATGGGGAGGTCCTTAGTTCTTTGAAATATAGTTCTGGGTGAAGTTGTGCGAAGATTATTTTATACTGCTATGCTGAGCATATTCCAGAACAGATGTTAATGCTTGGTTACAAGTCTCAGTTACCTTTTTGTTGGGTTTTAGTTTGTGTAGAAATGAAATTTAAGCATTTTGATCAAGCTTCACTCATATGTACATGTGAAATTACTTAAAATTTAACCTGAAGCGTTTATATTTTTCTCTTCTGCACATCTCGGTGAAAACTGTCTTTCAAGCTGATGTTACATAAAGCTTACTTTTTAATTAATCACTGCTTATTATATGAAATGCACATGTCTTAGAATCCTGAGTTAATTAAAAAATCGTATTTCTTACATAAATTGAGAGACCATGTGTAAACAGATATTTCTACCTTGAAGATAACACTATTTAATCCTAATTTAGAAGTAACTTTTATCTAACATGAACAGCAAGTACAAGTTAACTGCGCAAGTACAGAAAATGTTCCAGGTTCAATATAAGAAAGACTAGTGATGTAAACTTTATTTAAAACTACATTTGAACTAAAGAAGATTCTAAACTGAGAAATCTATTGTTTTTTCTCATCAAGGACAGAATTTCATGTACTTTTCCCCCAATTGATCTACAAAATTAAATAAAACCACAAATTTGTTTTAAAACTGCAAATAAGTGTTTCTGTAAACTTTGTGTTAGTTTCTCTTACTGTAAAACTGTATATCAAATTAAGATCCAGAATATATCCTAAAATAAATGTGAGATCATCACACTTTCTTGCTTATTGCCATTTGACAGTGTTAGATTACCTTTCTGGCCAACTGGAAAAGAGTGTGTTATAGACCTTACTAAACAGCACAAATTTAACTAAAAGTCTGGCTTTCTTACATGAAAATCTTATAATGTACAGAGAACTGCAAAGAGTAACTCCTATAACAAAGCATTGAAAGGTGTTGTTTGTATGCATCAGATTGAATAATGAACATGTTATACATATTTACATGAAAAATAAACTTCTGTGTTATCAGAAACAGTTTTATATATCTATTGGAAGGTTACTTTCCATGCTCTAATCGAACACGTTTCTTTGTGTTCAGTATGTATACAAAATTCTGAAGTGAGCATTGCAGGTTATACAAAAATCAGTGTTAAAACTATGAGAAAATGATTATTATTTTAACTTATTTCATTAGGGGAAAGAACTTGCTTCCAAACTCTGAATTCAACTTCTCTGTTATCAGAAACAAGTAATTTATATTGCACATAGGCAACAAGTACAATTTAACTGCACATATAGAAGAAATGTTCCAAGGCCCTTCGAAGAAACACAAGTTATATAAGCTATTTAAATCTACAATAAAACTAAAGGGGATTCTGAACTAAGAAACCTATTTTTTCCTCTCATCATGAACAGAAACTCATGTATTTTCTACACTAATTGATCTACATAATTAAAGAGAACCACAAATGTGTTTTAAAACTGCAAAGAAATGTTTCTCTACACTATGTGTTATTTTACTCTTACTCTAAACCTGTATAAGAAGCTAAGATCGAGAAGATATCCTAACTTTAATGTGAGTTAATCAGTCTTCTAGATTACTGCCATTGGGCAGTGTTAGAATACCTTTTCGAATTCTGCCAAAGAATGTGTATAAACTGGTTAGTTAATAGCACAAATTTTACTATGAATCTAGCATTCTTACTTAAAAATCTTACATTCTACAAATAACTGTTAAGAGTAACACTTACAATAAAGCATTGAAATGCGTTGTTTCTATGAATCAGATTGAATGATCCACGTTTTTTTACATATTTACATGAAAAATCAACTCCTGTTTTATCAGAAATTGTTTCATTTATATATTGGAAAGTCATTCTACATGTTCAATTGATACACCATTTATTTGAATTCATTATGTGTTAAACGTTCTGAAGTGAGCATTGTAGGATATACAAATATCGGTGTAAAATTATAAAAAAATGATTATAATTTTAACTTATTCTATTAGGGCAGGGAACATGCTTCATTACTTTGAAATCATTGTGTGCCCGGGTTAGTTAGCACTGTCTAAAAGAGACACAGTTTATAGAATTTGAATAGTGAATCTCTCATTCTCTTGGTGAGCCAATGCAACAGAATCAAGATGTATAGTTCCTATACTACCTGATAAAGTTTCACAGTGTTCTGCTCATTAGAAGTAGCAGTGCTTGTCAGAATCTTCTTTTTCTTTATTGAATTAAAAAATACTGTGTTTTTGATAGCACAGTAATGCTAATTTAGCAATAACTGCTAACGTTCTGTATCTGAACATAACGGGGAGTTCCTTAGTTCTTTGGAATATAGCTCTGGGTGAAGTTGTGCGAAGATTATTTTATACTTCTATGATGAGCATATTCCAGAACAGATGTTACTGCTTGGTTAAAAGTTTCATTTACCTTTTTCTTGTCTAAGAGTTTGTGTTGAAATGAAATTTATGTATTTTGAGCTATCTGCACTCATATTTACACGTGGAATTACTTGTAATTTGAACTGACGCGTTTATATTTTTCTTTTCAATACATCTCTCTCAATAATCTCTTTCAAGGTGATATTAGATAATCATTTCTTTTTAATTAATCGCTGCACACATCTTAGAATGCTGTGTTCATTAAAAAATTGAATTCCTTGCTTAAATTGGAAGACCTTTGTGTAAAGATAAGACAAGTAAATCCTAATTTAGAAGTAACATTTATCTCGCATGAACAACAAGTACATTTTAACTGTATAAGTACAGGAAATGTTCCACGGCCCTAAAAAAAGACTAGTGATGTAAACTTTATCTATCAGTACAGTTAAACTAAAGGAGATTCTGAACTAAGAAATCTATTGTTTTTCTCATCAAGGACAGAATTTCATGTACTTTCTACCCTAATTAAACTACATAATTAAATAGAATCACAAATGTTTTTTAAAACTGCAGAGAAATCTTTCTCCACACTGTGCGTAAATTTACTCTTACTGAAAACCTATAAAACACACTGATTCAGAAGTATCCTAAGTTTAATATCTTTCTCTCTTATTGCCATATGACTATGATGGAATACCTTTCTATCCAACTGCAAAAGTGTGTTTTCACTCCTTACTAAATAGCACAATTTAACTAAAAGTCTGGCATTCTTACTTGAAAATCTTATCTTGTATAGAGAACTGCTAAGAGTAACACATACAATTAGGCATTTACATGCATTTTTTCTATGCATTAGACTGAAGGATCCACGTTTTTTACATATTTACATGAAAAATAAACTCCTGTTTTATCGGAACCTTTTTCATATATCTACTGCAAAGTCATTTCACATGTGCAATTCATACACCATTTTATTGTGTTTATTACGAGTAAAACCTTCTGAAGTGAGCATTGCAGGACATACAAAAATCAGTGTTAAAACTATAAGAAAATTATTAATATTTTGACTTATATCATTAGTGCAGAGAACATGCTTCAATTGTGTGAATTCTACTCCTGTGTTATCAGAAACAAAGAACTTTTATCTCACATGGGCAGGGAGTACAATTTAAGTGCACATGTACAGCATATGTTCCAGGGCCATTAGAACAAACATTAGTTATATAAACTATCTAAGAGTACAGTTAAAATGAAGAAGATTCCAAACTAAGAAACCTAATGTTTCCCTTCATCATGAACAGAATTTCATGTACTTTATAACCTAATTGGTCTACATAATTAAAGAAAACCACAAATGTGTTTTAAAACTGCAAAAAATGTTAATCTACACTGTATTAGTTTACTCTTACTGTAAACCTTTATAACAAACGAAGATCTAGAAGGTATGCTAACTTTAATGTGAGCTCATCAGTTTTGTAGCTTATTGCCATTTAGCAGTGTTAGAAACCGTTTCGTATATCTACTGAAAAGTCATTTTACATGTTCATTTCATACAACATTTTTTTGGTTCATTATGTGTACAACTTTCTGAAGTGAACATCGCTGGATATAATAAAACTGCAAAGAAATGTTTCTCTACAATATGTGTTATTTTACTCTTACTCTAAACCTGTATAACATACTAAGATCGAGAAGATATCCTAACTTTAATGTGAGTTCATCAGTGTTCTAGGTTACTGCCATTTGGCAGTGTTAGAATACATTTTTGAACACCTGCCAAAGAATGTGTATAAACTGGTTAGTTAACAGCACAAATTTTACTATGAGTCTAGCAATCCTACTTGAAAATCTTACATTCTACAAATAACTGCTAAGAGTAACACATACAATAAAGCATTGACATGCATTTTTTCTATGAAGGATCCACGTTTTTCACATATTGACATGAAAAATAAACTCCTGTTTTATCGGAAACCGTTTTATATATCTATTGCAAAGTCATTTCACATGTTCAATTCATACACCTTTTTATTGTGTTTATTACGTGTACAACATTATGAAGTGAGTATTGCAGGATATGCAAAAATCCCTGTTAAAACTATGAGAAAATTATTATTATTTTAACTTAGTTCATTAGGGGAGATACCTTGCTTCCGAACTCTAAATTCAACTTTTCTGTTATCAGAAACAAGTAACTTATATTTCAAATAGGCAGCAAGTACAATGTAACTCCCCATGTAGAAGAAATTTTCCAGGTCCCTTTGAAAAAACACAAGTTATATAAACTATTTAACACTACAGTAAAACTAAAAAAAATTCTGAACTAAGAAACCTATTTTTTTCTCTCATCATGAACAGAATCTCATGTATTTTCTAGACTAATTTATCTACATAGTTAAAGAGAACCACAAATGTGTTTTAAAACTGCAAAGAAATGTTTCTCTACACTATGTGTTAATTTACACTTACTCTAAACCTATATTACCAACTAAGATCGAGAAGATATCCTAACTTTAATGTGAGTTCATCAGTCTTCTAGATTATTGCCATTTGGCAGTGTTAGAATACCTTTTTGAACAACTGCCAAAGAATGTGTTTAAACTGGTTATTTAACAGAACAGAATTTACTATGAGTCTAGCATTCTTACTTGAAAATCTGACATTCTACAAATAACTGCAAAGAGTAACACATACAATAAAGCATTGAAATGCGTTGTTTCTATGCATCACATTGAAGGATCCATGTTTTTTGCATATTTACTTGAAAAATCAACTCCTGTTTTAACAGAAACTGTTTCATGTATCTATTCCAAAGTCATTTTACATGTTCAATTCATACACCTTTTTATTGCGATCATTCTGTGTACAACGTTCTGAAGTGAGCATTGCAGGACATACAAAAATTAGTGTTAAAACTATAAGAAAATGATTATTATTTTGACTTATTTCATTAGTGCAGAGAACATGCTTCAATACTGTGAATTCTACTTCTGTGTTATCAGAAACAACGAACTTTTATCTCACAGGCAGCAAGTACAATTTAAGTGCACATGTACCGCAAATATTCCAGGCCCATTAGAGGATACACTAGTTATATAAAGTATTTATCACTACACTTAAAATGAAGAAGATTCTAAACTAAGAAACCTATTGTTTTCTCTCATCATGAACAGAATTTATGTACGTTTATTCCAAATTGGGCTACATAATTAAGAAAACCACAAATGTATTTTAAAACTGAAAAGAAATGTTCATCTTCACTGTGTTATTTTACTCTTACTGTAAACCTTTATAACAAACTAAGATCTAGAAGATATGCTATCTTAAATGTGAGCTCATCAGTTTTGTAGCTTTTTGCCATTTGGCAGTGTTAGAATAACTGTTTGAAGAACTGCCAAAGAATGTGTTTAAACTGCGTATCTAACAGCACAAATTTTACTTATTCTAGCATTCTTACTTGAAAATATTACAATGTACAGAGAACTGCTAAGAGTAACGTGTATAAAGAATTGTTGAAATGCGTTGATTCCATGCATCCAATTGTCTGGTCCACCTTTTTTTCAAAGATATGTGCATGAAAACTTCAACTGCTCAGTTATCAAAAACTCATATTTCTATAGGAAAGTCTTTTTATATGTTCAACCCATGCACGTTTTTTTGTGTTCAGTATGTGTACAACAATCTGAGTGAGCATTGCAGCATATAAAAAATCAGAGTTAAAACTATAAGAAATTGATTATAATTTTAATTTCTTTCATTAAGGCAAAGAACATGCTTCAAAACTCTGAAAGCATTCTGTGCCAGTGTTAATGAGCACTGTCTAAAACGGCCAAAGTATATAGAAATTCAACAATGAAACTCTCATTCCTTTGGTTAGCAAATGCAACAGCATCAAGCTGTATAGTGATGATCCTACCTGATAAAGTTACAAAGTGTTCTGTTGATTAGAAGGAGCAGTGCTTGTCAGAATCTTCTTTTTCTCTGTTGAATTAAATAATACGGTGTTTTATAACAGAGTAATAGCAATTTTGCACTCACTGCTAATGCTCTGTAACTGAACATAATAGGGAAGTGCTTAGTTCTTTGAAATATTGTTCTGGGTGAAGTTTTGCAAAGATTATTTTATACTTCTATGCTGAGCGTATTTCAAAACAGATATTAATGCTTGGTTACAAGTGTTAATTACCTTTTTGTTGGGTTTGAGTTTGGGTAGAAATGAAATTTAAGCATTTTGAGCACAGTTTCTGAGAAAACAGTTTCTGATAAAAAAGGAGTTGATTTTTCATGTAAATGTTTTAAAAACTTGGATCATTCAATCTGATTCATAGAAACAACGCAATTCAATGCTTTATTGTATGTGTTACTCTTAGCAGTTATTTGTAGAATGTAAGATTTTCAAGTAAGAATGCTAGACTCATAATAAAATTTGTGCTGTTAACTAACCAATTTATACACCTTCTTTGGCAGTTGTTCCAGAAGGTATTCTAACACTGCCAAATTGCTATTCTAGAAGACTGATTCACTCATATTAAAGTTAGGATATCTTCTCGATCTTAGTTTGTAATACAGGTTTAGAGTAAGAGTAAAATAACACAGAGGTTGATTTTTCATGTAAATATGTAAAACACGTCCATTATTCACTCTGATGCATACAAACAACGCATTTCAATGCTTTGTGATACGTGTTACTCTTTGCAGTTCTCTGTACAGTATAAGATTTTCTTGTAAGAAAGCCATACTTTTAGTTCAATTTGTGCTGTTTAGTAAGGTTTGAAATCACACTCTTTTTCAGTTGGTCAGAAAGTTATTCTAACTCTGTCAAATGGCAATAAACGAGAAAGCGTGAGGATCTCATCTTAACTTTAGAATATATTCTGGATCTTAAACTGATATACAGTATTACAGTAAGAGAAAAATAACACAAAGTATACAGAAACACTTATTTGCAGTTTTAAAACACATTTGTGGTTTTATTTAATTATGAAGATCAATTAGGGGGAAAGTACATGAAATTCTGTCCTTGATGAGAAAAAAACAATAGATTTCTCAGTTAAGAATCTCTTTTAGTTTAACTGTAGTTTGAAATAAAGTTTACATCACTAGTCTTTCTTATAATGGCCCTGAAACATTTTCTGTACTTCTACAGTTAACTTGTACTTGCTGTTTATGTTAGATAAAAGTTACTTCTACATTAGGATTAAATAGTGTTATTTTCAAGGTAGAAATATCTGTTTACACAATGGACTAACAATTTACATAAGAAATACGATTGTTTAATGAACTCAGCATTCTAAGACATGTGCATGTCATTTAATAAGCAGTGATTAACTAAAAAGAAAGCTTTATGTAACATCAGCTTGAAAGACATTTTTGCCAGAGATGTGCAGACAAGAAAAATATAAACGTTTCAGGTCTAATTTTAAGTAATTGCACATGTACGTATGAGTGAAGCTTGCTCAAAATACTTAAATTTTATTTCTATACAAACTCAAACACTTGTAACCAAGTATTAACATCTTATCTGGAATATGCTAACCATAGAAGTATAAAATAATCTTTGCACAACTTCACCCAGAACTATATTTCAAAGAACTCAGGCCGTCCCCATTATGTTCATTTACAGAACATAAACAGTGAGGGCAAAATTCGTATTACTCTGTTTTTAAACACTGTATTTTTTAATTCAAAAGAGAAAAAGAATATTCTGACAATCACTGCTAATTCTAATCATCAGAACACTTTGTAACTTTATCAGTTAGTATCATCACTATACAACTTGATGCTGTTGCATTTGCTAACCAAGGGAATGAGAGTTTCACTGTTGAACTTCTTTATACTGTGGGTGTTTTAGAGATGCTAATTAACACTGGCAGAGAATGCTTCCAGAGTATTGAAGCATGATCTCTGCCCTAATGAAATAATTTAAAATTATAATTATTTTCTCATAATTTTAACTCTGATTTTTGTATATCCTGCAATACTCACTCAGAATGTTGCACACATACTGAACAGAAAAGAACGTGTATGGGTTGAACATATAAAAAGGCTTTCCAATAGAAATATGAGTATCTGATAACTGAGAATTTGAAGTTTTAATGCACATATCTATGTAAAAACTGTGGACCAGATAATCGGATGCATAGAAACAACGCATTTCAACAATTCATTATACACGTTACTCTTCGCAGTTCTCTGTAAGATTTTCAAGTAAGAATGCTAGACTCAGTAAAATTTGTGCTGATAGGTACGCAGTTTAAAGACATTCTTTCTTCAAACAGTTATTCCAACACTGCCAAGTGGGAATAACCTACAAAACTGATAAGCTCACATTAAAGTTAGCATTCCTTCTGATCTTAATTTGTTATAAAGGTTTATAGTAAGAGTAAAATAACACAGTATAGATTAACATTTCTTTGCAGATTAAAACACATTGTTGGTTTTCTTTAATTATGTAGACAAATTAGGGTAAAAAGTACATGAAACTCTTTTCATGATGAGAGGAAACAATAGGTTTCTTAGTTTAGAATCTTCTTCATTTTTACTGTAGTGTTAAATAGTTTATATAACTGGTGTTTCTTCTAATGGCCCTGGAACTTTTGCTGTACATGTGCACTTAAATTTTACTTGCAGTATATGTGAAATAAATGTTCCTTGTTACTGATAACAAAGGGGTACAATTCACAGTATTGAATCATGTTCTCTGCACTAAAGAAATATGTCAAATTAATAATCAATTTCTCATAGTTTTAACACTGATTTTTCTATGTTTTGGAATACTCACTTCAGAAGGTTGTACACATAAGGAATGCAATAAAATGGTTTATGAATTGAATATGTAAAATGACTTTGCAATAGATATATGAAACAGTTTCTGATAAAACAGTTGATTTTTCATGTTAATATGTATAGAACGTGGATCCATCAATCTGATGAATAGAAACAATGCATTCCAATGCTTTATTGTATGTGTTACGCTTAGCAGTTCTCTGTACAATGTAAGATTTTCAAGTAAAAATGCCAGACTTTTACTTAATTTGTGCTGTTTAGTAAGGAGTGAAAACACTTTTGCAGTTGTCTAGCAAGGTATTCCAACACTGTCAAATGGCAATAAGAGAGAAAGATATTAAACTTAGGATACTTCTGAATCAGTGTGTTATATAGGTTTTCAGTAAGAGTAAATTCAAGCACAGTGTGGAGTAAGATTTCTCTACAGTTTTACAACACATATGTATTACTATTTAATTGTTTAGATTAATTAGGGTTGAAAGTACATGAAATTCTGTCATTGATGAGAATAAGCAATAGATTTCTTAGTTCAGAATCTCCTTTAGTTTAATGTAGTGGTAGATAAAGTTTACATCTCTAGTCTTTCTTTAATGGCCATGGAACATTTCCTGTACATATTCAGTTAAAATGTACTTGCTGTTCATGCTAGATAAACGTTACTATTAAATTAGGATTAACTAGTGTTCTCTTCAAGGTAGAAATATCTGTTTACACAATGGTTTTTCAATTTACGTAAAAAATTTGATTGTTAAATGAACTCAGCATTCTAACACATGTGCTGCGACTAATTAAAAAGAATACTTTATCTAACATGAGTTTGAAAGACATTTTTGAATGAGATGTACAGACAAGAAAAATATAAACACGTCAGGTCAAATTAAAAGTAATTCCACGTGTAAATATGGGTGCAGCTAGCTCAAAATACTTAAATTTTCTTTCAACAAAAAGGCATAGACAAGAATAAGGTAAATGACACTTTTAACCAAGAATTAACATCTGTTCTGGAACTGAACATAATGGGGAGGTTCTTACTTCTTTGAAATATAGTTCTGGGTGAAGTTGTGCGAAGATTATTTTATACTTCTATGATGAGCATATTCCCGAACAGATGTTAATTCTTGGTTAAAAGTGTCATTTACATTTTTCTTGTCTATGATTTTGTTTTGAAATGAAATTTAAATATTTTGAGCTAGCTGCACTCATATTTACACGTGGAATTACTTGTAAATTGCCTTGACACATTTATATTTTTCTTCTCTTTACATCTCGCTCAAAAATATCTTTCAAGCTCATGTTAGATAAAGATTTCTTTTTAATTAATCGCTGCACATGTTTTAGAATTCTGAGTTCATTAAACAATCAAATTTTTTACGTAAATTGGAAAACCATTGTGTAAACATATAATTCTACCTTGAAAATAACACTAGTAAATCCTAATTTAGAAGTAACTTTTATCTCACATAAACAGCAAGTACATTTTAACTGAATAAGTACAGGAAATGTTCCACGGCCATTAAAGAAAGACTAGAGATGTAAACTTTATCTACCACTACAGTAAAACTAAAGGAGATTCTGAACTAAGAAATCTATTGCTTATTCTCATCAAGGACAGAATTTCATGTACTTTCCAACCTAATTAATCTAAACAATTAAATAGAACAACAAATGTGTTTTAATCCTGCAGAGAAATTTTTCTCTATACTCTGTGTAAATTTACTCTTACTGAAAACCTATATAACACACAGATTCAGAAGTGTCCTTAGTTTAATATCTTTCTCCCTTTTTGCCATTTGACCGTGATGGACTACCTTTCTAGCAAACTACAAAAGTGTGTTTTCACTCCTTACTAAACAGCACAATTTAACTATAAGTCTGGCATTCTTACTTGAAAATCTTATCTTCTATAGAGAACTGCTAAGTGTAACACATTCAATAAAGCATTGACATGCATTTTTTCTATGCATTAGACTGAATCATCCACGTTTTTTACATGTTGACATGAAAAATAAACTCCTGTTTTATCGGAAACCGTTTCATATATCTATTGCAAAGTCATTTCACATGTTCAATTCATGCACCTTTTTATTGTGTTTATTACGTGTACAACCTTCTGAAGTGAGCATTACAGGACATAAAAAAATCGGTGTTAAAACTATGAGAAAATTATTAATATTTTGACTTATTTCATTAGTGCAGAGAATATGCTTCAATACTGTGAATTCTAGTCCTGTGTTATCAGAAACAAGGAACTTTTATCTCACATAGGCAGCAAGTACAATTTAAATGCACATATACAGCAAATGTTCCAGGGCCATTAGAAGAAACATTAGTTATATAAACTATCTAACACTACACTTAAAATGAAGAAGATTCTAAATTAAGAAACCTATTGTTTCCTCTCATCATGAACAAAATTTCATGTACTTTATAACATAATTTGTCTACATAATTAAAGAGAACCACAAATGGGTTTTAAAACTGCAAAGAAATGCTAATCTACACTGTATTAGTTTACTCTTACTGTAAACCTTTATAACAAACTAAGTTCTAGAAGGTATGCTAATTGTAATGTGTGCTCATCAGTTTTGTAGCTTATTCTCATTTACCAGTGTAAGAAACCTTTTCATATATCTATTGGAAAGTCATTTTGCATGTTCATTTCATACACCATTTTCTTTTGTTCATTATATGTACAACGTTCTCAAGTGAGCATTGCTGGATACACTAAAACTGCAATGTAATGTTTCTCTACAATATAATTTTTCTCTTACTTTATACCTGTATAACAAACTAAGATCGAGAAGACATCCTAACTTTAATGTGAGTTAAACAGTCTTCTAGATTATTGCCATTTGGCAGTGTTAGAATACCTTTTGGAAAAACTGCCAAAGAATGTGTATAAACTGGTTACTTAACAGCACATATTTTACTATGAGTCTAGCATTCTTACTTGAAAATCTTACATTCTACAAATAACTGCTAAGAGAAACACTTACAATAAAGCATTGAAATGCATTGTTTCTATGAATCAGACTGAATGATCCACGTTTTTTTACATATTTACATGAAAAATCAACTCCTGTTTTATCAGAAACTGTTTCATATATCTATGGGAAAGTAATTTTACATATACAATTCATACACCATTTCTTGTGTTCACTATGTGTTCAATGTTCGCACGTGAGCATTGTAGGATCTACAAAAATCGGTGTTAAAACTATAAAAAAATGATTATAATTTTAAGTTATTTCATTAGGGCAGAGAACATGATTCATTAACTTGAAAGCGTTGTGTGCCAGGGTTAGTTATCACTGTCTAAAACAGCCACAGTATATAGAATTTGAACAGTGAATCTTCCATTCTCTTTATTAGCAAATGCAACAGCATCAAGATGTATAATTCCTATACTACCTGATAAAGTTACACAGTGTTCTGCTCATTAGAAGTAGCAGTGCTTGTCAGAATTTTCTTTTTCTTTATTGAATTAAAAATACTGTGTTTTATAACACAGTAATGCCAATTTAGCACTAACTGCTAACGTTATGTAACTGAACATAATGGGGAGGTCCTTAGTTCTTTGTAATATAGTTCTGGTTGAAGTTGTGCGAAGATTATTTTATTCTTCTATTATGAGCATATTCCAGAACAGATGTTAATGCTTGCTTAAAAGTGTCATTTACCATTTTCTTGTCTATGAGTTTGTGTTGAAATTAAATTTATGTATTTTGAACTAGCTGCACTCATATTTACACGTAGAATTACTTGTAATTTGACCTGACGCGTTTATATTTTTCTTGTCTGTACATCTCGCTCAAAAATGTCTTTCAAGCCTATGTTAGATAAAGCTTTCTATTTAATTAATCGCTGCACATGTCTTACAATGCTGAGTTCATTAAACAATCAAATTCCTTACGTAAATTGAAAGACCATTGTGTAAACAGATATATTTACCTTAAAGATAACACCAGTAAATCCTAATTTATAAGTAACATTTATCTCACATGGTCAGCAAGTACATTTTACCTGAATAAGTACAGGAAATGTTCCATGGCCATTAAAAAAAGACTAGTGATGTAAACTTTATCTATCACTATAGTTAAACTAAAGAAGATTCTGAACTAAGAAATCTATTGTTTATCTCATCAAGGACAGAATTTCATATACTTTCTACCTTAATTAATCTACATAATTAAAAAGAACCAGAAATGTGTTTTAAAACTGCAGAGAAATCTTTCTCCACACTGTGTGTAAATTTACTCTTACTGAAAACCTATATAACACACTGATTAGGAAGTATCCCAAGTTAAATATCTTTCTCTCTTATTGCCATTTGACCGTGATGGAATTCCTTTCTAGTCAACTGCAAAAGTGTGTTTTCACTCCTTACTAAACAACACAAATTTAACTAAAGTCTGGCATTCTTACTTGAAAATCTTATCTTCTATAGAGAACTGCTAAAAGTAACACATACAATAAAGCATTGATATGCATTATATATCTATTGAAAAGTCAATTTCCATGCTCAATTCATACACGTTTCTTTGTGTTCAGTATGTGTACAGCTTTCTGAAGTGAGCATTGCAGATTATTCAAAAATCAGTGTTAAAATTATGAAAAAATGATTATTATTTTAACTTATTTCAATAGTAAAGAGAACTTGCTTCCAAACTCTGAATTCAACTTCTGTGTTATCAGAAAAAAGTACCTTATATTTCAAATAGACATCAAGTACAATTTAATTGCACATGTAGAAGAAACGTTCCAGGGCCCTTCAAAGAAACACAAGTTATACAAACTATTTAACTGTACATAAACCTAAAGAGGATTCTGAACTAAGAAATCAATTTTTTCCTTTCATCATGAACAGAATCTCATGTATTTTCTACACTAATTGAACTACATAATTAAAGAGAACCACAAATGTGTTTTAAAAATGCAAACAAATGTGTCTCTACACTATGTGTTATTTTACTCGTACTCTAAACCTGTATTACCAACTAAGATCGTGAAGATAACCTAACTTAAATGTGAGATCATCAGTCTTCTAGATTATAGCCATTTCGCAGTTTTAGAATACCTTTTGAAGAACTGCCAAAGAATGTGTGTAAACTGGTTAGTTAACAGCACAAATTTAACTATGAGTCTAGCATTCTTACTTGAAAATCTTACATTCTACAAATAACTGCTAAGAGTAACACATACAATAAAGCATTGAAATGCGTTGTTTCTATGAATCAGATTGAATGATCCACATTTTCTTACATATTTACCTAAAAAATCAACTCCTGTTTTATCAGAAATTGTTTCATATAAATATTGGAAAGTCATTTTACATGTTCAATTCATACACCATTTTTTGTGTTCATTATGTGTACAACGTTCTGAAGTGAGCATTACCGGATATACAAAAATCGGTGTTAAAACTATAAAAAAATGATAATTTTAAATTATTTCATTAGAACAGAGAACATGCTTCAATACTTTGATCGTTGTGTGCCAGGGTTAGTTAGCACTGTCTAAAACAGCCACAGTATATAGAAGTAAAACAGTGAATCTCTCATTCTCTTGGTGAGCAAATGCAACAGCATCAAGATGTATAGTTCCTATACTACCTGATAAAGTTACACAGTGTTCTGCTCATTAGAAGTAGCCGTGCTATTCAGAATCTTCTTTTTCTTAATTGAATTAATAAATACTGTGTTTTATAACACAGTAATGCGAATTTAGGACTCACTGCTAACGTTCTGTAACTGCACATAATGGGGAGGTCCTTAGTTTTTTGTAATATAGTTCTGGGTGAAGTTGTGCGAAGATTATTTTATACTTCTATGATGAGCACAATTCAGAACAGATGTTAATGCTTGGTTAAAAGTGTCATTTACCTTTTTCTTGTCTATTAGTTTGACTTGAAATGAAATTTAAATATTTAGAGCTAGCTGCACTCAGAGTTAAACGTGGAATTACTTGTAAGTTGACCTAAAGCATTTATATTTATCTTGTCTGTACATCTCACTTAAAAATGTCTTTCATGCTGATGTTAGATAAAGCTTTCTTTTCATTAATCGCTGCTTAATATAGGAAATACACATGTTTTTTAAATGATGAGTTCATTAGAACATCAAATTCCTTACGTAAATTGGAAGACCATTGTGAAAAGAGAAATTTCTACCTTGAAGATAACACTAGTAAATCCTAATTTAGAAGTAACTTTTATCTCACATGAACAGTAAGTACATTTTAACTGAATAAGTACAGGAAATGTTCCACGGCCATTATAAGAAAGACTAATGATGTAAACTTTATTTAAAATTACAGTTAAACTAAAGAAGATTCTTAACTGAGAAATCTATTGCTTTTTCTCATCAAGGACAGAATTTTATGTACTTTCTACTTTATTTAATTTACATAATTAAATGCAACCAAAAATGTGTTTTAAAACTGCCGAGAAATCTTTCTCTACAAATGTGCGTGAATTTACGCTTACTGAAAACTGATCTAACACACTGATTCAGAAGTATCCTAACTTTAATATCTTTCTCGCTTATTGCCATTTGACAGTGTTGGAATACTTTTCTAGACAACAGCAAAAGTGTGTTTTCACTTTTTTCTAAACAGCACAATTTAACTAAAAGTCTGGCATTCTTACTTGAATATCTTACATTGTACAGAGAACTGCTAATGGTAATACATACAATAAAGCATTGAAATGCATTGTTTCTATGCATCAAATTGAGGGATCTAAGTTTTTTACATATTAACATGAAAAATCAACTGTTTTATCAGAAACTGTTTCATATATCTATTGCAAAGTCATTTTGCATGTTCAATTCATACACCTTTTTATTGCGTTCATTATGTGTATAACCTTCTGAAGTGAGTATTACAGGACATAGAATTATCAGTGTTACTACTATGAGAAAATGATTATTAAATTGACTTATTTCATTAGTGCAGAGAACATGCTTCAATACTGTGAATTTTACTCCTGTGTTATAAGAATCAAGGAACTCTTATCTCACGTAGGCAGCAAGTACAATTTAAATGCACATGCACAGCTAAAGTTCCAGGGTCCTTAGAAGAAACACTAGTTATATAAACTATTTAACACTACAGTAAAAATGAAGAAGATTCTAAACTAAGAAACCTATTGTTTCCTCTCATAATGAACAGAATTTCATGTACTCTTTACCCAAATTGGTCTACATAATTAAAGAGAAAAACTAATGTGTTTTAAAATTGCAAAGAAATGTTAATTTACACTGTGTTACTTTACTCTTACTATAAACCTTTATAACAAACTAAATTCTAGAAGGTATGCTAACTTTAATATTAGCTCATCAGTTTTGTTGCTTATTGCCATTTGGCAGTTTTAGAATAACTGTTTAAACAACTGCCAATGAATGTGTTTAACGTGCGTACCTAACAGCACAAATTTTACTGAGTCTAGCATTCTTACTTGAAAGTCTTACATTGTACAGAAAATTGCGAAGAGTAACGTGTATAATGAATTGTTGAAATACGTTGTTTTTATGCATCCGATTTTTTGGTCCACGGTTTTTACATAGATATGTGCATCAAAACTTCAACTTTTCAGTTATCAGATACTCATATTTCTTTTAGAAAGTCTTTTTATATGTTCAACCCATGCACGATTTTTTGTGTGCAGTATGTGTACAACATTCTGAGTGAGCATTGCAGAATATACAAAAATCAGAGTTAAAATTATCACAAAATGATTATAATTTTAAATTATTTCATTAGGACAGAGATCATGCTTCAATACTCTGGAACTATTCTCTGACAGTGTTAATTAGCTCTGTCGAAAACACCCACAGTATAAAGAAGTTCAACAGTGAATCTCTCATTCCCTTGGTTAGCAAATGCAACAGCATCAAGTTGTATAGTGATGATACTAATGATAAAGTTACAAAGTATTCTCCTGATTAGAAGTAGCAGTGGTTGTCAGAATCTTCTTTTTCTCTGTTGAATTAAAAAACAGAGTGTTTAATAACAGAGTAATACCAATTTTGCACTCACTGTTCATGTTCTGTAACTGAACATAATGGGGCGGTCCTTAGTTCTTTGAAATATAGTTCTGGGTGAAGTTGTGCAAAGATTATTTTATACTTCTATGAAGAGCATATTCCAGAACAGATGTTAATGCTTGGTTACAAGTGTAATTTACCTTTTTGTTGGGTTTGAGTTTGTGTAGAAATGAAATTTAAGTATTTTGAGCAAGCTTCACTCATATGTACATGTGGAATTACTTAGAATTTGACCTGAAGCGTTTATATTTTTCTTGTCTGCACATCTCGGGCAAAAATGCCTTTCAAGCTGATGTAACATAAAGCTTTCTTTTTAATTAATCACTGCTTATCATGTGAAATGCACATGTCTTAGATGCTGAGTTAATTAAACAATGGCATTTCTCACGTAAATTGAAAGACCATCGTGTAAACAGATATTTCTATGAAGGTAAGACTATTTAATCCTAATTTAGAAGTAACTTTTATCTAACATAAACTGCAAGTACAAGTTTACTGTGTAAGTACAGAAAATATTTCAGGGACATTATAAGAAAGAGTAATGATGTAAACTTTATTTAAAACTACAGTTAAACGAGAAGAGATTCTGAATTACAAAATCTATTGTTTTTTCTCATCAAGGAAAGAATTTCATGTACTTTCTACCCGAATTAATCTACATAATTAAATAGAACCACAAATGTGTTTCTGTATACTTTGTGTTATTTTGCTCTTACTGTAAATCTGTATATCAAATTAAGATCCAGAATATATGCTAAAATTAATGTGAGATCATCACTCATTCTCGCTTATTGCCATTTGACAGTGTTAGAATACATTTCTGGCAAACTGAAAAAAAGTGTGTTTTAAAACCTTACTAAACAGCACAAATTTAACTCAAAGTCTTGCTTTTTTACTTAAAAATCTTATAGTATACAGACAACTGCAAAGAGTAACATCTATAACAAAGCATTGAAATGCATTGTTTGTATGCATCAGATTGAATAATGGACATGTTTTCCATATTTACATGAAAAATCAACCTCTGTGTTATCAGAAACTACTTTGTATATTTATTGGAAAGTCACTCTCCATGCTTAATTCATACATGTTTCTTTGTGTTCAGTATGTGTACAACATTCTGAAGTGAGCATTGCAGGATATACAAAAATGAGTGTTAAAACTATGAGAATATAATTATTATTATAACTTAATTCATTAGGGGAGAGATCTTGCTTTCAAACTCTGAATTCAACTTCTCTGTTATCGGAAACAAGTTACTTATATTTCACATATGCAGCAAGTACAATTTAACGGCACATGTAGAAGAAATGTTCCAGGGCCTTTAGGAGAAACACAAGTTATAAAAACTATTGAACTCTACAGTAAAACTAGAGGATTCTGAACTAAAAAACCTATTTTTTACGTCTCATCATGAACAGAATCCCATGTATTTTCTACACTGATTGATCAACATAATTAAAGAGAACCACAAAAGTGTTTTAAAACTGCATAGAAATGTTTTTCTACACTATGTGTTATTTTACTTTTTCTCTAAACCTGTATAACAAACTAAGATCTAGAAGATATGCTAACTTTAATATGAGTTCATCAGTTTTGTAGCTTTTTGCCATTTGGCAGTGTTAGAATACATTTTGAACAACTGCCAAAAAATGTGTTTAAATGTTTAGTTAACAGCACAAATTTTACTATGATTCTAGCATTCTTACTTGAAAATCTTAAGTTCTACAAATAACTGCTAAGAGTAACACATACAATAAAGCATTGGAATGCGTTGTTTCTATGAATCAGAAAGAATGATCCACGTTTTCTTCCATATTTACATGAAAAATCAACTCCTGTTTTATCAGAAACCGTTTCATATATCTATTGAAAAGTCTTTTTTCTATGTTCAACCTATACTAGTTTTTTTGTGTGTGTTCAGTATTTGTACACCAATCTGAGTGAGCATTGCAGGATATACAAAAGTCAGAGTTAAAACTATGAGAAAATGACTATAAATTTAACTTATTTCATTAGGGCAGAAAACATGCTTCAATACTCTGAAAACATTCTGTGCCAGTGCTAATTAGCACTGTCTAAAATAGCCACAGTATATAGAAGTTTAACAGTGAAACTCTCATTCCCTTGGTTAGAAAATGCAACAGCATCAAGTTGTATAGTGATGATACTACCTAATAAAGTTACAAAGTGTTTTGCTGATTAGAAGTAGCAGTGATTGTCAGAATCTTCTTTTTCCCTGTTGAATTATAAAATATGGTGTTTAATAAAAGAGCAATACCAATTTTGCACTCACTCTTTATGTTCTGTAACTGAACATAATGGGGAGGTCCTTAGTTCTTTGAAATATAGTTCTGGGTGAAGTTGTGTAAAGATTATTTCATACTTCTATGCTGAGCATATTCCAGAACAGATGTTAATGCTTGGTTACAAGTGTCATTTACCTTTTTGTTGGGTTTGAATTTGTGTAGAAATGAAAATTAAGTATTTTGAGCAAGCTTCACTCATATGTACATGTGGAATTACTTAAAATTTGGCCTGAAGCGTTTATATTTTTCTTGTCTGCACATGTTGGTCAAAACTGTCTTTCAAGCTGATGTTACATAAAGCCTTCTTTTTAATTAATCACTGCTTATTATATGAAATGCACACTTCTTAGAATGCTGAGTTTATTAAACATTCGCATTTCTTATGTAAATTGAAAGACTATTGTGTAAACAGTTATTTCTACCTTGAAAATAACACTATTTAATCCTAATTTACAAGGAACTTTTATGTAACATAAAAAGCAAGTACAAGTTAACTGCACAAGTACAGAAAATGTTCCAGGCCCATTATTAGAAAGACTAGTGATGTAAACTTTATTTAAAACTAGAGTTAAACTAAAGGAGATTCTGAACTAAGAAATCTATTGTTTTTCCTCATCAAGAACAGAATTTCATGTACTTTCCCCCTAATTGATCTACATAATTAAATAAAACCACAAATGTGTTTTAAAACTGCAAAGAAATTTTTCTCTACACTATGTGTTATTTTACTCTTAATCTAAACATGCATAAAAAACTATGATCGAGAAGATATCCTAACGTTAATGTAAGTTCATGAGTCTTCTAGAATATTGCCATTTGGCAGTGTTAGAATACTTTTTGAACAACTGCCAAAAAATGTCTTTAAACTGGTTAGTTAACAGCACAAATTTTACTATGATTCTAGCATTCTTACTTGAAAATCTAACATTCTACAAATAACTGCTAAGAGTAACACATACAATAAAGCATTGAAATGCGTTGTTTCTTTGAATCAGATTGAATTATCCACGTTTTTTACATATTTACATTAAAAATCAACTCCTGTTTTTTCTGAAACCTTTTCATTTATCTATTGGAAAGTCTTTTTATATCTTCAAACTATACACGTTATTTTGTATTCAGTATGTGTACAACATTCTGTGTGAGCATTGCAGGATATACAAAAATCAGAGTTAAAACTATGAGAAAATGATTATAATTTTACATTATTTCATTAGGGCAGAGAACCTGCTTCAATACTGTGAAAGTATTCTGTGCGTGTGTTAATTAGCAGTGTGTAAAACAGCCACAGTATATGGAAGTTCAACAGTGATACTCTCATTCCCTTGGTTAGCAAAAGCAACAGCATCAAGCTGTATAGTGATTATACTACCTGATAAAGTTACACAGTGTTCCGCTGATTAGAAGTAGCATTGCTTGTCAGAATCTTCTTTTTTTCTGTTGAATTTAAAAATACGGTGTTTAATATCAGAGTAATACCAATTTTGCACTCACTGTTTATGATCTATAACTGAACATAATGGGAAGATCCTTAGTTCTTTGAAATATAGTTCTTGGTGAAGTTGTGCAAAGATTATTTTATACTTCAATTCAGAGCACATTCCAGGAAAAATGTTAATATTTGGTGACAAGTGTCATTTACATTTTTGTTGGGTTTGAATTTGTGTAGAAATGAAATTTAAGTATTTTGTGCATGCTTCACTCATATGTACATGTGGAATTACTTAACATTTGATCTGAAGCATTTATATTTATCTAGCTCAAAAATATCATTAAGGCTGATGTTAGATAAAACTTTTTTTAATTAATCGCTCCTTATTATAAAAAATGCACGTCTTAGAATGCTGAGTTTATCAAACAATCGAATTCCTTACATAAATTGGATGACCATTGTGTAAACAAATATTTAGACCTTAAAGATAACACTAGTAAATTTTAATTTAGAAGTAACTTTTATTTCGCATGAACAGCAAGTACATTTTAACTGAACAAGTACAAAAAATATTCCAGGGCCATTATAAGAAAGACTAGTGATGTAAACTTTATGTATCTCTACAGTTAAAATAGAGGAGATTCTGAACTAAGAAATCTAGTGGTTTTTCTCATCAACGACAGAATTTCATGTACTTTCTACCCTAATTAATATACATAATTAAATAGAACCACAAATGTGTTTTAAAACTGCAGAGAAATCTTTCTCCACACTGTGCTTGAATTTACACTTCCTGAAAACCTATATAACACACTGTTTCAGAAGTATCCTATGTTTAATGTGAGCTCATCAGTCTTTCTCGCTTATTGCCATTTGACCATGTTGAAATAATTTTCTAGATAACTCTAAAAGTGTGTTTTCACTTTTTACAAAACAGCACAAATTTAACTAAAATCTGGCATTCTTACTTGAATATCTTATATAGTATAGAGAACTGTTAAGAGTAACACATACAATAAAGCATTGAAATGCATTGTTTCTATGCATCACATTGAAAGATTTACGTTTTTTATACATTTACATGAAAAATCAACTCTTGTTTTATCAGAAACTCTTTCATATATCTATTGCAAAGTCATTTTACATGTACAATTCATACACCTTTTTATTGCGTTCATTATGTGTACAACCTTCTAAAGTGAGCATTGCAGGACATACAAAAATCAGTGTTAAAACTATGAGAAAATGATTATTATTTTGACTTATATTATTAGTGCAGAGAACATGCTTCAATACTGTGAAATTTACTCCTGTGTTATCAGAAAAAAAGAACTTTTATCTCAAGTAGGCATCAAGTACAATTTAAGTGCACATGTACAGCAACTGTTCAAGGGCCATTAGAAGAAACAGTAGTATATAGGCTATTTAACACTACAGTTAAAATGAAGAAGATTCTACACTAAGAAACCTATTGTTTCCTCTCATCATGAACAGAATTTCATGTACTTTTTACCCTAATTGTTCTACATAATTAAAGAGAACCAAAAATGTGTTTTAATACTGTAAAAAATATTTCAATCTACAATTTGTTATTTTACTCTTACTGTAAACCTTTATAACAAACGAAGATCTAGAATGTATGCTAACTTTAATGTGAGCTCATCAGTTTTGTAGCTTATTGCCATTTGGCAATGTTAGAATAACTGTTTGAACAACTGCGAAAGAATGTCTTAATACTGCGTACATAACAGCACAAATTTTACTGAGTCTAGGATTCTTACTTGAAAATCTTACATTGTACAGAGAACTGCTAAGAGTACCGTGTATAATGAATTGTTTAAATGCGATGTTTATATGCATCCGATTGTCTGGTCAACGGTTTATACATAGATATGTGCATTAAAAATTCAAATTCTCAGTTATCAGAAACTTATATTTCTATTAAAAGTCTTTTTACACATTCAAACCATACATGTTTTTTTGTGTTCAGTATGTGTACAACATTCTGAGTGAGAATTGCAGGATATACAAAAATCAGAGTTAAAACTATGAGAAAATGATTTTAATTTTAAATTATTTCATTAAGACAGAGAACATGCTTCAATACTCTGAAAGCATTCTGTGCCAGTGTTAATTAGCTCAGTCTAAAACAGCCACTATATATAGATATTTAACAGTGAAACTCTTATTCCCATGGTTAGCAAATGCAACAGCATCAAGCTGTATAGTGCCTATACTACCTGATAAAGTTACACAGTAGTTCTGTTCATTAGAAGTAGCAGTGCTTGTCAGAATCTTCTTTTTCTTTTTACTGAATTGAAAATACTGTGCTTTATAACACAGTATAGCCAATTTAGCACTCACTTCTAACGTTCTTTAACTGAACATAATGGGGAGGTCTTTAGATCTTTGAAATATAGTTCTGCGTGAAGTTGTGCAAAGATTATTTTATACTTCTATGATGAACATATTCCAGAAGAGATGTTTATGCTTGGTTAAAAGTGTCATTTATCTTTTTCTTGTTTATGAGTTTTTGTTGAAATGAAATTTAAGTATTTTGAGCTAGCTGCACTCTTATTTACACGTGGAATTACCTGTAATTTGGCCTGAAGCGTTTGTATTTAGCTTGTCTGTACATCTCGCTCAAAAATGTCTTTCAAGCTGATGTTAGATAAAGCTTTCTTTTTAATCAATCGCTGCTTATTATACGAAATGCACATGTCTTAGAATGCTGAGTTCATTAAACAATCAAATTCCTTAAGTAAATTGGAAGACCATTGTGTAAACAGATATTTCTACCTTGAAGATAACACTAGTAAATCCTAATTTAGAAGTAACTTTTATCTCGCATGAATAGCAAGTACATTTTAACTGCACAAGTACAGAAATTGTTCCAGGGTCATTATAAGAAAGACTATTGATGTAAACTTTATCTATAACTACAGTTAAACTAAAGGAGATTCTGAACTACAAAATCTATTGTTTTCTCTCATAAATAAACGAATTTCATGTACTTTCTACCGTAATTAATCTACATAATAAAAGAGAACCACAAATGTGCTTTAAAACTGCAGAGAGGAGGAGAAGATGGCGATGAAGTAGGCAGACGTACCAACTTCCAACTCCCAGAACCAAAGTGGATTATAACTCAATTTTAAGAACCATCATCTGGATAAACCAACTTGGAGCAAAACTAAGTGGACTCTTTAACCAAGGAACACTGCAGAAGCCACATTGAGACTGGTAGGAATAGCGAAAATGCGAAGAGGGCTGCCCAGCTCCCCGGAGCAAACGGCAGCCCGGAGAGATCCGCGTGGCGGGAGGAGAGTTTGGCGGAGAGGGAGGGACCTGGGTCCCAGGAACCAAGCCCCAGACTGCAGTCCCAGACCCTAGAAGAGCTGATTGGACAGTATCGAGCTGTGAAGTAAATGAGGATACTATTTGGGAAAAAGAGAGTCTTCTCAGACCCAAAAATCTTTTTAAAGGGACAGCTCAGAAAGCCTCTCTCACAACCACGCACCCGGGGCTCCGGGGAACTGGAACAGAGGAGAGGAACAGAGCAGCGGGAACAAAGAGTGGACTGAAGGCACGAGGACACTCTGAGGGACAGCCACCCCGACCCATGGGCTAAGTCACTTCCCTAATCGAAAACGAATATTTCCCCTGGAGCTAGCAATACCAGCAAAGGGAGACAGGACACTAGCCAAACAAGCTCTCCCGCGGCAATTAGAGCAGACCTGCCTAGAGGGAGGGAGCTCCCAAGCCTACAGTGTGGAGACTTAGGGCACTTCTAGTCCCCTGAGGTTGCTGAAGCCTATAGTCGGGACAGGACGCCGAAACGCAGTCCTGTTGGTGTGGGCGAACAGTGAGAGCTCGGGCTAGCCTAGCAGGGGCAGAGGTGACGCGCTAAAGCTGTCCAGCAGCTGCGGGCCGCCTGTGACCCCACTTGTGGGGAAAAATACGGGCAGAGATCAGCCCTGCGACCCTGCGCTAGCCGGCCCTGACCGCGGGCACCGGGCTAAGACCAGGGACAGGAGAGGGGCCCGAGGCTCACGCTGCCAACCCCGCCCAGAAGGAGAAACCCTGGCGTGCCATCTATGGGCTCGAGCGGGCTCCTAAGGCGGGGCCGAGGGAGACACTGAGACCAGGGGAAGTTCCCTGCGGAGATCACGCTGCTCTCCCTGCCCGGCCGGAGAAACAACGGAGTACCGCCCTAAGTGCGCGAGCTTTCTCCGAGCGTGGGGGCGGGGTAGGAGCCAGAACGACCGGAAGCTAGCCGCTGTGCGCACGCCAGCAAACACGCCCGGCCCAATAATCCCCGGTTTTCGGTTTCAGTTCCTGAGCAGGAGGGCCCGGGCCTCGAGGTTGGGGCTAAATTCTGGACGGGCAAAGGCTCACAGCTGAGAGCACGTCAAAAGCCCCGCCCAACCCACAAAACGGTGGCGAGCAGGCTCGGACTGAGGGGGCTGGGTGTAAGCCTTCCAGAAAAAGTCCGGGTCCACAGCTGAGAAAAGGTGCTCACCTCTGCCCTGCGCGCTAACGCTAGTGGCTTGAGTGACAACCCCTCCCGCAAAGGAGAGGCAGAAACCACAGCAATAGCTGCAGTGAGCCAGCGCTGGCAACGCCCACACCAAACCGCCCTAGGCAGCGACAGAGAGGGTGGCAAGCCTGCAGACAGACCACACCTGGAGAACACAAAGGCAACACATACTGGACTCCAGTGGCCACAACTTGTTTACACTCAGATAAAATGGGCAGGCAGAGGAATGCAAACCAAATCAACCAAGATAAATCCCCAGAGAAGGTCCTGAATGAACCAGATATAACCAAACTACCAGAAGCAGAATTTAGAACAATGATAGTTAGGATGTTCAAAGAAATTAGAGCAACAATGGATAGTCACTATGAGCACCTAAATAAAGAGATAACAAGTATAAAAAATGAAATTGAAATAAAAAAAAGAACCAGACTGAAATGACAAATACAGTATCAGAACTGAAGACCACAACGGAAGGAATTAAAAGCAGGATAGATGACGCTGAGGATCGAATCAGTGAGTTAGAGGACACAATAAACATAGTTACAGAAGCAGAGAAAAAAAAGGAAAAGAGATTCAAAAAATGTGAGGAAACTCTAAGGGAGCTCTGTGACAACCTGAAGAGAAACAACATTCGCATCATAGGGGTACCTGAAGAAGAGGAAAGAGGACAGGAAATGGAAACTTTGTTCAATAAATCATAGCCGAAAACTTCCCTAAATTAAGGCTGGGAAACATTCTAAATGTCCAAGAGGCGCACAGAACCCCATTAAAGAGAAACCCAAAAAGATCTACACCAAGACACATCATAGTTAAAATACCAAAGCTAATAGATAAAGAAAAAATCTTAAAAGCTGTTAGAGAAAAAAAGACTCTCACCTACAAAGGAGCCCCCATTAGGATGATATCGGACTTCTCAACAGAAACACTTCAGGCCAGAAGGGAATGGCAAGATATAATCAAAGTAATGCAGAACAAGAACCTACAACCAAGAATACTTTATCCAGCAAGGCTAACGTTTAAAATTGAGGGAGAAATAAAGAGCTTTCCAGACAAAGAAAACCTCAAGGAATTCATTAAAACCAAACCAATCCTGCAAGAGATTTTAAGGGGCCTAGTGTGAACAGTTCAAAGGGAGAAAAGAATATAGCAAAAAAAAGAAAAATACAGCTTTAAAGAATAAAATGTCAATAAACAACTACATATCAATAATAACCTTAAATGTAAATGGACTAAATGATCCAATCAAAAGACATAGGGTAGCAGCGTGGATAAAGAAACAGGACCCATACATATGCTGTCTACAAGAGACACACCTTAAAACAAAAGATGCTCATAGACTGAAGGTAAAAGGATGGAAAAAAATATTTCATGCAAATGGAAATGAAAAAAAAGCCGGGGTAGCAGTACTTATATCTGACAAAATGGACTTTAAAACAAAGACTGTAGTAAGAGATAAAGAAGGACACTACATAATGATAAAGGGAACAATTCAACAGGAAGATATAACTATTATAAATATCTACGCACCAAATATAGGAGCCCCGACATTCATAAAGCAGACTTTGATGGACATTAAGGGCCAGATTAACAGTAATACTATCATAGTAGGGGATTTCAATACCCCACTAACAACACTGGATAGATCCACAAGAAAGAAAATCAATAAAGAAACAGCAGAATTAAAGGATACACTAGATCAACTTGATTTAATAGATATCTTCAGAACTTTTCACCCTAAAGCAGTAGAATATACATTCTTCTCAAGCGCTCATGGTACGTTTTCTATGATAGACCACATGTTAGGACACAAAAAAGGCCTCAACACATTTAAGAAGATTGAAATTATATCAAGCATTTTCTCTGATCACAATGCCATGAAAGTAGAAATCAACCACAAAAAAAAAAAATGAAAAATACACAAACACTTGGAAACTAAATAGCATGTTATTAAATAATGAATGGATTAACATTGAGATCAAAGAAGAAATAAAAAAGTTTCTAGAAACAAATGATAACGAGCATACGTCAACTCAAAATCTATGGGGCACAGCAAAAGCAGTCCTGAGAGGGAAGTTCATTGCACTACAGGCATATCATAAGAAGCTAGAAAAAGAACATATAAGCAACTTAACTCTGCAGCTAAAAGAACTTGAAAAACAACAACAAATAAAATGCAGGACAAGTAGAAGGAAGGAAATAATAAAGATCAGAGCAGAAATAAATGACATAGAGGCTAAGGAAACAATACAGAGGATCAATGAAACCAGAAGCTGGTTCTTCAAAAAGGTAAACAAGATTGATGAACCCTTAACTAGACTCATCAAGAAAAAAAGAGAGAGGTCTCAAATAGATAAAATTAGAAAGGACACTGGAGAAATTACAACTAATTCAACAGAGATACAAAGCATTGTAAGAAAATACTATGAAGAACTCTATGCCAAAAAATTTGACAATCTAGATGAAATGGACAAATCTCTCGAATCATATAAACTTCCAAAAATCAATCTGGAAGAATCAGAGCACCTGAACAGACCAATTACAACAGAGGAGATTGAAACAGTTATCAAAAAACTCCCAAAAAAGAAAAGGCCTGGGCCTGATGGCTTCACAAGTGAATTCTATCAAAAATTCAAAGAAGAATTAACTCCTATCCTCCTCAAGCTATTTCAAAATATTCAAGAGGAAGGCAGACTTCCAAACTCCTTTTATGAGGGGAGCATAATTCTGATCCCCAAACTGAGCAAAGACAACACAAAGAAAGAAAATTATAGGCCTATATCCCTGATGAATTTAGACGCTAAAATTCTCAACAAAATATTAGCCAACCGGATTCAGCAATATATGAAAAAAATCATACACCATGACCAAGTGGGATTTATTCTGGAGAGGCAAGGCTGGTTCAATATTCGCAAATCAATCAATGTGATTCATCACATAAACAAAAGGAAGGACAACATTCACATGATAATTTCAATAGATGCAGAAAAGGCATTTGATAAAATCCAGCACCCATTCATGCTTAAAACTCTCAATGAAGTGGGAATACAAGGAACATTCCTTAACATGATAAAGGCCATCTACGACAAACCCACAGCAAACATCATACTAAATGGACAAAAATTAAAAGCAATCCCCTTAAGATCAGGAACCAGGCAGGGTTGCCCACTTTCACCACTTTTATTCAACATAGTTCTGGAAGTCCTAGCTACAGCAATCAGACAAGAAGAAGAAATAAAAGGCATACAAATTGGAAAAGAAGAAGTAAAACTGTCACTATTTGCAGATGATATGATATTGTACATAGAAAACCCTAAAGTCTCAGTTAAAAAACTACTGGACCTTATAAATGAATTCAGCAAGGTGGCAGGATATAAAATTAATACCCAGAAATCAGAGGCATTTCTATATACAAACAATGAACTGTCAGCAAAAGAAATTAAGGAATCAATCCCCTTCACTATTGCAGCCAAAAAAATAAAATACCTAGGAGTAAATTTAACCAAGGAGGTTAAGGACTTGTACTCGGAAAATTATAAAACATTGATAAAAGAAATCAAGGAAGATACAAACAAGTGGAAGCATATACCATGCTCATGGCTAGGAAGAATAAACATCATTAAAATGTCTATATTACCCAAAGCAATTTATAAATTCAATGCAATACCAATTAAAATACCAATGACATACTTCAAAGATATAGAAAACATACACCAAAAATTTATATGGAACCAAAAAAGAACACGAATAGCCTCAGAAATCTTAAAAAGAAAAAATAAAGCAGGAGGCATCACTCTTCCGGATATCAAGGTTTACTACAAGGCCATTATACTCAAGACTGCCTGGTACTGGCATAAGAACAGGCACAGTGATCAATGGAACAGAACAGAAAACCCAGAAATAAACCCACAGCTTTATGGACAACTGATATTTGACAAAGGAGAAAGAACATACAATGGAGTAAAGACAGCCTCTTTAACAAATGGTGCTGGGAAAATTGGACATCTACCTGCAAAAAAATGAAACTAGACCATCAACTTACTCCATGCACAAAAACAAATTCAAAATGGATAAAGGACTTAAACATAAGCCGTGAAACTATAAGCATCGTAGAAGAAAACATAGGCAGCAAGCTCTCCGACATCTGTAGCAGCAATTTATTACCGATTTATCTCCAATAGCAAATGAAATAAAAGGCAAGATAAGCAAATGAGACTACATCAAACTAAAAAGCTTTTGCACAGCTAAAGACAATAAGAACAGAATAAAAAGACAAACTACACAATGGGAGAACATATTTGACAGCACGTCTGATAAGGGGTTAATAACCAAAATTTATAAAGAACTTATAAAACTCAACACCAGGAAGACAAACAATCCAATCAAAAAATGGGCAAAAGTAATGAATAGAAATTTTACCAAAGAAGACATACAGATGGCCAAAAGACATATGAAAAAATGCTCAACATCACTAATTATTAGAGAAATGCAAATTAAAACCACAATGAGATATCACCTCACACCAGTCAGAATGGCGCTCATCAGCAAAACAACACAGAACAAGTGCTGGCGAGGATGTGGAGAAAAGGGAACCCTTCTGCACTGCTGGTGGGAATGCAGACTGGTGCAGTCACTGTGGAAAACAGTTTGGAGATTCCTCAAAAAATTAAAAGTCGAACTGCCTTTTGACCCAGCTATCCCACTTTTAGGAATATACCCTAAGAACACCATAACACTGTTCGAAAAAAAGAAATGCGCCCCCATGTTTGTGGCAGCATTGTTCACAATAGCGAAGAGCTGGAAACAGCCCAAGTGTCCGTCAGAAGACGAGTGGATTAAAAAGCTTTGGTATATATATACTATGGAACAATAATCAGCCATAAGAAATGATGACATCGGATCATTTATAACAAAATGGATGTACCTTGATAACATTATACGGAGTGAAATAAGTAAATCAGAAAAAAAGAAAAACTGAGAACAGCATGATTACAAACATAGGTGGGACATTAAAATGAGACTATGAGACAGGTACAAGAGTGTGGTGGTTACAGGATGGGGGGAGGGAGGGTAGGGTGGAATAGGGAGAAGGGGAGGGACACAGGGAAAAAGAGATAGAAGGTGACAGAGGACAATTTGACTTTGGGTAATGGGTATGCAGCACAATTGAATGATGGGATAATCTGGAGATGTTTTCATTGTACATATGTACCCTGATTTATTGGTGTCACCCCATTAAAGTTAATAAAAAAAAAACTGCAGAGAAATCTTTCGTCACACTGTGCGTGAATTTACTCTTACTGAAAACCTGTATAACACACTGATTCAGAAGTATCCTAAGTTTAATGTGAGCTCACCAGTCTTTCCAGGTTATTGCCATTTGACCGTGTTGGAATACATTTCTAGACAACTGCAAAAGTGTGTTTTCACTCCTTACTAAACAGCACAAATTTAAATAAAATCTGGCACTCTTACTTGAAAATCTTATAGTGTACAGAGAACTGCAAAGAGTAACACGTCTAACAAAGCATTAAAATGCGTTGTTTGTATGCATCAGATTGAATAATGGACGTCTTTTGAATATTTACATGAAAAATCAACCTCTGTCTTATCAGAAACAATTATATATATCTATTGGAAAGTCACTTTCCATGCTCAAATCATACACGTTTCTTTGTGTTAAGTATGTGTACAACATTCTGAAGTGAGCATTGCAGGATATACAAAAATCAGTGTTAAAACTATGAGAAAATGATTATTATTTTAACATAATTTATTAGGGGAGAGAACTTGCTTCCAAACCCTGAATTCAACTTCTCTGTTATCAGAAACAAGTAACTTATATTTCACATAGGCAGCAAGTACAATTTCCCTGCACATGTAGAAGAAATGTTCCAGGGCCCTTCGAAGTAACACAAGTTATATAAACTATTTAACTCTACAGTAAAACTAAAGGAGATTCTGAACTAAGAATCCTATTTTTTCCTATCATCATGAACAGAATCTCCTGTATTTTCTACACTAATTGATCTACATAATTAAAGAGAACCACAAATGTGTTTTAAAACTGCAAAGAAATGTGTCTCTACGCTATGTGTTATTTTACTCTTATTCTAAACCTGTATTACAAACTAAGATCAAGAAGATATTCTAACTTTAATGTGAGTTCATCAGTCTTCTAGATTATTGCCCTTTAGCAGTGTTAGAATATTTTTATAACAACTGCCAAAGAATGTTTTTAAACGGGTTAGTTAACAGTACAAATTTTTCTGTGAGTCTAGCATTCTTACTTGAAAATCTTACATTCTACAAATAACTGCTAAGAGTAACACATACAAAAAAACTTTAAAATGCTTTGTTTCTATGCATCAGATTGAAGGATCCACGTTTTTTACATATTTCCATAAAAAATCAACTCCTGTTTGATCAGAAACTTTTTCATATATCTATTGCAAAATTATTTTACACATTCAATTCATACACCTTTTTATTGCGTTAATTCTGTTTAGAACCTTCTGAAGTGAGCATTGCAGGACATACAAAAATCATTGTTAAACCTATGAAAAAATGATTATTATTTTGACTTATTTCATTAGTGCAGAAAAAATGCTTCAATACTGTGAATTCTACTCCTGTGTTATCAGAAACAAGGAACTTTTATCTCATATAGGCATCAAGTACAGTTTAAGTGCACATGTACAGCAAATGTTCCAGGGCCATTCGAAGAAACACTAGTTATATAAACTATTTAATACTACAGTTAAAATGAAGAATATTCTAAACTAAGAAACCTATTGTTTCTTCTCATCATGAACAGAATTTCATGTACTTTTTACCCTATTTGGTCTACATAATTAAGAGAAGCACAAATGTGTTTTAAAACTGCAAAGAAATGTTAATCTACACTGTGTTATTTTACTCTTACTGTAAACCTTTATAACAAACTAAGATCTAGAAGATATGCTCACTTTAATGTGATCTCATCAGTTTGTAGCTTATTGCCATTTGGCATTGTTAGAAAAACTTGTTGAACAACTGCCAAAGAATGTGTTTAAACTGCGTACCTAACAGCAAAAATTTTACTGAGTCTAGCATTCTTACTTGAAAATCTTACAGTGTACAGAGAACTGCGAAGAGTAACGTGTATTATGAATGGTGAAATGCATTGTTTCTATGCATCCGATTGTCTGGTCCATGGTTTTTACATAGATATGTGCATCAAAAATTCAACTTCTCAGTTATCAGAAAATCATATTTCTATTGGAAAGTCTTTTTTTATGTTCAATCCCTGCACGTTTTTTTGTGTTCAGTGTGTTTACAACATTCTGAGTGAGCATTGCAGGATCTACAAAAAACAGAGTTAAAACTATGATAAATGATTATAATTTTAAATTATTTCATTAGGGCAGAGAACATGCTTCAATACTCTGGAAGCATTATGTGCCAGTGTTAATTAGCACTGTCTTAAACATCCAAAGTGAATCGAAGTTCAACAGTGAAACTCTCATTCATTTGGTTAGCAAATGCAACAGCATCAAGCTATATAGTGATTATGCTACCTGATAAATTTAAAAAGTGTTCTGCTTATTAGAAGTAGCAGTGCTTGTCAGAATCTTTTTTTCCTCTGTTGAATTAAAAAATATGGCATTTAATAACAGAGTAATACCAATTTTGCACTCAATGTATATGTTCTGTAACTGAATTTAATGGCTAGGTCCTTAGTTTTTTGAAATATAGTTCTGGGTGAAGTTGTGCAAAGATTATTTTATACTTCTATGCTGAGCATATTCCAGAACAGATGTTAATGCTTGGTTACAAGTGTCATTTACCTTTTTGTTGCATTTGAGTTTGTGTAGAAATTAAATTGAACTATTTTGAGCAAACTTCACTCATATGTACATGTGCAATTACTTCAAATTTGACTTAAGCATTTATATTTTTTTCTTATCTGCACATTTCTATCAAAACTCTCTTTCAAGCTGATGTTACATAAAGCTTTCTATTTTTTTAATCAATGATTTTTATATAAAATGCACATGTCTCAGAATGATGAGTTCATTAAACAATGGCATTTTTTACGTAAATTGAAAGACCATAGTGTAAACAGATATTTCTAACTTGAAGATAAGTCTATTTAATCCTAATTTAGAAGTAACTTTTATCTAACTTAAATAGCAAGAACAAGTTAACTGCACAAGTACAGAAAATATTCCATGGCCATTATAAGAAATACTAGGGATGGAAACTGTATGTACAGCAAACATCATACTAAACGGACAAAGATCAAAAGCAATCCCCTTAAGATTAGGAACCAGGCAGGGATGCCCCCTTTCACCACTCTTATTCAACATAGTTCTGGAAGTCCTAGCTAGAGCAATCAGACAAGAAGAAGAAATAAAAGGCATCCAAATTGGAAAAAAAGAAGTAAAACTCCCACTATTTGCAGATGATATGATATTGTATATTGAAAACCCTAAAGTCTCAGTCAAAACACTACTGTACCTTATAAATGAATTCAGCAAGGTGGCAGAATATAAAATTAATACTTAGAAATCAGAGGCATTTCTACATACCAACAATGAAATATCAGCAAAAGCAATTAAGGAGACAATCTCCTTCACTATTGCAGCAGAAAAAATAAAGTACCTAGGAGTAATTTAACCAAGGAGGTTAAGGATTTGTACTTGGAAAATTATAGAACATTGATAAAAGAAATCAAGGAAGATACAAACAAGTCGAAGCACATACCGTGCTTATAGCTAGGAAGAATAAACATCATTAAAATGTCTATAGTACCCAAAGCAATTTGTAAATTCAATGCAATACAAATTAAAATACCAATGACATACTTCAAAGATATAGAACACATATTCCAAAAATTTATATGGAACCAAAAAAAGAACACGAATAGTCTCAGCAATCTTAAAAAGATAAAATAAAGCAGGAGGTATCACTCTTCCAGATATCAAGGTTTACTATAAGGCCATTATACTCAAGACAGCCTGGCACTGGCATAAGTAAAGGCACATAGATCAATGGAACAGAAAAGAGGACCCCGAAATAAACCCACAGCTTTATGGACAACTGATATTTGACAAAAGAGGAAAGAACATACAATGGAGTAAAGACAGACTCTTTAACAAATGGTGTTGGGAAAATTGGACATATACCTGCAATAAAATTAAACTAGACCATCAACTTACACCATTCACAAAAACAAACTCAAATTAAATAAAAGACTTAAATGTAAGCCGTGAAATCATAAGCATCTTAGAAGAAAACATAGGCAGCAAGCTCTCCGACATCTGTATCAGCAGTATATTTGCCTATTTATCTCCACGGGCAACTGAAATAAAAGGCAAGATAAACAAATGGGACTATATCAAACTAAAAATTTTTCGCACAGCTAAAGACAATAGGAACAGAATAAAGAGACAAACCACACAATGGGAGAACATATTCGACAGCACATCTGATAAGGGGTTAATAACTAAAATTTATAAAGAACTTATAAAACTCAACACCAGGAAGACAAACAACCCAATCAAAAAATGGGCAAAAGAGAGGGGAGCAAGATGGCGACGGAGTAGGCGGACGTACCAACTTCCAACTCCCAGAACCAAAGTGGATTACAACTCAATTTTAAGAACCATCACCTGGATAAACCAACTTTGAACAAAACTAAGTGGACTCTTCAACCAAGGAACACAGAAGAAGCCACATTGAGACTGGTAGGAATAGCGAAAACGCGAAGAGGGCTGCCCAGCTCCCCAGAGCAAACGGCAGCCCGGAGAGACCCGTGTGGCGGGAGGAGATTTTGGCGGAGAGGGAGGGACCTGGGTCCCAGGAACCAAGCCCCAGCCTGCAGTCCCAGAGCCCAGAAGAGGCGTTTGGACAGTTTTGAGCTGTGAAACAAGTGAGGGGGCTCCCAGGCCTACAGTGTGGAGTATTAGGTCCCTTTCTACTCTGCTGAGGGCTGCTTAAGGTTTTGGGGCGGCAGGACGCTGAAAGGCGGTTCTGTCTGCGTGGGCAGAGGCCAAGCCGGTGGGAGATTGGTCTAGCCCAGAGGGTCGGAGGGTAAGCGCGAGAGCGGTCCGGAAGCTGTGGGCCCGCCTTTAATCCCACTTACGGGGACAAAGCGGGAGGCCAGGAACAGGCAGGCCCTGCGCATGCCGGCCCTGACCGCGGGGACCGGGCTAGGACCAGGGACGGGCAGGGGCTCGTGGCTGAGCTGGCGCTACCAGTCCGCCCCCCCCCCCGCCGCCCACCGGAGAAACCGCGGTTGGCCAGTATACGTGCGCAAGCGGGCTCCGAGCGCGGGAACGGGGTGGACCCCGAGACAGGCGGAGGCTCGCAGCTGAGCCCACGGCTGCTATCCCCATCCGGCCAGAGAAACCCCAGATAGTGTTAATACGTGCACGAGCGGGCTCCGAACGCGGGGGCGGGGTAGAGTCCGGGACGAGCGGAAGTACGCAGCTCGGCGGAAGCCAGCAAACACGCCCGCCCCAATAAATCTTGGTTTCCGACCCTGCGCAAAGGGCCCTGGCATCGAGGGCGGGGCTAAAGCTCCTGACGGGCAAAAGCTTACAGCTGAGAGCACGTCAAAAGCCCCGCCTAACCCACGGAACTGTAGCGAGCAGGCTCTGACTGCTGGTTCTGGGCGGAAGTCCGGAAATAGGTTGGGTCCGCAGCTGAGGAAAGGTGCTCGCCTCTACCCTTGGTGCTAATCTTGTGGCTTCAGTGACAGCCTCTCCCACGGAGGAGAGGCAGAAAGCACAGCAAAAGCCACAGTGGGCCGGCGCTGGCAACGCTCATACCCAACCACCCTAGGCGCCGGCAGAGGGGGTGGGGGGCCTGCAGATAGACCACACCTAGAGAACACAAAGGCAACACCTACTGGACTCCAGTGGCCACAACTTGCTTATACACAGAAAAAATGGGCAGGCAGAGGAATGCAAACCAAATGAATCAAGAGAAATCCCCAGAGAAGGACCTGAATGAACCAGATATAACCAAATTACCAGAAGCAGAATTTAGAATAATGATAGTTAGGATGTTCAAAGAAATTAGAGCAACAATGGATAGTCATTATGAACACCTAAATAAAGAGATAACAAGTATAAAAAATGAAATTGAAATAATAAAAATGAATCAGACAGAAATGACAAATACAGTATCAGAACTGAAGACCACAATGGAAGGAATTAAAAGCAGGATGGATGACGCTGATGATCGAATAAGCGAGTTAGAGGACACAATAAACAAAGGCACAGAAGCAGAGAAGAAAAAGGAAAAGAGACTTAAAAAATGTGAGGAAACTCTAAGGGAGCTTTGTGACAACATGAAGAGAAACAACATTCGCATCATAGGGGTGCCTGAAGAAGAGGAGAGAGGACAGGAAATGGAAACTTTGTTCAATCAAATTATAGCAGAAAACTTTCCTAAATTAAGGCTGGGAAACACTCCACACATTAAAGAAGCACACAGAACTCCATTAAGGAGAAACCCAAAAAAATCTACACCAAGACACATCATAGTTAAAATACCAAAGCTAATGGATAAAGAAAAAATTTTAAAAGCTGCTAGAGAAAAAAAGACTATCACCTACAAAGGAGCCCCCATAAGGATGACATCGGACTTCTCAACAGAAACACTTGAGGCCAGAAGGGAATGGCAAGAAATAATCAAAGTAATGCAGAACAAGAACCTACAACCAAGACTACTTTATCCAGCAAGGCTAACGTTTAAAATTGAAGGAGAAATAAAGAGCTTCCCAGAAAAAGAAAGCCTCAAGGAATTCATAAAAACCAAACCAATTCTGCAAGAGATACTAAGGGGCCTCTTGTGAACAGTTTAAAGGGAGGAAAGAATAGAGCAAAAGAAGAATACAGCTTTAAAGAATAAAATGGCAATAAACAACTACATATCAATAATAACCTTAAATGTAAATGGATTAAATGATCCAATCAAAAGACATAGGGTAGCTGCATGGATAAAGAAACAGGACCCATGCATATGCTGTCTACAAGAGACACACCTTAAAATAAAAGATGTTCATAGACTGAAGGTAAAAGGATGGAAAAAAATATTTCATGCAAATGGAAATGAAAAAAAACAGGGGTAGCAATACTTATATCAGACAAAATGGACTTTAAAACAAAGGATGTAGTAAGAGATAAAAGAGGACACTACATAATGATAAAGGGAACAATTCAACAGGAAGATATAACTATTGTAAATATATATGCACCAAATATAGGAGCCCCGGCATACATAAAGCAGACTTTGATGGATATAAAGGGCGAGATTAACAGCAATACTATCATAGTAGGGGATTTCAATACCCCTCTAACAACACTGGATAGATCCTCAAGAAAGAAAATTAATAAAGAAACAGCAGACTTAAAGGAGACACTAGATCAACTTGATTTAATAGATATCTTCAGAACTTTTCACCCTAAAGCAGTAGAATATACATTCTTCTCAAGCGCTCATGGTACGTTTTCTAGAATAGACCACATGTTAGGTCACAAAAATGGTCTCAATAAATTTAAGAAGATTGAAATCATATCAAGCATTTTCTCTGATCACAATGCCATGAAACTAGAAATTAACCACAAAAGAAAAACTGAAAAATACTCAAACACTTGGAAACTAAATAGCTTGTTATTAAATAATGAATGGATTAACAATGAGATCAAAGAAGAAATAAAAAAGTTTCTAGAAACAAATGATAATGAGCATACATCAACTCAAAATTTATGGGACACAGCAAAAGCAGTTCTGAGAGGGAAGTTTATTGCACTACAGGCATATCATAAGAAGCTAGAAAAAGCTCAAATAAGCAACTTGACCCTGCATCTAAAAGAACTAGAAAAACAACAACAAATAAAACCCAAGACAAGTAGAAGAAAGGAAATAATAAAGGTCAGAGCAGAAATAAATGACATAGAGGCTAAGGAAACAATACAGAGGATCAATGAAACAAGAAGCTGGTTCTTTGAAAAGGTAAACAAGATTGATGAACCTTTAACTAGACTCACCAAGAAAAAAAGAGAGAGGACTCAAATAAATAAAATTAGAAAGGACAGTGGAGAAATAACAACTGACACAACAGAAATACAAAGCATTGTAAGAAAATACTATGAAGAACAATATGCCAAAAAATTAGACAATCTTGGTGAAATGGACAAATTTCTTGAATCATATAACCTTCCAAAAATCAATCTGGAAGAATCAGAACACCTAAACAGACCAATTACAGCAAATGAGATCGAAACAGTTATCAAAAAACTCCCAAAAAAGAAAAGTCCTGGGCCTGATGGCTTCACAAGTGAATTCTATCAAAAATTCAAAGAAGAACTAACTCCTATTCTCCTCAAGCTATTTCAAAAAATTCAAGAGGAAGGAAGACTTCCAAACTCCTTTTATGAGGCGAGCATAATTCTGATCCCAAAACCGGGCAAAGACAACACAAAGAAAGAAAATTATAGGCCTATATCCCTGATGAATTTAGACGCTAAAATTCTCAACAAAATATTAGCCAACCGGATCCAGCAATATATGAAAAAAATCATACACCACGATCAAGTGGGATTTATTCTGGAGAGGCTAGGCTGGTTCAATATTCGCAAATCAATCAATGTGATTCACCACATAAACAAAAGGAAGGACAAAAATCACATGATAATTTCAATAGATGCAGAAAAGGCATTTGATAAAATCCAGCACCCATTAATGCTCAAAACTCTCAGTAAAGTGGGAATACAGGGATCATTCCTTAACATGATAAAGGCCATCTATGATAAACCGACAGCAAACATCATACTAAATGGACAAAGATTAAAAGCAATCCCCTTAAGATCAGGAACCAGGCAGGGTTGCCCACTTTCACCACTCTTACTCAACATAGTTCTGGAAGTCCTAGCTACAGCAATCAGACAAGAAGAAGAAATAAAAGGCATCCAAATTGGAAAAGAAGAAGTAAAACTCCCACTATTTGCAGATGATATGATATTGTATATTGAAAACCCTAAAGTCTTAGTCAAAAAACTACTGGACCTGATAAATGAATTCAGCAAGGTGGCAGGATATAAAATTAATACTCAGAAATCAGAGGCATTTCTATACACCAACAATGAAATATCAGCAAAAGAAATTAAGGAAACAATCCCCTTCACTATTGCAGCCAAGAAAATAAAGTACCTAGGAGTAAATTTAACCAAGGAGGTTAAGGACTTGTACTCAGAAAATTATAGAACATTGATAAAAGAAATCAAGGAAGATACAAACAAGTGGAAGCACATACCGTGCTCATGGCTAGGAAGAATAAACATCATTAAAATGTCTATATTACCCAAAGCAATTTATAAATTCAATGCAATACCAATTAAAATACCAATGACATACTTCAAAGATATAGAACACATATTCCAAAAATTTATATGGAACCAAAAAAGAACACGAATAACCTCAGCAATCTTAAAAAGAAAAAATAAAGCAGGAGGTATCACTCTTCCTGATATCAAGGTTTACTACAAGGCCATTATACTCAAGACAGCCTGGTACTGGCATAAGAACAGGCACATAGATCAATGGAACAGAACAGAGAACCCAGAAATAAACCCACAGCTTTATGGACAACTGATATTTGACAAAGGAGGAAAGAACATACAATGGAGTAAAGACAGCCTCTTTAACAAATGGTGTTGGGAAAATTGGACATATACCTGCAAAAAAATGAAACTAGACCATCAACTTACACCATTCAGAAAAACAAACTCAAAACGGTAAAGACTTAAATGTAAGCCGTGAAACCATAAACATCTTAGAAGAAAACATAGGCAGCAAGCTCTCCGACATCTGTAGCAGCGGTATATTTGCCGATTTATCTTCATGGGCAACTGAAATAAAAGGCAAGATAAACAAATGGGACTATATCAAACTAAAAAGTTTTTGCACAGCTAAAGACAATAGGAACAGAATAAAAAGACAAACCACACAATGGGAGAACATATTTGACAGCACATCTGATAAGGGGTTAATAACTAAAATTTATAAAGAACTTATAAAAAGCAACACCAGAAAGACAAACAACCCAATCAAAAAATGGGCAAAAGAAATGAATAGAAATTTCTCCAAAGAGGACATACAGATGGCCAATAGGCATATGAAAAAATGCTCAACATCACTAATCATTAGGGAAATGCAAATTAAAACCACAATGAGATATCACCTCACACCAGTCAGAATGGCACTTATCAGCAAAACAGCACAGAATAAGTGCTGGCGAGGATGTGGAGAAAAGGGACCCCTTCTGCACTGCTGGTGGGAATGCAGACTGGTGCAGCCACTGTGGAAAACAGTTTGAAGATTCCTCAGAAAATTAAAAATCGAACTGTCTTTTGACCCAGCTATCCCACTTTTAGGAATATACCCTAAGAACACCATAGCACTGTTCGAAAAGAAGAAATGCGCCCTCATGTTCGTGGCAGCATTGTTCACAATAGCGAAGATCTGGAAACAGCCCAAGTGTCCGTCAGAAGACGAGTGGATTAAAAAGCTATGGTACATATATACTATGGAATACTACTCAGCCATAAGAAACGATGACATCGGATCATTTATAACAAAATGGATGTACCTTGATAACATTATACGGAGTGAAATAAGTAAATCAGAAAAAAAGAAAAACTGAGAACAGCACGATTACATACATAGGTGGGACATGAATGTGAGGGTATGAGACATGGACAAGAGAGTGGTGGTTATGGGATGGGGGGAGGGAGGGAAGAATGGGATAGGGAGGAGGGGAGGGACGCAGGGAAAACCAGATTGAAGGTGACAGAGGACAATTTGACTTTTGGTGATGGGTATGCAACACAATTGAATGATAAGATAACCTGGAGATGTTTTCATTGTACATATGTACCCTGATTTATTGATGTCACTCCATTAGAATTAATAATAATAAAATATATATATAAAAAAATAAAAAAAAATAAAAAATAAAAAAAAATGGGCAAAAAAAATGAATAGAAATTTCTCCAAAGAGAACATACAGATGGCCAATAGGCATATGAAGAAATGCTCAACATCACTAATCATTAGAGAAATGCAAATTAAAACCACAATGAGATATCACCTCACACCTGTCAGAATGGCACTCATCAGCAAAACAACACAGAATAAGTGCTGGCGAGGATGTGGAGAAAAGGGAACCCTTCTGCACTGCTGGTGGGAATGCAGACTGGTGCAGCCACTGTGGAAAACAGTTTGGAGATTCTTCAGAAAATCAAAAATCAAACTGCCTTTTGGCCCAGCTATCCCACTTTTAGGAATATACCCTAAGAACACCATAGCACTGTTCGAAAAGAAGAAATGCGCCCCCATGTTCGTGACAGCATTGTTCACAATAGCGAAGATCTGGAAGCAGCCCAAGTGTCTGTCAGAGACGAGTGAATTTAAAAGCTATGGTACATATATATTATGGAATATGACTCAGCCATAAGAAAAGATGACATCAGATCATTTATCACAAAATGGATGAACCTTGATAACAAACAGTATACGGAGTGAAATAAGTAAATAAGAAAAAAAAGAAAAACTGAGAACACCATGATTACATACATAGGTGGGACATAAAAGTGAGAATATGAGACATGGACAAGACAGTGGTGGTTATGGAATGGGGGAGGGAGGGAAGAGTGAAATAGGGAGGAGGGGAGGGATAAAGGGAAGGCCAGATTGAAGGTGACAGAGGACAGTTTGAATTTTGGTGATGGGTATGCAACACAAATGAATGATAAGATAACCTCGAGATATTTTCATTGTACATATGTACCCTGATTTATTGGTGTCAACCCATAAGAATTAATAATAATAATAATATATATATATATATATATATAAAATGAAAAAAGAAACTACCGTTACACTAAAGGAGATTCTGAACTTAGAAATCTATTGTTTTTTCTCATCAAGGACAGAATTTCATGTACTTTCCCCCTAATTGATTTACATAATTAAATAAAACAAGAAATGTGTTTTAAAACTGCAAATATGTGTTCCTTTATACTTTGTGTTATTTTCCTCTTACTGTAAAACTGTATATCAAATTAAGATCCAGAATATATATTGAAATTAATGTGAGATCATCACTCTTTCTCGCTTATTGCCATTTGACAGTGTTAGAATACCTTTCTGGCCAAATGGATAAGAGTGTGTTTTAAAACCTTACTAAACAGCACAAATTTAACTCAAAGTCTGGCTTTCTTACTTGAAAATCTTATAGTGTACAGAGAACTGGAAAGAGTAACACCTATAACAAAGCATTGAAATGCGTTGTTTGTATGCATGAGATTGAATAATGGACGTGTTTTACATATTTACATGAAAAATCAACTCCTGTGTTATCAGTAACTGTTTCATATATCTATTGCAAAGTCATTTTACATGTTCAATTCATACACCTTTTTATTCTGTTCATTCTATGTACAACCTTTTGAAGTGAGCATTGCAGGACATACAAAAATCAGTGTTAAAATTATGAGAAAATGATTTTTATATTGACGTATTAAATTAGTGCAGAGAACATGCTTCAATACTGTGAATTCTCCTCTCTGTTATCAGAAACAAGGAACTTTTATCTCACATAGGCAGCAAGTACAATTTCAGTGCACATGTACAGGAAATGTTCCAAAACCATTTGAAGAAACACTAGTTATATTAACTATTTAACACTACAGATAAATGAAGAAGATTCTAAACTAAGAAACCTATTGTTTCCTCTCATCAAGAACATAATTTCATGTCCTTTTTACCCTATTTGATCTACATAATTAAAAGAACCACCACTGTGTTTTAAAACTGGAAAAAATTGTTAATCTACACTGCGTTATTTTACTCTTACTGTAAACCTTTATAACAAACTAAGATTTAGAAGATATGCTCACTTTAATGTGAGCTCATCAGTTTTGTAGCATATTGCCATTTGGCAGTGTTAGAAAAACTGTTTGAACAACTGGCAAAGAATGTGTTTAAACTGCGTACATAAAAGCACAAATTTTACTGAGTCTAGTAATCTTACTTGTAAATCTTACAGTGTACAGAGAACTGTCAAAAGTAACGTGTATAATGAATTGTTGAAATGCATAGTTGCTATGCATTTGATTGTCCGGTGCACGGTTTTTACATACATATGTGCATCAAAAATTCAACTTATCAGTTATCAGAAACTCATATTTCTATTGGAAAGTCTTTTTATATGTTCAACCCATGCATGTTTTTTTCTGTTAATTATGTGTACAACATTCAGAGTGAGCATTGCAGGATATACAAAAATCAGAGTTAAATCTATGAGAAAATAATTATAATTATAAATTATTTCATCAGGGCAGAAAACATGCTTCAATACTCTGAAAGCATTCTGTGCCAGTTTTAATGAGCAATGTCTAAAACAGCCATAGTATATAGAAGATCAACAATGAAACTCTCATTCCCTTGGTTAGCAAATGCAACAGCATCAAGCTGTATAGTGATGATACTACCTGATAAAGTTACAAAGTGGTGTGCTGATTAGAAGGAGCAGTGCTTGTCTGAACCTTCTTTTTCTCTGTTGAATTAAAAAATACTGTGTTTAATAACAGAGTAATACCAATTTCGCACTCACTGTTTATGTTCTGTAACTGAACATAATGGGGAGGTCCTTAGGTCTTTGATATATACTTCTGGGTGAAGTTGTGCAAAGATTATTTTATACTTCTATGCTGAGCATATTCCAGAACAAATGTTACTGCTTGGTTACAAGTGTCATTTACATTTTTGTTGGGTTTGATTTTGTGTAGAAATGAAATTTAAATATTTTGAGCCAGCTGCACTCATATTACACGTGGAATTACTTGTAATTTGACCTAAAGCGTTTATATTTATATTGTCTGTACATCTCAATCAAAAATGTCTTTTAATTTGATGTAAGATAAAGCTTTCTTTTTAATTAATCACTGCTTTTTATAGTAAATGCACATGTTTAGAATACTGAGTTCATTAAACAATCGAATTCCTTACGTAAATGGAAAGACCATTGTGTAAACATATTTCTACCTTGAAGATAACACTAGTGTAAATGCTAATTTATAAGTAAATTTTATCTCGCATGAACAGAAAGTACATTTTAATTGAATAAGTACAGGAAATGTTCCACAGCCATTAAAGAAAGACTAGTGATGTAAACTTTATCTATCTCTACAGTTAAAATTGAGAAGATTCTGAACTAAGAAATTTATTGCTTTTTCTCATCAAGGACAGAATTTCATGTACTTTCTACCCTAATTAATCTACATAATTAAATAGAACCACAAATGTGTTTTATAACTGCAGAGAAATCTTTGTCCACACTGTGCTTGAATTTACACTTACTGAAAACCTATATAACATACTGATTAAGAAGTATCTTAAGTTTAATGTGAGCTCATCATTCTTTCTCGCTTATTGCCATTTGACTGTGTTGGAATAATTTTCTAGCTAACTCTAAAAGTGTGTTTTCACTGCATACAAAACAGCACAAATTAAACTAAAATCGGGCATTCTTATTTAAAAATCTTATATTGTACAGAGAACTGCTAAGAGTAACACATACAATAAATCATTGAAATGCATTGTTTCTATGTATCACATTGAAGTTCCGAGTTTTTTACATATTTACATGAAAAATCAACTCCTATTTTATCAGAAACTGTTTCATATATCTATTGCAAAGTCATTTTACATGTTCGATTCATACACCTTTTTATTGTGTTCATTCTGTGTACAACCTTCTCCAGTGAGCATTGCAGGACATATAAAAATCAGTGTTTAAACAATGAGAAAATGATTGTTATTTTGACATATTTCATTAGTGCCGAAAACATGCTTAAATAATGTGCATTTTACTCCTGTGTTATCAGAAACAAGGAACTTTTATCTCACATAGGCAGCAAGTACAATTTATATGCACATGTACAGGTAACATTCCAGGGCCATTAGAAGAAACACTAGTTATATAAACTATTTAACACTACAATTAAAATGAAGAAGATTCTAAACTAGGAAACCTATTGTTTCCTCTCATCATGAACAGAATTTCATGTACTTTTTACCCTAATTGGTCTACATAATTAAAGAGAATCACCAATGTGTTTTAAAACTGGAAAGAAATATTAATCTACAATGTGTTATTTTACACTTTCTGTAAACATTTACAACAAAATAAGATCTAGAAGATATGCTAACTTTAGTGAGAGCTCATCAGTTCTGTAGCTTATGGCCGTTTGGCAGTGTTAGAATAACTTTTTGAACAACTGCCAAAGAATGTGTTAAACCTGCGTACCTAACAGCACAAATTTTACTGAGTCTAGAATTCTTACTTGAAAGTCTTACACTGTACAGTGAACTGCTAAGAGTAAAGTGTATAATCAATTGTTGAAATCTGTTGTTTCTATGCATCCGATTGTCTGGTCCACGGTTTATACATAGATATGTGCATCAAAAATTCAACTTGTCAGTTACCAGAAACTCATATTTCTTTTGGAGAGTCATTTTATATGTTCAACCCATACAAGTTTTTTTGTGTTCAGTATGTATACAACATTCTGAGTGAGCATTGCAGGATATACAAAAATCAGAGTTAAAATTAAGAGAAAATGATTATTATTTTAACTTATTTCATTAGGTGAGAAAACTTGCTTTCAAACTCTGAATTCAACTTCTCTGTTATCAGAAACAAGTAACTACTATTTCACATAAGCAGCAAGTACAATTTAACTGCACATGTAGAAGAAACGTTCCAGGGCCCTTAGAAGAAACACAAGTTATCTAAACTATTTAAATATACAGTAAAACTAAAGGGGATTCTGAACTAAGAAACCTATTTTTTCCTTTCATCATGAACAGAATCTCATGTATTTTCTACAATAATTGATCTCCATAATTAAAAAAATGACAAAAGTGTTTTTAAAAAGCAAAGAAATGTTTTTCTACACTATGTGTTATTTTACTCTAGCTCTAAACCTGTATTACAAACTAAGATTGAGAAGATAACCTAAGTTTAATGTGAGTTCATCAGTCTTCTAGATTATTGCCATTTGGCAGTGTGAGAATACTTTTTGAACAACAGCCAAAGAATGTGTTTAAACTGGTTAGTTAACACAACAAATTTTACTATGAGTTTAGCATTCTTACTTGAAAATCTTACATTCTACAAATAACTGTTAGGAGTAACACATACAATGAAGCATTGAAATGCGTTGTTTCTATGAATCAGATTGAAGGATCCACGTTTTTGACATTTTCACATGCAAAATCAACTCCTGTTTTATAAGAAACCGTTTCATATATCTATTGGGAAGTCATTTTACATGTTCAATTTATACACCATTTTTTGAGTTCATTATGTGTACAACGTTGTGAAGTGAGCATTGCAGGATATACAAAAATCGGTGTTAAAACTATAAAAAAATGATTATAATTTTAATTTATTTCATTAGGGCAGAGAAAATGCTTCATTACTTTGAAAGCATTGTGTGCCAGGGTTAGTTAGCACTGTCTAAAACAGCCATAGTATATAGAAGTCGAACAGTGAATCTCTCATTTTTTGGTGAGCAAATGCAGCAGCATCAAGATGTATAGTTCCTATACTACCTGATATAGTTACACAGTTGTCTGCAGATTAGAAATAGCAGTGCTTCTCAGAATCTTCTTTTTCTTTCTTGAATTAAAAAATACGGTGTTTAAAAACAGAGAAATGCCAATTTTGCATTCACTTACTATATTTTGTAACTGAACATAATGGGGAGGTCCTTAGTTCTTTGAAATATCATTCTGGGTGAAGTTGTGCGAAGATTATTTTATAATTCTATGATAAGCATATTCAAGAACAGATGTTAATGCTTGGTTAAAAGTATCATTTACCTTTTTCTTTTCTACGAGTTTGTGTTGAAATAAAATGTAAGTATTTTGTGCAAGCTGCAATCATATTTAAACATGGAATTACTTGTAATTTGATCTGAAGCGTTTATATTTATCTTGTCTGTACATCTCGCTCAAAAATGTCTTTCAAGCTGATGTTAGATAAAGCTTTCTTTTAAATTACTCGCTGCTTATTATAGGAATGGAACATGTCTTAGAATGCAGAGTTCATTAAACAATCGAATTACTTACGTAAATTGCAAGACCATTGTGTAAACAGATATTGCTACCTTGAAGATAACACTATTTAATCCTAATTTAGAAATAACTTTTATCAAACATAAACAGCAAGTACAAGTTAACTGCGCAAGTACAGAAAATGTTCCAGCGACATTATAAGAAAGACTAGTGATGTAAACTTTATTTAAAACTACAGTTAAACTTAGAAAATTCTTAACTGAGAAATCTATTGTTTTTTCTCATCAAGGACAGAATTTCATGTACTATTCCCCTAATTGATCTACATGATAAAATAAAACCACAAATGTGTTTTAAAACTGCAAATAAGTGTTTCTGTATACTCTCTGTTATTTTGCTCTTACTGTAAAATGGTATATCAAATTAATATCCAGAATATATTCTAAAATTAATGTGACACCATCACTCTTTCTAGCTTATTGCCATTTGACAGCGTAAGAATACCTTTCTGGCCAACTGGAAAAGAGTGTGTTTTAAAAACCTTACTAAACAGCACGAATATAACTAAAAGTCTGGCTTTCTTACTTGAAAATCTTATAGTGTACAGAGAACTGCAAAGAATAACACCTATAACAAAGCATCGCAATGCGTTGTGTGTATGCATAAGAGTGAATAATGGACATGTTTTACATATTTACATGAAAAATCAACTTTTGTGGTATTAGAAATAGTTTTATATATCTATTGGAAAGTCATTTTCCATGCTCAATTCATACTCGTTTCTTTGTGTTCAGTATGTGTACAACATTCTCAAGTGACCATTACAGCATATACAAAAATCAGTGTTAAAACTATGAGAAAATTATTATTATTTTACCTTAATTTATTAGCAGAAAGAACTTGCTTACAAACTCTGAATTCAACTTCTTTGTTATCAGAAACAAGTAACTTATATTTAACTTAGGCAGCAAGTACAATTTAAATGCACATGTAGAAGAAATGTTCCAGGGGCCTTCGAAGAAACACAAGTTATATAAACTATTTAACTTTATAGTAAAACTAAAGAAGAATCTGAAGTAAGAAACCTATTTTTTCCTCTCATCATGAACAGAATGTTATGTATTTTCTACACCAATTGATCTACATAATTAAAGATACCCAAAAATGTGTTTTAAAACTACAAAGAAATGTTTCTCTACACAATGTGTTATTTTACTCTTACCCTAAACCTGTATAACAAACTAAGATCAAGAAGATATCCTAACTTTAATTTGATTTCATCACTCTTTTAGATTATTGCCATTTTGCAGTGTTACAATACCTTGTTGAACAACTTCCAAAGAATGTGTTTAAACTGTTTAGTTAAGAGCTGAAATAGTACTATGAATCTAGCATTCTTACTTGAAAATATTACATTCTACAAATAACTCCTAAGTGTAAAACATACAATAAAGCATTGATATGCATTGTTTCTATGAATCAGATTGAATGATCCACATTTTCTTACATATTTACATTAAAAATCAACTCCTGTTTTATCAGAAATTGTTTCATATAAATATTGGAAAGTCATTTTACATGTTCAATTCATACACCATATTTTGTGTTCATTATGTGTACAACATTCTGAAGTGAGCATTGCAGGATATACAAAAATCGGTGTTAAAACTATAAAAAAATGATTATAATTTTAAATTATTTCATTAGAACAGAGAACATGCTTCAATACTTTGAGCGTTGTGTGCCAGGGTTAGTTAGCACTGTCTAAAACAGCCACAGTATATAGAAGTAGAACAGTGAATCTCTCATTTTCTTGGTGAGCAAATGCAACAGCATCAAGATGTATAGTTCCTATACTACCTGATAAAGTTACACAGTATTCTGCTCATTAGAAGTAGCAGTGCTATTCAGAATCTTCTTTTTCTTAATTGAATTAATAAATACTGTGTTTTATAACACAGTAATGCCAATTTAGGACTCACTGCTAACGTTCAATAACTGAACATAATGGGGAGGTCCTTACTTCTTTGAAATGTAGTTTTGGGTAAAGTTGTGCAAAGATTATTTTATACTTCTATGATGAGCACAATTCAGAACAGATGTTAATGCTTGGTTAAAAGTGTCATTTACCTTTTTCTTGTCTATTAGTTTGACTTGAAATGAAATTTAAGTATTTAGAACTAGCTGCACTCAGAGTTAAACATGGAATTACTTCTAAGTTCACCTAAAGCATTTATATTTATCTTGTCTGTACATCTCACTTAAAAATTTCTTTCAAGCTGATGTTAGATAAAACTTTTTTTTTCATTAATCGCTGCTTATTATAGGAAATACACATGTTTTTTTAAATGATGAGTTCATTAGAAAATCAAATTCCTTATGTAAATTGGAAGACCATTGTGAAAACAGAAATTTCTTCCTTGAAGATAACACTAGTAAATCCTAATTTAGAAGTAACTTTTATCTCGCATGAACAGTAAGTACATTTTAACTGAATAAGTACAGAAAATGTTCCACGGCCATCATAAGAAAGACTAATGATGTAAACTTTATTTAAATTACAGTTAAACTAAAGAAGATTCTTAACTGAGAAATCTATTGCTTTTTCTCATCAAGGACAGAATTTTATGTACTTTCTACTTTATTTAATTTACATAATTAAATGCAACCAAAAATGTGTTTTAAAACTGCCGAGAAATCTTTCTCTACAAATGTGCGTGAATTTACGCTTACTGAAAACCGATCTAACACACTGATTCAGAAGTATCCTAACTTTAATATCTTTCTCGCTTATTGCCATTTGACAGTGTTGGAATACTTTTCTAGACAACAGCAAAAGTGTGTTTTCACTCCTTACTAAACAGCACAATTTAACTAAAAGTCTGGCATTCTTACTTGAATATCTTACATTGTAAAGCGAACTGCTAAGAGTAACACATACTATAAAGCATTGAAATGCATTGTTTCTATTTTCCATATTGAAGGATCCACGTTTTTTACATATTTACATGAAAAATCTACAGTTTTATCAGAAACTGTTTCATATATCTATTGCAAAGTCATTTTACATGTTCAATTCATACACCTTTTTATTGTGTTCATTATGTGTACAACCTTCTGAAGTGAGTATTGCAGGACATAGAAAAATCAGTGTTAAAACTATGAGAAAATGATTATTAATTTGACTTATTTCATTAGTGCAGAGAACATGCTTCATTTGTGTGAAATCTACTCCTGTGTTATCAGAATCAAGGAACTCTTATCTCATGTATGCAGCAAGTACAATTTAAGTGCACATGTATATCAAATGTTCCAGGGCCATTAGAAGAAACACTAGTTATATAAACTATTTATCACTACAGTTAAAATGAAGAGGATTCTAAACTAAGAAACCTATTGTTTCTTCTCATCATGAAAAGAATTTCATGTACTTTTTATGCTAATTGTTCTACATAAATAAAGAGAACCACAAATGTGTTTTAAAACTGCAAAGAAATGTTAATCAACACTGTGTTATTACTCTTTCTGTAAACCTTTATAACAAACTAAGATCTAGAAGATATGATAACTTTAATGTGAGCTCATCAGTTTTGTAGCTTATTGCCATTTGGCAGTGTTAGAATAACTGTTTGAACAACTGCCAAGAAATGTGTTTAAATTGCGTAATTAACAGCATAAATTTAACTGAGTCTAGTATTCTTACTTTAAATTCTTACAGTGCACTGATAACTGCAAAGAGTTACACCTATAACAAAGCACTGAAATGCGTTGTTTGTATGCATCAGACTGATAATGGACGTGTTTTACATATTACATGAAAAATCAATCTCTGAGTTATCAGAAAGTGTTTTGTATATCTATTGGAAAGTCAATTTCCATTCTCAATTCATACATGTTGCTTTGTGTTCAGTGTGAGTACAACATTCTGAAGTGAGCATTCTAGGATATACAAAAATCAGTATTAAGACGGGAAGAAAATGATTATTATTTTAACTTAAATCATTAGGGGAGAGCCTGACCAGGCGGTGGTGCAGTGGATACAGCATCGGACTGGGATGCGGAAGACCCAGGTTCGAGACCCTGAGCTCGCCAGCTTGAACGCAGGCCCATCTGGCTTGAGCAAAAGCTCGCCAGCTTGGACCCAAGGTCGCTGGCTCCAGCAAGGGGTTGCTCGGTCTGCTGAAGGCCCGCGGTCAAGGCACATGTGAGAAAGCAATCAATGAACAACTAAGGTGTCGCAACAGCAACGAAAAACTAATGATTGATGCTTCTCACCTCTCCGTTCCTGTCTGTCTGTCCCTATCTATCCCTCTCTCTGACTCTCTCTCTGTCCCTGTAAAAAAAAAAAATCATTAGGGGAGAGAACTTGCTTCCAAACTCTGAATTCAACTTTTCTGTTATGGGAAACAAGTAACTAGTATTTAACTTAGGCAGCAAGTACAATTTAACTGCACATGTAGAAGAAATGTTCCAGGGCCCTACTAAGAAACACAGGTTATATAAAGTATTTAACTCTACAGTAAAACTAAAGGGGATTCTGAACTAAGAAACCTATTATTCCTTTCATCATGAACAGAATCTCAAGTATTTTCTACACTAATTGATCGTCCTAATTAAAGAGAACCACAAATGTGTATTAAATATGCAAAGAAAAGTTTCTCTACACTATGTGTTTTTTATTCTTACTCTAAACCAGTATTACAAACTAAGATCGAGAAGATATCCTAACTTTAATGTGAGTTCATCAGTCTTCTAGATTATTGCCATTTGGCTGTGTTAGAATACCTTTTTGAACAACTGCCAAAGAATGTATTTAAACTGGTTAGTTAACAGCACAAATTTTACTATGAGTCTAGTATTCTTACTTGAAAATTTTACATTCTACAAATAACTGCTAAGAGCAACACATACAATAAAGCATTGAAATGCGTTGTTTTTAAACGTCAGATTGAAGGATCTACGTTTTTTTACATATTTTCATGAAAAATAAACTCCTCTTTTATCAGAAACAGTTTCATATATCAATTGCAAAGTCATTTTACATGTTCAATTGATAAAGCTTATTATTGTGTTCATTCTGTGTACAACCTTCTGAATTGAGCATTGCAGGATATCCAAAGATCAGTGTTAAAACTATGAGAAAATGATTATTATTTTGACCTAATTCATTAGTGGAGAGAACATGCTAAAATATTGTGAATTCTAGCCTGACCTGTGGTGGGGCAGTGGATAAAGCGTGGACCTGGGAACAGTGAGGTCGCCAGTTCAAAACCCTGCACTGGTCTGGTAAAGGCACATATGGGAGTTGATGCAAAGAAATGTGTCTCCACACTATCTGTTATTTTACTCTTACTCTAAAAGTGTATCACAAACTAAGATCGAGAAGATATCCTAACTTTAATGTGAGCTCATCAGTCTTCTAGATTATTGCCATATGGCAGTGTTAGAATACCTTTTGAACAACTGCCGAAGAATGTGTTTAAACGGGTTAGGTAACAGCACAAATTTTACTATGAGTCTAGCATTCTTACTTGAAAATCTTACATTCTACAAATAACTGCTTGGAGTAACACATACAATAAAGCATTGAAATGTGTTGTTTCTATGAATCAGATTGAATGATCCACGTTTTCTACATATTTACATTAAAAATAAACTCCTGTTTTATCAGAAAACATTTCATATATCTATTGGAAAGTCATTTTACATGTTCAATTTATACACCATTTTTTGTGTCCATTATGTGTACAACATTCTGAAGTGAGCATTGCAGGATTTGCAAAAATCGGTGTTAAAACTATAAAATGAATATAATTTTAACTTATTTCATTAGGGCAAAGCAAATGCTTTATTACCTTGAAATCATTGTGTGCCAGGGTTAGTTAGCACTGTCTAAAACAGCCACAGTATACAGAAGTTGAACAGTGTATCTCTTATTCTCTTGGTGAGCAAATGCAACAGCATCAAGATGCATAGTACCTATACTACCTGATAAAGTTACACAGTTCTCTGCTTATTAGATGTAGCATTGCTTGTCAGAATCTACTTTTTCTTTATTGAATTAAAAAATACTGTGTTTTATAACACAGTAATGCCAATTTAGCACTCACTGCTAAGGTTCTGTAACTGAACCTATGGGGAGGTCCTTAGTTCTTCGAAATATAGTTCTGGGTGAAGTTGTGCAAAGATTATTTTATACTTCTATGATGAGCATATTCCAGAACAGATGTTAATGCTTGGTTAAAAGTGTCATTTACCTTTTTTTTTACACGAGTTTGTGTTGAAATGAAATTTAAATATTTTGAGCTAGCTGCACTCATATTTACACGTGGAATAACTTGTAATTTGACCTGAGGCGTTTATATTTATCTTGTCCGTAAATCTCGCTCAAAAATGTCTTTCACGCTGATGTTAGATAAAGCTTTCTTTTTAATTAATTACTGCTTATTATAGGAAATGCACATATCTTAGAATGCTATGTTCATTAAACATTAGAATTACTTACATAAATTGAAAGACTGTTGTGTAAACAGATATTTCTACCTTGAAGATAACACTAGTATATCCTAATTTAGAAGTAACTTTTATCTCGCATGAACAGCAAGTACATTTTAACTGAATAAATACAGGAAATGTTCCACAGCCATTAAAGAAAGTCTACTGATGTAACCTTTATCTATCACTACAGTTAAACTAAAGGAGATCCTGAACTAAGAAATCTATTGCGTTTTCTTAACAAGGACAGAATTTCATGTACTTTCTACCCTAATTAATCTACATAATTTAATAGAACCACAAATGTGTTTTAAAACTGCATGGAAATCTTTCTACACACTGTGTTTGAATTTCATCTTACTGAAAACCTATATAACACACTGATTCATAAGTATCCTAAGTTTAATTTCTTTCTCGGTTATTGCCATTTCACAGTGTTGGAATACCTTTCTAGCCAACTGCAAAAGTGTGTTCTCACTCCTTACTAAACAGCATAATTTAACTAAAAGTCTGGCATTCTTACTTGAAAATCTTACATTGTACACAGAACTGCTAAGAGTAATACATACAATAAAGCATTGAAATGCATTATTTCTATGCTTCAGATTGAAGGATCCACGTTTTTTACATATTTACATGAAAAATCAACTGTTTTAACAGAATCTGTTTCATATATCTATTGCAAAGTCATTTTACATGTTCAATTCATACACCTTTTTATTGCGTTCATTATGTGTACAGCCTTCTGAAGTGAGTATTGCAGGACATAGAAAAATCAGTGTTCAAACTATGAGAAAATGATTATTAAATTGACTAATTTCATTAGTGCAGAGAACATGCTTCAATACTGTGAATTCTACTCCTGTGTTATCAGAATCAAGGAACTCTTATCTCCCGTAGGCTGCAAGTACAATTTAAGTGCCCATGTACAGCAAATGTACCAGGGCCATTAGAAGAAACACTAGATATATAAACTATTTAACACTACAGTTAAAATGAAGAGGATTCTAAACTAAGAAACCTATTGTTTCCTCTCATCATGAACAGAATTTTATGTACGTTTTTACCCTAATTGGTCTACATATATAAGAGAACCACAAATGTATTTTAAAACTGCAAAGAAATATTAATCTACACTGTGTTATTTTACTCTTACTCTAAACCTTTATAACAAACTAAGGTCTAAAGATATGCTAACTTTAATGTGAGCTCATAAGTTTTGTAGCTTATTGTCATTTAGCAGTTTTAGAATAATTGTTTGAACAACTGCCATAGAATGTGTTTAAACTGCTTACGTATCAGCACAAATTTTACTGAGTCTAGCATTCTTACTTGAAAATCTTACAAAGTACAGAGTATTGCTAATAGTAACGTGTATAATGAATTGTTGAAATGGGTTGTTTCTAGGCATCCCATTGTCTGGTCCACGGTTTTTACATAGATATGTTCATCAAAAATTCATCTTCTCAGTTATCAGAAACTCATATTTCTATTGGAAAGTCTTTTTATATGTTCAAGTTATGCACTTTTTTTGTGTTCAGTATGTGTACAACATTCTGAGTGAACATGGCAGGATATACAAAAATCAGACTTAAAACTATGAGAAAATTATTATAATTTTAAATTATTTCATTAGGGCAGAGAAAATGCTTCAACACTCTGAAAGGATTCTTTGCAATTGTTAATTAGCACTGTCTAAAACAGCCACAGTATATAGAAGTTCAACAGTGAAACTCTCATTCCCTTGGTTAGCAAATGCAACAGCATCAAGCTGTTTAGTGATGATACTAGCTGATAAAGTTACAAAGTGTTCTGCTCATTAGAGGTAGCAGTGCTTGTCAGAATCTTCTTTTTCTTTATTGAATTAAAAAATACTGTGTTTGATAACACAGTAATGCCAATTTAGCACTCACTGCTAACTTTCTGTGACTGAAAAAAATGGGGAGGTTCTTAGTTCTTTGAAATATAGTTCTGGATGAAGTTGTACGAAGATTATTTTATACTTCTGTGATTACCATATTCCAGAACAGATGTTAATTCTTGGTTAAAATTGCCATTTACCTTATTCTTGTCTAGGAGTTTGTGTTGAAATGAAATTTAAGTATTTTGAGCTACCTGCACCCATATTTACATGTGGAATTACTTGTAATTTCAACTGAAGTGTTTGTATTTATCTTGTCTCTACATCTCGCTCAAAAATGTCTTTCTACCTGATGTTAGATAAAGCTTTCTTATTAGTTAATCGCTGCTTATTATAAGAAATGCACATGTCTTAGAAATCTGCATTGAAATGCATTGTTTCTTTGAATCAGATGGAAGGATCCACGATTTCTATATATTTAAATGAAAAATCAACTACTGTTTTATCAGAAACCGTTTCATATATCTATTGGATAGTCATTTTACATGTTCAATTTATACACCATTTTTTGTATTCATTATGTGTACAACGTTCTGAAGTGAGCATTGCAGGATATACAAAAATTGGTATGAAAACTATGAGAAAACGATTTTAATTTTAACTTATGTCATTAGGGCGGAGAAAATGCTTCATTATATTGAAAGCGTTGTGTGCCAGGGTTAGTTAGCACTGTCTAAAACAGCCACTGTATATAGAAGTTGAACAGTGAATCTCTCATTCTCTTGGTGAGCAAATGCAATAGCATCAAGATGTATAATTCCTATACTACCTGATAATGTTACACAGTGCTCTGCTTATTATAGGTAGCAGTGCTTGTAAGAATCTTTTTTTTCTGTATTGAATTAAAAAATACTGTGTTTTATAACACAGTAATGCCAATTTAGCACTCATTGCTAACGTTCTGTAACTGAACATAATGGGGAGGACCTTAGTTCTTTGAAATATAGTTCTGGGTGATGTTGTGCAAAGACTATATTATACATCTACGATGTGTATATCCTAGAACAGATGTTAATGCTTGGTTAAAAGTGTCATTTGCCTTTTTCTTGTCTATGAGTTTGTGTTGAAATGAAATTTAAGTATTTTGAGCTAGCTGCACTCATATTTACACGTGGAATTACTTGTAATTTGACCTGAAGCGTTTATATTTATCTTGTCTGTACATCTCGCTCAGAAATGTCTTTCAAGGTGATGTTAGATAAAGCTTTCTTTTTAATTAATCGCTGCTTATTATAGGAAATGCACATGTTTTAGAATGCTGAGTTCATTAAACAATCGAATTCCTTACGTAAATTGGAAGACCATTGTGTAAACAGATATTTCTACCTTGAAGATAACACTAGTAAATCCTAATTTAGAAGAAACGTTTATCTCGCATGAACAGTAAGTACATTTTAACTGCACAAGTACAGAAAATGTTTCAGGGCCATTATAAGAAAGACTAATGATGTAAACTTTATCTATCACTACAGTTAAACTAAAGAGATTCTGAACTGAGAAATCTATTGTTTTTTATCATCAAAAACAGAATTTCATATATTTTCTACCCTAATTAATCTATATAATTAAATAGAATCAAAAATGTGTTTTAAAACTTCAGAGAAATCTTTCTCCACACTGCGTGAATTTACTCTTACTGAAAACCTATATAACACACTGATTCAGAAGGATCATATGTTTAATGTGAGCTCATCAGTCTTTCTCGCTTATTGCCATTTGTCCGTGTTGGAATAACTTTTTAGCCAGCTGCAACAGTGTGTTTTCACTCCTTAAAAAACTGCACAAATTTAGCTAAAAGTGTTGCATTCTTGAAAATCTTATCTTGTATAGAGAACTGTTTAGGGTAACGAATACAATAAAGCATTGAAATGCATAGTTTCTAAGCATCAGATTGAAGGATTGACGTTTTTTAAATATTTTCATGAAAAATCAACTCTTGTTTTATCAAAAACTGTTTCATATATCTATTGCAAAGTCATTTTACATGTTCAATTCGTACACCTTTTTATTGCGTTCATTCTGTGTACAACTTTCTGAAGTGAGCATTCCAGGACATAAAAAAATCATTGTTAAAACTATGAGAAAGTGAATGTTATTTTAACTTATTTCATTATGGAAGAGAACTTGCTTCCAAACTCAGAATTCAGCTTCTCTGTTATCAGAAACATGTAACTTATATTACACATAGACAGCAAGTACAATTTAACTGCACATGTAGAAGAAATGGTCAATGGCCCTTCGAAGAAACACAAGTTATATAAACTATTTAACTCTACAGTAAAATTAATGGGAATACTTAACTAAGAAACCTATTTTTTCCTCTCATCATTAACAGAATCTCATGTATTTTTTACACTATTTGATCTACATGATTAAGGAGAACCACAAATGTGTTTTAAAACAGCAAAGAAATGTTTTTTTATACTTTGTGTTATTTTACTCTTACTCTAAACCTGTATAACAAACTAAGGTCAAGAAGATATCCTAACTTTTATGTGAGTTTATCAGTCTTTTAGATTATTGCCATTTGCCAGTGTTAGAATACCTTCTTAAACAACTGCCAAAGAATCTGTTTAAACAGGTTAGTTAACAGCACAAATTTTACTATGAGTCTAGCATTCTTACTTGACAATCTTACAATCTACAAATAACTGCTAAGAGTGTCACATACAGTAAACAATTGATATGCATTGTTTTATGAATCAGATTGAATGATCCAAGATTTTTACATATTTACATGAAAAATCAACTCCTGTTTTATCAGAAATCGTTTCATACATCTATTGGAAAGTCATTTTAAATGTTCAATTCATACATCATTTTTTGTGTTCATTATGTGTACAACGTTCTGTAGTTAGCATTGCTCGATATACAAATATCGGTGTTAAAAGTATAAAAAATGATTATAATTTAAACTTATTTCATTAGGGCAGAGAACATGCTTCATTACTTTGAATGCATTGTGTGCCAGGGTTAGTTAGCACTGTCTAAAACAGCCACAGTATATAGAAGTTGAACAGTGAATCTCTCATTCTCTTGGTGAGCAAATGCAACAGCATCAAGATGTATAGTTCCTATAGTACCTGATAAAGTTACACAGTGTTCTGCTCATTAGAAGTAGCAGTGCTTGTCAGAATTTTTTTTTATTGAGGTAAAAAATACTGTGTTTGATAACACAGTAATGCCAATTTAGCACTCACTGCTAACGTTCTGTAACTGAACATAATGGGGAGGCCCTTAGTTCTGTGAAATATAGTTACGGGTGAAGTTGTGCGAAGATTAGTTTATACTTCTATGATGAGCATATTTCAGAACAGATGTTTATGCTTGGTTAAAAGTGTCATTTACCTTTTTCTTGTATATGAGTTTGTGTAGAAATGAAATTTAATTGTTTTGAGCTAGATTCACTCATATTTACACGTGGAATTACCTGTACTTTGACCTGAAGCGTTTATATTTATCTTGTCTGTACATCTCGCTCAAAAATGTCTTTCAAGCTGATGTTAGATAAAGCATTCTTTTTTTTAATTTATTTTTTATTTTTATTTTTATATATATATATATTTTATTATTATTAATCTAATGGGGTGACACCAATAAATCAGGGTACATATGTACAATGAAAACATCTCCAGGTTATCTTATCATTCAATTGTGTTGCATACCCATCACCAAAAGTAAAATTGTCCTCTGTCACCTTCAATCTGGTTTTCCCTGTGTCCCTCCCCTCCTCCCTATCACACCCTTGCCTCCCTCCCCCCATTCCATAACCACCACTCTCTTGTTTATGTCTCATACCCTCACTTTCATGTCCCACCTATGTATGTAATCGTGCTGTTCTCAGTTTTTCTTTTTTCTGATTTACTTATTTCACTCCATATAATGTTATCAAGGTACATCCATTTTGTTATAAATGATCCGATGTCATCGTTTCTTATGGCTGAGTAGTATTCCATAGTATATATGTACCATAGCTTTTTAATCCACTCGTCTTCTGACGGACACTTGGGCTGGTTCCAGATCTTTGCTATTGTGAACAATGCTGCCACGAACATGGGGGCACATTTCTTCTTTTCGAACAGTGCTATGGTGTTCTTAGGGTATATTCCTAAAAGTGGGATAGCTGGGTCAAAAGGCAGTTCAATTTTTAATTTTCTGAGGAATCTCCAAACTGTTTTCCACAGTGGCTGCACCAGTCTGCATTTTCACCAGCAGTGCAGAAGGGTTCCCTTTTCTCCACATCCTCGCCAGCACTTATTCTTTGTTCTTTTTCTGATAAGTGCCATTCTGACTGGTGTGAGGTGATATCTCACCGTGGTTTTAATTTACATTTCTCTAATGATTAGAGATGTTGAGCATTTTTTCATATGCCTATTGGCCATCTGTATGTCCTCTTTGGAGAAATTTCTATTCATTTCTTTTGCCCATTTTTTGATTGGGTTGTTTGTCTTCCTGGTGTTGCGTTTTATATGTTCTTTATAAATTTTAGTTATTAACCCCTTATCAGATGTGCTGTGGAATATGTTCTCCCATTGTGTGGTTTGTCTTTTTATTCTTTTCCTATTGTCCTCAGCTGTGCAAAAACCTTCTAGTTTAATATAGTTCCATTTGTTTATCTTTCTTTTATTTCAGTTGCCCGTGGAGATAAATCGGCAAATTTACTGCTGCTACAGATGTGGGAGAGCTTGATGCCTATGTTTTCTTCTAAGATGCTTATGGTTTCACGGCTTACATTTAAGTCTTTTATTTATTTTGAGTTTGTTTTTGTGAATGGTGTAAGTTGATGGTCTAGTTTCATTTTTTGCCAGGTAGATGTCCAATTATCCCAACACCATTTGTTAAAGAGGCTGTCTTTACTCCATTGTATGTTCTTTCCTCCTTTGTCAAATATCAGTTGTCCATAAAGCTGTGGGTTTATTTCTGGGTTCTCTGTTCTGTTCCATTGATCTATGTGCCTGTTCTTATGCCAGTACCAGGCTCTCTTGAGTATAATGTCCTTATAGTAAACCTTGATATCTGGAAGAGTGATACCTCCTGCTTTATTTTTTCTTTTTAAGATTTCTGAGGCTATTCGTGTTCTTTTTTGGTTCCATATAAATTTTTGGAATATGTGTTCTATATCTTTGAAGTATGTCATTGGTATTTTAATTGGTATTGCATTGAATTTATAAATTGCTTTGGGTAATATAGACATTTTAATGATGTTTATTTTTCCTATTCATGAGCACGGTATATGCTTCCACTTGTTTGTATCTTCCTTGATTTCTATTATCAATGTTCTATAATTTTCAGAGTACAAGTCCTTAACCTCCTTGGTTAAATTTACTTCTAGGTTCTTTATTGTTTTGGCTGCAATAGTGAAGGGGATTGTTTCCTTAATTTCTTTTGCTGATATTTCATTTTTGGTGTATAGAAATGCCTCTGATTTCTGAATATTAATTTTATATCCTGCCACCTTGCTTAAATCATTTATAAGGTCCAGTAATTTTTTGACTGAGACTTTAGGGTTTTCAATATACAATATCATATCATCTGCAAATAGTGGGAGTTTTACTTCTTCTTTTCCAATTTGTATGCCTTTTATTTCTTCTTTTTGTCTGATTGCTGTAGCTAGGACTTCCAGAACTGTGTTGAATAAGAGTGGTGAAAGTGGGCAACCCTGCCTGGTTCCTGATTTTAAGGGGATTGCTTTTAATCTTTGTCCATTTAGTGTGATGTTTGCTGTCGGTTTATCGTAGATGGCCTTTATCATGTTAAAGAATGATCTCTGTATTCCCACTTTACTGAGAGTTTTGAGCATGAATGGGTGCTGGATTTTTTCAAATGCCTTTTCTGCATCTATTGAAATTATCATGTGATTTTTGTCCTTCCTTTTGTTTATGTGGTGAATCACATTGATTGATTTGCGAATATTGAACCAGCCTTGCCTCTCGAGAATAAATCCAACTTGATCGTGGTTTATGATTTTTTTCATATATTGCTGGATCCTTTTGGCTAATATTTTGTTGAGAATTTTAGCGTCTAAATTCCTCAGGGATATAGGCCTATAATTTTCTTTCTCTGTGTTTTCTTTGCCCGGTTTTGGGATCTGAAAAATGCTCTCCTCTTAAAAGGAGTTTGGAAATCTTCCTTCCTCTTGAATTTTTTGAAATAGCTTGAGGAAAATGGGAGTTAGTTCTTCTTTGAATTTTTGATAGAATTCTCTTGTGAAGCCATCAGGCCCAGGACTTTTCTTTTTTGGCAGTTTTTTGATAACTGTTTCGATCTAATTTAGTGTAACAGGTCTGTTTAGGTGTTCTGATTCTTCCAGATTGATTTTTGGAAGGTTATATGATTCAAGAAATTTGTCCATTTCCCCAAGATTGTCTAATTTTTTGGCATATAGTTCTTCATAGTATTTTCTTACAATGCTTTATATTTCTGTTGTGTCAGTTGTTATTTCTCCACTGTCCTTTCTAATTTTATTTATTTGAGTCCTCTCTCTTTTTTTCTTGGTGAGTCTAGTTAAAGGTTCATCAATCTTGTTTACCTTTTCAAAGAACCAACTTCTTGTTTCATTGATCCTCTGTACTGTTTCCTTAGCCTCTATGTAATTTATTTCTGCTCTGACCTTTATTATTTCCTTCCTTCTACTTGTCTTGGGTTTTATTTGTTGTTGTTTTTCTAGTTCTTTTAGATGCAGGGTCAGGTTGCTTATTTGAGCTTTTTCTAGCTTCTTATAATATGCCTGTAGTGCAATAAACTTCCCTCTCAGAACTGCTTTTGCTGTGTCCCATAAATTTTGAGTTGATGTATGCTCATTATCATTTGTTTCTAGAAACTTTTTTATTTCTTCTTTGATCTAATTGTTAATCCATTCATTATTTAATAACATGCTATTTAGTTTCCAAGTGTTTGAGAATTTTTCAGTTTTTCTTTTGTGGTTAATTTCTAGTTTCATGGCATTGTGATCAGAGAAAATGCTTGATATGATTTCAATCTTCTTAAATTTATTGAGACCATTTTTGTGTCCTAACATGTGGTCTATCCTAGAAAACGTACCATGAGCGCTTGAGAAGAATGTATATTCTACTGCTTTAGGTTGAAAAGTTCTGAAGATATCTATTAAATAAGGTTGATCAAGCATATTCTTTAAGTCTGCTGTTTCTTTATTAATTTTCTTTCTTGAGGATCTATCCAGTGTTGTTAGAGGGGTATTAAAATCCCCTACTATGATAGTATTGCTGTTAATCTCGCCCTTTATATCCATCAAAGTCTGCTTTATGTATGTCGGGGCTCCTATATCTATATTTGGTGCATAGATATTTATAATAGTTATATCTTCCTGTTGAATTGTTCCCTTTATCATTATTTAGTGTCCTCCTTTATCTCTTACTACAGCCTTTGTTTTAAAGTCCATTTTGTCTGATATAAGTATTGCTATCCCTGCTGTTTTTTCATTTCTATTTGCATGAAATATTTTTTTCCATCCTTTTACCTTCAGTCTATGAGCATCTTTTGTTTTAAGGTGTGTCTCTTGTAAACAGCATATGCATGGGTCCTGTTTTTTTATCCAAACAGCTACCCTATGTCTTTTGATTGGATCATTTAATCCATTTACATTTAAGGTTATTATTGATATGTAGTTGTTTATTGCCATTTTATTTTTTAAAGCTGTATTCTTCTTTTGCTCTATTCATTCCTCCCTTTAAACTGTTCACAAGAGGCCCCTTAGTATCTCTTGCAGAATTGGTTTGGTTTTTATGAATTCCTTGAGGCTTTCTTTTTCTGGGAAGCTCTTTATTTCTCCTTCAATTTTAAACGTTAGCCTTGCTGGATAAAGTAGTCTTGGTTGTAGGTTCTTGTTCTCCAATACTTTGATTATTTCTTGCCATTCCCTTCTGGCCTCAAGTGTTTCTGTTGAGAAGTCTGATGTCATCCTTATGGGGGCTCCTTGTAGGTGATAGTCTTTTTTTCTCTAGCAGCTTTTAAAATTTTTTCTTTTTCCATTAGCTTTGGTATTTTAACTATGATGTGTCTTGGTGTAGATCTTTTTGGGTTTCTCTTTAATGGAGTTCTGTGTGCTTCTTGAATGTGTGGAGTGTTTCCCAGCCTTAATTTAGGAAAGTTTTCTGCTATGATTTGAATGAACACAGTTTCCATTTCCTGTCCTCTCTCCTCTACTTCAGGCACCCCTATGATGCGAATGTTGTTTCTCTTCATGTTGTCACAAAGCTCCCTTAGAGTTTCCTCACATTTTTTAAGTCTCTTTTCCTTTTTCTTCTCTGCTTCTGTGCCTTTGTTTATTGTGTCCTCTAACTCGCTTATTCGATCCTCAGCGTCATCCATCCTGCTTTCAATTCCTTCCATTGTGGTCTTCAGTTCTGATGCTGTATTTGTCATTTCTGTCTGATTCTTTTTTATTATTTCAATTTCATTTTTTATACTTGTTATCTCTTTATTTAGGTGTTCATAATGACTATCCATTGTTGCTCTAATTTCTTTGAACATCCTAACTATCATTATTCTAAATTCTGCTTCTCGTAATTTGGTTATATCTGGTTCATTCAGGTCCTTCTCTGGGGATTTCTCTTGATTCCTTTGGTTTGCATTCCTCTGCCTGCACATTTTTTCAGTGTATAAGGAAGTTGTGGCCACTGGAGTCCAGTAGCTGTTACCTTTGTGTTCTTTAGGTGTGGTCTATCTACAGGCCCCCTACCACCTCTGCCGGTGCCTAGGGTGGTTGGGTATGAGCATTGCCAGCGCCGGTCCACTGTGGCTTTTGCTGTGATTTCTGCCTCTCCTCCGTGGGGTGGGCTGTCACTGAAGCCACAAGATTAGCACCAAGAGTAGAGTTGAGCACCTTTGCTCAGCTGCGGACCCAGCCTATTTCCGGATTTCCATCCAGAACCAGCAGTCGGAGCCTGCTCGCTAAAATTCCGCTGGTTAGGCGGGGCTTTTGACGTGCTCTCAGCTGTAAGCTTTTGCCTGTCCGGAGCTTTAGCCCTTCCCTTGGGGCCAGGGCCCTTCTGCGCAGAGTCGGGAACCAAGGTTTATTCGGGCGGGCATGTTTGCTGGCTTCCGCTCAGCTGCGTACTTCCGCTCATCCCGGACTCTACCCCGCCCCTGCGTTCGGAGCCCGCTCGTGCACGTGTGAATGCTATTCGCGGTTTCTCCTCCCGGGTGGGGATAGTACCGTGGGCTCAGCTGCGAGCCTCCACTTGTCTCGGGGTCCACCCCGTTCCCATGCTCGGAGCCCGCTCGCGCACGTATACTGGCCAACTGCAGTTTCTCTGGCCCGGGGTAGTGGGGGACTGGTAGCATCAGCTCAGCCACGAGCCCCTGCCAGTCTTTGGTCCTAGCCCGGTCCCCGCAGTCAGGGCCGGCTTGCGCAGGGCCTGCCCATTCTTGGCCTCCCGCTTTGTCCCCATTAGTGGGATTAAAGTCGGGCCCGCAGCTTCCGGACCGCTTTCGCGAGTCTCTTCCGACCCTTCGGGCTAGATCGATCTTCCACCGGCTTGGCCTCTGCCCACGCCGACAGAACCGCCTTTCAGCGTCCTGCCGCCCCAAAACCTTAAGCAGCCCTCAGCAGAGTAGGAAGGGACCTAATACTCTACACTGTAGGCCTGGGAGCTCCCTCACTTGTTTCACAGCTCAAAACTGCCAAACGCCTCTTCTAGGCTCTAGGACTGAAGGCTGGGGCTTGGTTCCTGGGACCCAGGTCCCTTCCTTCCGCCAAACTTTCCTCCCGCCCCCTGGGTCTCTCCGTGCTGCTGTTTGCTCTGGGGAGCTGGGCAGCCCTCTTCGCGTTTTCGCTATTCCTACCAGTCTCAATGTGGCTTCTTCTGTTTTCCTTGGTTGAAGAGTCCACTTAGTTTTGTTCAAAGTTGGTTTATCCAGGTGATGGTCCTTAAAAATGAGTTGTAATCCACTTTGGTTCTGGGAGTTGGAAGTTGGTACGTTCGCCTACCCCATCACCATCTTGGCCCCCCTAAAGCATTCTTTTTAATTAATCGCTTCTTATTATAGGAAATGCACATGTCTTAAAATGTTGAGTTCATTAAACAATCGAATACCTTACGTAAATTGGAAAACCATTGTGTATACATATATTTCTACCTTGAAGATACCACTAGTAAATCCTAATTTAAAAGTATCTTTTATCTTCCATAAACAGCAAGTACATTTTAATTGAATAAGTACAGGAAATGTTCCATGGCCATTAAAGAAAGACTAGTGATGTAAACTTTATCTATCACTACAGTTAATCTAAAGGAGATTCTGAACTATTGTTTTCTCTTTTCATGGACAGAATTTCATGTAATTTCTGCCTAAATTGATCTACATAATTAAAAAGAACCCCAAGTGTTTTTTTTAAACTGCAGTGGAATGTTTTTCTACAGTGTGTTATGTTACTCTAACTGTAAAACTGTATTTCAAACTAAGATCCATAAGATATCCTAAAAATTAATGTGAGTTCATCACTATTTCTCGCATATTGCCATTTGTCAGTGTTATAATACCTTTTTGTCAACTGCAAAATATTGTTAATTAACTCCTTACTAAACAGCAGAAATTTAAAAATCAGGCATTCTTTCTTTAAAATGTAACATTGTACAGAGAACTGCTAACAGTAACATATATAGTAAAGCATTGAAATGCGTTGTTTCTATGCATCAGATTGAATGTTGTATGTATTTTACATATTTACATGAAAAGTGAAGTCATGTTTTATCAGAAACAATTTCATATATGTATTGGTAAGTTATTTTACATGTTCAATTCATACATGTTTTTTGTGTTCAGTACCTGTTCATTCTGATGTGAGCATTGCAGGATATTCAAAAATCAGTGTTAAAATTATGAGTAAATCATTATTATTATAACGAATTTCATTAGGGCAAAGAACATGCTTCCATACTCTGAATTTAAATCATGTGTTATCAGAAACAAGTAAATTTTATCACACATAAGCAGCTAGTACAATTTAACTGCACTTGTACTGGAAATGTTCCAGGGTCGTTAGAAGACACTCTCGTTATATAAACTATTTAACACTACAGTTAAACTAAAGGGGATTTTGAACTAGAAATCTATTTTTTCCTTCCATGATGAACAGAATTTCCTGTAATTTCTACCCCAATTGATCTACATAATTAAAGAGAACCACAAATGTGATTTAAAACTGCAAAGAAATGTTTCCCTACACTGTTTTATTTTACTCTTACTGTAAACCTGTATCACAAATTAAGATCCAGAAGATATTCTAATTTAATATGAGTTCATCAGTATTTCCAGCTTATGTAAAAGTTACGGATAAATGGAAATTACTAGTGTTATCTTCATGGTAGGAAAGTCTGTTTATACAATGGTGACCAATTTCCATAAAAATGGGATTGTTTAGTGAATTCAGCATTCTAAGAAATGTGCATTTTATATAATAAGCAGTGATTAATTAAAAAGAAAGCTTTACATAACATCAGCTTGAAAGACATTTTGGAGCGAGATGTACAGACAAGATAAATTTAAACGCTTCAGGTCAAATTTCAATTACTTCCACGTGTACATATGAGTGCATGTAGCTCAAAATACACTAATTACAGAGCAACATAAACACAAATACACCAATAAGGTAAATAACACTTGGATCCAAGCATTTCCATCTGAATTGTAAAACTCTCAGCATAAAAGTATAAAATAATCTTTGCACAACTTTACCCAGAATGATATTACAAAGAACTAAGGACCTCCCCATTATGTTCAGTTACCAAACATAAACAATGTGTGCTAAATTGGCATTACCCTGTTATAAAACTCAGTATTTAATTCAACAAAGGAAATGAAGTTTCTGACAAGCACTGCTACTTCTAATGTACATCACACTGTGTAACTTTACCATTTAGTATAGGAACTATACATATTGATGCTGTTGCATTTGCTAACCAAGAGAATGCGAGTTTCAGTGTTGAAATTCTATACACTGTGGTTGTTTTAGACAGTGCTAACTAACACTGGCACATAATGCTTTGAGAGTATTGAAGCATATTCTCTGCACTAATGAAATAAGTTAAAATTATAATCATTTTCTCATAGTTTGAACACTGGTATTTGTATATCCTGCAATACTCATTTAAAATGTTGTACACATTCTGTACACAAAGAAAAGTGTATGGGTTGAGCATGTAGAACGACTTTTCAAGAGAAATATGAGTTTCTGATAACAAAGGAGTTGAATGGTTGGTGAACATATATATGTAAAAACCGTGGAGCAAACAATCTCATGCATAGAAACAAAGCATTTCAAGAATTCATTATATACTCGTTACTCTTAGCAGTTCTCTGAGCACTGTAAGATTTTCAAGTAAGAACGCTAGACTCATAGTACAATTCGTGCTGTTAACTACGCAGTTTAAACACATTCTTTGGCAGTTGTTCAAACAGTTATTCTAACACTGCCAAACGGCAATAAGCTAGAAAGACTGATGAGCTCACAATAAAGTTAGGATATGTTCTGGATCTTAGTTTGTTATACAGGTTTACAGTAAGAGTAAAATAACACAGAGTTTAGTGAAACCTTTATTTGCAATTTTAAAACACACTTGGGTTCTCTGTAATATGTAGATCCCGTTAGGCAGAATGTCCATAAAATTCTGTTCATGATGGGAGGAAACTGTAGGTTTTTTAGTTCAGAATCTTCTTTAGTTTAAGTGTAGTTTTAAATACCGTTTTCATCACAAGTCTTTCTTATAATGTCCCTGGAACATTTATTGTACCTGTGCAGTTAAACTGCGCTTTATGCCAATGTAAGACAAAAGTTACTTGTAAATGGGAATTACTAGTGTTATCTTCACTGTAGGAAAATGTGTTTACACAATGGTCTTCAAATTTACATAAAGAATGTGATTTTTTAATGAACCCAGCATTCTAAAAAATGTGTATTTCATATAATAAGCAGTGATTAATTAAAAAGGAAGCTTTATGTAACATCATCTTGAAAGACATTTTGGAACGAGATGTACAGACAAGATAAATATAAATGCTTCAGGTCAAATTTCAATTACTTCCATGTGTACATAAGAGTGCAGCTTGCTCAAAATACTTAAATTTCATTTCAACACAAACTCAAATACAACAGAAAGGTAAATGACACTTGGAACCAAGCATTAACATCTGTTCTGAAATATGCTCAGCATAAAAGTATAAAATAATCTTTGCACAACTTCACCCAGAACTATATTGCAAAGAACTGGGGACCTCCCCATTATGTTCAGTTACAGAACGTAAGCAGTGAATGCTAAATTGGCATTACTCTGTTATAAAACTCAGTATTTAACTCAACAAAGAAAGATTCTGATGAACACTGCTCCTTCTTATGAGCAGAACACTGTGTATCTTTATCAGGTAGTTTCGTAAGTATACATCTTGATGCTGTTGCATTTGCTAACCAAAAAAATGAGAGTTTCACTGTTGAACTTCTATATACTGTGGCTATTCTAGACAGTGCTAACACTGGCACAGAATGCTTTCAGAGTACTAAAGCATGTTCTCTTCCCTAATGAAATAAGTAAAAATTACAGTCATTTTATCATAATTTTAACACTGTTTTTGTATATTTTTCAATGCTCACTTCAGACTGTTGTAAAAATACTGAACACAGAAAGCATGTATGGGTGGAACTTGTAAAAAGACTTTCCAAGAGAAATATGAAAGACTTTCTGATGACAGAGGAGTTGAGTTTCTGATGTACATATGTAAAACTGTGGATCAAAACAATCTGATGCACGGAAGCAATGCATTTTCTTAATTGAAAATCTAAGAGCGTACAGAGAACTGCTAAGTGTAACATGTATAATAAACATGTTATACATGTTACACTTAGCAGTTCTCTGTACTCTGTTAGATTTTCAATTAAGAATGCTAGACTCATAGTAAAATTTGTGCTGTTATCTACGCAGTTCAAACACGTTCTTTGGCAGTTGTTCAAAAAGGTATTCTAACACTGCCAAATAGCCAGAAAGACTGATGAGCTCACATTAAAGTTAGGATATCTTCTGGATCTCAGTTTGTTATACAGGTTTACAGTAAGAGTAAAACAACACATTGTAGAGAAACATTTCTTTGCAGTTTTAAAACACACTTGGGGTTTTCTTTATTTATGTAGATCAATTTAGGCAAAAAGTCCATGAAATTCTGTCCATGATGACAGGAAACAATGGGTTTCCTCGTTCAGAATCTCCTTTAGTTTAACTGTAGTGTTGAAAACAGTTTACATCACTAGTCTTTTTTATAATGACCCTGAAACATTGCCTGTACCTGTGCAGTTAAACTATACTTGCTACTAACGTAAGGTAAAAGTTACTTGTAAATGGTAATTTCTAGTGTTATCTTCATGGTAGGAAAATCTGTTTACACAATGGTCTTCCAATTTACATAAAGAATGTGATTGTTTAATGAATTCAGCATTCTAAGAAATGTGCATTTCATATAATAAGCAGTGATTATTTAAAAAGAAAGCTTTATGTAACATCAGCTTGAAAGTAACTATACATGTTGATTTTTGTGCATTTGTTAACCAACATAGTGAAAGTCTCACTGTTGAGCCTCTATATACTGTGGCTATCCTAGAAAGTGCGAACGCTTACTCAAAATGCTTTCAGAATATTGAAGCATGTTTGTTCCCTAATGAATAAAGTTAAAGGAATTATCAGTTTTGTATGGTAATACTGATTTCTCTATATCCAGCAATGCTGCCTTCAGAAGGTTGTACATATTCTGAACACTAAAAACGTGTATGAGTTGTACATGTAAAATAACATTCCAATAAAAATATGAAACTGTTTGATAACAGAGGAGTTGAATTTTGGATGTTCATATATAAAAACGTGGACCAGAGAATGTGATGCACAGAAACAATGCATTTCATTGCTTCATTATACACGTTACTCTAAGCAGTTTCTGTACAGTGTAAGATGTTCAAGTAAGAATGTTAGATTTGTAGTTAAATTTGTGCTGTTATGTATGCAGTTAAAACACAATTTTTTCTAGTTGACCGAAAAGATATTCTAACACTACCCAATCGCAATAAGTGACAAAGACTAATGAGCTCACATTAATATTAGGATATCTTCTGAATCTCAGTTTGACATACAATTTCACAGTAACGGTAAAATAACACAGTGTAGAGAAACATTTCTTTGCATTTTTAAAACACAGTTAGGTTTCTTTTTAATTATGTAGATCAATTTAGGTTGAAACTACATGAAATTTTGTCCATGATGAGAGGAGACAATACTTTTTTTAGTTCTGAGTCTTCTTTAGTTTAATTGTAGTGTAGTAAATATAAACAAATTTCAAGCATAGAGATGAGTGCAGAAAGCTCAAAGAACATTTCAACACAAACTCAAATACAACAAAGAAGTAAATGTCACTTGTAAGGAAGCATTATCGTTTTTCCTGGAAGTATATGCTCATCATATATGTATAAAATAATCATTGCACGACTTCACACAGAACTATATTTCAAAGAATTAGAGACCTCCCCAGAATGTTCAGTTGCAGAACCTCAGTAGAGAGCGCAGGATTGGCTCTGTCTAAAAACACTATTTTCTAAATCGCCAAAAACAACATGTCTGCCAAGCACTGCTACTCCTGTTGAGCATACCACTGGGTAACATCAGGTAGTAGAGTAACTATTCATTTTGATTCTGCTGCATTTGCTAACCAATAAAATGAAAATTTCAATGTTGAGATTCTATATACTGTGGCTGTTCTAGACAGTGCTAAGCCTTACACAGAATGCGTTAAAAATATTGGAGCATGTTCTCTGCCCTAATCAAAAAAATTAAAGTGATAATCAGTTTCTTATGGTAGTAACACTGATTTCTCTATATCCTGTAATGCTCCCTTCTGAAGGTTGTACACATACTGAATAAAAAATTGTGTATGGGTTGAACATGTAAAATAACACAGTGTACAGAAACATTTCTTTTCAGTTTTATGATACATTCGGGGTTCTCTAACTTTTGTAGAACAATTTGGATTGAAACTACATAAAATTTCATCCAGGATGAGAGGATACTATAGTTTTCCTAGTTCTAAATCATTTTTAATTTAGGTGTAGTGTAAAATTTAGTTTACATTACCATCTGTCCTAGAATATGCTCAACATAGAAGTATAAAATTGCACAATTTCACCCAGAACTGCTTTTCAAAGAACTAGAGACCACCCCATTATGTTCAGTTACAGAAACTAAGAATGGAGTGCTGGATGGTAATTACTCTGTTATAAAACTGATTATTTTCTAAATCAACAAAGAAAAACAAGTTTCTGCCATGCACTGCTACTCCTGATAAGCAGACCGCTGTGTCATTTTATTAGGTAGTATTATAACTATAAATCTTGGTTCTGGTGCATTTGCTAAGCAAGACTATGGAAGTTTCACTGTTGAAATTCTGTAGGCTGTTGCTGTTCTAGACAGTGCTAGGGACCACACAGAATGCTTTTAGAATATTGGAGCATGTTGTCTGCTCTAATGAAAAAAGTTAAAATGATAAACATTTTCTGAGGGTATTATCAGTGATTAATGTATATCCTGCAATGCTTCCTTCTGAAGGCTGTACATATAGTGAACACTAAAAACGTGTATGCATTGAACATTTAAAATGGCTTCAAAATAAATATATGGAACTGTTTCTGATAACACAGGAGTTGAAAATTTGATGTACATATGTAAAAAAACATTGACAAAACAATCCGATGCATAGAAACAACGCATTTCAACCTTTCATTATGCATATTATTCCATGCATTTTTCTGTACAGTATAAGATTTTCAAGTGAGAATACTAGACTAGTAGTAAAATTTGTGCTGTTATGCAAGCAGTTTAAACACACTTTTTTTGCAGTTGACCAAAAAGGTAGTCTGACACTGCCGAATGGCAATGAACCAGATAAATTGATGAGCTCACATTAATATTGGAATGTCTTTTGGAGCTTAGTTTGACTTACAGTTTCACAGTAAGAGCAGAATCACACAGTGTACATAAACATTTCTTTTCAGCTTTAAGACACATTTGGGGTTCTCTTTTACTTATGTAGATCAACTTAGGTTGAAACTACATGTAATTCTGTCCAGGATGAGAGGAAACAATAGGTTTTCTAGTTATGAATCTCCTTAAATTTAATTGTACTGTTATATTTAGTTAACATTACTAGTCTTTCTTATATTGGCCCTTGAACTTTTTTGTAGTTTTGCACTTAAACTGGAGCTGCTGCTAATATTAGATAAGTTACTTATAAATTTGCGGTTTCCTTGTGTTATCTTCAGGGTAGGAAATACTGTTTACAAAACGGTGTCACAATTTTCCTGAGGTATATCATTGTCTAATGAACTCAGCCTACTAAAAACTGTGTAGTTCATATAATAAGCACGATTTAATTAAATAGCAAGCTACCTGTATATTGAGCTTGAAAGATCTTGAGCAGGATGTACAGACAGAATAAATATAAAAGCTTCAGGTTAACTTAAAAGTAATTTCAAGCATACAGATGAGTGCAGATAGCTCAAAACCTTTAAAACTCATTTCAGCACAAACTGAAATACAAAGAAAAATTAAATGCCACTTTTAAGGAAGGTTTAGCATTTCTCCTGGAAGAATATCCTCAGCATAGAAGTATCAAATAATCTTTGCACAACATCAAGTAGAACTGTATTTCAAAGAACTAGAGACTTCCCCATCATATTCAGTTACAGAACCTAAGAAGAGAATGCTGGATTGCCATTACTGTGTTATAAAACCGAGTATTTTCTAAATCGACAAAGAAGAACAATTTTCTGCCAAGCACTGCTAGTCCTGATGAGCAGACCACTATGTAACTTTATCAGGTAGTATACATCTTGTTTCTGGTGCATTTGTGAACCAACAGAATGAAAGTTACACTGTTGGACTTTTATATACTGTGGCAGTTCTAGACAGTGCTAACACCTACACAGGATGCTTGCAAAGTATTGAAGCATGCCTTCTGACCTAATGAAATAAGTTAAAATGATAATCATTTGTTCATAGTTTATCAGTGAGTAATGTATATCCTTCAATGCTCACTTTAGAAGACTATAAATATAAATATACCGAGCACTAAAAGAGTGTATGGGTTAAACATTTAAAATGTCTTTCCAATAGAATTATGGCACTCTTTCTGATAGCAGTTAGTTGAATCATTGATATACTGGGACCAAACAAAGCAATGAGTAGAAACAACGTATTTCTAAGCTCCATTATACACATTACTCTAAGCAGTTTTCTGTACCATGTAAGAATTTCAAGTGAGATTGCTAGACTGTTTTGCAGTTAACCAGAATGGTATTCTGACAATGTCAAATGGCAATGTGCGAGAAAGTTATGAGCTCACATTAATGTTAGAATATCTTCTGGAGCTTGGTTTGACATACAGTTCACAGTAAGAGTAGAATAACACACAGTGTAGAGAAAATTTTCATTTCAATTCTGAGATACATTTTGGGTTCTCTTTAAGTTACATAGATCAATTTAGGTTGAAACTAAAAAGTTTTGTCAAGGATGAAAGGAAACAACAGTATTCCTAGTTCTGAATTTCCTTTGATTTAAGGGTAGTGTGATAGTATTCATCTCCAGTCTTTCTTATAATTCCACTAGAAGGTTTTCTGTACCGGTGGACTTAATTGGACCTGCGGCTAATGTTTGTTAGATTAAAGTTACTTCTAAATTTGGGGGTTTCAGGGTAAGGAAGTCTGTTTACACAATGGTGTCACATTTTATCATGAGGAATTTGATTGTGTATTAAACTCAGAATTCTTGAAACTGCAGTTTATATAAGAAGCACTCTTTAATTATTTAAAAGCTTCCTGTAAATAAACTTTGTAAAACCTTTTTGAGCTGGATGTAGAGAAAACAAAAATATAAAATCTTGAGGTTTAGTTTAGAGTAATTCCAAGCATACACATCTGTGCCACTTGATCAAAAACAGTTAAATCTCATTTCAGCAAACTCGGATATTACAAAAAAGTAAATATCACTTGTAAAGAAGCATTAGTGGTTTCCTGGAAGAATAGAGTCAGCATGGAAGAAAATAATTTTTGAACAACATTCCCCAGACCCATATTTCAATAAATTATACACCTACCCATTACTTTCAGTTACAGAACCTGAGAACACAGTGCTGGATTGGCATTAATTTTTAGAAAACTGAGTATTTGCTCAATTTATAAGGAAAAACAAGTTTCTCACAAGCACTGCTACTCCTGGAGAGGAAACCATTGTGTAACTTCATCAGGTAGTAAACTAATTATACTGTTGATTCTGGTACATTTGATACCCAATAGAATGAAAGTTTCACTGTTGAACATTCACTATACTTTGGCTATTCAAGACAGTTCTTGGGTTTACACAGAATGATTTCAGAGTATTGATACATGTTCTCTGCCCTAAAAATATGAGTGAAAGTGATAAACATTTTCTCAAAGTTTAACACTAATTTTTGTATATCCTGCAATGCTCACTTCAGAAGGTTGTACACATACTGAACACAAAAAGCATGTATGGCTTGAACATGTATAATGAATTTCCAATAGAAATACGGAATTTTTCCTGATTACACAGGAGTTGAATTTATAATCTACATATGTAAAAACGTGGACCAAAAAATCTGATGCACAGAAACAACGCATTTTATTGCTTAATTATATACATTATTTTAGCAGTGCTTGTCAGAATCTTCTTTTTTTTTACTGAATTAAAAATACTGTTTTATAGCACAGTAATGCCAATTTAGCACTCACTGCTAACGTTCTATAACTGAACATAACGGGGAGGTCCTTAGTTCTTTGAAATATAGTTCTGGGTGAAGTTGTGCGAAGATTATTTTATAATTCTTTGATGAGCATATTCCAGAACAGATGTAAATGCTTGGTTAAAAGTGTCATTTAACTTTTTATTTTCTATGAGTTTTTTGTTGAAATGAAATTTAAGTATTTTGAGCTAGCTGCACTCATGTTTACACGTGGAATTACTTGTAATTTGACCTGAAGGGTTTATATTTATCTTGTGTGTAAATGACTCTCGAAAATATCTTTCAAGCTGATATTAGATAAAGCTTTCTTTTTAATTAATCACTGCTTATTATAGGAAATGCACATGTCTTAGAATGCTGAGTTCATTAAGCATTCGAATTCCTTACATAAAATTGGAAGACCGTTGTGTAACGGTCTTCCTTCAAGATAACACTAGTAAATCCTAATTTAGAAGAAACTTTTATCTCGCATGAACAGCAAGTACATTTTAACTGAATAAGTACAGGAAAAGTTCCATGGCCATTAAAGAAAGACTAGTGATGTAAACTTTATCTATCACTACAGTTAAACTAAAGGAAATTTAGAACTAAGAAATGTATTGCGTTTTCTCATCAAGGACAAAATTTCATGTACTTTCTACCCTAATTAATCCACATAATTAAATAGAACCACAAATGTGTTTTAAAACTGCAGGGAAATCTTTCTCCACACTGTGTTTGAATTTACTCTTACTGAAAACCTATACAACACACTGATTCAGAAGTATCCTACGTTTAATATCTTTCTTGCTTATTGCCATTTGACAGTGTTGGAATACCTTTCTAGCCAACTGCAAAAGTGTGTTCTTACTAAACAGCACAATTTAACTAAAAGTCTGACATTCTTACTTGAATATCTTACATTGTACAGAGAACTGCTAAGAGTAACACATACAATAAAGCATTGAAATGCATTGTTTCAATGCTTCAGATTGAAGGACCCACGTTTTTTCATATTTAAATGAAAAATCAACTGTTTTATCAGAAAATGTTTCATATATCTATTGCAAAGTCATTTTACATGTTCAATTCATACACCTTTTTATTACGTTCATTATGTGTAAAACCTTCTGAGGTGAGTATTGCAGGACATAGAAAAATCAGTGTTCAAACTATAAGAATATGATTATTAAATTGACTTATTTCATCAGTGCAGAGAACATGTTTCAATACTCTGAATTCTACTCCTGTGTTATCAGAATCAAGGAACTCTTATCTCACGTAGGCAGCAAGTACAATTGAAGTGCACATGTACAGCAAATGTTCCAGGGCCATTAGAAGAAACACTAGTTATATAAACTATTTAACACTGCAGTTTAAATGAAGAGGATTCTAAACTAAAAAAACCTATTGTTTCCTCTCATCATGAACAGAATTTCATGTACTTTTTACCATAATTGTTCTACATAATTACAGAGAACCACCAATGTGTTTTAAAACTGCAAAGAAATGTTAATCTACACTGTGTTATTTTACTCTTACTGTAAACCTTTATAACAAACTAAGATCTAGAAGATATGCTAACTTTAATATGAGCTCATCAGTTTTGTAGCTTATTGCCATTTGGCAGTGTTAGAATAACTGTTTGAACAACAGCCAAATAATGTGTTTAAACTGCGTACCTATCAGCACAAATTTTACTGAGTCTAGCATTCTCACTTGAAAATCTTACAGTGTACAGAGGACTGCTAAATGTAACGTGTACAAGGAATTGTTGAAATGCGTTGTTTTTATGCATCCAATGGTCTGGTCCACGGTTTTTACATAGATATGTGCATCAAAAATTCAACTTCTCAATTATCAAAAACTCTATTTCTATGGGAAAGTCTTTTTATATGTTCATCCCATGTATGTTTTTTTGTGTTCAGTATGTGTACGACATTCTGAGTGAGCATTGGATGATATATAAAAATCACAGTTAAAATTATGAGAAAATAATTATAATTTTAAATTATTTAATTAGGGCAGAGAACATGCTGCAGTATTCAGAAAGCATTCTGTGCCAGTGTTAATGAACACTGTCTAAAACTGCCACAGTATATAGAAGTTCAACAGTGAAACTCTCATTCCCTTGTTTAGCAAATGCAAAAGCATCAAGCTGTATAGTGATGATAATACCTGATAAAGTTACAAAGTGTTCTGCTGAGTAGAAGTAGCAGTGCTTGTCAGAATCTTCTTTTTCTCAGTTGAATTAAAAAATAATGTGTTTTATAACACAGTAATGCCAATTTAGCACTCACTGCTAACGTTTTGTAACTGAACATAATCGAAATAATCTTAGTTCTTCGAAATATAGTTCTGGATGAAATTGTGAAGAGATTATTTTATACTTCTATGCTGAGCATATTCCAGAACAGATGTTAATGCCTGGTTACAAGTGTCATTTACCTTTTAGTTGGGTTTGAATTTGTGTAGAAATGAAATTTAAGCATTTTGATCAAGCTTCACTCATATGTACATGTGGAATTACTTAAAATTTGATCTGAAGCTTTTATATTTTCTTTCCTGCACATGTCAGGCAAAAATGTCTTTCAAGCTGATGTTATAGAAAGCTTTCGATTTCATTCATCACTGCTTATTATATGAAATGCACATGTTTTAGAATGCTGAGTTCATTATAAAATTTATTTCTTACGTAAATTGATAAACCATTGTGTAAACAGATATTTCTACCTTGAAGATGACACTATTTAATCCTAATTTAGAAGTAACTTCCTTCTAACATATACAACAAGTACAAATTAATTGCGCAATTTCAGAAAAAGTTCCAGGTCCGTTATAAGAAAGACTAGTGATGTCAACTTTATTTAATACTACGGTTAATCTAAAGAAGATTCTTAACTGAGGAAACTATTGTTTTTTCTCATCAAGGACAGAATTTCATGTACTTTTCCCCTAATTGATCTACATAACTAAAAAGAACCACAAATGTGTTTCAAAACTGCAAATAAGTGTTTCTGTAAACTTTTTGTTATTTAGCTCTCACTGTAAAACTGTATATCAAATTAAGATCCAGAATGTATCCTAAAATTAATGTGAGATCAGCACTCTTTCTTGCTTATTGCCGTTTGACAGTGTTAGAGTACCTTTCTGACCAATTCGAAAAGAGCGGGTTTTAAGACCTTACTAAACAGCACAAATTTAACTAAAAGTCTGGCTTTCTAACTTAAAATCTTATAGTGTACAGATAAATGCAAAGGGTAATACTTATACAAAGCATTGAAATGCGTTGTTTGTATGCATCAGAGTGAATAATAGACGTGTTTTACATATTTACATGAAAAATCAACCTCTGTGTTATCAGAAACAGTTTTATATATCTATTGGAAAGTCACTTTCCATGCTCAGTTCATACATGATTCTTTGTTTTTTTATGTGTACAACATTCTGAAGTGAGCATTGCAGGATATACAAAAATCAGTGTTAAAACTATGTGAAAAGGATTATTATTTTAACATATTTCATAAGGAAAGAGAACTTGCTTCCAAACTCTGAATTCAACTTCTCTATTATCAGAAAAAAGTAAATTATTTCACAGAGGCAGCAAGTACAATTTAACTGTACTTGTAGAAGAAATGTTCCAAGGTCCTTTGAAAAAACAGAAGTTATATAAACTATTAACTCTACAGTAAATCTGAAGAAGATTTTAAACTAAGAAACCTATTTTTTCCTCTCACCATGAACAGAATCTCATATATTTTCTACATTAGTTTATCTCCATAATTAAATAGAACCACAAATGTGTTTTAAAACTTCAAGGAAAGGTTTCCCTACTCTACATCTTATTTTACTCTTACTCTAAACCTGTATTACAAACGAAGATCGAGAAGATATCATATCTTTAATGTGAGTTCATCAGTTTTCTAGATTATTGCCATTTGGCAGTGTTAAAATACCTTTTTTAACAACTGCCAAAGAATCTGTTTAAACTGGTTAGTTAACAGCACAAATTTTACTGTGTTTCTAGCATTTTTACTTGAAAATCTTACATTCTACAAATAACTGCAAAGAGTAACACATACAATAAAGTATTGAAATGCTTTATTTCTATGAATCAGATTGAATGATCCACGTTTTTTACATATTTCCATGAAAAATCAACTCCTGTTTTATCTGAAACCGTTTCATATATCAATTGGAAAGTCATTTAACAAGTTCAATTCATACACCATTTTTTGGGTTCATGATGTTTACAACTTTCTGAAGTGAGCATTGCAAGATATACAAAAATCGGTGTTATAACTGTAAAAAAATGATTATTATTTAAATTATTTCATTATGGCAGAGAACATCTTTCATTACTTTGAAAACATTGTGTGCCAGGGTTAGCTAGAACTGTCTAAAACAGCCACAGTATAGAGAAGTTTAACAGTGAATCTCTCATTCTCTTTTTGAGCAAATGCAACAGAATCAAGATGCATAGTTTCTATACTACCTGATAAAGTTACACAGTGTTCGGCTCATTAGAAGTAGCCGTGCTTGTCAAAATCTTCTTTTTCTTCATTGAATTAAAAAATGCTGTGTTTTATAACACAGTAATGCCAATTTAGCACTCACTGCTCACGTTCTTTAACTGAACATAATGGGGAGGTCCTTAGTTCTTTGAAATATAGTTCTGGGTGAAGTTGTGCAAAGATTATTTTATACTTCTATGATGAGCATATTCCAGAACAGAAGTTAATGCTTAGTTAAAAGTGTCATTTACCTTTTTCTTGTCTATGAGTTTGTTTTGAAATAAAATAAGTATTTTGAGCTAGCTGCACTCATATTTACATGTGGAATTACATGTAATTTGACCTGAAGCGTTTATATTGATCTTGTCTGTACATCTCGCTCAAAAATGTTTTTCAAACTGATGTTAGATAAAGCTTTCGTTTTAATTAATCGCTGCACATGTCTTAGAATGTTGAGTTCATTAAACAATCGAATTCCTTACGTTAATTGGAAGACCATTGTGTAAACAGATATTTCTACCTTGAAGATCACACTTGTAAATACTGATTTAGAAGTAACTTTTATCTCGCATGAACAGCAAGTACATTTCAACTAAATAAGTTCAAGAAATGTTCCACGGCCATTAAAGAAAGACTAGTGATGTAAACTTTATGTATCACTACAGTTAAACTAAAGGAGATTCTGAACTAAAAAATGTATTGTTTTTTTTTCATAAAGGACAGAATTTCATGTACTTTCTACCCTAATTAATCTATATAATTGAAAAGAACCACAAATGTCTTTTAAAAATGCAGAGAAATCTTTTTCCACACTGTGCGTGAATTTACTATTACTGAAAACCTATATAACACACTGATTCAGAAGTATTCTCAGTTTAATGTGAGCTCATCAGTGTTTCTCGCTTATTGCCATTTGACTGACTTGGAATACCTTTCTTGTTAGCTGCAAAAGTGTGTTTTCACTCCTTACTAAACAGCACAATTTTAACTAAATGTCTGGCACTCTTACTTGAAAATCTTATCATGCACAGAGAACTGCTAGGAGTAATACATACAATAAAGCATTGAAATGCATTGTTTCTATGCATCATATTAAAGGATCCACGCTTTTACATATTTACATGAAAAATAAACTTCTGTTTTATCGGAAACTGTTTCATATATCTATTGCAAAGTCATTTTACATGTTCATTTCATACAGCTTTTTATTGCGTTCATTCTGTGAACAATTTTCTGAAGTGAGCATTGCACGAGATACAAAAATCATGTTAACACTGTGAGAAAGTGATTATTATTTTGATTTTTTTCATTAGTGCAGAGAACATGCTTCAATACTGTGAAATCTTTTCCTGTGTAATCAGAAACAAGGAACTTTTATCTCACATAGGCAACAAGTACAATTTAAGTGCACATGTACAGCAAATGTTCCAGGGCCATTAGAAGAAACACTATGTATATAATCTATTCAACACTACAGTGAAAATGAAGAAGATTCTAAACTAAGAAACCTATTGTTTCCTCTCGTCTTGAAAAGAATTTCCTGTACGTTTTACCCTAATGGTCTGCATAATTAAAAAGAACCACAAATGTGTTCTAAAACTGAAAAAAAAATGATAATCTACACTGTGTTATTTTACTCTTACTGTAAATCTTTATAACAAACTAAGATCTAGAAGATATGCTAACTTTAATATGAGCTCATCAGTTTTGTAGCTTATTGCCGTTTGGCAGTGTTAGAATAACTGTTTGAACAACTGCCAAAGAATGTGTTTAAACTGCGTACCTAACAGCACAAATTTTACTGAGTCGAGCATTCTTACTTGAAAATCTTACAGTGTACTGAGAACTGCTAAGAGTAATGTGTATAATGAATTGTTGAAATGCATTGTTTCTACGCATCCGACTGTCTGGTCCAAGGTTTTTAAATAGATATGTGCATGAAAATTTCAACTTCTCAGTTATCAGATACTGATATTTCTTTGGAAAGTCTTTTTTTATGTTCAACCCATGCACTTTTTTTTTGTGTTCAGTATGTGTACAACATTCTGAGTGAGCATTGCCGGATATACAAAAATCAGAGTTAAAACTAGAGAAAATGATTTTAATTTTAAATTATTTCATTAGGGCAGAAAACATGCTTCAATACTCTGAAAGCATTCTGTGCCAGTTCCAATTAGCACTCTATAAAACAGCCACAGTATATAGAAGTTCTACAGTGAAACTCTCATTCCCTTGGTTAGAAATGCAATGGCATCAAGCTGTATAGAGATGATACTACCTGATAAAGTTAGAAAGTGTTCTGCTGATTAGAAGTAGCAGTGATTGTCAGAATCTTCTTTTTCTCTTCTGAATTCTAAATTTGGTGTTTAATAACAGAAGAATACCAATCTTGCACTCACTGTTTATATTCTTAAACTGAACATAATGGAGAGATCCTTAGTTCTTTGAAATATAGTTCTGGGTGAAGTTGTGCATAGTTTATTTTATACTTCTATGCTGAACATATTCCAGAAATGATGTTAATGCTTGGTTACAAGTGTCATTTAACTTTTTGTTGAGTTTGAGTTTTAGTTGAAATGAAATATAAGTAGTTTGAGCAAGCTTCACTCATATATACATGTGGAATTATTTCAAATTTGTCCTGAAGCATTTATATTTTTCTTCTCTGCACATCTTTGTCAAACTGTCTTTTGAGCTGATGTTACATAAAGCTTTTAATTTATTTAATCACTGCTTATTATATGAAATGCACATGTCTTAGAATGCTGAGTTCATTAAACAATCGCATTTCTTACGTAAATTGAAAGACCATTGTGTAAACAGATATTTCAACCTTGAAAATAACACTATTTAATCCTAATTTAGAAGTAACTTTTATCTAACATAAACAGCAAGTACAAGTTAACTGCACAAGTACAGAAAATGTTCTAGGGCCATTATAAAAAAGACTAGTGATGGAAACTTCATTTATAGCAAACATCATACTAAATGGACAAAGATTAAAATCAATCCCCTTAAGATTAGAAACTAGGTAGTGATGGCCCCTTTCAACACTCTTATTCAACATAGTTCTGGAAGTCCTAGCTACAGCAATGAGACAAGAAGAAGAAATAAAAGGCATCCAAATGGGAAAAGAAGAAGTAAAACTGTCACTATTTGCAGATGATATGATATTGTATATTTAACACCCTAAAGTCTCATTCAAAAAATTACTGTACCTTATTAAAGAATTCAGCAAGGTGACAGGATATAAAATTAATACTCAGAAATCAGAAGCATTTCTATACACCAACAATGAAATATCAGCAAAAGAAATTAATGGAACAATCCCCTTCACTATTGAGGCCAAAAAAAAAAAAATACCTAGGAATAAATTTAACCAAGGCGGTAAAGAACTTTTACTAAGAAAATTAGAGAACATTGATAAAAGAAATCAAGGAAGATACAAACAAGTGGAAGCATATACCATGCTCATGGCTAGAAAGAATAAACATCATTAAAATGTCTATAGTACCCAAAGCAATTTTTAAATTCAATGCAATACCAATTAAAATACCAATGACATACTTCAAAGATATAGAACACATATTCCAAAAATTTATATAAAACCAAAAAAGAACACGAATAGTCTCAGCAATCTTAAAAAGGAAAAAAAAGCAGAAGGTATCACTCTTTCAGATATCAAGGTTTACTATAAGGCCATTATACTCAAGAGAGCCTGGCACTGGCATAAGAACAGGCACATAGATTAGTGGAACAGAAAAGAGGACCCAGAAATAAACCCACAGCTTTATGGACAACTGATATTTGACAAAGAAGGAAAGAACATACAATGGAGTAAAGACAGCCTCTTTAACAAATGGTTTTCGGAAAATTAGATAGCTACCTGCAAAAGAATGAAAATAGACCATAAACTTACACCATTCACAAAAACAAACTCAAAATGGATAAAAGACTTAAATTTAAGCCGTGAAATCATAAGCATCTTAGAAGAAAACATAGGCAGCAAGTTCTCCGACATCTGTAGCAGCAGTAAATTTGCCGATTTATCTCCATGGGCAACTGAAATAAAAGGCAAGTTAAACAAATGGGACTATATCAAATTAAAAACTTTTTGCACAGCTAAAGACAATAGGAACAGAATAAAAAGACAAACCACACAATGGGAGAACATATTCACAGCACATCTGATAAGGGGTTAATAACTAAAATTTATAAAGAACTTATAAAACACAACACCAGAAAGACAAACAACCCAATCAAAAAATGGGCAAAAGAAATGAATAGAAATTTCTCCAAAGAGGACATACAGATGGCCAAAAGGCATATGAAAAAAATGCTCAACATCACTAATCATTAGAGAAATGGAAATTAAAACCATAATGAGATATCACCTCACACCTGTCAGAATGGCACTCATCAGCAAAACAACATAGAATAAGCATTGGCGAGGATGTGGAGAAATGGGAACCCTTTTGCACTGCTGGTGAGAATGCAGACTGGTGCAGCCACTGTGGAAAACAGTTTGGAGATTCCTCAGAAAATTAAAAATCGAACTGCCTTTTGACCCAGCTATCCCACTTTTAGGAATATAACCTAAGAACACCATAGCACTGTTCAAAAAGAAAAAATGTGCCCCAATGTTCGTGGCAGCATTGTTCACAATAGTGAAGATTTGGAACCAGCCCAAGTTTCCCTCATAAGATGAGTGGATTAAAAAGCTACGGTACATATATACTATGGAATACAACTCAGCCATAAGAAACGATGACATCGGATCATTTATAACAAAATGGATGTACCTTGATAACATTATACGGAGTAAAATAAGTAAATCAGAAAAAACGAAAAACTGAGAACAGCATGATTACATACATAGGTGGGACATAAAGGTGCAAATATGGAACATGGACAGGAGAGTGATGGTTATGAGATGGAAGGAGGGAGGGAAGAGTGGGATAGGGGGGAGGGAAGAAACACAGGGAAGGCCAGATTGAAAGTGACAGACGACCTTATGATTTTGGTGAAGGGTATGCAACACAACTGAATGATAAGATAACCTTGAGATGTTTTCATTGTACATATGTACCCTGATTTATTGGTGTCACCCTATAAGAATTAATAATAATGATACATATATGTAAAATGAAAAAAAAAGAACTACCGGTAAACTAAAAAAGTTTCTGAACTAAGAAATCTATTGTTTTCCGATCAAGGACAGAATTTCATGTACTTTCCGCCTAATTGATTTACATAATTGAATAAAACAACAAATGTGTTTTAAAACTGCAAATATGTGTTTCTTTATACTTTGTGTTATTTTTTTCTTACTGTAGAACTCTATATCAAATTAAGATCTAGAATATGTCCTAAAATTAATGTGAGATCATCAATCTTTCTTGCTTATTGCCATTTGACAGTGTTAGAATACCTTGCTGGCCAACTGGAAAAGAGTGTGTTTTAAAACCTTACTAAACAGCACAAATTTAACTCAAAGTCTGGCTTTCTTACTTGAAAATCTTATAATATACAGAGAACTGCAAAGAGTAACACCTATAACAAAGCATTGAAATGCGTTGTTTGTATGCATCAGATTGAATAATGACGTGTTTTACATATTTACATGAAAAATCAACCTATGTGTTATCTGAAACAGTTTTATATATATGTATAGGAAAGTCATTTTCCATGCTCAATTCATACACTTTTTTTTTGTGTTTAGTATGTGTACAAAATTCTGAAGTGAGCATTGCAGGATATACAAAAATCAGTGTTAAAACTATGAGAAAATGATTATTATTTTAACTTATTTCATTAGGGGAGAGAACTTGCTTCCAAACTCTGAATTCAACTTCTTTGTTATCAGAAACAAGTAATTTATATTTCACATAGGCAGCAAGTACAATTTAACTGCACATGTAGAAGAAATATTCCAGAGCCCTTCGAAAAAACACAAGTTATGTAAACTATTTAACTCTACAGAAAAACTAAAGGAGATTCGTTACTAAGCAACCTATTTTTTCCTCTCACAATGAACAGAATCTCATGTATTTTTTACACTAATTGATCTACATAATGAAAGAGAACCACGAATGTGTTTTAAATCTGCAAAGAAATGTTTCTCAACACTATGTGTTATTTTTCTCTTTTTGTAAACATGTATAAAAAACTAAGATCGAGAAGATATCCTAACTTTAATGAGAGTTCATCATTCTTCTAGATTATTGCCATTTGGCATTGTTAGATTACCTTTTTGAACAACTGCCAAAGAATGTGTTTAAATGGTTAGTTAACAGCACAAATTTTACTATTTGTCTAGCATTCTTACTTGAAACTCTTAAATTCTACAAATAACTGCTAAGGATAACACATACTATAAAACCTTAAAATGCGTTGTTTCTATGAATCAGATTGAATGATCCACGTTTTTTTACTTATATATATGAAAAATCAACTCCTGTTTTATCAGAAAACGTTTTATATATCTTTGGAAAGTCAATTTACATGTTCAATTCATACACCATATTTTGTGTTCATTATGTGTACAACGTTCTGAAGTGAGCATTGCAGGATATACAAAAATCACTATTAAAACTATAAAAAAATGATTATAATTTTAACTCTTTTCATTATGGCAGAGAACATGTTTCATTACTTTGAAAACATTGTGTGCCAGGGTTAGTTAGCACTGTCTAAAAAAGCCACAGAATATAGAAGTTGAACAATGAATCTGTCATTCTCTTTGTGAGCAAAAGCAACAGAATCAAGATGCATAGTTTCTATACTACCTGATAAAGTTACACAGTGTTCTGCTCATTAGAAGTGACAGTGCTTGTCAGAATCTTCTTTTTCTTTATTGAATTAAAAAATACTGTGTTTTATAACACAGTAATGCGAATTTAGGACTCACTGCTCACTTTCTTTAAATGAACATAATGAGGAGGTCCTTAGTTCTTTGAAATATAGTTCTGGGTGAAGTTGTGCGAAGATTATTTTATACTTCTATGATCAGCGTATTCCTGAACAAATGTTAATGCTTGGTTAAATGTGTCATTTACCGTTTTCTTGTCTATGAGTTTGTTTTGAAATAAAATTTAAGTATTTTGAGCTAGCTGCACTTATACTTACATATGGAATTACTTGTAATTTGACCTGAAGCGGTTATATTTATCTTGTCTGTATATCTGGCTCAAAAATGTTTTTCAAACTGATGTTAAAGCTTTCGTTTCATTAAATCGCTGCACATGTCTTAGAATCCTGAGTTCATTAAACAGTCGAATTCCTTATGTTAATTGGAAGACCATTGTGTAAACAGATATTTCTACCTTGAAGATAACACTATTAAATTCTAATATAGAAGTAACATTTATCTTGCATGAACAGCAAGTACATTTTAACTGAATAAGTTCAGAAAATGTTCCAGGGCCATTAAAAAAGGACTAGTGATGTAAACTTTATATATCACTACAGTTAAACTAAAGGAGATTGTGAACTAAGAAATGTATTGTTTTTTTTTCATGAAGGACAGAATTTCATGTACTTTTTACCTAATTAATCTACATAATTAAATAGAACAACAAATGTGTTCTAAAACTGAAAAAAATGTTAATGTACAGTGTGTTATTGTACTCTTACTGTAAACATTTATAACAAACTGAGATGTAGAAGATTTGCTAACTTTAATGTGAGCTCATTAGTTTTGTAGCTCATTGCCATTTGGAAGTGTTAGAGTAACTGTTTGAACAACTGCCAAAGAATGTGTTTAAACTGCATACCTAACAACACAAATTTTACTGTTTCGAGCATTTTTACTTGAAAATCTTACTGTGTACCAAGAACTGCTAAGAGTAACTTGTATAATGAATTGTTGAAATGCATTGTTTCTATGCATCCGATTTTTTGGTCCACGGTTTTTAAATAGATATGTGCATGCAAATTTCAACATCTCAGTTATCACATACTCATATTTCTATTGGAAAGTCTTTTTTTATTTTCAACCCATGCACTTTTTTTTGTGTTCAGTATGTGTACAACATTCTGAGTGAGCATTGCAGGATATACAAAAATCAGAGTGAAAACTAGAGAAAATGATTATAGTTGTAATTATTTCATTAGGGCAGAAAACATGCTTCAATACTCTGAAAGCATTCTGTGCCAGTTCCAATTAGCACTCTATAAAACAGCCACAGTATATAGAAGTTCAACAGTGAAACTCTCATTCCCTTGGTTAGAAATGCAATGGCATCAAGCTGTATAGAGATGATACTACCTGATAAAGTTAGAAAGTGTTCTGCTGATTAGAAATAGCAGTGATTGTGAGAATCTTCTTTTTCTCTTTTGAATTCTAAATTCGGTTTTAATAACAGAGTAATACCAATTTTGCACTCACTGTTTATGTTCTGAAACTGAACATAATTAGGATATCCTTAGTTCTTTGAAATATAGTTCTGGGTGAAGTTGTGCATAGTTTATTCTATACTTCTATGCTGAGCATATTCCAGAAAAGATGTTAATGCTTGGTTACAAGTGTCATTTAACTTTTTGTTGAGTTTGAGTTTTAGTAGAAATGAAATTTAAGTAGTTTAAGCAAGCTTCACTCATATGTACATGTGGAATTACTTTAAATTTGTCCTGAAGCGTTTATATTTTTCTTGTCTGCACATCTCGGGCAAAAATGTCTTTCGAGCTGATGTTCCATAAAGCTTTATCTTTCATTAATCACTGCTTATTATATGAAATGCACATGTCTTAGAATGCTGAGTTCATTAAACATTCGTATTTCTTACGTAAATAGAAAGACCATTGTGTAAACAGATATTTCTACCTTGAAGATAACACTATTTAATCCTAATTTATAAGTAACTTTTTTCTAACATAAATAGCAAGTACAAGTTAACTGCACAAGTACAGAAAATGTTCCAGGACCATTATAAGAAAGACTATTGATGGAAACATTATTTACAGCAAAATCATACTAAAGGGACAAAGATTAAAAGCAATGCCCTTAAGATTAGGAACCAGGCAGGGATGCCCCCTTTCACCACTCTTATTCAACATAGTTCTGGAAGTCCTAGCTACAGCAATCGGACAATAAGAAAAAAGAAAAGGCATCCAAATAGGAAAAGAAGAAGTATAACTGTCACTATTTGCAGATGATATGATATTGTATATTTAACACCCTAAAGTCTCAGTCAAAAAACACCTGAACCTTATAAATGAATTCATCAAGGCGGCAGGATGTAAAAGTAATACTCAGAAATCAGAGGCATTTCTACATACCAACAATGAAATATCACCAAAGGAAATTAAGAAAACAATCTCCTTCAATATTGCAGCCAAAAAAATAAAGTACCTAGGAGTAAATTTAACCAAGGAGGTTAGGGACTTCTACTCGGAAAATTATAGAACATTGAAAAAAGAAATCAAGGAAGATACAAACAAGTGGAAGCATATACTGTGCTCATGGCTAGGAAGAATAAACATCATTAAAATGTCTATATTACCCAAAGCAATTAATAAATTCAATGCAATACCAATTAAAATACCAATGACATACCTCAAAGATATAGAACACATATTCCAAAAATTTATATGGAACCAAAAAAGAACACGAATAGCCTCAGCAATCTTAAAAAAAAATAAAGCAGGAGGTATCACTCTTCCAGATATCAAGGTTTATTATAAGGCCATTATACTCAAGACAGCCTGGTACTGGCATAAGAACAGGCACAGAGATAAATGGAACAGAACAGAGAACCCAGAAATAAACCCACAGCTTTATGGACAACTGATATTTGACAAAGGAGGAAAGAACATACAATGGAGTAAAGACAGCCTCTTTAACAAATGATTTTCGGAAATTTAGACATCTACCTGCCAAAAAATGAAACTAGATCATCAACGTACAGCATTCACAAAAACAAACTCAAAATGGATAAAAGACTTAAATATAATCCATGGAACCATAGCATCTTAGAAGAAAACATAGGCAGCAAGGTCTCCGATATCTGTAGCAGCACTAAATTCGCAGATTAATTTCCACCGGCAACTGAAATAAAAGGCAAGATAAACAAGTGGGACTATATCAAACTAAGAAGTTTTCACATCTAAAGACAATAGGAACAGAAAAAAACGACAAACCACACAATGGGGGAACATATTCGACAGCACAACTGATAAGGGGTTAATAACTAAAATTTATAAAGAACTTATAAAACTCAACACCAGGGAGACAAACAACCCAATCAAAAAATGGGCAAAAGAAATGAATAGAAATTTCTCCAAAGAGGACATACAGATGGCCAATACGCATATGAAAAAATGTTCAACATCACTAATCATTAGAGAATTGCAAATTAAAACCACAATGAGATATCACCTCACATTTGTCAGAATGGCACTCATCAGCAAATCAACACCGTATAAGTGTTGCAGAGGATGTGGAGAAAAAGGAACCCTTCTGCAGGGCTGGTGAGAATGCAGACTGGTGCAGCCACTCCAGAAAACAGTTTGGAGATTCCTCAGAAAATTAAAAACCCAACTGCCTTTTGACCCAGCTATCCCACTTTTAGGAATATAACCTAAGAACACCATAGCATTGTTCGAAAAGAAGAAATGTGCCTCCATGTTCGTGGCAGCATTGTTCACAATAGCGAATTTCTGGAACCTGCCCAAGAGTCCGTCAGAAGAAGAGTGGATTAAAAAGCTATGGTACATATATACTATGGAATACAACTCAGCCATAAGAAACGATGACATCGGATCATTTATAACAAAATGGATGTACCTTGAAAACATTATACAAAGTGAAATAAGTAAATCAGAAAAAAAAGAAAAACTGAGAACAGCATGATTACATACATAGGTGGGACATAAAAGTGAGAATATGAGACATGGACAAGAGAGTGGTAGTTATGGGATGGGGGAGGAAGGGAAGGGTGGAATAGGGAGGAGGGGAGGGTCACAGGGAAGGCCACAGAGGACAGTTTGACTTTTGGTGATGGGTATGCAACACAACTGAATGATAAGATAAACTGGAGATGTTTTCATTGTACATATGTACCCTGATTTACTGGTGTCACCCCATAAGAATTAATAATAATAAAATATATATGTAAAATTAAAAAAAAACTACCGTTAAACTAAAGGAGATTCTGAACTAAGAAATCTATTGTTTTTACTCATCAAGGACAGAATTTCATGTACTTTTTCCCTAATTGATATACATAATTGAATAAAACAACAAATGTGTTTTAAAACTAGACATATGTGTTTCTTTATACTTTGTGTTATTTTCCTCTTACTGTAAAACTGTATATCAATTTAAGATCCAGAATACATCCTAAAATTAATGTGAGATCATCACTCCTTCTTGCATATTGCCATTTGACAGTGTTAGAATACCTTTCTGGCCAACTGGAAAAAAGCGTGTTTTCAACCTTACTAAACAGCACAAATTTAACTAAAAGTCTGACTTTCTCACTTGAAAATCTTATAGTGTACAGAGAACTGCAAAGAGTAACACCTATAACAAAGCATTGAAACGCGTTGTTTGTATGCATCAGAGTGAACAATGGACGTGTTTTACGTATTTACATGAAAAATCAACCTATGTGTTATCTGAAACAGTTTTATATATCTATTGGAGAGTCACTTTCCATGCTCAATTCATACACTTTTCTTTGGGTTTAGTATGTGTACAACATTCTGAAGTGAGCATTGAAGGATATACAAAAATCAGTGTTAAAACTATGAGAAAATGATTACTATTTTAACATATTTTATTAGGGGAGAGAACTTGCTTCCAAACTCTAAATTCAACTTCTCTGTTATCATAAACAAGTAACTTATATTTCATATAGGCAGCAAGTACAATTTAACTGCACATGTAGAAGAAATGTTCCAGGGCCCTTTGAAGAAACACAAGTTATATAAACTATTTAACTCTACAGTACTAGTAAAGGAAATTCTGAACTAAGAAACCTATTTTTTCCTCTCATCATGAATAGAACCTCATGTATTTTTTACTCTAATTGATCGACATAATTAAAGAGAACCACAAATGTGTTTTAAAACTTCAAAGAAATGTTTCTCTACACTATGTGTTATTTTACTCTTACTCTAAACCTGTATTACAAACTAAGATCGAGAAGATATCTTAACTTTAATGTGAGTTCATGATTGTTCTAGATTATTGCCATTTGGCAGTGTTAGAATACCTTTTTGAACAACTGCCAAAATATTTGTTTAAATGGTTAGTTAACAGCATAAATTTTACTATGAGTCCAGCATTCTTACTTGAAAATATTTCATTCTACAAATGATTGCGAAGAGTAACACATACAATAAAGCATTGAAATGCATTGTTTCTATGCATCAGATTGAAGGATCACTTTTTTTTTACATATTTTCATGAAAAATCAACTACTGTTTTATCAGAAACTGTTTCATATATCTATTGCAAAGTCATTTTACATATTCAATTCATACACCTTTTTATTGTGTTCATTCTGTGTAAAACCTTCTGAATTGAGCATTGCAGGACATACAAAAATCAGTGTTAAAACGATGATTATTATTTTGAATTATTTCGTTAGTTCACAGAACATGCTTCAATACTGTGAATTGTACTTCTGTGTTATCAGATACAAGGAACCTTTATCTCACATAGGCAGAACGTACAATTTAATTGCACATATAGAACAAATGTTCCAGGGCCATTAGAAGAAACACTAGTTATATAAACTATTTAACACTACAGTTAAAATGAAGAAGATTCTAAACTAAGAAACCTATTGTTTCCTCTCATCATGAACAGAATTTCATTTAATTTTACCCTAATTGCTCTACATAATTAATGAGAACCACAAATGTGTTTTAAAACTGCAAAGAAATGTTAATCTACAGTGTGTTATTTTACTCTTACTGTAAACCTTTATAACACACTAAGATCTAAAAGATATGCTAACATTAATGTGAGCTCTACAGTTTTGTAGCTTATTGCCATTTGGCAGTGTTAGAATAACTGTTTGAACAATTGTGAAAGAATGTGTTTAAACTGCGTAACTAGCAGCACAAATTTTAGTGAGTCTAGCATTCTTACTTGAAAATCTTACAGTGTACAGAGAACTGGTAAGAGTAACGTGTATAATGAATTGTTGAAATGCGTTGTTTCTATGCATCCGATTGTCTGGTCCACAGTTTTTACATATATATGTGCATCAAAAATTCAACTTCTCAGTTATAAGAAACTCATATTTCTATTGGAAAGTCTTTTTATATGTTAAACCCATGCACGTTTTTTTTGTGTTCAGTATGTGTACAATATTCTGAGTGAACATTGCAAGATATACAAAAATCCGAGTTAAAACTATGAGTAAAATATTATACTTTTAAATTATTTTATTAAGGCAGAGAACATGCTTCAACCCTCTGAAAGTATTCTGTGCCAGTGTTAATTAGCACTATCTTTAACAGCCACAGTATATAGAATTTCAACAATGAAACTCTCATTCCCTTGGTTAGCAAATGCAACACCATCAAGCTGTATAGTGAGGATACTACCTGATAAAGTTACGAAGTGTTCAGCTTATTAAATGTAGCAGTGCATGTCGGAACCTTCTTTTTCTCTGTTGAATTAAAAAGAACGGTGTTTAGTAAAAAAATTAATACAAATTTTGCACTCACTGTTTATGTTCTGTAACTGAATTTAATGGCTAGGTTCTTAGTTCTTTGAAATATAGTTCTGGGTGAAGTTGTGCAAAGATTATTTTACACTTCTATGGTGAGCATATTCCAGAGCTGATGTTAATGCTTTTTTACAAGTGTCATTTACCTTTTTTGGGGGTTTGAGTTTGTGTAGAAAAGAAATTTAAATATTTTGAGCAAGCTTCACTCATATGTACATGTGGAATTACTTAAAATATGACCTGAAGAGTTTATATTTTTCTTCTCTGCACATCTCGGTCAACACTGTCTTTCAAGCTGATGTTACATAAAGCTTTCTTTTTAAATAATCACTGCTTATTATATGAAATGCGCATGTCTTAGAATGCTGAGTTTATTAAAAAATCGCATTTGTTATGTAAATTGAAAAACATTTGTTTCAACAGATATTTCTACCTTGAAGATAACACTATTTAATCTAAATTCAGAAGTAACTGTTATGTAACATAAACAGCAAGTACAAGTTAACTGCACAAGTACAGAAAATGTTCCAGGGCCATTATAAGAAAGACTAGTGATGTATACTTTATTTAAAACTAAAGTTAAACTGAAGGAGATTCTGAAGTAAGAAATCAATTGTTTTTTCTCATCAAGGACAAATTTTCATGTAATTTTTTTCTAATTGATATACATAATTAAATAAAACCACAAATGTGTTTTAAAACTGCCAATAAATGTTTCTGTAAACTTTCTATTATTTTGCTTTTACTGTAAAACTCTATATCAAATTAAGATCCAGAATATATCGTAAAGTTAATGTGAGATCCTCACTCTTTCTCGCTTATTGCCATTTGAAAGTTTTGGAATACCTTTCTGGCCAACTGGAAAAGAGTGTGTTTTAAAACGTTACTAAACAGCATAAATTTAACTAAAAGTCTTACTTTCTTACTTGAAAATCTTATAATGTACAGAGAACTGCAAAGAGTAACACCTATAACAAAGCATTGAAATGCGCTGTTTGTATGCATCAGAGTGAATAATGGATATGTTTTACATATTTACATGAAATATCAACCTCTGTGTTATCAGAAACAGTTTTATATATCTATTGCAAAGTTATTTTACATGTTCAATTAATACACCTTTTTTTTGCTTTCATTCTGTTTAAAACCTTCAGAAGTGAACATTGCAGAACATACAAAAATAATTGTTATTACTATGAGAACATTATTATTTTAATTTATTTTATTAGTGCAGAGAACATGCTTCAATACTGTGAATTCTATTCCTGTGTTAACAGAAACAAGGAACTTTAATCTGACATAGGCAGCAAGTAAAATTTAAGTGCACATGTACAGCAAAAGTTCCAGGGCCATTAGAAGAAACATTAGTTATATAAACTATTTAACACTACAGTTAAAATGAAGAAGATTCTGAGCTAAGAAACCTATTTTTTCGTCTCATCATGAACAGAACCTCATGAATTTTCTAAACTAATTAATCAACATAATTAAAGAGAACCACTAATGTGTTTTAAAACTACAAAGAAATGTTTCTCTACACTATGTGTTAATTTACTCTTCCTCTAAACCTGTATAACAAACTAAGATCTAGAAGATATGTTAACTTTAATGTGAGCTCATCAGTCTTCTAGATTATTACCATTTAGCAGTTAGAATACCTTTTTGAAATACTGCCAAAGAATGTGTTTAACTGGTTTGTTAACAGGAAAAATCTTACTATGAGTCTAGCATTCTTTCTTGAAAATCATACATTTTACAAATAACTGCTATGAGTAACACATACAATAAAGCATTGAAATGCGTTGTTTCTATGAATCAGATTGAATGACCCACATTTTCTTACATATTTAGATAAAAAATCAACTCCTGTTTTATCAGAAACCATTTCATATATCTACTGAAAAGTCATTTTACATGTACAATTCATAAACCATTTTTTGTGCACAACGTTCTGAAGTGAGCATTGCAGGATATACAAAAATCACTGTTAAAACTATAAAAAAAATGATTATAATTTTAACTAATTTCATTAGGGCTGAGAACATGCTGCATTACTTGGAAAGCATTGTGTGCCAAGGTTAGTTAGCACTGTCTAAAACAACCACAGTATATAGAATTTGAGCAGTGAATCTCTCATTCTCTTGCAATACCTTCAAGATGTATAGTTCCTATACATCCTGATAAAGTTACACTGTGTTCTGCTCATTATAAATAGCAGTGCTTGTCAGAATCTTCTTTTTCTTTATTGAATTAAAAATACTGAGGTTTATAACACAGTAATGCCATTTTAGCACTCACTGCTAACGTTCTCTAAGTGAATACAATGGGGAGGTCCTTAGTTCCTTGAATTATATTTCTGGGTGAAGTTTTGCAAAGATTATTTTATACTACTATGATGAGCATATACTAGAACAGATGTTAATGCTTGGTTTAAAGTGTCATTTACCTTTTTCTTGTCCATGAGTTTGAGTTGAAATAAAATTTAAATATTTTGAGCTAGCTGCACTCATATTTACACGTGGAGTTACTTGTAATTTGACCTGAAGCATTTAAATTTATCTTGTCTGTACATCTCGCTCAAAAATGTCTTTCAAGCTGATGTTAGATAAAGCTTTCTTTTTAATTAATCACTGCTTATTATAGGAAATACACATGTATAAGAATGCTGAGTTCATTAACAATCGAAATCCTTACGTAAATTGGAAGACCATTGTATAAACAAATATTTCTACCTTGAAGATAATACTAGTAAATACTAATTTAAAATTAACTTTTATCTTGCATGAACCGCAAGTACATTTTAACTAAAAAAGTACAGAAAATGTTCCAGGGCCATTATAAGAAAGACTAGTGATGTAAATTTTATCTATCACTACAGTTAAACTAAAAAAGATTCTGAACTAAGAAATCTATTGTGTTTTCGCATCAACGACAGAATTTTATGTATTTTCTAAACTAATTAATCTACATAATTAAATAGAACCACAAATGTGTTTTAAAACTGAAAAGAGAGCTTTTTCCACACTGTGCGTGAATTTACTCTTACTGAAAACCTGTATAACACACTGATACAGAAATATCCTAAGTTTAATGTGAGCTCATCAGTCTTTCTCGCTTAATGCCATTTGACAGCATTGGAATACCTTTCTAGCCAACTGCAAAAGTGTGTTTTCACTCCTTACTAAAAAAAAAACAAAACTAAAACTCTGTCATACGTACATGAAAATCTTATCTTGTATAGAGAACTGCTAAGATTAACAAATACAATAAAGCATTAGAATGCATAGTTTCTATGCATAGGATAGAAAAATTTACGTTTTTAACATATTTACATAAAAAATCAACTCCTGTTTTTATCAGAAACTGTTTTATATATCTATTGCAAACGCATTTTACATGTTCAATTCCTGCACCTTTTTATTGCATTCATTCTGTTTACAAACTTCTGAAGTGAGCATTGCAGGACATACAAAAATCAGTGCTAAAACTATGAGAAAATGATTGTTATTTTGACTTATTTCATTAGTGCAGAGTACATGCTTCAATACTATGAATTCTAATTCTGTATTATCAGAAACAACAAACTTTTATCTCACAGACAGCAAGTACAATTTAAGTGCACATGTACCGCAAATGTTCCAGGTCCATTAGAAGATACACTAGTTATATAAACTATTTAACACTACAGTTAAAATGAAGAGGATTCTAAACTAAGAAACCTAATGTTTCCTCTCATCATGAACAGAATTTCTTGTAATTTTTACCCTAATTGGTTTACATAATTAAGAGAACCACCAATTTGTTTTAAAACTGCAAGGAAATGTTGATCTACACTATGTTATTTTACTCTTACTGTAAACCTTTATAACAAACTAAGATCTAGAAGATATGCTAAATTTAATGTGAGCTCATCAGTTTTTTAGCTTATTGGCATTTGACAGTGTTAGAATAACTGATTATACAACTACCAAAGAATGTGTTTAATCTGCGTAACTATCAGCACAAATTTTACTGAGTCTAGCATTCTTACTTGAAAATCTTAGAGTGTACAGAGAACTGCGAAGAGTAACGTGTATAATGAATTATTGAAATGCATTGTTTCTATGCATCCGATAGTCTGGTCCACGGTTTTTACATAAATATGGGCATGGAAACTTCAATTTCTCAGTTACCAGAAACTCATATTTCTATTGAAAGGTCTTTTTATATGTTCAACCCATGCAAGTTTTGTGTTCAGTATGTGAACAACATTCTGAGTGAGCATTGCAGGGTATACAAAAATCAGAGTTAAAACTATAAGAAATTAATTATAATTTTAAGTTATTTCACTAGGGCAGAGAACATGCTTCAATACTCCGAAAGCATTCTGTGTCAGGGTTAGTTAGCACTGTATAAAACAGCCACAGTATATAGAAGTTCAACAGTGAAACTCTCATTCCCTTGGATAGCAAATACAACAGCATCAAGCTGTATAGTGATGATACTACCTGATAAAGTTACAAAGTGTTCTGCTGATTAGAAGAAGCAATGCTTGTCAGAACTTTCCTTTTCTCTGTTGAATTAAAAAATACATGTTTAATAACATAGTAATACCAATTTTGCATTCACTGTTTATGTTCTGTAACTGAACACAATGGGGAGGTCCTTAATTTTTTGAAATTTAGTTCTGGGTGAAGTTGTCCGAAGATTATTTTATACTTCTATGTTGAGCATATTCCAGAACAAATGTTAATGCATGGTTACAAGTATCATTTATTTTTGTTGGGTTTGAGTTTCTTTAGAAATGAAATTTAAGGATTTTGAGCAAGCTTTACTCATATGTACATGTGAAATTACTTAAAATTTGACCTGAAGCATTCATATTTTTCTTGTCTGCACATCTCGGGCAAAAATGTCTTTCAAGCTGATGTTACATAAAGCTTTCTTTTTAATTAATCACAGCTTATTATATGAAATGCACATGTCTTAGAATGCTGAGTTCATTAAACAATCGTATTTCTTACATAAATTGAGAGACAATTCTGTAAACAGATATTTCTACCTGAAGATAACACTATTTAATCCTAATTTAGAAGTAAATTTTATCTAACATAAACAGCAAGTACAAGTTAACTGCGAAAGTACAGAAAATGTTACAGGGCCATTTTAAGAAAAACTAGTGATATAAACTTTATTTAAAACAATATAAAGTTAAACTAAAGAAGATTCTTTACTGACAAATATATTGTTTTTTCTAATTAAGGACAGAATTTCATGTACTTTTCCCCTAATTGATTTACATAATTAAATAAAACCACCAATGTGTATTAAAACTGCAAATAATTGTTTCTGTAAACTTTGTATTATTTTGCTCTTACTGGAAAACTGTATGTTAAATTAAGATCCAGAATATATCCTAAAATTAATCTGAGATCATCACTTTTTCTCACTTATTGCCATTGAACAGTGTTAGAATACCTTTCTGACCAACTGGAAAAGAGTGTGTTTTACTACCTTACTAAACAGCACAAATTTAACTCAAAGTTTGGCTTTCTTACCTGAAAATCTTATAGTGTACAGAGAACTGCAAAGAGTAACACCTATAACAAAGCATTGAAATGCTATGTTTGTATGCGTTAGAGTGAATAATGGACGTGTTTTACATATTTTTATGAAAAATCAAACTCTGTGTTATCAGAAACAGTTTTATATATCTATTGGAAATTCACTTTCCATGCTCAATGCATACATGTTTCTTTGTGTTTAATATGTGTACAACATTCTGAAGTGAGCATTGCAGGATATACAAAAATCATTGTTAAAACTATAAGAAAATGATTTTTATTTTAACTTATTTCATTAAAAAACAGAACTTGCTTCCAAACTCTGAAATAAACTTCTCTGTTATCAGAAACAACTTATATTTCACATAGGCAGCAAGTACAATTTAACTGCACATGTAGAAGAAATGTTCCAGGCCCATTAGAAGAAACACTAGTTATATAAACTATTTAACACTACAGTTAAAATGAAGAGGATTCTAAACTAAGAAACCTATTGTTTGCTCTCATCCTGAACAGAATTTCATATACTTTTTACCCTAAATTGTCTACATAATTAAAGAGAACCATAAATGTGTTTTAAAACTGCAAAGAAATGTTAATCTACACTGTCTTATTTTACTCTTACTGTAAAGCTTTCAACAAACTAATATCTAAAATATATGCTAACTTTAATATGAGCTCATCAGTTTTGTAGCTTATTGCCATTTGGCAGTTTTAGAATAAATGTTTGAACAACTGCCAAAGAATGTGTTTAAACTGCGTACCTGACAGCTAAAATTTTACTGAGTCTAGCATTCTTACTTGAAAATCTTACAGTGTACATAGAACTGGTAAGAGTAACTTGTATAATGAATTGTTGAAATGCGGTGTTTCTATGCATCCGATTATCTGCTCCACTGTTTTTATATAAATATGTGTATCCAAAATTCAACTTCTCATTTCTGAGAAACTCATATTTCTATTGGAAATTCTTTTTATATATTCAACCCATGCACGTTTTTTTCTGTTCAGTATGTGTACAACATTCTGAGTGAGCATTGCAGGATATACAAAAATCAGAATTAAAACTATGAGAAAATGATTATAATTTTAAATTATTTCATTAGGGCAGAGAACATGTTTCAATACTCTGAAAGCATTCCGTGCCAGTGTTAATTAGCACTGTCTAAAACAGCCACAGTATATAGAAGTTCAACAGAAAAACTCTCATTCCCTTGGTTAGCAAATGCAACAGCATCAAGCTGTATAGTGATGACACTACCTGATAAAGTTACAAAGTGTTCTGCTGATTAGAAGTATCTGTGCTCTTCAGAAACTTCTTTTTCTCTGTTCAATTAAAAGATTCTGTGTTTAATAACAAAGTAATACCAATTTTTCACTCACTGTTTATGTTCTGTAACTGAACATAATAAAAAGGTCCTGCGTTCTTTGAAATATATTTCTGGGTGAAGTTGTGCAAAGATTATTTTATACTGATATGCTGAGCATATTCCAGAACAGATGTTAATGCTTGTTTACAAGTGTCATTTAAATTTTTGTTGGGTTTGAGTTTATGTAGAATTTAAATTTAAGTATTTGTGAAAGCTTCACTCATATGTACCTGTGAATTACTTAAAATTTGACCTGAAGTGTTTATATTTTTCTTGTCTGCACATCTCGGTCAAAACTGTCTTTCAAGCTGATGTTACATAAAGCTTTCTATTTAATTAATCACTGCTTATTATATGAAATGCACATGTCTTAAAATGCTGAGTTCATTAAACAATTGCATTTCTTATGTAAATTGAAAGACCATTGTGTAAACAGATATTTCTATCTTGAAGATAACACAATTTAATCCTAATTTAGAAGGAACTTTTATCTAACATAAACAGCAAGTACAAGTTAACTGTGCAAGTACAGAAAATGTTCCAATGTCATGATAAGTAAGACTAGTGATGTAAACTTTATTTAAAGCTACAGTTAAACTAAAGGAGATTCTGAACTAAGAAATACATTGTTTTATCACATGAAGGACAGAATTTCATGTTCTTTCCCCCTAATTGATCTACATAATTACAGAAAACCACAAATGTGCTTTAAAACTGCAAATAAATGTTTCTGTAAACTTTGTGTTATTTTGCTCTTACTGTAAAACTGTATATCAAATTAAGATCTAGAATATATTCTAAAATTAATATGAGATCATCACCCTTTCTCGCTTATAGCCATTTGACAGTGTTAGAATACCTTTCTGGCAAACTGGAGAAGAGTGTGTTTTGAAACCTTACTAAAAAGCACAAATTTAACTAAAAGTTTGGCTTTCTTACTTGAAAATCTTATAGTGTACAGAGAATTGCAAAGAGTAACACCTATAACAAAGCATTGAAATGGGCTGTTTGTATGCATCAGAGTGAACAATGGACGTGTTTTACATATTTACATGAAAATCAACCTCTGTGTTATCAGAAACAGTTTTATATATCTATTGGAAAGTCACTTTCCATGCTCAATTCATACACATTTCTTTGTGTTCACTATGTGTTTTACATTCTGAAGTGAGTATTGCAGGATATACAAAAATCAGTGTTAAATCTATGAGAAAATGATTATTATTTTAATGTATTTCATTAGGGGAGAAAACTTGCTTCGAAACTCTGAATTCAAATTATCTGTTATCAGAAACAAGTAGCTTATAGTTCACATAGGCAGCAAGTACAATTTAACTGCACATGTAGAAGAAATTTTCCAGGGCCCTTCGAAAAAACACAAGTGTTATAACCTATATAACTCTACAGTAAAACTAAAGGGGATTCTGAACTAAGAAACCCGTTTTTTTCCTCTTATCTTAAACAGAATCTCATGTATTTTTTACACTAATTGATGTACATAATTAAAGAGAACCACAAATGTGTTTTAAAATTTCAAAGAAATGTGTCTCTACACTATGTGTTATTTTACTCTTACTCTAAACTTGTATAACAAACTAAGATCGAGAAGATATCCTAACTTTAACGTGAGTTCATCAGTCTTTTAGATTATTGCCATTTGGCAGTGTTAGAATGCCTTTTTGAACAACTGTAAAAAAATGTGTTTAAACTCGATAGTTAACAGCACAAATGTTAATATGTGTCTAGCCTTCTTACTTGAAAATCTTACATTCTACAAATAACTGCTAAGAGTAACGCATTCAATAAAGCATTGAAATGCGTTGTTTCTATGAATCGGAATGAATGATCAAGCTTTTACATATTTACATGAAAAATCAACTCCTGTTTTATCAGAAACCGTTTCATATGTCTATTGGAAAGTTATTTTACATGTTCAATTCATACACCATTATTTGTGTTCATTATATGTACAACGTTCTGAAGTGAGCATTGCAGGATATAGAAAAATCGGTGTTAAAAGTATAAAAAAATGATTATAATTTTAACTTATTTCATTAGGGCAGAAAAAATGCTTCATTACTTTGAAAACGTTGTGTGCCAGGGTTAGTTAGCTCTGTCTAAAAGAGCCACAGTATATAGAAGTTGAACATTGAATCTCTCATACTCTTGGTGAGCAAATGCAACAGCATCCAGATGTACAGTTCCTATACTACCTAATAAAGTTACACATGGTTCTGCTCATTAGAAGTAGCAGTGCTTGTCAGAATCTTCTTTTCTTTATTGAGTTAAAAAATACTGTGTTTTATAACACAGTAATGCCAATTTAGCACTCAATGCTAAATTGTTCTCTAATTGAACATAATCGAAAGGTCCTTAATTCTTTAATATATAGTTCTAGATGAAGTTGTGAGAAGATTATTTTATACTCCTATGATGAATATATTCCAGAACAGATGTTAATGCTTGGTTAAAAGTGTCATTTACCTTTTTCTTGTCTATGATTTTCTGTTGAAATTATATTTAAGTATTTTGAGCTAGTTGCACTCATATTTCCACGTGGAATTACTTGTAATTTGACCTGAAGCGTTTACATTTATCTTGTCTGTACATCTCGCTCAAAAATGTCTTTCAAGCCTATGTTAGATAAAGCTTTTTTTTCATTAAATGCTGCTTATTATAGGAAATGCACATGACTTAGAATGCTGAGTTCATTAAAAAATCCCATTCCCTTCATAAATTGGAAGATCATTGTGTAAAAAGATATTTCTACCTTGAAGATAACACTAGTAACTCCTAATTTAGAAGTAACTTTTATCAAGCATGAACAGCAAGTACATTTTAACTGCACAAGTAAAGAAAATGTTCCACAGACATTAAAAAAATACTAGTGATGTAAACTTTATCTATCACTACAGTTAAACTAAAAAGATTCTGAACTAAGAAATCTATTGTTTTTCCTCATGAAGGCCATAATTTCATGTACTTTCTACCCTAATTAATCTACATAATTAAATAGACCCACAAATGTGTATTAAAACTGCAGAGAAATCTTTCTCTGCACTGTGCGTGAATTTAATCTTACTGATAATCTATATAACACACTGATTGAGAGTATCCTAAGTTTAATATTTTTCTCGCTTATTGCCATTTGACAGTGTTGGAATACCTTTCTAGCCAACTGCAAAAGTGTGTATTCACTCCTTACTAAACAGCACAATTTAACTAAAAGTCTGGCATTCTTACTTGAAAATCTTACATTGTACAGAGAACTGCTAAGAGTAAGACATACAATAAAGCATTGAAATGCATTTTTTTTATGCTTCAGATTGAAGGATCCACGTTTTTTACATATTTACATGAAAAATCAACTGTTTCATCAGAGACTATTTCATGTATCTATTGCAAAGTCAATTTAAATGTTCAATTCATACACCTTTTTATTGAATTCATTATGTGTACAACCTTCTGTAGTGAGTATTGCATAACATAGAAAAATCAGTGTTAAAACTATGAGAAAATGATTATTAATTTGACTTATTTCATTAGTGCAGAGAACATGCTTCAATACTGTGAATTTTACCCCTGTGTTATAAGGATCAAAGAACTCTTATCTCACATAGGCAGCAAGTACAATTTAAGTGCACATGTACAGCAAATGTTCCAGGGCCATTAGAAGAAACACTAGTTATATAAACTATTTAACACTACAGTTAAAATGAAGAGGATTCTAAACTAGGAAACCTATTGTTTCCTCTAATTATAAACAGAATTTCATGTACTTTTTACCCTATATTGGTCTACATAATTAAAGAGAACCAGCACTGCTTTGTAAAACTGCAAAGAAATGTTAATCTACACTGTGTTATTTTACTCTTACTGTAAACCTTTATAACAAACTAAGATCTAGAAGATATGCTAACCTTAGTGTGAGCTCATCAGTTTTGTAGCTTATTGCCATTTTGCAGTGTTAGAATAACTGTTTGAACAACTGCCAAAGAATGTGTTTAAACTGCGTACCTATCAGCTCAAATTTTACTGAGTCTAGCATTTTTACATGAAAATCTTACAGTGTACAGAGAACTGCGAAGAGTAACGTGTATAATGAATAGTTGAAATGCGTTGTTTTTATGCATCATATTGTCTGGTCCACGGTTTTTTCGTAGATATGTGCATCAAAACTTCCACTTCTCAATTATCAGAAACTCACATTTCTATTGGAAATTCTTTTTATATGTTCAACTCATGTACGTTTTTTTGTGTTCAGTATGTGTAAAAAATTCTGAGTAAGCATTGCAGGGTATACAAAAATCAGAGTTAAAACTGAGACAATGTTTATAATTTTAAGTTATTTCATTAGGGCAGAGAACATGCTTCAATACTCTGAAAGTATTCCATGCCAGTGTTAATGAGCACTGTCTGAAAGAGCCACAATATATAGAAGTTCAACAGTGAAACTCTCATTCTCTTGGTTAGCAAACGCAACAGCATCAAGCTGTATAGAGGTATTAGTACCTGATAAAGTTACAAAGTGGTGTGCTGTTTAGAAGGAGCAGTGCTTGTCAGAATCTTCTTTATCTCTGTTGAATTAAAAAATACGGTGTTTAACAACAGAGTAATACCAATTTTGCACTCACTGTTTATGTTCTGTAACTATACGTAATAAGGAGGTCCTTAGTTCTTTGAAATATAGTTCTTGGTGACGTTGTGCAAAGATTATTTTATACTTTTATGCTGAGCATATTTCAGAACAGATGTTAATGCTTGGTTACAAGTGTCATTTACCCTTTTGTTGGGTTTGAGTTTGTGTAAAAATTAAATTTCAGCATTTTGAGCAAGCTTCACACATATGTATATGTGGAACTACTTAAAATTTGAGCTTAAGTGTTTATATTTTTTTGTCTGCACATCTCGCGCAAAAATGTCTTTCAAGATGATGTTACATAAGCCGTTTTTAAAATTATTCACTGCTTATTTTATGAAATGCACATGTCTTAGAATACTGAGTTCATTAAACAATCGTATTTCTTAAGTAAATTGAAGACCACTTTGTAAACAGATATTTCTACCTTGACTATAACATTATTTAATCCTAATTTAGAAGTAACTTTTATCTAACATAAACAGCAAGTACAAGATAACTGCAAGTACAGAAAATGTTCCAGGTCCATTATAAGAAGGACTAGTGATGTAAATTTTATTTAAAACTACAGTTATACTAAAGAAGATTGTTAACTAAGGAATCTATTGTTTTTTCTCATTAAGGGCAGAATTACACGTATTTTTCCTCTAATTGATCTACATAATTAAATAAAACCACAAATGTGTTTTAAAACTGCAAATAAGTGTTTCTGCAAACTTTGTCATATTTTGCTCTTACTGTAAAACTGTATATGAAATTAAGATGCAGAATGTATCCTAAAATTATAGTGAGATCATCACTCTTTCTCGCTTTTTGCCATTTGACAGTGTTAGAATACCTTTCTGGTCAACTGGAAAAGAGTGTGTTTTCAAACCTTACTAAACAGAACAAATTTAACTCAAAGTCTGGCTTTCTTACTTGAAACTCTTATAGTGTACAGAGAACTGCAAAGAGTAACACCTATAACAAAGCATTGAAATGTGTTGTTTGTATGCATCAGAGTTAATAATGGACGTGTTTTACATATTTGAATGAAAAATCAACCTCTGTGTTATCAGAAACAGTTTTATATATCTATTGGAAAGTCACATTCCATGCTCAATTCATACACGTTTCTTTGTGTTCAGTATGTGTACAACATTCTGAAGTGAGCATTGCAGGATATACAAAAATCAGTGTTAAAACTATGAGAAAATGATTCCTATTTTAACTTATTTCATTAGGGGAGAGAACTTGCTCCCAAACTCTGATTTCAACTTCTCTGTTATCAGAAACAAGAAACTTATATTTCACATAGGCAGCATGTACAATTTAACAGCACATGTAGAAGAAGTGTTCCAGGGCTCTTCGAAGAAACAAAATTTATGTAAACTATTTAACTCTACAGTAAAACTAAAGGGGATTATGAACTAAGAAACCTATTTTTTTTCTCATCATGAACAGAATTTCATGTATTTTCCACACAAGTTGATATACATATTTAAAGAGACCAACAAATTTGTTTTTAAACTGCAAAGACATGTGTCTCTACACTATGTGTTATATTACTCTCACTGTATACCTGTACGACAAACTAAGGTCGAGAAAATATCCTAACTTTAATGTGAGTTCCTCAGTCTTCTAGATTATTACCATTTGTCAGTGTTAGAATACCTTTTGAACAACTGCCAAAGAATGTGTTTAAACTGATTAGTTAACAGCACAAATTTGACTATGAGTCTAGCATTCTGACTTGAAGATCTTACATTGTACAGAGAACTGCTAAAAGTAACATACAAGAAAGCATTGAAATGCGTTGTTTCTATGAATCAGATAGAATGATCCACGTTTTTTACATATTTACATGGAAAATCCACTCCTGTTTTATCAGAAACCCTTTCATATGTCTATTGGAAAGTCATTTTACATGTTCAATTCAAACACCATTTTTTGTGTTCATTACGTGTACAACGTTCTGAAGTGAACATTGCAGTATATACAAAAGTCGGTGTTAAAACTATAAAAAATGATTATAATTTTAACTTATTTCATTAGGGCAGAAAATGCTTCATTACTATGAAAGCGTTGTGTGCCATGGTTAGTTAGCACTGTCTAAAAAAGCCACAGTATATAAAAGTTGAACAGTGAATCTCTCATTCTCTTGGTGAGCAAATCCTACAGCATCAAGATATATAGTTCCTGTACTACCTGATAAAGTTACACATGGTTCTGCTCATTAGAATTTTCAGTGCCTGTCAAAATGTTCCTTTTCTTTATTGAATTAAAAAATACTGCATTTTATAACACAGTAATGCCAATTTAGCACTCACTGCTAACGTTCTGTAAAGGAACATAATGGGGAGGTCCTTAGTTCTTTGAAATATAGTTCTGGGTTAAGTTGTGCGAAGATTATTTTATACTTCTATGCTGAGCCTATTCCAGAACAGATGTTAATGCTTGGTTAAAAGTGTCACTTACCTTTTTCTTGTCTACGAGTATGTTTTGAAATGAAATTTAATTATTTTGAGCTAGTTGCACTCATATTTACACGTGGAATTACTTGTAATATGACCTGAAGCGTTTATATTTATCTTGTCTGTACATTTTGCTCAAAAATGTCTTTCAAGCTGATGTTAGAGGAAGCTTTCTTTTTAATAAATTGCTGCTTATAATAGGAAATGCACATGTCTTAGAATGCTGAGTTCATTAAACAATCGAATTTCTTATGCATATTTGAAGACCATTGTGTAAACAGATATTTCTACTTTGAAGATAACTCTATTTAATCCCAATTTAGAAGAAACTTTTATCTAACATAAACAGCAAATACAAGTTAACTGAACAAGTACAGAAAATGCTCGAAGGCAATGATAAGTAAGACTAGTGATATAAATTTTATTTAAAACTACAGTTAAACTAAAGGAGATTCTGAACTAAGAAATCTATTGTTTTTTTTTTATCTAGAACAGAAATTCATGTACTTTTCCGATAATTGATCTACATAATTTAAAAAAAAACACAAATGTGTTTTAAAAGTGCAAATAAATGTTTCTGTAAACGTTGTAATATTTTGCTCTTACTGTAAAACTGTATATCAAATTAAGATCTAGAATATATCCTAAAATTAATGTGAAATTATCACTCTTTCACGCTTATTGCCATTTGACAGTGTTAGAATACCTTTCTGGCTAACTGTAAAAGAGTGTGTTTTAAAATCTTACTAAACAGCACAAATTTAACTCAAAGTCTGGCTTTCTTACTTGAAAATCTTATAGTGTACAGAGAACTGCAAAGAGTAACACCTCTAACAAAGCATGAAAATACGTTGTTTGTATGCCTCAGATTGAAAAATGGACGTGTTTTACATATTTACATAGAAAATCTACCTCTGTGTTATCAGAAACAGTTTTATATATCCATTTGAAAGTCACTTTTCATGCTCAATTCATACACGTTTCTTTGTGTTCAGTATGTGTACAACATTCTCACATGAGCATTGCCCGATATACTAAAATAAGTGTTAAAACTATGAGAAAATGATTATTATTTAATCTTAATTCATTAGAGAAGAGAACTTGCTTCCAACTCTATATTCAACTTCTCTGTTATCAGAAAAAAGTAACTTATATTTCACATAGGAAGCAAGTACAATTTAACTGCACATGTAGAAGAAATGTTCCAGTGCCCTTCAAAGAAACACAAGTTATATAATCTAATTAACTCTACAGTAAAATTAAAGGGGATTCTGAACAAAGAAACCTATTTTTTTCTCTCATCATGAACAGAATTTCATGTATTTTCTACACTGATTGAACTCCATAATTGAAGAGAACAACAAATGTGTTTTAAAACAGCAAGGAAATCTGTCTCTACACTATGTGTTATTTTACTCTTAACTAAACCTGTATGACAAACTGAGATTGAGAAGATATCCTAAATTTAATTCGAGTTCAACATTCTTCTAGATTATTGCTATTTGGCAGTGTTAGAATACCTTTTGAACAACTGCCAAAGAATGTGTTTAAACTGGTTAGATAACAGCACAAATTTTACTATGAGTCTAGCATTCTTAATTGAAAATCTTACATTCTACAAATACCTGCTAGGAGTAACACATACATTATAGCATTTAGATGAATTGTTTCTATGAATCAGATGGAATGATACACGTTTTTTACATATTTACATGAAAAATCAACTCCTGTTTTATCAGAAACCGTTTCATATATCTATTGGAAAGTCATTGTACATGTTCAATTCATACACCATTTTTGTGCTCATTATGTGTACAACGTTCTGAAGTGAGCATTGCAGAATATACAAAAATCGGTGTTAAAACTGTAAAAAAATGATCATAATTTTAACTTATTTCATTAGGGCCGAGAAAATGCATCATTACTTTGAAAGCGTTGTGTGCCAGTGTTAGTTAGCACTGTCTAATACAGCCACAGTATATAGAAGTTGAACAGTGAATCTCTCATTCCCTTGGTTAGCAAATGCAACAGCATCAAGCTATATAGTGATGATACTACCTGATAAATTACAAAGTGTTTTGCTGATTAGAAGTAGCAGTGCTTGTCAGAATCTTCTTTTTCTCTTATAAATTTAAAAATACGGTGTTTAATAACACAGTAATACCAATTTTGCACTCACTGTTTATGTTCTGTAACTGAACATAATGGGGAGGTCCTGAGTTCTTTGAAATATAGTTTTGGGTGAAGTTGTGCAAAGATTATTTTATACTTCTATGCTGAGCATTTTCCAGAACAGATGTTAATGCTTGGTTACAAGATTCATTTACCTTTTTGTTGGGTTTTAGTTTGTGTAGAAATGAAATTGAAGTATTTTGAGCAAGCTTCACTCATATGTACATGTGGAATTCCTTGAAATTTGACCTAAAGCCTTTATATTTTTCTCCTCTGCACATCTCGGTAAATCCTGTCTTTTAAGGTGATGTTACATAAAGCTTTCTTTTTAATTAATCACTGCTTATTATATGAAATGCACTTGTCTTAGAATGCTGAGTTCATTAAACAATCACATTTCTTATGTAAATTGAAAGACCATTGTGTAAACAGATATTTCTACCTTGAAGATAACACTAGTAAATCCTAATTTAGAAGTATCTTTAATATTGCATGAAAAGCAAGTACATTTTAACTACACAAGGTCAGAAAATGTTCCAGGGCCATTATAAGAATGAGTAGTGATGTAAACTTTATCTATCACTACAGTTAAATAAAGGAGATTCTGAACTAAGAAATCTATTGCTTTTCCTCATCAACGACAACATTACTTGTACTTTCTACCCTAATTAATCTATATAATTAAATAGAAACAGAAATGTGTGTTATAACTGCAGAGAAATCTTTTCCCATACTGTGCGTGATTTTACCCTTACTGAAACCTTATATAACACACAGATTCAGAAGTATCTAAGTTTAATGTCTTTCTCGCTCATTGCCATCTGACATTGTTGGAATAACTTTCTAGCCAACTGCAAAAGTGTGTTTTCACTTATTACTAAACAGCACAAATTTAACTAAAAGTCTGGCAATCTTACTTGAAAATCTTACATTGTTCAGATAACTGCTAAGAGTAACACATACAATAAAGCATGGAAATGCATTGTTGCTATGCATCAAATTGAAGGATCCAGGTTTTTTACATATTTACATGAAAAATCAACCTCTGTGTTATCAGAAACAGTTTTGTATATTTAATGGAAAGTCACTCTCCATGCTCAATTCTTACACGTTTTTTTTGGTTCAGTATGTGTACACCATTCTAAAGTGAGCATTGCAGGATATACAAAAATCAGTGTTAAAACTATGAGAAAATGATTACTATTTTAACTTATTTCATTAGGGGAGAGAACTTGCTTCCAAACCCTGAATTCAACTTCTCTGTTATCAGAAACAAGTAACTTATATTTCACATAGGCAGCAAGTACTATTTAACTGCACATATAAAAGAAATGTTCCAAGTCCCTTAGAGGAAACACAAGTTATATAAACTATTTAACTCTACAGTAAAACTAAAGGGGATTCTGAACTAAGAAACCTATTTTTTTTCTCATCATGAACAAAATCTCATGTACTTTCTACACTTGTTGATATACATAATGAAAAAGAACCACAAATGTGTTTTAAAACTGCAAAGAAATGTTTCTTTACACTATGTGTTTTATTACTCTTACTCTAAACCAGTATTACAAACTAAGATTGAGAAAATATCCTAACTTTAATGTGAGTTCATCAGTTCTAGATTATTGCCATTTTGCATTTTTAGAATACGTTTTTGAACAACAGCCAAAATATGTCTTTAAACTGGTTAGATAACAGCACAAATTTTACTGTGAGTCTAGCATTTTTACATGAAAATCTTACATTCTAAAAATAACTGCTAAGAGTAATACATACATTAAAGCATTGAAATGCGTTATTTCTATGAATCAGATAGAATGATCCACGATTTTTACATATTTACATGAAAAATCAACTCCTGTTTAATCGGAATCCGTTTCATATATCTATTGCAAAGTCATTTAACAAGTTCAATTCATACACCATTTTTTGTGTTCATTACGTTTACAACGTTCTGAAGTCAGCATTTCATGATATACAATAATCGGTGTTAAAACTATAAAAAAATGATTATTACTTTAACTTACTTCATTAGGGCAGAGAACATGCTTTATTACTTTGAAAGCGTGATGTGCCAGCGTTAGTTAGCACTGTCTAAAACAGCCACAGTAAATAGAAGTTGAACAGTGAATTTTTCATTCTCTTGGTGAGCAAATGCAACAACATCAAGATGTATATTTTTTCTGTACTACCTGATAAAGTTAAACAGTGTTCTGCTTATTGGAAGTAGCAGTGCTTGTCAGAATCTTCTTTTTTTATTGAAATAAAAAATACTGTGTTTTATAACACAGTAATGTCAATTTAGCAGTCACTGCTACTGTTCTGTAAATGAACATAATGGGGAGGTCCTTAGTTCTTTGAAATATAGCTCTGAATGAAGTTGTGAGAAGATTATTTTATATTTCTATGATGAGCATATTTCAGAACAGATGTAAATTCTTGGTTAAAAGTGTCATTTACATTTTTCTTGTCTATGAGTTTGTGTTGAAATGAAATTTAAGTATTTTGAGCTAGGTGCACTCATGTTCAAACTTAGAATTACTTGTAATTTGACCTGAAGCATTTATATTTATCTTGTCTGTACATCTCCCTCAAAAATGTCTTTCAAGCTGAAGTTAGATAAAGCTTTTTTTTAATAAATCGCTGCTTATTATTAAGAATGCACATGTCTTAGAATGCTGAGTTCATTAAACAATCGAATTCCTTACGTAAATTGGAAGACCATTGTGTAAACAGATATTTCTAGCTTGAAGATAACACTAGTAAATCCTAATTTAGAAGTAACTTTTATCTCCCATGAACAGCAAGTACATTTAACTGAATAAGTACAGGAAATGTTCCATGGCCATTAAAGAAAGACTAGTGATGTAAACTTTATCTATTACTACAGTTAAACTAAAGGAGATTCTGAACTAAGAAATCTATTGTTTTTCTCATCAATGACCAAATTTCATGTACTTTCTACCCTAATTAATCTACATAATTAAATAGAACCACAAATGTGTTTTAAAACTACAGAGAAATATTTCTCCACACTCTTCGTGAATTTACTCTTAGTGAAAAGCTATATAACAAACTGATTCAGAAGTATCCTAAGTTTAATGTGAGCTCATCAGTCTTTCTCGCTTATTGCCATTTGACCGTGTTGGAATACATTTCCAGCCAACTGCAAAATGTGTTTTCACTCCATATAAAACAGCACAAATTTAACTAAAATCGAGCATTCTTATTTGAAAATCTTATATTGTACAGAAAACTGCTAAGAGTAACACATACAATAAAGCATTGAAATTCATTATTTCTATGCATCACATTGAAGAATTTATGTTTTTTATTTATTTATATGGAAAATCAACTCTTGTTTTATCAGAAACTCATATATCTATTGCAAAGTCATTTTATAGGTACAATTCATACACCTTTTCATTGTGTTCATTATGTGTACAACCTTCTGAAGTGAGCATTGCAGGACATACAAAAATCAGTGATAAAACTATGAGAAATTTATTATTATTTTGACTTATATTATTAGTGCAGAGAACATACTTCAATACTGTGAAATCTACTCCTGTGTTATCAGAAAAAAGAAACTTTTATCTCACATAGGCAGCAAGTACAATTTAAGTGCACATGTACAGCAAATGTTCCAGGGCCATTAGAAGAAACACTAGTATATAGACTATTTAACACTACAGTTAAAATGAAGAAGATTCTAAACTAAGAAATCTATTGTTTCCTCCCATCATGAACAGAATTTCTTGTACTTTTTACCCTAATTGTTCTACATAATAAAAGAGAACCAAAAATGTGTTTTAATACTACAAAAAATATTTTAATCTACAATTTGTTATTTTACTCTTACTGTAAACCTTTATAACAAATGAAGATCTAGAATGTATGCTAACTTTAATGTAAGCTCATCAGTTTTGTAGCTTATTACCATTTGGCAGTGTCAGAATAATTGTTTGAACAACTGCAAATTAATGTCTTTATACTGCATACATAACAGCACAAATTTAACTGAGTCTAGGATTCTTACTTGAAAATCTTACATTGTACAGAGAACTACTAAGAGTACCGTGTATAATGAATTGTTGAAATGTGATGTTTCTATGCATCCCATTGTCTGGTCCACGGTTTATACATAGATATGTGCATCAAAAATTCAACTCAGTTATCAGAAACTCATATTTCTATTAAAAGTCTTTTTACACGTTTAAACCATACATGTTTTTTTGTGTTAAGTATGTGTACAATATTCTGAGTGAGAATTGCAGGATATACAAAAATCAGAGTTAAATCTATGAGAAAATGATTATAATTTTAAATTATTTAATTAGGACAGAGAACATGCTTCAATACTCTGAATGCATTCTGTGCCAGTGTTAATTAGCACTGTCTAAAACAGCCACTGTATATAGATGTTTAACAGTGAAACTCTCATTCCCTTGGTTAGCAAATGCAACAACATCAAGCTGTATAATGCCTATACTACCTGATAAAGTTACACAGTAGTTCTGTTCATTAGAAGTAGCAGTGCTTGTCAGAATCTTCTTTTTATTTTTATTGAATTAAAAATACTGTGCTTTATAACACAGTAATGCCAATTGAGCACTCACTTCTAACGTTCTTTAACTGAACATAATGGGGAGGTCCTTAGATCTTTGAAATATAGTTCTGGGTGAAGTTGTGCAAAGATTATTTTATACTTCTATGATGAGCATATTCCAGAACATATGTTAATGCTTGGTTAAAAGTGCCATTTACCTTTTTCTTGTTTATGAGTTTTTGTTGAAATGAAATTTAAGTATTTTGAGCCAGCTGCACTCATGTTCAAACTTGAAATTACTTGTAATTTGACCTGAAGTGTTTATATTTATCTTGTCTGTACATCTCCCTCAAAAATGTCTTTCAAGCTGAAGTTAGATAAAGCTTTTCTTTTTTTTTTAATTTTTATTTATTCATTTTAGAGAGGAGACACAGAGTGAGTGAGAGAGAGAGAGAGAGAGAAAGCGGGGAGGAGCTGGAAGCATCAACTCCCATATGTGTTTGACCAGACCAGTGCAGGGTTTTGAACTGGCGACCTCAGTGTTCCCAGGTCGAAGCTTTATCCACTGCGCCACCACAGGTCAGGCAAAGCTTTTCTTTTAATAAATCCCTGCTTATTATTAAAAATGCACATGTCTTAGAATGCTGAGTTCATTAAACAATCAAATTCCTTAAGTAAATTGGAAGACCATTGTGTAAACAGATATTTCTACCTTGAAGATAACACTACTAAATCCTAATTTAGAAGTAACTTTTATCTCGCATGAATAGCAAGTACATTTTAACTGCACAAGTACAGAAATTGTTCCAGGGTCATTATAAGAAAGACTATTGATGTAAACTTTATCTATAACTACAGTTAAACTAAAGGAGATTCTGAACTACAAAATCTATTGTTTTCTCTCATAAATGAACGAATTTCATGTACTTTCTACCCTAATTAATCTACATAATAAAATAGAACCACAAATGTGCTTTAAAACTGCAGAGTAATCTCTTTCCACACTGTGCGTGAATTTACTCTTACTGAAAACCTGTATAACACACTGATTCAGAAGTATCCTAACTTTAATGTGAGCTCACCAGTCTTTCCAGGTTATTGCCATTTGACCGTGTTGGAATACATTTCTAGACAACTGCAAAAGTGTGTTTTCACTCCTTACTACACAGCACAAATTTAAATAAAATCTGGCACTCTTACTTGAAAATCTTATAGTGTACAGAGAACTGCAAAGAGTAACACCTATAACAAAGCATTAAAATGCGTTGTTCGTATGCATCAGATTGAATAATTGACGTCTTTTGAATATTTACATGATAAATCAACCTCTGTCTTATCAGAAACAATTATATATATCTATTGGAAAGTCACTTCTCATGCTCAAATCATACACGTTTCTTTCAGTTCAGTATGTGTACAACATTCTGAAGTGAGCATTGCAGGATATACAAAAATCAGTGTTAAAACTATGAGAAAATGATTATTATTTTAACATGATTTATTAGGGGAGAGAATTTGCTTCCAAACCCTGAATTCTACTTCTCTGTTATCAGAAAGAAGCAACTTATATTTCACAAAGGCAGCAAGTACAATTTCCCTGCACATGTAGAGGAAATGTTCCAGTGCCATTCGAAGTAACACAAGTTATATAAACTATTTAACTCTACAGTAAAACTAAAGGGGATTCTGAACTAAGAATCCAATATTTTCCTATCATCAGGAACAGAATCTCCTGTATTTTCGACACTAATTGATCTACATAATTAAAGAGAACCACAAATGTGTTTTAAAACTGCAAAGAAATGTGTCTCTACACTATGTGTAATTTTACTCTTACTCTAAACCTGTATTACAAACTAAGATCAAAAAGATATCCTAACTTTTATGTGAGTTCATCAGTCTTCTGGATTATTGCCATTTAGCAGTGTTAGAATACTTTTTGAACAATTGCCAAAGAATGTGTTTAAACGGGTTAGTTAACAGCACAAATTTTACTGTGAGTCTAGTATTCTTACTTGAAATTCTTACATTCTACAAATAACTCCTAAGAGTAACACATACAAAAAAACATTAAAATGCATTGTTTCTATGCATCAGATTGAAGGATCCACGTTTTTTACATATTTACATGAAAAATCAACTCCTGTTTGATCAGAAACTGTTTCATATATCTATTGCAAAGTTATTTTACATGTTTAATTCATACACCTTTTTATTGCGTTTATTCTGTGTAGTACCTTCTGAAGTGAGCATTGCAGGACATACAAAAGTCATTGTTAAAACTATGAAAAAATGATTATTATTGTGACTTATTTTATTAGTGCAGAAAACATGCTTCAATACTGTGAATTCTACTCCTGTGTTATCAAAAACAAGGAACTTTTATCTCACATAGGAATCAAGTACAATTTAAGTGCACATGTACAGCAAAAATTCCAGGGCCATTTGAAGAAGCCCTAGTTATATAAACTATTTAACACTAAAGTTAAAATGAAGAAGATTCTAAACTAAGAAACCTATTGTTTACTCTCATCATGAACAGAATTTCATGTACTTTTTACCCTATTTAGTCTACATAATTAAGAGAACCACAAATGTGTTTTAAAACTGCAAAGAAATGTTAATCTACACTGTGTTATTTTACTCTTACTGTAAACCTTTATAACAAACTAAGATCTAGAAGATATGCTAACTTTAATGTGAACTCATCAGTTTATAGCTTATTGCCATTTGGCAGTGTTAGAAAAACTGTTAGAACAACTGCCGAAGAATGTTTTTAAACTGCGTACCTAACAGCAAAAATTTTACTGAGTCTAGCATTTTTACTTGAAAATCTTACAGTGTACAGAGAACTGCGAAGAGTAACGTGTATAATGATTGGTGAAATGCATTGTTTCTATGAATGCGATTGTCTGGTCCACGGTTTTTACATAGATATGTGCATCAAAAATTCAACTTCTCAGTTATCGGAAACTCATATTTCTATGGGAAAGTCTTTTTATATGTTCAACCCATACACGTTTTTTGTGTTCAGTATGATTACAAGATTCTGAGTGAGCATTGCAGGATATACAAAAATCAGAGTTAAAAATATGAGAAAATGATTATAATTTTAAATTATTTCATTAGGGCAGAGAACATGCTTCAATACTTTGAAAGCAATCTGTGCCAGTGTTAACTAGCATTGTCAGAAACAGCCACAGTATATACAAGTTCAACAGTGAAACTCTCATTCCCTTGGTTAGCAAATGCAACAGCATCAATCTGTATAGTGATGATACTAACTGATAAAGTTACAAAGTGTTCTGCTAATTAGAAGTAGCAGTGCTTGTCAGAATCTTCTTTTTCTCTCTTGAAATAAAAAAAAACTGTGTTTAATAAAAGAGTAATACCAATTTTGCTCTCACTGTTTATATTCTGTAACTGAATGTAATGGCTAGGTCCTTAGTTTTTTGAAATACAGTTCTGGGAAAAGCTTTGCGAAGATTATTTTATACTTCTATGCTGAGCATATTCCAGAACAAGTGTTAATGCTCGGTTACAAGTGTCATTTACCTTTTTGTGGGGTTTGAGTTCGTGTAGAAATGAAATTTAAGTATTTTGAGCAAGCTTCACTCATATGTACATCTGGTATTACTTAAATTTCACCTGAAACATATATATTTTTCTTCTCTGCACATCTCCGTCAAAACTGTCTTTCAAGCTGATGTTACATAAAGCTTTCTATTTTTTTAATCATTGATTTTTATATGAAATGCACATGTCTTAGAATGCTGAGTTCATTAAACAATCGCATTTCTTATGTAAATTGAATGACCATTGTGTAAACAGATATTTCTACCTTGAAGATAACTCTATTTAATCCTAATTTAGAAGGAACTTTTATCTATCATAAACAGCAAGTACAAGTTAACTGCACAAGTACAGAAAATATTCCATGGCCATTATGAGAAAGACTACTGATGGAAACTTTATTTACAGCAAACATCATACAAAATGGACAAAAATTTAAAGCAATCCCCTTAAGATCAGAAATTAGGCAGGGATGCCCCTTTCACCACTCTTATTCAACATAGTTCTGGAAGTCCTAGCTACAGCAATCAGACAAGAAGAAGAAATAAAAGTCATCCAAATTGGAAAAAGAAGAAGTAAAACTGTCACTATTTGCAGATGATATGATATTGAATATTAAAAACCATAAAGTCTCAGTCAAAAAACTACTAGACCTTATAAATGAATTCAGCAAGGTTGCAAGACATAAAATTAACACTCAGAAATCAGAGGCATTTCTATATACCAACAAAGAAATATCAGCAAAAGAAATTAAGGAAACAATCTCCTTCACAATTGCGTCCAAAAAAATAAAGTACCTAGAAGTAAATTTAACCAAGGAGGTTAAGGACTTGTACTCGGAAAATTATAGAACATTGATGAAAGAAATCAAGGAAGATACAAATAAATGGAAGCATATACCATGCTCATAGCTAAAAAGAATAAACATCATTAAAATGTCTATAATACCCAAAGCAATTTGTAAATTCAATGCAATACCAATTAAAATACCAATAACATACTTCAAAGATATAGAACACATATTCCAAAAATTTATATGGAACCAAAAAAGAACACGAAAAGTCTCAGCATTTTTAAAAAGAAAAAATAGAGCAGGAGGTATCACTCTTCCAGATATCAAGGTTTACTATAAGGCCATTATACTCAAGACAGCCTGGCACTGGCATAAGAACAGGCACATAGATCATTGGAACAGAAAAGAGGACCCAGAAATAAACCCACAGCTTTATGGACAACTGATATTTGACAAAAGAGGAAAGAACATACAATGGAGTAAAGACAGCCTCTTTAACAAATGGTGTTGGGATAATTGGACATCTACCTGCAATAAAATGAAACTAGACCATCAACTTACACCATTCACAAAAACAAACTCAAAATGGATAAAAGACTTAAATGTAAGCCATGAAACCATAAGCATCATAGAAGAAAACATAGGCAGCAAGCTCTCCGACATCTGTAGCAGCAGTATATTTGCCGATTTATCTCCACGGGCAACTGAAATAAAAGGCAAGATAAACAAATGGGACTATATCAAACTAAAAAGTTTTTGCACAGCTAAAGACAATAGGAACAGAATAAAAAGACAACCCACACAATGGGAGAATATATTCAACATCACATCTGATAAGGGGTTAATAAATAAAATTTATAAAGAACTTATAAAACTCAACACCAGAAAGACAAACAACCCAATCAAAAAATGGGCAAAAGAAATGAATAGAAATTTCTCCAAAGAGGACATACAGATGGCCAAAAGGCATATGAAAAAAATGCTCAACATCACTAATCATTAGAGAAATGGAAATTAAAACCATAATGAGATATCACCTCACACCTGTCAGAATGGCACTCATCAGCAAAAAAACACAGAATAAGTGCTGGAGAGGATGTGGAGAAAAAGGCACCCTTCTGCACTGCTGGTGGGAATGCAGACTGGTGCAGCCACTGTGGAAAACAGTTTGGAGATTCCTCAGAAAATCAAAAATCAAACTGCGTTTTGACCCAGCTATCCCACTTTTAGGAATATACCCTAAGAACACCATAGCACTGTTCAAAAAGAAGAAATGCGCACCCATGTTCGTGGCAGCATTGTTCACAATAGCGAAGATCTGGAACCAGCCCAAGTGTCCGTCAGAAGACGAGTGGGTTAAAAAGCTATGGTACATATATACTAAGGAATACTACTCAGCCATAAGAAACGATGACATCGGATCATTTATAACAAAATGGATGTACCTTGATAACATTATACGGAGTGAAATAAGTAAATCAGAAAAAAAAAGAAACACTGAGAACAGCATGATTACATACATAGGTGGGACATAAAAGTGAGAATATGAGACATGGACAAGAAAGTGTTGGTTATGGGATGGGGGAGGGAGGGAAGAGTGGGATAGGGAGGAGGGGAGGGACACAGGGAAGGCCAGATTGAAGGTGACAGAGGACAGTTTGATTTTTGGTGATGGGTATGCAACACAACTGAATAAATAGGTAACGTGGAGATGTTTTCATTGTACATATGTACCCTGATTTATTGGTGTCAACACATAAGAATTAATAATAATAAAATATATATATTAATGAAAAAAAACTGCCGTTAAAATAAAGGAGATTCTGAAATGAGAAATCTATTGTTTTTTTCTCATCAAGGACAGAATTTCATGTACTTTCCCCCTAATTGATTTACATAATTGAATAAAACAAGAAATGTGTTTTAAAACTGCAAATCAGTGTTTCTTTATACTTCGTGTTATTTTCCTCTTACTGTGAAACTGTATATCAAATTAAGATCCAGAATATATCCTAAAATTAATGTGAGCTCATCACTCTTTCTCGCTTATTGCCATTTGACAGTGTTAGAATACCTTTCTGGCCAACTGGAAAAGAGTGTGTTTTAAAACTTTACTAAATAGCACAAATTTAACTCAAAGTCTGGCTTTCTTACTTGAAAATCTTATAGTGTACAGAGAACTGCAAAGAGTAACACCTATAACAAAGCATTGAAATGCGTTATTTGTATGCATCAGATTGAATAATGGACGTATTTTACATATTTACATAAAAATCAAATCCTGTGTTATTAGAAACTGTTTCATATATCTATTGTAAAGTCATTTACATTTTGAATTCATTCACCTTTTTATTGTGTTCATTCCGTGTACAACCTTCTGAAGTGAGCATTGCAGAAAATACAAAAATCAGTGTTAAAACTATGTGAAAATGATTATTATTTTGACTTATTTCCTTAGTTCTGAGAACATGCTTCAATACTGTGAATTCTACTCCTATGTTATCAGAAACTAGGAACTTTTATCTCACATAGGTAGCAAGTACAATTTAAGTGCACATGTACAGCATATGTTCCAAAGACATTAGGAAAAACTCGAGTTATATAAACTATTTACACTACAGTTAAAAATGAAGAAGATTCTAAGCTAAGAAACCTATTGTTTCCTCTCATCATGAACAGAATTTCATGTACTTTTTACCCTAATTGGTCTACATAATTAAAGAGAACCACCAATGTGTTTTAAAACTGCAAAGAAATGTTAATCTACACTGTGTTATTTTACTCTTACTGTAAACCTTTATAACAAATTAAGATCTAGAAGATATGCTAACTTTAAAGTGCGCTCATCAGTTTTGTAGATGATTGCCATTTGGCAGTGTTAGAATAACTGTATGAACAACTGCCAAAAAATGTGTTTAAATTGCGTACCTACCAGCACAAATTTTACTGAGTATAGCATTCTTACTTCAAAATCTTACAGTGTACAGAGAAGTGCGAAGAGTAACGTGTATAATGAATTGTTGAAATGGGTTGTTTATATGCATCCAATAGTCTGGTCCACGGTTTTTACATAGATATGTGCATCAAAACTTCAACTTCTCTTTTACCAGAAACTCATATTTCTATTGGAAAGTCTTTTTATATGTTCAACCCATGCACGTTTTTTGGTGTTCAGTATGTGTACAACATTCTGAGTGAGCATTGCAGGATATACAAATATCAAAGTTAAAACTATGAGAAAATGATTATAATTTTAAATTATTTCATTAGGGTAGAGAACATGATTCAATACTCTGAAAGCATTCTGTGCCAGTGTTAATGAGCACTGTCTAAACAAGCCACAGTATATAGAGTTCAACAGCGAAACTCTCATTCCCTTGGCTAGCAATTGCAACAGCATCAAGCTGTATAGTGATGATACTACCTGATAAAGTTTAAAGTGTTCTGCTGATTAGAAGTAGCAGTGCTTGTCAGAATTTCATTTTTCTCTGTTTAATTAAAAAACACGGTGTTTAATAACAGAGTAATACCAATTTTGCACTCACTGATTATGTTCTGTAACTAAACATAATGGGAATGTCCTTTGTTCTTTGAAATATAGTTCTGGGTGAAGTTGTGCGAAGATTATTTTATACTTCTATGATGAGCATATTCCAGAACAGATGTAAATGCTTGGTTACAAGTGTCATTTACCTTTTTGTTGGGTTTGATTTTGTGTAGAAATGAAATTTAAGCATTTTGAGCAAGCTTCATTCATATGTACATGTGGAATTACTTAAAATTTGACCTGAAGCGTTTATATTTTTCTTCTCTGCACACCTCGGTCAAAAATGTCTTTCAAGCTGATGTTACATAAAACTATCTTTTTCATTAATTACTGCTAATTATAGGAAGTGCACATGTCTTAGAATGCTGAGTTCATTAAACAATCGTATTGCTTACGTAAATTGAGTGACCATTGTGTAAACAGATATTTCTACCTTGAAGATAACACTACTTAATCTTAATTTAGACGTAACTTTTATCTAACATAAACAGCAAGTACAAGTTAACTGAACAAGTACAGAAAATGTTCCAGTGCCATTATAAGAAAAACTAGTGATGTAAACTTTATTTAAAACTACAGTTAAACTAAAGAAGATTCTTAACTGAGAAATCTATTGTTTTTTCTCCTCAAGGACAGAATTTCATGTACTTTTCCCCTAATAGATTACATAATTAAATAAAACCACAGAAGTGTTTTAAACCTGCAAATAAGTGTTTCCCTAAACTTTGTGTTATTTTGCTCTTACTATAAAACTGTATATCAAATTAAGATCCAGAATATATCCTAAAATTAATGTGAGATCATCACTCTTTCTCACTTATTGCCATTTTACAGTGTTAGAATAACTTTCTGGCCAGCTGGAAAAGAGTGTGTTTTAAAACCTTACTAAACAGCAAAAATTTAACTAATATCTGGCTATCTTACTTGAAAATCTTATAGTGTCCGGAGTACTGCAAAGAGTAACACCTAGAACACAGCATTAAAATGCGTTGTTTGTATGCATCAGGGTGAATAATGGACGTGTTTTACATATTTACATGAAAAATCAAACTCTGTGTTATCAGAAACAGTTTTATATATCTATTGAAAAGTCACTTTCTCTGCTCAATTCATACACGTTTCTTTGTGTTCAGTATGTGTACCAGATTCTGAAGTGAGCATTGCAGGATATACAAACATCAGTTTTAAAACTTAGAAAATGATTATTATTTTAACTTATTTCATTAGGGGAGGTAACTTGCTTCCAAACTCTGAAATTAAATTATTTATTAATGAGAAACAATTAACTTATATTTCACATAGGCACCAAGTTCAATTTAACTGCTCGTGTCGATGAAATGTTCCAGGGCCCTTCGAAGAAACACAAGTTATATAAACTATTTAACTCTACAATACAATTAACGGGAATTCTGAACTAAGAAACCTATTTTTTTCTCTCATCCTGATGAGAATCTCATGTATTTTCTACTCTAGTTGATCTACATAATTAAAGAGAACCACAAGTGTGTTATAAATCTGCAAAGAATTGTTTCTCTACACTATGTGTTATTTTACTCTTACTATAAACCTGTATTGCAAACTAAGATCGAGATGATATCCTAACAAAAATGTGAGTTCATCTGTTCTACATTATTGATATTTCGGAGTCTTAGAATACATTTTGAACAATTTCCAGAGTATGTGTTTAAATAGGTTAGTTAACAGCACAAATTTTACTATGAGTCTAGAATTCTTATTTGAAAATCTTACATTCTACAAATAACTGCTACGAGTAACACATACAATAAAGCATTGATATGAGTTGTTTCTATGAATCAGATTGAAAAATCCATGTTTTTTACATATTTACATGAAAAATCAACTCATGTTTTATCAGAAACCATTTCATATATCTATTGGAAAGTCATTTTACATGTTCAATTCATACACAATTTTATGTGATCATGATGTGTACAACGATCTGAAGAGAACATTGCAGGTTAAACAAAAATCAGTGTTAATACTATAAGAAATGATTATAATTTGAACTTATTTCATTAGGGCAGAGAAAATGCTTCATTACTTTGAAAGCGTTGTGTGCCAAGGTTGGTTAGCACTGTCTAAAACAGCCACAGTATATAGAAGTTGAACAGTGAATTCCTTATTCTCTTGGTGAGCAAATGCAACAGCATCAAGATGTATAGTTCCTATACTACCTCCTGTAGTTACACAGTGTTCTGCTCATTAGAAGTAGCAGGGCTTGTCAGAATGTACTTTTTCTTTATTGAATTAAAAAATACTGTGTTTTATAACACAGTAATGCAAATTTAGCATTCACTGGTAACGTTCTGGAACTGAACATAATGGGGAGGTCATTAGTTCCTTGAAATAAAGTTCGGGGTGAAGTTGTGCGAAGATTATTTTATACTTCTATGCTGAGCATATTCCCGAACAGATGTTAATGCTTGGTTACAAGTGTCATTTAACTTTTTGTTGGGTTTGAGTTTGTGTAGAAATGAAATTTAAACGTTTTGAGCAAGCTTCACTCATATGTACATGTGGAATTACTTAAAATTGGACCGGAAGTGTTTATTTTTTTCTTCTCTGCACATTTCGGGCAAAAATGTCTTTCAAGCTGATGTTACATAAAGCTTTCTTTTTATTTAATCACTGCTTATTATATGAAATGCACATGTCTTACAATGCTGAGTTCTTTAAACAATCGTATTTCTTACGTAAATTGAGAGACCATTGTGTAAACAGATATTTCTACCTTGAAGATAACACTATTGAATCCTAATTTAGAAGTAAGTTTTATCTAACATAAACAGAAAGTACAAGTTAAAAGCGCAAGTACAGAAAATGGTCCAGGGCCATTGTAAGAAAGACTAGTGATGTAAACTGTATTTAAAACTACACTTAACTAAAGGGGATTCTTAATTTAGAAATTTATTGTTTTTTCTCATCAAGGACAGAATATCATGTACTTTTTTCGTAATTAATCTACATAATTAAATAAAACCACAAATGGGTTTTAAAACTGCAAATAAGTGTTTCTGTAAACTTTGTGTTATTCTGTTCTTACTGTAAAACTCTATATCAAATTAAGATCCAGAATATATCCTAAAATTATTGTGAGATCATCACTCTTTCTCACTTTTTGCCATTTTACAATGTTAGAATACATTTCTGGCCAACTGGAAAAGAGTGTCCTTTATAACCTTAATAAACAGCACAAATTTAAATAAAAGTCTGGCTTTCTTCCCTAAAAATCTTTTAGTATACAGAGAACTGCAAAGAGTAACAGCTATAACAAAGCATTGAAATGCTTTGTTTGTAAGCATCAGAGTGAATATTGGACGTGTTTTACATATTTACATGAAAAATCAACCTCTGTGTTATCAGAAACTCTTTTATATATCTATTGGAAAGTCACTTTGCATGGTCAATTCATAGACGTATCTTTGTGTTCAGTATGTGTACAACATTCTGAAGTGAGCTTTGCAGGATATACAAAAATCAGTGTTAAAACTATGAGAAAATGATTATTATTTTAACTTATTTTATTAGGGGAGAGAACTTGCTTCCAAACTCTGAATTCAACTTTTCTGTTATCAAAAACAAGTAACTTATATTTCACATGGGCAGCAAGTACAATCTAACTGCACATGTAGAAGTAATGTTCCGGGGCCCTTCGAAGAAACACAAGTGATATAAACTATTTAACTATACAGTAAAACTAAAGGGGATTCTGAACTACGAAAGCTACTTTTTCCTCTCATCATGAACATAAACTCAAGTGTTTTCTACACTAATTGACATAAATAATTAAAAAGAACTACAAATGTGTTTTAAATCTGCAAAGAAATGTGTCTCTACACTATGTGTTACTTTACTCTTACTCATAACCTGTATTACAAACTAAGATCTAGAAGATATACTAACTTTAATGTGAGTTCATCAGTCTTCTAGATTATGCCATTTGGCAGTGTGAGAATACCTTTTGAACAACTGGCAAAGAATGTGTTTTAAGTGGTTAGTTAACAGCACAAATTTTACTATGAATCTAGCATTCTTACTTGAAAATCTTACATTCTTCAAATAACTGCTAAGAGTAACACATACAATAAACCATTGAAATGCGTTTTTTCTTTGAATCAGATTGAATGATCCACGTTTTTTACATATTAACATAAAAAATCAACTCCTGTTTTGTCCGAAACCATTTTATATATCTATTGTAAATTAATTATACATGTTCAATTCATACACCATTTTTTGTGTTCATTATGTGTACAACGTTCTGAAGTGAGCATTGCAGGATATACAAAAATCGATGTTAAAACTATAAAAAAATGATTATAATTTTAACTTAATTCATTAGGGCAGAGAACATGCTTCATTTCTTTGAAAGCGTTGTATGCCAGTGTTAGTTAGCACTGTCTAATACAGCCACAGTATATAGAAGTTGAACAGTTAATTTCTCGTTCTCTGAGTGAGCAAATGCAACAGCATCAAGATGTATAGTTCCTATACAACCTGAGAAAGTTACACACTGTTCTGCTCATTAGAAGTAGTAGTGCTTGTCAGAATCTTCTTTTTCTTTATTTAATTAAAGAATACAGAGTTTTAAAACACAGTAATGCCAATTAAGCACTCACTGCTAACGTTCTGTAACTGAACCTAATAGGGAGGTCCTTAGTTGTTTGAATTATAGTTCTGGGTGAAGTTGTCCAAAGATTATTTTATACTTCTATGATGAGCATATTCCAGAACAGATGTTAATGATTGGTTAAAAGTGTCATTTACCTTTTTCTTGTCTATGAGTTTGTGTTGAAATGAAATTTAATTATTTTGAGCTAGATGCACTCATATTTACACGTGGAATTATTTGTAATTTGACCTGAAGAGTTTATATTTATCTTGTCTGTACATCTCGCTAAAAATGTCTTTTAAGCTTATGTTAGATAATGCTTTCTTTTTAATTAATCACTGCTTATTATAGGAAATGCACATGTCTTAGAATGCTGAGTTCATTAAATAACCGAATTTCTTAACTAATTAAATGACCATTGTGTAAACAGATATTTTTACCTTGAAGATAACACTACTAAATCCTAATTTAGAAGTAACTTTTATCTCCCATGAACAGCAAGTACATTTTAACTGAATAAGTACAGGAAATGTTCCAAGGCACTTAAAGAAAGACAAGTGATGTAACTTTTATCTTTCATTACAGTTAAACTAAAGGAGATTCTGAACTAAGAAATCTATTGCTTTTTCTCATCAAGGACAGAATTTCATGTAATTTCTACCCTTATTTATCTACATAATTATATAGATCCACAAATGTGTTTTAAAACTGCAGAGAAATCTTTCTCCATACTGTGCGTGAATTTACTCTTATTGAAAACCTATATAACACACTGATTCAGAAATATCCTAAGTTTAATATATTTCTCGCTTATTGCCATTTGACAGTGTTGGAATAGCTCTCTAGCCAACTGCAAAACTGTGTATTCACTCCTTATTAAACAGCACAATTTAACTCAAAGTCTGGCATTCTTACTTGAAAATCTTACATTGTTCAGAGAACTGCTAAACATAACACATACAATAAAGCATTGAAATGCATTCTTTCTATGCTTCAGATTGAAGTATTCACGTTTTTTATATATTTACATGAAAAATACACTATTTTATCAGAAACTGTTTCATATATCTATTGCAGTCATTTTACATGTTCAATTCATACACCTTTTTATTTTGTTCATTATGTGTACAATCTTGCGAAGTGATTATTGCAGGACATAGAAAAATTAGTGTTAAAACCATGAAAAAGTGATTATTAATTTGACTTATTTCATTAGTGCAGAGAACATGCTTCAATACTGTGAATTCTACTTCTGTGTTATCAGAATCAATGAACTCTTATCTCACGTAGGCAGCAAAAAGAATTTATGTGCGCATGTACAGCAAATGCTCCAGGGCCATTAGAAGAACACTAGTTATATAATCTATTTAACACTACAGTTAAAAGGAAGAGGATTCTAAACTAAGAAACCTATATTCCTCTCATCATGAACAGAATTTCATGTACTTTTAAACCTAATTGGTCTACATAATTAAAAAGAACCACCAATGTGTTTTAAAATTGGAAAAAACTGTTAATCTACACTGTGTTATTTTACTCTTACTGTAAAACTTTATAACAAGCTAAGATCTAGAAGATATGCTAACTTTAATGTCAGCTCATCAGTTTTGTAGCTTTTTGCCATTTTTGAGTATTAGAATGAGTGTTCGAGCAACTGCCAAAGAAAGTGGTTAAACTGGTTAGTTAACAGCACAAATTTTTTATGAGTCTAGCATTCTTACTTGAAATCTTACATTCTACATATAACTGCTAGCAGTAACACATACAATAAAGAATTGAAATGCGTTGTTTCTATGAATCAGATTGAATGATCCACGTTTTTTACGTATTTATATGAAAAATCAACTACTGTTTTATCACAAACCGTTTCATATATCTATTGGAAAGTCATTTTGCATGTTCAATTCATACACCATTTTATGTGTTCATTATTTGCATAACGTTCTAAAGTGATTATTGCAAGATATACAAAAATCGGTTTTAAAACTGTAAAAAAATGATTATAATCTTAACTTATTTCATTAGGGCAGAGAAAATGCTTCATTACTTTGAAAGCGTTGTGTGCCAGGGATATTTAGCACTGTCTAAAAATGCCACAGTATATAGAAGTTGAACAGTGAATCTCTCATTCTCTTGGTGAGAAAATGCAACAGCATGAAGATGTATCGTTCCTACACTAACTGATAAAGTTTCACAGTTTTTTGCTCATCAGAAGCAGCAGTGCTCGTCAGAATCTTCTTTTTTTATTGAATTAAAAATACTGTGCTTTATAACACAGTAATCCCAATTAAGCGCTCACTGCTAACGTTCTGTAAATGAACATAATGGGGAGGTCCTAAGTTCTTTGAAATATAGTTTTTGGTGAAGTTGTGCGAAGATTATTTTATACTTCTATGCTGAGCATATACCAGAACAGATGTTAATGTTTGGTTACAAGTGTCATTTACCTTTTTGTTGGGTTTGAGTTTGTGTAGGAATAAAATTTAAGCATTTTTAGCAAGCTTCACTGATATGTACATGTGAATTACTTAAAATTTGACCTGAAGCATTTATATTTTCCTTGTCTGGTCATCTCGGGCAAAAATTTCTTTCAAGATGATGTTACATAAAGCTTTCTTTTTAATTAAACACTGCTTATTACATGAAATGCACATGTCTTAGATTGCTGAGTTCAATAAAAATATGTATTTCTTACGAAATTGATAGACCATTGTGTAAACAGATATTTCTACTTTGAAGATAACACTATTTAATCCTAATTTAGAAGTAACTTTTATCTAACATAAACAGCAAATACAAGTTATTGCGCTAGTACAGAAAATATTCCAGGGCCATTATAAGAACGACTAGTGATGTAAACTTTATTTAAATCTACAGTTAAACTAAAAAAGATTCTTAACTGAGAAATCTATTGTTTTTTTCATCAAGGACAGAATTTCAAGTACTTTTCCCCTAATTGATCTACATAATTAAATAAAACCACAAATGTGTTTTCAAACTGCAAATAAGTGTTTCTGTAAACTTTGTGTTATTTTGATATTAGTGTAAAACTGTATATCAAATTAAAATCCAGAACATATCCTAAAATTAATGTGAGATCATCACTCTTTTTTGCTTATTGTCATTTGACAGTGTTAGAATACCTTTCTGGCCACCTGGAAAAGAGTGAGTTTTAAAACCTTTCTAAACAGCACAAATTTAACTCAAAGTCTGGCTATCTTACTTGAAAATCTTATAGTGTACAGAGAACTGAAAAGAGTAACACCTATAACAAAGCATTGAAATGCGTTGTTTGTATGCATCAGAGTGAATAATGGACGTGTTTTACATATTTACATGAAAAATCAACCTCTGTGTAATCAGAAAGTTTTATATATTTATTGGAAAATCACTTTCCATGCTCAATTCATACACATTTCTTAGTGTACAGTATGTGTACAACATTCTGAAGTGAGCATTGCAGGATATAAAAAAATCAGTGTTAAAACTATGAGAAAATGATTATTAATGGAACTAATTTAATTAGGAGAGAGAATTTGCTTCCAAACTTTGAATTCAAATTCTCTGATATCAGAAACTAGTAACTTATATTTCACATAGGCAGAAAGTACAATTTAACAACACAAGTAAAAGAAATGATCCAGGGCCCTTCGAAGAAGCACTAGTAATATAACTAATTAAATCTACAGTACAAGTAAAAGAAATTCTGAACTAAGAAACCTATATTTTCCTCTCATCATGGAGAGAATCTCATGTATTTTCTACACTAGTTCATGTACAGAATTAAAGAGAACCTCAAATGTCTTTTAAAACTGCAAAGAAATGTTTCTCTACACTATGTGTTATTTTACTTTTAATCTAAACCTCTATTACAAATTAAGATCGAGAACATAACCTAAATTTAATGTGAGTTCATCAATTTTCTAGATTAATGCTATTTGGCAGTGTTAGAATACCTTTTGAACAACTGCCAAAGAATGTTTTTAAACGGGTTAGTTAACAGCACAAATTTTACTATGAGTCTAGCATTCTTACTTAAATATCTTACATTCTAAAAATAACTGCTAAGAGTAACACATACAATAAAGCATTAAAATGTGTTGTTTCTATGAATCAGATGAAATGACCCATGTTTTTTACATATTTAAATAAAAAATCAACTCCTGTTTTATCAGAAACCATTTCTTATATCTATTGGAAAGTCATTTTACATGTTCAATTCATACACCATTTTTTGTGTTCATTATGTGTACAACGTTCTGAAGTGAGCATTGTAGGATATACAAAAATCGGTGTTACTATTATAAAAAATGATTATAATTTTAACTTATTTCATTAGGGCAGAGAAAATGCTTTTCTACTTTAAAAGCCTTGTGTGCCAGGGCTAGTTAGCACTGTCTAAAACAGCCACAGTATATAGAATTTGAACAGTGAATCTTTCATTCTCTTGGTAAGCAAATCCATCAGCATCAGGATGTATAGTTCCTATACTACCAGATAAAGTTACCCAGTGTTCTTCTCATTAGAAGTAGTAGTGCTTGTTAGAATCTTATTTTTCTTTATTGAATTAAAAATACTGTGTTTTATAACACAGTAATGCCAATTTAGCACTCACTGCTAACGTTCTGTAACTGAACATAATGAGGAGGTCCTTAGTTCTTTGAAATATAGTTCTGGGTAAAGTTTTGCGAAGATTATATTATACTTCTATGATGAGCATATTCCAGAACAGATGATAATGCTTGGTTACAAGTGTCATTTACCTTTTTGTTGGGTTTGAATTTGTGTCGAAATGAAATTTAAGCATTTTGAGCAAGCTCCACTCATATGTACATGTGGAATTACTTAAAATTTGACCTGAAGCGTTTATGTTTTTTTTGTCTGCACATCTCGGGCAAAAATGTCTTTCAAGCTGATGTTACATAAAGCTTACTTTTTAATTAATCACTGCTTATTATATGAAATGCACATGTCTTAGAATGCTGAGTTCATTAAATAATCAAATTTCTTATGTAAATTGATAAACCATTGTGTAAACAAATATTTCTACATTGAAGATAAGACTAGTAAATCCTAATTTAGAAGTAACTTTTATCTCGCATGAACAGCAAGTACATTTTAACTGAATAAGTACAGGAAATGTTCCACTGCCATGAAAGGACGACTAGTGATGTAAACTTCATCTATCACTACAGTTAAACTAAAGGAGATTCTGAACTAAGAATTCAATTGCTTTTTCACATCAAAAACAGAATTTCATGTAATTTCTACCCTAATTATTCTACATAATTATAAAGAACCACAAATTTGTTTTAAAACTGCAGAGAAATCTTTCTCCACACTGTGGGTAAATTTCCTCTTACTGAAAACCTATATAACACACTGATTCAGAAGTATCCTAAGTTTAATATCTTTCTCGCTTTTTGCCATTTGACAGTGTTGGAATACCTCTCTAGCCAACTGCAAAAGTGTGTATTCACTCCTTATTAAACAGCACAATTTAACTCAAAGTCTGGCATTCTTACTTGAAAATCTTACATTGTTCAGAGAACTGCTAAACGTAACACATACAATAAAGCATGGAAATGCATTCTTTCTATGCTTCAGATTGAAGTATCCACGTTTTTTTATATATTTACATGAAAAATACACTGATTAGAAGTAGCACTGCTGGTCAGAATCTTCTTTTTTTATTGAATTAAAAAATACTGAGTTTTATAGCACAGTAATGCCAATTTAGCACCGACTCCTAAGTTTTCTAACTGAACATAATGAGGAGGTCCTTAGTTCTTTGAAATATAGTTCTGGGTGAAGTTGTTTGAAGATTATTTTATACTTCTATCATGAGTATATTCCAGAACAGATGTTAATGTGGGGTTAAAAGTGTCATTTACGTTTTTCTTTTCTATGAGTTTAAGTTAAAATGAAATTGAAGTATTTTGAGCTAACTGCTCTCATATTTACAATGGAATTACTTGTAGTTTGACCTGAAGCGTTTATATTTATCTTGTCTGTACATCTCGCTGAAAAATGTCCTTCAAGCTGAGGTAAAATAAAGCTTTCTTTTTATTTAATCGCTGCTTATTATAGGAAATACACATGTATTAGAATGCTGAGTTCATTAAAAAATCAAATTCCTTACGTAAATTGGAAGACCATTGTGTAAACAGATATTTCTACCTTGAAGATAATACTAGTAAATCCTAATTTAGAAGTTACTTTTATTTTGCATGAACAGCAAGTACATTTTAAATGCACAAGTACAGAAAATGTTCCAGGGCCATTATAAGAAAGAAAAGTGATTTAAATTTTATCTATCACTACAGTTAAACTAAAGGAGATTCTGAACTAAGAAATCTATTATTTTTTTTCATCAACGATATAATTTCTTGTACTTTCTACCCTAATTAATCTACATAATTAAATAGAACCACAAATGTGTTTTATAACTGCAGAGAAATCTTTCTCCTCACTGTGCGTGAACTTACTCTTACTGAAAACCTATATAACACACTGATTCAGAATTATCATAAATAAAATATCTTTCTCGCTATTGCCATTTGACCGTGTTGGAATACTTTTCTACCCAACTGTAAAAGTGTGTTTTCACTCCTTATTAAACAGCACAAACTGAACTAAAAAGCCTGGCATTATTTGTTGAAAATCTTATATTGTACAGAGAACTGCTAAGAGTAACACATACAATAAACCATTGAAATGCATTGTTTCTATGCATCACATTGAAGAATCCGCATTTTTTTACATATTTACATAAAAAATCAACCCCTGTGTTATCAGAAACTGTTTCATATATCTATTGCAAAGTCATTTACATGTTCAATTCAAACACCTTTTTATTGTGTTCATTCTGTGTACACACTTCTGAAGTGAGCATTGCATGACATACAAAAATCAGTGTTAAAACGATGAGAAAATGATTATTATTTTGACTTATTTCATTAGTGCAGAGAACATGTTTCAATACTGTGAATTCTACTGCTCTGTTATCAGAAACAAAAAACTTTTATCTCACATAGGCAGCAAGTACAATTTAAGTGCACATGTACAGCAAATGTTCCAAAGCCATTAGAAGAAACACTAGTTATATAAACTATTTAACACTACAGTTAAAATGAAGAAGACTCTAAACTAAGAAACCTATTGTTTCCTCTCATCAAGAACAGAATATCATGTACTTTTTACCCTAATTGGTCTACATAATTAAAGAGAACCACCAATGTGTTTTAAAACTGCAAAGAAATGTTAATCTACACTGTGTTATTTTACTCTTACTGTAAACCTTTATAACAAACTACTATCTAGAAGGTATGCTCACTTTAATGTGAGCTCATCAGTTTTGTAGATGATTGCCATTTGGCAGTGTTAGAATAACTGTATAAACAACTGCCAAAGAATGTGTTTAAACTGCGTACCTATCAGCACAAATTTTACTCAGTGTAGCATACTTACTTCAAAATCTTACAGTGTACAGAGAACTGCGAAGAGTAACGTGTATATTGAATTGTTGAAATGCGTTTTTTCTATGCATCCGATTGTCTGGTCCACGGTTTTTACATAGATATATGCATCAAAACTTCAACTTTTCAGTTACAAGATACTCATATTTCTATTGGAAAGTCTTTTTATATGTTCAACCCATGCACGTTTTTTGGTGTTCAATATGTGTACAACATTCTGAGTGAGCATTGCAGGATATACAAAAATCAAAGTAAAAACTATGAGAAAAGTGATTATAATTTTAAATTATTCCATTAGGGTAGAGAACATGCTTCAATATTCTGAAAGCATTCTCTGCCAGTGTTAATGAGCACTGTCTAAACAAGCCACAGTATATAGAAGTTCAACAGTGAAACTCTCATTCTCTTGGTTAGAAAATGCAACAGCATCAGGCTGTATAGTGATGATACTACCTGATAAAGTTACAAAGTGTTCTGCTGATTAGAAGTAGACGTGCTTTTCAGAATCTACTTTTTGTCTATTGAATTAAAAATCACGGTGTTTAATAACAGAATAATACCAATTTTTCACTCACTGTTTATGTTCTATAACTGAATATAATGAGGATGTCCTTTGGTCTTTGATATATAGTTCTGGGTGAAGTTGTGCGAAGCTTATTTTATACTTTTATGCTGAGCATATTCCAGAACAGATGTAAATGCTGGGTTACAAGTGTCATTTACCTTTTTGTTGGGTTTGAGTTTCTGTAGAAATGAAACTTAAGCATTTTGAGCAAGCTTCATTCATATGTACATGTGGAATTACTTAAAATTTACCTGAAGCATTTATATTTTTCTTGTCTGCACATCTCTCGCAAAAATGTCTTTCAAACTGATGTTACATAAAGCTTTCTTTTTAATTAATCACTGCTTATAATATGAAATGCACATGTCTTAGAATGCTGAGTTCATTAAACAATCGTATTTCTTACGTAAATTGAGAGACCATTGTGTAAACAGGTATTTCTACGTTGATGATAACTTTATTTAATCCTAATTTAGAAGTAACTTTTATCTAACATAAACAGCAAGTACAACTTAACTGCGCAAGTACAGAAAATGTTCCAAGGCCATTAAAAGAAAGACTAGTGATGAAAATTTTATTTAAAACTACAGTTGAACTAAAGAAGATTCTTAACTAAGAAATCTATTGTTTTTTCTCATCAAGGACAGAATTTCATGTACATTTCCCCTAATTGATCTACGTAATTAAATAAAACGACAAATGTATTTTAAAACTGCAAATATTTGTTTCTGTAAAGTTTGTGTTATTTGGCTCTTACTGTAAAACTGTATATCAAATTAAGATCCAGAATATATCCTAAAGTTAACGTGAGATCATCACTCTTTCTCGCTTATTGCCATTTGACAGTGTTAGAATACCTTTTTGTCAACTGCAAAATATTGTTCATTAACTTTTTACTGAACAGCACAAATTTAAAAATCTGGCCTTCTTTCTTGTAAATGTTACATTGTACAGAGAACTGCTAACAGTAACATATATAATAGAGCATTGAAAAGCGTTGTTTCTATGCATCAGATTGAATGTTCTACGTATTTTACATATTTAAATGAAAAATCAACTCCTGTTTTATCAGAAACAATTTCATATATATATTTGTAAGTTATTTTACATGTTCAATTCATACACGTTTTTTTGTGTTCAGTACGTGTTCATCTGATGTGATCATTGCAGGATATTCAAAAATCAGTGTTAAAACTATGAGAAAATCATTATTACTATAACGAATTTTATTAGGGCAAAGAACATTTTTCCATACTCTGAATTCAAATAATGTGTTATCAGAAACAAGTAAATTTTATCACCCATAAGCAGCAAGTACAATTTAACTGCACTTGTACTGGAAATGTTCCAGGGCCGTTAGAAGAAACTCTCGTTATATAAACTATTTAACACTACAGTTAAACTAAAGGGGATTCTGAACTAGCAATCTATTGTTTCCTCCCATCATGAACAGAATTTCCTGTATTTTCTACCACAATTTATCTACATAATTAAAGAGAACCACAAATGTGATTTAAAACAGCAAAGAAATGTTTCCCTACACTCCTATTTTACTCTTGCTGTAAACCTGTATCACAAATTAAGATCCAGAAGATATTCTAATTTAATGTGAGTTCATCAGTATTTCTAGCTTAGGTAAAAGTTACGGGTAAATGAATAATACTAGTGCTATCTTCATGGTAGGAAAGTCTGTTTATACAATGGTGTCCAATTTCTATAAAAATGGGATTGTTTAATGAATTCAGCATTCTAAGAAATGTGCATTTTATATAATAAGCAGTGATTATTTAAAAAGAAAGCTTTACATAACATCAGCTTGAAAGACATTTTGGAGCGAGATGTACAGACAAGATAAATAAAAACGCTTTAGCTCAAATTTCAATTACTTCCACGTGTACATATGAGTGCAGGTAGCTCAAAATACACTAATTACATTGCAACACAAACACAAATACAACAAAAAGTTAAATGACACTTGGAACCAAGCATTTCCATCTGATCTAAAACATTCTCAGCATAAAAGTATAAAATAATCTTTGCACAACTTCACCCAAAATAATATTACAAAGAACTAAGGACCTTCCCATTATTTTCAGTTACCGAACATAAGCAATGTGTGCTAAATTGGCATTACCCTGTTATAAAACTCAGTATTTAATTCAACAAAGAAAAAGAAGTTTCTGACCAGCACTGCTACTTCTAATGAACAGAACACTGTGTAACTTTACCATGTAGTATAGGAACTATACATATTGATGCTGTTGCATTTGCTAACCAAGAGAATGCGAGTTTCAGTGTTGAAATTCTATACACTGTGGTTGTTTTAGACAGTGTTAACTAACACTGGCACAGAATGTTTTCAGAGTATTGAAGCATGTTCTCTGCACTAATGAAATAAGTTAAAATTATAATCATTTTCTCATAGTTTCAACAGTGGTATTTGTATATCTTGCAATACTCATTTAGAATGTTGTACACATTCTGTACACAAAGAAAAGTGTATGGGTTGAGCATGTAGAACGACTTTCCAAGAGAAATATGCGTTTCTGATAACAAAGGAGTTGAATTTTTGATGAACATATATATGTAAAAACCGTGGACCAAACAATCTCATGCATAGAAACAACACATTTCAACAATTCATTATAGACTCGATACTCTTAGCAGTTTTCTGTGCACTGTAAGATTTTCAAGTAAGAACGCTAGACTCATAGTACAATTCGGGCTGTTAACTACGCAGTTTAAACACATTCTTTGGCAGTTGTTCAAAAAGGTATTCTAAAACTGCCAAATGGCAATAAGCTAGAAAGAATGATGAGCTCACAATAAAGTTAGGATATGTTCTGGATCTTAGTTTGTTATAAAGGTTTACAGTAAGAGTAAAATAACACAAAGTTTAGTGAATCCTTTATTTGCATTTTTGAAACACATTTGGGTTCTCTTTAATTATGTAGATCCAGTTAGGCAGGAAGTCCATGAAATTCTGTCCATGATGGAAGAAAACAGTAGGTTTTTTAGTTCAGAATCTTCTTTAGTTTAAGTGTAGTTTTAAATACCGTTTTCATCACAAGTCTTTCTTATAATGTCTTTGGAAGATTTCCTGTACCTGTGCAGTTAAACTGTGCTTTCTGCTAATGTAAGACAAAAGTTACTTGTAAATGGGAATTACTGGTGTTATCTTCAGGTAGGAAAATGTGTTTACACTATGGTCTTCCAAATTACATAAAGAATGTGATTGTTTAATAAACCCAGCATTCTAAAAAATATGCAATTCGTATACTAAGCAGTGACTAATTAAAAAGGAAGCTTTATGTAACATCAGCTTGAAAGACATTTTGGAGCGAGATGTACAGACAAGATAAATATAAACACTTCATATCAAATTTCAATTACTTCCACGTGTACATATGAGTGCAGCTAGCTCAAAATACTTAAATTTTATTTCAACACAAACTCAAATACAACAGAAAGGTAAATGACACTTGGAACCAAGCATTAACATCTGTTCTGAAATATGCTCAGCATAAAAGTATAAAATAATCTTTGCACAACTTCACCCAGAACTATATTGCAAAGAACTGGGGACCTCCCCATTATGTTCAGTTACAGAACGTAAGCAGTGAATGCTAAATTGGCATTACTCTGTTATAAAACTCAGTATTTAACTCAACAAAGAAAGATTCTGATGAACACTGCTCCTTCTTATGAGCAGAACACTGTGTATCTTTATCAGGTAGTTTTGAAACTATACATCTTGATGCTGTTGCACTTGCTAACCAAAAGAATGAGTGTTTCACTGTTTAACTTCTATATACTGTGGCTGTTCTAGACAGTGCTAACACTGGCACAGAATGCTTTCAGAGTACTAAAGCATGTTCTCTTCCCTAATGAAATAAGTTAAAATTACAGTCATTTTATTATAATTTTAACACTTTTTGTATATTCTGCAATGCTCACTTCAGACTGTTGTAAAAATACTGAACACAGAAAGCATGTATGGGTGGAACTTGTAAAAATACTTTCCAAGGGAAATATGAAAGACTTTCTGATGACAGAAGAGTTGAATTTCTGATTTATATAGGTAAAAACTGTGGAACATAACAATCTGATGCGCAGAAGCAATGCATTTCAATGCTTTATTATACATGTTACACTTAGCAGTTCTCTGTACTCTGTTAGATTTTCAATTAAGAATGCTAAACTCATAGTAAAATTTGTGCTGTTATCTACGCAGTTCAAACACATTCTTTGCCAGTTGTTCAAAAAGGTATTCTAACACTGCCAAATATCCAGAAAGACAGATGAGCTCACATTAAAGATAGGATATCTTCTGGATCTCAGATTGTTATACAGGTTTACAGTAAGAGTAAAACAACACAGTGTAGACAAACATTTCTTTGCAGTTTTAAAACACACTTGGGGTTCTCTTTAATTATGTAGGTCAAGTTAGGCAGAAAGTCCATGAAATTCTCTCCATGATGACAGGAAACAATGGGTTTCCTCTTTCAGAATTTAGTTTAACTGTAGTGTTGAAAACAGTTTACATCTCTAGTCTTTTTTATAATGACCGTGGAACATTGCCTGTACCTGTGCAGTTAAACTATACTTGCTACTAATGTAAGGTAAAAGTTACTTGTAAATGGGAATTACTAGTGTTATCTTCATGGTAGGAAAATCTGTTTACACAATGGTCTTCCTATTTAAATAAAGAATGTGATTGTTTAATGAATTCAGCATTCTAAGAAATGCGCATTTCATATAATAAGCAGTGATTATTTAAAAAGAAAGCTTTATGTAACATCAGCTTGAAAGTAACTATACATGCTGATTTTTGTGCATTTGTTAACCAACATAATGAAAGTCTCACTGTTGAGCCTCTATATACTGTGGCTATCCTAGAAAGTGCTAATGCTTACTCAGAATGCTTTCAGAATATTGAAGCATGTTTTTTTCCTAATGAATACAGTTAAAGAAATTATCAGTTTTGTATGGTAATACTGATTTCTCTATATCCAGCAGTGCTGCCTTCAGAAGGTTGTACATATTCTGAACACTAAAAACGTGTATGAGTTGTACATGTAAAATAACTTTCCAATAAAAATATGGAACTGTTTTTGATAACACAGGAGTTGAATTTTGGATGTTCATATATAAAAACGTGGACCAGAGAATGTGATGCACAGAAACAATGCATTTCATTGCTTCATTATACACGTTACTCTAAGCAGTTCTCTGTACACTGTAAGATGTTCAAGTAAGAATGCTAGATTTGTAGTAAAATTTGTGCTGTTATGTATGCAGTTAAAACAAAATTTTTTCTAGTTGACCGAAAAGATATTCTAACACTACCCAATCGCAATAAGTGACAAAGACTAATGAGCTCACATTAATATTAGGATATCTTCTGAATCTCAGTTTGACATACAATTTCACAGTAACAGTAAAATAACACAGTGTAAAGAAACATTTCTTTGCATTTTTAAAACACATTTAAGTTTTTTTTTAATTATGTAGATCAATTTAGGTTGAAACTACATGAAATTTTGTCCATGATGAGAGGAGACAATAATTTTTTAGTTCTGAGTCTTCTTTAGTTTAATTGTAGTGTAGTAAATATTAACAAATTTCAGCCATACAGATGAGTGCAGAAAGCTCAAAGAACATTTCAACACAAACTCAAATACAACAAAGAAGTAAATGTCACTTGTAAGGAAGCATTAACGTTTGTCCTGGAAGAATATGCTCATCATATATGTATAAAATAATCATTGCACGACTTCACACAGAACTATATTTCAAAGAACTAGAGACCTCCCCAGTATGTTCAGTTGCAGAACCTAAGTAGAGAGCGCAGGATTGGCTCTGTCTAAAAACACTATTTTCTAAATCGCCAAAAACAACATGTCTGCCAAGCACTGCTACTCCTGTGGAGCATACCACTGTGTAACATCAGGTAGTAGAGTACCTATACATTTTGATTCTGCTGCATTAGCTAACCAATAAAATAAAGTTTCAATGTTGAACTTCTATATACTGTGGCTGTTCTAGACAGTGCTAAGCCTTACACAGAATGCGTTAAAAATATTGGACCGTGTTCTCTGCCCTAATGAAAAAAGTTAAAGTGATAATCAGTTTCTTATGGTAGTAACACTGATTTCTCTATATGCTGCAATGCTCTCTTCTGAAGGTTGTACACATACTGAACAAAATATTGTGTATGGGTTGAACATGTAAAATAACACAGTGTACAGAAACATTTCTTTTCAGTTTTATGATACATTTGGGGTTCTCTAACTTTTGTAGAACAATTTGGATTGAAACTACATAAAATTTCATCCAGGATGAGAGGATACTATAGTTTTCCTAGTTCTAAATCGTTTTTAATTTAGGTGTAGTGTTAAATTTAGTTTACATTAACATCTGTCCTGGAATATGCTCAGCATAGAAGTATAAAATAGTCTGCACAATTTCACCCAGAACTGCTTTTCAAAGAACTAGAGACCTCCCCATTATGTACAGTTACAGAAACTAAGAATGGAGTGCTGGATGGTAATTACTCTGTTATAAAACTGATTATTTTCTAAATCAACAAAGAAAAACAAGTTTCTGCCATGCACTGCTACTCCTGATAAGCAGACCACTGTGTCATTTTATTAGGTAGTATTATAACTATAAATCTTGGTTCTGGTGCTAAGCAAGACAATGGAAGTTTCACTGTTGAGATTCTATAGGCTGTTGCTGTTCTAGACAGTGCTAAGGCCCACACAGAATGCTTTTAGAATATTGGAGCATGTTGTCTGCTCTAATGAAAAAAGTTAAAATGATAAACATTTTCTGAGGGTATTATCAGTGATTAATGTATATCCTGCAATGCTTCCTTCTGAAGGCTGTACATATAGTGAACACTAAAAACGTGTATGGGTTGAACATTTAAAATGGCTTCAAAATAAATATATGGAACTGTTTCTGATAACACAGGAGTTGAATTTTTGATGTACATATGTAAAAAGTATTGACGAAACAATCTGATGCATAGAAACAACGCATTTCAACCTTTCATTACGCACATTATTGCATGCATTTTTCTGTACAGTATAAGATTTTCAAGTGAGAATACTAGACGAGTAGTAAAATGTGTGCTGTTATGCACGCAGTTTAAACACACTATTTTGCAGTTGACCAAAAAGGTAGTCTGACACTGCCGAATGGCAATGAGCCCGATAGATTGATGAGCTCACATTAATATTGGAATGTCTTCTGGAGCTTAGTTTGACTTACAGTTTCACAGTAAGAGCAGAATCACACAGTGTACATAAACATTTCTTTTCAGCTTTAGAACACGTCTGGGGTTCTCTTTTACTTATGTAGATCAAATCAGGTTGAAACTACATGTAATTCTGTCCAGGATGAGAGGAAACAATAGGTTTTCTAGTTATGAATCTCCTTAAATTTAATTGTACTGTTATATTTAGTTAACATTACTAGTCTTTCTTATAATGTCCCTTGAACTTTTTTTGTAGTTTTGCAGTTAAACTGGAGCTGCTGCTAATATTAGATAAGTTACTTATAAATTTGCGGTTTCCTTGTGTTATCTTCAGGGTAGGAAATTCTGTTTACAAAATGGTGTCACAATTTTCCTGAGGTATATCATTGTCTAATGAAGTCAGCCTTCTAAAAACTGTGTACTTCATATAATAAGTACGATTTAATTAAATAGCAAGCTACCTGTATATTGAGCTCGAAAGATCTTGAGCAGGATGTACAGACAGAATAAATATAAAAGCTTCAGGTTAATTTAAAAGTAATTTCAAGCATACAGATGAGTGCAGATAGCTCAAAAACCGTTAAATCTCATTTCAACACAAACTGAAATACAAAGAAAAATTAAATGTCACTTTTAAGGAAGGTTTCGCATTTCTACTGGAAGAATATCCTCAGCATAGAAGTATCAAATAATCTTTGCACAACTTCAAGTAGAACTGTATTTAAAAGAACTAGAGACCTCCCCATTATATTCAGTTACAGAACCTAAGAAGAGAGTGCTGGAATGCCATGACTCTGTTATAAAACCGAGTATTTTCTAAATCGACAAAGAAGAACAATTTTCTGCCAAGCGCTGCTAGTCCTGATGAGCAGACCACTATGTAACTTTATCATCTTGTTTCTGGTGCATTTGTGAACCAACAGAATGAAAGTTACACTGTTGGACTTATATATACTGTGGCAGTTCTAGACAGCGCTGACACCTACACAGAATGCTATCAAAGTATTGAAGCATGCCTTCTGACCTAATGAAATAAGTTAAAGTGATAATCATTTGTTCATAGTTTAACAGTGAGTAATGTATATCCTTCAATGCTCACTTTAGAAGACTATAAATATACCGAGCACTAAAAAAGTGTATGGGTTAAACATTTAAAGTGTCTTTCCAATAGAATTATGGCACTCTTTCTGATAACATTAGTTGAATCATTGATATACTGGGACCAAACAAAGCAATGAGTAAAAACAACGTATTTCAAAGCTCCATTATCCACATTACTCTAAGCAGTTTTCTATACCATGTAAGAATTTCAAGTGAGATTGCTAGACTGTTTTGCAGTTAACCAGAATGATATTCTGACAATGTGAAATGGCAATGTGCAAGAAATTTATGAGCTCACATTAATGTTAGAATATCTTCTGGAGCTTGGTTTGACATACAGTTCACAGTAAGAGTGAATAACACACAGTGTAGAGAAAATTTTCATTTCAATTCTGAGATACATTTTGGGTTCTCTTTAAGTTACATAGATCAATTTAGGTTGAAACTAAAAAATTTTGTCAAGGATGAAAGGAAACCACAGTATTCCTAGTTCTGAATTTCCTTTGATTTAAGGGTAGTGTGATAGTGTTCATCTCCAGTATTTCTTATAATTCCACTAGAAGGTTTTCTGTACCGGTGGACTTAATTGGACCTGCGGCTAATGTTTGTTAGATTAAAGTTACTTCTAAATTTGGGGGTTTCAGGGTAAGGAAGTCTGTTTACACAATGGTGTCACATTTTATCATGAGGAATTTGATTGTGTATTAAACTCAGAATTCTTGAAACTGCAGTTTATATAAGAAGCACTATTTAATTATTAAAAAGCTTTCTGTAAATAAACTTTGAAAAACCTTTTTGAGCTGGATGTAGAGAAAACAAAAATATAAAATCTTGAGGTTTAGTTTAGAGTAATTCCAAGCATACACATCTGTGCCACTTGATCAAAAACAGTTAAATCTCATTTCAGCAAACTCGGATATTACAAAAAAGTAAATATCACTTGTAAAGAAGCATTAGTGGTTTCCTGGAAGAATAGAGTCAGCATAGAAGAAAATAATTTTTGCCCAACTTTCCCCAGGCCCATATTTCAAAAAATTAAACAACCAACCCATTACTTTCAGTTACAGAACCTGAGAACACAGTGCTGGATTGACATTATTTGTTAGAAAACTGAGTATTTGCTCAATTTATAAGGAAAAACAAATTTCTCACAAGCAATGCTACTTCTGGAGAGGAAACCATTGTGTAACTACATCAGGTAGTAAACTAATTATACTGTTGATTCTGGTACATTTGATACCCAATAGAATGAAAGTTTCACTGTTGAACTTCACTATACTTTGGTTATTCTAGACAGTTCTAGGGTTTACACAGAATGATGTTAGAGTATTGATACATGTTCTCTGCCCTAATAAAATAAGTGAAAGTGATAATCATTTTCTCAAAATTTTCACACTAATTTTTGTATATCCTGCAATGCTCACTTCAGAAGGTTGTACACATACTGAACAAAAAAAGCATATATGGCTTGAACATGTAAAATGAATTTCCAATAGAAATATGGAACTGTTCCTGATTACACAGGAGTTGAATTTATAAAGTACATATGTAAAAACATGAACCAAAAAATCTGATGCACAGAAACAACGCATTTTATTGATTAATTATATGCGTTAGTTTTAGCAGTGCTTGTCAGAATCTTCTTTTTTTTACTGAATTAAAAAATACTATTTTATAGTACATTTTAGCACATTTATGCCAATTTAGCACACACTGCTAAAGTTCTGTAACTGAACATAATGGGGAGGTCCTTAGTTCTTTGAAATATAGTTCTGGGTGAACTTGTGAGAAGATTATTTCATACTTCTAATGAGCATATTCCAGAAGTGATGTTACTGCTTCGTTAAAAGTGTCATTTAACATTTTCTTGTCTATGAGTTTTTTGTTGAAATGAAATTTAAGTATTTTGAGCTAGCTGCACTCATATTTATAAGTGGAATTACTTGGAATTTGACCTGAAGGTTTATATTTATCTCGTCTCTACATGACTCTCAAAAGTATCTTTCAAGCTGATGTTAGATAAATCTTTCTTTTTAATTATTCGCTGCTTATTAAAGGAAATGCACATGTCTTAGTATGCTGAGTTCATTAAACAATCGAATTCCTTACGTAAATTGGAAGACCATAGTGTAAACAGATATTTCTACCTTGAAGATAACACTAGTAAATTCTAATTTAGAAGTAACTTTTATCTCACATGAACAGCAAGTACATTTTAATTGAATAAGTACAGGAAATGTTCCAACGCCATTAAAGAAATACTAGTGATGTAAACTTTATCTGTCACTACAGTTAAACTAAAGGAGATTCTGAACTAAGAAATTTATTGTTTTTTCTTATCAAGGACAGAATTTCATGTACTTTCTACCCTAATTAATCTACATAATTAAATAAAACCACAAATGAGTTTTAAAATTGCAGAGAAATCTTTCTCCACAATGTGCGTGAATTTATTCTTAATGAAAAGCTATATAACACACTGATTCAGATGTATTCAAAGTTTAATGTGAGCTCATCAGTCTTTCTCGCTTATTGCCATTTGACAGTGTTGGAATAACTTTCTAGCCAACTGCAAAAGTGTGTTTTCACTCCGTACTAAACAGCACAAATTTTACTAAAAGTCGGGCATTCTTACTTGAAAATCTTATATTGTACAGAGAACTGCTAAGAGTAACACATACAATAAAGCATTGAAATGCATTGTTTCTATGCATGACATTGAAGAATCCACGATGTTACATATTTACATAAAAAATCAACTACTACTTTATCAGAAACTGTTTTGTATATCTATTGCAAAGTCTTTTTACATGTTCAATTCATACACCTTTTAATTGCGTTCATTTTGTGTAAAACCTTCTGAAGTGAGCATTGCAGGACATACAAAAAACAGTGTTAAAACTATGAAAAAATGATTATTATTTTGACTTATTTCATTAGTGAGGAGAAAATGCTTCAATACTGTGAATTCTACTCCTGTTTTATCAAAATAAAAGAACCTTCATCTCACAGAGGCAGCAAGTACAATTTAAGTGCACATGTACAACAAATATTTCTGGGCCATTAGAAGAAAAACCAGTTATATAAACTATTTAACACTACAGTTAAAATGAAGAAGACTGTAAACTGAGAAACCTATTGTTTCCTCTCATCATGAACAGAATTTCATGTACTTTTTACACTAATTGGTCTACATAATTAAAGAGAACCACCAATGTGTTTTAAAACTGCAAAGAAATGTTAATCTACACTGTGTTATTTTAATCTTACTGTAAACATTTATAACAAACTAAGATCTGGAAGATATGCTAACTTTAATATGAGCGCATCAGTTTGGTAGCTTATTGCCATTTGGCACTGTTAGAATAACTGTTTGAACAACTGACAAAAAAATGTGTTTAAACTGCGTACATAACAGCAAAAATTTTACTGAGTCTAGCATTCTTATTTGAAAATCTTACAGTGTACAGAGAACTGCTAAGAGTAACGTGTATAATCAATTGTTGAAATGTGTTGTTTCTATCATCCGATTGTCTGGTCTACGGGTTTTACATAGATATGTGCATCAAAAATTCAATGTCTCAGTTATCAGAAACTCATATTTCTAATTGAAAGTTTTTTTATTTGTTCAACCCATACACGTATTTTTGTGTTCAGTATGTGTACAACATTCTGAGTTAACATTGCAGGATATACAAAAATCAGAGTTAAAACAATGAGAAAATGATTATAATTTAAATTATTTCATTAGAGCAAAGAACATGCTTCAATAATCTGAAAGCATTCTGTGCCAGTTTTAATTAGCACTGTCAATAACAGCCACAGTATCCAGAAGTTCAACAGTGAAACTCTCATTTTTTTGGTGAGCAAATGCAACAGCATCAAGGTGTATAGTGATGATACTACCTGATAAAGTTAAAAAGTGGTCTGCTGATTAGAAGAAGCAGTGCTTGTCAGAACATCTTTTTATCAGTTGAATTAAATAAAACGGTGTTTAATAACAGAATAGTACCAATTTTGCATTCACTGTTTATTTTCTGTAACTGAACATAATGGGGAGGTCCTTAGTTCTTTCAAATATAGTTCTGGGTGAAGTTGCGCAAAGATTATTTAATACTTCTATGCTGAGCATATTCCAGAACAGATGTTAATGCTTGGTTACAAGGGTGATTTACCTTTTAGTTGGGTTTGAGTTTGTGTAGAAATGAAATTTAATTATTTTGAGAAAGCTTCACTCATATGTGCATGTGGAATTACTTAAAATTTGACCTGAAGCGTTTATATTATTTTGTCTGCAAATCTCTGTCAAAAACGCCTTTCAAGCTGATAGTTCATAAACCTTTCCTTTTAATAAATCACTGCTTATTATATGAAATGCACATGTCTTAGAATGCTTTGTTAATTACACAATTGTATTTCTTACGTAAATTGAAAGACCGATGTGTAAGCAGATATTTCTATCTTGAAGATAACACTATTTAATCCTAATTTAGAATTAATTTTTATCTAACATAAACAGCAAGTACAAGTTAACTGTACAAGAACAGTAAATGTTCTAGGGCCATTATAAGAAAGACTAGTGATGTAAACGTTATTTAAAACTACAGTTAAACTAAAGAAGATTCTTAAGTGAGAAATCTATTGTTTTTTCTCATCAAGGACCGAATATAATGTACTTTTCCCCTAATTGATCTACATAATTAAATAAAACCAAAAATGTGTTTTAAAACTGCAAATAAGTGTTTCTGTAAACTTTGTGTTATCTTGCTCTTACTTTAAAACTGTATATCAAAATAAGATCCAGAATATATCCTAAAATTAATGTGAGATCATCACTCTTTCTTGCTTATTGCCATATGACAGTGTTAGAATAACTTTCTGTCCAACTGGAAAAGAGTGTGTTTTCAAACCTTGCTAAACAGCACAATGTTAACTCAAAGTCTGGCTTTTTTACTTCAAAATCGTATAGTGTACAGAGAACTGCAAAGAGTAACACCTATAACAAAGCATTGAAATGCATTGTTTGTAAGAATCAGACTGAATAATGGACGTGTTTTTATATTTACATGAAAAATCAACCTCTGTGTTATCAGAAACAGTTTTATACATCTCCTGGAAAGTCACTTTCCATGCTAAATTCTCCCACGTTTCATGTGTTCAGTATGTGTACAACATTCTGAAGAGAGCATTGCAGGATATACAAAAATCAGTGTTAAAACTATGAGAAAATTATTATTATTTTAACTTATTTCATTAAGGGAGAGAACTTGCTTCCAAACTATGAATTCAACTTCTTTGTTATCAGAAACAAGTAACTTATATTTCACATAGGCAGGAAGTACAATTTAACTGCACATGTACAAGAAATGTTCCAGGGCCCTTCGAAGAAACACAAGTTATATAAACTATTTAACTCTACAGTACAAGTAAAGAATATTCTGAACTAAGAAACCTATTTTTTCCTCTCATCATGAAGAGAATCTCATGTATTTTTTACACTAATTGATCTACATAATTAAAGAGAACCACAAATGTGTTTTAAAGCTACGAAGAAATGTGTCTCTACATTATGTGTTATTTCACTCTTACTCTAAACCTGTATTACAAACTGAGATGGAGAAGATTTTCTAACTTTAATGTGAGTTCATTAGTTTTCTAGATTATTGCTTTTGGCAGTGTTAGAATACCTTTTGAACAACTGCTAAAGAATGTGTTTAAACTGGTTAGTTAACAGCACAAATATTACTATGAGTTTAGCATTCTTACTTGAAAATCTTACATTGTACAGAGAACTGCTAAGAGTAACACATACAATAAAGCATTGAAATGCATTGTTTCTATACTTCAGATTGAAGGATCCACATTTTTTACATATTTACATGAAAAATCAACTCTTTTATCAGAAACTGTTTCATATATCTATTGCAAAGTCATTTTACATGTTCAATTCATACACTTTTTTATTGCTTTCATTATGTGTACAATCTTCTGAAGTGAGTATTGCAGGATATAGAAAAATCAGCGTTAAAAATATGAGAAAATGATAATTAATTTGACTTATTTCATTAGTGAAGAGAACATGCTTCAGTACTGTGAATTCTTATCCTGTGTTATCAGAATCAAGGAAATCTTATCTCACATAGGCAGTGAGTACAATTTAAGGTCACATGTACAGCAAATGTTCCAGGGCCATTAGAAGAAACACTAGTTATATAAACTATTTAGCACTACAGTTAAAATGAAGATGATTCTAAACTAAGAAACCTATTGTTTCCTCTCATCATGAACAGAATTTCATGTACTTTTTACCCTAATTGGTCTACATAATTAAAGAGAACCGCCAATGTGTTTTAAAACTGCAAAGAAATTTTAATCTGCACTGTGTTATTTTACTCTTACTGTAAACCTTTATAACAAACTAAGATCTAGAAGGTATGCTAATTTTAAAGTGAGCTCATCAGTTTTGTAGCTTATTGCCATTTGGCAGTGTTAGAATAACTGTATAAACAACTGCCAAAGAATGTGTTTAAACTGCGTACTTAACAGCACAAATTTTACTGAGTGTAGCATTTTTACTTCAAAATCTTACAGTGTACAGAGAACTGCGAAGAGTAACATGTATAATGAATTGTTGAAATGTGTTTTTTCTATGCATCCAATTTTCTGCTCTACAGTGTTTAAATGGATATGTGCATCAAAACTTCAACTTCTCAGTAACCAGAAACTCATATTTCTATTGGAAAGTCTTTTATATGTTCTAACCATGTAAATTTTTTTTGTGTTCAGTGTGTGTACAACATTCTTTGTGAGCATTGCAAGATATACAAAAATCAGAGATAAAACTATGAGAAAATGATTATAATTTAAAATTATTTCATTAAGGCAGAGAACATGCTTAAATACTCTGAAAGCATTCTGTGCCAGTGTTACTGAGCATTGTTTAAAACAACCACAGTATATAGAATTCAACAGTGAAACTCTCATTCCCTTGGTTAGCAAATTCAACAGAATCAAGCTGTATAGTGATGATACTACCTGTTAGTTACAAAGTGTTCTGCTGATTAAAGTAGCAGTGCTTGTCAGAATCTTCTTTTTCTCTGTTGAATTAATAAATATAGTGTTTAATAACAGAGTAACACCAATTTTGCACTCACTGTTTATGTTCTGTAACTGAACATAATGGAGAGGTTCTTATTTCTTTGAATATTGTTCTGGGTGAAGTTGTGCGAAGATTATTTTATATGTCTATGCTGTGCATATGCCAGAACAGATGTTATTGCTAGGTTACAAGTGTCGTGTGCCTTTTAGTTGGGTTTGAGTTTGTGTAGAAATGAAATTTAAGCATTTTCTGAAAGCTTCACTCATATGTACATGTGGAATTACTTAAAATTTGACCTGAAGAGTTTATATTTTTCTCGTCTGCACATCTCGGGCAAAAATGTCTTTCAAGCTGATGTTACATAAAGCTTTCTTTTTAATTAATCACTGCTTATTATAGGAAATGCACATGTTGTAGAATGCTGAGTTCATTAAATAATCGTATTTCTTATGTAAATTGAGAGGCTATTGTGTAAAAAGGTATTTCTACCTTGATGATAACACTACTTAATGCTAATTTAGAAGTAACGGTTATCTAACATACACTGCATGTACAAGTTAACTGCGCAAGTACAGAAAATGTTCTAGGGCCATTATAAGTAAGATATGTGATGTAAACTTTATTTAAAACTACTGTTTAACTAAAGAAGTTTCTTAACTAAAAAATCTATTGTTTTTTCTCATCAAGGACAGAATTTCATGTACTTTTCCCATAATAGATCTACATAGCTAAATAAAACCTCATATCTGTTTTTAAAATGCCCATAAGTGTTTCTGTAAACTTTGTGTTATTATGCTCTTACTGGAAAACTATATATCAAATTAAGATCCAGAATATATCTTAAACTTAATGTGAGACCATCACTCCTTCTCTCTTATTGCCTTATGACAGTGTTAGAATACCTTTCTGGCCAACTGGAAAAGAGTGTGTTTTCAAACCTTACTAATCAGCACAAATTGAAATCAAAGTCTGGCTTTCTTTCTTGAAAATCTTATAGTGTACAGAGAACTGCAAAGAGTAACACCTATAACAAAGCATTCAAATGTGTTGATTTTATGCTTCAGAGTGAATAATGGACGTGTTTTACATATTTACATGAAAAATCAACCGCTGTGTTATCAGAAACAGTTTTATATATCTATTGGAACGTCAATTTCCATGCTCAATTTATAGACGTCTCTTTGTGTTCAGTATGTGTACAACATTCTGAAGTGAGCTTTGCAGGATATAAAAAAATCAGAGTTAATACTACGAGAAAATGGTTAGTATTTTAACTTATTTCATTAGGAGAGAGAACTTGCTTCCAAACTCTGAATTCAACTTGTCTATTATCAGAAAAATGTAACTTATATTTCACATAGGCAGCAAGTACAATTTAACTGCACATGTAAAAGAAATGTTCCAGGGCCCTTCGAAGAAACACAAGTTATATAATCTATTTAACTCTACAGTAAAACTAAAGGAAATTCTGAACTAAGAAACTATTTTTTTCTCTCATCATGAAGAGAATCTCATGTATTTTCTACACTAATTGATCTCCATAACTAATGAGAATGACAAATGTGTTTTATAACAGCAAAGAAATGTACCTCTACACTATGTGTTATATTTCTCTTACTCTAAACCTGTATGACAAACTGAGATCGAGAAGATATCCTAACTTTAATGTGAGTTCATCAATCTTCTAGATTATTGCCATTTGTCAGTGTTAAAATACCTTTTGAACAACTGCCAAAGAATGTGTTTAAACTGGTTAGTTAACAGCACAAATTTTATTATGAGTTTAGTATTCTTTTTTTTTAATTTTATTTTTATTTATTCTTTTTAGAGAGGGGACACAGAGTGAGAGAAAGAAAGTGAGAGAGAGACAGAGAGAAATAGAAGGAGCTACAAGCATCAACTCTCATATATGCCTTGACCAGACCAGTGCAGGGTTTTGAACTGGCGACCTCAGTGTTCCAAGGTCAACGCTTTATCTACTGCACCACCACAGGTCAGGCCAGTCTAGCATTCTTACTTGAAAATCTTACATTCTAAAAATAACTGCTAGGAGTAACACATACAATAAAGCATTGAATTGCGTTGTTTCTATGAATCAGATTGAATGATCCACGTGTTTTACATATTTACATGAAAAATCAACTCCTGTTTTATCAGAAACTGTTTCATATATCTATTGCAAAGTCATTTCACATGTTCAATTCATACACCTTTTTATTGCGTTCATTTTGTGTACAACCTTCTGAAGTGAGCATTGCATGACATACAAAAATCAGTGTTAAAACTATGAGAAAATAATTAATATTTTGAATTATTTAATTATTGCAGGGAATATGCTTCAATACTGTGAATTCTACTCCTGTGTTATCAGAAACAAGGAACATTTATCTTACTTAGGCATCGAGTACAATTTAAGAGCACATGTACAACAAATGTTCCAGGGCCAGAGGAAGAAGCACTAGTTATATAAACTATTTAACAGTACAGTTAAAATGAAGAAGATTCTAAACTAAGAAACCTATTTTTTCTTCTCATTATGAACAGAATCTCATGTATTTTCTAAACTAATTGATCAACATAATTAAAGAGAAAAAACAAATGTGTTTTAAAACTGCAAAGAAATGTTTCTCTACACTATGTGTTATTTTACTCTTACTCTAAACCTGTATTACAAACTAAGATCAAGAACATAAACTAACTTTAAAGTGAGTTCATCAGTCTTCTAGATTATTGCTATTTGTCAGTGTTAGAATACCTTTTGAACAACTGCCAAAGAATGTGTTTAAAGTGGTTAGTTAACAGCACAAATTTTACTATGAGTCTAGCATTCTTACTTAAAAATCTTACATTCTACAAATAACTGCTAGGAGTAACATATACAATAAAGCATAGAAATGCGTTTCTTCTATGAATCAGATTGAATGATCCACGTTTTTTTATATTTACATATTAAATCAACTCCTGTTTTATCAGAAACCGTTTCATATATCTATTGGAAAGTCATTTTACATGTTCAATTCATACACCATTTTTTGAGTTCATTATGTGTACAACGTTCTGAAGTGAGCATTGCAGGATATACAAAAATCGGTGTTAAAATATAAAAAAATGAATATAATTTTATCTTATTTCATTAGGGAAAAAAAATGCTTTATTACTTTGAAAGCCTTGTGTGCCAGGGTTAGTTAGCACTGTCTCAAACAGCCACAGTATATAGAAGTTGAACAGTGAATCTGTCATTTTCTTGGTGAGCAAATGCAACAGCATCAAGATGAATAGTTCCTATACTACCTGATAAGGTTATACAGTGTTTTGCTCATTAGAAGTAGCAGTGCTTGTCAGAATCTTTTTTTTTATTGAGTTAAAAAATACTGTTTTTTGTAACACAGTAATGCCAATTTAGCACTCACTGCTAACGTTCTGTAACTAAACATAATGGGGAGGTCCTTAGTTCTTTGTAATATAGTTCTGGGTGAAATTGTGTGAAGATTATTTTATTCTTTTATTATGAGCATATTCCAGAACAGATTTTATGTTGGTTAAAATGTCATTTACCTTTTTTTTGTATATGAGTTTGTTTAGAAATGAAATTTAATGGTTTTGAGCTAGCTGCACTCATATTTACACGTGGAATTACTTGTACTTTAAACTGAAGTGTTTATATTCATCTTGTCTGTACATCTCGCTCAAAAATGTCTTTCAAGCTGATGTTAGATAAAGCTTTCTTTTTAATTAATCGCTGCTTATTATAGGAAATGCACATGTCTTAGAATGCTGAGTTCATTAAACAATCGAATACCTATCTTAAATCGGAAGACCATGGGATATACAGATATTTCTACCTTGAAGATAACACTAGTAACTCCTGATTTAAAAGTAACTTTTATCTCGCATGAACAGCAAGTACAATTTAACTGAATAAGTACAGAAAATGTTCAATGGGCATTAAAGAAAGACTAGTGATGTAAACTTTATCGCTATAGTTTAGCTAAAAGAGATCTGAACTAAGAAAACTATTGTTTCCTCTATTCATGGGTAGAATTTCATGTAATTTCTGCCTAAATTGATCTACATAATTAAAATAACCCCAAGTGTGTTTTTAAACTGCAGAGAATTGTTTTTCTACACTGTGTTATTTTACTCTAACTGTAAAACTTTATTTCAAACTAAGATCCAGAAGATATCCAAAAAATTAAAGTGAGTTCATCACTATTTCCCTCTAATTGCCATTTGACAGTGTTAGAATACCTTTTTGTCAACTGCAAAATATTGTTTATTAGCTCCTTACTAAACAGCACAAATTTAAAAATCTGGCCTTCTTTCTTGTAAATGTTACATTGTACAGAGAACTGCTAACAGTAACATATATAATAGAGCATTGAAAAGCGTTGTTTCTATGCATCAGATTGAATGTTCTACGTATTTTACATATTTAAATGAAAAATCAACTCCTGTTTTATCAGAAACAATTTCATATATATATTTGTAAGTTATTTTACATGTTCAATTCATACACGTTTTTTTGTGTTCAGTACGTGTTCATCTGATGTGATCATTGCAGGATATTCAAAAATCAGTGTTAAAACTATGAGAAAATCATTATTACTATAACGAATTTTATTAGGGCAAAGAACATTTTTCCATACTCTGAATTCAAATAATGTGTTATCAGAAACAAGTAAATTTTATCACCCATAAGCAGCAAGTACAATTTAACTGCACTTGTACTGGAAATGTTCCAGGGCCGTTAGAAGAAACTCTCGTTATATAAACTATTTAACACTACAGTTAAACTAAAGGGGATTCTGAACTAGCAATCTATTGTTTCCTCCCATCATGAACAGAATTTCCTGTATTTTCTACCACAATTTATCTACATAATTAAAAAGAACCACAAATGTGATTTAAAACAGCAAAGAAATGTTTCCCTACACTCCTATTTTACTCTTGCTGTAAACCTGTATCACAAATTAAGATCCAGAAGATATTCTAATTTAATGTGAGTTCATCAGTATTTCTAGCTTAGGTAAAAGTTACGGGTAAATGAATAATACTAGTGCTATCTTCATGGTAGGAAAGTCTGTTTATACAATGGTGTCCAATTTCTATAAAAATGGGATTGTTTAATGAATTCAGCATTCTAAGAAATGTGCATTTTATATAATAAGCAGTGATTATTTAAAAAGAAAGCTTTACATAACATCAGCTTGAAAGACATTTTGGAGCGAGATGTACAGACAAGATAAATAAAAACGCTTTAGCTCAAATTTCAATTACTTCCACGTGTACATATGAGTGAAGGTAGCTCAATATACACTAATTACATTGCAACACAAACACAAATACAACAAAAAGTTAAATGACACTTGGAACCAAGCATTTTCATCTGATCTGAAACATTCTCAGCATAAAAGTATAAAATAATCTTTGCACAACTTCACCCAAAATAATATTACAAAGAACTAAGGACCTCCCCATTATTTTCAGTTACCGAACATAAGCAATGTGTGCTAAATTGGCATTACCCTGTTATAAAACTCAGTATTTAATTCAACAAAGAAAAAGAAGTTTCTGACCAGCACTGCTACTTCTAATGAACAGAACACTGTGTAACTTTACCATGTAGTATAGGAACTATACATATTGATGCTGTTGCATTTGCTAACCAAGAGAATGCGAGTTTCAGTGTTGAAATTCTATACACTGTGGTTGTTTTAGACAGTGTTAACTAACACTGGCACAGAATGCTTTCAGAGTATTGAAGCATGTTCTCTGCACTAATGAAATAAGTTAAAATTATAATCATTTTCTCATAGTTTCAACAGTGGTATTTGTATATCCTGCAATACTCATTTAGAAATTTGTACACATTCTGTACACAAAGAAAAGTGTATGGGTTGGGCATGTAGACTTTCCAAGAGAATTACGAGTTTCTGATAACGGAGGAGTTGAATTTTAGATGAACTTATATATGTAAAAACCGGGGACCAAACAATCTCATGCATCGAAACAACGCATTTCAACAATTTATTATATACTCGTTACTCTTAGCAGTTCTCTGTGCACTGTTAGATTTTCAATTAAGAATGCTAGACTCTTAGTAAAATTTGTGCTGTTATCTACGCAGTTCAAACACATTCTTTGCCAGTTGTTCAAAAAGGTATTCTAACACTGCCAAATATCCAGAAAGACTGATGAGCTCACATTAAAGATAGGATATCTTCTGGATCTCAGTTTGTTATACAGGTTTACAGTAAGAGTAAAACAACACAGTGTAGAGAAACATTTCTTTGCAGTTTTAAAACACACTTGGGGTTCTCTTTAATTATGTAGATCAAGTTAGGCAGAAAGTCCATGAAATTCTCTCCATGATGACAGGAAACAATGGGTTTCCTCTTTCAGAATCTCCTTTAGTTTAACTGTAGTGTTGAAAACAGTTTACATCACTAGTCTTTTTTATAATGACCGTGGAACATTGCCTGTACCTGTGCAGTTAAACTATACTTGCTACTAATGTAAGGTAAAAGTTACTTGTAAATGGGAATTACTAGTGTTATCTTCATGGTAGGAAAATCTGTTTACACAATGGTCTTCCTATTTAAATAAAGAATGTGATTGTTTAATGAATTCAGCATTCTAAGAAATGCGCATTTCATATAATAAGCAGTGATTATTTAAAAAGAAAGCTTTATGTACCATCAGCTTGAAAGTAACTATACATGTTGATTTTTGTGCATTTGTTAACCAACATAATGAAAGTCTCACTGTTGAGCCTCTATATACTGTGGCTATCCTAGAAAGTGTTAATGCTTACTCAGAATGCTTTCAGAATAATGAAGCATGTTTTTTCCCTAATGAATACAGTTAAAGAAATTATCAGTTTTGTATGGTAATACTGATTTCTCTATATCCAGCAATGCTGCCTTCAGAAGGTTGCACATATTCTGAACACTAAAAACGTATATGAGTTGTACATGTAAAATAACTTTCCAATAAAAATATGGAACTGTTTTTGATAACACAGGAGTTGAATTTTGGATGTTCATATATAAAAACGTGGACCAGAGAATGTGATGCACAGAAACAATGCATTTCATTGCTTCATTATACACGTTACTCTAAGCAGTTCTCTGTACACTGTAAGATGTTCAAGTAAGAATGCTAGATTTGTAGTAAAATTTGTGCTGTTATGTATGCAGTTAAAACAAAATTTTTTCTAGTTGACCGAAAAGATATTCTAACACTACCCAATCGCAATAAGTGACAAAGACTAATGAGCTCACATTAATATTAGGATATCTTCTGAATCTCAGTTTGACATACAATTTCACAGTAACAGTAAAATAACACAGTGTAAAGAAACATTTCTTTGCATTTTTAAAACACATTTAAGTTTTTTTTAATTATGTAGATCAATTTAGGTTGAAACTACATGAAATTTTGTCCATGATGAGAGGAGACAATAATTTTTTAGTTCTGAGTCTTCTTTAGTTTAATTGTAGTGTAGTAAATATTAACAAATTTCAGCCATACAGATGAGTGCAGAAAGCTCAAAGAACATTTCAACACAAACTCAAATACAACAAAGAAGTAAATGTCACTTGTAAGGAAGCATTAACGTTTGTCCTGGAAGAATATGCTCATCATATATGTATAAAATAATCATTGCACGACTTCACACAGAACTATATTTCAAAGAACTAGAGACCTCCCCAGTATGTTCAGTTGCAGAACCTAAGTAGAGAGCGCAGGATTGGCTCTGTCTAAAAACACTATTTTCTAAATCGCCAAAAACAACATGTCTGCCAAGCACTGCTACTCCTGTGGAGCATACCACTGTGTAACATCAGGTAGTAGAGTACCTATACATTTTGATTCTGCTGCATTTGCTAACCAATAAAATGAAAGTTTCAATGTTGAGCTTCTATATACTGTGGCTGTTCTAGACAGTGCTACGCCTTACACAGAATGCTTTAAAAATATTGGAGCGTGTTCTCTGCCCTAATGAAAAAAGTTAAAGTGATAATCAGTTTCTTATGGTAGTAACACTGATTTCTCTATATGCTGCATTGCTCTCTTCTGAAGGTTGTACACATACTGAACAAAATATTGTGTATGAGTTGAAGATGTAAAATAACACAGTGTACAGAAACATTTCTTTTCAGTTTTATGATACATTTGGGGTTCTCTAACTTTTGTAGAACAATTTGGATTGAAACTACATAAAATTTCATCCAGGATGAGAGGATACTATAGTTTTCCTAGTTCTACATCGTTTTTAATTTAGGTGTAGTGTTAAATTTAGTTTACATTAACATCTGTCCTGGAATATGCTCAGCATAGAAGTATAAAATAGTCTGCACAATTTCACCCAGAACTGTTTTTCAAAGAACTAGAGACCTTCCCATTATGTTCAGTTATAGAAACTAAGAATGGAGTGCTGGATGGTAATTACTCTGTTATAAAACTGATTATTTTCTAAATCAACAAAGAAAAACAAGTTTCTGCCATGCACTGCTACTCCTGATAAGCAGACCACTGTGCCATTTTATTAGGTAGTATTATAACTATAAATCTTGGTTCTGGTGCATTTGCTAAGCAAGACAATGGAAGTTTCACTGTTGAAATTCTATAGGCTGTTGCTGTTCTATACAGTGCTAAGGCCCACACAGAATGCTTTTAGAATATTGGAGCATGTTGTCTGCTCTAAAGAAAAAAGTTAAAATGATAAACATTTTCTGAGGGTATTATCAGTGATTAATGTATATCCTGCAATGCTTCCTTCTGAAGGCTGTACATATAGTGAACACTAAAAGCGTGTATGGGTTGAACATTTAAAATGGCTTCAAAATAAATATATGGAACTGTTTCTGATAACACAGGAGTTGAATTTTTGATGTACATATGTAAAAAGTATTGACGAAACAATCCGATGCATATAAAAAACGCATTTCAACCTTTCATTATGCACATTATTCCATGCATTTTTCTGTACAGTATAAGATTTTCAAGTGAGAATACTAGACTAGTAGTAAAATTTGTGCTGTTATGCACGCAGTTTAAACACACTTTTTTGCAGTTGACCAGAAAGGTAGTCTGACACTGCCAAATGGCAATGAGCCAGATAGATTGATGAGCTCACATTAATATTGAAATGTCTTCTGGAGTTTAGTTTGACTTACAGTTTCACAGTAAGAGCACAATAACACAGTGTACATAAACATTTCTTTTCAGCTTTAAGACACGTTTGGGGTTCTCTTTTACTTATGTAGATCAACTCAGGTTGAAACTACATGTAATTCTGTCCAGGATGAGAGGAAACAATAGGTTTTCTAGTTATGAATCTCCTTAAATTAATTGTACTGTTATATTTAGTTAACATTACTAGTCTTTCTTATAATGGCCCTTGAACTTTTTTTGTAGTTTTGCAGTTAAACTGGAGCTGCTGCTAATATTAGATAAGTTACTTATAAATTTGCGGTTTCCTTGTGTTATCTTCAGGGTAGGAAATTCTGTTTACAAAATGGTGTCACAATTTTCCTGAGGTATATCATTGTCTAATGAAGTCAGCCTTCTAAAAACTGTGTACTTCATATATTAAGCACGATTTAATTAAATAGCAAGCTACCTGTATATTGAGCTCGAAAGATCTTGAGCAGGATGTACAGACAGAATAAATATAAAAGCTTCAGGTTAACTTAAAAGTAATTTCAAGCATACAGATGAGTGCAGATAGCTCAAAACCGTTAAATCTCATTTCAACACAAACTGAAATACAAAGAAAAATTAAATGTCACTTTTAAGGAAGGTTTCGCATTTCTCCTGGAAGAATATCCTCAGCATAGAAGTATCAAATAACCTTTGCACAACTTCAAGTAGAACTGTATTTCAAAGAACTAGAGACCTCCCCATTATATTCAGTTACAGAACCTAAGAAGAGAGTGCTGGATTGCCATTACTCTGTTATAAAACCCGGTATTTTCTAAATCGACAAAGAAGAACAATTTTCTGCCAAGCACTGCTAGTCCTGATGAGCAGACCACTATGTAACTTTATCATCTTGTTTCTGGTGAATTTGTGAACCAACAGAATGAAGGTTTCACTGTTGGACTTTTATATACTGTGGCAGTTCTAGACAGTGCTAACACCTACACAGAATGCTTTCAAAGTATTGAAGCATGCCTTCTGATCTAATGAAATAAGTTAAAGTGATAATCATTTGTTCATAGTTTAACAGTGAGTAATGTATATCCTTCAATGCTCACTTTAGAAGACTATAAATATAAATATACCGAGCACTAAAAAAGTGTATGGGTTAAACATTTAAAATGTCTTTTCAATAGAATTCTGGCACTCTTTCTGATAACAGTTAGTTGAATCATTGATATACTGGGACCAAAGAAAGCAATGAGTAGAAACAACGTATTTCAAAGCTCCATTATACACATTACTCTAAGTAGTTTTCTGTACCATGTAAGAATTTCAAGTGAGATTGCTAGACTGTTTTGCAGTTAACCAGAATGGTATTCTGACAATGTCAAATGGCAATGTGCGAGAAAGTTATGAGCTCACATTAATGTTAGAATATCTTTTGGAGCTTGGTTTGACATACAGTTCACAGTAAGAGTAGAGTAAAACACAGTGTAGAGAAAATTTTCATTTCAATTCTGGGATACATTTTGGGTTCTCCTTAAGTTACATAGATCAATTTAGGTTGAAATTAAAAAATTTTGTCAAGGATGAAAGGAAACCACAGTATTCCTAGTTCTGAATTTCCTTTGATTTAAGGGTAGTGTGATAGTATTCATCTCCAGTCTTTCTTATAATTCCACTAGAAGGTTTTCTGTACCGGTGGACTTAATTAGACCTGGGGCTAATGTTTGTTAGATTAAAGTTACTTCTCAATTTGGGGGTTTCAGGGTAAGGAAGTCTGTTTACACAATGGTGTCACATTTTATCATGAGGAATTTGATTGTGTATTAAACTCAGAATTCTTGAAACTGCAGTTTATATAAGAAGCACTCTTTAATTATTAAAAAGCTTTCTGTAAATAAACTTCGAAAAAGCTTTTTGAGCTGGATGTAGAGAAAACAATATTAAAATCTTGAGGTTTAGTTTAGAGTAATTCCAAGCATACACATCTGTGCCACTTGATCAAAAACAGTTAAATCTCATTTCAGCAAACTCGGATATTACAAAATGTAAATATCACTTGTAAAGAAGCATTAGTGGTTTCCTGGAAGAATAGAGTCAGCATAGAAGAAAATAATTTTTGCCCAACTTTCCCCAGGCCCATATTTCAAAAAATTAAACACCTACCCATTACTTTCAGTTAGAGAATCTGAGAACACAGTGCTGGATTGACATTATTTGTTAGAAAACTGAGTATTTGCTCAATTTATAAAAAAAAACAAGTTTCTCACAAGCATTGCTACTCCTGGAGAGGAAACCATTGTGTAACTTCATCAGGTAGTAAACTATACTGTTGATTCTGGTACATTTGATACCCAATAGAATGAAAGTTTCACTTTTGAACTGCACTATACTTTGGCTATTGTAGACAGTTCTAGGATTTACAGAGAATGTTTTAAGAGTATTGATACATGTTCTCTGCCCTAATGAAATAAGTGAAAGTGACAATCATTTTCTCAAAGTTTTCACACTGATTTTTGTATATCCTGCAATGCTCACTTCAGAAGGTTGTACACATACTGAACACAAATAGCATGTATGGCTTGAACATGTAAAATGAATTTCCAATAGAAATATGGAACTGTTTCTGATTACACAGAAGTTGAATTTATTATGTACATATATAAAAACGTAAACCAAAAAATCTGATGCACAGAAACAACGCATTTTATTGCTTAATTATATACGTTACTTTTAGCAGTGCTTGTCAAAATCTTCTTTTTCTTTACTAAATTAAAAAATACTGTTTTATAGCACATTAATGCCAATTTAGCACTCACTGCTAACGTTCTGTAACTGAACATAATGGGGAGGTCCTTAGTTCTTTGAAATATACTTCTGGGTCAAGTTGTGTGAAGATTATTTTATACTTCTATGATGAGCATATTTCAGAACAGATGTTAATGCTTTGTTAAAAGTGTCATTTAACTTTTTCTTCTCTATGAGTTTTTTGTTGAAATGAAATTTATGTATTTTGAGCTAACTACACTCATATTTACACCTGGAATTACTTGTAATTTGACCTGAAGCGTTTATATTTATGTTGTCTGTAAATCTCTCTCAAAAATGTCTTTCAAGCTGATGTTAGATAAAGCTTTCTTTTTAATAAATCGCGGCTTATTATAGGAAATGCACATGTCTTAGAATGCTGAGTTCATTAAACAATCGAATTCCTTACGTAAATTGGAAGACCATTGAGTAAACAGATATTTCTACCTTGAAGATAACACTAGTAAATCTTAATTTAGAAGTAACTTTTATCTCGCATGAACAGCAAGTACATTTTAAATGAATAAGTAACGGAAATGTTCCAACACCATTAAAGAAAGACTACTGATGTAAACTTTATTTATCACTACAGTTAAACTAAAGGAGATTCTGAACTAAGAAATCTATTGCTTTTTCTCATGAAGGACAGAATTTCATGTAATTTCTACCTAATTAGTCTACATAATTAAATATAACCACAAATGTGTTTTAAAACTGCAGAGAAATCTTCCTCCACACTGTGCGTGAATGTACTCTTGCTGAAAACCGAGATAACACACTAATTCAGAAGTATCCTACGTTTAATATCTTTATCGCTTATTGCCATTTGACAGTGTTGGAATACCTTTCTAGCCAACTGCAAAAGTGTGTTTTCACTCCTTACTAAACAGCACAATTTAACTAAAAGTCTGGCATTCTTATTTGAAAATCTTACATTATACAGAGAACTGCAATAAGTAACACATACAATAAAGCATTGACATGCCTTCTTTCTATGCTTCAGATTGACGGATCCACGTTTTTTACATATTTACATGAAAAATCAACTTTTTATCAGAAACTGTTTCAAATATCTATTGCAAAGTCATTTTACATGTTCAATTCATACACCTTTTTATTGCGTTCATTATGAGTACAACCCTCTGAAGTAAGTATTGCAGGACAGAGAAAAATCAGTGTTAAAACTATGAGAAAATTATTATTAATTTGATTATTTCATTAGTGCAGAGAACGTGCTTCATTATTGTGAATTCTACTCCTGTGTTTATAGAATCTGGACCTCTTTTCTCACGTAGGTAGCAATACAATTTAAGTGCACATGTACAGCAAATGTTCCAGGGCCATTAGAAGAAACACTAGTTATATAAACTATTTAACACTACACTTAATATGAGGAGGATTCTAAGCTAAGAAACCTATTGTTTCCTCTCATCATGAACAGAATCATGTACTTTTTAACCTAATTGGTCTACATAATTAAAGTGAACCACCAATGTGTTTTAAAACTGCAAAGAAATGTTAATCTGCGCTGTGTTATTTTACTCTTACTGTAAACCTTTATAACAAACTAAGATCTAGAAGGTATGCTAATTTTAAAGTGAGCTCATCAGTTTTGTAGCTTATTGCCATTTGGCAGTGTTAGAATAACTGTATAAACAACTGCGAAAGAATGTGTTTAAACTGCATACCTATCAGCACAAATTTTACTGAGTCTAACATTCTTACTTGAAAATCTTACATTGTCCAGATAACTGCGAAGAGTAACGTGTATAATGAATTGTTGAAATGCATTGTTTCTATGCATCCCATTGTTTGGTCTACGGTTTTTACATAGATATGTGCATCAAAACTTCAACTTCTCAGTTACCAGAAACTCATATTCTTATTGGAAAGCCTTTTTTTATGTTCAACCCGTGAACATTTTTGTTTGTTCTCTATGTGTACAACATTCTGAGTCAACATTGCAGAATATACAAAAATCAAAGTTAAAACTATAAAAAAATGATTATAAATTTAAATTATTTCATTAGGGCAGAGAACATGCTTCAATACTCTAAAAGCATTCTGTGCCAGTGTTAATGAGCACTGTCTAAAACAGCCACAGTATATAGAAGTTCAACAGTGAAACACTCATTCCCTTGGTTTGTAAATGCAACAGCATCAAGCTGTATAGTGATGATGCTACCTGATAAAGTTACAAAGTGTTCTGCTGATTAGAAGTAGCACTTCTTGTCACAATCTTTTTTTTCTCTGTTGAATTAAAAAATACGGTGTTAAATAACAGAGTAATACCAATTTTGCACTTACTGTTTATATTCTGTAACTGAACATAATAGGGAGGTCCTTAGTTCTTTGAAATATAGTTCTGAGTAAAGTTGTGCGAAGATTATTTTTTAGTTCTATTCTGAGCATATTTCAGAACTGATGGTAATGCTTGGTTACAAGTGTCATTTAACTTTTTGTTGGGTTTGAGTTTGTGTATAAATGAAATTTAATCATTTTGAACAAGCTTCACTCGTATGTGCATGTGGAATTACTTAAAATTTGACCTGAAGCACTAATAATTTTCTTCTCTGCACATCTCGGGCAAAAATGTCTTTCAAGCTGATGTTACATAAAGCTTTTTTTTTATTAATCACTGCTAATTATATAAAATGCACATGACTTAGAATGATAAGTTCATTAAAAATTTGTATTTCTTAAGTAAATTTGGAGACCATTGTGTAAACAAATATTTCTACCTTGAATATACCACTATTTAAACCTAATTTAGAAGTAACTTTTATCTCGCATGAACAGCTAGTATGTTTTAACTGTACAAGTACAGAAAATGTTCCAGGGCCATTATAAGAAAGACTAATGATGTAAACTTTATCTATCACTACAGTAAAACTAAAGGAGATTCTGAACTAAGAAATCTATTGTTTTTTCTCATCAACGACAGAATTCCATGTACTTTCCCCCTAATTGATCTACATAATTAAATAAAACCACAAATGTGGTTTAAAACTGAAAATCAGTGTTTCTCTAAACTGTGTTTTATTTTGCTCATACTCTAAAACTGTATATCAAATTAAGATCCAGAATATATCCTAAAATTAATGTGAGATCATCACTCTTTCTCGTTTATTGCCACTTGACAGTGTTAGAATATTTTCTGGCCAACTGGAAAATTGTGTGTTTTAAAGCCTTACTAAACAGCACAAATATAACTAAAAGTCTGGCTTTTTTACTTGAAAATCTTATAGTGTACAAACAACTGAAAAGATTAACACCTATAACAAAGCACTGAAATGCATTGTTTGTATGCATCAGATTGAATAATGGACGTGTTTTACGTATTTACATGAAAAATCAACCTCTGTGTTCTCAGAAAGTTTTATATCTCTATTGAACAGTCACTTTTCCTGCTCAGTTCATACACGTTTTTTTGTGTTCACTATGTGTACAACATTCTGAAGTGAGCATTGCAGGTTATGAAAACATCAGTGTTAAAACTATGAGAAAATTATTATTATTTTAACTTAATTCATTAGGGGAGAGAACTTGTTTCCAAACTCTGAATTCAACTTCTCTGTTAATAGAAACAAGTAACTCATATTTCAAATTGGCAACAAGTACAATTTAACTGCACATGTAGAAGAAATTTTCCAGGTCCCTTTGAAGAAACACAAGTTATATAACTATTTAACACTATAGTAAAACTAAAAAAGATTCTGAACTAAGAAACCTACTTTTTCCTCTTATCATGAACAGATTCTCATGTATTTTCTACACTAATTGATCTACATAATTAAAGAGAACCGCAAATGTATTTAAAACTGCAAAGAAATGTTTATCTACACTATGTGTTATTTTACTCGTACTCTAATCCTGTATTGCAAACTAAGATAGAGAAGATATCCTAACTTTAATGTGAATTCATCAGTCTTCTAGATTATTGCTTATTGGCAGTGTTAGAATATCTTTTTGAACAATGTCCAAAAGAATGTGTTTAAACTGGTTAGTTAAGAGCACACATTTTACTATGAGTCTAGCATTCTTACTTGAAAATCTTACATTCTACAAATAACTGCAAATAGTAACACATAAAAAAAGGATTGAATTGCGTTGTTTCTATGAATCAGATTGAATGATCCACGTATTTTACATATTTACATGAAAAATCAACTCCTGTTTTATCAGAAACCATTCTTATATCTATTGGAAAGTCATTTTACATGTTCAATTCATACACCATTTTTTGTGTTCATTATGTGTACAACATTCTCAAGTGAGCATTGCAGGATATTCAAAAATCAGTGTTAATAATATAAATGTGATTAAAATTTTAACTTATTTTATTAGGTCATAGAACATGCTTCATTACTTTAAAAGAGTTGTATGCCATGGTTAGTTAGCACTGTCTAAAACAGCCACAGTATATAGAACTTGATCAGTGAATGTCTCATTCTCCTGGTGAGAAAATGGTAAAGCATCAAGATGTATAGTTCCTATACTACCTGATAAAGTTACACAGTGTTCTGCTCATTAGAATTAGCAGCGCTTGTCAGAATCTTCTTTTTCTTTATTGAATTGAAAAATACTGTGTTTTATTACACAGTAATGCAAATTTAGCAATCACTGCTAATGTTCTGTAACTGAACATAATGGGGTGGTCCTTAGTTCTTTGAAATATAGTTCTGTATAAAGTTGTGTGAAGATTATTTTATATTTCTACAATAATCATGTTCCAGAACAGATGTTAATGCTTGGTTAAATGTATCATTTACCTTTTTCCTGTCTAGGAGTTTGTGTTGAAATGATATTTAAGTATTTTGAGCTAGCTGCCCTCATATTTACACATGGAACTACTTGTAATTTGACCTGAAGTGTTTATATTTATCTTGTTTGTAGATCTCGCTCAAAAATGTCTTCAAGCTAATGTTAGATAAATCTTTCTTTTTAATTAATCGCTGCACATGTCTTCGAATGCTGAGTTCATAAAACAATTGAATTCCTTACGTTAATTGGAACATTATTGTGTAAAACAATATTTCTACCTTGAAGATAATGCTAGTAAATACTAATTTAGAAGTAACTTCTATCTCACATGAACAGCAAGTACACTTTAACTGAATAAGTACAGGAAATGTTCCAGGGCCATTAAATAAAGACTAGTGACGTAAACTTTATATATCACTACAGTTAAACTAAAGGAGATTCTGAACTAAAAACCTTATTGCTTTTTCTCATCAAAAACAGAATTTCATGTAATTTCTACCCTAATTAATTTGCATAGTTAAATAGAACCACAAATGTGTTTTAAAACTGCAGAGAAATCTTACTTTACACTGTGCGTGAATTTTCTCTTACTGAAAACCTATATAACACACTGATTCAGAAATGTGCTAAGTTTAATATCTTTCTCGCTTATTGCCATTTGACAGTGTTGGAATAACTTTCTAGCGAACAGCAAAATGTGTTTTCGCTACTTACTAAACAGCACAATTTAACTAAAAGATGGCATTCTAACTTGAAAATCTTACATTGTACAGAAAACTGCTAAGAGTAACACATACAATAAAGCATTGAAATGCATTATTTCTATGCTTCTGATTGAAGGATCCAAGTTTTTCACATATTTACATGAAAAATCAACTGTTTTATCAGAAACTGTTTCATATATCTATTGCTAAGTCATTTTACATGTTCAATTCATACACCTTTTTATTGCTTTCATTATGTGTACATCCTTCTGAAGTGAGTATTGCAGGACATAGAAAAATCAGTGTTAAAACTATGAGAAAATGATTATTAAATTGACATATTTCATTAGTGCAGAGAACGTGCTTCAATACTGTTAATTTTACTCCTGTGTTATCAGAATCAAGGAACTCTTACCTCACATATGCAGCAATTACAATTTAAGTGCACATGTACAGCAAATCTTTTAGGGTCATTAGAAGAAACTCTAGTTATATAAACTATTTAACACTACAGTTAAAATGAAGAGGAATCTAAACTAAGAAACAAATTGTTTCCTCTCATCATGAACAGAATTTCTTGTAATTTTTACCGTTAATTGTTCTACATAATTAAAGAGAACCACCAATGTGTTTTAAAACTTCAATAAAATGTTAATCTACACTGTGTTATTTTACTCTTACTGTAAACCTTTATAACAAACTGAGATCTAGAAGATATGCTTACTTTAGTGTAAGCTCATGAGTTTTGTAGCTTATTGCCATTTGGCAGTGTTAGAATAACTATTTGAACAACTGCCAAAGAATGTGTTTAAACTGTGTACCTATCAGCACAAATTTTAATGAGTCTAGCATTCTTACTTGAAAATCTTACAGTGTAAAGAGAACTCCGAAGAGAAACGTGTATAATGAATTGTTGAAATGGGTTGTTTCTAAGTATCCAATTGTCTGGTCCACGATTTTTACATAGACATGTGCATCAAAACTTCCACTTCTCAGTTATAAAAAACTCATATTTCTATTGGAAATTACTTTTATATGTTCAACCCATGCACGTTTTTTTTGTTCAGTATGTGTACAACATTCTGAGTGAGCATTGCAGGATATACAAAAATCAGAGGTAAATCTATAAGAAAATGTTTATAATTTTAAATTATTTCATTAGGGCAGAGAACATGCTTCAATACTCTGAAAGCAATCTCTGCCAGTGTTAAAGAGCACTGTGTAAAACAGCCACAGTATATAGAAGTTCCACAGTGAAACTCTCATTCCCTTGGTTAGCAAATGCAACAGCATCAAGCTGTATAGTTATGATACTACCTGATAAAGTTACAAAAAGTTGTGCTGATTAATAGTAGCAGTGCTTGTCAGAATCTTCTTTTTCTCTGTTGAATAAAAAGATATGGTGTTTAATAACAGAGTAATACCAATTTTGCACTCACTGTTTATGTTCTGTAACTGAACATAATGGGGAGGTCCTTAGTTCTTTGAAATTAGTTCTGGGTGAAGTTGTGCAAAGATTATTTTATACTTCTATGATGAGCATATTCCAGAACAGATGTTAATGCTTGGTTAAATGTGTCATTTAATTTTTGTTGAGTTTGAGTTTGTCTAGAATTGAAATTTAAGCATTTTTAGCAAGCTTCCCACATATGTAAATGTGGAATTACTTAAAATTTGAACTAAATCCTTTATATTTTTTTGTCTGCACATCTCGTGCAAAAATGTATTTCAAGCTGATGTTACATAAGCCTTTTTCAAATTATTCACTGGTTATTTTATAAAATGCACATGTCTTAGAATGCTGAGTTCATTAAATAATCGTATTCCTTACGTAAATTGAAAGACCTTTGTGTAAACAGATATTTCAACCTTGAAGATAACACTATTAAATCCTAATTTAGCAGTAACTTTTATCTCGCATGAACAGCAAGTACATTTTAACTGAAGAAGTACAAAAAATGATTCACGGCCATTAAAGGAAGTCTAGTGATGTAAACTTTATCTATCACTACAGTTAAAATAAAGGAGACTCTGAACTAAAAATATATTTCTTTTTCTCATCAAGGACAGAATTTCATATACTTTCTACCCTAATTAATCTACATAATTAAATAGAACCACAAATGTGTTTTAAAACTGCAGAGAAATCTTTACCCACACTGTGCGTGAATTTTCGCTTAATGAAAACCTATATAACACACTGATTCAGAAGTGTCCTACGCTTAATATCTTTCCCGCTTTTTGCCATTTGACAGTGTTGGAATACCTTTCTAGCCAACTGCAAAAGTGTGTTTTCACTCCTTACTAAACAGCACAATTTAACTAAAAGTCTGGCATTCTAACTTGAAAATCTTACATTGTACAGAAAACTGCTAATAGTAACACATACAATAAAGCATTGAAATGCATTGTTTCTATGCTTCTGATTGAAGGATCCATGTTTTTTTACATATTTACATGAAAAATCAACCTCTGTGTTATCAGAAACAGTTTTGTGTATCTATAGGAGAGTCACTTTTCATGCTCAATTCATACACGTTTCTTTGTGTTCTGTATGTGTACCACATTCTGAAGTTAGCATTGTAGGATATAAAAAAATCAGTGTTAAAACTCTGAGAAAATGATTATTATTTTAACTTATTTCATTAAGAGAGAAAACTTGCTTCGGAACTCTGAATTTATCTTCTCTGTTAACAGAAACGAGTAACTTATATTTCACATAGGCAGCAAGTACAATTTAACTGCACATGTAGAAAAAATGTTCCAGGGCCCTCGGAAAAACACAAGTTATATAAACTATTTAACTCTACAGTAAAACTAAAGGGGATTCTGAACTAAGAAACCTATTTTTTCCTCTCATCATGAAGAGAAACTCATGTATTTTCTACACTAATTCATCTACATAATTAAAGAGAACCACAAATGTGTTTTAAAACTGCAAAGAAATGTTTCTCTACACTATGTGTTATTTTACTCTTACTCTAAACCTGTATAAGAAACTAAGTCTTCTAGATTATTGCCATTTCAAAGTGTTAGAATGCCTTTTTGAACAACTACCAAAGAATTTGTTTAAACTGGTTAGTTAACAGCACCAATTTTACTATGAGTCTAGCATTCTTACTTGAAAAAATGCATTCTACAAATAACTTTTATGTGTAACACATACAATAAAGCATTGAAATGCGTTGTTTCTATGAATCAGATTGAATGATCCACGTTTTCTTACTTATTTACATGAAAAATCAACTCCTGTTTTATCAGAAACCGTTTCATATATCTACTGGAACGTCATTTTTCATGTACAATACATACACCATTTTTTGTGTTCATTATGTGTACAACGTTCTGAAGTGAGCATTGCAGGATATACAAATCGGTGTTAAAACTATAAAAATATTGATTATAATTTTACCTTATTTCATAAGGGCAGAGAAAATGCTTCATTACTTTGAAAGTGTTGTGTGCCTTGGTTAGTTAGCCCTGTCTAAAACAGCCACAGTGTACAGAAGTTGAACAGTGAATCTATCATTCTCTTAGTGAGCAAATGCAACAGCATCAAGATGTATAGTTCCTATAATACCAGAAAAAGTTTCACAGTGTTCTGCTCATTAGAAGTAGCAGTGCTTGTCAGAAACTTCTTTATCTTTATTGAAATAAAAAATACTGTGCGTTATAACAGAGTAATGCCAGTTTAGCACTCACTGCTAACGTTCTTTAACTGAACATAATGGAGAGGTCCATTGTTCTTTGAAATATAGTTCTGGGTGAAGTTGTGCGAAGATTTTTTTATACTTCTATGATGAGCACATTCCAGAACAGATGTTAATGCTTGGTTAAAAGTGTCATTTACCTTTTTCTTGTCTATGAGTTTGTGTTGAAATGACATTTAAGTATTTTGAGCTACCTGCACTAATATTTACACATGGAATTACTTATTATTTAACCTGAAGCATTTATATTTATCTTGTCTGTACATCTCGCTCAAAAATATCTTTCAATCTGAGGTTAGATAAAGCTTTCTTTTTAATTAATCGCTGCTTATTGTAGAAAATGCACATGTCTTAGAATGCTGAGTTCATTAAACAATCGAATTCCTTTCGTAAATTGGAAGACCATTGTGAAAACAGATATTTCTACCTTGAAGATAACACTAGTAAATCCTAATTTAGAAGTAAATTTTATCTAACATTAACAGCAAGTACATTTTAACTGCACAAGTACAGAAAATGTTCCAGTGCTATTATAAGAAAGGCTAGTGATGTAAACTTTATCTATGACTACAGTTAAACTAAAGGAGATTCTGAACTACGAAATCTATTGTTTTTTCTCATCAAGGACAGAATTTTATGTACTTTCTACCCTAATTAATCTACATCATTATATAGAACTCAAAATGTGTTTTAAAACTGCAGAGAAATGTTTCTCCACACTGTGCCTGTATTTACTCTTCCTGAAAACCTATATAACACACTGATTCAGAAGTATCCTAAGTTTAATGTGAGCTCAAAAATCTTTCTCGCTTATTGCCATATGACCATGTTGGAATTCCTTTCTAGCCACCTTCAAAAGTGTGTTTTCACTTTTTACTTATCAGCACAAATGTAACTAAAAGTCTGGCATTCTTACTTGAAAATCTTACATTCTACAAATAACTGCTAAGTGTACCACATACAATAAAGCATTGAAATGCATTGTTTCTATGAATCAGATTGAAGGATCCACGTTTTTTACATATTTACATGAAAAATCAACCCCTGTTTTATTAGAAACTGTTTCATATATCTATTGCAAAGTCATTTTACATATTCAATTTATACACTTTTTATTGCGTTCATTCTGTGTACAAGCATCTGAAGTGAGCATTGCACGACATACAAAAATTAGTGTTAAAACTATGAGAAAATGATAATTATTTTGACTCATTACATTAGTGCAGAGAACATGCTTCAATACTGTGAATTCTACTCCTGTGTTATCAGAAACAAGCAACTTTTATCTTAAATAGGCAGCAAGTACAATTTAAGTGCAAATGTATAGCAAATCTTCCAGAGCCATTAAAAGAAAACTAGTTATATAAACTATTTAACATTACAATTAAAATGAAGATTCTAAACTAAGAAACATATTGTTTCCGCTCATCATGAACAGAATTTCATGTACTTTATAACCTAATTGTTCTACATAATTAAAGAGAACCACAAATGTGTTTAAAACTGCAAAGAAATGTTAATCTACACTGTATTAGTTTACTCTTACTGTAAACCTTTATAACAAACTAAGATCTAGAAGTTATGCTAACTTTAATGTGAGCTCATCAGTTTTGTAGCTCATTGCCATTTAGCAGTGTTAGAAACCGTTTCATATATCTATTGAAAAGTCATTTTACTTGTACATTTCATACACCATTTTTTAAAATATATATTTTATTATTATTAATTTTAATGGGGTGACACCAATAAATCAGGGTACATATGTACAATGAAAACATCTCCAGGTTATCTTATCATTCAATTGTGTTGCATACTCATCACCAAAAGTCAAATTGTCCTCTGTCACCTTCAATCTGGTTTTCCCTGTGTCCCTCCCCTCCTCCCTATCTCACTCTTCCTTCCCTCCCCCCATCCCATAACCTCTCTGGTTCATGTCTCATACCCTCACTTTCATGTCCCACCTATGTATGTAATCGTGCTGTTCTCAGTTTTTCTTTTTTTCTGATTTACTTATTTCACTCCGTATAATGTTATCAAGGTACATCCATTTTGTTATAAATGATCAGATGTCATTGTTTCTTATGGCTGAGTAGTATTCCATAGTATATATGTACCAATGCTTTTTAATCCACTCGTCTTCTGACGGACACTTGGGCTGGTTCCAGATCTTCGCTATTGTGAACAATGCTGCCACAAACATGGGGGCGCATTTCTTCTTTTCGAACAGTGCTATGGTGTTCTTAGGGTATATTCCTATAAGTGGGATAGCTGGGCCAAAAGGCAGTTCGATTTTGAATTTTCTGAGGAATCTCCAAACTGTTTTCCACAGTGGCTGCACCAGTCTGCATTCCCACCAGCAGTGCAGAAGGGTTCCCTTTTCTCTACATCCTAGCCAGCACTCATTCTGTGTTGTTTTGCTGAGAAGTGCCATTCTGACTTGTGTGAGGTGATATCTCATTGTGGTTTTAATTTGCATTTCTCTAATGATTAGTGATGTTGAGCATTTTTTCATATGCCTATTGGCCATCTGTATGTCCTCTTTGGAGAAATTTCTATTTATTTTTTTTGCCCATTTTTTGGTTGGGTTGTTTGTCTTTCTGGTGTTGCGTTTTATAAGTTCTTTATAAATTTTAGTTATTAACCCCTTATCAGATGTGCAGTCGAATATGTTCTCCCATTGTGTGGTTTATCTTTTTATTCTGTTCTTATTGTCTTTAGCTGTGCAAAAACTTTTTAGTTTGATATAGTCCCATTTGTTTATCTTGCCTTTTATTTCAGTTGCCCTTGGAGATAAATCGGCAAATATACAGCTGCTACAGATGTCGGAGAGATTGCTGCCTATGTTTTCTTCTAAGATGCTTATGGTTTCACGGCTTACATTTAAGTCTTTTATCTATTTTGAGTTTGTTTTTGTGAATGGTGTAAGTTGATAGTCTAGTTTCATTTTTCTGCAGGTAGATGACCAATTTTCCGAAAACCATTTTTTAAAGAGGCTGTCTTTACTCCATTGTATGTTCTTTCCTCCTTTGTCAAATATCAGTTGTCCATAAAGCTGTGTTTATTTCTGGGTTCTCTGTTCTGTTTCATTGATCTATGTGCCTGTTCTTATGCCAGTACCAGGCTGTCTTGAGTATAATGGCCTTATAGTAAACCGTGATATCAGGAAGAGTGATACCTCCTGCTTTATTTATTTATTTTTTTAAGATTGCTGAGGCTATTCGTGTTCTTTTTTGTTTCCATATAAATTTTTGGAATATGTGTTCTATATCTTTGAAGTATGTCATTGGTATTTTAATTGGTATTGCATTGAATTTATAAATTGCTTTAGGTAATATAGACATTTTAATGATGTTTATTCTTCCTAGCCATGAGCACGGTATATGCTTCCACTTGTTTGTATCTTCCTTGATTTCTTTTATCAATGTTCTATAATTTTCCGAGTACAAGTCCTTAACCTCCTTGGTTAAATTTACTCTTAGGTACTTTATTTTTTTGGCTGCAATAGTGAAAAGGATTGTTTCCTTAAATTCTTTTGCTGATATTTCATTGTTGGTGTATAGAAATGCCCCTGATTTCTGAGTATTAATTTTATATCCTGCCACCTTGCTGAAATCATTTATAAGGTCCAGTAGTTTTTTGACTGAGACTTTAGGGTTTTCAATATACAATATCATATCATCTGCAAATAGTGACAGTTTTACTTCTTCTTTTCCAATTTGGATGCCTTTTATTTCTTCTTCTTGTCTGATTGCTGTAGCTAGGACTTCCAGAACTATGTTGAATAAGAGTGGTGAACGTGGGCAACCCTGCCTGGTTCCTGATCTTAAGGGGATTGCTTTTAATCTTTGTCCATTTAGTATGATGTTTGCTGTCGGTTTATCATAGATGGCCTTTATCATGTTAAGGAATGATCTCTGTATTCCCACTTTACTGGGAGTTTTGAGCATGAATGGGTGCTGGATTTTATCAAATGCCTTTTCTGCATCTATTGAGATTATCATGTGATTTTTGTCCTTCCTTTTGTTTATGTGGTGAATTACATTGATTGATTTGCGAATACTGAACCAGCCTTGCCTCTCCAGAATAAATCCCACTTGATCGTGGTGTATGATTTTTTTCATATATTGCTGGATCCGGTTGGCTAATATTTTGTTGAGAATTTATGCGTCTAAATTCATCAGGGATATAGGCCTATAATTTTCTTTCTTTGTGTTGTCTTTGCCCAGTTTGGGGATCAGAATTATGCTCGCCTCATAAAAGGAGTTTGGAACTCTTCCTTCCTCTTGAATTTTTTGAAATAGCTTGAGGAGAATAGGAGTTAGTTCTTCTTTGAATTTTTGATAGAATTCACTTTGAAGCCATCAGGCCCAGGACTTTTCTTTTTTGGGAGTTTTTTGATAACTGTTTCGATCTCATTTGCTGTAATTGGTCTGTTTAGGTTTCTGATTCTTCCAGATTGATTTTTGGAAGGTTATATGATTCAAGAAATTTGTCCATTTCACCAAGATTGTCTATTTTTTTGGCATATAGTTCTTCATAGTATTTTCTTACAATGCTTTGTTTTTCCGTTGTGTCAGTTGTTATTTCTCTACTGTACTTTCTAGTTTTATTTATTTGAGTCCTCTCTCTTTTTTTCTTGGTGAGTCTAGTAAAAGGTTCATCAATCTTGTTTACCTTTTCAAAGAACCAACTTCTTGTTTCATTTATCCTCTTTATTGTTTCCTTAGCCTCTATGTCATTTATTTCTGCTCTGACATTTATTATTTCCTTCCTTCTACTTGTCTTGGGTTTTATTTGTTGTTGTTTTTCTAGTTCTTTTAGATGCAGGGTTAGGTTGCTTATTTGAGCTTTTTCTAGCTTCTTATGATATGCCTGTAGTGCAATAAACTTCCCTCTCAGAACTGGTTTTGCTGTGTCCCATAAATTTTGAGTTGATGTATGCTCATTATCATTTGTTTCTAGAAACTTTTTTATTTCTTCTTTGATCTCATTGTTAATCCATTCATTATTTAATAACATGCTATTTAGTTTCCAAGTGTTTGAGTATTTTTCAGTTTTTCTTTTGTGGTTAATTTCTAGTTTCATGGCATTGTGATCAGAAAAAATGCTTGATATGATTTCAATCTTCTTAAATTTATTGAGACCATTTTTGTGTCCTAACATGTGGTCTATCCTAGAAAACGTACCATGAGCGCTTGAGAAGGATGTATATTCTACTGCTTTAGGGTGAAAAGTTCTGAAGATATCTATTAAATCAAGTTGATCTAGTGTATCCTTTAAGTCTGCTGTTTCTTTATTAATTTTCTTTCTTGAGGATCTATCCAGTGTTTTTAGAGGGGTATTGAAATCCCCTACTATGATAGTATTGCTGTTAATCTCGCCCTTTATATCTATCAAAGTCTGCTTTATGTATGTCGGGGCTCCTATATCTATATTTGGTGCATAGATATTTACAATAGTTATATCTTCCTGTTGAATTGTTCCCTTTATCATTATGTAGTGTTCTTCTTTATCTCTTACTACAGCCTTTGTTTTAAAGTCCATTTTGTATGATATAAGTATTGCTACCTCTGCTTTTTTTTCATTTTCATTGGCATGAAATATTTTTTTCCAATCTTTTACCTTCAGTCTATGAGCATCTTTTGTTTTAAGGTGTGTCTCTTGTAGACAGCATATGTATGGGTCCTGTTTCTTTATCCATGCAGCTATCCTATGTCTTTTGATTAGATCATTTAATCTATTTACATTTAAGGTTATTATTGATATGTAGTTGTTTATTGCCATTTTATTCTTTAAAGCTGTATTCTTCTTTTGCTCTATTCATTCCTCCCTTTAAACTGTTCACAAGAGGCCCCTTAGTATCTCTTGCAGAATTCTTTTGGTTTTAATGAATTCCTTGAGGTTTTCTTTTCCTGGGAAGCTCTTTATTTCTCCTTCAATTTTAAACGTTAGCCTTGCTGGATAAAGTAGTCTTGGTTGTAGGTTCTTGTTCTGCATTACTTTGATTATTTCTTGCCATTCCCTTCTGGCCTCAAGTGTTTCTGTTGAGAAGTCCGATGTTATCCTTATGGGGGCTCCTTTGTAGGTGATAGCCTTTTTTTCTCTAGCAGCTTTCAAAATTTTTTCTTTATCCATTAGCTTTGGTATTTTAACTATGATGTGTCTTGGTGTAGATCTTTTTGGGTTTCTCCTTAATGGAGTTCTGTGTGCTTCTTGAATGTGTGGAGTGTTTCCCAGCCTTAATTTAGGAAAGTTTTCTGCTATGATTTGATTGAACAACTTTTCCATGTCCTGTCCTCTCTCCTCTTTTTCAGGCACCCCTATGATGCCAATGCTGTTTCTCTTCATGTTGTCACAAAGCTCCCTTAGAGTTTCCTCACATTTTTTAAGTCTCTTTTTTTTTTCTTCTCTGCTTCTGTGCCTTTGTTTATTGTGTCCTCTAACTCGCTTGTTCGATAATCAGCATCATCCATCCTGCTTTTAATTCCTTCCATTGTGGTCTTCAGTTCTGATACTGTATTTGTTATTTCTGTCTGATTCTTTTTTATTATTTTAATTTCATTTTTTATACTTGTTATCTCTTTATTTAGGTGTTTATAATGACTATCCATTGTTGCTCTAATTTCTTTGAACATCCTAACTATCATTATTCTAAATTCTGCTTCTGGTAATTTGGTTATATCTGGTTCATTCAGGTCCTTCTCTGGGGATTTCTCTTGATTCATTTGGTTTGCATTCCTCTGCCTGCCCATTTTTTCTGTGTATATGCAAGTTTTGGCCACTGGAGTCCAGTAGGTGTTGCCTTTGTGTTCTCTAGGTGTGGTCTATCTGTAGGCCCCCCAGACACTCTGCCGGTGCCTAGGGTGGTTGGGTATGAGCGTTGCCAGCGCCGGCGCACTGTGGCTTCTGCTGTGATATCTGCCCCTCCTCCGTCGGAGGGACTGTCACTGAAGCCACAAGATTAGCACCAAGGGTAGAGAATAGCACCACTCCTCAGCTGCGGACCCAGCCTATTTCTGGACTTCCGCCCAGAACCAGCAGTCGGAGCCTACTTGCTACAGTTCCGCAGGTTAGGCGGGGCTTTTGACGTGCTCTCAGCTGTAAGCTTTTGCCCGTCCGGAGCTTTAGCCCCTCCCTCGAGGCCAGGGCCTTTTGCGCAGGGTCGGAAACCAAGGTTTATTGGGGCAGGCGTGTTTGCTGGCTTCCGCTCAGCTGCGTACTTCCACTAATCCCGGACTCTACCCCGCCCCCCGTTTGGAGCCTGCTCGTGCACGTATGAATGCTATCCGCGGTTTCTCCGGCCGGGTGGGGATAGTAGCGTGGGCTCAGCTGCGAGACTCCACTTGTCTCAGGGTCTACCCCGTTCCCGCGCTCGTAGCCCGCTCGTGCATGTATACTGGCCAACCGTGGTTTCTCCGGCCCGGGGGGCGGGGGGGGGACTGGTAGCGTCTGCTCAGCCACGAGCCCCTGCCAGTCCCTGGTCCTAGCCCGGTCCCCACATTCAGGGCCGGCTTGCGCAGGGCCTGCCTGTTCCTGGCCTCCCGCTTTGTCCCCGTAAGTGGGATTAAAGGCAGGCCTGCAGCTTCCGGACTGCTCTCGCGCATCCCCTCCGACCTTCTGGGCTAGACCGATCTCCCCCCGGGTAGGCTTCTGCCCAAGCCGACAGAACCGCCTATCAGCGTCCTGCCACCCCAAAACCTTAAGCAACCCTCAGCAGAATAGGAAGGGACCTAAGACTCCACACTGTAGGCCTGGGAGCTCCCTCACTTGTTTCACAGCTCAACACTGTCCAAACGCCACTTCTAGGCTCTGGGACTGCAGGCTGGCACTTGGTTCCTGGGACCCAGGTCCCTCCCTCTCCGCCAAACTTTCCTCCCGCCACACGGGTCTCTCCGGGCTGCCGTTTACTACAGGGAGCTGGGCAGGCCTCTTCGCGTTTTCGCTATTCCTACCAGTCTCAATGTGGCTTCTTCTGTGTTCCTTGGCTGAAGAGTCCACTTAGTTTTGTTCAAAGTTGGTTTATCCAAGTGATGGTTCTTAAAATTGAGTTGTAATCCACTTTGGTTCTGGAAGTTGGAAGTAGGTACGTCCGCCTACTCCATCGCCATGTTGCTCCCCTACACCATTTTTTTTTTCATTATGTGTACAACGTTCTGAAGTGAGCATTGCTGGATATACTGAAACTGCAAAAAAATGTTTCTATACAATATGTGTTATTTTACTTTTACTCTAAACGTGAATAACAAACTAAGATCGAGAAGATATCCGAACTTTAAAGTTAGTTAATCAGTCTTCTAGATTATTGCCTTTTGGCAGTGTTAGAATACCTTTTTGAACAACTGCTAAAGAATGTGTATAAACTGGTTAGTTAACAGTACAAATTTTACTATGAGTCTAGCATTCTTACTTGAAAATCATATATTCTAAAAATAACTGCTAAGAGTAACACTTACAATAAAGCATTGAAATGTGTTGTTTCTATGAATCAGATTGAATGATCAACGTTTTTTTACATATTTACATGAAAAATCAATTCCAGTTTTATCAGAAACTGTTTCATTTATCTATTGGAAAGTCATTTTACAAATACAATTCTCACACCATTTTTTGTGTTCATTATGTGTACAACGTTCTGAAGTGAGCATTGTAGGATCTACAAATATCGGTGTTAAAACTATAAAAAGTGATTATAATTTTAAGTTATTTCATTAGGGCAGAGAACATGCTTCATTACTTTGAAAGCGTTGTGTGCCAGGGTTAGTTAGAACTGTCTAAAACAGCCACAGTATATAGAATTTGAACAGTGAATCCCTCATTCTCTTGGTGAGCAAATGCAACAGCATCAAGAAGTATAGTTCCTATACTACCTGATAATGTTACACAGTGTTCTGCTCATTAGAAGTAGCAGTGCTTGTCAGAATATTTTTTTCTTTATTGAATTAAAAAATACTGTGTTTTTTAACACAGTAATGTCAATTTAGCACTAATTGCTAATGTTCTGTAACTGAACATAATGGGGAGGTCCTTAGTTCTTTGTAATATAGTTCTGGGTGAAGTTGTGCGAAGATTATTTTATACTTCTATTATGAACATATTCCAGAACAGATGTTAATGCTTGCTTAAAAGTTTCATTTACCTTTTTCTTGTTTATGAGTTTGTGTTGAAATGAAATTTATGTATTTTGCGCTACCTGCACTCATATTTACATTTGGAATTGCTTGTAATTTGACCTGACGCGTTTATATTTTCCTTGTTTGTACATCTCGCTCAAAAATGTCTTTCAAGCTAATGTTAGATAAAGCTTTCTTTATAATTAAGCGCTGCACATGTCTTAGAATGCTGAGTTCATTAAACAATCGAATTCCTTACGTAAATTGGAAGACCATTGTGTAAACAATTATTTCTACCTTGAAGATAACATTAGTAAATCCTTATTTAGAAATAACTTTTATCTCGCATGAACAGCAAGTACATTTTAACTGAATAAGTACAGGTAATGTTCCACGGCCATTAAAAAAAGACTAGTGATGTAAACTTTATCTATCACTACAGTTAAACTAAAGGAGATTCTGAACTAAGAAATCTATTGTTTTTCTCATCAAGGACAGAATTTCTTGTAATTTCTACCCTAATTAATCTACATAATTAAATAGAACCATAAATGTGTTTTATAACTGCAAAGAAATGTTCATCTACACTGTGTTATATCACTCTTACTCTAAACCTTCATAACAAACTAAGATCTAGAATATATGCTAACTTTAATGTGAGCTCATCTGTTTTGTAGTTTATTGCCATTTGACAGTGTTAGAATAACTGTTTGAATAACTGCCAAAGAATGTGTTTAAACTGCGTACCTAATGGCACAAATTTTACTGAGTCTAGCATTCTTACTTGAAAATCTTACAATGTATAGAGAACTGCTAAGAGTAACGTGTATAATGAATTGTTGCAATGCGTTGTTTCCATGCAACCGATTGTCTTGTCCACGGTTTTTACATAGATATATGCATCAAAAATTTAACTTCTCAGTTATCAGAAACTCTATTTCTATAGGAAAGTCTTTTTATATGTTCAACCCATGCATGTTTATTCTGTTCTTTATGTGTACAACATATGAAGTGAGCATTGCAGGATATACAAAAATCAGTGATAAAATTATGAGAAAATGATTATTATTTTAACTTTTTTCATTAGGGGATAGAACTTTCTTCCAAACTCAGAATTCAACTTCTGTGTTATCTAAAACATGTAATTTATATTTCACATAGGCAGCAAGTACAATGTAACTGCACATGTAGAAGTAATATTCCAAGACCCTTCGAGGAAACACAAGTTATATAAACTATTTACCCTACAATACATGTAAAAAGGATTCTGAACTAAGAAACCAATTTTTTCCTCTCATCATGAAGAGAATCTCATGTATTTTCTACACTAGTTGATCTACATAATTTAAGAGAATGACAAAAGTGTTTTAAATCTGAATAGAAATGTTTCTCTATACTATGTGTTATTTTATTATTAGTCTAAACCTGTATTACAAACTAAGATCGAGAAGATACTCTAACTTTAATGTGAGTTCATCAGTCTTCTAGATCATTGCCTTTTGGTAGTGTTAGAATACCTTTTTGAACAACTGCTAAAGAATGTGTATAAACTGGTTAGTTAACAGCACAAATTTTACTATGAGTCTAGCATTCTTACTTGAAAATCATATATTCTAAAAATAACTGCTAAGAGTAACACTTACTATAAAGCATTGAAATGTGTTGTTTCTATGAATCAGATTGAATGATCAACGTTTTTTTACATATTTACATGAAAAATCAACTCCAGTTTTATCAGAAACTGTTTCATTTATCTATTGGAAAGTCATTTTACATATACAATTCTCACACCATTTTTTGTGTTCATTATGTGTACAACGTTCCGAAGTGAGCATTGTAGGATCTACAAATATCGGTGTTAAAACTATAAAAAAATGATTATAATTTTAAGTTATTTCATTAGGGCAGAGAACATGCTTCATTACTTTGAAAGCGTTGTGTGCCAGGGTTAGTTAGCACTGTCTAAAACAGCCACAGTATATAGAATTTGAACAGTGAATCTCTCATTCTCTTGGTGAGCAAATGCAACAGCATCAAGATGTATAGTTCCTATACTACCTGATAAAGTTACACAGTGTTCTGCTCATTAGAAGTAGCAGTGCTTGTCAGAATCTTTTTTTCTTTACTGAATTAAAAAATACAGTGTTTTACAACACAGTAATGCCAATTTAGCACTAATTGCTAACAATCTGTAACTGCACATAATGGGGAGGTCCTTAGTTCTTTGTAATATAGTTCTGGGTGAAGTTATGCGAAGTTTATTTTATAAGTGGTTTTTATTTAATTTATTTTTATTTATTCATTTTAGAGAGGAGACAGAGTGAGAGAGAGAGGGGGGGGAGGAGCTAGAAGCATCAACTCCCATATGTGCCTTGACCAGACCAGTGCAGGGTTTTGAACTGGCGACCTCAGTGTTCCCAGGTCGACGATTTATCCACTGCGCCACCACAGGTCAGGCCCGATGATTATTTTATACTTCTATTATGAGCATATTCCAGAACAGATGTTAATGCTTGCTTAAAAGTTTCATTTACCTTTTTCTTGTTTATGAGTTTGTGTTGAAATGAAATTTATGTATTTTGCGCTAGCTGCACTCATATTTACATGTGGAATTGCTTGTAATTTGACCTGACACGTTTATATTTTTCTTGTCTGTACATCTCGCTCAAAAATGTCATTCAAGCTCATGTTAGATAAAGCTTTCTTTATAATTAATTGCTGCACATGTCTTAGAATGCTGAGTTCATTAAACAATCGAATTCCTTACGTAAATTGGAAGACCATTGTGTAAACAATTATTTCTACCTTGAAGATAAAATTAGTAAATCCTTATTTAGAAATAACTTTTATCTCGCATGAACAGCAAGTACAGTTTTAACTGAATAAGTACAGGTAATGTTCCACGGCCATTAAGAAAAAACTAGTGATGTAAACTTTATCTATCACTACAGTTAAACTAAAGGAGATTCTGAACTAAGAAATCTATTGTTTTTCTCATCAAGGACCGAATTTCATGTAATTTCTACCCTAAATAATCTACATAATTAAATAGAACCACAAATGTGTTTTATAACTGCAAAGAAATGTTCATCTACACTGTGTTATATCACTCTTACTCTAAACCTTCATAACAAACTAAGATCTAGAATATATGCTAACTTTAATGTGAGCTCATCTGTTTTGTAGTTTATTGCCATTTGACAGTGTTAGAATAACTGTTTGAATAACTGCCAAAGAATGTGTTTAAACTGCGTACCTAACGGCACAAATTTTACTGAGTCTAGCATTCTTACTTGAAAATCTTACAATGTATAGAGAACTGCTAAGAGTAACGTGTATAATGAATTGTTGCAATGCGTTGTTTCCATGCATCCGATTGTCTTGTCCACGGTTTTTACATAGATATGTGCATCAAAAATTTAACTTCTCAGTTATCAGAAACTCTATTTCTATAGGAAAGTCTTTTTATATGTTCAACCCATGCATGTTTATTCTGTTCTTTATGTGTACAACATTCTGAGTTAGCATTGCAGGATATACAAAAATCAGTGATAAAATTATGAGAAAATGATTATTATTTTAACTTTTTTCATTAGGGGAGAGAACTTTCTTCCAAACTCTGAATTCAACTTCTGTGTTATCTAAAACATGTAACTTATATTTCACATAGGCAGCAAGTACAATTTAACTGCACATGTAGAAGAAATATTCCAAGACCCTTCGAAGAAACACAAGTTATATAAACTATTTACCCTACAGTACATGTAAAGGGGATTCTGAACTAAGAAACCTATTTTTTCCATTCATCATGAAGAGAATCTCATGTATTTTCTACACTAGTTGATCTACATAATTTAAGAGAATGACAAAAGTGTTTTAAATATGAAAAGAAATGTTTCTCTATACTATGTGTTATTTTATTCTTAGTCTAAACCTGTATTACAAACTAAGATCGAGAAGATACTCTAACTTTAATGTGAGTTCAAAAGTCTTCTAGATCATTGCCTTTTGGCAGTGTTAGAATACCTTTTAGAACAACTGCTAAAGAATGTGTATAAACTGGTTAGTTAACAGCACAAATTTTACTATGAGTCTAGCATTCTTACTTGAAAATCATATATTCTAAAAATAACTGCTAAGAGTAACACTTACAATAAAGCATTGAAATGTGTTGTTTCTATGAATCAGATTGAATGATCAACGTTTTTTTACATATTTACATGAAAAATCAACTCCAGTTTTATCAGAAACTGTTTCATTTATCTATTGGAAAGTCATTTTACATATACAATTCTCACACCATTTTTTGTGTTCATTATGTGTACAACGTTCCGAAGTGAGCATTGTAGGATCTACAAATATCGGTGTTAAAACTATAAAAAAATGATTATAATTTTAAGTTATTTCATTAGGGCAGAGAACATGCTTCATTACTTTGAAAGCGTTGTGTGCCAGGGTTAGTTAGCACTGTCTAAAACAGCCACAGTATATAGAATTTGAACAGTGAATCTCTCATTCTCTTGGTGAGCAAATGCAACAGCATCAAGATGTATAGTTCCTATACTACCTGATAAAGTTACACAGTGTTCTGCTCATTAGAAGTAGCAGTGCTTGTCAGAATCATTTTTCTTTATTGAATTAAAAAATACTGTGTTTTATAACACAGTAATGCCAATTTAGCACTAATTACTAACGTGCTGTAACTGCACATAATGGGGAGGTCCTTAGTTCTTTGTAATATAGTTCTGGGTGAAGTTGTGCGAAGATTATTTTAAAAGTGGTTTTTTTTTTTAATTTATTTTTATTTATTCATTTTAGAGAGGAGACACAGAGTGAGAGAGAGAGAGAGAGAGAGAGAGAGAGAGAAAGGGGGGAGGAGCTAGAAGCATCAACTCTCATATGTGCCTTGACCAGACCAGTGCAGGGTTTTGAACTGGCGACCTCAGTGTTCCCAGGTCGACGCTTTTTCCACTGCGCCACCACAGGTCAGGCCCGAAGATTATTTTATACTTCCATTATGAGCTTATTCCAGAACAGATGTTAATACTTGCTTAAAAGTTTCATTTACCTTTTTCTTGTTTATGAGTTTGTGTTGAAATGAAATTTATGTATTTTGCACTAGCTGCACTCATATTTACATGTGGAATTGCTTGTAATTTGACCTGACGCGTTTATGTTTTTCTTGTCTGTACATCTCGCTAAAAATGTCATTCAAGCTCATGTTAGATAAAGCTTTCTTTATAATTAATCGCTGCATATGTCTTAGAATGCTGAGTTCATTAAACCATCAAATTCCTTACGTAAATTGGAAGACCATTGTGTAAACAATTATATCTACCATGAAGATAACATTAGTAAATCCTTATTTAGAAATAACTTTTATCTCGCATGAACAGCAAGTACAGTTTTAACTGAATAAGTACAGGAAATGTTCCACGGCCATTAAAAAAAAACTAGTGATGTAAACTTTATCTATCACTACAGTTAAACTAAAGGAGATTCTGAACTAAGAAATCTATTGTTTTTCTCATCAAGGACAGAATTTCATGTACTTTCTACCCTAATTAATCTACATAATTAAATAGAACCACAAATGTGTTTTATAACTGCAAAGAAATGTTCATCTACACTGTGTTATATTACTCTTACTCTAAACCTTCATAACAAACTAAGATCTAGAATATATGCTAACTTTAATGTGAGCTCATCTGTTTTGTAGTTTATTGCCATTTGACAGTGTTAGAATAACTGTTTGAATAACTGCCAAAGAATGTGTTTAAACTGCATACCTAACGGCACAAATTTTATTAAGTCTAGCATTCTTACTTGAAAATCTTACAATGTATAGAGAACTGCTAAGAGTAACGTGTATAATGAATTGTTGAAATGCGTTGTTTCCATGCATCCGATTGTCTTGTCCACGGTTTTTACATGGATATGTGCATCAAAAATTTAACTTCTCAGTTATCAGAAACTCTATTTCTATAGGAAAGTCTTTTTATATGTTCAACCCATGCATGTTTATTCTGTTCTTTATGTGTACAACATTCTGAGTTAGCATTGCAGGATATACAAAAATCAGTGATAAAATTATGAGAAAATGATTATTATTTTAACTTTTTTCATTAGGGGAGAGAACTTTCTTCCAAACTCTGAATTCAACTTCTGTGTTATCTAAAACATGTAACTTATATTTCACATAGGCAGCAAGTACAATTTAACTGCACATGTAGAAGAAATATTCCAAGACCCTTCGAAGAAACACAAGTTATATAAACTATTTACCCTACAGTACATGTAAAGGGGATTCTGAACTAAGAAACCTATTTTTTCCTTTCATCATGAAGAGAATCTCATGTATTTTCTACACTAGTTGATCTACATAATTTAAGAGAATGACAAAAGTGTTTTAAATATGAAAAGAAATGTTTCTCTATACTATGTGTTATTTAATTCTTAGTCTAAACCTGTATTACAAACTAAGATCGAGAAGATACTCTAACTTTAATGTGAGTTCAAAAGTCTTCTAGATCATTGCCTTTTGGCAGTGTTAGAATACCTTTTTGAACAACTGCTAAAGAATGTGTATAAACTGGTTAGTTAACAGCACAAATTTTACTATGAGTCTAGCATTCTTACTTGAAAATCATATATTCTAAAAATAACTGCTAAGAGTAACACTTACAATAAAGCATTGAAATGTGTTGTTTCTATGAATCAGATTGAATGATCAACGTTTTTTTACATATTTACATGAAAAATCAACTCCAGTTTTATCAGAAACTGTTTCATTTATCTATTGGAAAGTCATTTTACATATACAATTCTCACACCATTTTTTGTGTTCATTATGTGTACAACGTTCCAAAGTGAGCATTGTAGGATCTACAAATATCGGTGTTAAAACTATAAAAAAATGATTATAATTTTAAGTTATTTCATTAGGGCAGAGAACATGCTTCATTACTTTGAAAGCGTTGTGTGCCAGGGTTAGTTAGCACTGTCTAAAACAGCCACAGTATATAGAATTTGAACAGTGAATCTCTCATTCTCTTGGTGAGCAAATGCAACAGCATCAAGATGTATAGTTCCTATACTACCTGATAAAGTTACACAGTGTTCTGCTCATTAGAAGTAGCAGTGCTTGTCAGAATCATTTTTCTTTATTGAATTAAAAAATACTGTGTTTTATAACACAGTAATGCCAATTTAGCACTAATTACTAACGTGCTGTAACTGCACATAATGGGGAGGTCCTTAGTTCTTTGTAATATAGTTCTGGGTGAAGTTGTGCGAAGATTATTTTAAAAGTGTTTTTTTTTTTAATTTATTTTTATTTATTCATTTTAGAGAGGAGACACAGAGTGAGAGAGCGAGAGAGAGAGAGAGAGAGAGAGAGAGAGAGAGAGAGAGAAAGGGGGGAGGAGCTAGAAGCATCAACTCTCATATGTGCCTTGACCAGACCAGTGCAGGGTTTTGAACTGGCGACCTCAGTGTTCCCAGGTCGACGCTTTTTCCACTGCGCCACCACAGGTCAGGCCCGAAGATTATTTTATACTTCCATTATGAGCTTATTCCAGAACAGATGTTAATACTTGCTTAAAAGTTTCATTTACCTTTTTCTTGTTTATGAGTTTGTGTTGAAATGAAATTTATGTATTTTGCACTAGCTGCACTCATATTTACATGTGGAATTGCTTGTAATTTGACCTGACGCGTTTATGTTTTTCTTGTCTGTACATCTCGCTCAAAAATGTCATTCAAGCTCATGTTAGATAAAGCTTTCTTTATAATTAATCGCAGCATATGTCTTAGAATGCCTAGTTCATTAAACCATCAAATTCCTTACGTAAATTGGAAGACCATTGTGTAAACAATTATATCTACCATGAAGATAACATTAGTAAATCCTTATTTAGAAATAACTTTTATCTCGCATGAACAGCAAGTACAGTTTTAACTGAATAAGTACAGGAAATGTTCCACGGCCATTAAAAAAAAAAACTAGTGATGTAAACTTTATCTATCACTACAGTTAAACTAAAGGAGATTCTGAACTAAGAAATCTATTGTTTTTCTCATCAATGACAGAATTTCATGTACTTTCTACCCTAATTAATCTACATAATTAAATAGAACCACAAATGTGTTTTATAACTGCAAAGAAATGTTCATCTACACTGTGTTATATTACTCTTACTCTAAACCTTCATAACAAACTAAGATCTAGAATATATGCTAACTTTAATGTGAGCTCATCTGTTTTGTAGTTTATTGCCATTTGACAGTGTTAGAATAACTGTTTGAATAACTGCCAAAGAATGTGTTTAAACTGCATACCTAACGGCACAAATTTTATTAAGTCTAGCATTCTTACTTGAAAATCTTACAATGTATAGAGAACTGCTAAGAGTAACGTGTATAATGAATTGTTGAAATGCGTTGTTTCCATGCATCCGATTGTCTTGTCCACGGTTTTTACATAGATATGTGCATCAAAAATTTAACTTCTCAGTTATCAGAAACTCTATTTCTATAGGAAAGTCTTTTTATATGTTCAACCCATGCATGTTTATTCTGTTCTTTATGTGTACAACATTCTGAGTTAGCATTGCAGGATATACAAAAATCAGTGATAAAATTATGAGAAAATGATTATTATTTTAACTTTTTTCATTAGGGGAGAGAACTTTCTTCCAAACTCTGAATTCAACTTCTGTGTTATCTAAAACATGTAACTTATATTTCACATAGGCAGCAAGTACAATTTAACTGCACATGTAGAAGAAATATTCCAAGACCCTTCGAAGAAACACAAGTTATATAAACTATTTACCCTACAGTACATGTAAAGGGGATTCTGAACTAAGAAACCTATTTTTTCCTTTCATCATGAAGAGAATCTCATGTATTTTCTACTCTAGTTGATCTACATAATTTAAGAGAATGACAAAAGTGTTTTAAATATGAAAAGAAATGTTTCTCTATACTATGTGTTATTTAATTCTTAGTCTAAACCTGTATTACAAACTAAGATCGAGAAGATACTCTAACTTTAATGTGAGTTCAAAAGTCTTCTAGATCATTGCCTTTTGGCAGTGTTAGAATACCTTTTTGAACAACTGCTAAAGAATGTGTATAAACTGGTTAGTTAACAGCACAAATTTTACTATGAGTCTAGCATTCTTACTTGAAAATCATATATTCTAAAAATAACTGCTAAGAGTAACACTTACAATAAAGCATTGAAATGTGTTGTTTCTATGAATCAGATTGAATGATCAACGTTTTTTTACATATTTACATGAAAAATCAACTCCAGTTTTATCAGAAACTGTTTCATTTATCTATTGGAAAGTCATTTTACATATACAATTCTCACACCATTTTTTGTGTTCATTATGTGTACAACGTTCCGAAGTGAGCATTGTAGGATCTACAAATATCGGTGTTAAAACTATAAAAAAATGATTATAATTTTAAGTTATTTCATTAGGGCAGAGAACATGCTTCATTACTTTGAAAGCGTTGTGTGCCAGGGTTAGTTAGCACTGTCTAAAACAGCCACAGTATATAGAATTTGAACAGTGAATCTCTCATTCTCTTGGTGAGCAAATGCAACAGCATCAAGATGTATAGTTTCTATACTACCTGATAAAGTTACACAGTGTTCTGCTCATTAGAAGTAGCAGTGCTTGTCAGAATCATTTTTCTTTATTGAATTAAAAAATACTGTGTTTTATAACACAGTAATGCCAATTTAGCACTAATTACTAACGTGCTGTAACTGCACATAATGGGGAGGTCCTTAGTTCTTTGTAATATAGTTCTGGGTGAAGTTGTGCGAAGATTATTTTAAAAGTGGTTTTCTTTTAATTTATTTTTATTTATTCATTTTAGAGTGGAGACACAGAGTGAGAGAGAGAGAGAGAGAGAGAGAGAGAGAGAAAGGGGGGAGGAGCTAGAAGCATCAACTCTCATATGTGCCTTGACCAGACCAGTGCAGGGTTTTGAACTGGCGACCTCAGTGTTCCCAGGTCGACGCTTTTTCCACTGCGCCACCACCGGTCAGGCCCGAAGATTATTTTATACTTCCATTATGAGCTTATTCCAGAACAGATGTTAATACTTGCTTAAAAGTTTCATTTACCTTTTTCTTGTTTATGAGTTTGTGTTGAAATGAAATTTATGTATTTTGCACTAGCTGCACTCATATTTACATGTGGAATTGCTTGTAATTTGACCTGACGCGTTTATGTTTTTCTTGTTTGTACATCTCGCTCAAAAATGTCACTCAAGCTCATGTTAGATAAAGCTTTCTCTATAATTAATCGCTGCATATGTCTTAGAATGCTGAGTTCATTAAACCCTCAAATTCCTTACGTAAATTGGAAGACCATTGTGTAAACAATTATATCTACCATGAAGATAACATTAGTAAATCCTTATTTAGAAATAACTTTTATCTCGCATGAACAGCAAGTACAGTTTTAACTGAATAAGTACAGGAAATGTTCCACGGCCATTAAAAAAAAAAAAACTAGTGATGTAAACTTTATCTATCACTACAGTTAAACTAAAGGAGATTCTGAACTAAGAAATCTATTGTTTTTCTCATCAAGGACCGAATTTCATGTACTTTCTACCCTAATTAATCTACATAATTAAATAGAACCACAAATGTGTTTTATAACTGCAAAGAAATGTTCATCTACACTGTGTTATATTACTCTTACTCTAAACCTTCATAACAAACTAAGATCTAGAATATATGCTAACTTTAATGTGAGCTCATCTGTTTTGTAGTTTATTGCCATTTGACAGTGTTAGAATAACTGTTTGAATAACTGCCAAAGAATGTGTTTAAACTGCATACCTAACGGCACAAATTTTATTAAGTCTAGCATTCTTACTTGAAAATCTTACAATGTATAGAGAACTGCTAAGAGTAACGTGTATAATGAATTGTTGCAATGCGTTGTTTCCATGCATCCGATTGTCTTGTCCACGGTTTTTACATAGATATGTGCATCAAAAATTTAACTTCTCAGTTATCAGAAACTCTATTTCTATAGGAAAGTCTTTTTATATGTTCAACCCATGCATGTTTATTCTGTTCTTTATGTGTACAACATTCTGAGTTAGCATTGCAGGATATACAAAAATCAGTGATAAAATTATGAGAAAATGATTATTATTTTAACTTTTTTCATTAGGGGAGAGAACTTTCTTCCAAACTCTGAATTCAACTTCTGTGTTATCTAAAACATGTAACTTATATTTCACATAGGCAGCAAGTACAATTTAACTGCACATGTAGAAGAAATATTCCAAGACCCTTCGAAGAAACACAAGTTATATAAACTATTTACCCTACAGTACATGTAAAGGGGATTCTGAACTAAGAAACCTATTTTTTCCTTTCATCATGAAGAGAATCTCATGTATTTTCTACACTAGTTGATCTACATAATTTAAGAGAATGACAAAAGTGTTTTAAATATGAAAAGAAATGTTTCTCTATACTATGTGTTATTTAATTCTTAGTCTAAACCTGTATTACAAACTAAGATCGAGAAGATACTCTAACTTTAATGTGAGTTCAAAAGTCTTCTAGATCATTGCCTTTTGGCAGTGTTAGAATACCTTTTTGAACAACTGCTAAAGAATGTGTATAAACTGGTTAGTTAACAGCACAAATTTTACTATGAGTCTAGCATTCTTACTTGAAAATCATATATTCTAAAAATAACTGCTAAGAGTAACACTTACAATAAAGCATTGAAATGTGTTGTTTCTATGAATCAGATTGAATGATCAACGTTTTTTTACATATTTACATGAAAAATCAACTCCAGTTTTATCAGAAACTGTTTCATTTATCTATTGGAAAGTCATTTTACATATACAATTCTCACACCATTTTTTGTGTTCATTATGTGTACAACGTTTTGAAGTGAGCATTGTAGGATCTACAAATATCGGTGTTAAAACTATAAAAAAATGATTATAATTTTAAGTTATTTCATTAGGGCAGAGAACATGCTTCATTACTTTGAAAGCGTTGTGTGCCAGGGTTAGTTAGCACTGTCTAAAACAGCCACAGTATATAGAATTTGAACAGTGAATCTCTCATTCTCTTGGTGAGCAAATGCAACAGCATCAAGATGTATAGTTCCTATACTACCTGATAAAGTTACACAGTGTTCTGCTCATTAGAAGTAGCAGTGCTTGTCAGAATCATTTTTCTTTATTGAATTAAAAAATACTGTGTTTTATAACACAGTAATGCCAATTTAGCACTAATTACTAACGTGCTGTAACTGCACATAATGGGGAGGTCCTTAGTTCTTTGTAATATAGTTCTGGGTGAAGTTGTGCGAAGATTATTTTAAAAGTGGTTTTTTTTTTAAATTTATTTTTATTTATTCATTTTAGAGAGGAGACACAGAGTGAGAGAGAGAGAGAGAGAGAGAGAGAGAGAGAAAGGGGGGAGGAGCTAGAAGCATCAACTCTCATATGTGCCTTGACCAGACCAGTGCAGGGTTTTGAACTGGCGACCTCAGTGTTCCCAGGTCGACGCTTTTTCCACTGCGCCACCACAGGTCAGGCCCGAAGATTATTTTATACTTCCATTATGAGCTTATTCCAGAACAGATGTTAATACTTGCTTAAAAGTTTCATTTACCTTTTTCTTGTTTATGAGTTTGTGTTGAAATGAAATTTATGTATTTTGCACTAGCTGCACTCATATTTACATGTGGAATTGCTTGTAATTTGACCTGACGCGTTTATGTTTTTCTTGTCTGTACATCTCGCTAAAAATGTCATTCAAGCTCATGTTAGATAAAGCTTTCTTTATAATTAATCGCTGCATATGTCTTAGAATGCTGAGTTCATTAAACCATCAAATTCCTTACGTAAATTGGAAGACCATTGTGTAAACAATTATATCTACCATGAAGATAACATTAGTAAATCCTTATTTAGAAATAACTTTTATCTCGCATGAACAGCAAGTACAGTTTTAACTGAATAAGTACAGGAAATGTTCCACGGCCATTAAAAAAAAACTAGTGATGTAAACTTTATCTATCACTACAGTTAAACTAAAGGAGATTCTGAACTAAGAAATCTATTGTTTTTCTCATCAAGGACAGAATTTCATGTACTTTCTACCCTAATTAATCTACATAATTAAATAGAACCACAAATGTGTTTTATAACTGCAAAGAAATGTTCATCTACACTGTGTTATATTACTCTTACTCTAAACCTTCATAACAAACTAAGATCTAGAATATATGCTAACTTTAATGTGAGCTCATCTGTTTTGTAGTTTATTGCCATTTGACAGTGTTAGAATAACTGTTTGAATAACTGCCAAAGAATGTGTTTAAACTGCATACCTAACGGCACAAATTTTATTAAGTCTAGCATTCTTACTTGAAAATCTTACAATGTATAGAGAACTGCTAAGAGTAACGTGTATAATGAATTGTTGAAATGCGTTGTTTCCATGCATCCGATTGTCTTGTCCACGGTTTTTACATAGATATGTGCATCAAAAATTTAACTTCTCAGTTATCAGAAACTCTATTTCTATAGGAAAGTCTTTTTATATGTTCAACCCATGCATGTTTATTCTGTTCTTTATGTGTACAACATTCTGAGTTAGCATTGCAGGATATACAAAAATCAGTGATAAAATTATGAGAAAATGATTATTATTTTAACTTTTTTCATTAGGGGAGAGAACTTTCTTTCAAACTCTGAATTCAACTTCTGTGTTATCTAAAACATGTAACTTATATTTCACATAGGCAGCAAGTACAATTTAACTGCACATGTAGAAGAAATATTCCAAGACCCTTCGAAGAAACACAAGTTATATAAACTATTTACCCTACAGTACATGTAAAGGGGATTCTGAACTAAGAAACCTATTTTTTCCTTTCATCATGAAGAGAATCTCATGTATTTTCTACACTAGTTGATCTACATAATTTAAGAGAATGACAAAAGTGTTTTAAATATGAAAAGAAATGTTTCTCTATACTATGTGTTATTTTATTCTTAGTCTAAACCTGTATTACAAACTAAGATCGAGAAGATACTCTAACTTTAATGTGAGTTCAAAAGTCTTCTAGATCATTGCCTTTTGGCAGTGTTAGAATACCTTTTTGAACAACTGCTAAAGAATGTGTATAAACTGGTTAGTTAACAGCACAAATTTTACTATGAGTCTAGCATTCTTACTTGAAAATCATATATTCTAAAAATAACTGCTAAGAGTAACACTTACAATAAAGCATTGAAATGTGTTGTTTCTATGAATCAGATTGAATGATCAACGTTTTTTTACATATTTACATGAAAAATCAACTCCAGTTTTATCAGAAACTGTTTCATTTATCTATTGGAAAGTCATTTTACATATACAATTCTCACACCATTTTTTGTGTTCATTATGTGTACAACGTTCCGAAGTGAGCATTGTAGGATCTACAAATATCGGTGTTAAAACTATAAAAAAATGATTATAATTTTAAGTTATTTCATTAGGGCAGAGAACATGCTTCATTACTTTGAAAGCGTTGTGTGCCAGGGTTAGTTAGCACTGTCTAAAACAGCCACAGTATATAGAATTTGAACAGTGAATCTCTCATTATCTTGGTGAGCAAATGCAACAGCATCAAGATGTATAGTTCCTATACTACCTGATAAAGTTACACAGTGTTCTGCTCATTAGAAGTAGCAGTGCTTGTCAGAATCATTTTTCTTTATTGAATTAAAAAATACTGTGCTTTATAACACAGTAATGCCAATTTAGCACTAATTACTAACGTGCTGTAACTGCACATAATGGGGAGGTCCTTAGTTCTTTGTAATATAGTTCTGGGTGAAGTTGTGCGAAGATTATTTTAAAAGTGGTTTTTTTTTTTAATTTATTTTTATTTATTCATTTTAGAGAGGAGACACAGAGTGAGAGAGAGAGAGAGAGAGAGAGAGAAAGGGGGGAGGAGCTAGAAGCATCAACTCTCATATGTGCCTTGACCAGACCAGTGCAGGGTTTTGAACTGGCGACCTCAGTGTTCCCAGGTCGACGCTTTTTCCACTGCGCCACCACAGGTCAGGCCCGAAGATTATTTTATACTTCCATTATGAGCTTATTCCAGAACAGATGTTAATACTTGCTTAAAAGTTTCATTTACCTTTTTCTTGTTTATGAGTTTGTGTTGAAATGAAATTTATGTATTTTGCACTAGCTGCACTCATATTTACATGTGGAATTGCTTGTAATTTGACCTGACGCGTTTATGTTTTTCTTGTCTGTACATCTCGCTAAAAATGTCATTCAAGCTCATGTTAGATAAAGCTTTCTTTATAATTAATCACTGCATATGTCTTAGAATGCTGAGTTCATTAAACCATCAAATTCCTTACGTAAATTGGAAGACCATTGTGTAAACAATTATATCTACCATGAAGATAACATTAGTAAATCCTTATTTAGAAATAACTTTTATCTCGCATGAACAGCAAGTACAGTTTTAACTGAATAAGTACAGGAAATGTTCCACGGCCATTAAAAAAAAAAACTAGTGATGTAAACTTTATCTATTACTACAGTTAAACTAAAGGAGATTCTGAACTAAGAAATCTATTGTTTTTCTCATCAAGGACAGAATTTCATGTACTTTCTACCCTAATTAATCTACATAATTAAATAGAACCACAAATGTGTTTTATAACTGCAAAGAAATGTTCATCTACACTGTGTTATATTACTCTTACTCTAAACCTTCATAACAAACTAAGATCTAGAATATATGCTAACTTTAATGTGAGCTCATCTGTTTTGTAGTTTATTGCCATTTGACAGTGTTAGAATAACTGTTTGAATAACTGCCAAAGAATGTGTTTAAACTGCATACCTAACGGCACAAATTTTATTAAGTCTAGCATTCTTACTTGAAAATCTTACAATGTATAGAGAACTGCTAAGAGTAACGTGTATAATGAATTGTTGAAATGCGTTGTTTCCATGCATCCGATTGTCTTGTCCACGGTTTTTACATAGATATGTGCATCAAAAATTTAACTTCTCAGTTATCAGAAACTCTATTTCTATAGGAAAGTCTTTTTATATGTTCAACCCATGCATGTTTATTCTGTTCTTTATGTGTACAACATTCTGAGTTAGCATTGCAGGATATACAAAAATCAGTGATAAAATTATGAGAAAATGATTATTATTTTAACTTTTTTCATTAGGGGAGAGAACTTTCTTCCAAACTCTGAATTCAACTTCTGTGTTATCTAAAACATGTAACTTATATTTCACATAGGCAGCAAGTACAATTTAACTGCACATGTAGAAGAAATATTCCAAGACCCTTCGAAGAAACACAAGTTATATAAACTATTTACCCTACAGTACATGTAAAGGGGATTCTGAACTAAGAAACCTATTTTTTCCTTTCATCATGAAGAGAATCTCATGTATTTTCTACACTAGTTGATCTACATAATTTAAGAGAATGACAAAAGTGTTTTAAATATGAAAAGAAATGTTTCTCTATACTATGTGTTATTTTATTCTTAGTCTAAACCTGTATTACAAACTAAGATCGAGAAGATACTCTAACTTTAATGTGAGTTCAAAAGTCTTCTAGATCATTGCCTTTTGGCAGTGTTAGAATACCTTTTTGAACAACTGCTAAAGAATGTGTATAAACTGGTTAGTTAACAGCACAAATTTTACTATGAGTCTAGCATTCTTACTTGAAAATCATATATTCTAAAAATAACTGCTAAGAGTAACACTTACAATAAAGCATTGAAATGTGTTGTTTCTATGAATCAGATTGAATGATCAACGTTTTTTTACATATTTACATGAAAAATCAACTCCAGTTTTATCAGAAACTGTTTCATTTATCTATTGGAAAGTCATTTTACATATACAATTCTCACACCATTTTTTGTGTTCATTATGTGTACAACGTTCCGAAGTGAGCATTGTAGGATCTACAAATATCGGTGTTAAAACTATAAAAAAATGATTATAATTTTAAGTTATTTCATTAGGGCAGAGAACATGCTTCATTACTTTGAAAGCGTTGTGTGCCAGGGTTAGTTAGCACTGTCTAAAACAGCCACAGTATATAGAATTTGAACAGTGAATCTCTCATTCTCTTGGTGAGCAAATGCAACAGCATCAAGATGTATAGTTCCTATACTACCTGATAAAGTTACACAGTGTTCTGCTCATTAGAAGTAGCAGTGCTTGTCAGAATCATTTTTCTTTATTGAATTAAAAAATACTGTGTTTTATAACACAGTAATGCCAATTTAGCACTAATTACTAACGTGCTGTAACTGCACATAATGGGGAGGTCCTTAGTTCTTTGTAATATAGTTCTGGGTGAAGTTGTGCGAAGATTATTTTAAAAGTGGTTTTTTTTTTTAATTTATTTTTATTTATTCATTTTAGAGAGGAGACACAGAGTGAGAGAGAGAGAGAGAGAGAGAGAGAGAGAGAGAAAGGGGGGAGGAGCTAGAAGCATCAACTCTCATATGTGCCTTGACCAGACCAGTGCAGGGTTTTGAACTGGCGACCTCAGTGTTCCCAGGTCGACGCTTTTTCCACTGCGCCACCACAGGTCAGGCCCGAAGATTATTTTATACTTCCATTATGAGCTTATTCCAGAACAGATGTTAATACTTGCTTAAAAGTTTCATTTACCTTTTTCTTGTTTATGAGTTTGTGTTGAAATGAAATTTATGTATTTTGCACTAGCTGCACTCATATTTACATGTGGAATTGCTTGTAATTTGACCTGACGCGTTTATGTTTTTCTTGTCTGTACATCTCGCTCAAAAATGTCATTCAAGCTCATGTTAGATAAAGCTTTCTTTATAATTAATCGCTGCATATGTCTTAGAATGCTGAGTTCATTAAACCCTCAAATTCCTTACGTAAATTGGAAGACCATTGTGTAAACAATTATATCTACCATGAAGATAACATTAGTAAATCCTTATTTAGAAATAACTTTTATCTCGCATGAACAGCAAGTACAGTTTTAACTGAATAAGTACAGGAAATGTTCCACGGCCATTAAAAAAAAAAAACTAGTGATGTAAACTTTATCTATCACTACAGTTAAACTAAAGGAGATTCTGAACTAAGAAATCTATTGTTTTTCTCATCAAGGACAGAATTTCATGTACTTTCTACCCTAATTAATCTACATAATTAAATAGAACCACAAATGTGTTTTATAACTGCAAAGAAATGTTCATCTACACTGTGTTATATTACTCTTACTCTAAACCTTCATAACAAACTAAGATCTAGAATATATGCTAACTTTAATGTGAGCTCATCTGTTTTGTAGTTTATTGCCATTTGACAGTGTTAGAATAACTGTTTGAATAACTGCCAAAGAATGTGTTTAAACTGCATACCTAACGGCACAAATTTTATTAAGTCTAGCATTCTTACTTGAAAATCTTACAATGTATAGAGAACTGCTAAGAGTAACGTGTATAATGAATTGTTGAAATGCGTTGTTTCCATGCATCCGATTGTCTTGTCCACGGTTTTTACATAGATATGTGCATCAAAAATTTAACTTCTCAGTTATCAGAAACTCTATTTCTATAGGAAAGTCTTTTTATATGTTCAACCCATGCATGTTTATTCTGTTCTTTATGTGTACAACATTCTGAGTTAGCATTGCAGGATATACAAAAATCAGTGATAAAATTATGAGAAAATGATTATTATTTTAACTTTTTTCATTAGGGGAGAGAACTTTCTTCCAAACTCTGAATTCAACTTCTGTGTTATCTAAAACATGTAACTTATATTTCACATAGGCAGCAAGTACAATTTAACTGCACATGTAGAAGAAATATTCCAAGACCCTTCGAAGAAACACAAGTTATATAAACTATTTACCCTACAGTACATGTAAAGGGGATTCTGAACTAAGAAACCTATTTTTTCCTTTCATCATGAAGAGAATCTCATGTATTTTCTACACTAGTTGATCTACATAATTTAAGAGAATGACAAAAGTGTTTTAAATATGAAAAGAAATGTTTCTCTATACTATGTGTTATTTTATTCTTAGTCTAAACCTGTATTACAAACTAAGATCGAGAAGATACTCTAACTTTAATGTGAGTTCAAAAGTCTTCTAGATCATTGCCTTTTGGCAGTGTTAGAATACCTTTTTGAACAACTGCTAAAGAATGTGTATAAACTGGTTAGTTAACAGCACAAATTTTACTATGAGTCTAGCATTCTTACTTGAAAATCATATATTCTAAAAATAACTGCTAAGAGTAACACTTACAATAAAGCATTGAAATGTGTTGTTTCTATGAATCAGATTGAATGATCAACGTTTTTTTACATATTTACATGAAAAATCAACTCCAGTTTTATCAGAAACTGTTTCATTTATCTATTGGAAAGTCATTTTACATATACAATTCTCACACCATTTTTTGTGTTCATTATGTGTACAACGTTCCGAAGTGAGCATTGTAGGATCTACAAATATCGGTGTTAAAACTATAAAAAAATGATTATAATTTTAAGTTATTTCATTAGGGCAGAGAACATGCTTCATTACTTTGAAAGCGTTGTGTGCCAGGGTTAGTTAGCACTGTCTAAAACAGCCACAGTATATAGAATTTGAACAGTGAATCTCTCATTCTCTTGGTGAGCAAATGCAACAGCATCAAGATGTATAGTTCCTATACTACCTGATAAAGTTACACAGTGTTCTGCTCATTAGAAGTAGCAGTGCTTGTCAGAATCATTTTTCTTTATTGAATTAAAAAATACTGTGTTTTATAACACAGTAATGCCAATTTAGCACTAATTACTAACGTGCTGTAACTGCACATAATGGGGAGGTCCTTAGTTCTTTGTAATATAGTTCTGGGTGAAGTTGTGCGAAGATTATTTTAAAAGTGGTTTTTTTTTTAATTTATTTTTATTTATTCATTTTAGAGAGGAGACACAGAGTGAGAGAGAGAGAGAGAGAGAGAGAAAGAGAGAGAGAGAGAGAGAAAGGGGGGAGGAGCTAGAAGCATCAACTCTCATATGTGCCTTGACCAGACCAGTGCAGGGTTTTGAACTGGCGACCTCAGTGTTCCCAGGTCGACGCTTTTTCCACTGCGCCACCACAGGTCAGGCCCGAAGATTATTTTATACTTCCATTATGAGCTTATTCCAGAACAGATGTTAATACTTGCTTAAAAGTTTCATTTACCTTTTTCTTGTTTATGAGTTTGTGTTGAAATGAAATTTATGTATTTTGCACTAGCTGCACTCATATTTACATGTGGAATTGCTTGTAATTTGACCTGACGCGTTTATGTTTTTCTTGTCTGTACATCTCGCTCAAAAATGTCATTCAAGCTCATGTTAGATAAAGCTTTCTTTATAATTAATCGCTGCATATGTCTTAGAATGCTGAGTTCATTAAACCCTCAAATTCCTTACGTAAATTGGAAGACCATTGTGTAAACAATTATATCTACCATGAAGATAACATTAGTAAATCCTTATTTAGAAATAACTTTTATCTCGCATGAACAGCAAGTACAGTTTTAACTGAATAAGTACAGGAAATGTTCCACGGCCATTAAAAAAAAAAACTAGTGATGTAAACTTTATCTATCACTACAGTTAAACTAAAGGAGATTCTGAACTAAGAAATCTATTGTTTTTCTCATCAAGGACAGAATTTCATGTACTTTCTACCCTAATTAATCTACATAATTAAATAGAACCACAAATGTGTTTTATAACTGCAAAGAAATGTTCATCTACACTGTGTTATATTACTCTTACTCTAAACCTTCATAACAAACTAAGATCTAGAATATATGCTAACTTTAATGTGAGCTCATCTGTTTTGTAGTTTATTGCCATTTGACAGTGTTAGAATAACTGTTTGAATAACTGCCAAAGAATGTGTTTAAACTGCATACCTAACGGCACAAATTTTATTAAGTCTAGCATTCTTACTTGAAAATCTTACAATGTATAGAGAACTGCTAAGAGTAACGTGTATAATGAATTGTTGAAATGCGTTGTTTCCATGCATCCGATTGTCTTGTCCACGGTTTTTACATAGATATGTGCATCAAAAATTTAACTTCTCAGTTATCAGAAACTCTATTTCTATAGGAAAGTCTTTTTATATGTTCAACCCATGCATGTTTATTCTGTTCTTTATGTGTACAACATTCTGAGTTAGCATTGCAGGATATACAAAAATCAGTGATAAAATTATGAGAAAATGATTATTATTTTAACTTTTTTCATTAGGGGAGAGAACTTTCTTCCAAACTCTGAATTCAACTTCTGTGTTATCTAAAACATGTAACTTATATTTCACATAGGCAGCAAGTACAATTTAACTGCACATGTAGAAGAAATATTCCAAGACCCTTCGAAGAAACACAAGTTATATAAACTATTTACCCTACAGTACATGTAAAGGGGATTCTGAACTAAGAAACCTATTTTTTCCTTTCATCATGAAGAGAATCTCATGTATTTTCTACACTAGTTGATCTACATAATTTAAGAGAATGACAAAAGTGTTTTAAATATGAAAAGAAATGTTTCTCTATACTATGTGTTATTTTATTCTTAGTCTAAACCTGTATTACAAACTAAGATCGAGAAGATACTCTAACTTTAATGTGAGTTCAAAAGTCTTCTAGATCATTGCCTTTTGGCAGTGTTAGAATACCTTTTTGAACAACTGCTAAAGAATGTGTATAAACTGGTTAGTTAACAGCACAAATTTTACTATGAGTCTAGCATTCTTACTTGAAAATCATATATTCTAAAAATAACTGCTAAGAGTAACACTTACAATAAAGCATTGAAATGTGTTGTTTCTATGAATCAGATTGAATGATCAACGTTTTTTTACATATTTACATGAAAAATCAACTCCAGTTTTATCAGAAACTGTTTCATTTATCTATTGGAAAGTCATTTTACATATACAATTCTCACACCATTTTTTGTGTTCATTATGTGTACAACGTTCCGAAGTGAGCATTGTAGGATCTACAAATATCGGTGTTAAAACTATAAAAAAATGATTATAATTTTAAGTTATTTCATTAGGGCAGAGAACATGCTTCATTACTTTGAAAGCGTTGTGTGCCAGGGTTAGTTAGCACTGTCTAAAACAGCCACAGTATATAGAATTTGAACAGTGAATCTCTCATTCTCTTGGTGAGCAAATGCAACAGCATCAAGATGTATAGTTCCTATACTACCTGATAAAGTTACACAGTGTTCTGCTCATTAGAAGTAGCAGTGCTTGTCAGAATCATTTTTCTTTATTGAATTAAAAAATACTGTGTTTTATAACACAGTAATGCCAATTTAGCACTAATTACTAACGTGCTGTAACTGCACATAATGGGGAGGTCCTTAGTTCTTTGTAATATAGTTCTGGGTGAAGTTGTGCGAAGATTATTTTAAAAGTGGTTTTTTTTTTAATTTATTTTTATTTATTCATTTTAGAGAGGAGACACAGAGTGAGAGAGAGAGAGAGAGAGAGAAAGAGAGAGAGAGAGAGAGAAAGGGGGGAGGAGCTAGAAGCATCAACTCTCATATGTGCCTTGACCAGACCAGTGCAGGGTTTTGAACTGGCGACCTCAGTGTTCCCAGGTCGACGCTTTTTCCACTGCGCCACCACAGGTCAGGCCCGAAGATTATTTTATACTTCCATTATGAGCTTATTCCAGAACAGATGTTAATACTTGCTTAAAAGTTTCATTTACCTTTTTCTTGTTTATGAGTTTGTGTTGAAATGAAATTTATGTATTTTGCACTAGCTGCACTCATATTTACATGTGGAATTGCTTGTAATTTGACCTGACGCGTTTATGTTTTTCTTGTCTGTACATCTCGCTCAAAAATGTCATTCAAGCTCATGTTAGATAAAGCTTTCTTTATAATTAATCGCTGCATATGTCTTAGAATGCTGAGTTCATTAAACCCTCAAATTCCTTACGTAAATTGGAAGACCATTGTGTAAACAATTATATCTACCATGAAGATAACATTAGTAAATCCTTATTTAGAAATAACTTTTATCTCGCATGAACAGCAAGTACAGTTTTAACTGAATAAGTACAGGAAATGTTCCACGGCCATTAAAAAAAAAAACTAGTGATGTAAACTTTATCTATCACTACAGTTAAACTAAAGGAGATTCTGAACTAAGAAATCTATTGTTTTTCTCATCAAGGACAGAATTTCATGTACTTTCTACCCTAATTAATCTACATAATTAAATAGAACCACAAATGTGTTTTATAACTGCAAAGAAATGTTCATCTACACTGTGTTATATTACTCTTACTCTAAACCTTCATAACAAACTAAGATCTAGAATATATGCTAACTTTAATGTGAGCTCATCTGTTTTGTAGTTTATTGCCATTTGACAGTGTTAGAATAACTGTTTGAATAACTGCCAAAGAATGTGTTTAAACTGCATACCTAACGGCACAAATTTTATTAAGTCTAGCATTCTTACTTGAAAATCTTACAATGTATAGAGAACTGCTAAGAGTAACGTGTATAATGAATTGTTGAAATGCGTTGTTTCCATGCATCCGATTGTCTTGTCCACGGTTTTTACATAGATATGTGCATCAAAAATTTAACTTCTCAGTTATCAGAAACTCTATTTCTATAGGAAAGTCTTTTTATATGTTCAACCCATGCATGTTTATTCTGTTCTTTATGTGTACAACATTCTGAGTTAGCATTGCAGGATATACAAAAATCAGTGATAAAATTATGAGAAAATGATTATTATTTTAACTTTTTTCATTAGGGGAGAGAACTTTCTTCCAAACTCTGAATTCAACTTCTGTGTTATCTAAAACATGTAACTTATATTTCACATAGGCAGCAAGTACAATTTAACTGCACATGTAGAAGAAATATTCCAAGACCCTTCGAAGAAACACAAGTTATATAAACTATTTACCCTACAGTACATGTAAAGGGGATTCTGAACTAAGAAACCTATTTTTTCCTTTCATCATGAAGAGAATCTCATGTATTTTCTACACTAGTTGATCTACATAATTTAAGAGAATGACAAAAGTGTTTTAAATATGAAAAGAAATGTTTCTCTATACTATGTGTTATTTTATTCTTAGTCTAAACCTGTATTACAAACTAAGATCGAGAAGATACTCTAACTTTAATGTGAGTTCAAAAGTCTTCTAGATCATTGCCTTTTGGCAGTGTTAGAATACCTTTTTGAACAACTGCTAAAGAATGTGTATAAACTGGTTAGTTAACAGCACAAATTTTACTATGAGTCTAGCATTCTTACTTGAAAATCATATATTCTAAAAATAACTGCTAAGAGTAACACTTACAATAAAGCATTGAAATGTGTTGTTTCTATGAATCAGATTGAATGATCAACGTTTTTTTACATATTTACATGAAAAATCAACTCCAGTTTTATCAGAAACTGTTTCATTTATCTATTGGAAAGTCATTTTACATATACAATTCTCACACCATTTTTTGTGTTCATTATGTGTACAACGTTCCGAAGTGAGCATTGTAGGATCTACAAATATCGGTGTTAAAACTATAAAAAAATGATTATAATTTTAAGTTATTTCATTAGGGCAGAGAACATGCTTCATTACTTTGAAAGCGTTGTGTGCCAGGGTTAGTTAGCACTGTCTAAAACAGCCACAGTATATAGAATTTGAACAGTGAATCTCTCATTCTCTTGGTGAGCAAATGCAACAGCATCAAGATGTATAGTTCCTATACTACCTGATAAAGTTACACAGTGTTCTGCTCATTAGAAGTAGCAGTGCTTGTCAGAATCATTTTTCTTTATTGAATTAAAAAATACTGTGTTTTATAACACACTAATGCCAATTTAGCACTAATTACTAACGTGCTGTAACTGCACATAATGGGGAGGTCCTTAGTTCTTTGTAATATAGTTCTGGGTGAAGTTGTGCGAAGATTATTTTTAAAGTGGTTTTTTTTTTTAATTTATTTTTATTTATTCATTTTAGAGAGGAGACACAGAGTGAGAGAGAGAGAGAGAGAGAGAGAGAGAGAGAAAGGGGGGAGGAGCTAGAAGCATCAACTCTCATAAGTGCCTTGACCAGACCAGTGCAGGGTTTTGAACTGGCGACCTCAGTGTTCCCAGGTCGACGCTTTTTCCACTGCGCCACCACAGGTCAGGCCCGAAGATTATTTTATACTTCCATTATGAGCTTATTCCAGAACAGATGTTAATACTTGCTTAAAAGTTTCATTTACCTTTTTCTTGTTTATGAGTTTGTGTTGAAATGAAATTTATGTATTTTGCACTAGCTGCACTCATATTTACATGTGGAATTGCTTGTAATTTGACCTGACGCGTTTATGTTTTTCTTGTCTGTACATCTCGCTCAAAATGTCATTCAAGCTCATGTTAGATAAAGCTTTCTTTATAATTAATCGCTGCATATGTCTTAGAATGCTGAGTTCATTAAACCCTCAAATTCCTTACGTAAATTGGAAGACCATTGTGTAAACAATTATATCTACCATGAAGATAACATTAGTAAATCCTTATTTAGAAATAACTTTTATCTTGCATGAACAGCAAGTACAGTTTTAACTGAATAAGTACAGGAAATGTTCCACGGCCATTAAAAAAAAAACTAGTGATGTAAACTTTATCTATCACTACAGTTAAACTAAAGGAGATTCTGAACTAAGAAATCTATTGTTTTTCTCATCAAGGACAGAATTTCATGTACTTTCTACCCTAATTAATCTACATAATTAAATAGAACCACAAATGTGTTTTATAACTGCAAAGAAATGTTCATCTACACTGTGTTATATTACTCTTACTCTAAACCTTCATAACAAACTAAGATCTAGAATATATGCTAACTTTAATGTGAGCTCATCTGTTTTGTAGTTTATTGCCATTTGACAGTGTTAGAATAACTGTTTGAATAACTGCCAAAGAATGTGTTTAAACTGCATACCTAACGGCACAAATTTTATTAAGTCTAGCATTCTTACTTGAAAATCTTACAATGTATAGAGAACTGCTAAGAGTAACGTGTATAATGAATTGTTGAAATGCGTTGTTTCCATGCATCCGATTGTCTTGTCCACGGTTTTTACATAGATATGTGCATCAAAAATTTAACTTCTCAGTTATCAGAAACTCTATTTCTATAGGAAAGTCTTTTTATATGTTCAACCCATGCATGTTTATTCTGTTCTTTATGTGTACAACATTCTGAGTTAGCATTGCAGGATATACAAAAATCAGTGATAAAATTATGAGAAAATGATTATTATTTTAACTTTTTTCATTAGGGGAGAGAACTTTCTTCCAAACTCTGAATTCAACTTCTGTGTTATCTAAAACATGTAACTTATATTTCACATAGGCAGCAAGTACAATTTAACTGCACATGTAGAAGAAATATTCCAAGACCCTTCGAAGAAACACAAGTTATATAAACTATTTACCCTACAGTACATGTAAAGGGGATTCTGAACTAAGAAACCTATTTTTTCCTTTCATCATGAAGAGAATCTCATGTATTTTCTACACTAGTTGATCTACATAATTTAAGAGAATGACAAAAGTGTTTTAAATATGAAAAGAAATGTTTCTCTATACTATGTGTTATTTTATTCTTAGTCTAAACCTGTATTACAAACTAAGATCGAGAAGATACTCTAACTTTAATGTGAGTTCAAAAGTCTTCTAGATCATTGCCTTTTGGCAGTGTTAGAATACCTTTTTGAACAACTGCTAAAGAATGTGTATAAACTGGTTAGTTAACAGCACAAATTTTACTATGAGTCTAGCATTCTTACTTGAAAATCATATATTCTAAAAATAACTGCTAAGAGTAACACTTACAATAAAGCATTGAAATGTGTTGTTTCTATGAATCAGATTGAATGATCAACGTTTTTTTACATATTTACATGAAAAATCAACTCCAGTTTTATCAGAAACTGTTTCATTTATCTATTGGAAAGTCATTTTACATATACAATTCTCACACCATTTTTTGTGTTCATTATGTGTACAACGTTCCGAAGTGAGCATTGTAGGATCTACAAATATCGGTGTTAAAACTATAAAAAAATGATTATAATTTTAAGTTATTTCATTAGGGCAGAGAACATGCTTCATTACTTTGAAAGCGTTGTGTGCCAGGGTTAGTTAGCACTGTCTAAAACAGCCACAGTATATAGAATTTGAACAGTGAATCTCTCATTCTCTTGGTGAGCAAATGCAACAGCATCAAGATGTATAGTTCCTATACTACCTGATAAAGTTACACAGTGTTCTGCTCATTAGAAGTAGCAGTGCTTGTCAGAATCATTTTTCTTTATTGAATTAAAAAATACTGTGTTTTATAACACAGTAATGCCAATTTAGCACTAATTACTAACGTGCTGTAACTGCACATAATGGGGAGGTCCTTAGTTCTTTGTAATATAGTTCTGGGTGAAGTTGTGCGAAGATTATTTTAAAAGTGGTTTTTTTTTTAATTTATTTTTATTTATTTATTTTAGAGAGGAGACACAGAGTGAGAGAGAGAGAGAGAGAGAGAGAGAAAGGGGGGAGGAGCTAGAAGCATCAACTCTCATATGTGCCTTGACCAGACCAGTGCAGGGTTTTGAACTGGCGACCTCAGTGTTCCCAGGTCGACGCTTTTTCCACTGCGCCACCACAGGTCAGGCCCGAAGATTATTTTATACTTCCATTATGAGCTTATTCCAGAACAGATGTTAATACTTGCTTAAAAGTTTCATTTACCTTTTTCTTGTTTATGAGTTTGTGTTGAAATGAAATTTATGTATTTTGCACTAGCTGCACTCATATTTACATGTGGAATTGCTTGTAATTTGACCTGACGCGTTTATGTTTTTCTTGTCTGTACATCTCGCTCAAAAATGTCATTCAAGCTCATGTTAGATAAAGCTTTCTTTATAATTAATCGCTGCATATGTCTTAGAATGCTGAGTTCATTAAACCCTCAAATTCCTTACGTAAATTGGAAGACCATTGTGTAAACAATTATATCTACCATGAAGATAACATTAGTAAATCCTTATTTAGAAATAACTTTTATCTCGCATGAACAGCTAGTACAGTTTTAACTGAATAAGTACAGGAAATGTTCCACGGCCATTAAAAAAAAAAACTAGTGATGTAAACTTTATCTATCACTACAGTTAAACTAAAGGAGATTCTGAACTAAGAAATCTATTGTTTTTCTCATCAAGGACAGAATTTCATGTACTTTCTACCCTAATTAATCTACATAATTAAATAGAACCACAAATGTGTTTTATAACTGCAAAGAAATGTTCATCTACACTGTGTTATATTACTCTTACTCTAAACCTTCATAACAAACTAAGATCTAGAATATATGCTAACTTTAATGTGAGCTCATCTGTTTTGTAGTTTATTGCCATTTGACAGTGTTAGAATAACTGTTTGAATAACTGCCAAAGAATGTGTTTAAACTGCATACCTAACGGCACAAATTTTATTAAGTCTAGCATTCTTACTTGAAAATCTTACAATGTATAGAGAACTGCTAAGAGTAACGTGTATAATGAATTGTTGAAATGCGTTGTTTCCATGCATCCGATTGTCTTGTCCACGGTTTTTACATAGATATGTGCATCAAAAATTTAACTTCTCAGTTATCAGAAACTCTATTTCTATAGGAAAGTCTTTTTATATGTTCAACCCATGCATGTTTATTCTGTTCTTTATGTGTACAACATTCTGAGTTAGCATTGCAGGATATACAAAAATCAGTGATAAAATTATGAGAAAATGATTATTATTTTAACTTTTTTCATTAGGGGAGAGAACTTTCTTCCAAACTCTGAATTCAACTTCTGTGTTATCTAAAACATGTAACTTATATTTCACATAGGCAGCAAGTACAATTTAACTGCACATGTAGAAGAAATATTCCAAGACCCTTCGAAGAAACACAAGTTATATAAACTATTTACCCTACAGTACATGTAAAGGGGATTCTGAACTAAGAAACCTATTTTTTCCTTTCATCATGAAGAGAATCTCATGTATTTTCTACACTAGTTGATCTACATAATTTAAGAGAATGACAAAAGTGTTTTAAATATGAAAAGAAATGTTTCTCTATACTATGTGTTATTTTATTCTTAGTCTAAACCTGTATTACAAACTAAGATCGAGAAGATACTCTAACTTTAATGTGAGTTCAAAAGTCTTCTAGATCATTGCCTTTTGGCAGTGTTAGAATACCTTTTTGAACAACTGCTAAAGAATGTGTATAAACTGGTTAGTTAACAGCACAAATTTTACTATGAGTCTAGCATTCTTACTTGAAAATCATATATTCTAAAAATAACTGCTAAGAGTAACACTTACAATAAAGCATTGAAATGTGTTGTTTCTATGAATCAGATTGAATGATCAACGTTTTTTTACATATTTACATGAAAAATCAACTCCAGTTTTATCAGAAACTGTTTCATTTATCTATTGGAAAGTCATTTTACATATACAATTCTCACACCATTTTTTGTGTTCATTATGTGTACAACGTTCCGAAGTGAGCATTGTAGGATCTACAAATATCGGTGTTAAAACTATAAAAAAATGATTATAATTTTAAGTTATTTCATTAGGGCAGAGAACATGCTTCATTACTTTGAAAGCGTTGTGTGCCAGGGTTAGTTAGCACTGTCTAAAACAGCCACAGTATATAGAATTTGAACAGTGAATCTCTCATTCTCTTGGTGAGCAAATGCAACAGCATCAAGATGTATAGTTCCTATACTACCTGATAAAGTTACACAGTGTTCTGCTCATTAGAAGTAGCAGTGCTTGTCAGAATCATTTTTCTTTATTGAATTAAAAAATACTGTGTTTTATAACACAGTAATGCCAATTTAGCACTAATTACTAACGTGCTGTAACTGCACATAATGGGGAGGTCCTTAGTTCTTTGTAATATAGTTCTGGGTGAAGTTGTGCGAAGATTATTTTAAAAGTGGTTTTTTTTTTTAATTTATTTTTATTTATTCATTTTAGAGAGGAGACACAGAGTGAGAGAGAGAGAGAGAGAGAGAGAGAGAAAGTGGGGAGGAGCTAGAAGCATCAACTCCCATATGTGCCTTGACCAGACCAGTGCAGGGTTTTGAACTGGCGACCTCAGTGTTCCCAGGTCGACGCTTTTTCCACTGCGCCACCACAGGTCAGGCCCGAAGATTATTTTATACTTCCATTATGAGCTTATTCCAGAACAGATGTTAATACTTGCTTAAAAGTTTCATTTACCTTTTTCTTGTTTATGAGTTTGTGTTGAAATAAAATTTATGTATTTTGCGCTAGCTGCACTCATATTTACATGTGGAATTGCTTGTAATTTGACCTGACGCGTTTATGTTTTTCTTGTCTGTACATCTCGCTCAAAAATGTCATTCAAGCTCATGTTAGATTAAGCTTTCTTTATAATTAATCGCTGCATATGTCTTAGAATGCTGAGTTCATTAAACCCTCAAATTCCTTACGTAAATTGGAAGACCATTGTGTAAACAATTATATCTACCTTGAAGTTAACATTAGTAAATCCTTATTTAGAAATAACTTTTATCTCGCATGAACAGCTAGTACAGTTTTAACTGAATAAGTACAGGAAATGTTCCACGGCCATTAAAAAAAAAAACTAGTGATGTAAACTTTATCTATCACTACAGTTAACTAAAGGAGATTCTGAACTAAGAAATCTATTGTTTTTCTCATCAAGGACAGAATTTCATGTACTTTCTACCCTAATCAATCTACATAATTAAATAGAACCACAAATGTGTTTTATAACTGCAAAGAAATGTTCATCTACACTGTGTTATATTACTCTTACTCTAAACCTTCATAACAAACTAAGATCTAGAATATATGCTAACTTTAATGTGAGCTCATCTGTTTTGTAGTTTATTGCCATTTGACAGTGTTAGAATAACTGTTTGAATAACTGCCAAAGAATGTGTTTAAACTGCATACCTAACGGCACAAATTTTACTAAGTCTAGCATTCTTACTTGAAAATCTTACAATGTATAGAGAACTGCTAAGAGTAACGTGTATAATGAATTGTTGAAATGTGTTGTTTCCATGCATCCGATTGTCTTGTCCACGGTTTTTACATAGATATGTGCATCAAAAATTTAACTTCTCAGTTATCAGAAACTCTATTTCTATAGGAAAGTCTTTTTATATGTTCAACCCATGCATATTTATTCTGTTCTTTATGTGTACAACATTCTGAAGTGAGCATTGCAGGATATACTAAAATCAGTGATAAAATTATGAGAAAATGATTATTATTTTAACTTATTTCATTAGGGGAGAGATCTTTCTTCCAAACTCTGAATTCAACTTCTGTGTTATCTAAAACATGTAACTTATATTTCACATAGGCAGCAAGTACAATTTAACTGCACATGTAGAAAAAATATTCCAGGACCCTTCGAAGAAACTCAGGTTATATAAACTATTTACCCTACAGTACAAGTAAAGGGGATTCTGAACTAAGAAACCTATTTGTTCCTTTCATCATGAAGAGAATCTCATGTATTTTGTACAGTAGTTGATCTACATAATTTAAGAGAATGACAAAAGTGTTTTAAATCTGAAAAGAAATGTTTCTCTACACTATGTGTTTTTTTGTTCTTAGTCTAAACCTGTATTACAAACTAAGATCGAGAAGATATCCGAACTTTAATGTGATTTCATCAGTCTTGCAGATTATTGCCTTTTGGCAGTGTTAGAATACCTTTTTGAACAACTGCTAAAGAATGTGTATAAACTGGTTAGTTAACAGCACAAATTTTACTATGAGTCTAGCATTCTTACTTGAAAATCATATATTCTAAAAATAACTGCTAAGAGTAACACTTACAATAAAGCATTGAAATGTGTTGTTTCTATGAATCAGATTGAATGATCAACGTTTTTTTACATATTTACATGAAAAATCAACTCCAGTTTTAACAAAAACTGTTTCATTTATCTATTGGAAAGTCATTTTACATATACAATTCTCACACCATTTTTTGTGTTCATTATGTGTACAACGTTCTGAAGTGAGCATTGTAGGATCTACAAATATCGGTGTTAAAACTATAAAAAAATGATTATAATTTTAAGTTATTTCATTAGGGCAGAGAACATGCTTCATTACTTTGAAAGCGTTGTGTGCCAGGGTTAGTTAGCACTGTCTAAAACAGCCACAGTATATAGAATTTGAACAGTGAATCTCTCATTCTCTTGGTGAGCAAATGCAACAGCATCAAGATGTATAGTTCCTATACTACCTGATAAAGTTACACAGTGTTCTGCTCATTAGAAGTAGCAGTGCTTGTCAGAATCTTTTTTCTTTATTGAATTAAAAAATACTGTGTTTTATAACACAGTAATGCCAATTTAGCACTAATTTCTAACGTTCTGTAACTGCACATAATGGGGAGGTCCTTACTTCTTTGTAATATAGTTCTGGGTGAAGTTGTGCCAAGATTTTTTTATACTTCTATTATGAGCATATTCCGGAACAGATGTTAATTCTTGCTTAAAAGTTTCATTTACCTTTTTCTTGTTTATGAGTTTGTGTTGAAATAAAATTTAAGTATTTGATTTAGCTGCACTCATATTTACATGTGGAATTACTTGTAATTTGACCTGAAGCATTTATATTTATCTAGTCTGTACATCTGTCTCAAAAATGTCTATCAAGCCTATGTTAGATATAGCTTTTTTTAAATTAAACACTGCTTATTATAGGAAATGCACATGTCTTAGAATGCTGCGTTCATTAAAAAATCTAATTTCTTACATAAATTGGAAGACCATTGTGTAAACAGATATTTGTACCTTGAAGATAACACTAGTAAATCCTAATTTAGAAGTGAGTTTTATCTCGCATGAACAGCATGTACATTTTAACTGAATAAGTACAGGAAATGTTCCACGAACATTAAAGAAAGACTAGTGATGTAAACTTTATCTATCACTACAGTTAAACTCATGGAGAATCAGAACTAAGAAATCTATTGCTTTCTCTCATCAAGGACCGAATGTCATGTACTTTCTAAACTAATTAATCTACATAATTAAATAGAACCAAAAATATGTTTTAAAACTGCAGAGAAATATTTTTCCACACTGTGCGTGAATTTTCTCTTACTGTAACCTATATAACACACTGATTCAGAAGTGTCCTAAGTTTAATATTTTTCTCCCTTTTTGCCATTTGACAGTGTTGGAATACCTTTCTAGCCAACTGCAAAAGTGTGTTTTCACTCCTTACTAAATAGCATAATTTAACTAAAATCTGGCATTCTTACTTGAAAATCTTACATTGTACAGAGAACTGGTAAGAGTAAGACATACAATAAAGCATTGAAATGCATTCTTTCTATGCTTCAGATTGAAGGATCCACGATTTTACATATTTACATGAAAAATCAACTGTTTTATTAGAAAGTGTTTCATATATATATTGCAAAGTCATTTTACATGTTCAATTCATACACCTTTTTATTGCGTTCATTATGTGTACAACCTTCTGAAGTGAGTATTGCAGGACATAGAAAAATCAATGTTAAAACTATGAGAAAATGATTATTAAATTGACTTATTTCATTAGTGCAGAGAACATGATTCAATACTGTGAATTATACTCCTGTGTTAATAGAATCAAGGAACTAATATCTCACGTTGGCAGCAAGTACAATTTAAGTGCACATGTACAGAAAATGTTCCAGGGTTATTATAAGAAACACTATTTATATAAACTATTTAATACTTCAGTTAAAATGAAGAGGATTCTAAACTAAGAAACCTATTGATTCCTTTCATCATGAACAGAATTTCATGCACTTTTTACCCTAATTATTCTACGTAATTAAGAGAACCACCAATGTGTTTTTAAACTGCAAAGAAATGTTAATCTACATTGTGTTATTTTATCTTTCCTGTAAACTTTATAACAAACTAAGATCTAGAGATATGCTAATTTTAATGTGAGCTCATCAGTTTTGTAGCTTATTGCCATTTGGCAGTGTTAGAATAACTGTTTGAACAACTGCCAAAGAATGTGTTTAAACTGTGTACCGACCATCACAAATTTTACTGAATCTAGCATACTTACTTGAAAATTTTACTGTTTACAGAGAACTGCGAAGAGTAACGTGTATAATGAATTTTTGAAATGTGTAGTTTCTATGCATCCGATTGTCTGGTCTACTGTTTTTACACAGATATGAGCATCAAAACTTCAACTTCTCAATTACCAAAATCTCATATTTCTATTAGAAAGGCTTTTTATATGTTCAACCCATGCACCTTTTTCTTTGTGTTCAGTATGTGTACAAAATTCTTAGTGAACATTCCAGGATATACAATAAAACGAGCTAAAACTATGAGAAAATGATTATAATTTTAAATTATTTCATTAGGGCAGAGAACATGCCTCAATACTCTGAAAGCATTCTGTGCCAGTGTTAATGAGCAATGTATAAAACAGCCACAGTATATAGAAGTTCAACAGTGAAACTCCCATTCTTTTGGTTAGCTAATGCAACAGCATCAAGCTGTATAGTGAAGATACTACCTGATAAAGTTACAAAGTGTTCTGCTGAATAGAAGTAGCAGTGAGTTTCAGAATCTTCTTTTTCTCCATTGAATTAAAAAGTACGGTGTTTAATAACAGAGTAATACCAATTTTGCACTCACTGTTTATGTTCTCTAACTGAACATAATGGGGAGGTTCTTAGTTCTTTGAAATATAGTTCTGGGTGAAGTTTTGCAAAGATTATTTTATACTTTTATGATGAGCATATTCCAGAACAGATGTTAATGCTTGGTTACAAGTGTTATTTACCTTTTTGTTGGGTTTTAGTTTCTGTAGAAATGAAATTTAAGCATTTTGAGCAAGCTTCACTCATAAATACATGTGGAATTACTTAAAATTTGACCTGAAGATTTTTTAATTTTTTTGTCTGCACATCATAGTCAAAAATGCCTTTCAAGCTGATGTTACATAAAGCTTCCTTTTTAATTAATTAAAGCTTATTATATGAAATGCACATGTTTTATAAGGATGAGTTCATTAAATAAACGTATTCCTTACGTAAATTGAGAGACCATTGTGTAAACAGATATTTCTACCATGGAGATAACACTAGTTAATCCTAATTTAGAAGTAATTTTTTTCTCGCATGAACAGCAAATATATTTTAACTGAATAAGTACAGGAAATGTTCCACGAACATTAAAGAAAGACTAGTGATGTAAACTTTATCACTACAGTTAAATTAATGGTGATTCTGAACTAAGAAATCTATTGCTTTTTTTCATCAAGGACAGAATTTCATGTACATTCTACCCTAATTAATCTACATAAGTAAATAGAAAACACAAATTTGCTTTAAAACTGCAGAGAAATCTTTCTCTACACTGTGCGTGAATTTACTCTTACTGAAAACCTATATAACACACTGATTGAGAAGTGTCCTAAGTTTAATATCTTTCTCGCTTTTTGCCATTTGACAGTGTTGGAATACCTTTCTAGCCAACTGCAAAAGTGTGTTTTCACACCTTAATAAACAGCACAATTTAACCAAAAGTCTGGCATTCTTATTTGAAAATGTTACATTGTACAGAGCACTGCTAAGAGTAACACATACAATAAAGCATTAAAATGCATTGTTTCTATGCTTCAGATTGAAGGATCCACGTTTTTTACATATTATATAAAAAATCAACTGTTTTATCAGAAACTGCTTCATATATCTATTGGAAAGTAATTTTACATGTTCAATTCATACACCATTTTTTGTGTTCATTATGTGTACAGTGTTCTAAAGTGAGCATTGCAGGATATACAAAAATCGGTGTTAAAACTATAAAAAAATAATTATAATTTTAACTCATTTCATTAGTGCAGAGGAAATGCTTCATTACTTTGAAAGCGTTGTGTGCCAGGGTTAGTTAGCACTGTCAAAAACAGCCACAGTATATAGAAGTTGAACAGTGAATCAATCATTTTCTAGGTGAGCATATGCAAGAGCATTAAGATGTATAGTACCTATACTACCGGATAAAGTTACACACGGTTCTGCTCATTAGAAGTAGCAGTGCTTGTCAGAATCTTCTTTATCTTTAGTGAATTAAAAAAATATTGTGTTTTATAACACAGTAATACCAATTTAGCACTCACTTCTGACGTTCTCTAACTGAACATAATGGGGAGGTTCTTAGTTCTTTGAAATATAGTTCTGGGTGAAGTTTTGGGAAGATTATTTTATACTTCTATGATGAGCATATTCCAGAACAGATGTTAATGCTTGGTTAAAAGTGTCATTTACCCTTTTCTTGTCTATGAGTTTGTGTTGAAATGAAATTTAATTATTTTGAGTTAGCTGCACTCATATTTACATGTGGAATTACTTGTAATTTGACCTAGAGGGTTTATATTTATCTAGTCTGTACATCTGTCTCAAAAATATCTATCAAGCCTATGTTAGATAAAGCTTTTTTTAAATTAAACACTGCTTATTATATGAAATGCACATGTCTTAGAATGCTGAGTTCATTAAAATATCCAATTACTTATGTAAATTGGAAAACCATTGTGTAAACAGATATTTGTACCTTGAAGATAACACTAGTAAATCCTAATTTAGAAGTAAGTTTTATCTCGCATGAACAGCAAGTACATTTTAACTGAATAAGTACAGGAAATGTTCCACAAACATTAAAGAAAGACTAGTGATGTAAACTTTATCTATCACTACAGTTAAACTCATGGAGAATCAGAACTAAGAAATCTATTGCTTTCTCTCATCAAGGACAGAATTTCATGTACTTTCTACACTAATTAATCTACATAATTAAATAGAACCAAAAAATATGTTTTAAAACTGCAGAGAAATATTTTTTCCACACTGTGCGTGAATTTTCTTTTACTGAAACCTATATAGCACACTGATCCAGAAGTGTCCTAAGTTTAATATCTTTCTCGCTTTTTGCCATTTGACAGTGTTGGAATACCTTTCTAGCCAACTGCAAAAGTGTGTTTTCACTCCTTACTAAATAGCATAATTTAACTAAAATCTGGCATTCTTACTTGAAAATCTTACATTGTACAGAGAATAGGTAAGAGTAACACATACAATAAAGCATTGAAATGCATTGTTTCTATGCTTCAGATTGAAGAATCCACGTTTTTACATATTTACATGAAAAATCAACTGTTTTATCAGAAACTGTTTCATATATCTGTTGCAAAGTCAGTTTACATGTTCAATCATACACCTTTATATTGCGTTCATTATGTGTACAACCTTCTGAAGTGAGTATTGCAGGACATAGAAAAATCAGTGTTAAAACTATGAGAAAATGATTATTAAATTGACTTATTTCATTAGTGCAGAGAACATGATTCAATACTGTGAACTCTACTCCTGTGTTAATAGAATCAAGGAACTCTTATCTGACGTTGGCAGCAAGTACAATTTAAGTGCACATGTACAGCAAATTTTCCAGGGTTATTAGAAGAAACACTAGTTATATAAATTATTTAATACTACAGTTAAAATGAAGAGGATTCTAAACTAAGAAACCTATTGTTTCCTTTCATCTTGAACAGAATTTCATGCACATTTTACCCTAATTGGTTTACATAATTAAAGAGAATCACCAATGTGTTTTAAAACTCCAAAGAAATGTTAATCTACACTTGGTTATTTTATCCTTCCTGTAAACCTTTATAACAAACTAAGATCTAGAAGTTATGCTAAATTCAGTGTGAGCTCATCAGTTTTTTAGCTTATTGCAATTTGGAAGTGTTAGAGTAACTGTTTGAACAACTGCCAAAGAATGTGTTTAAACTGCGTACCGACCATCACAAGTTTTACTGAATCTAGCATACTTACTTGAAAATTTTACTGTTTACAGAGAACTGCGAAGAGTAACGTGTATAATGAATTGTTGAAATGCGTTGTTTCTATGCATCCGATTGTCTGGTCCACGGTTTTTAAATAGATATGTGCATCAAAACTTCAACTTCTCAGTTACCAGAATCTTATACTTCTATTGGAAAGGCTTTTTATATGTTCAACCCATGCACGTTTTTTTGGGTTCAGTTTGTGTACAAAATTCTGAGTAAACATTGCAGGATATACAAAAATCAGAGTTAAAACTATGAGAAAATGATTATAATTTTAAATTATTTCATTAGGGCAGAGAACATGCCTCAATACTCTGAAAGCATTCTGTGCCAGTGTTAATGAGCAATGTATAAAACAGCCACAGTATATAGAAGTTCAACAGTAAAACTCCCATTCTTTTGGTTAGCTAATGCAACAGCATCAAGCTGTATAGTGAAGATACTACCTGATAAAGTTACAAAGTGTTCTGCTGATTAGAAGTAGCAGTGAGTGTCAGAATCTTCTTTTTCTCTGTTGAATTAAAAATACGGTGTTTAATAACAGAGTAATACCAATTTTGTACTCACTGTTTATGTTCTGTAACTGAACATAATGGGGAGGTCCTTAGTTCTTTGAAATATAGTTCTGGGTGAATTTTTGCGAAGATTATTTTATACTTCTATGCTGAGTATATTTCAGAACAGATGTTAATGCTGGGTTACAAGTGTCATTTACCTTTTTCTTGAGTTTGAGTTTGTGTAAAAGTGAAATTTAAGTATTTTGAGCAAGGTTCAATCATATGTACATGTGGCATTACTTCTAATTTAACCTGAAACATTTATATTTTTCTTCTCTGCACATCTTCGTCAAAACTGTCTTTCAAGCTGATGTTAAATAAAGCTTCTTATTTTTTTAATCACTACTTTTTATATGAAATGCACATGTCTTAAAATGCTGAGTTTATTGAACCATCGCATTTCTTACGTAAATTGAAAGACCATATTGTAAACAGATATATCTTCCTTAAAGATAACTCTAAATAATCCTAATTTAGAAGTACCTTTTATCTAACATAAACAGCAAGTTCATGTTAACTGCACAAGTACAGAAAATATTCCAAGGTCATTATAACAAAGACCAGTGATGGAAACTTTATTTACAGCAAACATCATACTAAATGGACAAAGATTAAATGCAATCCCCTTAAGATTAGGAACCAGGCAGAAATGCCCCCGTTCATCACTCTTATTTAACATAGTTCTGGAAGTTCTAGCTAGAGCAATCAGAAAAGAAAAAGAAATAAAAGGAATCCAAATTGGAAAAGAAGAAGTAAAACTGTCACTATTTGCAGATGATATGATATTGTATATTGAAAACCCAAAAGTCTCAGTCAAAAAACTACTGGACCTTATAAATGAATTCATCAAGGTGGCAGGATTTAAAATTAATACTCAGAAAACAGAGGCATTTCTACATACCAACAATGAAATATCAGCAAAAGAAATTAATGAAACAATCTCCTTCACTATTGCAGCCAATAAAATAAAGTACCTAAGAGTAAATTTAAGCAAGGAGGTTAAGGACTTGTACTCAGACAATTATATAACATTGAAAAAAGAAATCAAGGGAGATACAAACAAGTAGAAGCACGTACCGTGCTCATGGCTAGGAAGAATAAACATCATTAAAATGTCTATAGTACCCAAACCAATTTGTAAATTCAATGCAATATCAATTAAAATACCAATGACATACTTCAAAGATATAGAACACATATTATAAAAATTTATATGGAACCAAAAAAGAACACGAATAGTCTCAGCAATCTTAAAAAGAAAAAATAAAGCAGGAGGTATCACTCTTCCAGATATCAAGGTTTACTATAAGGCCATTATATTCAAGACAGCCTGGTACTGGCATAAGAACAGGCACATAGATCAATGAAACAGAAAAGAGGACCCAGAAATAAACCCACAGCTTTATGGACAACTGATATTTGACAAAAGAGGAAAGATCATACAATGGAGTAAAGACAGCCTTTAACAAATGGTGTTGGGAAAATTGGACATCTACCTGAAATAAAATGAAACTAGACCATCAACTTACACCATTCACAAAAACAAACTCAAAATGGATAAAAGACCTAAATGTAAGCCGTGAAACCATAAGCATCTTAGAAGAAAACATAGGCAGCAAGCTCTCGAACATCTGTAGTAGAAGTAAATTTGCCGATTTATTTCCACGGGCAACTGAAATAAAAGGCAAGATAAACAAATGGGACTATATCAAAATAAAAATTTTTCGCACAGATAAAGACAATAGGAACAGAATAAAAAGAAGAACCACACAATGGGAGAACATATTCAACAGCACATCTAATAAGGGGTTAATAACTAAAATTTATAAAGAACATATAAAACTCAATACCAGGAAGACAAACAATCCAATAAAAAAATGGGCAAAAGAAATGAATAGAAATTTCTCCAAAGAGGTCATACAGATGGCCAATAGGCATATGAAAAAATGCTCAACATCACTAATCATTAGAGAAATGCAAATTAAAACCATAATGAGATATCACTTCACACCTGTCAGAATGGCACTCAGCAGCAAAACAGCACAGAATAAGTGCTGGCCAGGATGTGGAGAAAAGGGAACCCTTCTGCATTGCTGGTGAGAATGCAGACTGGTGCAGCCACTGTGGAAAACAGTTTGGAGATTCCTCAGAAAATCAAAAATCGAACTGCCTTTTGACCCAGCTCTCCCACTTTTAGGAATATACCCTAAGAACACCATAGCACTGTTCGAAAAGAAGAAATGCGCCCCCATGTTCGAGGCAGCATTGTTCACAATAGCGAAGATCTGGAACCAGCCCAAGTGTCCCTCAGATGACGAGTGGATTAAAAAGCTATGGTACGTATATACTATGGAACTCTACTCAGCCATAAGAAACGATGACATCGGATCATTTATAACAAAATGGATGTACCATGATAACATTATACAAGGTGAAATAAGTAAATCAGAAAAAACAAAAATCTGAGAACAGCATGATTACATACATAGGTGGGACATAAAAGTGAAAATATGAGACATGGACAAGAGAGTGGTGGTTATGGAATGGGAGAGGGAGGGAAGACTGGAATAGGGAGAAGGAGAGAGACACAGGGAAGGCCATATTGAAGGTGACAGTGGAGAGTTTGACTTTTGTTGATGGGTATGCAACACAACTGAATGATAAGATAACCTGGAGATGTTTTCATTGTACATATGTACCCTGATTTATTGGTGTCAACACATAAGAATTAATAATAATAATATATATATATATATAAAATGAACAAAAACTACCATTAAACTAAAGGAGATTCTGAACTGAGAAATCTATTGTTTTTTCCTTTCAAGGACAGAATTTCACGTAATTTATTTTTAAATGATTTACATAATTGAATAAAACAAGAAATGTGTTTTAAAACTGCAAATATGTGTTTCTTTATACTTTGTGTTATTTTCCTCTTACTGTAAAAGTGTATATCAAATTAAAATCCAGAATATATCCTAAAATTAATGTGAGATCATCACTCTTTCTCGCTTATTGCCATTTGACAGTGTTAGAATACCTTTCTGGCACTCTGGAAAAGAGGGTGTTTTAAAACCTTACGAAACAGCAGAAATTTAACTCAAAGTCTGGCTTTCTTACTTGAAAATCTTATAGTGTACAGAGAACTTCAAAGAGTAACACCTATAACAAAGCATTGAAATGTGTTGTTTGTATGCATTAGATTGAATAATGGACGTGTTTTACATATTTATATGAAAAATAAACCTCTGTGTTATCAGAAAATGTTTTATATATCTATTGCAAAGTCATTTTACATGTTCCCTTCATACACCTTTTTATTGTGTTCATTCTGTGTACAACCTTCTGAAGTGAGCATTGCAGGATATACAAAAATCAGTGTTAAAAATATGAGAAAATTATTATTATTTTGACTTATTTCGTTAGTGCAAAGAACATGCTTCAAAACTGTGAATCCTACTTCTGTGTTACCAGAAACAAGGAAATTTATCTCACATAGGCAGCAAGTACAATTTAAGTGCACAGGTACAGCAAATGTTCCAGGGCCATTAGAAGAAACACTAGTTATATAAACTATTTAACACTACAATTAAAATGAAGAAGATTCTAAACTAAGAAACCTATTGTTTCCTCTCATCCTGAACAGAATTTCATGTACTTTATACCCTAATTGGTCTACATAATTAAAGAGAACCACCAATATGTTTTAAAACTGCAAAGAAATGATAATCTACACTGTGTTATTTTACTCTTACTGTAAACCTTTATAACAAACTAAGATCTAGAAGATATGTTAACTTTAATTTGAGCTCATCAGTTTTGTAGCTTATTGTCATTTGGCAGTGTTAGAATAACTGTTTGAACAACTGCCAAAGAATGTGTTTAAACTGCGTACCTAAGAGCACAAATTTTACTGAGTCTAGCATTCATACTTGAAAAACGTACAGTGTACAGAGAACTACAAAGAGTAACGTGTACAAGGAATTGTTGAAATGCGTTGTTTCAATGCATCCTATTGTCTGGTCCACGATTTTTACATAAATATATGCATCAAAAATTCAAATTCTCATTTATCAGTAACTCATATTTCGATTGTAAAGTCTTTTTATATGTTCAATCCATGCACGTTTTTTGTGTTCAGTGTGTGTACAACATTCTGAGCTAGCATTGCAGGATATACAAAAATCAGAGTTAAAACTATGAGAAAATGAATATAATTCTAAAATATTTCATTAGGGAAGAGAAAATGCTTCAATACTTTGAAAGCATACTGTGCCAGTGTTAAATAGCATTGTCTAAAACAGCCACAATATATAGAAGTTCAACATTGAAACTCTCATTCCCTTGGTTAGCAAATGCAACAGCATCAAGTTGCATAATGATGATATTACCTGATAAAGATACAAAGTGTTCTGCTCCTTAGAAGTAGCAGTGCTTGTCAGAATCTTTTTTTTCTCTGTTGAATTAAAAAATACGGTGTTTAATAACAGAGTAATACCAATTTTGCACTCACAATTTATGTTCTGTAACTGAACATAATGGGGAGGTCCTCAGTTCTTTGAAATATAGTTCTGGGTGAAGTTGTGCAAAAATTATTTTATACTTCTATGCGGAAAATATTTCAGAACAGATGTTAATGCTAGGTTACAAGTGTCCTTTACCTTTTTTTGAATTTGAGTTTGTGTAGAAATGAAATTTAAGTATTTTGGGGAAGATTCACTTATATGTGCATGTGGAATTACTTAAGATTTCACCTGAAGTGTTTATATTTTTCTCCTCTTCACATCTCGGTCAAAACTGTCTTTCAAGCTAATGTTACATAAAGCTTTCTTTTTAATTAATCACTGCTTATTATATAAAATGCATATGTCTTAGAATCCTTAGTCCATTAAACAATCGCATTTCTTACATAAATTGATAGACCATTGTGTAAACAGATATTTCTACCTTAAAGATAACACTATTTAATCCTAATTTAGAAGTATCTTTTATCTAACATAAACAGCAAGTACAAGTTAACTGCACAAGTACAGAAAATATTCCACGGCCATTATAAGAAAGACTAGTGATGTAAACTTTATTTAAAACTACAGTTAAACTAAAGAAGAATCTTAATTGAGAAATTTATTGTTTTTTCTCATCAAGGACACAATTTTATATACTTTTCTCCTAATTGATCTAAATAATTAAATAAAACCACAAATGTCTTTTAAAGCTACAAATAAGTGTTTCTGTAAACTTTGTGTTATTTTGCTCTTACTGTAAAACTGTATATTAAATTAAGATCCAGAATATATACTATAATTAATGTGAGATCATCACTCTTTCTTGCTTATGCCATTTGACACTGTTAGAATACCTTTCTGGCCAACTGGAAAAGAGTGTGTTTTCAAATCTTACTAAACAGCACAAATTTAACTCAAAGTCTGACTTTCCTACTTGAAAATCTTATAATGTACAGAGAACTGTAAAGAGTAACACCTATAACAAAGCATTGAAATGTGTTTTATTTATGCTTCAGAGTAAATAATGGACGTGTTTTACATATTTACATGAAAATTCAACCTATGTGTTATCAGAAACTGTTTTATATACCTATTAGTAAGTCACTTTCCATGCTCAATTCATACACGTTTCTTTGTGTTCAGTATGTGTACAACATTCTGAAGTGAGCATTGCAGGATATACAAAAATCAGTGTTAAAACTATGAGAAATTATTATTATTTTAACTTTTTTTCATTAGAAGAGAGACCTGGCTTCCAAACTCTGAATTCAACTTCTCTGTTATCAGAAACAAGTAACTTATATTTCGCATAGGCAGCAAGTACAATTTAACAGCACATGTAGAAGAAATATTCCAGGGCCCTTAGAGGAAACACAAGTTAAATAAACTATTTAACTTTACAGTACAAGAAAAGGGAATTCTGAACTAAGAAACCTATTTTTTCCTCTCATCTTGAAGAGAATCTTATGTATTGTCTACACTAGTTGATCTACATAATTAAAGAGAACCACAAATGTGTTTTAAACCTGTAAAGAAATCTTTCTCTACAGTATGTGTTATTTTACTCTTTCTCTAAACCTGTATTACAAACTAAGATCGAGAAGATAACCTTATTTTAATGTGAGTTCATCAGTTTTGTAGCTTATTGCCATTTGGCAGTGTTAGAATAACTTTTTAAACAACTGCCGAAAAATGTGTTAAAACTGGTTACTTAACAGCAGAAATTTTACTATGAGTCTAACATTCTTATTTGAAAATCTTACATTTTACAAATAACTGCTAAGAGTAACACTTACAATAAAGCATTGAAATGCGTTGTTTCTATGAATCAGATAGAATGATCCACGTTTTCTTTCATATTTACATGAAAAATCAACTCCTGTTTTATCAGAAACCGTTTCATATATCTATTGGAAACTCATTTTACATGTTCCATTCATACACCATTTTTTGTGTTCACTATGTGTACAACGTTCTGAAGTGAGCATTGTAGAATATACAAAAATCGGTGTTAAAACTATAAAAAAATGATTATAATTTTAACTTAATTCATTAGGGTAGAGAAAATTCTTCATTACTTTGTATGCGTTGTGTGCCAGGGTAGGTTAGCACTGTCTAAAACAGCCACAGTATATAAAGTTGAACACTGAATCTCTCATTCTCTTGGTGAGCAAATGCAACAACATCGAGATATATAGTTCCTATACTACCTGATAAAGTTACACAGTGTTCTGCTTATTGGAAGTAGCAATGCTTTTCAGAATCTTCTTTTTTTTATTGAATTAAAAAATACTGTGTCTTAAAACACAGTAATGCCAATTTAGCACTCACTGGTAACGTTCTCTAACTGAACATATTGGGGAGGTCGTTAGTTCTTTGAAATATAGTTTTGGGTGAAGTTGTGCGAAGATTATTTTGTACTTCTATGATGAGCATATTCCAGAACAGATGTTAATTCTTGGTTTACAGTGTCATTTACCTTTTTCTTGTCTACGAGTTTGTGTTGAAATGAAATTTAAGTATTTTGAGCTAGCTGCACTCATAATTACACGTGGAATTACTTGTAATTTATCCTAAAGCATTTATTTTTATAGTGTCTGTACATCTCGCTCAAAAAGGTCTTTCAAGCTGATGTTAGATATAGTTTTCTTTTTAATTAATTGCTGCTTTTTATAGGAAATGCCCCTGTCTTAGAATACTGTGTTCATTAAAAAATCGAATTCCTTACGTTAATTGGAAGACCATTGTGTAAACAGATATTTCTACCTTGAAGATAACATTATTGAATCCTAATTTAGAAGTAACTTTTATCTAACATAAACAGCAAGTACAAGTTAACTGCGCAAGTACAGAAAATGTTCTAGGGCCATTATAAGAAAGACTAGAGATGGAAACTTCATTTAAAACTACAGTTAAACTAAAGAAGATTCTTAACTGAGAAATCTATTGTTTTTTTCCAATCAAGGACGGAATTTCATGTAATTTAATCCTAATTAATCTACATAATTAATAAAACCACAAAGGTGTTTTAAATCTGCAAATAAGTGTTTCTACATACTTTGTGTAATTTTGCTCCTACTGTAAAACTGTATATCAAATTAAGATCCAGAATATATCCTAAAATTAATGTGAGATCATCACTCTTTCTCGGTTATAGCCGCTTGAGAGTGTTAGAATACCTTTCTGGCCAACTGGAAAAGAGTGTGTTTTCAAACCTTACTAAACAGCACAAATTTAACTCAAAGTCTGGCTTTCTTACTTGGAAATCTTATAGTCTACAGAGAACTGCAAAGAGTAACACCTATAACAAAGCATTGAAATGCGTTGTTTGTATGCATCAGAGTGGATAATGAACGTGTTTTACATATTTACATGAAAAATCAACCTCTGTGTTATCAGAAACAGTTTCATATATCTATTGGAAAGTCACTTTCATGCTTAATTCACACACGTTTCTTTCTGTTCAGTATGTGTACAGCATTGTGAAGTGAGCATTGAAAAATATACCAAAATAAGTGTTAACTCTATGAGAAAATGATTATTATTTAAACTTATTTCACTAGGGGAGAGAACTTGCTTCCAAACTCTGAATTCAACTTCTCTGTTATCAGAAACAAGTAACTTCTATTTCACATAGGCAGCAAGTACAATTTAACTGCACATGAGAAAAAATTTTCCAGGGCCCTTTGAAGAAACACAAGTTATATAAACTATTTAACTCTACAGTACAAGTAAAGGAGATTCTGAACTAAGAAACCAATTTTTTCCTCTCATCATTAACAGAATTTCATTTATTTCATACACTAATTGGTTTACATAATTAAAGAAAACCACCAATGTGTTTTAAAACTGCAAAGAAATGTTAATCTACACTGTGTTATTTTACTCTTACTCTAAACCTTTATCACAAACTAAGATCTAGAAGATATGCTAAGTTTAATGTGAGCTCATCCGTTTTGTAGCTTATTGCCATTTGGCAGTGTTAGAATACCTTTTGAACAACTGCCAAAGAATGTGTTTAAACCGCGTACCTATCAGCACAAATTTTACTGAGTCTAGCATTCTTACTTGAAAATCTTACAGTGTACAGAGTACTGCGAAGTGTAACATGTACAAGGAATTGTTGAAATGCGTTGTTTCTATGCATTCTATTGTCTGGTCCACGGTTTTTACATAGATATGTGCATCAAGACTTCAACTTCTGGGTTACCAGAAACTCATATTTCTATTGGAAAATCTTTTTATATGTTCAACCCATGCACGTTTTATTGTGTTCAGTGTGTGTACAACATTCTGATTGAACATGGTAGGATATACAAAAATCAGAGTTAAAACTATGAGTAAATGATTATAATTTTAAATTATTTCATTAGGGCAGAGAACATGCTTCAGTACTCTGAAAGCATTCTGTGTCAGTGTTAATGAGCACTGTCTAAAACAGCCACAGTATATAGAAGTTCAACAGTGAAACTCTCATTCCCTTGGTTAGGAAATGCAACAGCATCAACCTCTATAGTGATGATACTACCTGATAAAGTTACAAAGTGGTGTGCTGATTAGAAGGAGCAGTGCTTGTCAGAATCTGCTTTTTCTCTGTTGAATTACAAAACACGTTGTTTAATAGCAGAGTAATACCAATTTTTCACTCACTGTTTATGTTCTGTAACTGAACATAATGGGGAGGTCCTTAGTTCTTCGAAATATAGTTCTGGGTCAAGTTGAAAAGAATATTTTATACTTCTATGCTGAGCCTATTCCAGAACATATGTTAATGCTTGGTTACAAGTGTCATTTACCTTGTTGTTGGGTTTGAGTTTGTGTAGAAATGAAATTTAAGCATTTTGAGCAAGCTTCACACATAAGTACATGTGGAATTACTTAAAAGTTGACATGAAGCTTTTATATTTTTCTTGTCTGTATATCTCGGGAAAAAATGTCTTTCAAGCTGATGTTACATAAAGCTTTCTTTTTAATTAATCACTGCTTATTTTATGAAATGCACATATATTAGATTGCTGAGTTCATTAAACAATCGTATTTCTTACGTAAATTGAGAGACAATTGTGTAAACAGATATTTCTACCTTGAAGATAACAAAATTGAATCCTAATTTAGAAGTAACATTTATCTAACATAAACAACAAGTACAAGTTAACTGCGCAAGTACAGAAGATGTTTCAGGGCCATTATAAGAAAGACTAGTGATGTAAACTTTATTTAAAACTACAGTTAAACTAAAGAAGATTCTTAACCAAGAAATCTTTTTTTTTTCTCATCAAGGACAGAATTTCATGTACTTTTCTTCTAATTGAACTACATCATTAAATAAAACCACGAATGTGTTTTCAAACTGCAAATAAGTGTTTCTGTAAACTTTGTGTTATTTTGCTCTTACTGTAAAACTGTATATCAGATTAAGATCCAGAATATATTCTAAAATTAATGTGAGAATATCACTCTTTCTCGCTTATTGCCGTATGACAGTGTTAGAATACCTTCTGGCCAACTGGAAAAGAGTGTGTTTTCAAACCTTACTAATCAGCACAAATTTAAATAAAAGTCTAGCTTTCTTTCTTGAAAATCTTTTTTTTTATTAATTTTTATGGGGTGACACCAATAAATCAGGGTACATTTGTACAATGAAAACATCTCCAGATTATCCCATCATTCAATTGTGCTGCATACCCATTATCCAAAGTCAAATTGTCCTCTGTCACCTTCTATCTGTTTTTCCCTGTGTCCCTCCCCTTATCCCTATCCCACCCTCCCCTCCCTCCCCCCATCCCGTAACCACCACACTCTTGTACGTGTCTCGTAGTCTCATTTTAATGTCCCACCTATGTATGAAATCATGCTGTTCTCAGTTTTTCTTTTTTTCTGATTTACTTATTTCACTCCGTATAATGTTATCAAGGTACATCCATTTTGTTATAAATGATCCGATGTCATCATTTCTTATGGCTGAATATTGTTCCATAGTATATATATACCAAAGCTTTTTAATCCACTCGTCTTCTGACGGACACTTGGGCTATTTCCAGCTCTTCGCTATTGTGAACAATGCTGCCACAAACATGGGGGCGCATTTCTTCTTTTCGAACAGTGTTATGGTGTTCTTAGGGTATATTCCTAAAAGTGGGATAGCTGGGTCAAAAGGCAGTTCGACTTTTAATTTTTTGAGGAATCTCCAAACTGTTTTCCACAGTGACTGCACCAGTCTGCATTCCCACCAGCAGTGCAGAAAGGTTCCCTTTTCTCCACATCCTCGCCAGCACTTGTTCTGTGTTGTTTTGCTGATGAGCGCTATTCTGACTGGTGTGAGGTGATATCTCATTGTGGTTTTAATTTGCATTTCTCTAATAATTAGTGATGTTGAGCATTTTTTCATATGTCTTTTGGCCATCTGTATGTCTTCTTTGGTAAAATTTCTATTCATTTCTTTTGCCCATTTTTTGATTGGATTGTTTGTCTTCCTGGTGTTGAGTTTTATAAGTTCTTTATAAATTTTGGTTATTAACCCCTTATCAGACGTGCTGTCGAATATGTTCTCCCATTGTGTAGTTTGTCTTTTTATTCTGTTCTTATTGTCTTTAGCTGTGCAAAAGCTTTTTAGTTTGATGTAGTCCCATTTGTTTATCTTGCCTTTTATTTCATTTGCTCGTGGAGATAAATCGGCAAATAAATTGCTGCTACAGATGTCGGAGAGCTTGCTGCCTATGTTTTCTTCTACGATGCTTATAGTTTCACGGCTTATGTTTAAGTCCTTTATCCATTTTGAATTTGTTTTTGTGCATGGTGTAAGTTGATGGTCTAGTTTCATTTTTTTGCAGGTAGATGTCCAATTTTCCCAGCACCATTTGTTAAAGAGGCTGCCTTTACTCCATTGTATGTTCTTTCCTCCTTTGTCAAATATCAGTTGTCCATAAAGCTGTGGGTTTATTTCTGGGTTTTCTGTTCTGTTCCATTGATCACTGTGCCTGTTCTTATGCCAGTACCAGGCAGTCTTGAGTATAATGGCCTTGTAGGAAACCTTGATATCCGGAAGAGTGATGCCTCCTGCTTTATTTTTTCATTTTAAGATTGCTGAGGCTATTCGTGTTCTTTTTTGGTTCCATATAAATTTTTGGAGTATGTATTCTATATCTTTGAAGTATGTCATTGGTATTTTAATTGGTATTGCATTGAATTTATAAATTGCTTTGGGTAATATAGACATTTTAGTGATGTTTATTCTTCCTAGCCATGAGCACGGTATATGCTTCCACTTGTTTGTATCTTCCTTGATTTCTTTTATCAATGTTTTATAATTTTCCGAGTACAAGTCCTTAACCTCCTTGGTTAAATTTACTCCTAGGTATTTTATTTTTTTGGCTGCAATAGTGAAGGGGATTGATTCCTTAATTTCTTTTGCTGACAGTTCATTGTTTGTATATAGAAATGCCTCTGATTTCTGGGTATTAATTTTATATCCTGCCACCTTGCTGAATTCATTTATAAGGTCCAGTAGTTTTTTAACTGAGACTTTAGGGTTTTCTATGTACAATATCATATCATCTGCAAATAGTGACAGTTTTACTTCTTCTTTTCCAATTTGGATGCCTTTTATTTCTTTTTTTTGTCTGATTGCTGTAGCTAGGACTTCCTGAACTATGATGAATAAAAGTGGTGAAAGTGGGCAACCCTGCCTGGTTCCTGATTTTAAGGGGATTGCTTTTAATTTTTGTCCATTAAATATGATGTTTGCTGTGGGTTTGTCGTAGATGGCCTTTATCATGTTAAGGAATGTTCCTTGTATTCTCACTTTATTGAGAGTTTTAAGCATGAATGGGTGCTGGATTTTATCAAATGCCTTTTCTGCATCAATTGAAATTATCATGTGATTTTTGTCCTTCCTTTTGTTTATGTGATGAATCACATTGATTGATTTGCGAATATTGTACCAGCCTTGCCTCTCCAGAATAAATCCCACTTGGTCATGGTGTATGATTTTTTTCATATATTGCTCAATCCGGTTGGCTAATATTTTGTTGAGAATTTTAGCGTCTAAATTCATCAGGGATATAGGCCTATAATTTTCTTTCTTTGTGTTGTCTTTGCCAGGTTTTGAGATCAGAATTATGCTCGCCTCATAAAAGGAGTTTGGAAGTCTGCCTTCCTCTTGAATTTTTTGGAATAGCTTGAGGAGGATAGGAGTTAATTATTCTTTGAATTTTTGATAGAATTCACTTGTAAAGCCATCAGGCCCAGGACTTTTTTTGGGGGGGAGTTTTTTGATAACTGTTTCAATCTCCTCTGTTGTAATTGGTCTGTTCAGATGCTCTGATTCTTCCAGATTGATTTTTGGAAGTTTATATGATTCAAGAAATTTGTCCATTTCATCTAGATTGTCAATTTTTTTGGCATAGAGTTCTTCATAGTATTTTCTTACAATGCTTTGTATCTCTGTTGAATTAGTTGTAATTTCTCCAGTGTCCTTTCTAATTTTATCTATTTGAGACCTCTCTCTTTTTTTCTTGATTAGTCTAGTTAAGGGTTCATCAATCTTGTTTATCTTTTCGAAGAACCAGCTTCTGGTTTCATTGATCCTCTGTATTGTTTCCTTAGCCTCTATGTCATTTATTTCTGCTCTGATCTTTATTATTTCCTTCCTTCTACTTGTCCTGCATTTTATTTGTTGTTGTTTTTCAAATTCTTTTAGCTGCAGGGTTAAGTTGCTTATATGTTCTTTTTCTAGCTTCTTATGATATGCCTGTAGTGCAATAAACTTCCCTCTCAGGACTGCTTTTGCTGTGTCCCATAGATTTTGAGTTGACGTATGCTCGTTATCATTTGTTTCTAGAAACTTTTTTATTTCTTCTTTGATCTCAATGTTAATCCATTCATTATTTAATAACATGCTATTAAGTTTCCAAGTGTTTGAGTATTTTTCAGTTTTTCTTTTGTGGTTGATTTCTAGTTTCATGGCATTGTGATCAGAGAAAATGCTTGATATAATTTCAATCTTCTTAAATGTGTTGAGGCCTTTTTTGTGTACTAACATGTGGTCTATCCTAGAAAACGTACGATGAGCGCTTGAGAAGAATGTATATTCTACTGCTTTAGGGTGAAAAGTTCTGAAGATATCTATTAAATCAAGTTGATCTAGTGTCTCCTTTAATTCTGCTGTTTTTTTATTGATTTTCTTTCTTGTGGATCTATCCAGTGTTGTTAGTGGGGTATTGAAATCCCCTACTATGATAGTATTACTGTTAATCTGGCCCTTAATGTCTGCTTTATGTATGTCGGGGCTCCTATATTTGGTGCGTAGATATTTATAATAGTTATATCTTCCTGTTGAATTGTTCCCTTTATCATTATGTAGTGTCCTTCTTTATCTCTTACTACAGTCTTTGTTTTAAAGTCCATTTTGTCAGATATAAGTACTGCTACCCCGGCTTTTTTTTCATTTCCATTTGCATGAAATATTTTTTTCCATCCTTTTACCTTCAGTCTATGAACATCTTTTATTTTAAGGTGTGTCTCTTGTAGACAGCATATGCATGGGTCCTGTTTCTTTATCCATGCAGCTACCCTATGTCTTTTGATTGGATCATTTAGTCCATTTACATTTAAGGTTATTATTGATATGTAGTTGTTTATTGACATTTTATTCTTTAAAGCTGTATTTTTCTTTTTTTTGCTATATTCTTTTCTCCCTTTGAACTGTTCACACTAGGCCCCTTAAAATCTCTTGCAGGATTGGTTTGGTTTTAATGAATTCCTTGAGGTTTTCTTTGTCTGGAAAGCTCTTTATTTCTCCCTCAATTTTAAATGTTAGCCTTGCTGGATAAAGTAGTCTTGGTTGTAGGTTCTTGTTCTGCATTACTTTGATTATATCTTGCCATTCCCTTCTGGCCTGAAGTGTTTCTGTTGAGAAGTCCGATGTCATCCTAATGGGGGCTCCTTTGTAGGTGAGAGTCTTTTTTTCTCTAACAGCTTTTAAGATTTTTTCTTTATCTATTAGCTTTGGTATTTTAACTATGATGTGTCTTGGTGTAGATCTTCTTAGGTTTCTCTTTAATGGGGTTCTGTGCGCCTCTTGGACATGTAGAATGTTTCCCAGCCTTAATTTAGGGAAGTTTTCGGCTATGATTTGATTGAACAAAGTTTCCATTTCCTGTCCTCTTTCCTCTTCTTCAGGTACCCCTATGATGCGAATGTTGTTTCTCTTCAGGTTGTCACAGAGCTCCCTTAGAGTTTCCTCACATTTTTTGAATCTCTTTTCCTTTTTTTTCTCTGCTTCTGTAACTATGTTTATTGTGTCCTCTAACTCACTGATTCGATCCTCAGCGTCATCTGTCCTGCTTTTAATTCCTTCCATTGTGGTCTTCAGTTCTGATACTGTATTTGTCATTTCTGTCTGGTTCATTTTTATTATTTCAATTTCATTTTTTGTACTTGTTATCTCTTTATTTAGGTGCTCATAGTGACTATCCATTGTTGCTCTAATTTCTTTGAACATCCTAACTATCATTATTCTAAAGTCTGCTTCTGGTAGTTTGGTTATATCTGGTTCATTCAGGACTTTCTCTGGGGATTTTCTTGGTTGATTTGGTTTGCATTCCTCTGCCTGCCCATTTTATCTGAGTGTAAGCAAGTTGTGGCCACTGGAGTCCAGTATGTGTTGCCTTTGTGTTCTCCAGGTGTGGTCTGTCTGCAGTCTTGCCACCCCCTGTGTCGCTGCCTAGGGTGGTTTGGTGTGGGCGTTGCCAGCGCCGGCACACTGCAGCTATTGCTGCGGTTTCTCCCTCTCCTTTGCGATAGGGGCTGTCACTCAAGCCACTAGCGTTAGCACGCAGGGCGGAGGTGAGCACCTTTGCAAAGCTGCGGACCCGGACTTTTTCCAGAAGGCTTACGCCCAGCCCCCTCAGTCCGAGCCTGCTCGCCACCGTTTTGTGGGTTGGGCGGGTCTTTTGACGTGCTCTCAGCTGTGAGCCTTTGCCCGTCCAGAATTTAGCCCTGCCCTCGAGGCCAGGGCCCTCCTGCTCAGGGACTGAGACCGAAAACCGGGGATTATTGGGCCGGGCGCGTTTGCTGGCGTGCGCACCGCGGCTAGCTTCCGGTCATTCCGGCTCCTACCCTGCTCCCACGCTCGGAGAAAGCTCGGGCACGTAGGGCGGTACTCCGCGGTTTCTCCGGCCGGGCGGGGAGAGCAGCGTGATCTCTGCAGGGACCTTCCCCTTGTCTCAGTGTCTCCCTCGCCCCCGACTTAGGAGCCCGCTCTCGCCCACAGATGGCACGCCGGTGTTTCTCATTCTGGGCGGGGTTGGCAGCGTGAGCCTCGGGCCCCTCGCCCGTCCCTGGTCTTAGCCCGGTGCCCGCGGTCAGGGCTGGCTAGCGCAGGGTCGCAGGGCTGATCTCTGCCCGTATTTTTCCCCACAAGTGGGGTCACAGGCGGCCCGCAGCTGCGGGACAGCTTTAGCGCGTCACCTCTGCCCCTGCTAGGCTAGCCCGAGCTCTGACTGTTCGCCCACACCGACAGGACTGCGTTTCGGTGTCCTGTCCCGACCATAGGCTTCAGCAACCTCAGGGGGCTAGAAGTGCCCTAAGTCTCCACACTCTAGGCTTGGGAGCTCCGTCCCTCTAGGCAGGTCTGCTCTAATTGCCGCAGGAGAGCTTGTTTGGCTAGTGTCCTGTCTCCCTTTGCTGGTATTGCTAGTTCCAGGGGAAATATTCGTTTTCGATTAGGGAAGTGACTTAGCCCATGGGTCGGGGTGGCTGTCCCTCAGAGTGTCCTCGTGCCTTCAGTCCACTCTTTGTTCCCGCTGCTCTGTTCCTCTCCTCTGTCCCAGTTCCCCGGAGCCCCGGGTGCGTGGTTGTGAGAGAGGCTTTCTGAGCTGTCCCTTTAAAAAGATTTTTGGGTCTGAGAAGACTCTCTCTTTTTCCCAAATAGTATCCTCATTTACTTCACAGCTCGATACTGTCCAATCGGCTCTTCTAGGGTCTGGGACTGCAGTCTGGGGCTTGGTTCCTGGGACCCAGGTCCCTCCCTCTCCGCCAAACTCTCCTCCCGCCACGTGGATCTCTCCGGGCTGCCGTTTGCTCCGGGGAGCTGGGCAGCCCTCTTCGCGTTTTCGCTATTCCTACCAGTCTCAATGTGGCTTCTGCAGTGTTCCTTGGTTGAAGAGTCCACTTAGTTTTGCTCCAAGTTGGTTTATCCAGATGATGGTTCTTAAAATTGAGTTATAATCCACTTTGGTTCTGGGAGTTGGAGGTTGGTACGTATGCCTACTCCATCGCCATCTTCCTGTCCCTCTTTCTTGAAAATCTTATCGTGTACAGAGAACTACAAAGAATAACACCTATAACAAAGCATTGAAATGCGTTGTTTGTATGCTTCAGAGTGAATAATGGACGTGTTTTACATATTTACATTAAAAATCAACCTCTGTTTTATCAGAAACAGTTTTATATATCTATTGGAACGTGAATTTCGTTGCTGAATTCATACATGTTTCTTTGTGTTCAGTATGTGTACAACATTCTGAAGTGAGCTTTGCAGGATATACTAAAATCAGAGTTAATACTATGAGATAATTATTAGTATTTTAACTTTATTCATTCGGAGAGAGAACATGCTTCCAAACTCTGAATTCAACTTGTCTATTATCAGAAAAAAGTAACTTATATTTTACATAGGCAGCAAGTACAATTTAACTGCACATGTAGAAGAAATGTTCCAGGGCCCATCGAAGAAACACAAGTTATATAATCTATTTAACTCTACAGAAAAACTAACGGGGATTCTGAACTGAGAAACTATATTTCCTCTCATAGTGAACAGAATCTCATTTATTTTCTTCACTAATTGATCTCCATAATTAAAGAGAATAAAAAATGTGTTTTAAAACAGCAAAGAAATGTACCTCTACACTATGTGTTATAATTCTCTTACCCTAAACCTGTATGACAAACTGAGATCGAGAAGATATCCTAACTTCAATGTGAGTTCATCAGTCTTCTAGATTATTGCCATTTGTCAGTGTTAAAATAGCTTTTGAACAACTGCCGAAGAATGTGTTTAAACTGGTTAGTTAACAGCACAAATTTTATTATGAATCTAGCATTCTCTTTTTTTTAATTTTATTTTTATTTATTCTTTTTAGAGAGGAGACACAGAGTGAGAGAGAGAAAGTGAGAGAGAGAGAGAGAGAGAGAGAGAGAGAGAAATTTAGAAGGACCTAGAAGCATCAACTCCCATATGTGCCTTGACCAGACCTATGCAGGGTTTTGAACAGGCGACCTCAGTGTTCCAAGGTCAATTTTTTATTTACTGCACCACCACAGGTCAGGCAAGTCTAGCATTCTTATTTGAAAATCTTACATTCTACAAATAACTGCTAGGAGTAACACATACAAGAAAGCATTGAAATGCATGGTTTCTATGAATCAGATTGAATGATCCACGTTTTTTACATATTTACATGAAAAATCAACTCGCTTTTATCAGAAACCGTTTCATATATCTATTGCAAAGTCATTTCACATGTTCAATTCATACACCTTTTTATTGCGTTCATTTTGTGTACCACCTTCTGAAGTGAGCATTGCAGGACATACAAAAATCAGTGTTAAAACTATAAGAAAATGATTAATATTTTGATATATTTCATTAGTGCAGAGAACATGCTTCAATACTGTGAATTCTACTCCTGTGTTATCAGAAACAGGGAACCTTTATCTCACTTAGGCATTGAGTACAATTTAAGTGCACATGTACAACAAATGTTCCAGGGCCAGAGGAAGAAACACTAGATATATAAACTATTTAACAGTACAGTTAAAATGAAGAAGATTCTAAACTAAGAAACCTATTGTTTCCTCTCATCATGAACAGAATCTCATGTATTTTCTAAACTAATTGATCAACATAATTAAAGAGAACCACAAATGTGTTTTAAAACTGCAAAGAAATGTTTCTCTACACTATGTGTTATTTTACTCTTACTCTAAACCTGTATTATAAACTAAGATCGAGAAGATATCCTAACTTTAATGTGAGTTCATCAGTCTTCTAGGTTATTGCCATTTGGCAGTGTTAGAATACCTTTTTGAACAACTGCCTAAGAATGTGTTTGAACTGGTTAGTTAACAGCACAAATTTTACTATGAGTATAGCATTTTTACTTGAAAATCGTACATTCTACAAATAACTGCTAAGAGTAACACATACAATAAAGCATTGAAATGTGTTGTTTCTATGATTCAGATAGAATGATCCACGTTTTCTTACATATTTACATGAAAAACTCAACTCCTGTTTTATCAGAAACCGTTTCATATATCTACTGGAAAGTCATTTTACATGTACAAATCATACAGCATTTTTTGTGTTGGTTATGTGTACTATATGTTCTGAGGTGAGCATTGCAGGATATACAAAATCAGTGTTAAAACTATAAAAAAATGATTATAATTTTAACATATTTCATTAGGGCAGATAACATGGTTCATTACTTTGAAAGCGTTGTGTGCCAGGGTTAGTTAGCACTGTCTAAAACAGCCAGAGTATATAGAAATTGAACAGTGAATCTATCATTCTCTTGGAGAGAAAATGCAAGAGTGTAAAGACGTATAGTTCCTATACGACCTGATAAAGTTACACAGTTTTCTGCTCATCAGAAGTAGCAGTGCTCGTCAGAATCTTCTTTTTCTTTATTGAGTTAAAAAATACTGTGTTTTATAACACAGTAATATCAATTTAGCACTCACTGCTAACATTCTGTAACAGAACATAATGGGGAGATCCTTAGTTCTTTGAAATATAGTTCTGGGTGAAGTTGTGCGAAGATTATTTTATACTTCTAAGATGAGCATATTCCAGAACAGATGTTAATGCTTGGTTACAAGTGTCATTTACCTTTTTGTTGGGTTTGAGTTTGTGTAGAAATGAAATTTAAGCATTTTGAGCAATCTTCACTCATATGTACATGTGGAATTACTTAAAATTTGACCTGAAGCGTTTATATTTTTCTGCTCTGCACATCTCGGGCAAAACTGTCTTTCAAGCTGATGTTACATAAAGCTTTCTTTTTAATTAATCACTGCCTATTATATGAAATGCACATGTCATAGAATGCTGAGTTCATTAAACAATCGTATTTCTAACGTAAATTGAGAGACCATGTGTAAACAGATATTTTTACCTTGAAGATAACACTATTTAATCCTAATTTAGAAATAAATTTTTATATAACATAAACAGCAAGGACAAGTTAACTGCGCAAGTACAGTAAATGTTCCAGGTTCATTATAAGAAAGACTAGTAATGTAAACTTTATTTAAAACTACAGTTAAATTAAAGAAGATTCTTAACTGAGAAATCTATTGTTTTTTCTCATCAAGGACAGAATTTCATGTACTTTTCCCCTAATTGATCTACATAATTAAGTAAAACTACAATTGTGTTTTAAAACTGCAAATAATTATTTCTGTAAACTTTGTGTTATTTTGCTCTTACTGTAAAACTGTATATCAAATTAAGATCCAGAATATATCCTAAAATTAATGTGAGATCATTACTTTTTCTAGCTTATTGCCACTTAACAGTGTTAGACTACCTTTCTGGCCAACTGGAAAAGAGTGTGTTATAGACCTAACTAAGAATCACAAATTTAACTAAAAGTCTGGCTTTCTTACTTGATAATATTATAATGTACAGAGAACTGCAAAGAGTAACACATATAACAAAGCATTGAAATGCGTTGTTTGTATGCATCAGAGTGAATGATGGACGTGTTTTACATATTTACATGAAAAATAAACTTCTGTGTTAGAAGAAACAGTTTTATATATTTATTGGAAGGTCACTTTCCAAGCTCAAATCGAACACGTTTCTTTGTGTTCAGTATGTGTACAACATTCTGAAGTGAGCATTGCAGGTATACAAAAATCAGTGTTAAAACTATGAGAAAATGATTATTATTTTAACTTATTTCATTAGGGAAAATAACTTGCTTCCAAATTCTGAATTCAACGTCTCTGTTATCAGAAACATGTATTTATATTTCACGTAGGCAGCAAGTACAATTTAACTGCACATGTAGAAGAAATGTTCCAGGCCCCTTCGATGAAACACAAGTTATATAAGCTGTTTAAATCTACAATAAAACTAAAGGGGATTCTGAAATAAGAAACCTATTTTTTCCTCTCATCATGAACAGAAACTCATGTATTTTCTACACTGATTGATCTACATAATTAAAAAGAACCAAAAATGTGTTTTAAAACTGCAAAGAAATCTTTCTCTACAATATGTGTTATTTTACTCTTACTCTAAAACTGTATAACAAACTAAGATCGAGAAGATATCCTAACTTTAATGTGAGTTAATCAGTCTTCAAGATTACTGCCATTTGGCAGTGTAAGAATACCTTTTCAAACACCTGCCAAAGAAAGTGTATAAACTGGTTAGTTAACAGCACAAATTTTACTATGAGTCTAGCATTCTTACTTGGAAATCTTACATTCTACAAATAACTGCTAAGAGTAACACTTACAATAAAGCATTGAAATGCGTTGTTTCTATGAATCAGATTGAATGGTCCACGTTTTTTTATATAATTACATGAAAAATCAACTCCTGTTTTATCAGAAACTGTTTCATATATCTATTGGAAAGTCATTTTACATGTTCAATTCATACACCATTTTTTGAGTTCATTATGTGTAAAACGTTCTGAAGTGAGCATTGCAGGATCTACAAATATCGGTGTTAAAACTATAAAAAAATAATTATAATTTTAAGTTTTTTTATTAGGGCCGAGAACATGCTTGATTACTTTGAAAGTGTTGTGTGACAGGGTTAGTTAGCACTGTCTAAAACAGCCACAGTTTATCAAATTTGAACAGTGAAACTCTCATTCTCTTGGTGAGCAAATGCAACAGCATCAAGATGTATAGTTCCTATACTACCTGATAAAGTTTCACAGTGTTCTGCTCATTAGAAGTAGCAGTGCTTGTCAGAATCTTCTTTTTCTTTATTGAATTAAAAAATACTGTGTTTTATAACACAGTAATGCCAATTTAGCAATAACTGCTAACGTTCTGTAACTGAACATAATGGGGAGGTCCTTAGTTCTTTGTAATATAGTTCTGGGTGAAGTTGTGCGCAGATTATTTTATACTTCTATGATGAGCATATTCCAGGACAGATGTTATTGCTTGCTTAAAAGTGTCATTTACCTTTTTCTTGTCTATGACTTTGAGTTGAAATGAAATTTATGTATTTTGAGCTATCTGCACTCATATTTACAGGTGGAATTACTTGTAATTTGACCTGACACGTTTATAGTTTTCTTTTTTGTACATCTTGCTCAAAAATCACTTTCAAGCTGATGTTAGATAAAGCTTTATTTTTAATTAATCACTGCACATGTCTTAAAATGCTGAGTTCATTAAACAATCAAATTCTTTACGTTAATTGTATGACCATTGTGTAAACAGATATTTCTACCTTGAAGATAACACTAGTAAATCCTAATTTAGAAGTAACTTTTATCTCACATGAACAGCAAGTACATTTTAACTGCACAAGTACAGAAAATATTCCAGGGCCATTATAAGAAAGACTTGTGATGGTAACTTTATCTATCACTACAGTTAAACTAAAGGAGATTCAAAACTAAGAAATCTTTGTTTTTTCTCATCAAGGACAGAATTTCATGTACTTTCCACCTAATTGATCTACATAATTAATTAAACCACAATGTGGTTTCAAACTGCAAATAAGTGTTTCTCTAAACTTTATTTTATATTGTTCATACTGTAAACCTGTATATCAAAATAAGATCCACAATATATTCTAAAATTAATGTGAGATCATCACTCTCATTAATTGCCAGTTTACAGTGTTAGAATACTTTTCTGGCCAACTGGAAAAGAGTGTGTTTTCAAACCTTACTAACAGCACAAATTTAACTAAAAGTCTAACTTTCTTACTTGAAAATCTTATAGTGTACAAAGAACTGAAAAGAGTAACACCTATAGAGCCTGACCTGTCGTGGTGCAGTGGATAAAGAGTCGACCTGGGAACACTGAGGTCGCCAGTTCAAAACCCTGCACTGGTCTGGTCAAGGCACATATGGGAGTTGAGGCTTCTAGCTCCTCCCCCCTTTCTCTCTCTCTCTCTCTCTCTCTTTCTCTCTCTTCTCTAAAAAAATAAATAAAAAGAAAAAAATTTAAGAGTAACACCTATAACAAAGCGCTGAAATGCATTGTTTTAATGCATCAGATTGAATAATGGTCGTGTTTTACATATTTAAATGAAAAATCAAACTCTGTGTTATCAAAAACAGTTTTATATCTCTATTTGAAAGTCACATTACCTGTTCAATTTATACATGTTTCTTTGTGTTCAGTATGGGTACAACATTTTGAAGTGAGCATTGCAGTATATCCAAAAATCAGTGTTAAAACTATGAGAAAATTATTTTTATTTTAACTTAATTCATTAGGGGAGATAACTTGCTTCTAAAATCTAAATTCAACTTCTCTATTATCAGAAACAAGTAACTTATATTTTAAATAGGCAGCAAGTACAATTTAACTGCATATGTTGAAGAAATGTTCCAGGGCCCTCCGAAGAAACACAAGTTATATCAACTATTTAACTTTACACTAAACTAAACAGGAATTTAAACTAAGAAACCTATTTTTTCCTCTCATCATGAGCAGAATCTCATGTATTTTCTAAACTAATTAATAAACATAATAAGAGAGAACCACAAATGTGTTTTAAAACTGTAAAGAAATGTTTCTCTACAGTATACGTTACTTTACTCTTACACTAAACCTGTATTACAAACTAAGATCGAGAAGATATCCTAACTTTAATGTTAGTTCATCAGTCTCCTAGATTATTGACATTTGGCAGTGTTAGAATACCTGTTTTAACAACTGCAAAAGAATGTGTATAAACTCGTTAGTTAACAGCACAAATTTTACTATGAGTCTAGCATTCTTACTTGAAAATGTTACAATCTACAAGTAACTGCTAAGAGTTACAAATACAATAAAGCACTGAAATGCGTTGTTTCTATAAATCACATTGAATGATCCAAGTTTTTTACATATTCACATGTAAAATCAATTCCTGTTTTATCAGAAACCATTTCATATATCTATTGGAAAGCAAATACATTTTAACTGAATAAGTACAGGAAATATTCCACAGCCATTAAAGAAAGACTAGTGATGTAAACTTTATCTATCACTACAGTTAAACTAAAGAAGATTCTGAACTAAGAAATCTATTGCTTTTTCTCATCAAGGACGGATTTTCATGTACTTACTATCCTAATTAATCTACATAATAAAATAAAACCACAAATGTGTTTTAAAACTGCAGAGAAATATTTCTCTACAATGTGAGTGTATTTACTCTAACTGAAAACCTATATAACACACTGATTCAGAAGTATCCAAAGTTTAATATCTTTCTCACTTATTGACATTTCACAGTGTTGGAATACCTTTGTAGCCAACTGCAAAAGTGTGTTTCACTCCTTCTAAACAGCACAATTTAACTAAAAGTCAGGCATTGTTACTTTAAAATCTTACATTGTACAGAGAACTGCTAAGAGTAACACATACAATAAAGCATTAAAATGCATTATTTCTATGGTTCAGATTGAAGGATCCATGTTTTTTACATACTTACATGAAAAATCAACTGTTTTATCAGAAACTGTTTCATATATCTATTGCAAAGTCGTTTTACATTTTCAATTCATACACCTTTTTATTGTGTTCATTATGTGTACAACCTTCTAAAGTGATTATTGCAGGACAGAAAAATCAGTGTTAAAACTATGAGAAAGTGATTATTAATTTGACTTATTTCATTAGTGCAGAGAACATGCTTCAATACTGTGAATTCTACTTCTGTGTTATCAGAATCAAGGAAATCTTATCTCACGTAGGCAGCAAGTACAATTTAAGTGCACATGTACAGCAAATGTTCCAGTGCCATTAGAAGAAACACTAGTTATATAAACTATTTAACACTACAGTTAAAATGAAGAGGATTCTAAACTAAGAAACCTATTGTTTCCTCTCATCATGAAAAGAATTTCATGTACTTTTTACCCTAATTGGCCTACATAATTAAAGAGAACCACCAATGTGTTTTAATACTGCAAAAATTTGTTAATCTACACTGTGTCATTTTACTCTTATTGTAAACCTTTATAACAAAGATCTAGAATATATGCTAACTTTAATGTGAGCTCATCAGTTTTGTAGCTTCTTGCCATTTGGCAGTATTAGAATAACTGTTTGAACAACTGCGAAAGAATGTGTTTAAACTGCATACCTATCAGGACAAATTTTACTGAGTCTAGCATCTTTACTTGAAAATCTTACATTCTACAAATAACTGCTAGGAGTAACACATACAATAAAGCATTGAAATGTGTTGTTTGTATGAATCTGATTGAATGATACACGTTTTTTACATATTGATAAGAAAAATCAACTACTGTTTTATCAGAAACCGTCTCATATATCTATTTGAAAGTCATTTTATATTTTCAATTTATACACCATTTTTGTGTTCATTATGTGTACAACGTTCTGAAGTGAGCATTGCAGAGTATACAAAAATCGGTTTTAAAATTATAAAAAAATGATTATAATTTTAACTTATTTCATTAGGGCAGAGAAAATGCTTCATTCCTTTGAAATTGTTGTGTCCTAGCGATAATTAGCACTGTCTAAAACAGCCACAGTATATAGAAATTGAACAGTGAACCAAATATTCTCTTGGTGAGAAAATGCAAGAGTGTAAAGAAGTATAGTTCCTATACGACCTTATAAAGTTACACAGTTTTCTGCTCATCAGAAGTAGCAGTGCTCGTCAGATTCTTCTTTTTCTTTATTGAGTTAAAAAATACTGTGTTTTATAACACAGTAATATCAATTTAGCACTCACTGCTAACATTCTGTAACAGAACATAATGGGGAGGTCCTTAGTTCTTTGAAATATAGTTCTGGATGATGGTGTGCGAAGATTATTTTACACTTCTATGCTGAAAATATTCTAGAACAGATGTTAATGCTTGGTTACAAGTGTCATTTAACTTTTTGTTGGGTTTGAGTTTGTGTAGAAATGAAATTGAAGCATTTTGAGCAAGCTTCACTCATATGTACATGAGGAATTACTTAAAATTTGAGCTGAAGCGTTTATATTTTTCTTGTCTGCACATCTCGGGCAAAAATGTCTTTCAAGCTGATGTTACATAAAGCTTTCTTTTTAATTAATCACTGCTTATTATATGAAATGCACATGTCTTAGAATGCTGAGTTCATTAAATATTCATATTTCTTATTTAAATTGATAGACCATTGTGTAAATAGATATTTCTACCTTGAAGATAACACTATTTAATCCTAATTTAAAAGTAACTTTTATCTAACATAAACTGCAAGTACAAGTTAAATGTGCAAGTACAGAAAATGAACCAGGGCCATTATAAGAACGATTAGTGATGTAAACTTTATTTAAATCTACAGCTAAACTAAAGAAGATTCTGAACTGAGAAACCTATTGTTTTTTCTCATCAAGGACAAAATTTCATATACTTTTTTCCGAAATGATCTACATAGTTTAAAAAAAACCCACAAATGTGTTTTAAAACTGCAAATAAGTGTTTCTGTAAACTTTGTGTTATTTTGCTCTTACTGTAAAACAGTATATCAAATAAAGATCCAGAATATATACTAAATTTAATGTGGGATCATCACTCTTTCTCACTTATTGCCATTTGACAGTGTTAGAATACCTTTCTGGCCAACGGGAAAAGAGTGTGTTTCCAAACCTTAATAAACAGCACAAATTTATTTATTAGTCTGGCTTTTTTACTTGAAAATCTTATAGTGTACAGAGAACTGCAAAGAGTAACACCTATAACAAAGCATTGAAATGCGATGTTTGTATGATTCAGAGTGAATAATGGACGTGTTTTACATATTTACATTAAAAATCAACCTCTGTCTTATCAAAAACAGTTTTATATATCTATTGGAAAGTGAGTTTCCGTGCTCAATTCATACACGTTTCTTATGTACAGTATGTATACAACACTTTGAAGTGAACATTGCAGGATATACAAAATCAGTGTTAAAACTATGAGAAAATGATTATTATTTTAACTTATTTCATTAGGGGAGAGAACTTGCTCCAAAATCTGAATTCAACTTTTTTGTTATCAGAAACAAGAAACTTATATTTTACACAAGCAGCAAGTACAACTTAACTTCACATGTAGAAGAAATGCTGCAGGGCCCTTCGAAGAAACACAAGTTATATAAACTATTTAATTCTACAGTACAAGTAAAAGGGATTCTGAACTAAGAAACCTATTTTTTCCTCTCATGATGAAGAGAAACTCATGTATTTTCTACACTAGTTGATCTACATAATTAAAGAGAATGACAAATGTGTTTTAAATTTGCAAAGAAATGTTTCTCTACAGTATGTGTTATTTTACTCTTACTCTAAAACTGTATTACAAACTGAGATCGAAAGATATCCTAACTTTGATGTGCGTTCATCAGTCTTCTAGATTATTGCCATTTGGCAGGGTTAGAATACCTTTTGAACAACTGCAAAAGAATGTGTTTAAACTGGTTAATTAACAGCACAAATTTTACTATGAGTCTAGGATTCTTACTTGAAAATCTTACATTCTACAATTAACTGCTAGGAGTAACACATACAATAAAGCATTGAAATGCGTTGTTTCTATGAATCACATTGAATGACTCACGTTTTTTACATATTTACAAGAAAATTCAACTCCTGTTTTTATCAGAAACGGTTTCATATATCTATTGAAAAGTCATTTCACATATTCAATTCATACACCATTTTTTGTGTTCATTATGTGTACAACGTTCTGAAGTGAGCATTGTAGAATATACAAAAATCGGTGTTAAAACTATAAAAAAATGATTATAATTTTAACTGATTTCATTAGGGCAGAGGAAATGCTTCATTACTTTGAAAACGTTGTGTGCCTGGGTTAGTTCGCACTGTCTAAAACAGCCACAGTATATAGAAGTTGAATTGTGAACTTCTCATTCTCTGAGTGAGCAAATGCAACAGCATCAAGGAATATAGTTCCTATACAACGTGATAAAGTTAAACAGTTTTCTGCTCATTAAAAGTAGCAGTACTCCTCAGAATCTTCTCTTTTTTAATTGAATTAAAAAACGGTGTTTAATAACACAGTAATACCAATTTTGCACTCACTGTTTATGTTCTGTAACTGAACATAATGGGGAGGTCCTTAGAAGTTGAACAGAGAATCTCTCATTGTCTTGATGGGCAAATGCAACAGCATCAAGAAGTATAGTTCCTATACTACCTGATAATGTTACACAGTGTTTTGCTCATTTGAAATAGCAGTGTTTGTCAGAATCTTCTTTTTGTTTATTGAGTTAAAAAATACTGTGTTTTATAACACAGTAATGCCAATTTAGCACTCACTGCTAACGTTCTGTAACTGAACATAATGGGGAGGTCCTTAGTTCTTTGAAATATAGTTCTGGGTGAAGTTGTTTTAAGATTATTTTATACTTCTATGATGATCATATTCCAAATAGATGTTAATGCTTGGTTACAATTGTCATTTACCTTTTTGTTGGGTTTGAGTTTGTTTAGAAATGAAATTTAAGCATTTTTAGCAAGCTTCACTCATATGTACATGTGGAATTACTTAAAGTTTGACCTAAAGCGTTTATATTTTTCTTGTCTGCACATCTCGGGCAAAAATGTCTTTCAAGCTGATGTTACATAAAGCTTTCTTTTTAATTAATCACTGCATATTATATGAAATGCACATGTCTTAGAATGCTGAGTTCATGAAACAATCGTATTTCTTACGTAAATTGATAGACCATTGTGTAAAATGGTATTTCTACTTTGAAGATAACACTATTTAATCCTAATATAGACGTAACTTTTATCTAACATAAACAGCAAGTACAAGTTAACTGCGCAAGTACAGAAAATGTTCCAGGGCCTTTATAAGAAAGATTAGTGATGTAAACTTTATTAAAACTACAGTTAAACTAAGGAAAATTCTTACCTGAAAAATCTATTGTTTTTTCTCATCAAGGATAGAATTTCTTGTATTTTTTCCTAATTGACAGTATTGGAATACCTTTCTGGCCAACTGGAAAGGAGTGAGTTTTCAAATCTTACTAAACAGCATAAATTTAACTAAAAGTCTGGCTTTCTTACTTGAAAATCTTATAGTGTACAGAGAATTTCACAGAGTAACACCTATAACAAAGCATTGAAAATCGTTTTTTGTATGCATCAGATATAATAATAGACGTGTTTTGCATATTTACATGAAAAATAAACCTCTGTGTTATCAGAAACAGTTTTATATATCTATTGGAAAGTCACTTTCCATGCTCAATTTACACACGTTTCTTTGTGTTCAGTATGTGTACAACATTCTGATGTGAGCATTGCAGGATATACAAAAATAAGTGTTAAAACTATGATAAAATGATTATTATTTTAACTTATCCCATTAGGGGAGAGAACTTGCTTTCAAACTCTGAATTCAACTTCTCTGTTATCAGAAACATGTAATTTATATTTCACATAGGCAGCAAGTACAATTCAACTGCACATGTAAAAGAAATGTTCCAGGGTCCTTCAAAGAAACACAAGTTATATAAACTATTTAACTATACAGGACAATTAAAGTGGATTCTGAACAAAAAACGTATTTTTTCCTCTCATCAGGAAGAAAATCTCATGTATTTTATACACTAGTTGATCTACATAATTAAAGAGAACCACAAATGTGTTTTAAAACTGCAAAGAAATGTGTCTCTACACTATGTGTTATTTTATTCTTACTCAAAACCTGTATTACAAACTAAGATCGAAAATATAACCTAACTTTAATGTGAGTTCACTAGTATTCTAGATTATTGCCATTTGGCAGTTTTAGAGTACTTTTTGAACAACTGCCAGAGAATGTGTTTAAACTGATTAGTTAACAGGACAAATTTTACTATGAGTCTAGCATACTTACTTAAAAATCTTACATTCCACAAATAACTGCAAAGAGTAACACATACAATAAAGCATTGAAATGCGTTGTTTTTATGAATCAGATTGAATGATCTACGTGTTTTACATATTTACATAAAAAATCAAGTGCTGTTTTATCAGGAACCGTTTCATATATCTATTGGAAAGTCATTTTACATGTTCAATTCATACACCATTTTTTGTGCTCATTATGTGTACAACGTTCTGAATTGAGCATTGCCGGATATACAAAAATCGGTGTTAAAACTATAAATAAATGATTATAATATTAACTTATTTCATTAGGGCAGAGAAAATGCTTCATTACTTTGAAAGCATTGTGTGCCAGGGTTAGTTAGCACTGTATAAAACAGCAACAGTATATAGAATTTGAACAGTGAATCTCTCATTCTCTTGGTGAGCAAATGCAACAGCATCAAGATGTATAGTTCCTATACTACCTGATAAAGTTACAGTGTTCTGCTCCTTAGAAGTAGCAGTGCTTGTCAGAATCATTTTTTTCTTTATTGCATTAAAAAATACTGTATTTTATAACACAGTAATGCCAATTTAGCACTCACTGCTCACGTTCTGCTAACTGAACATAATGGGGAATTCCTTAGTTCTTTGAAATATAATTCAGGGTGAAGTTGTGCGAAGATTATTTTATACTTCTATGATGAGCATATTCCAGAACAGATGTTAATGCTTGGTTACAAGTGTCATTTACCTTTTTATTGGGTTTGATTTCGTGTACAAATGAAATTTAAGTATTTTGAGCTAGCTGAACTCATATTTACACTTGGAATTACGTGTAATTTGACCTGAAGCGTTTATATTTATCTTGTCTGTACTTCTCGCTCAAAAATGTCTTTCAAGCTGATTTTAGATAAAGCTTTCTTTTTAAGTAATCGCTGCTTATTATAGGAAATTCACGTTTCTTAGAATGCTGAGTTCATTAAACAATCGAATTTCTTACGTCTATTGAGAGACCATTGTGTAAACATATATTTCTACCTTGAAGATAACACTAGTAAATCCTAATTTAGAAGTAACTTTTATCTGGCATGAACAGCAAGTACATTTTAACGTAATAAGTAAAGGAAATGTTCCAGGGCCATTAAAAAAAGACTAGAGATGTAAACTTTATCTATCACTACCGTTAAACTAAAGAAGATTCTGAAATATGAAATCTATTGCTTTTTCTCTTCAAGAACAGAATTTCATGTACTTTCTACCCTAATTAATCTACATAACTAAATAGAATCACAAATGTGTTTTAAAACTTCAGAGAAATTATTCTCTACCCTGTGCGTGAATTTCCTCTTACTGAAAACGTATATAAAACACTGATTCAGAAGTATCCTTAGTTTCATGTCTTTCTCGCTTATTGCCATTTGACAGTGTTGGAATACCTTTCTAGCCAATTGCAAAAGTGTGTTTTCAATCTTTACTAAAAAGCACCGATTTAACTAAAAGTCTGGCTTTCTTGCTTTAAAATATAATAGTGTACAGAGAACTGCAAAGAATAAAACCTATAACAAAGCATTGAAATGTGTTCTTTGTATGCATCAGCGTAAATAATGGACGTGTTTTTTATATTTACATAGAAAATCAACCTCTGTTATCAGGAACAGTTTTATATAACTATTGGATAGTCAATTTTCATGCTCAATTCATACACGTTTCTTTGTGTTCTGAATGTGTAAAACTTTCTGAAGTGAGCATTTCAGGGTATTAAAAAATCAGTATTAAAACTATAAGAAAATGATTATTTTTTAACTTATTTCATTAGGCGAGAGAACTTGCTTCTAAACTCTGAATTCAACTTCTCTGTTATCAGAAACTAGTAACTTATATTTCACATAGGCAGCAAGTACAATTTAACTGCACATGCAGAAAAAATGTTCCAGGGCCTTCGAAGAAACACAAGTTATATAAACAATTTAACTCTACAGTAAAATTAATGGGAATTCTGAACTAAGAAACCTATTTTTCCTCTCATCATGAACAGAATCTCATGTATTTTCTACACTAATTGATCTACATAATTAAGGAGAACCACAAATGTGTTTTAAAACAGCAAAGAAATGTTTCCTTATACTTTGTGTTATTTTACTCTTACTCTAAAACTGTATAACAAACTAAGAAAAAGAAGATATCCTAACTTTAATGTGAGTTTATCAGTCTTTTAGATTATTGCCATTTGGCAGTGTTTGAATACCTTTTTGAACAACTGCCAAAGAGTCTGTTTAAACAGGTTAGTTAACAGCACAAATTTTACTATGAGTCTAGCATTCTTACTTGAAAATCTTACATTCTGCAAATAACTGCTAAGAGTGTCACATACAGTAAGCATTGAAATCCATTGTTTGTATGAATCAGATTGAATGATCCAAGTTTTTTACATATTTACATGAAAAATCAACTCCTGTTTTATCAGAAATCATTTCATATATCTATCTGAAACTCATTTTACGTGTTCAATTCATACATCATTTTTTGTGTTCATTATCCTTACAACGTTCTGAAGTGAGCATTGTTGGATATACAAAAATCGGTGTTAAAAATATAAAAAATGATTATAATTTTACCTTATTTCATTAGGGCAGAGAACATGCTTCATTACTTTGAAAGCGTTCTGTGCCAAGGTTAGTTAGCACTGTCTAAAACAGCCACAGTGTATAGAAGTTGAACAGTGAATTTATCATTCTCTTGGTGAGCAAATGCAACAGCATCAAGATGTATAGTTCCTATACTACCTGATAAAGTTACACTGTGTTCTGCTCATTAGAAGTAACAGTGCTTGTCAGAATCTTTTTTTTTATTGAGTTAAAAAATACTGTATTTGATAATACAGTAATGCCAATTTAGCACTCACTGCTAAAGTTCTGTAACTGAACATAATGGGGAGGTCCTTAGTTCTTTTAAATATAGTTCTGGGTGAAGTTGTGCGAAGATTGTTTTATACTTCTATGATGAGCATATTTCAGAACTGATGTTTATGCTTGGTTATAAGTGTCATTTACCTTTTTCTTGTATTTGAGTTTGTGTAGAAATCAAATTTAATTGTTTTGAGCTAGCTGCACTCATATTTACACGTGGAACTTCTTGTACTTTGACCTGTAGTGTTTATATTTATCTTGTCTGTACATCTCGCTCAAAAATGTCGTTCAAGCTGATGTTAGATAAAGCTTTCTTCTTAATTAATTGCTGCTTATTATAGGAAATGCACATGTCTTACAATGCTGTGTTCATTAAACAATGGAATACCTTACGTAAATTGGAAGAACATTGTGTATACAGATATTTCTACCTTGAAGATAACACTAGTAAATCCTAATTTAAAAGTAACTTTTATCTCACATAAACAGCAAGTACATTTTAACTGAATAAGTACAGAAAATATTCCATGGCCATTAAAGAAAGACTAGTGATGTAAACTTTATCTATCTCTACATTTAAAATAGAGGAGATTCTGAACTAAGAAAACTGTTGTTTCCTCTCTTCATGGACAGAATTTCTTGTAATTTCTGCCTAAATTGATCTACATAATTAAAAAGAACCCCAAGTGTGTTTTTAAACTGCAGAGAAATGATTTTCTACAGTGTGTTATGTTATTCTAACTGTAAAACTGTATTTCAAACTAAGATCCAGAAGATTTCCTAAAAATTAATGTGAGTTCATCACTATTTCTCGCTTATTGCCATTTGACATTGTTAGAATACCTTTTTGTCAACTGCAAAATATTGTTAATTAACTACTTATTAAACAGAACAAATTTAAAAATCTGGCATTCTTTCTTTAAAATGTTACATTGTACAGATAACTGCTAACAGTTACATATATAGTAAAGCATTGAAATGCGTTGTTTCTATGCATCAGATAGAATGTTCTACGTATTTTACATATTTACATGAAATATCATCTCCTGTTTTATCAGAAACAATTTCATATATGTATTGGTAAGTTATTTTACATGTTCAATTCATACACGTTTGTTGTGTTCAGTACGTGTTCATTCTGATTTTAGCATTGCAGGACATTCAAAACTCAGTGTTAAAACTATGAGAAAATCATTATTATTATAACGAATTTTATTAGGGCAAAGAACATGCTTCCATATTCTGAATTCAAATCCTGTGTTATCATAAACAAGTAAATTTTATCACACATAAGCTCCAAGTACAATTTAATGGTACTTGTACTGTAAATGTTCCAGTGCCGTTAGAAGAAACTGTCTTTATATAAACTATTTAACACTACAGTTAAACTAAAGGGGATTCTGAACTAGAAATCTATTGTTTCCTCTCATCATGAACAGAATTTTCTGTAATTACTACCCCAATTGATCTACATAGTTAAAGAGAACCACAAATGTGATTTAATACTGCAAAGAAATGTTTCCCTACACTGTGTTATTTTACTCTTACTGTAAACCTGTATCACAAATTAAGATCCAGAAGATATACTAATTTAATGTGAGTTCATCAGTATTTCCAGCTTAGGTAAAAGTTACGAGTAAATGGAAATTACTAGTGTTATCTTCATGGTAGGAAAGTCTGTTTATACAATGGTGTCCAATTTCCATAAAAATGAGATTGTTTAATGAATTCAGCATTCTAAGAAATGTGCATTTTATATAATAAGCAGTGATTATTTAAAAAGAAAGCTTTACATAACATCAGCTTGAAAGACATTTTGGAGCGAGATGTAGAGACAAGATAAATATAAACGCTTCAGGTCAAATTAAAATTAATTCCACTTGTACATATGAGTGCAGGTAGCTCAAAATACACTAATTACATTGCAACACAAACACAAATAAACCAATAAGGTAAATGACACTTAAAACCAAGCATTTTCATCTGATCTGAAACATTCTCAGCATAAAAGTATAAAATTATCTTTGCAGAACTTCACCCAGAATGATATTACAAAGAACTAATGATATTACAAAGAACTCCATTATGTTCAGTTACCGAACATAAGCAATGTGTGCTAAATTGGCATTACCTTGTTATAAAGTCAGTATTTAATTCAACAAAGAAAAAGAAGTTTCTGACAAACACTGCTACTTCTAATGTACAGAACACTGTGTAACTTTACCATGTAGTATAGGAAGTATATATACATCTTGATGCTGTTGCATTTACTAACCAAGAGAATGCGAGTTTTAGTGTTGAAATTCTATACACTGTGGTTGTTTTAGACAGTGCTAACTAACACTGGCACAGCATGCTTTCAGAGTATTGAAGCATGTTCTCTGCAATAATAAAATAAGTTAAAATTATAATCATTTTCTCATAGTTTCAACAGTGGTATTTGTATATCCTGCAATACTCATTTAGAATGTTGTGCACATTCTGTACACAAACAAAAGTGTATGGGTTGAGCATGTAGAAAGATTTTCCAAGATAAATATGAGTTTCTGATAACAAAGGAGTTGAATTTTTGATGAACATATATATGTAAAAACCGTGGACCAAACAATCTCATGCATAGAAACAACGCATTTCAACAATTCATTATATAATCGTTACTCTGAGCAGTTCTCTGTACACTGTAAAATTTTCAAGTAAGAACGCTAGACTCATCGTACAATTCGTGCTGTTAACTAAGCAGTTTAAACACATTCTTTGGCAGTTGTTCAAAAAGGTATTCTAACACTGCCAAATGGCAATAAGCTCGAAAGACTGATGAGCTCACAATAAAGTTAAGATATGTTCTGGATCTTAGTTTGTTATAAAGGTTTACAGTAAGAATAAAATAACACAAAGTTTAGTGAAACCTTTATTTGGAATTTTAAAACACATTTGCGTTCTCTTTAATATGTAGATCCAGTTATGCAGAAAGTCCATGAAATTCTGTCCATGATGGGAGGAAACTGTAGGTTTTTTAGTTCAGAATCTTCTTTAGTTTAAGTGTAGTTTTAAATACCGTTTTCATCACAAGTCTTTCTTATAATGTCCCTGGAACATTTTCTGTACCTGTGCAGTTAAACTGTGCTTTCTACTAATGGAAGACAAAAGTTACTTGTAAATGGGAATTACTAGTGTTATCTTCATGGTAGGAAAATGTGTTTACACAATGGTCGTCCAAATTACATAAAGAATGTGATTGTTTAATGAACCCAGCATTCTAAAAAATGTGCATTTCATATAATAAGCAGTGATTAATTAAAATGAAAGCTTTATGTAACATCAGCTTGAAAGACATTTTGGAGCGAGATGTACAGACAAGATAAATATAAATGCTTCAGGTCAAATTTCAATTAATTACATGTGTACACATGAGTTCAGCTAGCTCAAAATACTTAAATTTCATTTCAACACAAACTCAAATACAACAGAAAGGTAAATGACACTTGGAACCAAGCATTAACATCTGTTCTGAAATATGCTCAGCATAAAAGTATAAAATAATCTTTGCACAACTTCACCCACAACTATATTGCAAAGAACTGGGGACCCCCCATTATGTTCAGTTACAGAACATAAGCAGTGAATGCTAAATTGGCATTACTCTGTTATAAAACTCAGTATTTAACTCAACAAAGAAAGATTCTGACAGACACTGCTCCTTCTTATGAGCAGAACACTGTGTATCTTTATCAGGTAGTTTTGTAACTATACATCTTGATGCTGTTGCATTTGCCAAGCAAAAGAATGAGAGTTTCACTGTTGAACTTCTATATACTGTGGCTGTTCTACACAGTGCTCACACTGGCACAGAATGCTTTCTGAGTACTAAGGCATGTTATCTTCCCTAATGAAATAAGTTAAAATTACAGTCATTTTATCATAATTTTAACACTGTTTTTGTATATTCTTCAATGCTCACTTCAGACTGTTGTAAAAATACTGAACACAGAAAGCATGTATGGGTGGAACTTGTAAAAAGACTTTCCAAGAGAAATATGAAAGACTTACTGATGACAGAGGAGTTGAATTTCTGATGTACATAGGTAAAATCTGTGGACCAAAACAATCTGATGCACAGAAGCAATGCATTTCAATGCTTTATTATACATGTTACACATAGCAGTTCTCTGTACTCCGTTAGATTTTCAATTAAGAATGCTAGACTCATAGTAAAATTTGTGCTGTTATCTACGCAGTTCAAACACATTCTTTGGCAGTTGTTCAAAAAGGTATTCTAACACTGCCAAAGAGCCAGAACGACTGGTGAGCTCACATTAAAGTTAGGATATCTTCTGGATCTCAGTTTGTTATACAGGTTTACAGTAAGAGTAAAACAACACATTGTAGAGAAACATTTCTTTGCACTTTTAAAACCCACTTGGGGTTCTATTTATTTATGTAGATCAAGTTAGGCAGAAAATCCATGAAATTCTGTCCATGATGACAGGAAACAATGGGTTTCTTAGTTCAGAATCTTCTTTAGTTTAACTGTAGTGTTGAAAACAGTTTACATCACTAGACTTTTTTATAATGACCCTGGAACATTGCCTGTACCTGTGCAGTTAAACTATACTTGCTACTAATGTAATGTAAAGTTACTTGTAAATGGGAATTACTAGTGTTATCTTCATGGTAGGAAAATCTGTTTACACAATGGTCTTCCAATTTACATAAAGAATGTGATTGTTTAATGAATTCAGCATTCTAATAAATGCGCATTTCATATAATAAGCAGTGATTATTTAAAAAGAAAGCTTTATGTAACATCAGCTTGAAAGTAACTATTCATGTTGATTTTTGCGCATTTGTTAACCAACATAATGTAAGTCTCACTGTTGAGCCTCTATATACTGTGGCTATCCTAGAAAGTGCTAACGCTTACTCAGAATGATTTCAGAATATTGAAGCATGTTTTTTTCCTAATGAATTAAGTTAAAGTAATTATCAGTTTTGTATGGTAATACTGATTTCTCTATATCCAGCAATGCTGCCTTGAGAAGGTTATACATATTCTGAACACTAAAAACGTGTATGAGTTGTACATGTAAAATAACTTTCCAATAAAAATATGGAACTGTTTTTGATAACACAGGAGTTGAATTTTTGATATTCATATATAAAAACTTGGAGCAGAGAATGTGATGCACAGAAACAATGCATTTCATTGCTTCATTATACACATTACTCTAAGCAGTCCTCTGTACACTGAAAGATGTTCAAGTAAGAATGCTAGATTTGTAGTAAAATTTGTGCTGTTATGTATGCAGTTAAAAGACAATTTTTTTCTAGTTGACCGAAAAGATATTCTAACACTACCCAATCGCAATAAGTGACAAAGACTAGTGAGCTCACATTAATATTAGGTTATCTTCCGAATCTCAGTTTGACATACAATTTCACAGTAAGAGTAAAATAACACACAGTGTAGAGAAACATTTCTTTGCATTTTTAAAACACATTTAGGTTTATTTTTAATTATGTAGATCAATTTAGGTTGAAACTACATGAAATTTTGTCCATGATGAGAGGAGACAATACTTTTTTTTAGTTCTGAGTCTTCTTTAGTTTAATTGTAGTGTAGTAAATATAAACAAATTTCAGCCATACAGATGAGTGCAGAAAGCTCAAAGAACATTTCAACACAAACTCAAATACAACAAAGAAGTAAATGTCACTTGTAAGGAAGCATTAACGTTTGTCCTGGAAGAATATGCTCATCATATATGTATAAAATAATCATTGCACGACTTCACACAGAACTATATTTCAAAGAACTGGAGACGTCCCCAGTATGTTCAGTTGCAGAACCTCAGTAGAGAGCGCAGGATTGGCTCTGTCTAAAAACACTATTTTCTAAATCGCCAAAAACAACATGTCTGCCAAGCACTGCTACTCCTGTTGAGCATACCACTGTGTAACATCAGGTAGTAGAGTACCTATACATTTTGTTTCTGCTGCATTTGCTAACCAATAAAATGAAAGTTTCAATGTTGAGCTTCTATATACTGTGGCTGTTCTAGACAGTGCTAAGCCTTACACAGAATGCGTTAAAAATATTGGAGCATGTTCTCTGCCCTAATGAAAAAAATTAAAGTGATAATCAGTTTCTTATGGTAGTAACACTGATTTCTCTATATGCTGCAATGCTCCCTTCTGAAGGTTGTACACATACTGAACAAAAAATTGTGTATGGGTTGAACATGTAAAATAACACAGTGCACAGAAACATTTCTTTTCAGTTTTATGATACATTTGGGGTTCTCTAACTTTTGTAGAACAATTTGGATTGAAACTACATAAAATTTCATCCAGGATGAGAGGATACTATAGTTTTCCTAGTTCTAAATCGTTTTTAATTTAGGTGTAGTGTTAAATTTAGTTTACATTAACATCTGTCCTGGAATATGCTCAGCATAGAAGTATAAAATAGTCTGCACAATTTCACCCAGAACTGCTTTTTAAAGAACTAGAGACCTCCCCATTATGTTTAGTTACAGAAACTAAGAATGGAGTGCTGGATGGTAATTACTCTGTTATAAAACTGATTATTTTCTAAATCAACAAAGAAAAACAAGTTTCTGCCATGCACTGCTACTCCTGATAAGCAGACCACTGTGTCATTTTATTAGGTAGTATTATAACTATAAATCTTGGTTCTGGTGCATTTGCTAAGCAAGACAATGAAAGTTTCACTGTTGACATTCTATAGGCTGTTGCTGTTCTATACAGTGCTAAGGCCCACACAGAATGCTTTTAGAATATTGGAGCATGTTGTCTGCTCTAATGAAAAAAGTTAAAATGATAAACATTTTCTGAGGGTATTATCATTGATTAATGTTTATCCTGCAATGCTTCCTTCTGAAGGCTGTACATATAGTGAACACTAAAAACGTGTATGGGTTGAACATTTAAAATGGCTTCAAAATAAATATATGGAACTGTTTCTGATAACACAGGAGTTGAATTTTTGATGTACATATATAAAAAACATTGACGAAACAATCCGATGCATAGAAACAACGCATTTCAACCTTTCATTATGCACATTATTCCATGCATTTTTCTGTACAGTATAAGATTTTCAAGTGAGAATACTAGACTAGTAGTAAAATGTGTGCTGTTATGCACGCAGTTTAAACACACTTTTTTGCAGTTGACCAAAAAGGTATTCTGACACTGCCGAATGGCAATGAGCCAGATAGATTGATGAGCTCACATTAATATTGGAATGTCTTCTGGAGCTTAGTTTGACTTACAGTTTCACAGTAAGAGCAGAATAACACAGTGTACATAAACATTTCTTTTCAGCTTTAAGACACGTTTGGGGTTCTCTTTTACTTATGTAGATCAAATCAGGATGAAACTACATGTAATTCTGTCCAGGATGAGAGGAAACAATAGGTTTTCTAGTTATGAATCTCCTTAAATTTAATTGTACTGTTATATTTAGTTAACATTACTAGTCTTTTTTATAATGGCCCTTGAACTTTTTTTGTAGTTTTGCAGTTAAACTGGAGCTGCTGCTAATATTAGATAAGTTACTTATAAATTTGCGGTTTCCTTGTGTTATCTTCAGGGTAGGAAATTCTGTTTACAAAACGGTGTCACAATTTACCTGAGGTATATCATTGTCTAATGAACTCAGCCTTCTAAAAACTGTGTAGTTCATATAATAAGCACGATTTAATTAAATATCAAGCTACCTGTATATTGAGCTCGAAAGATCTTGAGCAGGATGTACAGACAGAATAAATATAAAAGCTTCAGGTTAACTTAAAAGTAATTTCAAGCATACAGATGAGTGCAGATAGCTCAAAACCCTTAAATCTCATTTCAACACAAACTGAAATACAAAGAAAAATTAAATGTCACTTTTAAGGAAGGTTTCGCATTTCTCCTGGAAGAATATCCTCAGCATAGAAGTATCAAATAATCTTTGCACAACTTCAAGTAGAACTGTATTTCAAAGTACTAGAGACCTTCCCATTATATTCAGTTACAGAACCTAAGATGAGAATGCTGGATTGCCATTACTGTGTTATAAAACCGAGTATTTTCTAAATCGACAAAGAAGAACAATTTTCTGCCAAGCACTGCTAGTCCTGATGAGGAGACCACTATGTAACTTTATCATCTTGTTTCTGGTGCATTTGTGAACCAACAGAATGAAAGTTTCACTGTTGGACTTTTATATACTGTGGCAGTTCTAGACAGTGCTAACACCTACACAATGCTTTCAAAGTATTGAAGCATGCCTTCTGACCTAATGAAATAAGTTAAAGTGATAATCATTTGTTCATAGTTTAACAGTGAGTAATGTTTATCCTTCAATGCTCACTTTAGAAGACTATAAATATAAATATACCGAGCACTAAAAAAGTGTATGAGTTAAACATTTAAAATGTCTTTCCAATAGAATTATGGCACTCTTTCTGATAGCAGTTAGTTCAATCATTGATATACTGGAACCAAACAAAGCCATGAGGAGAAACAATGTATTTCTAAACTCCATTATACACATTACTCTAAGCAGTTGTCTGTACCATGTAAGAATTTCAAGTGAGATTGATAGACTGTTTTGCAATAGAATGATATTGCAAAACAATAGATATAGAATGATATTCTGACAATGTCAAATGGCAATGTGTGAGAAATTTATGAGCTCACATTAATGTTAGAATATCTTCTGGAGCTTGGTTTGACATACAGTTCACAGTAAGAGTAGAATAACACACAGTGTAGAGAAAATTTTCATTTCAATTCTGAGATACATTTTGGGTTCTCTTTAAGTTACATAGATCAATTTAGGTTGAAACTAAAAAGTTTTGTCAAGGATGAAAGGAAACCACAGTATTCCTAGTTCTGAATTTCCTTTGATTTAAGGGTAGTGTGATAGTGTTCATCTCCAGTATTTCTTATAATTCCACTAGAAGGTTTTCTGTACCGGTGGACTTAATTGGACCTGCGGCTAATGTTTGTTAGATTAAAGTTACTTCTAAACTTGGGGGTTTCAGGGTAAGGAAGTCTGTTTACACAATGGTGTCACATTTTATCATGAGGAATTTGATTGTGTATTAAACTCAGAATTCTTGAAACTGCAGTTTATATAAGAAGCACTCTTTAATTATTAAAAAGCTTTCTTTAAATAAACTTTGAAAAACCTTTTTGAGCTGGATGTAGAGAAAACAAAAATATAAAATCTTGAGGTTTAGTTTAGAGTAATTCCAAGCATACTCATCTGTGCCACTTGATCAAAAACAGTAAAATCTCATTTCAGCAAACTTGGATATTACAAAAAAGTAAATTTTACTTGTAAAGAAGCATTAGTGATTTCCTGGAAGAATAGAGTCAGCATAGAAGAAAATAATATTTGCCCAACTTTCCCTAGGCCCATATTTCAAAAAATTAAACACCCACCCATTACTTTCAGTTAGAGAACCTGAGAACACAGTGCTGGATTGACATTATTTGTTAGAAAACTGAGTATTTGCTCAATTTATAAGGAAAAACAAGTTTCTCACAAGCACTGCTACGCCTGGAGATGAAACTATTGTGTAACTTTATCAGGTAGTAAACTAATTATACTGTTGACTCTGGTATATTTGATACCCAATAGAATGAAAGTTTCACTGTTGAACTTCTCTATACTTTGGCTATTCTAGACAGTTCAAAGGTTTAGACAGAAAGATTTCAGAGTATTGATACTTGTTCTCTGCCCTAATGAAATAAGTGAAAGTGATAATCATTTTCTCAAAGTTTTAACACTAATTTTTGTATATCCTGCAATGCTGACTTTAGAAGGTTGTACACATACTGAACACAAAAAGCATGTATGGCTTGAATATGTAAAATGAATTTCCAATAGAAATATGGAACTGTTCCCGATTACACAGGAGTTGAATTTATAATGTACATATGTAAAAACGTGAACCAAACAATCTGATGCACAAAAACAACGCATTTTATTGCTTAATTATATACGTTACTTTTAGCAGTGCTTGTCAGAATCTTCTTTTTCTTTACTGAATTAAAAAATACTGTTTTATAGCACAGTAATGCCAATTTAGCACTCACTGCTAACGTTCGGTAACTGAAAATAATAGGGAGTTCCTTATTTCTTTGAAATATAGTTCTGGGTGAAGTTGTGCGATTATTTTATACTTCTATCATAAACATATTCCAGAACAATGTTAATGCTTGGTTAAAAGTGTCATTTACATTTTTATTGTCTATGAGTATTTTGTTGAAATAAATTTTAAGTATTTTGAGCTAGCGGCACTCATATTTACACGTGAAATTACTTGTAATTTGACCTGAAGCGTTTATATTTATCTTGTCTGTACATGATGCTCAAAAAAATTTTTCAAGCTGATGTTAGATAAAGCTTTCTTTTTAATTAATCGCTGCTTATTATAGGAAATGCACATGTCTTAGAATGCTGAGTTCATTAAACAATCGAATTCCTTACGTAAATTGGAAGACCACTGTGTATAAAGATATTTCTACCTTGAAGATAAAACTAGTAAATTCTAATTTAGAAGTAACTTTTATATCGCATGAACAGCAAGTAAATTTTAACTGAATAAGTACAGGAAATGTTCCAACGCCACTAAAGAAAGATTAGTGATGTAAATTTTATCTATCACTACAGTTAAACTAAAGTAGATTCTGAACTAAGAAATTTATAGTTTGTTCTCATCAAGGACAGAATTTCATGTACTTTCTACCCTAATTAATCTACATAATTAAAGAGAACCACAAATGTGTTTTAAAACTGCAAAGAAATGTGTCTCTACACTATGTGTTATTTTATTCTTAATCAAAACCTGTATTACAAACTAAGATCGAAAAGATATTCTAACTTTAGTGTGAGTTCATCAGTCTTCTAGATTATTGCCATTTGGCAGTGTTAGAATACCGTTTGAACAACTGCCAAAGAATGTTTTTAAACTGGTTAGTTAACAGCACTAATTTTATTATGAGTCTAGAATTTTTACTGGATAATCCTACAGTCTACAAATAACTGCTAAGATAACACATACAATAAAGCATAGAAAGGAGTTGTTTCTATGAATCAGATTGAATGATCCACGTTTTTTTATATATTTACATAAAAAATCAAATCCTGTTTTATCAGAAATCATTTCATATATCTATTGCAAAGTCATTTTACATGTTCAATTCATAGACCATTTTTTGTTTTCATTATGTGTACAACGTTCTGAAGTTAGCATTGCAGGTTTTACAAAAATCAGTGCTAAAACTATAAAAAAATGATTATCATTTTAACTAATTTCATTAGGGCAGAGACAATGCTTCATTACTTTGAAAGCCTTGTGTGCCAGGGTTAGTTAGCACTGTCTAAAACAACCACAGTATATAGGACTTGAACAGTGAATCTCTCATTCCCTTGGTGAGCAAATACAACAAAATCAAGATTTTTAGTTCCCATACTACCTGATAAAGTTCCACAGTGTTCTGCTCATTAGAAGTAGCAGTGCTTGTCAACCTCTTCGTTTTCTTTATTGAATTAAAAAATACTGTGTTTTATAACACAGTAATGCCAATTAAGCACTCACTCCTAACGCTCTGTAACTGAACATAATGGGGAGGACCTTAGTTCTTTGAAATATAGTACTGGGTGTAGTTGTTTGAAGATTATTTTATACTTCTATGATGAGCATATACCAGAACAAATGTTAATGCTTTGTTAAAAGTGTCATTTACCTTTTTGTTGGGTTTGAGTTTGTGTAGAAATAAAATTTAAGCATTTTTAGCAAGCTTCACTCATATGGACATGTGGAGTTATTTAAAATTTGAACTAAAGCGTTTATATTTTTCTAGTCGGCACATCTTGGGCAAATATGTCTTTCACGCTGATGATAAATAAAGCTTTCTTTTTAATTAATCGCTGCTTATTATATAAAATGCAAATGTCTTAGAATGCAGAGTTCATTAAACAATCATATTTCTTACGTTAATTGAAAGACCATTGTGTAAACAGATATTTCTACCTTGAAGATAAAACTATTTCATCCTAATTTAGAAGTAACTTTTTTCTACCATAAACAGCAAGTACAAGTGAACTGAGTAAGTACAGAAAATGTTCCAGGGTCATTATAAGAAGACTTGTGATGTAAACTTTATTTAAATCTACAGTTAAACTAAATAAGATTCTTAAGTGAGAAATCTATTGTTTTTTCTCATAAAGGACAGAATTTCATGTACTTTTCCCCTAATTGATCTACATAATTAAATAAAACCACAAATGTGTTTTAAAACTGCAAATAATTGTTTCTGTGAACTTTCTGTTATTTTGCTCTCACTGTAAAACTGTATATCAAATTAAGATCCAGAATATATCCTAAAATTTATGTGCAATCATCACTCTTTCTCGCTTATTGCCATTTGTCAGTGTTATAATACCTTTCTGACCAACTGGAAAACAGTGTGTTTTAAAACCTTCCTAAACAGCACGAATTGAACTCAAAATCTGGCTTTTTTACTTGAAAATCTTATAGTGTAAAGAGAACTGCAAAGAGTAACACCTATAAGAAAGCATTGAAAGGCATTGTTTGTATGTATCAGATTGAATTACGGACGTGTTTTACATATTTACAAGAAAAATCAAACTTTGTGTTATTTGAAACAGCTTTATATATCTATTGTAAAGTCACTTTTCACGCTCAATTCATACACGTTTCTTTGTGTTCAGTATGCGTACAACATTCTGAAGTGAGCATTGCAGGATATACAAAAGTTAGTGTTAAAACTATTAGAAAATGATTATTTTTTTAAATTATTTCATTAGAGGAGAGAATTTGCTTCCAAACTCTGAATTCAACTTCTCTGTTATCATAAACAAGGAACTTATATTTCACCTAGGCAGCAAGTACAATTTAACTGCACATGTAGAAGAAATTTTCCAGGGCCTTCGAAGAAACACAAGTTATATAAATTATTTAACTCTACAGTACAAGTAAAAGAGATTCTGAACTAAGAAACCTATTTTTCCTCTCATCATTAACAAAATCTCATATCTTTTCTACACTAATTGATCTACATAATTCATGTGTTATTTTATTCTAACTCTAAACCTCTATTACAAACTAAGATCGAGAAGATAACCTAACTTTAGTGTGAGTTCATCAGTTTTCTAGATTATTGCCATTTGGCAGTGTTAGAATACCTTTTGAACAACTGCCAAAGAATGTGTTTATACTTGTTAGTTAACAGCACAAATTTTACTGTGAGTCTAGCATTCTTACTGAAAATCTTACATTCTACAAATAACTGCTAAGAGTAACACATACTATAAAGCCTTGAAATGCGTTGTTTGTATGAATCAGATTGAATGATCCACGTTTTTTATATATTTACATGAAAAAACAACTCCCGTTTTATCAGAAACCATTTCATATATTTATTGGAAAGTCATTATACATGTTCAATTTATACACCATTTTTTGTGTTCATTATGTGTACAACGTTCTGAAGTGAGCATTGCAGGATATACAAAAATCGGTATTAAAAGTATAAAAAAAATGATTATAATTTTAACTTATTACATTAGGGCAGAGAAAATGCTTCATTACGTTGAAAGCATTGTGTGCCAATGTTAGTTAGCACTGTCTAAAACAGCCACAGTATATAGAAGTTGAACAGTGAATCTCTCATTCTCTTGGTGAGCAAATGCAACAGCATCAAGATGTATAATTTGTATACTACCTGATAAAGTTACACAGTGTTCTGCTCATTAGAAATAGCAGTGCCTGTCAGAATCTTCTTTTTCTTTATTGAATTAAAAAATACTGTGTTTTATAACACAGTAATGCCAATTTAGCTCTCACTGCAATCGTTCTGTAGCTGAACATAATGGAGAGGTCCTTAGTTCTTTGAAATATAGTTCTGGTTGAAGTTGTACGAAGATTATTTTATACTTCTATGATGAGCATATTCCAGAACAGATGTTAATTCTTGGTTAAAAGTGTCATTTACCTTTTTCTTGTCTACAAGTTTGTGTTGAAATGAAATTTAAGTATTTTGAGCTAGCTGACCTCATATTTACACGTGGAATTACTTGTAATTTGACCTGAAGCGTTTACATTTATCTTCTCTGTATATCTGCTCAAAAATGTCTTTCAAGCTGATGTTAGATAAATCTTTCTTTTTAATTAATGACTGCCTATTATAGGAAATGCATATATCTTAGAATGCTGAGTTCATTAAACAATCGAATTTCTTACGTAAATTGGAAGACCAATGTGTAAACAGATTTTTCTACCTTGAAGATAACACTAGTAAATCCTAATTTAGAAGTAACATTTATCTCACATGAATAGCAAGTACATTTTAACTGTATAAGTACAGGAAATGTTCCACGGCCATTAAAGAAAGACTAGTGTTGTAAACTTTATCACTGCAGATAAACTAAAAAAGATTCAGAACTAAGAAATCTATTACTTTTTCTCATCACAGACAGAATTTTATGTACTTTCTACCCTAATTAATCATTATAATTAAATAGAACCACAAATGTGTTTTAAAACTGCAGAGAAATCTTTCTTTACACTGTTCGTGAATTTACTCTTACTGAAAACGTATATAACACACCGATTTAGAAGTATTCTAAGTTTTATATCTTTCTCGCTTATTGCTATTTGACAGTGTTGGAATACCTTTCTAGCCAACTGCAAAACTGTGTTTTCACTCCTTACTAAACAGCAAAATTTAACTAAAAGTCTGGCATTCTTATTTGCAAATCTTACATTGTACAGAGAACTGCTAAGAGTAACACATACAATACAGCATTGAAATGCATTGTTTCTATGCTGCAGATTGAAGGATCCACGTTTTTTACATATTTACATGAAAAATCAACTTTTATTAGAAACTGTTTCATATATATATTGCAAAGTCATTTTACATGTTTAATTCATACACCTTTTTATTGTGTTCATTATGTGTACAACCTTCTAAAGTGAGTATTGCAGGACATAGAAAAATCAGTGTGAAAACTATGAGAAAATGATTATTAATTTGACTTATTTCATTAGTGCAGAGAACATGTTTCAATACTGTGAATTCGACCCCTGTGTTATCAGAATCAAGAAAATCTTATCTCACATAGGCAGCAAGTACAATTTAAGTGCACATGTACTGCAAATGTTCCAGTGCCATTAGAAGAATCACTAGGTATATAAACTATTTAACACTACAGTTTAAATGAAGAGGATTCTAAACTAAGAAACCTATTGTTTCCTCTCATCATGAACAGAATTTTATGTACTTTTTACTCTAATTTTTCTACATAATTAAAGAGAACCACCAATGTGTTTTAAAACTGCAAAGAAATGTTAATCTACACTGTGTTATTTTACTCTTACTGTAAAACTTTATAACAAACTAACATCTACAAGATATGCTAACTTTAATGTGAGCTCATAAGTTTTGTAGCTTATTGCCATTAGGCTGTGCTAGAATAACTGTTTGAACAACTGCCAAAGAATGTGTTTAAACTGCGTACCTATAAGCAAAAATTTTACTGAGTCTAGCATTCTTACTTAAATATCTTACAGTGTACAGAGAACTGCGAAGCGTAACATGTATAATGAATTTTTGAAATGCGTTGTTTCTATGCATCCGCTTCTCTGGTCCACGGGTTTTACATAAATATTTGCATCAAAACTTCAACTTCTCAGTTATCAGAAACTCATATTTCTATTGTAAAGTGTTTTTATATGTTCAACCCATGCACGTTTTATTAGTGTTCAGTATGCGTACAACATTCTGAGTGAGCATTGCAGGATATACAAAAATCCAAGTTAAAACTATGAGAAAAAGCATTTCTCAGTTTTTTTTTTCTGATTTACTTATTTCACTCCGTGTAATGTTATCAAGGTACATCCATTTTGTTATAAATGATCCGATGTCATTGTTTCTTATGGCTGAGTAGTATTCCATAGTATATATGTGCCATAGCTTTTTAATCCACTCGTCTTCTGAAGGACACTTGGTCTGGTTCCAGATCTTCGCTACTGTGAACAATGCTGCCACGAACATGGGGGCGCATTTCTTCTTTTAAACAGTGTTATGGTGTTCTTAGGGTATATTCCTAAGAGTGGGATAGCTGGGTCAAAAGGCAGTTTAATTTTTAATTTTTTGAGGAATCTCCAAACTGTTTTCCATAGTGGCTGTACCAGTTTGCATTGGCACCAGCAGTGCAGAAGGGTTCCCTTTTCTCCACAACCCCGCCAGCACTTATTCTGTGTTGTTTTGCTGATGAGTGCCATTCTGACTTGTGTGAGGTGATATCTCATTGTGGTTAACGGGTGGGGGGAAGGAAGGTAGGGTAGAATAGGGAGGTGGGGAGGGACACAGAGAAAACCAGATTGAAGGTGACAAAGTACAATTTGACTTTTGGTGATGAGTATGCAACACAATTGAATGATAAGATAACCTGGAGATGTTTCCATTGTACATATGTACCCTGATTTATTGGTGTCACCCCTTTAGAATTATTAATAATAAAATATATTTTAAAAACTAGGAGAAAATGATTATAATTTTAAATTATTTCATTAGAGCAGAGAACATCCTTCAATACTCTGAAAGCATTCTGTGCCAGTGTTAATGAGCACTGTCTAAAACAGCCACAGTATATAGGAGATCAACAGTGAAAGTCTCATTCCCTTGGTTAGCAAATGCAACAGCATCAAGCTGTATAGTGATGATACTACCTAATAAAGTTACAAAGTGTTCTGCTCATTAGAAGTAGAAGTGCTTGTCAGAATCTTCTTTTTCTTTACTGAATTAAAAATACTGTGTTTCATAACACAGTAATGCCAATTTAGCAATCAGTGCTAACGTTATGTAACTGAACCTAATGGGGAGGTCCTTAGTTCTTTGAAATATAGTTCTGGGTGAAGTTGTGCGAAGATTATTTAATACTTCTATGATGAGCATATTCCAGAACAGATGTTAATGCTTTGTTAAAAGTGTCATTTACCTTTTTCTTGTCTAAGAGTTTGTGCTGAAATGAAATTAATTATTTTGAGCAAGCTGCACTCATATTTACATGTGGAATTAATTGAAATTTGACCTGAAGCGTTTATATTTATCTTGTCTGTACATCTCGCTCCAAAATGTTTTTCAAGCTGATGTTAGATCCAGCTTTCTTTTTAATAAATCCCTGCTTATTATAGAAAATGTACATGTCTTAGGATGCTGAGTTCATTAAACAATCGAATTTTTTACATAAATTGGAAGACCATTGTGTAAAATGATTTTTCAACCTTGAAGATAACAATAGTAAATCTTAATTTAGAATAACTTTTATTTCGCATGAACAGCAAGTACATTTTTACTGAATAAGTACAGGAAATGTTCCACGACTATTAAAGAAAGACTAGTGACGTAAGCTTTATTTATCACTACAGATAAAATAAAGGAGATTCTGAACTAAGAAATCGAATACTTTTTCTCATCAAGGACAGAATTTCATGTAATTTCTACCCTAATTAATTTACATAATTAAATAGAACCACAAATGTGTTTTAAAAGTGCAGAGAAATCTTTCTCCACACTGTGCGTGAATTTACTCTTACTGAAAACCTATATAACACACCGATTCAGAAGTATCCTATGTTTAATATCTTTCTCGCTTATTGTCATTTGACAGTGTTGGAATACCTTTCTAGCCAACTGCAAAAGTGTGTGTTCACTCCTTACTAAACAGCACAATTTAACTAAAATCTGGCATTCTTACTTGAAAATCTTATATTGTACAGAGAACTGCTAAGAGCATCACATACAATAAAGCATTGAAATGCATTGTTTCTATGCTTCAGATTGAAGGATCCATGTTTTTTACATATTTACATAAAAAATTGACTTTTTTATGAGAAACTGATTCATATATCTATTGCAAAGTCATTTTTCATGTTCAATTCATACAGCTTTTTATTGCCTTCATTATGTGTACAACCTTCTGAAGTGAGTATTGCATGACATAGAAAAATCAGTGTTAAAACTATAAGAAAATGATTATTAATTTGACTTAATTCATTAGTGCAGAGAACATGCTTCAATACTGTGAATTCTACTCCTGTGTTATCAGAATCAAGGAACTCTTATCTCACTTATGCAGCAAGTACAATTTAAGTGCACATGTACAGCAGATGTTTTAGGGCCATTAGAAGAAACACTAGTTATATAAACTATTTAACACTACATTTAAAATGAAGAGGATTCTAAACTAAGAAACCTATTGTTTCCTCTCATCATGAACAGAATTTCATGTACTTTTACCTAATTGGTCTACATAATTAAAGAGAACCACCAATGTGTTTTCAAACTGCAAAGAAATGTTAATCTACACTGTGTTATTTTACTCTTACTGTAAACCTTTATAACAAACTAAGATCTAGAAGATATGCTAACTTTATTGTGAGCTCATCAGTTTTGTAGCTTATTGTCATTTGGCAGTGTTAGAATAACTGTTTGAACAACTGTCAAAGAATGTGTTTAAACTGCTTACTTAACAGCACAAATTTTACTGAGTCTAGCATTCTTACTTGAAAATCTTACAGTGTACAGGGAACTGCGAAGGGTAACGTGTATAATGAATTTTTGAAATGCGTTGTTTCTATGTATTCGATTGTCTGGCTCACGGTTTTTACATAGATATGTGCATCAAAACTGCACCTTCTCAGTTATCAGAAACTCATATTTAAATTGGAAAATCTTTTTATATGTTCAACCCATGCTTCTATTTTTGTGTATAGTATGCGTACAACATTCGGAGTGAACATTGCAGGATATACAAAACTCAGAGTTAAAACTATGAGAAAATGATTATAATTTTAAACTATTTCGTTAAAACAGAGAACATGCTTCAATACTGTGAAAGCATTCTGTGCCAGTGTTAATGAGCACTGTCTAAAACAGCCACAGTATATAGAAGATCAACAGTGAAACTCTCATTCCCTTGGTTAGAAAATGCAAAAGCATCAAGCTGTATAGTGATGATACTACCTGATAAAGTTACAAAGTGTTCTGCTCATTAGAAGTAGCAGTGCTTGTCAGAATCTTTTTTTTCTCTATTGAATTAAAAAATACGATGTTTAATAACAGAGTAATACCAATTTTGCACTCACTGTTTATGTTCTGTAACTGAACATAATGGGGAGGTCCTTAGTTCTTTGAAATATAGTTCTGGGTGAAGTTGTGCAAAGATTATTTTATACTTCTATGCTGAGCATATTCCAGAACAAATATTAATGTTTGGTTAAATGTGTCATTTACTTTTTTGTTGGGTTTGAGTTTGTGTAGAAGGGAAATTAAAGCATTTTGAGCAAGCTTAACTCATATGTACATGTGGAATTACTTAAAATTTGCCCTAAACCGTTTATAATTTTATTGTCTTCATATATCGGGAATAATGACTTTCAAGATGATGTTATATAAATCTTTTTTTGTAATTAGTCACTGCTTAAACTATGAAATGCACTTGTCTTAGAATGCTGAGTTCATTAAACAATCATTTTCCTTACGTAAATTTAGAGACCATTGTGTAAACAGATATTTCTACCTTGAAGATAACACTATTTAATCCTAATTTAGAAGTAACTTTTATCTAATATAAACAGCAAGTACAAGTTAACTGCGCAAGTACAGAAAATGTTGCAGGGCCATTATAATAAAGAATAGAAATGTAAACATTTTTTAAAACTACAGTTAAACTAAAGAAGATTCTTAACTGAGAAATCTATTGTTTATTCTCATCAAGGACAGAATTTCATGTACTTTTCCCCTAATTTATCTACATAATTAAATAAAACCACAAATGCATTTCAAAACTGCAAATAAGTGTTTCTGTAAACTTTGTGTTATTTTGCTCTTACTGTAAAACTGTATATCAAATTAAGATGCAGAATATATCCTAAAATTAATGTGAGATCATCACACTTTCTCACTTACTGCCATTTGACAGTGTTAGAATACCTTTCTGGCAAACTGGAAAAGAGTGTGTTTTAAAACTTTACTAAACAGCACAAATTTAACTCAAACTCTGACTTTCTTACTTGAAAATCTTATGATGTACAGAGAACTGCAAAGAGTAACACCTATAACAAAGCATTGAAATGTACTGTCTGTATGCATCAGAGTGAATAATGGACGTGTTTTACATATTTACATGAAAAATCAACCTATGTGTTATCAGAAACAGTTTTATATATCTATTGCAAAGTCACTTTCCATGCTCAATTCATGCACGTTTCATTGTGTTCAGTATGTGTAGTACATTCTGAAGTGAGCATTGCAGGATATACAAAAATCAGTGTTAAAACTATGAGAAAATGATTATTATTTTAACATATTTTATTAGGGGAGAGAACTTGCCTCCAAACCCTGTATTTAACTTCTCTGGTATCAGAAACAAGGAACTTATATTTCACATAGGCAGCAAGTTTAATTTAACTGCAATGTAGATAAAATGTCCCAGGGCCCTTCGAAGAAACACAAGTTATATAAATTATTTAACACTACACTACAAGTAAATGGGATTCTGAACTAAGAAACCTATTTTTCCTCTCGTCATTAACAAAATCTCATGTATTTTCTACACTAATTGATCTACCTAATTCAAGAGAATCACAAATGTGTTTTAAAACTGTAAAGAAATGTTTCTCTACACTATGTGTTATTTTACTCTAACTCTAAACTTCTATTACAAACTAAGATCAAGAAGATAACCTAACTTTAATGTGAGTTCATCAGTTTTCTAGATTATTGCCATTTGGCAGTGTTAGAATACTTTTGAACAACTGCCAAAGAAGGTGTTTATACTTGTTAGTTAACAGCACAAATTTTATTGTGAGTCTAGCATTCTTACTGGAAATCTTACATTCTACAAATAACTGATAAGAGTAACACATACTGTAAAGCCTTGAAATGCGTTGTTTGTATGAATCAGATTGAATGATCCACGTTTTTTATATATTTACATGAAAAAACAACTCCCGTTTTATCAGAAACCATTTCATATATTTATTGGAAAGTCATTATACATGTTTAATGTATACACCATTTATTGTGTTCATTATGTGTACAACGTTCTGAAGTGAGCATTGCAGGATATACAAAAATCGGTGTTAAAAGTATAAAAAAAATGATTATAATTTTAACTTATTACATTAGGGCAGAGAAAATGCTTCATTACGTTGAAAGCATTGTGTGCCAATGTTAGTTAGCACTGTCTAAAACAGCCACAGTATATAGAAGTTGAACAGTGAATCTCTCATTCTCTTGGTGAGCAAATGCAACAGCATCAAGATGTATAATTTGTATACTACCTGATAAAGTTACACAGTGTTCTGCTCATTAGAAATAGCAGTGCTTGTCAGAATCTTCTTTTTCTTTATTGAATTAAAAAATACTGTGTTTTATAACACAGTAATGCCAATTTAGCTCTCACTGCTAACGTTCTGTAACTGAACATAATGAAGAGGTCCTTAGTTCTTTGAAATATAGTTCTGGTTGAAGTTGTACGAAGATTATTTTATACTTCTATGATGAACATATTCCAGAACAGAAGTTAATACTTGGTGAAAAGTGTCATTTACCTTTTTCTTGTCTACGAGTTTGTGTTGAAATGAAATTTAAGTATTTTGAGCTAGCTGACCTCATATTTACACGTAGAATTACTTGTAATTTGACCTGAAACGTTTACATTTATCTTGTCTGTATATCTCGCTCGAAAATGTCTTTCAAGCTGATGTTAGATAAATCTTTCCTTTTAATTAATGGCTGCCTATTATAGGAAATGCATATATCTTAGAATGCTGAGTTCATTAAACAATCGAATTTCTTACGTAAATTGGAAGACCATTGTGTAAACAGATTTTTCTACCTTGAAGATAACACTAGTAAATCCTAATTTAGAAGTAACATTTATCTCACATGAACAGCAAGTACATTTTAACTGTATAAGTACAGGAAATGTTCCACGGCCATTAAAGAAAGACTAGTGTTGTAAACTTTATCTATCACTGCAGATAAACTAAAAAAGATTCAGAACTAAGAAATCTATTACTTTTTCTCATCACGGACAGAATTTCATGTACTTTCTACACTAATTAATCTATATAATTAAATAGAACCAAAAATGTGTTTTAAAACTGCAGAGAAATCTTTCTTTACACTGTTCGTGAATTTACTCTTACTGAAAACGTATATAACACACCAATTTAGAAGTATTCTAAGTTTTATATCTTTCTCGCTTATTGCCATTTGACAGTGTTGGAATACCTTTCTAGCCAACTCCAAAACTGTGTTTTCACTCCTTACTAAACAGCAAAATTTAACTAAAAGTCTGGCATTCTTATTTGCAAATCTTACATTGTACATTGAACTGCTAAGAGTAACACATACAAAAAAGCATTGATATACATTGTTTCTATGCTGCAGATTGAAGGATCCACATTTTTTACATACTTACATGAAAAATCAACTGTTTTATTAGAAACTGTTTCATATGTATATTGCAAAGTCATTTTACATGTTTAATTCATACACCTTTTTATTGTGTTCATTATGTGTACAACCTTCTAAAGTGAGTATTGCAGGACATAGAAAAATCAGTGTGAAAACTATGAGAAACTGATTATTAATTTGACTTATTTCATTAGTGCAGAGAACATGTTTCAATACTGTGAATTCAACGCCTGTGTTATCAGAATCAAAGAAATCTTATCTCACATAGGCAGCAAGTACAATTTAAGTGCACATGTACTGCAAATGTTCCAGGGCCATTAGAAGAATCACTAGGTATATAAACTATTTAACACTACAGTTTAAATGAAGAGGATTCTAAACTAAGAAACCTATTGTTTCCTCTCATCATGAACAGAATTTTATGTACTTTTTACCCTAATTTTTCTACATAATTAAAGAGAACCACCAATGTGTTTTAAAACTGCAAAGAAATGTTAATCTACACTGTGTTATTTTACTCTTACTGTAAAACTTTATAACAAACTAACATCTACAAGATATGCTAACTTTAATGTGAGCTCATAAGTTTTGTAGCTTATTGCCATTTGGCTGTGCTAGAATAACTGTTTGAACAACTGCCAAAGAATGTGTTTAAACTGCGTACCTATAAGCAAAAATTTTACTGAGTCTAGCATTCTTACTTGAATATCTTACAGTGTACAGAGAACTGCGAAGAGTAACGTGTATAATGAATTTTGGAAATGCGTTGTTTCTATGCATCCGCTTGTCTGGTCCACGGGTTTTACATAAATATGTGCATCAAAACTTCAACTTCTCAGTTATCAGAAACTCATATTTCTATTGTAAAGTCTTTTTATATTTTCAACCCATGCACGTTTTATTTGTGTTCAGTATGTGTACAACATTCTGAGTGAGCATTGCAGGATATACAAAAATCAGAGTTAAAACTATGAGAAAAAGCATTTCTCAGTTTTTTTTTCTGATTTACTTATTTCACTCCATGTAATGTTATCAAGGTACATCCATTTTGTTATAAATGATCTGATGTCATTGTTTCTTATGGCTGAGTAGTATTCCATAGTATATATGTGCCATAGCTTTTTAATCCACTCGTCTTCTGAAGGACACTTGGTCTGGTTCCAGATCTTCGCTATTGTGAACAATGCTGCCACGAACATGGGGGCGCATTTCTTCTTTTCGAACAGTGCTAAGGTGTTCTTAGGGTATATTCCTAAGAGTGGAATAGCTGGGTCAAAAGGCAGTTTGATTTTTAATTTTTTGAGGAATCTCCAAACTCTTTTCCATAGTGGCTGTACCAGTTTGCATTGGCACCAGCAGTGCAGAAGGGTTCCCTTTTCTCCACAACCCCGCCAGCACTTATTCTGTGTTGTTTTGCTGATGAGTGCCATTCTGACTTGTGTGAGGTGATATCTCATTGTGGTTAACGGGTGGGGGGAGGGAAGGTTGGGTAGAATAGGAAGGAGGGGAGGGACACAGAGAAAACCAGATTGAAGGTGACAAAGTACAATTTGACTTTTGGTGATGGGTATGCAACACAATTGAATGATAAGATAACCTGGAGATGTTTCCATTGTACATATGTACCCTGATTTATTGGTGTCACCCCTTTAGAATTATTAATAATAAAATATATTTTAAAAACTAGGAGAAAATGATTATAATTTTAAATTATTTCATTAGAGCAGAGAACATCCTTCAATACTCTGAAAGCATTCTGTGCCAGTGTTAATGAGCACTGTCTAAAACAGCCACAGTATATAGGAGATCAACAGTGAAAGTCTCATTCCCTTGGTTAGCAAATGCAACAGCATCAAGCTGTATAGTGATGATACTACCTAATAAAGTTACAAAGTGTTCTGCTCATTAGAAGTAGCAGTGCTTGTCAGAATCTTCTTTTTCTTTACTGAATTAAAAATACTGTGTTTCATAACACAGTAATGCCAATTTAGCAATCACTGCTAACGTTATGTAACTGAACTTAATGGGGAGGTCCTTAGTTCTTTGAAATATAGTTCTGGGTGAAGTTTTGCGAAGATTATTTAATACTTCTATGATAAGCATATTCCATAACAGATGTTAATGCTTGGTTAAAAGTGTCATTTACCTTTTTCTTGTCTACGAGTTTGTGCTGAAATTAAATTTAAGTATTTTGAGCAAGCTGCACTCATATTTACACGTGGAATTACTTGTAATTTGACCTGAAGCATTTTTATTTATCTTGTCTGTACATCTCGCACAAAAATGTCTTTCAAGCTGATGTTAGATACAGCTTTCTTTTTAATTAATCGCTGCTTATTATAGGAAATGTACATGTCTTAGGATGCTGAGTTCATTAAACAATCGAATTGTTTACGTAAATTGGAAGACCATTGTGTAAAATGATTTTTCAACATTGAAGATAACACTCGTAAATCCTAATTTAGAAGTAACTTTTATTTCGCATGAACAGCAAGTACATTTTTACTGAATAAGTACAGGAAATGTTCCACAACCATTAAAGAAAGACTAGTGACGTAAACTTTATTTATCACTACAGTTAAAATAAAGGAGATTCTGAACTAAGAAATCTATTGCTTTTTCTCATCAAGGTCAGAATTTCAAATACTTTCTACGCTAATTATTCTACATAAATAAATAGAATTTCAATTGTGTTTTAAAAGTGCAGAGAATTCTTTCTCCACACTGTGCGTGAATTTATTCTTACTGAAAACCTATATAACACTCCAATTCAGAAGTATCATAAGTTTAATATCTTTCTCGCTTATTGCCATTTGACAGTGTTGGAATACCTTTCTAGCCAACTTCAAAAGTGTGTTTTCACTCCTTACTAAACAGCACAATGTAACTAAAAGTCTGGCAATCTTACTTAAAAATCTTACATTGTAAAGAGAACTGCTAAGAGCATCACATACAATAAAGCATAGAAATGCATTGTTTCTATGCTTCAGATTGAAGGATCCACGTTTTTCATATTTACATAAAAAATCAACTCTTTTATCAGAAACTGTTTCATATATCTATTGCAAAGTCATTTTCATGTTCAATTCATATACCTTTTTATTGCATTCATTATGAGTACAACCTTCTGAAGTGAGTATTGCAAGATATAGAAAAATCAGTGTTAAAACTATGAGAAAATGGTTATTAATTTGACTTATTACATTAGTGCAGAGAACATGCTTCAATACTGTGAACTCTACTCCTGTGTTATCAGAATCAAGGAACTCTTATTCCACGTAGGCAGCAAGTACAATTTAAGTGCACATGTACAGCAAATGTTCCAGGGCCATTAGAAGAAACACTAGTAATATAAACTTTTTAACACTACAGTTAAAATGAAGAGGATTCTAAACTAAGAAACCTATTGTTTCCTCTCATCATGAACAGAATTTCATGTACTTTTTACCCTAATTGGTGTACATAATTAAAGAAAACCACCAATGTGTTTTAAAACTGCAAAGAAATGTTAATCTACACTGTGTTATTTTACTCTTACTGTAAACCTTTATAACAAACTAAGATCTAGAAGATATGCTAACTTTAATGTGAGCTCATCAGTTTTGTAGCTTATTGCCATTTGGCAGTATTAAAATGACTGTTTGAACAACTGCCAAAGAATGTGTTTAAACTGCGTACCTATCAGCCCAAATTTTACTGCGTTTAGCATTCTTACTTGAAAATCTTATAGTGTACAGAGAACTGCGAAGAGTAATGTGTACAAAGAATTGTTGAAATGCGTTGTTTCTATGCATCCGATTGTCTGGTCCACGGTTTTTACATAGATATGTGCATCAAGACTTCAAGCTCTCAGTTACTAGAAACTCATATTTTTATTGGAAAGTCATTTTATATGTTCAACCCATGCACGTTTTTTTGTGTTCGGTATGTGTACAACATTCTGAGTGAACATGGCAGGATATACAAAAATACAGATATATCTACCTTGAAGATAACACTATTTAATCCTAATTTAGAATTAACTTTTTTCTAACATAAACAGCAAGTACAAGTTAACTGCGCAAGTACAGAAAATGTTCCAGGGCCATTATAAGAAAGACTAGAGATGTCAACTTTTTTTAATACTACGTTAAACTAAAGAAGATTCTTAACTGTGAAATCTATTGTTTTTTCTCATCAAGGAAAGAATTTCATGTACTTTTTCCCTAATTGATCTACATAATTAAATAAAACCGCAAATGTGTTTTTAAACTGCATATAAGTGTTTCTCTAAACTTTGTGTAATTTTGCTCTTACTGTAAAACTGTATATCAAAATAAGATCCAGAACATATCCTAAAATTTATTTGAGAACATCACTCTTTCTCACTTAATGTCATTTGACAATGTTAGAATAACTTTCTGGCCAACTGAAAAAGAGTTTTATTAAAACCTTACTAAACAGCACAAACTTAACTCCAAGTCTGTCTTTCTTACTTAAAAATCTTATAGTGTACAGAGAATAGAAAAGAGTAACACCTATAACAAAGCATTGAAATGCGTTCTTTGTATGCATCAGATTGAATAAAGGACGTGTTTTACATATTTACATGAAAAATCAACCTCTGTGTTATTTGAAATGGTTTTATATATCTATTGCAAAGTCACTTTCCATGCTCAATTCATACATGTTTCTTTGTGTTCAGTATGTGTACAACATTCTGAAGTAAGCATTGCAGGATATACAAAAATCAGTGTTAAAAGTATGAGGAAATGATTATTATTCTACCTTATTTCATTAGAAGGAAGAACTTGCTTCCAAACTCTGAATTCAACTTCTCTGTTATCAGAAACATGTAACTTACATTTCACATAGGCAGGAAGTACAATTTAACTGAACATGTAGAATAAATGTTCCAGGGCTCTTCCAAGAAACACAAGTTATATAAACTATTTAACTCTACAGTAAAACTAAAGGGGATTCTGAACTAAGAAACCTATTTTTTTTCTCTTATCATGAACAGAGCGTCATTTATTTTCTACACTAATTGATCTACCTAATTAAAGAGAACCACAAATGTGTATTAAAACAGCAAAGAAATGTTTCCTTATACTTTGTCTTATTTTACTCTTACTCTAAACCTGTATAACAAACTAAGATCAGGAAGATATCCAAACTTTAATGTGAGTTCATCAGTTTTTTAGATTATTGCCATTTGGCAGTGTTAGAATACCTTTTGAACAACTGCCAAAGAATGTGTTTAAACTGGTTAGTTAACAGCAGAAATTTTACTATGAGTTTAGCATTCTTACTTGAAAATCTTACATTCTACAAATAACTGCTAAGAGTAACACATACAATAAAGCATTGAAATGCGTTGTTTCTATGAATCAGATAGAATCATTCACGTTTTTTACATATTTACATGAAAAATCAAATCCGGTGTTTACAGAAACCGTTTCATATATCTATTGGAAAGTCATTTTACATGTTCCAATCATACACCGATTTTTGTGTTCATTATTTGTACAACGTTCTAAAGTGAGCATTGCAGGAAAAACAAAAATCGGTGTTAAAACTTTAAAAAATGATTATAATTTTAACTTATTTCATTAGGGCAAAAATCATGCTTCATTACTTTGAATGCATTTTGTGCCAAGGTTAGTTAGCACTGTCTAAAAGAGCCACAGTATATAGAAGTTGAACAGTGAATCTCTCATTCCTTGGTGAACAAATGCAACAGCATCACGATGTATACTTCCTATACTGCCTGATAAATTTACACACAGTTCCGCTCATTAGAAGTAGCAGTGCTTTTCTGAATCGTCTTTTTCTTTATTGAGTTAAAAATACTTTGTTTGATTACACAGTAATGCCAATTTAGCAACCCCTTCTAACGTTCGGTAACTGAACATAATGGGGAGGTACTTAGTTCTTTGAAATATAGTTCTTGGTGAAGTTGTGCGAACATTATTTTTTTTTTAATATATATTTTTTTTATTAATTCTAATGGGGTGACACCAATAAATCAGGGTACATATGTACAATGAAAACATCTCCAGGTTATCTTATCATTCAACCGTGTTGCATACCCATCACCAAAAGTCAAATTGTCCTCTGACACCTTCAATCTGGTTTACCCTGTGTCCCTTCCCTCCTCCCTATCCCTCCCTCTCCTCCCTCCCCCCACCCCATAACCACCAATCTCTTGTCCATATCTCTTATTCTCACTTTTATGTCCCACCTATGTATGAAATCATGCTGTTCTCAGTTTTTCTTTTTTTCTGGTTTACTTATTTCACTCCGTATAATGTTATCAAGGTACATCCATTTTGTTATAAATGATCCGATGTCATCGTTTCTTATGGCTGAGTAGTATTCCATAGTATATATGTACCATAACTTTTTAATCCACTCGTCTTCTGACGGACACTTGGGCTGGTTCCAGATCTTCGCTATTGTGAACAAAGCTGCCACGAACATGGGGGCGCATTTCTTCTTTTCGAACAGTGCTATGGTGTTCTTAGGGTATATTCCTAAAAGTGGAATAGCTGGGTCAAAAGGCAGTTCGATTTTTAATTTTCTGAGGAATCTCCAAACTGTTTTCCACAATGGCTGCACCAGTCTGCATTCCCACCAGCAGTGCAGGAGGGTTCCCTTTTCTCCACATCCTCGCCAGCACTTATTCTGTGTTGTTTTGCTGATGAGTGCCATTCTGACTGGTGTGAGGTGATATCTCATTGTGGTTTTAATTTGCATTTCTCTAATGATTAGTGATGTTGAGCATTTTTTCATATGCCTATTGGCCATCTGTATGTCTTCTTTGGAGAAATTTCTATTCATTTCTTTTGCCCATTTTTTGATTGGGTTGTTTGTCTTCCTGGTGTTGAGTTTTATAAGTTCTTTATAAATTTTAGTTATTAACCCCTTATCAGATGTGCTGTCAAATATGTTCTCCCATTGTGTGGTTTGTCTTTTTATTCTGTTCTTATTGGCTTTAGCTGTGCAAAAACTTTTTAGTTTGATATAGTCCCATTTGTTTATCTTGTCTTTTATTTCATTTGCCTGTGGAGATAAATCGGCAAATATACTGCTGCTACAGATGTCGGAGAGCTTGCTGCCTATGTTTTCTTCTAAGATGCTTATGGTTTCACGGCTTACATTTAAGTCTTTTGTCCATTTTGAGTTTGTTTTTGTGAATGGTGTAAGTTGATGGTCTAGTTTCATTTTTTTGCAGGTAGATGTCCAATTTTCCCAACACCATTTGTTAAAGAGGCTGTCTTTACTCCATTGTATGTTCTTTCCTCCTTTGTCAAATATCAGTTGTCCATAAAGCTGTGGGTTTATTTCTGGGTCCTCTGTTCTGTTCCATTGATCTATGTGCCTGTTTTTATGCCAGTACCAGGCTGTCTTGAGTATAATGGCCTTATAGTATACTTTGATATCTGGAAGAGTGATACCTCCTGCTTTGTTTTTTCTTTTTAGGATTGCTGAGGCTATTCGTGTTCTTTTTTGGTTCTATATAAATTTTTGGAATATGTTTTCTATATCTTTGAAGTATGTCATTGGTATTTTAATTGGTATTGCATTGAATTTATAAATTGCTTTGGGTAATATAGACATTTTAATGATGTTTATTCTTCCTAGCCATGAGCACGGTATATGCTTCCACTTGTTTGTATCTTCCTTGATTTCCTTTATCAATGTTTTATAATTTTCTGAGTACAAGTCCTTAACCTCCTTGGTTAAATTTACTCCTAGGTATTTTATTTTTTTGGCTGCAATAGTGAAGGGGATTGTTTCCTTAATTTCTTTTGCTGACAGTTCATTGCTTGTATATAGAAATGCCTCTGTTTTCTGCGTATTAATTTTATATCCTGCCACCTTGCTGAATTCATTTATAAGGTCCAGTAGTTTTTTGACTGAGACTTTAGGGTTTTCAATATACAATATCATATCATCTGCAAATAGTGACAGTTTTACTTCTTCTTTTCCAATTTGGATGCCTTTTATTTCTTCTTCTTGTCTGATTGCTGTAGCTAGGACTTCCAGAACTATGTTGAATAAGAGTGGTGAAAGTGGGCAACCCTGCCTGTTTCCTGATCTTAAAGGGATTGCTTTTAATCTTTGTCCATTTAGTATGATGTTTGCTGTGGGTTTGTCGTAGATGGCCTTTATCATGTTAAGGAATGTTCCTTGTATTCCCACTTTACTGAGAGTTTTGAGCATGAATGGGTGCTGGATTTTATCAAATGCCTTTTCTGCATCTATTGAAATTATCATGTGATTTTTGTCCTTCCTTTTGTTTATGTGGTGAATCACATTGATTGATTTGCGAATATTAAACCAGCCTTGCCTCTCTAGAATAAATCCCACTTGATCGTGGTGTATGATTTTTTTCATATATTGCTGGATCCGGTTGGCTAATATTTTGTTGAAAATTTTAGCGTCTAAATTCATCAGGGATATAGGCCTATAATTTTCTTTCTTTGTGCTGTCTTTGCCCGGTTTTGGGATCAGAATTATGCTCGCCTCGTAAAAGGAGTTTGGAAGTCTTCCTTCCTCTTGAATTTTTTGAAATAGCATGAGGAGGATAGGAGTTAGTTCTTCTTTGAATTTTTGATAGAATTCACTTGTGAAGCCATCAGGCCCAGGACTTTTCTTTTTTGGGAGTTTTTTGATAACTGTTTCGATCTCATTTGTTGTAATTGGTCTGTTTAGGTGTTCTGATTCTTCCAGATTGATTTTTGGAAGTTTATATGATTCAAGAAATTTGTCCATTTCATCTATATTGTCTAATTTTTTAGCATAGAGTTCTTCATAATATTTTCTTACAATGCTTTGTATTTCTGTTGTATCAGTTGTTATTTCTCCACTGTCCTTTTTAATTTTATTTATTTGAAAGCTCTCTCTTTTTTTCTTGGTGAGTCTAGTTAAAGCTTCATCAATCTTGTTTACCTTTTCAAAGAACCAGCTCCTGGTTTCATTGATCCTCTGTATTGTTTCCTTAGCCTCTATATCATTTATTTCTGCTCTGATCTTTATTATTTCCTTCCTTCTACTTGTCCTGGGTTTTATTTGTTGTTGTTTTTCTAGTTCTTTTAGCTGCATGGTCAGGTTGCTTATTTGAGCTTTTTGTAGCTTCCTATGATATGCCTGTAGTGCAATGAACTTCCCTCTCAGTACTGCTTTTGCTGTGTCCCATAAATTTTGAGTTGATGTATGCTCATTATCATTTGTTTCTAGAAACGTTTTTATTTCGTCTTTGATCTCATTGTTAATCCATTCATTATTTAATATCATGCTATTTAGTTTCCAAGTGTTTGAGTATTTTTCAGTTTTTCTTTTGTGGTTAATTTCTAGTTTCATGGCATTGTGATCAGAGAAAATGCTTGATATGATTTCAATCTTCTTGAATTTATTGAGATCATTTTTGTGTCCTAACATGTGGTCTATCCTAGAAAACGTACCGTGAGCGCTTGAGAAGAATGTATATTCTACTGCTTTAGGATGAAAAGTTCTGAAGATATCTATTAAATCAAGTTGATCTAGTGTCTCCTTTAAGTCTGCTGTTTCTTTATTGATTTTCTTTCTTGAGGATCTATCCAGTGTTGTTAGTGGGGTATTGAAATCCCCTACTATGATAGTATTGCTGTTAATCTCGTTCTTAATGTCCATCAAAGTCTGCTTTATGTATGTCAGGGCACCTATATTTGGTGCGTAGATATTTATAATAGTTATATCTTCCTGTTGAATTGTTCCCTTTATCATTATGTAGTGTCCTTCTTTATCTCTTACTATAGACTTTGGTTTAAAGTCCATTTTGTCAGATATAAGTACTGCTACCCCGGCTTTTTTTTCGTTTCCATTTGCATGAAATATTTTTTTCCATCCTTTTACCTTCAGCCTATGTGCATCTTTTGTTTTAAGGTGTGTCTCTTGTAGACAGCATATGTATGGGTCTTGTTTCTTTATCCATGCAGCTACCCTATGTCTTTTGATTGGATCATTTAATCCATTTACATTTACGGTTATTATTGATATGTAGTTGTTTATTGCCATTTTATTCTTTAAAGCTCTATTCTTTTTGTGCTATATTTTTTTCTCCCTTTGAACTGTTCACAACAGGCCCCGTAGTATCTCTTGCAGAATTGGTTTGGTTTTAATGTATTCCTTGAGGCTTTCTTTGTCCGGAAAGCTCTTTATTTCTCCTTCAATTTTAAACGTTAGTCTTGCTGGATAGAGTAGTCTTGGTTGTAGGTTCTTGTTCTGCATTACTTTGAATATATCTTGCCATTCCCTTCTGGCCTCAAGTGTTTCTGTTGAGAAGTCTGATGTCATCCTTATGGGGGCTCCTTTGTAGGTGATAGCCTTTTTTTCTCTAGCAGCTTTTAAGATTTTTTCTTTATCCATTAGCTTTGGTATTTTAACTATGATGTGTCTTGGTGTAGATCTTTTTGGGTTTCTCTTTAATGGAGTTCTGTGTGCTTCTTGAACGTGTGGAATGTTTCCCAGCCTTAATTTAGGGAAATTTTCTGCTATGATTTGATTGAACACAGTTTCCATTTCCTGTCCTCTCTCCTCTTCTTCAGGCACCCCTATGATGCGAATGTTGTTTCTCTTCATGTTGTCACAGAGCTCCCTTAGAGTTTCCTCACATTTTTTGAGTCTCTTTTCCTTTTTCTTCTCTGCTTCTGTGCCTTTGTTTATTGTGTCTTCTAACTCGCTTATTCGATCCTCAGCGTGATTCATCCTGCTTTTAATTCCTTCCATTGTGGTCTTCAGTTCTGATATTGTATTTGTCATTTCTGTCTGATTCTTTTTTATTATTTCAATTTCGTTTTTTATACTTGTTATCTCTTTATTTAGGTGTTCATAGTGACTATCCATTGTTGCTCTAATTTCTTTGAACATCCTAACTATCATTATTCTAAATTCTGCTTCTGGTAGTTTGGTTATATCTGGTTCATTCAGGTCCTTCTCTGGGAATTTCTCTTGATTCATTTGGTTTGCATTCCTCTGCCTGCCCATTTTATCTGTGTATAGGCAAGTTGTAGGCACTGGAGTCCAGTAGGTGTTCCCTTTGTGTTCTCTAGGTCTGGTCTGTCTGCAGGCCTGCCACTCCCTCTTCTGCTGCCTAGGGTGGTTGGGTGTGGGCGTTGCTAGTGACAGCCTACTTCGGCTGTTGCTGTGATTTCCACCTCTCCTCCGCTGGAGGGGCTGTCACTCAAGCCACAAGCCTTAGAACCAAGGGCAGAGGTGAGCACCTTTGCTCAGCTGCTGGACCAGCCCGTTTCCAGCAGATTTACGCCCAGCCCCCGCAGTCAGAGCCTGCTCGCCACAGTTTTGCGGGTTGTGCGGGGGTTTTGACGTGCTCTCAGCTATGAGCCTTTGCCCGTCCAGAGTTTAGCCCCGCCCTCGAGGCCGGGGCCCTCCTGCCTAGGGTCGCACACTGTGGTTTATTGGGCTGGGCGTGTTTGCTGGCGTTAGCTCAGCTGCTAGCTTCCGATCGACCAGGACTCTGCCACGCCCCCACGTTTGGCGCCAGCTCGCGCATGTAGGGTGGCCACCAGCCGGGGTTTCTTTAGCCGGGCGGGGCCAGTAGGGTGAGCTCAGCTGCAAAAGCGCTCACTTGCCGGGCGGGGCCGCGGAGACCGCTCGCGCGTCAGGCGGTGCCCGTAGCGCAGGCCCAGCCGCGGAAGCCAGGCGCCAGGCGGTGTCGGTCACACGGGCCCAGCCGCAGAAGCCGCCCGCGCGCAGCGCGCCTCCTCCCGCGCGGTCCCGGCCGAAGAAGCCACGCCGCCTCTCGCTGGGTCCCGGTGACCTCTCGCGCGGTCTTGGCCCCGGAAGCCGCTCGCGCCGGGCGCCGCCTCTCGCGGGGTCCCGGCGACCTCTCGCGCGGTCCCGGCCACAGAAGCCGTTCGCGCGCCGGGCGCAGCCTCTCGCGCGGTCCCGGCCGCAGAAGCCGCCTGCACGCAGGGCGCCTCCTCCCGCGCGGTCCCGGCCGAGGAAGTCGCGCCGCCTCTCGCGGGGTCCCGGCAACCTCTCACGCGGTCCCGGCCGCAGAAGCTGCTCACGCGCCGGGCGCAGCCTCTCGCGTGGTCCCGGCCGCGGAAGCCGCTGGTGCACTTGGGGCCAGTGGCGCCATCTCAGCCGCGGAAGCCGCTTTCGCACACAGAGGATTTCAACCCACCGCGGTTTCTCCTTTTGGGTGGGATTGGCAGCATGAGCTCAGCCCCGGTCCCCTCGCCCTTCCCTGGTCTTAGCCCCGTCCCTGTGGTCAGGGTTGGCCTACGCAGAGTCTTAGAGCCAATCTCTGCCCGTATTTTTCCCCCACAAGTGGGGTCACAGGCGGCCCGCAGCTGTCGCGCATCTACTCCGGCCTTGCTGGGCTAGACTGAGCGCACCACCTTCCGCCCACACCGACAGGACCGCTTTTCAGCGTCCTGCGGCCAACCGCCCCTCAGCAGCGTTTAGAGAGATGGCAGTGTCTTAAGTCTCCACACTGTAGGCTTGGGAGCTCCCTCCCTCCAAGCAGCTCCGCTCCAATTGCCGCGGTAGAGCCCGCCTGGCTAGTGTCCCGCCTCCCCTTGCTGGTGTTGCTAGTTCCAGGGGAAATATTTGTTTTCGATTAGGGAAATGACTTAGCCCAGGGGTCAGGATGGCTGCCCCTCAGAGTTCTCGTGCCTTCGGTCCAATCTCTGTTCCCGCTGCACTGTTCCTCTCCTCTGTCCCCGTTCCCCGGAGCCCCGGGTGCGTGGTTGTGAGAGAGGGTTTCTGCGCTGACCCTTTCAAAAGTTTCTTGGGTCCGAGAAGACTCTCTCTTTTTCACAAACAGTATCCTCTCTTGCTTCACATCTAAACACTGTCCATACTCCTCTTCTAGGCTCTGGGACTGCAGGCTGGGGCTTGGTTCCTGGGACCCAGGTCCCTCCCTCTCCGCCAACCTCTCCTCCCGCCCCGCGGGGCTCTCCGGGCTGCCGTTTGCTCCGGGGAGCTGGGCAGCCCTCTTCGCGGTTTCGCTATTCCTACCAGTCTCAATGTGGCTTCTGCAGTGTTCCTTGGTTGAAGAGTCCACTTATTTTAGTTCAAAGTTGGTTTATCCAGATGGTGGTTCTTAGAATTGAGCTATAATCCACTTTGGTTCTGGGAGTTGTAAGTTGGTACGTCCGCCTACTCCATCGCCATCTTGTGCCCCCCCGCGAACATTATTTTATACGTCTATGATGCGCATATTCCAGAACAGATGTTAATCCTTGGTTAAAAGTGTCATTTACCTTTTTTTGTATATGAGTTTGTGTAGAAATAAAATTTAAGTATTTTGAGCTAGCTGCACTCATTTTTACATGTGGAATTACTTGTAATTGGACCTGAAGCATTTATATTTATCTTGTCTGTATATCTCGCTCAAAAATGTCTTTCAAGGTGATGGCATTAATTAATCGCTGCTTATTATATGAAATGTACATGTCTCAGAATGCTGAGTTTATTAAACAATCAAATTCCTTACGTAAATTGGAAGACCATTGTGTAAACAGATATTTCTACCTTGAAGATAACACTAGTAAATCCTAATGTACAAGTAACTTTTATCTCATATAAACAGGAAGTACATTTTAACTGAATAAGTACAGGAAATGTTCCATGGCCATTAAAGAAAGACTAGTGATGTAAACTTTATTTATCAATACAGTTAAACTAAAGGAGATTCTGAAGTAAGAAAACTATTGTTTCCACTCATCATGGGCAGAATTTCATGTAATTACTGCCTAAATTGATCTACATAATTAAAGAGAACCCCAAGTGTGTTTTCAAACTGCAGAGAAATGTTTTTCTACAGTGTGTTATTTTACTCTAACTGTAAAATTGTATTTCAAAATATGATCCAGAAGATATCCTAAAATTAATGTGAGCTCATCACTATTTCTCGCTTATTGCAATTTGACAGTGTTAGAATACCTTTTTGTCAACTGCAAAATATTGTCTTTTAACTCCTTTCTAAACAGAGGAGGAGTATGAGGAGGAGGAAGAGGAGAAGGAGGAAATGACAGGGTGTCGAAAGTATATTGAGCAGTTATATCTCATCACCCATGATGCTCAGCAGACAGCGCAGAAACAGCATCGGCCAGAGACTGGCCCGAGAAGAAGGAGAATAAGAAAAAGGAGAAGTAGGAGGAGGAGAAGCAGGAGACGACAGGGTGTCGGAAGTACATTGAGCAGGTGTATCTCATCACTAATGTTGCTCAGCAGACAGCGCAGGAACAGAAGCGGACAGGGACCGACCGAAGAAGGAGGAGAAGAAGTAGGAGAAAAAGGAAGAGAAGGAGACAACGACAACAGGGTGTCAAAGGTACATTGAGAAGTTGTATCTCATCACCCATGTTGCTCAGCAAAAAGCGCAGGAAGAGCAGCGGCCAGAGTCTGGCCAGAGAAGCAGGAAAAAAAGGAGATGGAGGAGGAGGAGGAGGAGGAGGAGGAAGAGGAGGAGGAAAAGAAGTACGTGGAAGAGGAGAAAAAATAGATGACAGGGTGTCGGAAGTACATTGAGCAAGTGTATCTCATCACCCATGTTGCTCAGCAAATAGCGCAGGTACAGCAGGGGCCCGGGTTGACCAAAGAAAAAGGAGGAGAAGAGGGAGGAGGAGGAGGAGGAGGAGGAGGAGGAGCGATGACGACAGGAGGTCAAAAGTACATTGAGCAGTTGTATCTCATTACCCATGTTGCTCAGCAGACAGCCAGAAACAGCATTGGCCAAAGACCGGCTTGAGGAGAAGAAGGAGAAGGATGAGGAGGAGAAGGAGAAGCAGGAGATGACAGGTTTTCCGAAGTACATTTTGCAGGTGCATCTCATCAACCATGTTGCACAGCAAACAGAGCATAAATACCAGCAGCCAGAGACCGGCCGGAGAAGGAGGAGGAGGAGAAGGAGCAGTAGGAGAAGATGATGATGACAGAGTGTCAGAAGTGCATTGAGCAGGTGTATCTCATCACCCATGTTCTCATCAAACAGCGCAGGATCAGCAGCAGGGAGAGTCTGGCTGGAAGTGGAAGAGGAAGTGGAGGAAGAGAATGAGAGGGAGAGAAGACGACAGCATTTCGGAAGTACATTGAGCAGGTGTATCTCATCACCCATGTTACTCAGCAGACAGCCAGAAACAGCAGCGGCCAGAGACCAGCAAGAGGATGATGAGAAAACGAGGAGGAGGAGGAGGTGGAGGAGACGACAGTGTGCCGGAATTACATTGAGCGGTGTATCTCTTCACCCATGTTGCTCAGCAGACAGCGCAGGAACAGAAGCAGCCAGAAACCGACAAAAGGAGACAACAAAATGTCGGAAGTACATTGAGCAATTGTACCTCATTACCCATGTTGCTCAACAGACAGTGCAGGAACAGCAGCGGCCAAAAACCAAAAGAAGGAGAAGGAGGATGAGGAGGAGAAGGAGAAGGAGGAGGAGACAACAGGTTGACGGAAGTACATTGAGCAGGTGTACCTCATCACACTTGTAGCTCAAAAAACAGCGCAGGAACAGCAGAGGACATAGATCCTTTGGACTAACAGAAAGAAAAAGAGGAAAAGGAGGAGGAAAAGAAGAAGATGACGAGGACAGGGTTTCGGAAGTACATTGAGCAGGTGTATCTCATCACACAAGTGTCTCAGCAGACAGCGCAGGAACAGCAGTGGCCAGAGACCATCCGGCGAATGAGAAGGAGGAGAAGGAAATAAAAAGTTGGAGGAGACAACAAAGTGTCAGAAGTACATTGAGCATGTGTATCTCATCACCCATGTTGCTCAGGAGACAGCGCAGGAAAAGTAGCGGCCAGAGACTGGCTGGAGGAGGAGGAGGAGGAGGAGGAGGAGGAGGAGGAGAAATAGGAGAAAGAGGAGATGACAGCGTTTCAGAGATACATTGAGCAGGTGTATCTCATCACTCATGTTGCACAACAGACAGCGCAGGAACAGCAGCGGCCAACGATTGGCCAGAGAAGGAGCTGGAGGAGGAGGAGAAGGAGAAGGAGGAGAAAAAAAAATGAAAGGTTGTCAAAAGTACATTGAGCAGGTGTATCTCATCACCCATGTTGCTCAGCAGAGAGCGCAGTAACAGCAGCGGTCAAAGATTGGCTGGAGAAGGAGGAGAAGGAGGAGTATAAGGAGGAGGAGGAGGAGATGACAGGGTGTCAGAAGTACATTGAACTGGTGTATTTCATCACCCATGTTGCTCAGCATACAGCGCAGAAAGAGCAGCGGCCAGAGACCAACTGGAGAAAAAGGAGGAGGAGAAGGAGGAGAAAGAGGAGAAGGAGAAGAAGACTACAAGGTGTAGGAAGTACATTGATCAGGTGTATCACATCACCCATGAACTCAGCAGACAGCCCAAAAACAGCAGAGGCCAGAGACCGACCGGTGAAGGAGGAGGAGGAGGAGGAGGAGGAGAGGAGGAAAAGAAGACAGTGTGTCGGAAGTACATTGAGTAAGTGTATCTAATCTCCCATGTTGCTAAGCAGACAGCTCAGGTACGGCAGTGGCAAGAGTCCTTCCGGAGGAGGAGGATCATGAGGAGAAAAAAAAAGGAGAAGGAGGAAAAGATGACAACGACGACGACATGTTGTCAGAAGTACATTGAGCCAGTGTATCTAATCACCCATGATGCTCGGCACACAGAGCAGAAACATCAGCGGCCAGAGACAGGCCAGAGAAGTAGGAGGACGTGGAGGAGGAGGAGGAAATAAAAAAGGAGAAGGAGGATGAGAAAAAAGAAAGAAGAGGAAGAGGAGGAGGTGGAGGAGGAGGATGTGGAGATGACAGGGTGTCGCTAGTACATTGAGCAGGTGTATCTCATCACCCATGTAGCTCAGCAGACAGCAAAAAAAAAAAAAGCAGAGGCCAGAAACCGGCTGAAGCAGGAGAAAGAGGAGGTAAAGAAGGAGGAGACAAGGACAGTATGTAGGAAGTACATTGAGCCGGTGTATCTAATCACACATGTTGCTCAGCAAGCAGCGCAGGAACAGCTGTGGCCAGAGAATGGAAGGAGGCAGAGGAGAAGGAGGAAGAGATTACAGGGTGTTGGAAGTACATTGAGCAGGTGTATCTCATCACCCTTAAACTCAGCAGACAGCCCCAAAACAGCAGCGACCAGAGACCAGTCGGAGAAGGCCGAGGAGGAGGAGGAGGAGGAGGAGGAGGAGGAGGAGGAGGAGGAGGAGACGACAGAGTGTCAAAAGTACATTGAGCAACTGTATCTCATCAACCATGTTGCTAAGCAAACAGCTCAGAAACAGCAGTGGCAAGAGACCGGCCAGAGGAGGAGAAGGAGTAGGACGAAAAAAAGAAAAAGGAGGAGGAGGAGGAGGAGACAACGATGACTGGTTGTGAGAAGTACACTGAGTCGGTGTATCTCATCACCCATGAAGCTCGGCAGACAGTGCAGGAACAGCAGCGGCCAGAGTTTGGCTGGGGAAGAAGGAGGATGAGGAGAAGGAGAAGAAAAATAAGGAGGAGAAAGAGGAGGAGGAGGAGGGAAGAGGAAGAGGAGGAGAAAATAGAGAAGAAGGATGTTTAGAGGACAGGGTGTCTAAAGTAAATTGAGCACGTGTATCTCATCACACATGTTGCACAGCAAACAGCGCAGGATCAGCTTCCGCCAGAGACTGGCAGAAGGTAGAAAAAAAATAAAAGCAGAAGAAGAAAAAATAAAGGAGGAGGAGACAACAGGGTGTCGAAAGTACATTGAGCAGGTGTATTTCATCACCCATTTGCTCAGCAGACTACGAAGAAACAGTAGCGACCAGAGACTGGCTGGAGTAGGAGTAGGAGGAGGAGGAGGAGGAGGAGGAGGAGGAGGAGACGACGACAGGGTGCAGGAAGTACATTGAGCAGTTATATCTTATCACCCATGTTGCTAAGGAAACAGTGCAAGAACAGTAGCGGCCAGAGACCGGCAGGAGGAGGAGAAGGAGTAGGAAGAGGAGGAGGAGGAGGATACGACAAAGTGTCAGAAGTACTTTGAGAAGATGTATTTCATGACCCATATTCTCAGCAGACAGGGCAGGAACAGCAGTGGCCAGAGACGGGCCGGAGATGGAGAAGGAAGAGGAAAAGGAGGAAGAAAAAGAGAAGAAGGAGGAGGAGGAGGCAGGAAAAAGAGAAATAGGAGGAGGTGGAGAAGGAGGAGGAGAAGACGACAGGATGTCTGAAGTACATTGAGCAGGAGTATCTAATAACTTATGTATCTCATAAGTTATTACAGACAGTGCAAAAACAGCAGAGGCCAGACCGGCCAAAGAAAAAGGAGGAAGAGGAGGAGGAAGACGAGAAGGAGAAAGAAAATAGCCGACAACGACAGAGTTTTGGAAGTACATTAAGAAAATGTATCTCATCAGTCATGTTGCTCAACAGACAGCGCAGGAACATCAGCGGCCAGAGACTGGCCGGAGAAGGAGGAGGAGGAAGAGGAGGAGGAGACGACGACGACAGGGTGTCGGAAGTACATTTAGCCGGTGTACTTCATCACCCATGTTGCTCAGCAGACACCGCAGGAACAGCAGCAACCAGAGTACAGCCAGAAAAAAAGGAGAAGGAGGAGGAGAAGGAGGAGACGACAGGGTGCTGGATGTACATTGAGCAGGTGTATCTCATCACCCATGTAGCTAAGCAGCAAGCATAGGTAAAGCAGCGGCCAGATACCGGCCGGAGAAGGAAGAGAACCAGAAGAAGGAGAAGGAAAAAAAAGAAGGAAAAGGAGGAGGAGAAGGTAGGAGGAGGAGGAAAAGGAGGAGGCGGAAGGGGAGGAGGTGGAAACGACATGGTGTCGGAAGTACATTGAGCAGGTGTATCTCATCACCCACGTTGCTCAGCAGACAGCGCCGGAACAGAAGCGGCCAGAGACCAACCAGAGAAGGAAGAGGAGAAGAAGCAGGAGTAAGAGGAGGAGTATGAGAAGACGACTAGTTTTCGGAAGTACATTGAGCATGTGTATCACATAACCCGTGTTGCTCAGCAGACAGCGCAGAAACAGCAGCGTCCAGAGACCAAGCAAAAAAGGTGGAGAAAGAGGAGAAGGAGGAGGAGGAGGAGAAGGAGGAGAAGAACGACAGGGGTCGGAAGTACATTGAGGATGTGTATCTAATCACCCATTTGGTAACGAGACGGAGCAGAAAAAGCAGCACCCAGAAAACGGCAGGAGGAGAAGGAGGAGGTGGATGTGGAGGAGGAGAAGGAGGAGAAGGAGACGACAGGGTGTCGGAAGTACATTGAGCAGGTGTATCTCATTACCCATGTACTCAGCAGAAAGGGCAGGAACAGCAGCGGCCAGAAACCGGCAGGAGGAGAAGAAGGAGGAGGAGTAGGACTAGGAGGAGAAAAAGTATGAGATGACAGAGTGTCAGAAGTACATTTAGAAGGTGTATATCATCAATCATGTTACTTATCAGACAGCGCAGGAACAGCAGCGGCCAGAGATCGGCCGGAGTAGGAGGAGGAAGTGGAGAATGACAAGGAGAAGACAGAATGTCGGAAGTACATTGAGCAGGTGTATCATATCACTCATGTTGCTCAGCACAGTGCGAAGTAAGAGCAGCGGCCAGAGACCGCCCGGAGTAGAAGGAGGAGTAGGAGGAGAAGGAGGATACAACGACAGGGTGTTGGAAATACATTCAGCAGGTGTATCTAAACACCCATGTTGCTAAGCGGACAGCACAGAAACAGCTGCGGTCAGAGAACGGTAGGAGGAGGAGGAGGAGTAGAAGGAAGAGGAGAAGGAAGAGACGACAGGGTGTCGGTAATACTTTGAGAAGGTGTATCTCATCAGCCATGTATTCAGCATACAGTGAAGGAACAGCAATGGCCAGATTCCGGCCGGAGAAGAAGGAGGAGGGAGAGAAGGAGGAGGAGGAGGAAAAGGAGGTGGAGGAGGAGGAGTAGAAGACGACAGGGTGTCGGAAGTACATTGAGCAGGTGTATATTATCACTTATGTATTTCAGCAAACAGCGCAGGAACAGCAGCAGCCAGAGTCCGGCCGAAGATGGAGTAGAAGGAGGAAGAGAAGAAGGAGAAGGAAAAGGAGGAGGAGAAAGAGACGACGACGACAGGGTTTCGGAAGTACATTGACCATGTGAATCTCATCAACCATGATGTTCAGGAGACAGCGCAGGAACAGCAGTGGCAAAAGACCGGCCGAAGGAGGAATAAAATGAGAAGGAGGAGCAGACGACGAGGACAGGTTGTAGGTAAAACATTGAGCAGATGTATCTCATCACCCATGTTGCTCTGCAGACAGCGAAAGAACAGCAGCGGCAAGAAACCATTCAAAGAAGGAGGAAAAGGAGAAGAAGAAAGGGAAGGAGGAGGAAAAAAAGACGAGGAGGAGGAGGAGGAGGTAGGAGGAGAAAAAGAAGGAGGAGGTGGAATAGAAGGAGATGGAGTCGCCAGGGTGTCGGAAGTACATTGACATGGTGTATTTCACCACTCATGTTGCTCAGGATACAGCCCCAAAACAGCAGTGGCCAGAGACTGACCGGAGAAGAAGGAGGAGGAGGAGGAGGAGGAAGAGGAGTATAAAACGACGACGGCAGGGTGTCAAAAGTACATTGAACAAGTGTATCTCATCACACACGTTGCTCAGCAGACAGCGCAGGAACAGCAGCGGCCATAGACTGGCCGAAGGAGGAGGAGAAGGAGGAGGAGGAGGAAGAGGAGGAGGAGGAGGAGGAAAAAGAGACGATGAAGACAGGGTTTCGGAAGTACATTGAGCAGGAGTATCTTATCACCCATGTTGATCAGCAGACAGCGAAAAAACAGCAGCAGTCAGAGACCGTCCAAAGAAGGAGGAGGAGGAGGAGGAAGAGTAGGAGGAGGAAGAGTAGTAGGAGGAGATGACGACGACAGTGTGTCGGAAGTATATTGAGCAGGTGTACTTCATCACCCATGTTGCTCAGTAGACACTGCAGGAACAGCAGCAACCAGAGTCCAGCCAGAAAAAAAAAAAAAAGAAGGAGGAGGAGAAAGAGGAGATTACAGGGTGCCGGATGTACATTGCACAGGTGTATCTCATCACCTATGTAGCTAAGCAGCCAGCACAGGTAGAGCAGTGGCCAGATACCGGCCGGAGAAGGAGAAGAACGAGAAGAAGAAGAGGAAAAAAAAGGAGGAAAAGCAGGAGGAGAAGGTAGGAGGAGGAGTAAAAAAAGAAGGCGGAATGGGAGGAGGTGGAAACGACATGGTGTCGGAAGTACATTGAGCAGGTGTATCTCATCACCCATGTTGCTCAGCAGACAGCGCAGGAACAGCAGCGGCCAGAAACCAGCCGGAGAAGGAAAAGGAAGAGAAGCAGGAGAAAGAGGAGGAGTATGAGAAGACGACAAGTTTTTGGAAGTACATTGAGCATGTGTATCACAACACCCATGTTGCTAAGCAGACAGTGCAGGAACAACAGCAGCCAGAGAACGGATGGTGGAGGAGAAGGAGGAGGACGAGAAGGAGGAGGAGAAAAACACGACAGGGTGTCAGAAGTACATTGAGCAACTGTATCTCATCACCCATGTTGCTAAGCAGACAGCTCAGGAACAGCAGCGGCAAGTGACCGGCCAGAGAGGAGGAGGAGAAGGAGTACAGGAGGAGGAGGAGGAGGAGGAGGAAACGATGAAGAAAGGGTGTCAGAAGTACATTGAACCAGTGTATATCTTCACCCATAATGCTCGGCAGACAGCGCAGGAACAGCAGCGGCCAGAGACCAGCCAAAGAAATAGGAGGACGAGGAGGAGGAGAAGGAAAAAACGGAGGAGAAGGAGGAGGATGAGAAAGGAAGAAGAGGAGGAGGAGGAGGTGGAGGAGGAGAATGTGGAGACGACAGGGTGTTGGAAGTACATTGAGCACGTGTATCTCATTACCCATGTTGCTCAGCAAACAGCGCAGGATCAGCACCTGCCAGAGTCCAGCAGTAGGTGGATGAGAAAGAAAAAAAAAGAAAAAAGAAAAGGAGGAGGAGACAACAGGTATAGGAAGTACATTGAGCAGGTGTATCTCTTCCTCCATATACTCAGGAGACAGCGCAGAAACAGCAGCGGCCAGAGACCGGCGGGAGGAGGAGGAGGAGGAGGAGAAGGAGAAGGAAACGATGACTATAGGGTATCGGAAGTACATTGAGAAGGTGTATCTCATCACACATGTTGCTCAGCAGACAGCACAACAACAACAGCGGCCAGAGACCGGCCAGAGAAAAATGAAGAGGAGGTGGAGAAGGAGGAGGAGGAAAAGGAGGAGACGCAGGTGTCGGAAGTACAGTGAGAGGTGTATATCATCACCCATGTTGCTCAGAAGATAACGCAGGAACAGCAGCCTCCAGAATCCGGCCTGAGTAGGTGGAGGAGTAGGAGGAGGAGGAGAAGATGACGACAGGGTGTAGGAAGTACTTTGAACAGGTGTATTTAATCACCTATGTTGCTAAGCAGACAGCGCAAGAACAGCAGCGGCCAGAGACCGGCAGGAGATGGAAGAGGAAGAGGAAGAGGTGGAGGAAAAAGGGAAGAAATGAGAGGAGGCAGAAAAAAAAAGAAATAGGAGGAGGTTGAGAAGGAGGAGTAGAAGACGACAGGGAGTCTGAATACATTGAGCAGGTGTATCTAATCACTTATGTATCTCAGCTAACAGCGCATGAACTGCAGCAGTCAGAGACTGGCCGAAAAAGGAGAAGGAGGAAGAGGAGGAGTAGGACGAGGAGGAGAAGGAGGAGGAGGAGGAGGAGGAGGAGGAGGAGGAGGAGGAAGAGAAAAAATAGACGACGACCACAGGGTTGTGGAAGTACATTGAGCATGTGTATCTCATCAAACATGTTGCACAGCAGACAGCGCAGGAACATCAGCAGCCAGAGAAAGGCAGGAGGAGGAAGAGGAGGAAGAGGAGGAGGAGATGATGATGACAGGGTGTCGAAAGTACATTGAGCAGGTGTACTTCATCACCCATTTTGCTCAGCAGACACCGCAGGAACAGCAGCAACGAGAGTCCAGCCAGAAAAGAAGGAGAAGAAGGAGGAGGAGGAGGAGACGACAGGGTGCCAGAAGTGCATTGAACAGGTGTACCTAATCACCCATGAAGGTCCGCAGGCAACGCAGGAAGAGCAGCGGCCAGATACCGGGCAGAGAAGGAGAAGAATGAGGGGGAGGAGAAGGAAAACAAAAAGTAGGAGGAGGAGAAGGTAGGAAGAGGAGGAGAAGGAGGAGGAGCTGGAAGGGGAGGAAGAGACGACAGGGTGTCGGAAGTTGATTGAGCAGGTGTATCTCATCACCCATATTGCTCAGCAAACAGTGAAAGAACAGCAGAGGCCAGAGACTGGCCGGAAGCGGAGGAGGAGGAGGAGGAGGAGGAAGAGGATGAGGAGGAAATGACGACGACAGGGTGTCAGAAGTACATTGAGCTGGTGTATCTCATCACCCATGATTCTTGGCAGACAGTGCAGGAACAGCAGCGGCCAGAGACTGGCTGGAGAAGTAGGAGGACGAGGAGGAGGAGGAGAAAAAAAAGGAGGAGGAGCAGGAGTATGTGGAGACGACAGGGTGTTGAAAGTATATTGAGCAGGTGTATCTCATAACCCATGTTGCTCAGTATACAGTGCAAAAGCAGTAGCCGCCAGAAACTGGCCAAAGGAGAAGAAGCAGGAGGAGGAGGAGAAAAAGAAGGAGAAGTCAGGGTGTCAGAAGTTTATTTAGCAGATGTATCTCATCACCCATGTTGCTCAGCAGACAACGAAAAATACAGCAGAGGCCGGAGTCCTGCCAAAGGAGAAGGAAGAGGAGGAGGAGGAGGAGACAAAGACAGGTTGTCGGAAGTACATTGAGCCGGTGTATCTAATCACACATGTTGCTCAGCAATCAGCAGAGAAACATTAGCGGCCATAGACCAAAATGAGGAAGAGGAGGATACTACAGGGTATGCAAAGTACTTTGAGCAGGTGTATCTCATCACCTATGTTGCTCAGCATACAGCGCAGGAACAGCAGCCACCATAGACCGGATGGAGAAGGAGGTGGCGGAGCAGGTCGAAGAGGAGGAGGAGGAGCAGGAGGAGGAGGAGGAGAAGGAAGAGGAAGAGACGACGACGACAGGTTTTCAGAAGTTCATTGAACAGGTGTATCTCATCACCCATGTTGCTCAGCAGACAGCGCAGGAATAGCAGCAGCCAAATACCGGCCAAAGAAGGAGAAAGAGGAGAAAAAGGAGGAGAAAATGGAGGAGAGAAGATTACGTCAGGGTGTCAGAAGTACATTGAGCATGTGTATCCCATCACACATGTTGCTCTGCAGACAGTGCAGGAACATTAGCATACAGAAACTGCCCACAGAAGGAGGAGGAGGAGTAGGAGGAGTATAAGGAGGAGGAGGAGGAGGAGGAGACAACAGAGTGTCGGAAGTACATTAGGTAGGTGTATCTCATCACCCATGTTGCTTAGTAGAAAGCGCAGGTACAGCAGCGGCCAGAGACCGGCCTGAAGACGAGGCAAAGGAACAGGAGTAGAAGGAAAAAAAGGAGGAGGAGGAGGAGAAGAAGGTACAGAAAAGAGGAAAAGGAGGTGGTGGAAGAGAAGGAGGTTGAAATGAAAGGGTGTCGAAATTACATTGAGCAGGTGTATCTCATCACCCCTGTTGCTCAGCAAACTGCGAAGGAACAGCAGCAGCCAAAGACAGGCTGGAGAAGGAGGAGGAGTAGGAGGAGATGAAGCAGGAGAAGGAGGAGGACAAGACTACAGAGTGTTGGAAGTTCATTGAGCAGGTGTATTTCATTACCCATGTACTCAGCAGACAGAACAGGAACAGCGGCGGCCAGAGACCATCCGAAGGAGGACAAGGAAGAGGAGGAGGAGGAGGAGGAGGAGGAAACGACGACGAAATTGTGTCGAAAGTACATTGAGCAGGTTTAACTCATCACCCATGTTGCTCAGCAGACAGCGAAACAATAGCAGCGGCCAGAGCCCGGCCGGAAATGGAGGAAGAAGAGGAGGAGTTAGAGGAGGACGATGAGGAGACAAAAAAAACAATGAAGAGGATGAGGGACGAGGATGAGCAGAAAGAGGAGGTGAAGGAGGAGGAGGAGGAGACGACAGGGTTTCGGAAGTACATTGAGCAGGTGTATGTCATCACCTATGTTGCTCAGCAGTCAGCGCAGGAACAGGAGAGGACAGAGATCGGCTAGAGGAAGAGGGGGAGGAGAGTAGGAGGAGTAAGAGGAGGAGAAAAGGAAGAGATGACGAGGAAAGGTTTTCGGAAATACATAGAGCAGATGTATCTCATCACCCATGTTGCTCAGCAGACAGCGCAGGTACAGCAGAGGACAGTGACCGGCCGGAAGAGGAGGCAGAGAAAAGGAAGAGGAGAAGAAGAAGGTAGGAAAAGGAGGAGGAGGAGGTGGTGGAAGAGGAGGAGGTGGAAATGACAAGGTATGGGAATTACATTGAGCAGGTGTATCTCATCACTCATGTTGCTCAGCAGACTGCACAGGAACAGCAGCAGCCATAGACCGACCACAGAAAGAGAAGGAAGAGGAAGAGGAGAAGAAGGAGTAGGAGGAAACTACGACATGGTGTCGGAAGTACATTGAGCAGGTGTATCTCCTCACCCATGTTGTTACACAGACAGCGCAGAAACAACAGTGGTGAGAGACTGGCTGAAGGAGGAGGAGAAGGAGGAGAAGTAAAATAAAGAAGACTAAGGGTGTCGGAAGTACTCTGAGCCGGTGTATCTCATCACCCATGTTGCTCAGCAAACAGCGCAGGAACAGCAGCGGCCGGAGTCCGGCCATAGAAGGAGAGAAGGAAGAGAAGAAAAAGAAGGAAAAGGAGGAGAAGGAGGAGGAGGAGTTAGGAGGTTGAGGAGGAGGAAGAGGTGAAAGAGAAGAAGATGGAAACGACACATTTTCAGAAGTACATTGATCAGGTGTATCTCATCTCCCATGCTGCTCAGCAGAGAATGCAGGAACAGCAGCGGCCAAAGACCGGATGGAGGAGGAGGAGAAGGAGGCCGTGAAGAAGGAGAAGGTGGAGATGACCGGGTGTCGGAAGTATATTGACCAGGTGTATCTCATCACCCATATACTCAGCAGACAGCCCAAAAAAGACAGTGGCTAGAGACCGGACCGAGGAGAAGAAGGAGAAGGAGAAAAAGGAGAAGAAAAAGAAGGAGGAGGAGACGATGATGACAGGGTGTCAGAAGTACATTGAGCAGGTGTATCTCATCACACATTTTGCTCACCAGACAGCGAAAAAATAGCAGCGGCCAGAGACGGGTCGAAGGATGAGGAGGAGAAGAGAGAGGATAAGGAAAAAAAAAGGAGGATGAGGAGAAGGTAGGAGAAGGAAAAGGAGGAGAAGGTGGAATAGAAGGTGGTAGAGATGCCAGGGTTTCGGAAGTACATTGAGAAGGTGTATTTCATCACCCATGTTGCTCAGCAGACAGCGCAAAAAGAGCAGCGGCCAGAGACCGACCAAAGAAGAAGGAGGAGAAGGAAGAGGAGAAGGAGGAGGAGAAAGAAATGGCGAAAGGGTGTCAAAAGTACATTGAGCAGGTGTATCTCATCACCCATGTTTCTCAGCAGACAGTGCAGGAACAGCAGCTGCCAGAACCGCCAGGAAAAGAAAGAGGAGGAGGAGAAAGTGAAGGAGGAGGAGAAGGAAAAGGAGGAGAGGAGGTAAAAAAGTCGATTTATACAGGGTGACAAAAGTACATTGAGCAGGTGTATCTCTTCACCCATGTTGCTCAGCAGACAGCGCAGGAACAGCAGCGGCCAGAGATTGGTCAGAGGAGGAAGAGGAGAAGGAAGAAGAGAAGGAGATGGAGACGACGACCACATTTAAAAAGTATATTGAGCAGGTGTTTCTCATCTTTCATTTTTTCAGTAGACAGCACAGAATCAGCAGCGGCCAGAGACTGGCAGGAGTAGGAGGAGGAGGAGGAGAAAAGAGTGGTGGAGTAGGAGAGGGAGGAGGAGGAGGAGGAGGAGGAGGAGGAGGAAGAAGAGAAGGAAATGACAGGGTGTCAAAAGTACATTGAGTAGGTGTATCTCATCACGCATGTCTCAGCAGACAACGCAGAAACAGCAGTGGCCAGTGACTGGCCGGAGTATGAAAAGAAGAAAAAGGAGGAGGAGGAAAAGGAGGAAGAGGAGGAGACGACGATGACAGGGTGCCGAAAAAACATTAAGCAGGTGTATCTCATCACCCATGTTGCTCAGCCAACAGCATAAGAACAGCAGCGGCCGGAGAGCGGCAGGAGAAGGAGGAGGAGAGGGAAAAGGAGGAGGACGAGGAAGAGAAGACAAGGTTTCGGAAGTACGTTGAGCAGGTGTATCTCATCATCCATGTTGCTCATCAGACAGTGAAGAAACAACAGCGGCCAGAAACCGGCAGGAGGAGAGAAAGAAAGAGAAGGAAAAGGTGGAGAAGGAGGAGGAGGAGGAGGAGGAGACAACGTCAAGGTGTCAGAAGTACATTGAGCAGGTGTATCTCATCACCCATGATGCTCAGCAAACAGTGCAGGAACAGGAGTGGCCAGAGACCGGCAGGAGGAGGAGAAAGAAAAAGAGAAGTAGGAGGAGAATGAGGAAGAAGAGACGACAGGGTGTCAAAAGTACATTGAGCAGGTGTATCTCACCACCCATGTTGCTCAGGAGACATCGCAGGAACAGCAGTGGCTAGAGACTAGCTGGAAATAAAGGAGGAGGAGGAGGAAGAATTAAAGTGGAGGAGAGAAAAACAGCGTGTCGAAAGTACATTCAGCAGGTATATCTCACAACCCATGTTTCTCAGCAGACAGTGCAGGTACAGCACCGGCCAGAGACCAGCAGAAAGAAGAGGAGAAAGAGGAGAAGGAGGAGGAGACGACAGAGTATCGGAAGTACATTTAGCAGGTATATCTCATCATCCATGTTGCTCAGCAGACAGCGCAAAAACAGTAGCGGCCAGAGACTTGCAGGAGGAGAAAGAGGAGGAGGAGGAGGAGGAGGAAAAGAAAGAGGACGACGACCACAGGGTGTCGGAAGTACATTGAGAAGGTGTATCACATCACCCATGTTGCTCTGCAGACAGTACAGGAACAGCAGCGGCCAGAAATTGGCAGGAGGAGAAGAAGAAGGAGGAGCAAAAGGAGGAGGAGGAGGAGGAGCAAGAAAAGGAGACGACGACAGGGTGTTGGAAGTACATTAAGCAGGTGTATCTCATCACACATGATGCTCAGCAGACAGAGCAGGAATAAAAGAGGCCACAGACTGGCAGAAGGAGAAGGAGTAGAAGGAGGAAAAAAAGGAAGAAGAGGAGAAGACAAAATGGTGTCGGAACTACAATTAGCAGGTGTATCTCATGACCCATGTTGCTCAGGAGACAACGAAGAAAAGCTGCGGCCGGAGACTGGACTGAGAAAGAGGAGGAGAAGGAGAAGGAGGAGGAAACGACAGGGTGTCGGAAGTACATTGAGCAGGTGTACCTCATCACCAATGTTTCACAGCAAACAGCGCAGCAAAAGCAGTAGCCAGAAACCAGCCAGAAAAGGGGTACGAGAATGACAAGGAAAACGAGGAGAAGGAGGAGACGACGACAGGGTGTCGGAAGTACGTTGAGCAGGAGTATCTCATCACCCATGTTGCTCAGCAGACAGCGCAGGAACAGCAGCGGCCAGAGACTGGCCAGAAAAGGAGAAAAAGGATAACAAAGAGAAGGAGTAGGAGGAGCAGGAGGAGGAGACGAGATTGACAGAGTTTCCGAAGTAAATTAAGCAGGTGTAACTCATCACCCATTTTGCTCAGCAGACAGTGCAGAAACAGCAGCGGCCAGAAACCGGCAGAAGGAGGGGGAGAAGGGGGAGGAAAAGTAGGAGGAGGAGGAGAAGAAGGAGACAACGTCAAGGTGTCGGAAGTACATTGAGCACGTGTATCTCATCCCCCATGATGCTCAGCAAACAGTTCAGGAACAGCAGTGCCCAGAGAGCAGCAGGAGGAGGAGGAAGAAAAGGAGAAGGAGGAGGAGGAGTGGAAAGGACGACAGGGTGTCGAAAGTACATTGAGCTCGTGTATCTCATCACCCATATTGCTCAGAAGACAGCACAGGAACACCAGCGGCCAGAGACTGGACAGAGAGGAGGTGGAGGAGGAGTAGGAGGAAGAGGAGGAAAAGGCGACAGGGTGTCAGAAGAACATTATACAGGTGTATATCATCACCCATGTTGCTCTGCAAAGAGCTCAGAAACAGCAGCGGCCAGAGATTGGCCAAAAGAGAAGAAGAAGCAGGAACAGCAGGAGGAAAACGAGAAGGAAAAAAAGAGAAACTGGAGAATTAGGAGGATGAAGGAGGACATGGAGGAGGAGAAGAAGGAGGAGGAGGAGACGACAATGTGTCGGAAGTACATTGAGCAGGTGTATCTCCTCACCCATGTTGCTCAGAAGACAGCACAGGACCAGCAGCGGCCAGAGACCGGCCAGAGGAGGAGGAGGAGGAAAAAGAGGAGGAGAAGACAAAAGGAGGAGTAGACAAAGACTACAATCATTCAGAAGTACATTGAGCAGGTGTATCTTACCACCCATGTTGCTCAGCAGGCAGCGCAGGAACAGCAGGGAACAGAGATAGGCTGAAAACAGTGGAAAAGGAGGAGGAAAAGGAAGAGGAGGAGGAGACGACAGGGTGTCGAAAGCACATTGAGCAGGTGTATCTCATCACCCATGTTGCTCAGTACACAGCGCAGGAACACCAGCAACCAGAGACTGGACGGAGGAGGAGGTGGAGTAGGAGCAGGAGGAAGAGGAGGAGAAGTCAACAGGGTGTCAGAAGAACATTATGCAGGTGTATCTCATCACCCATGTTGCTCTGCAAAGAGCACAGAAACGGCAGCGGCCAGAGATTGGCCAAAAGAGAAGGAGAAGGAGCAGGAACAGCAGGAGGAAAACAAGAAGGAAAAAAAGAAAAAAGAGAAACTGGAGAATTAGGAGGATGAAGGAGGACGTGGAAGAGGAGAAGATGGAGGAGGAGGAGACAACACGGTGTCAGAAGTACATTGAGCAGGTGTATCTTACCACCCATGTTGCTGAGAAGACAGCGCAGGAACAGCAGCGGCCAGGGACTGGCCGGAGGAGGAGCAGGTAGAAAAGAAGAAGGACGAGGAGAAGGAGATGTCGACGAAAGGGTGTCGGAAGTACATTGAAAAGGTATATGTTATCACTGATGTTGATTAGCAGACAGCTCAGGAACAGCAGCGGCATGAGACTGGCAGGAAAAGAGGATGAGGAGAAGGAGGAGGTAGAGGCAAAGGAGGAGGAAGAGGAGGAGGAGGAGGAGGAGGAGGTGGAGGAGACGACAATGTGTCGGAAGTACATTGAGCAGGTGTATCTCCTCACCCATGTTGCTCAGAAGAGAGCACAGGACCAGCAGCGGCCAGAGACCAGCCAGAGGAGGAGGAGGAGGAAAAAGAGGAGGAGGAGACGACAGGGTGTCGGAAGTATATGGAGCAAGTGTAAGTCATCACACATGTTGCTCACCAGAGAGCGCAGAAACAGCAGGGGCCAGATACGGGCCAGAAGGAAAGAAGAAGGAGGAGCAGAAGGAGTAGGAAGAGGAGGACGATAAGGAGACAACAGGGAGTCGGAAGTATATTGAGCAGGTGTATCTCATCACCCATCATGCTCTGCAGACAGTGAAGGAACAGCAGCGGCCAGACACATGCCGGAAGAAAAAGAGGAGAAGCAGGATGATGATGATGAGAAGGAGATGACGACGACAGGGGGTCTGAGGTACATTGAGCAGGTGTATTTCATCACCCATCATGCTCAGCAGACAGCGAAGGAACAGCAGAGGCTAGGAACCAGCTGAAAATAAAGGAGGAGGAGGAAGAATTAAAGTGGAGGAGAGGACAACAGCGTGTCGAAAGTACATTCAGCAGGTATATCTCACAACCCATGTTTCTCAGCAGACAGTGCAGGTACAGCACCGGCCAGAGACCAGCAGAAAGAAGAGGAGAAAGAGGAGAAGGAGGAGGAGACGACAGGGTATCGGAAGTACATTTAGCAGGTATATCTCATCATCCATGTTGCTCAGCAGACAGCGCAAAAACAGTAGCGGCCAGAGACTTGCAGGAGGAGAAAGAGAAGGAGGAGGAGGAGGAGGAAAAGAAAGAGGACGACGACCACAGGGTGTCGGAAGTACATTGAGAAGGTGTATCACATCACCCATGTTGCTCTGCAGACAGTACAGGAACAGCAGCGGCCAGAAATTGGCAGGAGGAGAAGAAGAAGGAGGAGGAAAAGGAGGAGGAGAAGGAAAAGGAGGAGGAGGAGGAGGAGCAAGAAAAGGAGACGACGACAGGGTGTCGGAAGTACATTAAGCAGGTATATCCTATCACCCATATTGCTCAGCAGACAGCGCAGGAACAGCAGTGGCTAGAAACCCGCCGGAGTAGGGGCAGGAGGAGGAGAAGTAGGATTAGGAGGAGAAGACGACGACACGATGTCTGAATTACATTGAGCAGGTGTATCTAATCACCAATGTTGCTCATAAGACAGCGCAGAAAAAACAGCGAACAAAGTCTGGCCAGAGGAGAAGGAAGAGGAGGAAGAGATACAGGAGACAACGTCAAGGTTACGGAAGTACATTGAGCAGGAGTAACTCATCACTTATGTTGCTCAGAAGACTGCGCAGGAACAGCAGCGGCCAAACTCCGGTCGAAGGAGGAGGAGGAAAAGAAGGGGGAGGAGGAGGAGGAAGAAAAGGAGACTACGACAGGGTGTCAGAAGTACATAAAGCAGGTGTATCTCATCACACATGATGCTCAGCAGACAGCGCAGGAAGAAAGGTGGCCAGAGACCGGCAGAAGGAGGAGTAGAAGGAGGAGAAAAAGCAAGAAGAGGAGAAGACAAAATGGTGTTGGAACTACAATTAGCAGGCGTATCTCATGACCCATGTTGCTCAGGAGACAACGAAGAAAAGCTGCGGCCAGAGTCTGGCTGGAGAAAGAGGAGGAGAAGGAGGAGAAGGAGGAGGAAACGACAGGGTGTCGGAAGTACTTTGATCAGGTGTACCTCATCACCAATGTTTCACAGCAAACAGCACAGCAACAGCAGCGGCCAGAAACCAGCCAGAAAAGGGGTACGAGAATGACTAGGAAAACGAGGAGAAGGAGGAGACGACGACAGAGTGTCGGAAGTACGTTGAGCAGGAGTATCTCATCACCCATGTTGCTCTGCAGACAGCGCAGGAACGGCAGTGGCCAGAGACCGGGCAAAAAAGGAGAAGGAGGATAACAAAGAGAAGGAGTGGGAGCAGCAGGAGGAGGAGACAAGTTTGACAGAGTTTCCGAAGTACAATAAGCAGGTGTAACTCATCACCCATGTTGCTCAGCTGACAGTGCAGAAACAGCAGCGGCCAGAAACCGGCAGGAGGAGGGGGAGGAGGAGGAGGAAAAGTAGGAGGAGGAGGAGAAGAAGGAGACAACTTCAAGGTGTCGGAAGTACATTGAGCAGGTGTATCTCATCACCCATGATGCTCAGCAAACAGTTCAGAAACAGCCGTGGCCAGAGACCAGCAGGAGGAGGAGGAAGAAAAGGAAAAGGAGGAGGAGGAGTGTAAGGATGACAGGATGTCGAAAGTACATTGAGCAGGTGTATCTCACCACCCATGTTGCTCAGCAGACATCGCAGGAACAGCAGTGGCTAGAGACCGGCCGGAAGAGAAGGAGAAGGAAGAGGAGGAAACGACAGGGTGTCGAAAGTACATTGAGCAGGTGTATCTCATCACCCATGTTGCTCAGGACACAACGCAGGAACACCAGCGACGAGAGAGTGGACGGAGGATGAGGTGGTGTAGGAGCAGGAGGAAGAGGAGGAGAAGGCAACAGGGTGTTGGAAGAACATTATGCAGGTGTATCTCATCACCCATGTTGCTCTGCAAAGAGAGCAGAAACAGCAGCGGCCAGAGATTGGCCAAAGGAGGAGAAGAAGCAGGAACAGCAGGAGGAAAACGAGAAGGAAAATAAAAAAAAGAGAAACTGGAGAATTACGAGGATGAAGGAGGACGTGGAGGAGGAGAAGAAGGAGGAGGAGGAGACGACAATGTGTCGGAAGTACATTGAGCAGGTGTATCTCCTCACCCATGTTGCTCAGAAGACAGTGCAGGACCAGCAGCGGCCAGAGACCGGCCAGAGGAGAAGGAGGAGGAAAAAGAGGAGGAGAAGACAAAAGGAGGAGTAGACAAAGACTACAATCATTCAGAAGTACATTGAGCAGGTGTATCTTACCACCCATGTTGCTCAGAAGACAGCGCAGGAACAGCAGCGGCCAGGGACTGGCCAGAGGAGGAGCAGGTAGAGGAGAAGGAGGATGAGGAGAAAAAGACGACGATGAAAGGGTGTCGGAAGTACATTGAAAAGGTGTATGTTATCACTGATGTTGCTTAGCAGACAGCTCAGAAACAGCAGTGGCATGAGACCGGCCGGAAAAGGAGGATGAGGAGAAGGAGGAGGTAAAGGCGAAAGAGGAGGAGGAGGAGGAGGTGGAGGTCGAGGAGACGACAATGTGTCGAAAGTACAGTGAGCAGGTGTATCTCCTCACCCATGTTGCTCAGAAGACAGCGCAGGATCAGCAGTGGCCAGAGACTGGCCAGAGGAGGAGGAGGAGGAAAAAGAGGAGGAGGAGACAAAAGGAGGAGTAGACAAAGACTACAATCATTCAGAATTACATTGAGCAGGTGTATCTCATCACACATGTTGCTCAGCAGGCAGCGCAGGAACAGCAGCGACCAGAGGTTGGCTGAAAAATGTGAAAAAGGAGGAGGAAAAGGAAGAGGAGGAGGAGACGACAGGGTGTCGGTAGTATATTGAGCAATATATGTCATCACCCATGTTGCTCAGCAGAGAGCGCAGAAACAGCAGGGGCCAGATACAGGCCGGAAGGAAAGAAGGAGGAGGAGGAGAAGGAGGGGGACGAGGACGAGAGACGACAGGATGTTGGAAGTACATTGAGCAGGTGTATCTCATCACCCATGTTGCTCAGCAGATGGTGCAAGAAAAGCAGCGGTGAGAGACTGGCAGGAATTAAAGGAGGAGAAGGAAGAGGAGGAGAACGAGTAGGTGGTGGAGGAGGAGGAGGTGCTGGAGGAGACGACAAAGTGTCGGAAGTATATTGAGCAAATATATCTCATCACCCATGTTGCTCAGTAGACAGCGCAGGAACAGCAGCGACAAGAGACCAGCCAGAAAAGGAGGAGAAGGAAGAGGAGAAGACAACAGGGTGTCAGAAGTACATTGAGCAAATGTATCTCATCACCAATGTTTCTCAGGAGACAACGCAGGAACAGCAGCGACCAAAGACTGGCCGGAGCAGGAGGAGGAGGAGGAGGAGGAGGAGGAGGAGGAGGAGGAGGAGGAGAAATAGGAGGAGAAGACGACAGGGTGTCGGAAGTACATTAAGCAGGTGTATGTCATCAACCTTGTTGTTCAGCAGACAGAGCAGGAACAGCAGCGGCCAGAGACGGGCGGAAGAAAAAGAAGAGGAGTAGTAGGAGGAGAAGGAGTAGGAAGAGGAGGAGGATAAGGAGACGACGACAGGGGTTCGGAAGTATATTCAGCAGGTGTATCTCATCACCCATCATGCTCTGCAGACAGTGAAGGAACAGCAGCGGTCAGAGACAGGCCGGAAGAGAAAGAGGAGAAGCAGGATGATGATGATGTGGAGGAGATGATGAAGACAGGGGGTCTGAGGTACATTGAGCAGGTGTATCTCATCACGCAGGTTGCTCAGCAGAGAGCGCAGGAACAGCAGCGGCCAGAGACTTGCAGGAGGTGGAGGAGCAGAAGCACTGGCAGGAGGAGGAGGAGGAGGAGGAGGAGGAGGAGGAGGAGGAGGAGGAGGAGAAGGAGGAGGAAAATGTGGAAGAGGAGAATTAGGAGGATGAGGGAAGATGTGGAGTAGGAGGAGGAGGAGGTGGAGAAGAAGGAGACGTCAGGGAGTTGGACGTATATTGAGCAGGTGTATCTCATCACCCATGTTGCTTAGCAAACAGCGCAGGAAATGCAGCGACCAGAGACCGGCCGGAATAGCAGGAGATAAAAAAAGAAAAGGAGGAGAAGGAGGAGGATGAGACAACGATGACAAAGATTTGGAAGTACATTGAGCAGGTGTATCTCATCATGCCTGTTGCTCAGCAGACAGTGCAGGAACAGCAACGACAAGAGACCGGCCAAAGGAAGAGAAGGAAAAAGAGAACTATGAGGAGACGGATACGATGAAAGGATGTCGGAAATACATTGAGCAGGTGTACCTCATCACCTATCTTGCTCAGCAGACAGCGCAGGAATAGCAGCGGCCAGAGACCCGCAAAAAAAGGAAGAGGAGGATGATGAGGACCAGGAGGAGAAGACGACGACAGGGTGTCATAAGTATATTGAGCAGGTGTATCTCATCACCCAAGTTGCTCAGCAGACAACGCAGGAAAAGCAGCAGCCAGAGACCGGCCAGAGGAGAAGCAGGAGGATGAGGAGGAAGAGGAGAAAGAGACGACGATGACAGGTGACAGAAGTACATTGATCAGGTATATCTCATCACCCATGTTGCTCAGCAGACAGTGCAGGAAGAGCAGCGGGCATACACCAGCAGGAAGAGTAGGAGGAGGACAAAAAGGAGGAAGAAGTGTAGGAGGAAGAGGAGGAGGAGAAGGTGCAGGAGACGACAATGTGTCGGAAGTACATTGAGCAGATGTATCTCATCACCCATCTTGCTCAGCAGACAGCACAGAAACAGCAGCGACCAAAGACCAGCCAGTAGAGGAGGAGAAGAAAGAGGAGGAGACGACAGGGTGTCGGAAGTACATTGAGCAGGTGTATCTCATCTCACATGTTGTTCAGCATAAAGCGAAGGAACAGCAGCAGTAAGACACCTCCCAGAGGAGGAGGAGAAAAAGGAAGAGGAAGAGGCAGAAGAGGAGGAGGAGACGATGACGAAAAGTTATCAAAAGTACATTGAGCAGGTGTATGTCATCAACAATGTCGCTCAGCAGACAGAGCAGGAACAGCAGCAGCCAGAGACTGGCAGAAGAAAAAGAAGGAGGAGGAGTAGGAGGAGAAGGAGGAGGAAGAGGAGGAGGCAACAGGGTGTCGGAAGTACATTGACCAGGTGTATCTCATCACCCATGTTGCTAAAAAGACAGCGCAGAAACAGCAGGGGCCAGAGATCGGCAGAAATAGGAGGATGAAAAGGAGAAAAAGGAGGAAGAGGAGGAAACAACAGGAAGTCGGAAGTACATTGAGCAGGTGTATCTCATCACACATGTTGCTCAGCAGACAGCTCAGGAACAGCAGCGGCCGGACACCGCCCGGAGGAAGAGGATAAAGAGGAAGAGGAAGAGGCGGAAGAGGAGGAAGAGACAACGACGAAAAGTTGTTGAAAGTTAATTGAGCAGGTGTATCTCATCACCCATGTTGCTCAGCAGACAGGGCAAGAACAGCAGCGACCAATGACTGGCCAGAGGAGGAGGAGGAGGTGGAGGAAGAAGAGGAGAAGATGACAGGGTGTTGGAAGTACATTGAGCAGGTGTATGTCATAACCCATGTTGCTCAGCAGACAGCGCAGGAAAAGCAGCGGCCAGAGACGGGCAAGAGGGAAAGAAGGAGGAAGAGGAGGAAGAGGAGGAAGAGGAGTAGAACGAAGAGGAGCAGGAGACGACAACAGGATGTCGGAAGTACATTGAGCAGTTGTATCTCATCATCCATGTTGTTCAGCAGACAGCGCGAAAATTGCAGTGGCCAGAGACCTGGAGGGAAAAAGTGAGAAGGAGAAGGAGCAGGAAGAGAAGGAGGAGAAAAATGAGGAGGAGACGACGACGAGAATAATTCGGAAGTACATTGAGCAGGTGTATCTCATCACCCATGTTGCTCAGTGGACAGCGCAGGAACAGCAGCGACCAGAGACTGGCCGAAATAGGAAGAGAAGGAAAAGGAGGAGACGACAGGGTGTCAGAAGTACATTGAGCAGGTGTAGCTCATCACCCATGTTGCTCAGCAGATAGCACAGGAACAGCAGTGGCCAGAGATTGGCCGGAGAAGGAAGAGCAAAAGGAGAAGGAGGAGGAGAAGGAGAAAAAAGAGGAAGAGGAGGATTAGAATGATGAGGGAGGAAGTAGAGGAGGAGGAGGAGGAGAAGGAGGCGATGACGAGAAAAATTCGGAAGTACATTGAGCAGGTGTATCTCATCACCCATGTCTCTCAGCAACCAGCGAATAAACAGCAGCGGCCAGAGCTTGGCCAGATGAGGTGCAGGAGGAGGAGGGGGAGGAAGAGGAGAAAAAACGACGACGACAGGGTGTCGGAAGTACATTGAGCAGGTGTATCTCATCACCCATGTTGGTCAGCAGACAGCACAGGAACAGCAGCGATGAGAGACTGACAGGAAAAGGAGAAGGAGGAGTAGGAGGAGTAGAAAATGGAAAAGGAGGAGGAGGAGGTGGAGGAGACAAAAAAGTGTCGGAAGTATATTGAGCAGGTGTATCTCATCACCCATGTTGCTCAGCAGACAGAACAGTAACAGCAGCAGACAGAGACTGGCCGGAGGAGGAGGAGGAGGAGAAAAAAAAGGGGGATGAGAAAAAGGAGGAAGAGACGACAACGAGGGTATTCAGAAGTACATTGAGTAGGTGTATTTCATCACCCATGTTGCTTAGCGGACAGCACAGGAACAGCAGCGACCAGAGACTGGCCGGAAGAGGAGGAGAAGAAAGAGGAGGAGACGACAGCGTGTCGGAAGTACATTGAGCAGGTGTATCTCAAACCCTAGGAGCTCAGCAGAAAGCGCAGGAACAGCAGCGGTTAGAGATTGGTGGGAGGACGAGGAGCAAAAGCAGAAGCAGCAGGAGAAGGAGGAGGAGGAGGAGAAGGAAAAGGAGGAGAAAGAAAAAGAGGAAGAGAAGGATTTGGAGGATGAGGGAGGACATAGAGTAGGAGGAAAAGGAGGAGGAGTAGGTGACGACAGGGTGTCCGAAGTACATTGAGCAGGTGTATCTCATCACCCATGTTGTTCAACAGACAGCGCAGAAAGAGCAGCGGTCTGAGACTGGCCGGAGCAGGTGCCGGAGGAGGAGGAGAAGGATGAGGAGGAAGAGGAAACGATAGGGTGTCGGTAGTACATTGAGGAGGTGTATCCCCTCACCCATGTTGCTCATCAGACAGTGCAGGAACAGCAGCCGCGAGAGACCAGCAGGAAAAGGAGGAGGAGGAAAAGCAGAAGGAGGAGGAGGAGGAGGAAGAGGAGGAGGAGACGACGACATGTCGGAAATATATTGATCAGGTTTATCTCATCACACGAGTTGCTCAGGAGACAGCGAAGGAACACCAGCGACCAGAGACTGGACCGAGGAGGAGGTGGAGGAGGAGGAGGAGGAAGAAGAGGAGAAGACGACAGGGTGTTTGAAAGAACATTACGCAGGTGTATCTCATCACTCATGTTGCTCAGCAAAGAGCGCAGGAACAACAGCGGCCAGAGATTGGCCAAAGGAGAAGGAGAAGGAGCAGGAACAGGAGGAGGAAAACGAGAAGGAAAAAAAGAAAAAAGAGAAACTGGAGGATTAGGAGGATGAGGGAGGACGTGGAGGAGGAGAAGGAGGAGGAGCAGGAGACGACAAGGTGTCGGAAGTACATTGAGCAGGTGTGGAGGAGGAGGAGGAGGACGGGGAGGAGGAGGACGAGGAGACGACGACGACAGGGTGTCGGAAGAACATTGAGCAAGTTTATCTCATCACCCATGTTGCTCAGCAGACAGCGCAGGAATAGCAGCAGCCAGAGACCGCAGAAAAAGGAAGAGGAGGAGGAGGAAAAATAGAAGAAGGAGGAGAAAAAGAAGGAAAAGTAGGAGGAGGTGGAGTAGACGAAAGGGTGTCTGAAGTACATTAAGCAGGTGTATCTCATCACCCATGTTGCTCATGAGACAGCGCAGGAACCGCAGCGGCCTGAGACCGGCAGGGGGCAGAGGAGGAGGAGGACGGGGAGGACGAGGACGAGGAGACGACGACGACAGGGTGTTGAAAGTATATTGAGCAGGTGTATCTCATAACCCATGTTGCTCAGCTAACAGCGCAGGAACAGCAGCGGCCAGAAACCGGCCGGGGATTGAGTATAAGGAGGAGGAGAAGTAGGAGGAGGAGGAGAAGGAGGAGGAGGAGGAGAAGGAGGAGGATGTGGAGGAGGAGGAGGAGGAGGAGGAGGAGAGGATGATGACAGCAACTTTAAAGTACATTGAACAGGTTTATCTTATCACACATGTTGTTCACCAAACAGTACAGGAACAACAGTGGCCAGAGACCGACCAGAGAAGGAGTAAAAGGAGCAGGAGGAAAAGGAGGATTAGGAGGAGGAGAAGAAGACGATGACAAGGGTTCGAAAGTACATTGAGCAGGTGAATCTAATCACCAATGTTACTCAGTAGACAGTGCTGAAACAGTAGCGGTCAGAGACTGGCGAAAGTAGGAAGATAAGGAGGAGGAAGAGGAGGAGATGAAGGAGGTGACGACAACGACAGGGTGTCAGAAGTACATTGAGCAGGTGTATCTCATCACACATGTTGCTCAGAAGACAGCGCAGGAACAGCAGCGACCAGAGACTGGCCAGAAGAGGAGGAGAAGGAGGAGGAGGAGGAGGAGGAGGAGGAGGAAAGGAAAAAAAAAGAGAAGACGACGGGGTGTCGGAAGTACATTGAGCAGGTGTATCTCATCATCCATGTTGTTCAGCAGACAGCGCTGGAACAACAGTGGCCAGAGACCCGTCGAAGGTGGAGCAGAAAAACGATGAGAAGGAAGAGGAGAAAGAGACAAAGGCAGGGTTTCTGAAGTACATTGAGCAGGTGTATCTCATCACCCATGTACTCAGCTGACAGCGAAGGAACAGCCCTGGCCACAGATTGTCAGGAAAAAACGAAAAAAGAGGAAAATGAGGAGGAGGAGGAGGAGGAGGAGGAGATTACAGGGTGTCCGAAGTTCATTTTGCAGGAGTATCTCATCACCCATGTTGCTGAGATGACTGCTCAGGAACAGCAGCGGCCAAAGATCGGCCATAGGAGGAGGAGGACGAGTAGCAGGAGGAGGAGCAAATAAAGGAGGAGACGACAGGGTGTCAAAAGTACATTGAGCAGGTGTATCTCATCACCGATGTTGTTCAGCAGACAGCGCAGGAAAAGCAGGAGCCAGAGACCAGCCAAAGAAGGAGGACAAGGAGGAGGATGAAATGACAGGGTGTCGGAAGTACATTGAGCAGTTGTATCTCATCACCCATGTTGCTCAGCAAACAGCGCAGGAACAGCAGCGGCCAAAGACCGGCCAAAGAAAGAGAAGAAAAAGCACAAGAAGTAGGAGGAGGAGGAGGAGGAGGAGGAGGAGGAGGAGGATAAAACGACGACAGGGTGTCGTAAGTACATTGAGCCGGTGTATCTCATCACCAGTGTTGCTCATCTGACAGCGCAGAAACAGTAGCGGCCAGAAACCGGCCGAAGGAGGAAGAGGAGGAGGAGAAGGAGAAATAGGAGGAGACAACAGGGTGTTGTAAGTACATTGACCAGGTGTATCTCATCACCCATGTTGCTAAAAAGACAGCGCAAAAACAGCAGCAGCCAGATATCGGCAGAAATAGGAGGATGAAAAGGAGAAAAAGGAGGAAGAGGAGAAGACAACAAGAAGTCGGAAGTACATTGAGAAGGTGTACCTCATCACACATGTTGCTCAGCAGACAGCTCAGGAATAGCAGTGGCCGTACACAGCCCAGAGGAAGAGGAGAAAGAGGGAGAGGAAGAGGCGGAAGAGGAGGAGGAGACAACAACGAAAAGTTGTCGAAAGTTAATTGAGCAGGTGTATCTCATCACCCATGTTGCTCAGCAGACAGGGCAAGAACAGCAGCGACCAATGACTGGCCAGAGGAGCAGGAGAAGGAGGAGGAGGAAGAAGAGGAGAAGACGACATGGTGTCAGAAGTACATTGAGCAGGTGTATGTCATAACCCATGTTGCTCAGCAGACAGCGAAGGAAATGCAGCGGCCAGAGACCGGACGAAATAGGAAGAGAAGGAAAAGGAGGAGACGACAGGGTGTCGGAAGTACATTGAGCAGGTGTAGCTCATCACCCATGTTGCTCAGCAGATAGTGCAGGATCAGCAGTGGCCAGAGATTCGCCGGAGAAGGAAGAGCGAAAGCAGGAGCAGCAAAAAGAGAAGGAGGAAGAGAAGGAGAAAAAAGATGAAGAGGAGGATTAGGATGATGAGGGAGGATGTAGAGGAGGAGCAGGAGGAGAAGGAGGCGACGACGAGAAAAATTCAGAAGTACATTGAGCAGGTGTATTTCATCACCCATGTTGCTCAGCAGACAGTGCAGGAACAGCAGACGCGAGAGACCAGAAGGAAAAGGAGGAGGAGGAAAAGCAGAAGGAGGAGGAAGAGGAGGAGGAGAAGAAGTTGGAGAAGACAACGAAGTGTTCGAAATACATTGATCAGGTTTATCTCATCACCCGTGTTGCTCAGCAGACAGCTCAAGAACAGCAGCTGACAGAGACTGGCCGGAGGAGGAGGAGAAGAAAAAGGAAGAGGAGACAACAATGAGAAGGATTCGAAAGTACATTCAGCACGTGTATCTCATCTCACATGTTGCTCAGCAGACAGCGCAGGAACAGCAACGACCAGAGACTGGCCAGAGGAGGAGGAGGAGGAGAATGAGGAGGAAGAGGAGGAGAAGACGACAGGCTGTCGGAAGTACATTGAGCAGGTGTATGTCATCAACCATGTCGCTCAGCAGACAACGCAAAAACAGCAGCGGGCAGAGACCGGCCAGAGGACAAGGAGGAGAAGAAGGATGATGATGAGGAGGAGGAGAAGACGACGACAGGGGGTCTGAAGTACATTGAGCAGGTGTACTTCACCACCCATATTGCTCAGGAGAGAGCATGAACAGCAGTGGCCAGAGATTGGCTGGAGGAGGAGGAGCAGGAGCAGGAGATGAAGAAGGAGGAGGTGGAGGAGGAAACAAAAGAGGAAGAGGAGGATTAGGAGGATGAGGGAGGAAGTGGAGGAGAAGGAGAAGTTGGAGGAGGAGGAGACCACAGGGTGTCGGAAGTACATTGAGCAGGTGTATCTCATCACCCATGTTGATCAGCAGACAGGGCAGTAACTGCAGCGGCCAGAGACCGGCCATAGGAAGTGAAGGAGTAGGAGGAGGATGAGGAGAAGATGACGACGACGGGGTGTCGGAATTACATTGAGCAGGTGTATCTAATCACTCATGTTGCTCAGCAAACAGCGCAGGAACAGCAGCGACCAGAGACCGGCTAGAAGAGGAGTAGGAGAAGGAGGAGGTGGAGGAGGAGGAGGAGGAGGAGGAGGAGGAGAAGGAGAAGGAAAGGAAAAAAAAAAGAGAAGACTACAGGGTGTCGAAAGTACATTGAATAGGTGTATCTCATCATCCATGTTGCTCAGCAGACAGCGCTGGAACAACAGCAGCCAGAGACCCGTCGGAGGAGGAGCAGAAAAAGGATGAGGAGGAGGAGGAGGAGAAGGAGACAAAGACAGGGTTTCTGAAGTACATTGAGCAGGTGTATCTCATCACCCATGTACTCAGCAGACAGCGTAGGAACAGCCCCGTCCACAGATTGTCAGGAAAAAAAAAGAGGAAAATGAGGAGGAGAAGGAGGAGGAGGAGGAGGAGGAGGAGACGACAGGATGCCCTAAGTTCATTTTGCAGGAGTATCTCATCACCTATGTTGCTGAGAAGACCACTCAGGAACAGCAGCGGCCAAAGATCGGCCGTAGGAAGAGGAGGACAAGTAGCAGGAGGAGGAAGAAATAAAGGAGGAGATGACAGGGTGTCAAAAGTACATTGAGCAGGTGTATCTCATCACCAAGGTTGCTCATCTGACAGCGCAGGAACAGTAGTGGCCAGAAACCGGCCGGAGGAGGAGGAGGAATAGGAGGAGGCAAAGAAAAAGGAGGAGGATGAGGAGAAGACGACAGGGTGTCAGAAGTACATTGAGCAGGTGTATCTCATCACCATGTTTCTAGGAAGACAGCGCAGAAACAGCAGCGGCCAAGATGGCAGGAGGAGGAGAAAAAAAGGAGGAAAAGGAGGAAGAGGAGGAGACGACAACAGGGTGTCGTAAGTACATTGAGCAGGTGTATCTCATCATCCATGTTGCTCATAAGACAGTGCAGGAACAGCAGCGGCTAGAGACTGGACAGGAAAAGAGGAGTAGAAGGTGGATGAGGAGGAGGACGAGGATGAGGAGGAGGAGATGACAACAGAGTATTGGAAGTACATTGAGCAGGTGCATATTATCACCCATGTTGCTCAGCAGACAGCGCAGGAACAGCAGCGGCCAAAGACTGGCCGGAGAAGTAGAAGAAGGAGGAGAATAAGGAGGAGGAGGAGTAGGAGGATGACAATGAGGAGGAGGAGGAGGAGACGACAGGGTGTCGGAAGTACATTGAGCAGCTGTATCTCAGCACCCATGTTGGACAGCAGACAACTCAGGAACAGCAGCGTCCAGAGACTGGCCAGAGGAGGAGGAGGAGGAGGAGGAGGAGGAGGAAGAGACGACAGGGTTTCGGAAGTACATTGAGCAGGTGAACCTCATCATCCATGTTGCTCAGCGGACAGCACAGGAACAACAGCGGCCAGAGCCCGTCCTTTAAAGGAGAAGGAAGAGGATGATGAGGTGGAGGAGGAGTAGACGACGACAACAGCGTGTGGAGAGTACATTGAACAGGTTTATCTCACCACCCTTGTTGCTCAGCAGACAGCGCAGAGACAGCACCTGCCAGAGACCGGCCAGAGGAGGAGGAGGAGGAGAAGAAGGAAGAGGAGCAGGAGGAGGAGAAGGAAAAGGAGATGACGACAGGGTGTCAGAATTATATTGAGCCTGTGTATCTTATCACCCATGTTGCTCAGCAGACAGCGCAGAAACAGCAGCAGACAGAGACCGAAGGGATGAGGAGGAGAAGTAGCAGGAGGAGGAGACGACTCCAGGGAGTCGGAAATACATTGAGCATGTGTATCGCATCACGCATGATGCTCAGCACACAGCTCACGAACAGCAGCGGCCAGAGACCGCTAGGAAAAGGAGAAAGAGTTGGAGGACGAGAAGTAGGAGGAGGAAGAGACTACAGGGTTTCGGAAGTACATTGAGCAGGTGTATCTTATCATCCATGTTGCTCAGCAGACAGCGCAGGAACAGCAGCGGCCAGAGACAGACAGTTGGAGGAGGAGGAGGAGGAGGAGGAGAAGAAGGAGAAGACGACAGGGTGTCGGTAATACATTGAACAGGTGTATCTCATCACCCATGTTGTTTAGCAGACAGCGCAGGAACATCAGCGTACAGAGACTGGTCAGAGGAGGAGAAGGAGGAGAAAGAGGAGGAGGAACAGTCCACTACAGGGTGTCGGAAGTACATTGAGCAGGTGTATGTCATCACCCGTGTTGCTCAGCAGACAGCGCAGGAACAGCAGAGGCCAGAGACCGGGAGGGAAAATAGAAGAAGGAGGAGGAGTAGGAGGAGGAAGGGAAGAAAATTAGGAGACGACAGGGTATCGGAAGTACATTGAGCAGTTGTAAGTCATCAGCCATGTTTTTCAGCAGACAGTACAGAAATAGCAGCGGCCAGAGACTGTCAGGAAAAGGAGAAGAAGGAAGAGGAGGAGGAGGAGGAAGAGGTGGAGGAGAAGGAGGAGGTGGAGGAGACGACGGAGTGTCGAAAATATATTGTGCAGGTGTATCTCATAACCCATGTTGCTCAGCAGAGAGCGCAGGAACAGCAGCGACCAAAGACCAGCCGAAATAAAATGAGGAGGAGCAGGAGAAGAAGGAGGAAAAGATTTAGACGACAGGGTTTTGGAAGTATATTGGGCAGGTGTATCTCATCACCCATGTTTTTCAGTAGACAGTGCAGGAACAGCAGTGGCCATAGACTGGCCGGGGGAAGAGGAGGAGAAGGAGAAGGAGTGGGAGAAGGAGGAGGAAGAAAAGGAAGAGAAGACAGAGTGTCGGAAGTACATTGAGCAGGTGTAAGTCATCACCCATGTTGCTCAGCAGACAGCGCAGGAAGAACAGCGGCCAAATATGGGCCGGAGGGAAAGGATGAGGAGAAAAAGAAAGAGGAGGAGGAGGAGGAAGATAAGGTGGAGAAGAAGGAAACGACATGGTGTCAAAAGTACATTGAGCAGGTGTATCTCATCACCCAAGTTGCTCAGCAGACAGCGCAGGAACAGCAGTGGCCAGAGTAGGAGCAGGACAAAAAAGAGAAGGAGGAGGTAAAAAAGGAGAGGAAGAAGAAGACAGGGTGTTGGAAGTACATTGAGCACGTGTAACTCATCACCCATGTTCCTCAGCACACAAGGCAGAAACAGCAGCGATCAGAGACTGGCCAGAAGAAGAGGAGGAGGAGAAAGAAGAGGAGGCGGATGAGGAGGAAAAGACGGCGATGAAAAGTTGTCGAAAGTACATTGAGCAGGTGTATCTCATCCCCCATGTTCCTCGGAAGATAGCGCAGGAACAGCAGCAACCAGAGACTGGCCTGAGGAGGAGGAGGAGGAGGATAAGGAGACGACAGGGTGTTGGAAGTACATTGAGAAAGTGTATGTCATCACCCATGTTGCACAGCAGACTCCGCAGAAAAAGCAGTGGCCAGACCAGCAGGAAAAGCAGGAGGAGGAGGAGGAAAAGGAAGAGAAGGAGGAGGAGAAGATGACAGGGTGTCGGAAGTACATTGAGCGGTGTATCTCATCACCCATGTTGCTCAGCATACGGTGCAGAAACATCTGCGGCCAGACCAGCCAGAGGTGAACGAGAACGAGGAGGTGGAGAAGGATGAAAAAAAGGAGGAGGAGACGGCGAAAAGGTGTCAAAAGTATATTAGGCAGGTGTATCTCATCACTCAAGTTGTTCAGTAGACAGCGCAGGAACAGCAGCGGCCATAGACTGGCCGGCTGAGGAGGAAAAGGAGGAGGAGGAGGAAAAGGAGAAGGAGGAGGAGACAACAGGGTGTCAGAAATACATTGAGCAGCTGTATCACATCAACCGTGTTGCTCTGAAAACAGCGCATTAACAGCAGTGGCCAGAGACTGGCCGGAGAAGGAGGAGTAAAAGAAAAAGAAGGAGGAGGAGACGATGAAGACAGGGTGTCGGAAGTACATTGAGTAGGTGTATCTTATCACCCATGTTGCTCAGCAGACAGCTCAGGAACAGCAGCGGCCGGACACCGCCCAGAGGAAGAGAAAAAGAAGGAGGAGGATGTGGATGACGAAAAGGAGGATGAAGAGGAGTAGGAGGAGGAGGGAAGAAGAGGAGAAAAAGGGGAAGGTGGAGGAGGAGGAAAAGGAGACAGCAGGTCGTCTGAAGTAAATTGAGCAGGTGTATCTCATCACCCAAATTGCTCAGCAGACACTGTAGGAAGAGCAGCGACCAGAGACCGGTTTAAAAAAAAAAGGAGGAGGGGGAAGAGGAGGAGAAGAAGGAGAAGAAAGAGGAAGATGACGAGGAGACGATATTGTGCTGGAAGTACATTGAGCACGTGGATCTCATTGCACATGTTGCTCAGCAAACAGTGCAGGAACAGAAGCAGCCAAAGACCGGCAGGAAAAAGAGAAGGAGGAAGAGGAAAAGAAGGAGGAGACGACAGGGTTTCGGAAGTACATTGAGCTGGTGTATCTAATTACACATGTTGCTCAGCAGACAGCGCAGGAACAACAGTGGCCAGAGACTCGCAGGAGGAGAGAAAAAAGGAGGAGGGAAAGGAGGATTAGGAGATGACAGGGTGTCAGAAAAACATTAAGCAGGTGTATCTCATCACCAATGTACTCAGCAGACAGCACAGGAACAGCAGCGGCCAGAGACCAGACAGAAGAGGAAGAGGAGGGGGAGAAGGAAGAGGAGGAGAAGGAGGAGGAAACGACGACAACAGGGTGACGAAAGTACATTCAGCAGGTGTATCTCATCACCCATGTTGCTCAGCAGACAACGCAGAAACAGCAGCAGCAAAAGACTGGCCGGAGGAGGAGGAGGACTAGAAGGAGGAGAAAAAAAAAGGAGAAGGAAGATGAGGCGGGAAGAAGAGGAGGAGGCGGAAAAGGTGGAGAAGGAGGAGGAGGTGAGGACAGGGTGTCGGAGGTACATTGAGCAGGAGTATCTCATCACTCATGTTGCTCAGCGGACAGCACAAGAACAGCAGCGGCCAGAGACCGGCCGGAAGAGGAAAAGGAGGAGAAAGAGAAGGAGGAGGAGTAGAAGGAAAAGATGATGAAGACAAGGTTTCGAAAGTACATTGAGCAGGTGTATGTTATCAATCATGTTGCTCAGCAGACAGCGCAGAAACAGCAGCGGCCAGAGAACGGCTGGAGGAAAAGTAGGAGGAGGAAGAGCAGGAGGAGGAGGAGGAGGAGAAGTCAACAGGGTGTCACAAGTACATTGATCAGGTGTATCTCATCACCCATGTTTCTCAGCAGAAAGCGCTGAAACAACAGTGACCAGAAACCGGCCGGAGGAGGAAAAGGAGGAGGACGATGTGGAGGAGGAAATGACAGGGTCTACGAAGTACATTGAGTAGGTGTATCTCATCATCCATGTTGCTCAGCAAACAGCGCAGGAATAGCAGTGGCTGAAGTCTGGCCAAAGAAAAAGAGAAAGGAGTAGGAGAAGAAGGAGGAGGAGGAGGAGGAAAAGAAAACGATGACAGGGTGTCAGAAATAAATTGAGCCGGTGTATCTCATCACCAATGTTGCTCATCTGACAGCACAGGAACAGTAACAGCCAGAAACCGGCCGGAGGAGGAGGAGGAAAAGGAAGAGGAGAAGGAAAAGGAGGAGGATGAGGAGAAGATGACAGGGTGTCGGAAGTACATTGAGCAGGTGTATCTCATCACCATGTTTCTAAGAAGACAGAGCAGAAACAGAAGCGGCCAAGATGGCAGGAGGAGGAGAAAAAAGGAGGAAAAGGAGGAAGAGGAGGAGACGACAACAGGGTGTCGTAAGTATATTGAGCAGGTGTATCTCATCATCCATTTTGCTCAGAAGACAGGGAAGGAACAGCAGCGGCTAGAGACGGGACGGGGGAGGATGAGGAGAAGGAGGAAAAGAAAGAAAAAGAGGAGGAGGAGGAGGAAGAGAAAGGAGGAAGTAGAGGAGGAGGAGGTGGGGAAGACTACGACAGGGTGTGGGAAGTACATTGAGTAGGTGTTTCTCATAACCCATGTCGCTCAGCAGACAGCGCAGGAACTGCAGCGGACAGAGACCGGCAGGAGAAGGAGGAGAAGGAGGAGGAGGAGGACAAGACGACAGGGTGTCGGAAGTACATTGAGCAGGTGTATCTCATCACTCAAGTTTCTCAGGAGACAGCGCAGGAACAGCAGCGGCCAGAGTCTGGCTGCAGAAGAAGAAGGAGGAGGAGGAGGAAAAGGAGGAAGAGGAGACGACAGGGTACCAAAAGTACATTGACCAGGAGTATCTCAGCAGTCATGTTGCTCAGCAGACAGCGCAGGAACAGCAGCGGCCAGAGACCTGCCAAAAAGAAAAAGAAAAAGGAGGAAGAGGAAAAGAAGTAGACGACGACAGCGTGTAGGGAGTACATTGAACAGGTGTATCTCATCACCAATGTTGCTCAGCAGATAGCGCAGAAACAGCAGCTGCCAGAGACCGGCCGGAAGAGGAGGAGGAGGAGAAGAATGAGAAGCAGGAGGAGGAGGAGGAGGAGGAAAAAAAGGAGGAGGGGAAGACGACTACAGAGTGTCGGAAAAACATTGAGCAGGTGTATCGCATCACGCATGATGCTCAGCACACACCGCAGGAACAGCAGCGGCCAGAGACTGGCAGAAAAATAAGAAAGAGGACGAGGACAAAAAGTAGGAGGAGGAAGAGACAACGACAGTGTTTCAGATGTACATTGAGCAGGTGTATCTTATCACACATGTTGCTCAGCAGACAACTCAGAAACAGCAGCGGCCAAAGACAGGCATGTGGAGGAGGAGGATGAGGAGGAGAAGGAGGAGAAGACGATAGGGTGTCGGTAGTACATTGAGCAGGTGTATCTCATCAGTTATGTACTCAGCAAAAAGAGCAAAAACAGCAGCGGCCAGGGACAGGCTGGAGAAGGAGGAGGAGGAGGAAGAGGAGGAGGAGGAGACGACAACGACAGCGTGTGTGAAGTATATTGAGCACGTGTATTTCATCACGCATGTTGCTCAGCAGAAAGCGCAGAAAAAGCAGTGGCCAGAGACTCGTCACAGGAGGAGAAGGAGGAGAACTAGAAAAAGGAGGAAAAGGTGATGGCTACAGTGTGTCAGAAATACATTGAGCCGGTGTATCTCATCACCCATGTTGCTCAGCAGACAGCGCAGGAACAGCAGCGACCAGTGACAGGCCGGAGAAGGAGGAGGAGGAGACGGCGACTTCAGAGATTGTGGAGTACATTGAACTGGTGTATCTCATCACCCATTTTGCTCAGCAGACAGCGCAGAAAATGCAGCGGCCATAGACCGGTCAGTGGGGAGGAGGAGAAGAAGGAGAAGGAGAACTAGGAGGAGGAGGAAAATGAGACGACGACAGGGTGTCAGAAGTACATTGAGCAGGTGTATCTCATCACCTATGTTGCTCACCAGACAGCGCAGGAACAGCAGCGGCCAGGGACAGGTCGGAGAAGGAAGAGGAGGAGACGACGACGACAGAGAGTGTAGAGTACATTGAATGGGTGTAACTCATCACCCATTTTGCTCAACAGACAGCGCAGAAACAGCAGCATACAAAGACTGGCCAGAGGAGGAGAAGGAGGAGAAAGAGCAGGAGGAACAGGACATGACAGGGTGTCGGAAGTACATTGAGCAGTTGTAAGTCATCAGCCATGTTGCTCAGCAGACAGCGCAGAAATAGCAGCGACCAGAGACCGGCAGGAAAAGGAGAAGGATGAAGAGGAGGAGGAGGAAGAAGAGGTGGAGGAGAAGGAGAAGGTGGAGGAGATGACAGAGTGTCGAAAATATATTGTGCAGGTGTACCTCATCACCAATGGTGCTCAGCAGACAGCACAGGAAGAGCAGCGGCCAGACACTGGCAGGAGGAGTAGGAGGAGGAGGAAGAGGAGAAGAAGGAGGAGGATAAAAGGGAGACGACTACTGGTTGTGGGAAGTACATTGAGCAATTGTATCTCATCAACCATGTTGCTCAACAGACAGCGCAAGAACAGCAGCGGCCAGGAACAGGCCGAAGAAGGAGGAGGAAGAGGAGGAGGAGGAGGAAGAGGAGGAGACGATGACAATAGAGAGTGTGTATTACTTTGAACAGGTGTATCTCATCACCATGTTGCTCAGCAGACAGCGCAGAAAATGCAGCGGCCTGAGACCAGTCAGTGGGGGAGTAGGAGAGGAGAAGGAGTAGGAGAACTAGGAGGAGGTGGAAAATGAGACGACGACAGGGTGTCGGAAGTACATTGAACCGGTGTATCTCATCACCCATGTTACTCAGCAGACAGTGCAGGAACAGCAGCGGCTAGAGACTGGACAGGGGAGGAGGAGGAGGAGGAGGAGACAACGACAGAGTTTTGGAAGTACATTGAGCAGGTGTATATAATCACGCATGTTGCTCAGCAGACAGCGCAGGAACAGCAGCGGCCAAAGACTGGCCGAAGGAGTAGAAGGAGGAGGAGAAAGAGGAGGAGGAGGAGGACGACGACGACGATGAGGAGAAGGAGTAGGAGACGACAGGGTGTCGGAAGTACATTGAGCAGCTGTATCTCAGCACCCATGTTGCACAGCAGACAACTCAGGAACAGCAGCGTCCAGAGACTAGCCAGAGAAGGAGGAGGAGTAGGAGGAGGAGGAGGAAGAGACGACAGGGTGTCGGAAGTACATTGAGCAGTTGAACCTCATCATTCATGTTGCTCTGCGGACAGCGCAGGAACAACAGCGGCCAGAGCCCGTCCTTTAAAGGAGAAAGAGGAGGAGGATGAGGATGAGGAGGATGAAGAGACTACAGGGTTTCGGAAGTACATTGAGCAGGTGTATCTTATCACCCATGTTGCTCAGCGGACAGCGCAAGAACAGCAGCCGCCAGAGACAGACAGTTGGAGGAGGAGGAGGAGGAGGAGGAGGAAGAGGAGGAGAAAACGACAGGGTGTCGGTAGCAGACAGTGCAGAAACAGCAGCGGCCAGTGACCGTCCGGAAGAGGATGAGGAGGAGTACAAGGAAAAGGAGAAGGAGATGGATGAGGAAACGACGACGACAGGGTGTTGGTAGTAAATTGAGCAGGTGTACCTCATCACCCATGTTGCTCAGCAGAAAGCACAGAAACAGCAGCTGCCAGAGACCGGCCGGAGGAGGAGAATGAGTACGGGGAGGAGGAGGAGTAGTAGGAGATGACAGGGTGTTGGAAGTTCATTGAGCTGGTGTATCTCATCACCCATGTACTCAGCAGACAGCGCAGGAAGAGCAGTGGCCAAAGACAGGCAGGAGGATAAGGAGAAGAAGGAGGAGGAATAGGAGCAGGAGGAGGAGACGACAGCGTGTCGGAAGTACATTGAGCAGGTGTACCTCATCACCCATGTTGCTCATCAGAAAGCGCAGAAACAGCAGCGGCCAGAGACTGGCTGGAGGAGGAAGAGGAGGAGGAGGAGGAAAAGGATGAAAAAGAGGAGGAGGAGGAGGAAGAAAAAGGAGGAGGTAGAGGAGGTGGAGGTGGGGAAGGCTACGACAGGGTGTGGGAAGTACATTGAGTAGGTGTTTCTCATAACCCATGTTGCTCAGCAGACAGCGCAGGAACTGCAGCAGACAGAGACCGGCAGGAGAATGAGGAGAAGGAGGAGGAGGAGGACGAGACGACAGGGTGTCTGAAGTACATTGAGCAGGTGTATCTCATCACCCAAGTTTCTCAGGAGACAGCGCAGGAACAGCAGCGGCCAGAGTCTGGCTGCAGAAGAAGAAGGAGGATTAGGAGGAAAAGGAGGAAGAGGAGACGACAGGGTACCAAAAGTACATTGAGCAGGAGTATCTCAGCAGTCGTGTTGCTCAGCAGACAGCGCAGTAACAGCAGCGGCAAGAGACCGTCCAAAAAAAAAAAAAAAAGAAAGAAATAGGAGGAAGAGGAAAAGAAGTAGATGACGACGACAGCGTGTAGGGAGTACATTGAACAGGTGTATCTCATCACCAATGTTGCTCAGCAGATAGCGCAGAAACAGCAGCTGCCAGAGACCGGCCGGAAGAGGAGGAGGAGGAGAAGAATGAGAAGCAGGAGGAGGAGGAGGAGGAGGAAAAAAAGGAGGAGGGGAAGACGACTACAGGGTGTCGGAAAAACATTGAGCAGATGTATCGCATCACGCATGATGCTCAGCACACACTGCAGGAACAGCAGTGGCCAGATACTGGCAGAAAAAGAAGGAAGAGGAGGAGGACAAAAAGTAGGAGAGGAAGAGACGACGACAGTGTTTCAGATGTACATTGAGCAGGTGTATATTATCATCCATGTTGCTCAGCAGACAACTCAGAAACAGCTGCGGCCAAAGAGAGGCATGTGGAGGAGGAGGATGAGGAGGAGAAGGAGGAGAAGACGATAGGGTGTCGGTAGTACATTGAGCAGGTGTATCTCATCAGTTATGTACTCAGCAGATAGCGCAAAAACAGCAGCGGCCAGGGACAGGCTGGAGAAGGAGGAGGAGACGACGACAACAGCGTGTGTGAAGTATATTGAGCACGTGTATTTCATCATGCATGTTGCTCAGCAGACAGCGCAGAAAAAGCAGCAGCCAGAGACTCATCACAGGAGGAGAAGGAGGAGAACTAGAAGGAGGAGGAAAAGGTGACGGCGACAGTGTGTCGGATGTACATTGAGCCAGTGTATCTCATCACCCATATTGCTCAGCAGACAGCGCAGGAACAGCAGCGGTCAGGGACTGGCAGGAGGAGGAGGAGGAGGAGGAGGAGGAGGAAAGGGAGACGACTACAGGGTGTCGGAAGTACATTGAGCAGGTGTATCTCATCACCCATGTTGCTCAGCAGACGGCGCAGGAACAGCAGCGGCCAGTGACAGGCCGGAGAAGGAGGAGGAAGAGACGACGACGACAGAGATTGTGGAGTACATTGAACGGGTGTATCTCATCACCCATTTTGCTCAGCAGACAGCGCAGAAAATGCAGCAGCCATAGACCGGTCAGTGGGGAGGAGGAGAAGGAGAAGGAGAACTAGGAGGAGGAGGAAAATGAGACGACGACTGGGTGTCAGAAGTACATTGAGCCGGTGTATCTCATCACCCAAGTTTCTCAGGAGACAGCCCAGGAACAGCAGCGGCCAGAGACCGGACTGGGGAGGAGGAGGAGGAGGAGGAAGAGGAGGAGGAGGACGACGAAGAAAAGGAGTAGACAACTACGACCGGTTGTTGGAAGAACATTGAACAGTTTTATCTCATCACCAATGTTGCTCAGCAGACAGCGCAGGAACAGCAGCGGCCAGAGACCGGCCGGAGGAGGAGCAGGAAGAGAAAATTGATGAGGAGGAGGAAAAGGAGGAGAAGGAGGAGGAGGTCGAGCAGGAGAAAGAAGAGATGACAGGGTGTCGGAAGTACATTTAGCAGGTATATCTTATCACCCATGTTGCTCAGCAGACAGCGCAGGTACAGCTTCGGTCGGAGACTGGCCAGAGGAAGAGGAGGAGGAGATGACAGGGTGTTGGAAGTACATTGACAGGAAAAACTGACTGACATAGAGCATAGTTGTAGTTCAAGTTCAAAGGTGGTTTTCTGGCAGAATTACTTTTTCTCCTGGGGAGGTCAATTTTTTTCTGTAAAGGTCTTCACCTGATTGGATGAGTCTCACACACATTATGGAGGATAATCGGCTTTACTGATATTCTACTGTCTTACATGTTAATCTCATCTAATATAGGCTTTCACAGCACCATCTCCAATAAAATTTGACCAAATATCTGGGTCCCAGGCCTTATTTAAATTGAAAAAAATTATTTTTTACAGTTCAATAATAGAGTGTCATTTTGAGAAAAAAAATGACTTTTGGTGGAAGAACATTTGTAGCTTAGAAGTAAGCTTTCGGGGAAGGAACTGTAAATGTGGTTTTTTAAGTAGTGTTCTGACCAGCAAAATTAGCATCAGCATTACCTGGAACCTGTTAAAATAAAAATCCAGACCCTGTTCCAGGCCTACTAAGTCAGAAATGCTTGGAGTAGAGCACAATTATATGCATGTTGAGAAGTTCTTCTCTCTGTGATTTTCATGCATCTGTAACACAAACTATTGAGTTACATAAATAAATGCACCTCCTTCCCAGCTTTCTCCCTCTTGTCTCTTTTTAGGACTCCTCATGATCCAGACCTGTCAGGAAGTCAGAGAGCACAAAACCTGTTAATGGAGATCAGGTAGGGTAGCCTCCCAAGGTAGGAATTTGTGTGCAAAATTGGTAGAAAATAAATCAGAAAAGACAACTGAAAAATATTCTGTTTCTGAGTAAGGGGCTAGCAGACTAGGAAGTCTCTCACAGATAAATCATGGTTCAGAATTGAGAGTGTTGGAATTGCCAAAGCAGAAACTTTAAGAAGAAAAGAAAGGTCAGATGTAGATTCTAAGCCTAATACACATGTTAGAAATGCCCTGTGATTCTTCTTCTAGACTCACATTTTATCTTAAACTTTCACTGGTGAACTAAACTTGCTTTTTGCCTGTAAGTCAAAATTCTTCATTTCCCTAACAGAACGTGAGTTCTAACTTGTGTATGTTCAGTATGGAAGCACTGTGCAGCTCTCTCTAATCCATACTACATAAACTATCTGTCCTTGTGGTGCTCCTCAACCATGAATTGATTGTGGACCATCATTGATCAAAGTCTTGCTTGAGACATTTGGTCTTTAAGAGAATGTGTCTAATTGAAAAGTAATTGTACTGTGACTTTCAAGTGTCATTGCAATGGGGAGTTATACATATAATCAGAATGTCAGTTACCTAGCCCATATTATTTCAGACTCTGATTGAAATTACTTTATTGTGTCAACATTGAATGTGAGCCTGACCAGGCAGTGGCACAGTGGATAGAGCATTGAACTGGGATGTGGAGGACCCAGGTTTGAGACCCCGAGGTCGCAAGCTTGAGCATGAACTCATCTGGCTTGAGCAGAAGCCCACCAGCATGGACCCAAGGTCGCTGGCTCCAGCAAGGGGTTGCTTGGTATACTGAAGGCCCGTGGTCAAGGCACATGTGAGAAAGCAATCAATGAACAACTAAGGTGTTGCAATGAGAAACTGATAATTGATGCTTCTCACCTCTCTCCGTTCCTGTCTGTCTCTCCCTATCTATTCCTCTCTCTGACTCTCTCTCTGTCCCTGTAAAAAATAAATTAATTAATTAAAAAAACATTGAATGTGATCATTTTAGCTCACATAATACAATAATCGTGGTAATAATAAAATAGTAATAATGATAATCACTTGAGCAGCTTCCCTATGCCATTTATCAACTGTTGATTGTTCAATAAAATCTTATTGAAGGACCCTGGCTGGTTTGCTCAGTGTATAGAGTTTTGGCTCAGAGTATGGACATCCTGACTTCAGTTTCCAGTCAGGCACACAAGAGAAGCAACCCTCTTCTTCTCTTCTTCTCCCCCTCCCTGGCCTGTTCCTCATCCCCTAATCTAGACATGGCTCAGTAGGTTTAAGTATCAGCCCCAGGAATTGACTATAGCTTGGTTGGTCTGAATGTTGGCCTCAGGCACTGAAGGTAGCTCAGTTGATTCAAGCATGAACCAAGATGGGTGTTTGCCAGGAGGACTCTGGTTAGGGTGCATGTGAAAGTCTTATTGCCTCTCCTCTTCAAAAAAAATTATTTAAAGCTATAGAAGACCTTCTCTCCACCAGTGTTTGGCACCAGGTGTAGAAGGTAATTATTACATGGTTCTTGCTTTCAGGTTGTTCATATTTGAGCAAATAAAACAGAAGCATAAACAGTTATCATAAAACAGCAGATGATTCAAAGATAGAAGAAGGAGGTATTCATTTTACTCTTCAACCTTAAGAAAACTTCAGGGAGGAACCATTTAAAGTGGCCTCACAAAATGAGTGGGACTTTACCAAATACACAAAGGGTTGTGGATTTGTTGAAACAAGTGGAAAGAACAACAATGAGAGGCATGGAAGTGAGCCGAGAGCAGGGCAGGCCCAGGCGGCAGTGTCTGAAAACTGGGTGGCGTGACAAGTCTACATCATGGAGGCTTTACATTGTCTTCCTGGGAGTCTGAAATCTATCCTGAAGGCAGTGGGAGACAATATGGTTTTAGGTTTCCTAGATTAATCTAATTAGATTTCAGTGAAGCAATTTTGATATTTTGAAGTTATCAGAGCAGTTTATTTACAACTTTTTAAATAATAGTTTACTAGCAGTTGTAGATTATAGAAAAATTGAGCAAAAATTAAGCTCCCTTTTCCACACCCAACCCCACAGCTTCCCATTATAAACCTCTTGAGTCAGTGTGGCACATATGTTACCATTGGTGAACCAATATCACTGCATTATTATTGACTAAAGTCTATTTTTCATATGGCAGTTTACTCTTTGTGCTGTATAGTTCTATGAGATTTGACAGATACATTTATCATTACAGAATCATACTCTCATTGCCCTAAAAGTCCGCTGTGTGACACTGATCATTTATTAATCCACCCCTGTGCCTCTGGCAACCACTAGTATTTTTTCTGTGTCTGTAGGTACTTCTACCCCAAAAAGTTATATTATTGGAATTATACATAGAGTTTGTTGCCTTTTCAGATTGGTCTTTTCACTAAGTAATATGCACTTAAGTTCATTTATGTTTTTTCATGACCTGAAAGTTCATATCTTTTAATAATCAAATAATATTTTATTCCATAAATGTACTATGGTCTGTTTATTATTTATAAAAGTGTATCTTGGTTATTTCTGAGTTTCTGCAAATATGAATAAGAATGCAATAAAAATTGATGTACAGGTTTTGTTTGGACATATGTTTGCAACTCATTTGAATAACTAGTCATGATCAGAATTGCCAGATTATATAGAAAGGCTGTGTTAAGTTGTGTAAGATGCAGTCAAACTTTTTTCCAAACTGGCTCCACCATTCTAAATTTTCACTGATAATGCAAGATAATTTCAGTTGCTTTACATTTTTGCCAGCATTTGGTGTTGTGTTTTGGATTTTAGCCATTCTAAGTGGTATGTAGGTTTATCTTATTGCTCTTTTAATTCCCCCAGTTCTCTAACGGCACATAATACTGAGAACATTTTCATATGCTTAGTTGCAAGCTGTACAACTTCTTGAATATTTTGAATACTATTTCTTTATCAGATATCCTGCAAAAATTTACTTTCAGTATGTGACTTGTCTTTTCATTATCTCAACAGTGTCTTTTGCAGAACATGTTTCTAATTTTAATGAAGTTCAGATTATATTTTTTTTTCTTTCATAGATTATACTTTTGGTGTTGTAATCAAGTTACCCACCTATTTTTCCAACTATTTTTTAACTTTGATTTAAAGTATAATGTACATACAGAAAAGTGCATGTAAAAGCTCACTAAATTTTTACAAATGGTATCTATGAATGAACACTCAAATCAACAAATAGAATATTACCAAATGTCAGCTGTCAGTTTGAAAGGAATATTAACATAGGATGATTGCCTACTTGAGGCTTTCAACAACAGAAACACAAAGCAAAATGATTAGGAGTTTTAGTCCTACTTAATAGAGGTATTAGTGACTAAATTTTAATTATCTCCTGAACAGGAACCTTGTCCCAATTCTAAATTGAATTGGCAATAACTATTGAGTGCTGGTATGAAGTAAGCAATTACGAAGAAGTCAATGAATGAATGAATTAATGCAAATGATGTGATGGATTAGCCTTAAGAGAACAAATTATTTCTATGGACAAGTTAATAAGGGAACCCATGATGGAGAAAAAATTGGGGGCCATCATAAACCAAAAGTTAAATAAAAGAAAAATCAACCAGTTTTCACTTGTTGATCATGTTACCTGTACTTCAACAAACTGATAAGGGCCTTTCAGTAGAGCGGGGCTGTTAGTGTGAGGAGGATGTGGTGGTATGTGGGGTAGGTGAGTGATTAGGCAGGAGAGAACAGAATTAAGTTAGATCAATTAATGGTTCTTTGCCTGAGCTTGACATTAACCTAACACTTCTTATAGCTTTAAATCTGATGTTTTAAAAAAAATTGTACTGGCTTCAGGGAGAAAGATAAAGAAGAAGGGAAGGATGAGAAAGAAAAGAGAGAAAGAGAGAAGCATCAACTCGTTCCACTTAGTTGTTTCATTTTGTTCTGCACTCATTGGTTGCTTCTCACATTTGTCCTGAACCCAGGTTGAAGCCCTTATCAGACGTATTGTCGAATATGTTCTCCCATTGTGTGGTTTGTCTTTTTATTCTGTTCTTATTGTCTTTACCTGTGCAAAATCTTTTAAGTTTGATATAGTCCCATTTGTTTATCCTGCCTTTTATTTCATTTGCCGGTGGAGATAAATCAGCAAATACATTGTGTGAAAGATGTCAAAGAGCTGACTGCCTATGTTTTCTTCTAGGATGCTTATGATTTCACGGCTTATGTTTAAGTCTTTTATCCATTTTGAGTTTGTTTTTGTGAACGGTGTAAGATGGTGGTCAAGTTCCATTTTTTGAAAGTAGATGTCCAATTTTCTCAACACAATTTATTAAAGAGACTGTCTTTACTCCATTGTATGTTCTTTCCTCCTTTGTCAAATATCAGTTGTCCATAAAGATGTGGGTTTATTTCTGGGTTCTCTGTTCTGTTTAATTGATCTATGTGACTGTTCTTATGCCAGTACCAGGCTGTCTTTAGTACAGTGGCCTTGTACCATTCCTTGATATCTGGAAGACTGATAAATTCTGTTTTATTTCTTTTTTTTAAGATTGCTGAGGCTATTCATATTCTTTATTGGTTCCATATAAATTTTGAGAATATGTGTTCTATATCTTTGAAGTATGTCATTGATATTTTAATTGGTATTGCATTAAATTTATAAATTGCTTTAAGTAATATAGACATTTTAATGATGTTTATTCTTCCTAACCATGAGCACTGTATATGCTTCCACTTGTTTGTATCTTTCTTGATTTCTTTTATCAGTGTTTTATAATTTTTCGAGTACAAGTCCTTAACCTCCTTGGTTAAATTTACTCCTAGGTACTTTATGTTTTTGGTTGCAATAGTGAAGCAGTTTGCTTCCTTAATTTCTTTTGCTGACAGTTCATTGTTGGTATATAAAAATGCCTCGGATTTCTGAGTATTAATTTTATATCCTGCCACCTTGCTGAATTCATTTATCAGTCCAGTAGTTTTTTAACTGAGACTTTAGGATTTTCTATATAAAATATCATATCATCTGCAAATAATGACAGTTTTACTTCTTTTCCAATTTGGATGCCTTTTATTTCTTCTTGTTGTCTGATTGCTGTAACTAGGACTTCCAGAACTATGTTGAATATGAGTGGTGAAAGGGGGCACCCCTGCCTGGTTCCTGCTCTTAAGGGGATTGCTTTTAATTATTGCCCATTTAGTATGATGTTTGCTGTGGGTTTGTCATAGATGGCCTTTATCATGTTAAGAAATGTTCCCTGTATTCCCACTTTACTGAGAGTTTTGAGCATGAATGGGTGCTGGATTTTATGAAATGCTTTTTTTGCATCTATTGAAATTGTTATGTGATTTTTGTTCTTCCTTTTGTTTATGTGATGAATCACATTGATTCATTTGTGAATATTGAACCAGCCTTGCCTCTCCGGAATAAATCCCACTTGATTATGGGGTATGATTTTTTTCATATATTGCGGGATTCGTTTGGCTACTATTTTGTTGAGAATTTTAGCATCTAAATTTATCAGGGATATTGGTTTATACTTTTCTTTCTTTGTGTTGTTTTGCCTGTTTTGGGGTTTAGAATTATGCTTGCCTCATAACAGAAGTTTGGAAGTCTTTCTTCCTCTTGAATTTCTTGAAATAGCTTAAGAATAGAAATTAGTTCTTCTTTGAATATTTGGTAGAATTCACTTTTGAATCCATCAGGCTGAAGACATTTTTTTGTTGTTAGGAGTGTTTATTGATAACTGTTTCTATCTCATTTGTTGTAATTGGTCTGTTTAGGTGTTCTGATCATTCCAGATTGATTTTTGGAAGATTATATGATTCAAGAAATTTGTCCATTTCACCTAGGTTGTCTAATCTTTTGGCATAGGGTTCTTCATAGCATTTTCTTACAATACTTTGTATTTCTGTTGTGTTGGTTGTTACTTCTCCACTCTCATTTCTAATTTTATTTATTTGTGTCCTCTCTTTTTTTTTCTTGGCGACTCTCTTTAAAGATTCATTGATCTTGTTTACCTTTTTAAAGAACCAGCTCCTGGTTTTATTGATCCTCTGTATTGTTTTCTTAGCCTCTATGTCATTTATATCTGCTCTGATCTGTATTATTTTCTTCCTTCTACTAGTCCTGGGCTGTATTTGCTTTTGGTTATATTTGATTCATTCAGGTCCTTATCTGGAGATTTGTCTTGATTCATTTGGGTTGCATTCTTCTGCCTGCCTATTTTGTCTGTATGTAAGAAGAGATTGGCTACTGGAGTCCAATGGGAGTTGCCTCTGTGTTCCCTAGGTGTGGTCTGTGTGCAGGCCTGCCAACCCCTCTGCAGCTGCCTAGGGTGTTTGGATGTAGGTATTTCTAGTGCTGGTGCTGAGGCTGTTGCTGCGGTCTCTGCCTTGCCTCCAGAGGAGGGGCTGTGTTCTTATGCCAGGTTCTATAAGCCTCAGCGGGTCTCGGCCTTTTTCCCTCTTCCACAGGTGGGACCAAGCACCACACTCAGGCCATAAGTCTGGGCACCACGGGCAAGAATGAGCACTTTTGCTTAGCTGCAGGTCCCTGTCAACCTTTTCCTCTGGCCTTGAGGCGCTTCTGGTGCATGCTCAACTGCTAGCCTGGGCTTCCGTTCCACCCCCGCCAACCTTGGCTTCTCAGCTGGGCAGAGCTGCTGCTAGGTGCTCAACAGTGTGCTGGGCTTCCACCCTGCCCCTGCCAACCTCAGCTTCTGAACTGGGATGAGCAGCTATGTGCTCAAATGCATGCTGGGCTTCTGCCTCACCTCCGCTGGCAAAGTCAGTTTGTGCAGGGCTTCAAGCCTCAGAGATCAAGTGCGGCAGTGTGCCTGCTTACCCCTGCCCAGTGAAGGATCTCTGCCCATTCCAGGTTTCCGCTCTTTCCCCATTGGTGAGATCGCAGGCAAGCCTGCAGCCACTGGACCACTTTCATGCATCCCCTTTACCCCAGCTGGGCTAGACCAAGGTCAAGCCATTCAGATAACCTCAGACCCCACCTGTGGAACCGCACTTCCACGTCCCACCACACTCTGCCCTTCAGCAAGCCCTCAGCAGTGTGGGTGAGGGCACTGCAACTCAGACACTCTATACTGTAGTCCTGAAAGCTTCTCCCTTCTAAGCAACTGAGCTTTAATTGCTGCAGGAGAGCCTGTTTGGCTGGTGTTCTTCCCCTTGCTGGTTCCAGGGTAAATATTGTTTAAGATTTGTGGAGTGACTCAGCCCAGGGTTTATAAGTGGCTGTCCCTGATAGCTTTTCTCCCTGTGCCTTCCAGACCGTACTCTTCCCTATGCTCTGCTCCTTTTCTCTCTCCCTATCTCCCAGAGTCCTGGGTAAGTGGTTGTGAGAGAGGTTTCTGCGCTGTCCCTATAATAAGGATCCTGGGTCTGAGACAACTGTCTCTTTATTACAAACAGTATCCTAAACTGTTTCCCAGCTAAATACTGTCCATACACCTCTTCTTGGCTCTTGGGCTGCTGCCTGGAGCTTTGTTCCTGGAACCCAGGTCTCTACCCTTCCACTAGTCTCTTTCTGGCACATGAGGCTCTCTGGGCTGCCTTTCACTCCGGGGAGCTGGGCAGCTTTTTCCACACTTTCACTTTTCCTAACAGTCTCAATGTTGCTTCTTCAGTGTTCCCCGGTTGAAGAGTCCTTTCAGTCTAGTTCAGTGGTGGTTTATCCACATGATGGTTCATAAAGTCAAGTTATAATCTACTTTGGTTTTGGGAGTTAAAAGGTGGTACATCCATTTACTCCATCACCATCTTGCCCCTTACAGGCATTTCTTAAGAAGCTTGAAAAGCTTAAATAAACAACCTAACACTTCATCTAAAATAACTTTAAAAAGTACAGCTAGTAAGGCGCAGAGGTAGTAGAAGGAAGGAAATAATAAAGATCCGAGCAGAAATAAATGACATAGAAGATAAATAACAATACAGAGAATCAATGAAACCAAGAGCTGGTTCTTTGAAAGGGTAAACAAGATCAATGAATCTTTAACAAGACTCCCCAAGAAAAGAAGGGAGAGGACTCAAATAAATAAAATTAGAAATGATAGTAGAGAAATAACCGACACAAATAAAATACAAAATATGGTAAGAAAATACTATAAAGAACTGTATGCCAAAAAAAATTAAACAACCTAGGTGAAATGGACAAATTCCTTGAAACATATAATCTTCCAAAAATCAATCTGGAAGAATCAGAAAACCTAAAGAGACCAATTACAGCAAAAAAAGATTGAAACAGTTATAAAAAAGCTCTCCAAAACCAAAACCTCTGGGCCACATAAATTCACTGGTGAATTCTACCAAATATTCAAAGAACTAACTCCTATTCTTCTAGAGCTATTTCAAAAAATTCAAGAGGAACAACACAAGAGAAAAATTTAGGGGTTTTTTTGTTTTGTTTTGTTTTTTTAAAGGCAAGCATAATTCTGATTCCAAAACCAGGCAAAGACAACACAAAGAAAAAAAATGACAGGCCAATATTCCTGATGAATTTAGATGCTAAAATTCTCAACAAAATATTAGCAAACAGGATCTAGCAATACATGAAAAAAATCATACATCATGATTTATTCTGGAGAGGCATAGATGGTACAACATTCATAAATCAATTAATGTGATTCACCACATATACAAAATAAAAGAGAAAAACCACATGATAATTTCAATAGATGCAAAATAGCATTTGATAAAATCCAGCATTTTTAGAATCAAAACTTAGCAAAGCGGAAATACAAGGAACATACCTCAACATTATAAAAGCCATTTATGACAAACCCACAGCCAACATCATAATCAATGGACAAAAATTAAAAGCAATTCTTCTGAAATCAGGAACAAGACAGGGTGGCCTCTTTCACCACTCTTATTCAACATAGTTCTAGAAGTCCTAGCTATAGCAATCACACAAGAAGAAGAAATAAAAGGCATCCAAATTGGAAAAGAAGAAGTTATAGTATCATTATTTGCAGATGATAGGATACTTTACATAGAAAACTCTAAGGGCTCAGTCAAAAAACTACTGGACCTAATAAACAAATTCAGCAAGGTGGCAGAATATAAAATTAACACACAGAAATCAGAGGCATTTCTATACATGAACATTGAAATGTTAGAAAAAGAAATTAAGGAAACAATCCCCTTCACTATTGCAAAAATAAAAATAAAGTACTTCGGAGTAGATTTAACCAAGGATGTTAAAGACATGTACTGAGAAAATTATAAAACATTGATAAAAAAATCAAGAAAGACACAAACAAGGGGAAGCATATACCATGTTCATGGTTAGGAAGAATAAACATCATTAAAATGTCTATATTACCCAAAGCAACTTATAAATTCAATGCAATACCAATTAAAATACCAATGACATACTTCAAAGATATAGAACAAATATTACAAAAAATTATATGGAACCAAAAAAAAAAAAAAACAAAACACGAATAGCCTCAGCAATCTTGAAAAAGAATAATAAAGTGGGAGGTATCACACTTCCTGATATCAAGTTATCCTACAAGGCCATTGTACTCAAAACAGCTTGGTACTGGCATAAGAACAGGCATATAGATCAAGGAAACAGAACAGAGAACCCAGAAATAAACACACCTTTATGGACAATTGATATTTGACAAAGAAGGTAAGAACATACAGTGGAGTAAAGACAGTCTCTTTATCATATTATGTTGGGAAAACTGGACAGCTACCTGCAAAAAAATGAAACTAGACCACCAACTTACACCATGCACAAAAATAAACTCAAAATGGACTTAAATGTAAGCAGTAAAACCATAAGCATTCTAGAAGAAAACATCCGACATCTATCGAAGCAATATATTTGCTGATTTATTTCCACAGGCAAATGAAATAGCTTCTGCACAGCTAAAGACAATATAAACAAAGTAAAAAGACAAGCCACACAATGAAAGAATATATTCGACAACACATCTGATAAAGGTTTAATAACCAAAATTTATAAAGAACTTGTAAAACTCAACACCAGGAAGACAAACAATCCAATCAAAAAATGGGCACAAGAAATGAATAGACAATTCTTCAAAGAGTACATACAGATGGTCAATAGGCATATGAAAAAGTGCTCAACATCACTAATCATTAGAGAAATGCAAATTAAAAACACAATGAGACACCATCTTACACCAGTCAGAATGGCGCTCATTAACAAAACAACACATTATAGGTGCTGGTGAGGATGTGGAGAAAAAGGAACCCTTCTGCACTGCTGGTGGGAATGCAGACTGGTGCACATACTGTGGATAAAAAGTATGGAGATTCCTCAAAAAATTAGAAATGAAACTGCCCTTTGACCCAACTTTTTCACTTATAGAAATATTTCCCAAGGACCCCATATCACTGACTGAAAAAAAGAAATGCGCCCCCATGTTTATGGCAGCATTGTTTGCAATAGCAAAGAGCTGGAAACAGTCAAGTGTCCATCAGTGGACGAATAGATTAAAAATCTTTGGTACATATATACAATGAAATGCTATGGGGCCATGAAAAAGAAGAAAATATTACCTTTTGCAACAATATGGAGGGAACTGGAAACTATTAGGTTGAGTGAAAGAAGCCAGGCAGAAAAAGCAAAATATTATATGACCTCACTCATTTGAGGAATCCAAGGAACATTGAGAACTGAGGAAAGAAATTGAGACAGAGGAGGGATCAAAGGAACCAGAAAAAAAGAAGACAGAAGAAAAGGAGAGGATAGGATGGGATAAACCTTAAGGGAAGGGGGAAGGGCCCTGTAGAGAAGGGACAAGGGAGATGTGGAGGGCAATATGATGGAGGGGGGATGCAGTCGGGGTTACCCTAGAACTTATGTAAACACAATTAATAATAATAAAAAAGAATACAGGTGGAGCAAAAGTAGGTTTACAGTTGTTCATATGGAAAATAATACAATAATTAATAATAACACAAAAATAAATTGTTTTGCATACTTACAACTATAAACTTACTTTTCCCACCCTGTATACCTTTTTTCTTACTGTTGATGAATCGATCACTCAGCTCATATATGATCATTAATGATTTTTCCATAAAAATTATATCAGTGTTTAATCTTATCTTTGTGAATGATATAAACTCTAATTATTCAATATACAATATTTTCAATTTCGTTTCACTTTGGTAATCATCTGCAATGAAATTTTAAGGCATTGAACCAAAACTTGTGATTAGTTTTACATTGATCTTTGAAATGTTATAGCTGAACTTTTAATAGAATAATAGAATGTGAATCTTGCATTTTCCAACAAGGATAAGGCACACTGCTAAATATTATGTTGTTTAAAAATTTCAGGTATCTAAGATAATCTAGTTATTGTAACATAATGGAGGCTGGTTATGTAAAAAACAATCCAGATGTTCTTAGGACCTCATTTAAAAAACTATTTTCAGAGACTTTTAACAATGAAATTGAAAGTAGGAGGGCATTGTAGTGAATTTTTCAAATAAATAAAAAAATATTTGTGAGAAATTAATATTTATTATTTGGATCCTGGAAGCCATTTCTTTGGCAGATTTAAAAAGAGAGCACTAGTATTACCTTGGACAGCCTGTTATTAATGTTATAATTATTCTTTTATTTTAAAGGAGTAAATAATTAATATAGCAAGCATTCTAATCTCCTGTACTCATAATTATACTTATTCACTGAAGAAAGGTAGAAATCAAAGGTTTCAGTCACAGAAAAAATATTATTTCTCTGAATAGTTATTTTTTCCTACAGTTCTGTAAAATGTAGTAGTGTGGACAAAAAAAATAGTAAAATGTGCTATTCTCAACAAATGGAATTATAAATGCTTTTGAAGGAATGTGCTGTAAGTCCTTTAAGGCAAGACATTTTCTTTTAATAGTTAAGAAGTGACAGTGACTAGACAGATATTTTAAATATAAAGTACAGGCTTACAGTCTCTGGGCTGTTTTGAGAGGGCATAAATGAGACCAAAGGGAATGGTAGACAAAGACAATGAGAAACAGAACAAAGTGCATCGGTGGGTATTTTAAACCTAAGACAGTTTAAAAACATTATCCTGGAAGTGATTAAAGACAGAAAGTTGTAACTGATAAAACTATGCAAATTTTGAGCTGGCTGCTAACTACAAAAAAATGAAATAGTGGGAGGTCAAGAAAGTTCAGTTTAACTCAGCAAGAGTATATTGAACATTCTGGAATGTATAGTGATATACTACAGGATTTTATTGCTAAACACAGGCCCAATCTTGACTAAAAAAAAAGCATGATATTTGGAGAGGTGGAGGATAGTGATCATATACTAATGCATAGGAAAAACTAGTTCAAAGTTTTTCAGAAACTAAGTTGAACATTAGGAGCACCAGTGTTATGTGGAGAAGGCACAGCATGTGTTAGCCTTTATAGTAAATACAGCTGAAGTTCAAGTGTCGAGCCTAGAGAAAGAATAAAAGTTTTTTCAATTTTTTACATTAAGAGCAAGAAGAGAAAACATAGTAACTGAACATTTGAAATGAAAAGTAAATCTACCTGAGAAATCCACTCATTCTTTATTGGTTGTCAAAAGATCAAGACAGAAAAGGGACAGACGGTAGGGTGAAGGTGCAGTGGGGAGTAAGTGAATCGAGGTCAATACAGAACTAGATAGATTGTTTCAGGGCAAAGAACTAAAAGAAAAAATTCTATAGCAGCTGAAAGCACCCCTCCTCATTGTGTGAAATATGCTGTATCCATAGAACAAAGAAGAGTATATAAAACTTCAATCAAGTAGGATGGCACTTAATAAAATAGACCTCTGAGAAACCCCAAATAGATACATTAGTAACTACTGTCCATTGTGATCAATTAACATGACAACAAAGAAAGATCTGTGACCAGGACAGAAGGAGTCACTGACTTCTTATAAAAGGACCCAGTAGTGTGTAATTGAAGCTGTTTTGTTTTTCTTTATTTACAGGGACAGAGAGAGAGTCAGAGAGAGGGATAGACAGGAATGGAGAGAGGTGAGAAGCACCAATCATTAGTTTTTCATTGCCATTGCAATGCCTTAGTTGTTCATTGATTACTTTCTCACATGTGCCTTGACCGTGGGTCTTTAGCAGAACAAGCAACCCCTTGCTGGAGCAAGTGACCTTGGGTCCAAGCTGACAAGCTTTTTGCTCAAGCAGATGGGCCCATGCTTAAGCTGGAGAGCTCTGTGTCTCGAACCTGGGTGTTCCGCATCCCGGTCCGATGCTCTATCTACTGCGCCACCGCCTGGTCAGGTTTGTTTTTCTCTTTATTATTTCTTTTGTTTTTGTTGAAGCTATTTTCTAAGTAAAGTTAAGAACTGAGTATTTTGAACAACTGAACTCAAAGAAATGATTAGGGTTAAGGGTAGAGTGAGTTTGAATCAGGCAGTTGACTGTGGATCACAGGCTTACTACTTAATTGGTTCCTTACTCAATGTCTTGCTTTCCTTGGTCAGTCACCCTGAAAACCATCAGACATTCAAAGATATGGGAGGAAACACTGTTCCAAGAGGCTTGTCAAAGTCAGAAAGTCAGTGAGCCAGCACACCCAGTAGAAAGAACTTTACTGACTCAGAGAACCATTGCTAATTAATGACAGTCATGAGAAATGAAGCAAGTAGTCACTGCTGTCCCGCTGTTCTGGTAGTCAGGTACTTCTGGAGTGCATAATGAAGCAAAATTATCTGCTCAGACATTATTTAGAATCTGCCATCTCAAGATCTACTGAGACTTGCAGTTGTTTTTGAACCAAACTAAAATCAAAGCCTTCAGGATCTATGTTTCCCCACCTCTCTTCCTAGTTGCATAATACCCAGTGTTATGATTTTAATATCACCAAGCCTGTGTGATCCCAGCTGAGAAAAACACACTCTTAGCCTCTTAACTCTAGAGCTTCACCCAATTAATTATCCATACAGGAACTACAGTCACCTTTGTTGTTATTAGCACAAGAGTTTGACCTATTTTATTTCTAACCCAGGCTGGTTCACCTCTTCTTCTTAGTCAACCTGTTGGTCCCTCACTCCCAGGAGGTCACCATATTGATGTCGATATTTGTGCTGAAGCCCAATTGGCATAGCACACTACAGCCAAAAACTTCTGGACTCAAGCGATCCTACTGCCTCAGCCTCGTGAGTAGCAGGGATTACAGGCTCACTCTACTGTGCTGCTAGTTGCTTTTGTTGTTATCAAATAGAATCCATACCATGACTAACCCCCGATATCTATATCCCCCATCTTATAGATGTTATGTTTCATATCATTAGTAATTATACTTTTCCTGCTGTTGCAGGGTGAATAAAATTCTCCTCTACTGTCTTTGAGTCTCTGACTGGGTCTAAGAATTAAACTGATGTAAGATAGCTCAACTGGAAAAAAATCATACAAATTTTATTAAATTTTTACATGTACACAGAAACCTTCACAAGAGAATGAAAACCTGTAGAAGAGTATGGAGCAGAAAGCTTTTATATATTTAAGACAATAAAACAATTTGTGAAGAATAGAGAAAATATAGAGATTTGGGTTTGAGATAGCAGCAAGAGCAGAGTCCCTAAATAATTCTCAGTGTTCTATGTTCTAAATAATAGTTTATTGTTGGTTTTCTTTGCAAAACTATGACTGAAAGGATTTTTTCCTTGGAGTTCTATTCCAGATCAGAATTGTATTGCCTTTGTGCAAGGCCATCACAAGACTTCCAGAGTAAAAAGTAGGTGTAGTGGAATCCTCATTGTGAGTTAAGACCAAAATAAAGCAAAGAGAGGATATCAGAGATTTAAAAAAATTATTAATAATTTTTTATGAAATTTGAAAATAGTACCTCCATATTTTCACTTTGTTATAAAATAATTTCACTTTGTTTTTGAAAGGGCCAGAAAATAAGTGATATATACCTATGAGTTTTTCAGGGTGGAGAAAGTGACTGAGTCATTTCGTTCCTAATGTGTCACATGAAGCCTGAAACCAGCACTCAAGGAAAAAAACAAAAAAGAAAGAACCTTTAGCTTTGGCCTTCCACACACACAATTTTCTGGACTAAGTGAGTTTATCTGAAAAACAAGTACAAGAAAGTAAATTGGTAAATATCAGATGACCACAAGGAATAAGTGTCTATTGTTCAATCTTCACAACAGTTCTATGAGATATTATCCTGTTTAAAACAAGGATTTAAGCAAAATAAAAAAATTAAAATCCTCATAGACACAGACAACAGTATAGAGATCATGAAATGTTAAGGGCATGGGGGTGTTAGAAATGGGTAGGAGGGATTTATGGTGATGGAGGGAGACTTGACTTGGTGTGATGGACACACAACACAATGTGTGGATAATGTGTGTGCAGTTGTGCACCTGAAACCTGGATGATTTTGTTCACCAATATCAACCCAATAAACTTTAATAAAAATTAAAACATGGGAGAAGAGGGAATGAGATGTAGGTACAATAAATAACTTACCCAAAATCATGTAGTTAATAAGTTGCAAAGACTTTTTTATACTTGCAGGAGAATTGAAGAAACTGAAAGCATTTAGGGGGAAAAAATGAAAAGAAACAAATGAAAAAAGTTTTATAAAATTAAAAGAGCAAATTAAAAGAAAAATCCAAGAGGCACAGTCTTTAAATTAGTTAATTTAAATAAAGTTGAAAAGAATGTGGAGCTAATACAGACCATTGTTTTACAGTTCTTGGTCAAATGACATCAATTCTGAAATGTCTACTTTTACTAGCAAATAGAAATTATATGCTTCTCAATGTTGGTATTAGCTAAATTGTTCCAAATCTGAAGTTGTGTGAGATCTATTAAATGTCACTACTGCAAAACATCAAGGTTTCATAAATGTTAAATTTTTTTAGCAAAAGGAGGGGAGGCAGAGATAGACTTCTGCATGGGCCCCAACCAGGATCCACCCAACATGCCCACTAGGGGCAATGCTTTTCCCAGCTGAGACCCTGCTCCTTTGTAACCAGAGCCATTTTTCAGTGCCTGAGGCAGAGGCCATTAAGCCATCCTCAGTGCTTGGGGTCAACTCACTGTAATCAATCCATGGCTGCAAGAGGAAAAGAGAAAAGAGGAGGAGGGATGGAGAGAAAAGTGAGTGAGAGAGAGAGAGAGAGAGAGAGAGAGAGAAGTGAGAGGGGTAGGGGTGGAGAAGCAAATTATCACTTCTCCTGTGTGCCCTGACCAGGAATTGAACCCAGGAAATCCACACCCCAGGCTGATGCTCTACAACTAAACCAACAATCCAGAGCCATTAATGTGTTCATTTTATAATGTCTCTCTATGCATTATATGGAAATATTCAGACATCTCTAGAATGCGTTCTCCAATCATACCCACTGCAATAGATATGATAGAAGGTTCAGAATAACTGGATAAATTTCTCAAGAGCTCAAAAGTTATATCTGTGTCAGGATCAAGACATGTAAATGTGGTTTCAAGAAAATTGTAGTTAGCCTGACCAGGTGGTTGCACAGTGGATAGAGCCTCAGACTGTAATGCGGAAGAACCAGGTTTGAGACCCCAAGCTCAACAGCTTTAGCATGGGCCCATCTGGCTTGAGCAAAAACTCGCCAGCTTAGATCCAAGGTCGCTGGCTCCAGCAAGGGGTTGCTTGGTCTGCTGAAGGCATGTGGTCAAGGCACATGTGAGAAAGCAATCAATAAACAACTATGGTGTCGCAATGGCAATGAAGAAATGATTGATGCTTCTCACCTCTCTTTGTTCCTGTCTGTCTGCTTCTGTCTATCCCTCTCTCTGAACCTCTCTCTGTCCCTGTAAAAAAAAAAGAAATTGTAGTTAGATGCAATGAAGAATTGATGTTCCTTATCTCTCTCTCTTTCTGTCTCTCACTCTCTCTGTCTCTGCTGCAAAACAACAAAGAAAGAAAGTTGTAGTTAGAGATTAATCAGGATTCTTCAGGTCATCCTCTGCCAGAAACCTCTCTTTTAATGACTTGTTTGCTTGACTGCACTTCTGCTATATGATCAATTATTTTATCTCATTTGGTTTATCATTAGAGAATATCACTTGAAAACTTTGTTCCCAAAGCTATTTAGTGTTTACTCTTAAGTCAATTGAACTAACATTAATCAAGGGCTAAATTGCCATGTATGAAACTGACTAGAGAATAAAACTTATAATCCAAAGTACAAGAAAAATTTATTAAATTTTAACCTATTAGTGATAATATAATGCAGGATATAATTTAAGTGACATTTCTTCTATACTGCCTTAGCTAAGGTAATCTTTGATAGTTATCTCTTACCCCATATTAGGCAACAGCTGTGTTGACTGTTTTAGTAATTTCTATAATCTTCTGTGTTATATTGAGTTTGATGTATTTACTAAATATAGTTTTATCCATAGTTGTACAACTATTTTGAAACTTAAGAGCAAGATTTTATATTTATGCCATGAATTTTTATCTTGCTGTAATCAAGAGCACAGTGCCAAAACCTTTGTTGGATCTCAGTTTGGACATTCAACAGAGTAGCCACACTCCTTCATTTGTGTATCTTGCTTGATGTGACATACCAACTAAGGCCAAATAAAGAGCTATGTGATTTCTTACTGTGTTTTTGAATCAGTGTGTTCTACATACAGTTTGCTAGCTGCTCCATTCCTAAAACTTCCACAAGGTTGAAAGGAAGTTGAATTATTTTTTATTGAGAAATAAGTAGAGGTGATATATCTCGTATTGACTCACATTTTTCTATTTATTTATTTAATTATATATGTATGAATATATATATATATATATATATGTATGAATTTATTATCTATCATGTTTATATAATTTCAAAATTTATAAGGTTAAATATTTTCAAAGTAAATTGACCCTAGATATTAAGGTATGGTATGATAGTTAATTTTATGTATCAAATGCTAGCTCATGTACTCAGATACTTGGTCAAACACCAGTCTAGCTATGACAGTGGAGGTAACATTTAGATAGGACTAACATTTGGGTAAAGCAGATTACCGTCCATCATGTAGGTGGGCCTCATTCAATTTGTTGAAATTCTTAAAAGAAAAAAGATAGAGTTTTCCCAAATAAAGAGGAAATTCCTCCTCTAAATTGCCTTCAGACTTGAATTTTAACATCAATTCTTCCAAGGAGCTCTTGCCTGGGAACCTGGCCTGCAAACAAACACACACACACACACCACACACACACACACACACACACACACACACACACACACACACACACACACCTGTAGGTTCTGTTACTCTGCAGTACCCAGAATAATACAAGGCTGATGGCATTCAAGCCAAGGTTAGTATTCTCTAGAGTGGGTGTCTGTATCAAGTAGAAAGTTGAGTAATCTAGATAATTTCTATGATTGTCTTCAATGATTCTTCATGACTACCAGTGACCTCTTTATTTCAATCAGTACAGTATTTGGATAACATATGGTTCATTACTTAGATGGGTTTATACTTACTAATGATAGCCAGCTGATCAAAATACTAATAACCTTTATTACAATTAGACAATACTGTGGTCAATATACCAGTCTTTCACATATTCACTACATTTGAATTTCTCAACAATCTTTAGCCACACATAGTGTACGTGTTTATTATATTTCAAACACAGAAGCTAAGATTAAAGAGGTATTGCTTAGAAAATAAATTAGGATGAAGGACTAGACTCCAGAAGTGATTTTATTTTAGCATCATCTCTTGCTTTTTACAAGAAATTGGACTGTTATGAACTAAATTGTGCCCCTCAATTCATATGTTGAACCGCTAATTCCCAATTTAATGGTATTTGGAGAGGTGGCCTTTAGGAGATAATCAGTGCCCTTATAAAAAGAGATACCAGAGTGTGCACTCTCCTCCCACCTACACCTGCACCAACAATGTAAGGCTATAGGGAGAAGGCAAGCCAAAAAAAAAACCTTCCACTGGAACTGACCCTTGCTGGCACACTAATATTAAACCCCAGCCTCCAGAATGATCAAAATACATTTCTGTTATTTAAGCAACCTAGTCTATGGTAGTTTGTTGTGGCAGCCTGTGCTAAATAAAAAAGAAACTTACAAACTTAGGTGTCATTGAATACTACAACCTACTTAAATATTATATATTAGAAAGATTTATTTCAAAAACAAAGTAAAATTGTAATAATCAAAGAGGAAGATCATATAAATTAGTGGGACTTGGACATGGGTGGCATAATAATCACTTACAAAGTATATTGAAACATAGATTGTTGACCACATACCGTAAAGTGTGTGATTGATCAATGAGTCTGGGATGGGATGCAAACATTTGCATATCTAATATTAGTTCCAGGGTGATATTGATGCTTATAAAATCAGTTTTTCAGTTTTTTATACAGATTGATGAAACATGTAAATCATAATTTAATTAGAGCACTGAGAATGCATATTAAGCACACATATGTACACAGAATATCAAACTGGACTTTCATGATTTTCACCCTGGATATCTTGAGTGGGGCATGCTTTCATAAAGAAATTTAAAAAAAATGACATTTTGTTTTAACATGGAACTACCAGCCTGAAATTATCATATTGGAAAAGAAAGTTTCATGTATTTAATTAGAATACAACAAAAATACTAGGATAAAAATATTACTTCAGAAAAGGTACTTTCAAAATTTTCTTAACATGAAATTTGTATGCAATGCTCACTTAACAATGTTGTAAAAATACTGAACACAAAATACGTGTATGCGTTGAACATGTAAAATAACTTTACAATAAATATATAAAACTGTTTCTGATAACACAGGAGTTAAATTTTAGATGTAAATATGTAAAAAACAAGGATCAATCAATTTGATTTATAGAAACAACCTATTTCAATGCTTCATTATACTTGTTACTCTTAGCAGCTCTCTGTACAGTGTAAGATTTTTAAGTAAGAATGCCAGAGTTTTAGTTAAATTTGTATTGTTAAGATACACTCTTTTGCAGTTGGCCAAAAAGGTATTTTAACACTGTCAAATGGCATTAAATGAGAGTGATGAGCTTACATTAATGGGAAGACAACTAGATCTTTGCTTGATATACGGCTTTACAGTAAATGCAAAATAACACAAAGTTTAAAGAAATATTTATTTGCAGTTTTAAAACACACCTGGAGTTTTTTTTAATTATGTAGATCAATTTAGTTAGAAAGTACTTGAAATTCTGTTCATGATGAGAGGATACAATAGGCTCCTTATTTCAGAACCTGTTTTAGTATAACTGTAGTGTTAAATACAGTTTACATCACTAGTCTTTCTTACAATGGCCCTGGAACATTTTCTGTACTTGTGCAGTTAACCTGTACTTGCTGCTAATGTTAGATAAAGGTTACTTGTAAATTGAGATTTACTAGTGTTATCTTCAAAATAGAAAAATCTGTTTACACAATGGTCTTCCAATTTACGTAAAGAAAGTAATTATTTAGTAAACTCAGCATACTAAGAAATGTGCATTTCATATAAAAAGCAGTCATTAATTAAAAAGAAAGCTTTTTGTAACTTCAGCTTGAAAGACATTTTTGAGGGAGATGTGCAGAAAAGATAAATATAAAAGCTTCAGGTCATATTTCAAGAAATTCCACATGAACATATGAGTGAATCTAGCTCAGAATACATAAATTTTATTTCAACACACACTCAAATACAACAAAAAGTAAATGACACTTGTAACCGTGCATTCGCATCTCTTCTGGAATATGTTCCACATAGAACTATAAAATAATCCTTGTACAACTTCAACCAGAACTATATTTCAAAGAACTGAAGACCTCCTCGTTATGTTCAGTTACAGAACCTAAGCAGTGAGTGCTGCATTGACATTACATTTTTATTAAAATAAGTATTGTCTAAATAAACAACAACAAAAAAGATTCTGCCAAACAGTGCTACTGCTGATGAGTAGACCACTGTGCAATTATAGCAGGCAGTAGAGTATCTATACATCTTTTTGTTGGTGCATTTGCTAACTAATACTATGAAAGTTTCACTGTTGAACTTCTATATACTGTGGCTGTTCTAGACAGTGCTAACACTGGAATAGAGTTCTTTCAGAGTATTGAAGCATGTGTTTTTTCATAATAAAATAAGTTAAAATAATCGTTTTCTCATAGCTTTAACATTGATATTTGTATATCCTGCAATGCTGTCTTAACAATGTTGTACACATACTAAACACAAAAAAAATGTGTATGGGTTGAGCATATAAAATGACTTTGCAGTAGAAATCCGAAAGAGTTTCTAATAACACAGGAGTTCAATTTTAGACGTAAATATGTAAAAATGTAGATCAATCAATCTGATTCATAGAAACAACCCATTTCAATGCTTCATTACACATGTTGCTCTTAGAAATTCTCTGTACAGTGCAAGATTTTTAAGTAAGAATGCCAGACTTTTAGATAAATTTATGCTGTTAAGTAAGGAGTTAGAACACACTCTTTTGCAGTTGGCCTAAACTTTCCTACACTGTCAAATGGCATTCAGCGAGAGTGATGAGCTCACATTAAGGTTAGGACATCTTCTAGATCTTTGTTTGATATACAGTTTTACAGTAAAAGCAAAATAACACTAAGTTGACACAAAGATTTGTTTGCAGTTTTAAAACACACTTATGGTTCTCTTTAATTATGCAGATCAATTTAGGTAGAAAGTACATGAAATTCTGTACATGATGAGAGGAAATAATAGGTTTCATAGTCCAGAATCTTCTTTAATTTAAATACAATTTACATCACTAGTCTTTCTTCTATGGCCCTGGATCATTTCTTGTACTTGTGCAGCTAAACTGTACTTGCTGCTAATGTGAGATGAAAGTTACTTGTAAATTGGGATTTACAGGTGTTATATTCAAAGTAGAAAAATCTGTTTACACAATGGTCTTCCAATTTATGTAAAGAAAGTGATTATTTAATGAACTCAGCATTCTAAGAAATGTGCATTTCATATAAAAAGCAGTGATTAATTTAAAAGGAAGCTTTATGTAACTTCTGCTTGAAAGACATTTTGAGAGAGATGTACAGAAAAGATAAATATAAAAGCTTCAGGTCATATTTCAAGTAATTCCATGTGTACATATGAGTGCAACTAGCTCAGAATATTTAAATTTTATTTAAACACACACTCAAATACAACAAAACTAAATGACACTTGTAACCGTGCACTCCCATCTTTTCAGGAATATGCTCTGCATAGAAGTATAAAATAATCAATGCTCTTTTACAATGTTGTACACATATTGAACACAAAAAAGAACGTATATGGATTGAGCATGTAAAATGATTTTGCAGTAGAAATCTGAAAGATTTTCTGATAACAAAGGGGTTCAATTTTAGATGTAAATATGTAAAAAATGTGGATCAATAAATCTGATCCATAGAAACAACCCCTTTCAATGTTTTATTACGCATGTTACTCATAGATATTATCTGTAGAGTGCAAGATTTTCAAGAATGCCAGACTTTTAGTTAAATTTGTGCTGTTAAGTAAAAAGTTAAAACACACTCTTTTGCAGTTGGCAAAAAAGGTATTCCTACCCTGTCAATTGGCATTCAGCGAGAGTGACGAGCTCACATTTAGGTTAGGACATCTTCAAGATCTTTGTTTGATATACAGTTTTACATTAAAAGCAAAACAACACAAAGTTTACAAAAATATTTATTTCCAATTTTAAAACACAATTGTGGTTCTCTTTAATTATGGAGATCAATTTAGGTAGAAAGTACATGAAATTCTGTCCCTGAGGAGAGGAAACAATAAGTTTTTTTTGTTCTGAATGTCCTTTAGTTTAATTGTAACATTAACTACAGGTAACATCACTAGTCTTTTGTCAATGGCCCGGGAACATTTTCTATACAAGTGCAGTTAAAATATACTTGCTGCTAATGTGAGATAAAAGTTACCTCAAAATTGAAATTTACTAGTGTTATATTCACGGTAGGAAAATCGGTTTACACAATGGTCTTCCAATTTATGTAAAAAATATGATTGCTTAATAAACTCAGAATTCTAAAAAATGTGCATCTCATATACTAAGCAGTCATGAATTAAAAAGAAAGCTTTATGTAACTTCAGCTTGAAATACATTTTTGAGCAATATGTTTTAAAATGCAGAGAAACCTTTCTCCACACTGTGCGTGAATTAACTCTGACTGAAAACCTATATAACACACTGATTCAGAAGTATCCTAAGTTTAATATCTTTCTCGATTATTGCCATTTGACAGTGTCGGAATACCTTTCTAGCCAACTGCAAAAGTGTGTTTTCACCCCTTACTAAATAGCGCAATTTAACTAAAATTCTGGCATTCTTACTTGAAAATCTTAAATTGTACAGAGAACTGATAAGAGTAACACATACAATAAAGCATTGAAATGCATTGTTTCCATGCTTCAGATAGAAGGATCCACGTTTTTTACATATTTACATGAAAAATCAACTGTTTTATCAGAAACTGTTTCATATATCTATTGCAAAGTCATTTTACATGTTCAATTCATACACCTTTTTATTGCGTTCATTATGTGTACAACCTTCTGAAGTGAGTATTGCAGGACATAGAAAAATAAGTGCTAAAACTATGAGAAAATAATTATTAATTTGACTTATTTCATTAGCGCAGAGAACATGCATCAATACTGTGAATTCTACTCCTCTGTTATCAGAATTAAGGAACTCATATCTAACGTAGGCAGCAAGTACAATTTTAGTGCACATGTACAGTAAATGTTTAAGGGCCATTAGAAGAAACATTAGTTATATAAACTATTTAACACTACAGTTAAAATGAAGAGGATTCTAAACTAAGATACCTATTGTTTCCTATCATAATGAACAAAATTTCATGTACTTTTTACCCTAATTGGTCTACATAATTAAAGTGAACCACCAATGAGTTTTAAAACTGCAAAGAAATGTTAATCTACACTGTGTTGTTTTACCCTTACTCTAAAACTGTATATCAAATTAAGATCACACTTTCTCGCTTATTGCCATTAGAATGTATTAGAGTAACTGTTTGAACAACTGCCAAAGAATGTGTTTAAACTGGTTAGTTAACAACACAAATTTTACTGAGTCTAGCATTCTTACTTGAAAATCTTACAGTGTACAGAGAACTACTAAGAGTAACACAAACAATAAAGCATTAAAATGCGTTGTTTCTATGAATCAGATTAAATGATCCATGTTTTTTACATATTTACATGAAAAATCAACTCCTATTTTTTCTGAAACCGTTTCATATATCTATTGGAAAGTCTTTTTAATGCTCAACGCATGCACGCTTTTTTTGTGTTTAGTATGTGTACAACATTCTGAGTGAGCATTGTAGGATATACAAAAATCAGAGTTAAAACTATGAGATAATGATTATAATTTTAACTTTTTTCATTAGGGCAGAGAACATGTTTCATTACTTTTAAAGCGTTGTGTGCCAGGGTTGGTTAGCACTGTCTAAAACAGCCACAGTATATAGAAGTTGAACAGTGAATCTTTCATTCTCTTGGTGAGCAAATTCAACAGCATTAAGATGTATAGTTTCTATACTACCTGATAAAGTTACACAGTGTTCTGCTCATTAGAAATAGCAGTGCTTGTCAGAATCTTTATTTTATTGAGTTAGAAAATACTGTGTTTGATAACACAGTAATGCCAATTTAGCACTCACTGCTAACGTTTTGTAACTGAACATAATGGGGAGGTCCTTAGTTCTTTGAAATATAGTTCTGTGTGAAATTGTGCGACGATTATTTTATACTTCTATGATGAGCATATTCCAGAACAGATGTTTATGCTTGGTTAAAAGTGTCATTTACTTTTTTCCTGTATATGAGTTTGTTTAGAAATGAAATTTAATTGTTTTGAGCTAGCTGCACTCATATTTACACGTGGAATTACTTGTACTTTAAACTGAATCGTTTATATTCATCTTGTCTGTACATCTCATTCAAAAATGTCTTTCAAGCTGATGATAGATAAAACTTTCTTTTTAATTACTCTTTGCTTATTATAGAAAATGCACATGTCTTAGAATGCTGAGTTCATTAAAAAATCAAATTCCTTACGTAAATTGGAAGACCATTGTGTAAACAGATATTTCTACCTTGAAGATAACACTAGTAAATCCTAATTTAGAAGTAACTTTTATCTCGCATGAACAGCAAGTATATTTTAACAGAATAAGTACAGGAAATGATCCACGGCCATTAAAGAAAGGCTAGTGATGTAAACTTTATCTATCACTACAGTTAAACTAAAGGAGATTCTGAACTAAGAAATCTATTGCTTTTTCTCATCAAGGACAGAATTTCGTGTACTTTCTACCCTAATTAATCTACATAAGTAAACAGAACCACAAATGTGTTTTAAAACTGCAGAGATATCTTTCTCCACACTGTACGTGAATTTCCTCTTACTGAAAACCTATATAACACACCGATTCAGAAGTATCCTAAGTTTAATATCTTTCTCGCTTATTGCCATTTGACAGTGTTCGAATACCTTTCTAGCCAACTACAAAAGTGTGTTTTCACTCCTTACTAAACAGCACTATTTAACTAAAAGTCTGGCATTCTTACTTGAAAATCTTACATTGTACAGAGAACTGCTAAGAGTAACACATACAATAAAGCATTGAAATGTATTGTTTCTATGCTTCAGATTGAAGGACACAAATTTTTTACATATTTACATGAAAAATCAACTCTTTTATCAGAAACTGTTTCATATACCTATTGCAAAGTCATTTTACATGTTCAATTCATACACCTTTTTATTGCGTTCATTATGTGTACAACCTTCTGAAGTGAGTATTGCAGGACATAGAAAAATCAGTGTTCAAACCATGAGAAAATGATTATTAAAGAGACATATTTCATTAGTGCAGAGAACATGCTTCAATACTGTGAATTCTACCCCTGTGTTATCAGTGTCTAGGAAATATTATCTCACGTAGGCAGCAAGTACAATTTAAATGCACATGTACAGCAAATGTTCCAGGGCCATTAGAAGAAACACTAGTTATATAAACTATTTAACACTACAGTTACAATGAATAGGATTCTAAACTAAGAAACCTATTGTTTTCTATTATCATGAACAAAATTTCATGTACTCTTTACCCTAATTGGTCTACATAATTAAAGAGAACCACCAATGTGTTTTCAAACTGCAAAGAAATGTTCATCTACACTGTGTTATTTTATTCTTACTGTAAACCTTTTTAAGAAACTAAGATCTAGAAGATATGCTAACTTTAATGTGAGCTCATCAGTTTTGTAGCTTCTTGCGATTTCGCAGTGTTAGCATAACTGATTGAACAACTGCCAAAGAATGGGTTTAAACTACATACCTATCAGCACAAATTTTTTCTGAGTCTAGCATTCTTACTTCAAAATCTTACAGTATACAGAGAACTGCGATGAGTAATGTGTATAATGAATTGTTAAAATGCGTTGTTTCTATGCATCCGATTGTCTGGTTTACGGTTATTACATAGATATGTACATCAAAACTTTAACTTCCAGTTACCAAAAACTCATGTTTCTATAGGAAAGTCTGTTTATATGTTCCAACCATACACGGTTTTTTGTGTTCAGTATGTGTACAACATTCTGAGTGAACATTGAAGGATATACAAAAATCAGAGTTAAACTATGAAAAAATGATTATAATTTTAAATTATTTCATTAGGACAGATAACATGCTTCAATACTCTGAAAGCATTCTGTGCCAATGTTAATGAGCACTGTCTAAAACAGCCACAGTATATAGAAGTTAAAAAGTGAAACTCTCATTCCCTTAGCTAGCAAATTCAACAGCATCAAGCTGAATAGTGATGATAATACCTGAAAAAGTTACAAAGGATTCTGCTGATTAGAAGAAGCAGTGCTTGTCAGTATCTTCTTTTTCTCTGTTAAATTAAAAAATACAGTGTTTAATAACAGAGTAATACCATTTTGGCACTCACTGTTTATGTTCTGTAACTGAACATAATGGGGAGGTCCTTAGTTCTTTGAAATATAATTCTGGGTGAAGTTTTACGAAGATTATTTTATACTTCTATGCTGAGCATATTCCAGAACAGATGTTAATGCTTGGTTACAAGTATCATTTACCTTTTTGTTGGGTTTGAGTTTGTATAGAATTGAAATTTAAGTATTTTGATCAAGCTTCACTCATATGTACATGTGGAATTACCTAAAAGTTGACCTGAAGCGTTTCTATTTTTCTTGTCTTCACATCTCGGGCAAAAATGTCTTTAAATCTGATGTTACATAAAGATTTCTTTTTAATTAATCACTGCTTATTATATAAAATGCACATGTCTTCGAATGCTGAGTTCATTAAACAATCGCATATCGTACGTAAATTGAAAGACCATTGTGTAAACAGATATTTCTACCTTGAAGATAACACTAGTAAATTCTAATTAAGAAGTAACTTTTATCTGGCATGAACAACAATTACATTTTAACTGAATTAGTACAGGAAATGTTCCAACGCCTTTAAAGAAAGACTAGTGATGTAAACTTTATCTATCACTACAGTTTAATTAAAAAAGATTCTGAACTAAGAAATCCATTGCTTTTTCTCATCAAAGACAGAATTTTATGTACTTTCTAACCTAATTAATATACATTATTAAATAGAACCACAAATGTGTTTTAAAACTGCAGAGAAATCTTTCTACACACTGTGCGTGAGTTTTCTCTTACTGAAAACCTATATAACACACTGATTAAGAAGTATCCTAAGTTTAATATCTTTCTCTCTTATTGCCATTTGACGCTGTTGGAATACCTTTCTAGCCAACTGCAAAAGTGTGTTTTCACTCCTTACTAAACAGCAAGTTTAACAAAAGTCTGGCATTTTTACTTGAAAATCTTACATTGTACAGAGAACTGCTTAGAGTAACACATACAATAAAGCATTGAAATGCATTGTTTCTATGCTTCAGATTGAAGGATCCACGTTTTATACATATTTACATTAAAAATCAACTGTTTTATCAATAATGTTTTATATATCTATTGCAAAGTCATTTTACACGTTCAATTCATACACCTTTTTATTGCGTTCATTATGTGGACAACATTCTGAAGTGAGTATTGCAGGACATAGAAAAGTCAGTGTTAAAACCATGAGAAAATTATTATTAATGTTACATATTTCTTTAGTGCAGAGAACATGCTTAAATACTGTGAAATCTACTTCTCTGTTATCAGAGTCAAGGAACAGTTATCTCACGTAGGCAGCAAGTACAATTTAAGTGCACATGTACAGCAAATGTTCCAGGGCCATTAGAAGAAACACTAGTTACATAAACTATTTAACACTACAGTTAAAATGAAGAGGATTCTAAACTAAGAAACCTATTGTTTCCTCTAATGATGAAGAGAATTTCATGTACTTTTTACGCTAATTAGTCTACACAATTAAACATAACCACCAATGAGTTTTAAAACTGCAAACAAATGTTAATCTATACTGTGTTATTTAACTCGTACTGTAAAGCTTTATAACAAACTAGATCTAGAAGATATGATAACTTTAATGTGCGCTCATCAGTTTTGTAGCTCTTTGCCATTTGGCAGTGTTAGAAAAACTGTTTGAACAAGTGCCAAAGAATGTGTTTAAACTGCGTACCTATCAGCACAAATTTTACTGAGTCTAGCATTCTTACTTGAAAATCTTACAGTGTACAGAGAACTGCCAAGAGTAACGTGTATAATGAATTGTTGAAATGCGATGTTTCTATGCATCTGATTGTCTGGTCCACGGTTTTTACATAGATATGTGCATCAAAACTTCAACTTCTCAGTTACCAGAAACTCATATTTCCATTGGAAAGCATTTTTATATGTTCAACCAATGCACGTTTTTTTTGTGTTCAGTATGTGTACAACATTCTGAGTGAACATTGCAGGATATACAAAAATCAGAGTTAAAACTATGAGAAAATGATTATAATTTTAAATTATTTTATTAGGGCAGAGAACATGCTTCAATACTCTGAAAGCATTCACTGTCAGTGTTAATGAGCACTGTCTAAAACAGCCTCAGTATATAGAATTTCAACAATGAAACTCTCATTCAGTTGGTTAGCAAATGCAACAGCATCAAACTGTATAGTGATGATACTACCTGATAAAGTAACAAAGTGTTCTGCTGATTAGAAGGAGCAGTGCTTGTTAGAATCTCCTTTTTCTCTGTTGAATTATAAAATACGGTGTATAATAACAGAGTAATACCAATTTTGCACTTCCTGTTTATGTTCTGTAACTGAACATATTGGGGAGGTCATTAGTTCTTTGAAATATAGTTCTGGGTGAAGTTGTACGAAGATTATTTTATACTTCTATGCTAAGCATATTCCAGAGCAGATGTTACTGCTTGGTTAAAGTGTTATTTACCTTTATGTTGGGTTTGAATTTGTGTAGAAATGAAATTTAATCATTTTGTGCAAGCTTCAGTCATAAGTACATGTGGAATTACTTAAAATTTGACCTGAAGCATTTATATTTTTCTTGTCTTGACATCTCGGGCAAAAATGTCTTTCAAGCTGATGTTCCATAAAGCTTTCTTTTTAATTAATCACTGCTTATTATATAAAATGTACATGTCTTAGAATGCTGAGTTCATTAAACAATCGTATATTAGATAAATTGAGAAACCATTGTGTAAACAGATATTTCTACCATGAAGATAAGACTATTTAATCCTAATTTTGAAGTAACTTTTATCTATCATAAACAGCAAGTACAAGTTAACTGCACAAGTACAGAAAATGGTCCAGGACCATTATAAGAAAGACAAGTGATGTAAACATTTTTTAAAACTACAGTTAAACTAATGAAGATTCTTAACTGAGAAATCTATTGTTTTTTCTCATCAAGTACAGAATTTCATGTACTTTTCCCCTAATTCATCTACATAATTAAATAAAACCACAAATGTCTTTTAAAACTGCAAATAAGTGTTTCTGTAAACTTTCTGTTACTTTGCTCTTACTCTAAAACTGTATATCAAATTAAGATCCAGAATATGTCTTAAAATTAATGTGAGATCATCACTCTATCTCCCTTATTACATTTTGACAGTGTTAGAATAATTTTCTGGCCAACTGGAAAAGAGTGTGTTTTAAAACCTTACTAAACAGCACAAATTTAACTCAAAGTCTGGCTTTCTTACTTGAAAATCTTATAGTGTACAGAGAACTGCAAAGAGTAACACCTATAAAAAAGCATTGAAATGCGTTGTTTGTATGCATCAGAGTGAATAATGGACCTGTTTTACATATTTACATGAAAAATCAAACTCTGCGTTATCAGAAACAGTTTTATATATCTATTGCAAAGTCACTTTCCATGCTCAATTCATACACGTTTCTTTGTATTCAGTATGTGTACAGCATTCTGAAGTCAGTATTGCAGAATATACAAAAATAAGTGTTAAAACTATGAGAAAATAATTATTATTTTAACTTATTTCATTAGGGGAGAGAATTGATTCCAAATTCTGAATTCAAATTCTCTGTTATCAGAAACAGGTAACTTATATTTCATATAGGCACCAAGTACAATTTAACTGCACATGTAGTAAAAATGTTCCAGGGCCCTTCGTAGAAACGCAAATTATATAAATTATTTAAGTCTACAGTAAAACTAAAGGGGATTCTGAACTAAGAAACATATTTTTTCCTCTCATCATAAACAGAAACTCATGTATTTTCTACAATATTTGATCTACATAATTAAAGAGAACCACAAATATGTTTTAAAACTGCAAAGAAAAGTATCTCTACACTATGTGTTATTTTACTCTTACTCTAAACCTTTATTACAAACTAAGATCAACAAGATAACCTAACTTTAAGGTGAGTTTATCAGTCTTCTAAATTATTACCATTTGGCAGTGTTAGGATACCTTTTGAACAACTGCCAAAAATGTGTTTAAACTGGTTAGTTAACAGCACAAATTTTACTATGCGTCTAGCATTCTTATTGAAAATCTTACATTCTACAAATAACTGCTAAGAGTAATACATACAATAAAGCATTGAAATGCGTTGTCTCTACGAATCAGCATGAATGATTCACGTTTTTTACATATTTACATTAAAAATCAACTCCTGTTTTATCAGAAACTCTTTCATATATCTATTGGAAAGTCAGTTTACATGTTCAATTCATACACCATTTTTAGTGTTCATTATGTGTACAACATTCTGAAGTGAGCATTGCAGGATATACAAAAATTGGTGTTAAAACTATAAAAAAATGATAATAATTTTAACTTATTTCATTAGGGCAGAGAAAAGCCTTCATTACATTGAAATCGCTGTTTGCCAGATTTAGGTAGCACTGTCTAAAACAGCCACAGTATATAAAAGTTGAACTGTGAATCTCTCATTCTCTTGGTGAGCAAATGCAACAGCATCAAGATGTATAGTTCCTATACTACCTGATAATGTTACGCAGTGTTCTGCTCATTAGAAGTAGCAGTGCTTGTCAGAATCTTCTTTTTCTTTATTGAATTAAAAAATACTGTGTTTTATAACACAGTTATGCCTATTTTGCAGTCACTGCTAAAGTTCTGTAACTGAACATAATGAGGAGTTTTTTACTTCTTTGAAATATAGTTCTGGGTGAAGTTGTGCAAAGATTATTTTATACTTCTATGATGAGCATATTTCAAAAAAGATGTTAATGCCTCATTAAAAGTGTTATTTACCTTTTTCTTGTCTACGAGTTTGTGTTGAAATAAAATGTAAGTATTTTCAGCTAGCTGCACTCATACTTACACGTGGAATTACGTGGAATTTGACCTGAAGCGTTTATATTAACCTTGTCTGTACATCTCGCTCAAAAATGTCTTTCAAGCTGATGTTAGATAAAGATTTCTTTTTAATCACTGCTTATTTTAGGAAAGGCACATGTTTTAGAATGCTGAGTTCATTAAATAATCGAATTCCTTACGTAAATTGGAAGACCATTGTGTACATAGTTATTTCTGCCTTGAAGATAACACTAGTAAATCTTAATTTAGAAGTAACTATTATCTTGCATGAAAAGCAAGTACTAAGAAATCTATTGCTTTTTCTCATCTACGACAGAATATTATGTACTTTTTACCTTAATTAATCTACATAATTAAATAGAACCACAAATGTGTTTTAAAACTGCAGAGAAGTCTTTCTCCTCACTGTGCCTGAATTTACTCTTACTGTAATCCGATATTACACACTGACTCAGAAGTATCCTAAGTTTAATATCTTTCTCGCTTATTGCCATTTGACAGTGTTGGAATTCCTTTCTAGCCAGCTGCAAAAGTGTGTTTTCACTCCTTACTAAACAGCACAATTTAACTAAAATTCTGGCATTCTTACTTGAAAATCTTACATTGTACAGAGAACTGCTAAGCGTAACACATACAATAAAGCATTGAAATGCATTGTTTCTATGCTTCAGATTGAATAATTTACCTTTTTTACATATGTACATAAAAAATCAACTGTTTTATCAGAAACTGTTTCATATATCTATTGCAAAGTTACTTTCCATGTCAATTCATACACGTTTTTTTGTGTAGTGTATGTGTACAACATTATGAAGGGAGCATTGCAGGATAAAAAAATGAGTGTTAAAACTATGAGAAAATTATTATTATTTTAACTTATTTCATTAGGAAAAAGAACTTGCTTCCAAACTCTGAATTTAAATTTTCTGTTATCAGAAACAATCAACTTATATTTCACATAGGCTGCAAGTATTATATAACTGAACATGTAGAAGAAATGTTCCAGAGCCCTTCAAAGAAACACAATTTATATAAACTATTTAACTCTACAGTACAAGTAAAGGGGATTCTGAACTAAGAAACCTGATTTTTCCTCTCATCATGAACAGAATCTCATGTATTTTCTACACTAATTGATCTACATAATTAAAGAGAACCACAAATGTGTTTTAAAACTGCAAAGAAATGTGTCTCTACACTATGTGTTATTTTACTCTTACACTAAACTGTATTACAAACTAAGATCGAGAAGATATCCTAACTTTATTGTGAGTTCATCAGTCTTCTCGATTATTGCCATTTGGCAGTGTTAGAATACCTTTTGAACAACTGCCAAAGAATGTGTTAAAACTGGCTAGTTAACAGCACAAATTTTACTATGAGTCTAGCTTTCTTACTTGAAAATTTTATATTCTACAAATAACTGCTAGGAGTAACACATAGAATAAAGCATTGAAATGCGTTGTTTCAATGAATCAGATTGAAATCCACGTTTTTTATATATTTACATGAAAAATCAACTCTTGTTTTATCAGAAAACGTTTCATATATTTATTGGAAATTCATGTTACATGTTCAATTCATACACCATGTTTTTAGTTCATTATGTGTACAACGTTCTGAAGTGAGCATTGCAGAATATACAAAAATCGGTATTAAAACTATAAAATTGATTATAATTTTAACTTATTTCATTAGGGCAGAGATAATGCTTCATAATTTTGAAAGCATATGTGCCAGGGTTAGTTAGTACTGTCTAAAACAGCTACAGTATATAAAAGTTGAACAGTGAATCTCTCATTCTCTAGGTGAGCAAATGCAACAGCATCAGGATGTATAGTTTCCATACTACCTGATCAAGTTACACAGTGTTCTACTCATTAGAATTAGCAGTGCTTGTCACAATCTTCTTTTTTTTATTGAATTAAATACACTGTGTTTTATAACACAGTAATGCCAATTTAGCACTCACTGCTAACGTTCTGTAACTGAATATAATGGGGAGGTCCTCAGTTCTTTGAAATATAGTTCTGGGTGAAGTTGTGTGAAGATTATTTTATACTTCTATGATGAGCATATTCCAGAAGAGATGTTAATGCCTGGTTAAAAGTGTCACTTACCTTTTTCTTGTCTACGAGTTTGTGATGAAATCTAATTTAAGTATTCTCAGCTTGCGTCACTCATATTTACACGTGGAATTACTTGTAATTTGACCTGAAGCATTTATATTTATCTTGTCTGTACATCTCTCTCAAAAATGTCTTTTAAGCTGATGTTAGATAAAGCTTTTTTTAAAATTAATCGCTGCTTATTATAGGAAATGCACATGTCTTAGAATGCTGAGTTCATTAAACAATTGAATTCTTTACAAAAATTAGAAGACCATTGTGTAAACAGATATTCTACCTTGAAGATAACACTAGTAAACCCTAATTTAGAAGTAACTTTTATCTCGCATGAACAGCAAATACATTTTAACTGAATAAGTACAGGAAATGTTCCACGGCCATTAAAGAAAGACTAGTGATGTAAACTTTATCTATCACAACAGTTAAGCTAAAGAAGATTCTGAACTAAGAAATTTATTGCTTTTCTCCTCAAGAACAGAATTTCATGTACTTTCTCACCTAATTAATCTTTATAATTAAATAGAACCACAAATGTGTTTTAAAATTGCAGAGAAATTTTTTCCACACTATGGGTGAATTTACTCTTACTGAAAACCTATATGACACATTGATGCAGAAGTATCTTAAGTTTAATATCTTTCTCGCTTAATGCCATTTGACAGTGTTGGAATACCTTTCTAGCCAAATGCAAAAGTGTGTTTTCACTCCTTAGTAAACAGCACATTTTAACTAAAAGTCTGTCATTCTTACTTGAAAATCTTAATTTCGACAGAAAACTGCTAAGAGTAACACATACAATAAAGCATTGAAATGCTTTGTTTCTATGCTTCAGATTGAAGGATCCACGTTTTTTACATATTTATATGAAAAATCAACCGTTTTATCAGAAATTGTTTCATATATCTATTGCAAAGTCATTTTCCATGTTCAATACATACACCTTTTTATTGCCTTCATTATGTGTACAACATTCTGACGTGAGTATTGCAGGACATAGAAAAATCAGTGTGAAAACTATGAGAAAATGATTATTAAATTGACTTATTTCATCAGTGCTGAGAACATGATTCAATACAATGAATACTACTCCTGTGTTATCAAAATCAAGGAACTCTTATCTCACGTAGGCAGCAAGTACAATTTAAGTGCACATGTACAGCAAATGTTCCAGGGTCATTCGAAGAATCACTAGTTTTATAAACTATTTAACACTACAGTTAAAATGAAGAGGATTCTAAACTAAAAAACCTATTGTTTTCTCTCATCATGAACAGAATTTCATGTACTTTTTACCCTAATGGTCTACATAATTAAAGAGAACCACCAATGAGTTTTAAAACTGCAAAAAAATATTAATCTCCAATGTGTTATTTTACTCTTACTTTAAATCTTTATAACAAACTAAGATCTAGAAGATATGCTAACTTTAATTTGAGCTCATCAGTTTTGTAGCTTATTGCCATTTGGCAGTGTTAGAATACTGTTTGAACCACTGCCAAAGAATGTGTTTAAACTGCGGACCTAACAGCACAAATTTTACTGAGTCTAGCATTCTTGCTTGAATATCTTACAGTGCATAGAGAACTGTGAAGAGTAACGTGTATAATGAATTGATGAAATGCGTTGTTTCTATGCATCCTATTGTCTGGTCTACGGTTTTACATAGTTATGTGCATCAAAAATTCATCTTCTCAGTTATCAGAAACTCATATTTCTATTGGAAAGTCTTTTTATATGTTCAACCCATGAACGTTTTTCTGTGTTCAGTATGTGTACAACAATTTGAATGAGCATTGAATGATATACAAAAATCAGAGTTTAAACTATGAGAAAATAATTATATTATTTTATTAGGGCAGAGAACATGCTTCAGTATCTGAAAGCATTCTGTGCCAGAGTTAATTAGCACTGTCTAAAATAGCCACAGTTTATAGAAATTCAACACTGAATCTCTCATTCTCTTGGTGAGCAAATGCAACAGCATCAAGATGTATAGTGATGATACTACCTGATAAATTTACACAGTGTTCTGCTCATTAGAAGTAGCAGTGCTTGTCAGAATCTTCTTTTTCTTTATTGAATTAAAAAATACTGTATTTTATAACACAGTAATGCCAATTTAGCACTCACTGCTAACGTTCTGTAACTGAACATAATGGGGAGGTCCTTAGTTCTTTGAATTATAGTTCTGGGTGAAGTTTTGCAAATATTATTTTATACTTCTATGGTGAGCATATTTCAGAACAGATGTTAATACTTGGTTACAAGTGTCATTTACCTTTTTGTTGGGTTTGAGTTTGTCTAGAAATGAAATTTAAGAATTTTGAGCTAGCGGCACTCATATTTACACGTGGAATTACTTGTAATTTGACCTGAAGCGTTTGTATTTATCTTGTCTGTACATCTCGCACAAAGATGTCTTTCAAGCTAATGTTAGATAAAGCTTTCTTTTTAATTAATTGCTGATTATTATAGAAAATGCACATGTCTTAGAATGCTGAGTTCATTAAACAATCGAAATCCTTACGTAAATTTGAAGACTATTGTGTAAACAGATATTTCTACCTTGAGGATAACACTAATAAATTCTAATGTAGAAGTAACTTTTATCTCACATAAACAGCATGTACATTTTAACTCAAGTGTAGGAAATGTTCCACGGCCATTAAAGAAAGACTAGTGATGTAAATTTTATCTATCGCTACAGTTAAACTAAAGGAGAATCTGAACTAAGAAATCTATTGTTTTTTCTCATCAAGGACAGAATATCATGTACTTTCTACCCTAATTAATCTACCTAATTAAATAGAATCACAAATGTGCTTTAAAATTGCAGAGAAATCTTTCTCCACACTGTGCGTGAATTTCCTCTTACTGAAAACTTATATAACACACTGATTCAGAAGTACCCTTAGTTTAATGTCTTTCTCGCTTATTGCCATTTGCCAGTGTTGGAATACCTTTCTAGCCAATTGCAAAAGTTTGTTTTCAATCCTTACTAAACAACACAAATTAACTAAAAGTCTGGCTTTCTTGCTTAAAATATTATAGTGTACAGAGAACTGCAAAGAATAACACCTATAACAAAGCATTGAAATGTGTTCTATGTATGCATCAGATACAATAATGAACGTGTTTTACATATTTACATAAAAAATCAACTTCTGTTATCAGAAGCAGTTTTATATAACTATTGGAAAGTCAATTCCCATGCTCAATTCATACACGTTTCTTTGTGTTCAGTATGTGTACAATATTCTGAAGTGAGCTTTGGAGGATATTAAAAAATCAGTGTTACAACTATGAGAAAATGATTATTATGCATTGTTTCTATGCATCAGATTGAATATTCTACGTATTTTACATATTTACATGCAAAGTCAACTCATGTTTTATCAGAAACAATTTCATATATGTACTGGTAGGTTATTTTACATGTTCAATTCATACACTTTTTTTGTGTTCAGTACGTGTTCATTCTGATGTGAGCATTGCAGAATATTCAAAAATCAGTGTTAAAACTATGAGTAAATCATTATTATTATAACGAATTTCATTAGGGCAAAGAACATGCTTCCATACTCTAAATTCAAATCATGTGTTATCAGAAACAAGTAAATTTTATCACACATAAGCAGCAAGTACAATTTAACTGCACTTGTACTGGAAATGTTCCATGGCCGTTAGAAGACAGTCTTGTTATATAAACTATTTAACACTACAGTTAAACTAAAGGGGATTCTGAACTAGAAATCTATTGTTTCCTCCCATGATGAACAGAATTTCCTGTAATTTCTACCTTAATTGATCTACATAATTAAAGAGAACCACAAATGTGATTTAAAACTGCAAAGAAATGTTTCCCTACACTGTTTTATTTTACTCTTACTGTAAACCTGTATCACAAATTAAGATCCAGAAGATATTCTAATTTAATGTGAGTTCATCAGTATTTCCAGCTGAGGTAAAAGTTACGAGTATATGGAAATTACTAGTGTTATCTTCATGGTAGGAAAGTCTGTTTATACAATGGTGTCCAATTTCCATTAAAAGGGGATTGTTTATTGAATTCAGCATTCTAAGAAATATGCATTTTATATAATAAGCAGTGATTATTTAAAAAGAAAGCTTTACATAACATTAGCTTGAAAGACATTTTGGAGCGAGATGTACAGACAAGATAAATTTAAATGCTTCAGGTCAAATTTCAATTACTTCCACGTATACATATGAGTGCAGGTAGCTCAAAATACACTAATTACAGTGCAACACAAACACAAATACAACAATAAGGTAAATGACACTTGGAAACAAGCATTTCCATCTGATCTGAAACATTTTCAGCATAAAAGTATAAAATAATCTTTGCACAACTTCACCCAGAATGATATTACAAAGAACTAAGGACCTCTCCATTATGTTTAGTTACCGAACATAAGCAATGTGTGCTAAATTGGCATTACCCAGATATAAAACTCAGTATTTAATTCAACAAAGAAAAAGAAGTTTCTGACAAGCACTGTTACTTCTAATGTACATCACACTGTGTAACTTTACCATGTAGTATAGGAACTATACATCTTGATGCTGTTGCATTTGCTAACCAAGAGAATGCGAGTTTTAGTGTTGAAATTCTATACACTGTGGTTGTTTTAGACAGTGCTAACTAACACTGGCACATAATGCTTTCAAAGTATTGAAGCATGATCTCTGCACTAATGAAATAAGTTAAAATTATAATCATTTTCTCATAGTTTCAACACTGGTATTTGTATATCCTGCAATACTCATTTAGAATGTTGTACACATTCTGTACACAAAGTGTATGGGGTGAGCATGTAGAAAGACTTTCCTAGAGAAATATGAGTTTCTGATAACAAAGGAGTTGAATTTTTGATGAACATATATATGTAAAAACCGTGGACCAAACAATCTCATGCATAGAAACAACGCATTTCAAGAATTCATTATATACTCGTTACTCTTAGCAGTTCTCTGTGCACTGTAAGATTTTCAAGTAAGAACGCTAGACTCATAGTACAATTCGTGCTGTTAACTAAGCAGTTTAAACACATTCTTTGGCAGTTGTTCAAAAAGGTATTCTAACACTGCCAAATGGCAATAAGCTAGAAAGACTGATGAGCTCACTATAAAGTTAGGATATGTTCTGGATCTTAGTTTGTTATACAGGTTTACAGTAAGAGTAAAATAACACAGAGTTTAGTGAAACCTTTATTTGCAATTTTAAAACACATTTGGGTTCTCTTTAATATGTAGATCCAGTTAGGCAGAAAGTTCATGAAATTCTGTCCATGATGGGAGAAAACAGTAGGTTTTTTAGTTCAGAAACTTCTTTAGTTTAAGTGTAGTTTTAAATACCGTTTTCATCACAAGTCTTTCTTATAATGTTTCTGGAACATTTCCTGTACCTGTGCAGTTAAGGTGTGCTTTGTGCTAATGTAAGACAAAAGTTACATGTAAATGGGAATTACTAGTGTTATCTTCACGGTAGGAAAATGTGTTTACACAATGGTCTTCCAATTTACATAAAGAATGTGATTGTTTAATGAACCCAGCATTCTAAGAAATGTGCATTTCATATAATAAGCAGTGATTAATTAAAAAGAAAGCTTTATGTAACATCATCTTGAAAGACATTTTGGAATGAGATGTACAGACAATATAAATATAAACGCTTCAGGTCAAATTTCAATTACTTCCACGTGTATATATGAGTGCAGCTAGCTCAAAATACTTAAATTTCATTTCAACACAAACTCAAATACAACAGAAAGGTAAATGACACTTGGAACCAAGCATTAACATCTGTTCTGGAATATGCTCAGCATAAAAGTATAAAATAATCTTTGCAAAACTTCACCCACAACTATATTGCAAAGAACTGGGGACCTCCCCATTATGTTCAGTTACAGAACATAAGCAGTGAGTGCTAAATTGGCATTACTCTGTTATAAAACTCAGTATTTAACTCAACAAAGAAAGATTCTGAGGAACACTGCTTCTACTTATGAGCAGAACACTGTGTATCTTTATCAGGTAGTTTTGTAACTATACATCTTGATGCTGTTGCAATTGCTAACCAAAAGAATGAGAGTTTCACTGTTGAACTTCTATATACTGTGGCTGTTCTAGACAGTGCTAACACTGGCACGGAATGCTTTCAGAGTACTAAAGCATGTTCTCTTCCCTAATGAAATAAGTTAAAATTACAGTCATTTTATCATAATTTTAACACTGTTTTTTGATATTCTTCAATGCTCACTTCAGACTGTTGAAAAAATACTGAACACAGAAAGCATGTATGGGTGGAACTTGTAAAAAGACTTTCCAAGAGAAATATGAAAGACTTTCTGATGACAGAGGAGTTGAGTTTCTGATGTACATAGGTAAAAACTGTGGACCAAAACAATCTGATGCAGAGAAGCAATGCATTTCTTAATTGAAAATCTAACAGAGTACTGAGAACTGCTAAGTGTAACATGTATAACATGTTTATTATACATGTTACACTTAGCAGTTCTCTGTACTCTGTTAGATTTTCTAACAGAGTACTGAGAACTGCTAAGTGTAACATGTATAACATGTTTATTATACATGTTACACTTAGCAGTTCTCTGTACTCTGTTAGATTTTCATTTAAGAATGCTAGACTCATAGTAAAATTTGTGCTGTTATCTACGCAGTTCAAACACGTTCTTTGTCAGTTGTTCAAAAATGTATTCTAACAATGCCAAATAGCCAGAAAGACTGATGAGCTCACATTAAAGTTAGGATATCTTCTGGATCTCAGTTTGTTATACAGGTTTACAGTAAGAGTAAAACAACACATTGTAGAGAAACGTTTCTTTGCAGTTTTAAAACACACTTGGGGTTCACTTTATTTATGTAGATCAAGTTAGGCAGAAAGTCCATGAAATTCTTTTCATGATGACAGGAAACAGTGGGTTTCTTAAATCACAATCTCCTTTAGTTTAACTGTAGTGTTGAAAACAGTTTACATCACTAGTCTTTTTTATAATGACCCTGGAACATTGCCTGTACCTGTGCAGTTAAACTATACTTGCTACTAATGTAAGGTAAAAGTTACTTGTAAATGGGAATTACTAGTGTTATCTTCATGGTAGGAAAATCTATTTACACAATGGTCTTCCAATTTACATAAAGAATGTGATTGTTTAATGAATTCATCATTCTAAGTAATGCACATTTCATATAATAAGCAGTGATTATTTAAAAAGAAAGCTTTATGTAACATCAGCTTGAAAGTAACTATACATGTTGATTTTTGTGCATTTGTTAACCAACATAATGAAAGTCTCACTGTTGAGCCTCTATATACTGTGGCTATCCTAAAAAGTGCTAACGCTTACTCAGAATGCTTTCAGAATATTGAAGCATGTTTTTTCCCTAATGAATAAAGTTAAAGTAATTATCAGTTTTGTATGGTAATACTGATTTCTCTATATCCAGCAATGCTGCCTTCAGAAGGTTGTACATATTCTGAACACTAAAAACGTGTATGAGTTGTAGATGTAAAATAACTTTCCAATAAAAATATGGAACTGTTTTTAATAACAAAGGAGTTGAATTTTTGATGTTCATATATAAAAACTTGGACCAGAGAATGTGATGCACAGAAACAATGCATTTCATTGCTTCATTATACACGTTACTCTAAGCAGTTCTCTGTACACTGTAAGGTGTTCAAGTAAGAATGCTAGATTTGTAGTAAAATTTGTGCTGTTATGTATGCAGTTAAAACACAATTTTTTCTAGTTGACCGAAAAGATATTCTAACACTACCCAATTGGAATAAGTGACAAAGACTAATGAGCTCACATTAATATTAGGATATCTTCTGAATCTCAGTTTGACATACAATTTCACAGTAAGAGTAAAATAACAACAGTGTAGAGAAACATTCCTTTGCATTTTTAAAACACATTTAGGTTTCTTTTTAATTATGTAGATCAATTTAGGTTGAAACTACATGAAATTTTGTCCATGATGAGAGGAGACAATACTTTTTTTAGTTCTGAGTCTTCTTTAGTTTAATTGTAGTGTAGTAAATATAAACAAATTTCAGCCATACAGATGAGTGCAGAAAGCTCAAAGAACATTTCAACACAAACTCAAATACAACAAAGAAGTTAAATGTCACTTGTAAGGAAGCATTAACGTTTGTCCTGGAAGAATATGCTCATCATATATGTATAAAATAATCATTGCATGACTTCACACAGAACTATATTTCAAAGAACTAGAGACCTCCCCAGTATGTTCAGTTGCAGAACCTAAGTAGAGAGCTCAGGATTGGCTCTGTCTAAAAACACTATTTTCTAAATCGCCAAAAACAACATGTCTACCAAGCACTGCTACTCCTGTTGATCATACCACTGTGTAACATCAGGTAGTAGAGTAACTATACATTTTGTTTCTGCTGCATTTGCTAACCAATAAAATGAAAGTTTCAATGTTGAGCTTCTATATACTGTGGCTGTTCTAGACAGTGCTAAGCCTTACACAGAATGCATTAAAAATATTGGAGCATGTTCTCTGCCCTAATGAAAAAAGTTAAAGTGATAATCAGTTTCTTATGGTAGTAACACTGATTTCTCTATATCCTGCAATGCTCCCTTCTGAAGGTTGTACATATACTGAACAAAAAATTATGTATGGGTTGAACATGTAAAATAACACAGTGTACAGAAACATTTCTTTTCAGTTTTATGATACATTTGGGGTTCTCTAACTTTTGTAGAACAATTTGGATTGAAACTACATAAAATTTCATCCAGGATGAAAGGATACTATAGTTTTCCTAGTTCTACATCGTTTTTAATTTAGGTGTAGTGTTAAATTTAGTTTACATTAACATCTGTCCTGGAATATGCTCAGCATAGAAGTATAAAATAGTCTGCACAATTTCACCCAGAACTGCTTTTCAAAGAAATAGAGACCTCCCCATTATGTTTAGTTACAGAAACTAAGAATGGAGTGCTGGATGGTAATTACTCTGTTAAAAAACTTATTATTTTCTAAATCAACAAAGAAAAACAAGTTTCTGCCATGCACTGCTACTCCTGATAAGCAGACCACTGTGTCATTTTATTAGGTAGTATTATAACTATAAATCTTGGTTCTGGTGCATTTGCTAGGCAAGACAATGAAAGTTTCACTGTTGACATTCTATAGGCTGTTGCTGTTCTAGACAGTGCTAAGGCCCACACAGAATGCTTTTAGAATATTGGAGCATGTTGTCTGCTCTAATGAAAAAAGTTAAAATGATAAACATTTTCTGAGGGTATTATCAGTGATTAATGTATATCCTGCAATGCTTCCTTCTGAAGGCTGTACATATAGTGAACACTAAAAACGTGTATGGGTTGAACATTTAAAATGGCTTCAAAATAAATATATGGAACTGTTTCTGATAACACAGGAGTTGAATTTTTGATGTACATATGTAAAAAAACATCGACAAAACAATTCGATGCATAAAAACAACGCATTTCAACCTTTCATTATGCACATTATTCCATGCATTTTTCTGTACAGTATAAGATTTTCAAGTGAGAATACTAGACTAGTAGTAAAATGTGTGCTGTTATGCACGCAGTTTAAACACACTTTTTTGCAGTTGACCAAAAAGGTAGTCTGACACTGCCGAATGGCAATGAGCCAGATAGATGGATGAGCTCTCATTAATATTGGAATGTCTTCTGGAGCTTAGTTTGACTTACAGTTTCACAGTAAGAGCAGAATCACACAGTGTACATAAACATTTCTTTTCAGCTTTAAGACACGTTTGGGGTTCTCTTTTACTTACGTAGATCAAATCAGGTTGAAACTACATGTAATTCTGTCCAGGATGAGAGGAAACAATAGGTTTTCTAGTTATGAATCTCCTTAAATTTAATTGTACTGTTATATTTAGTTAACATTACTAGTTTTTCTTATAATGGCCCTTGAACTTTTTTAGTAGTTTTGCAGTTAAACTGGAGCTGCTGCTAATATTAGATAAGTTACTTATAAATTTGCGGTTTCCTTGTGTTATCTTCAGGGTAGGAAATTCTGTTTACAAAACGGTGTCACAATTTACCTGAGGTGTATCATTGTCTAATGAACTCAGCCTTCTAAAAACTGTGTACTTCATATAATAAGCACGATTTAATTAAATAGCAAGCTACCTGTATATTGAGCTCGAAAGATCTTGAGCAGGATGTACAGACAGAATAAATATAAAAGCTTCAGGTTAACTTAAATGTAATTTTAAGCATACAGTTGAGTGCAGATAGCTCAAAACCATTAAATCTCATTTAAACACAAACTGAAATACAAAGAAAAATTAAATGTCACTATTAAGGAAGGTTTAGCATTTCTCCTGGAAAAATATCCTCAGCATAGAAGTATCAAATAATCTTTGCACAACTTCAAGTAAAACTGTATTTCAAGGAACTAGAGACCTCCCCATTATATTCAGTTACAGAACCTAAGAAGAGAGTGCTGGATTGCCATTACTGTGTTATAAAACCGAGTATTTTCTTAATCGACAAAGAAGAACAATTTTCTGCCATGCACTGCTAGCTCTGATGAGCAGACCACTATGTAACTTTATCATCTTTTTTCTGGTGCATTTGTGAACCAACAGAATGAAAGTTTCACTGTTGGACTTTTATATACTGTGGCAGTTCTAGACAGTGCTAACACCTACACAGAATGCTTTCAAAGTATTGAAGCATGCCTTCTGACCTAATGAAATAAGTTAAAGTGATAATCATTTGTTCATAGTTTAACAGTGAGTAATGTATATCCTTCAATGCTCACTTTAGAAGACTATAAATATAAATATACCGAGCACTAAAAAAGTGTATGGGTTAAACATTTAAAATGTCTTTCCAATAGTTATGGCACTCTTTCTGATAACAATTAGTTTAATCATTGATATACTGGGACCAAACAAAGCAATGAGTAGAAACAACGTATTTCAAAGCTCCATTATACACATTACTCTAAGCAGTTTTCTGTACCATGTAAGAATTTCAAGTGAGATTGCTAAACTGTTTTGCAGTTACCCAGAATGGTATTCTGACAATGTCAAATGGCAATGTGCGAGAAAGTTATGAGCTTACATTAATGTTAGAATATCTTCTGGAGCTTGGATTGACATACAGTTCACAGTAAGAGTAGAATAACACACAGTGTAGAGAAATTTTTAATTTCTATTCTGAGATACATTTTGGGTTCTCTTTAAGTTACATAGATCAATTTAGGTTGAAACTAAAAAATTTTGTCAAGGATGAAAGGAAACAGTATTCCTAGTTCTGAATTTCCTTTGATTTAAGGGTAGTGTGATAGTATTCATCTCCAGTCTTTCTTATAATTCCACTAGAAGGTTTTCTGTACCGGTGGACTTAATTGGACCTGCGGCTAATGTTTGTTAGATTAAAGTTACTTCTAAATTTGGGGGTTTCAGGGTAAGGAAGTCTGTTTACACAATGGTGTCATATTTTATCATGAGGAATTTGATTGTGTATTAAACTCAGAATCCTTGAAACTGCAGTTTATATAAGAAGCACTGTTTAATTATTAAAAAGCTTTCTGTAAATAAACTTTGAAAAACCTTTTTGAGCTGGATGTAGAGAAAACAAAAATATAAAATCTTGAGGTTTAGTTTAGAGTAATTCCAAGCATACACATCAGTGCCACTTGATCAAAAACAGTTAAATCTCATTTCAGCAAACTTGGATATTACAAAAAAGTAAATATCACTTGTAAAGAAGCATTAGTGATTTCCTGGAAGAAGAGAGTCAGCATAGAAGAAAATAATATTTGCCCAACTTTTCCTAGGCCCATATTTAAAAAAATTAAACACCTACGCATTACTTTCAGTTACAGAACCTGAGAACACAGTGCTAGATTGACATTATTTGTTAGAAAACTGAGTATTTGCTCAATTTATAAGGAAAAACAAGTTTCTCACAAGCACTGCTACTACTGGAGAGGAAACCATTGTGTAACTTCATCAGGTAGTAAACTAATTATACTGTTGATTCTGGTACATTTGATACCCAATAGAATGAAAGTTTCACTGTTGAACTTCACTATACTTTGGCTATTCTAGACAGTTCTAGGGTTTACACAGAATGATTTCAGAGTATTGATACATGTTCTCTGGGCTAATGAAATAAGTGAAAGTGATAATCATTTTCTCAAAGGTTTAACACTAATTTTTGTATATCCTGCAATGCTCACTTCAGAAGGTTGTACACATACTGAACAAAAAAAGCATGTATGGCTTGAACATGTAAAATGAATTTCCAAAAGAAATATAGAACTGTTCCTGATTACACAGTAGTAGCATTTATAATGTACATATGTAAAAACGTGGACCAAACAATCTGATGCACAGAAACAACGCATTTTATTGTTTAATTATATACGTTACTTTTAGCAGTGCTTGTCAAAATCTTTTTCTTTACTGAATTAAAAAATACTGTTTTATAGCACAGTAATGACAAGTTAGCACTCATTGCTAACGTTCTGTAACTGAACATAATGGGGAGGTCCTTAGTTCTTTGAAATATAGTTCTGGGTAAAGTTATGCGAAGATTATTTTATACTTCTATGATGAGCATATTCCAGAACAGATGTTAATGCTTGGATAAAAGTGTCATTTAACATTTTCTTGTCTATGAGTTTTTTGTTAAAATGAAATATAAGAATTTTGAGCTATCTGCACTCATATTTACATGTGGAATTACTTGTAATTTGACCTGAAGCATTTATATTTATCTTGTCTGTACATGACCCTCTAAAATGTCTTTCAAGCTGATGTTAGATAAAGCTTTCTTTTTAATTAATCGCTGCTTATTATAGGAAATGCACATGTCTTAGAATGCTGAGCACATTAAACAATCAAATTCCTTACGTAAATTGGAAGACCATTGTGTAAACAGATATTTCTACCTTGAAGATAACACTAGTAAATCCTAATTTAGAAGTAACTTTTATCTCGCATGAACAGCAAGTATATTTTAACAGAATAAGTACAGGAAATGTTCCACGGCCATTAAAGAAAGACTACTGATGTAAACTTTATCTATCACTACAGTTAAAATAAAGGAGATTCTGAACTAAGAAATCTATTGTATTTTCTCAACAAGGACGGAATTTCATGTACTTTCTACCCTAACTAATCTACATAATTAAATAGAACCAAAAATGAGTTTTAAAATTGCAGAGAAATCTTCGTCCACAATGTGCGTGAATTTACTCTTACTGAAAACCTATATAACACACTGATTCAGAAGTATCCTAAGTTTAATATCTTTCTCGCTTATTGCCATTTGACAGTGTTGGAAAACCTTTCTATCCAACTGCAAATGTGTGTTCTCACTCCTTACTAAACAGCACAATATAACTAAAAGTCTGGCATTCTTACTTGAATATCTTACATTGTACAGAGAAAAGCTAAGAGTAACACATACAATAAAGCATTGAAATGCATTGTTTCCATGCTTCAGATTGAAGGATCCACATTTTTTACATATTTACATGAAAAATCAACTGTTTTATCAGAAACTGTTTCATATATCTATTGCAAAGTCATTTTACATGTTCAATTCATACACCTTTTTATTGCGTTCATTATGTGTACAACCTTCTGAAGTGAGTATTGCAGGACATAGAAAAATCAGTGTTCAAACTATAAGAAAATTATTATTAAATTGACTTATTTCATTTATGCAGAGAACATGATTCAATACTGTGAATTTTACTCCTGTGTAATCAGAATCAAGGAACTATTATCTCACGTAGGCAGCAAGTACAATTTAAGTGCACATGTACAGCAAATGTTTCAGGGCCATTAGAAGAAACACCAGTTATATAAACTATTTAACACTACAGTTAAAATGAAGAGGATTCTAAACTAAGAAACCTATTGTTTCCTCTCATTATGAACAGAATTTCATGTACTTTTTACCCTAATTGGTCTACATAATTACAGAGAACCACCAATGTGTTTTAAAACGGCAAAGAAATGTTAATCTACACTGTGTTATTTTACACATACTGTAAACCTTTATAACAAACTAAGATCTAGAAGATATGCTAACTTTAATGTGAGCTCATCAGTTTTGGAGCTTATTGCCATTTGGCAGTGTTAGAATAATTGTTTGAACAACTGCCAAAGAATGTGTTTAAACTGCGTACCTATCAGCACAAATTTTACTGAGTCTAGCATTCTTACTTGAAAATCTTACAGTGTACAGAGATCTGCGATGATTAACGTGTACAAGGAATTTTTGAAATGCGTTGTTTTAATGCATCCGATTGTGTGGTCCACGGTTTTTACATAGATATGTGCATCAAAAATTCAACTTCTCAGTTACCAGAAACTCATATTTCTATTGGAAATTCTTTTTATATGTTCAACCCATGCACGTTTTTTTGTGTTCAGTATGTGTACAACATTCTGAGTGAGCATTGCAGGATATACAAAAATCAGAGTTAAAACTATGAGAAAATGATTATAATTTTAAAATATTTCATTAGGGCAGAGAACATGCTTCAGTACTCTGAAAGCATTCTGTGCCAGTGTTATTGATCACTGTCTAAAACAGCCACAGTATATAGAAGTTCAACAGTGAAACTCTCATTCCCTTGGTTAGAAAATGCAACAGCATCAAGCTTTATAGTGATGATACTACCTGATAAAGTTACAAAGTGTTTAGCTCATTAGAAGGAGCAGTGTTTGTCAGAATCTTCTTTTTCACTGTTGAATTAAAAAACACGGTGTTTAATAGCAGAGTAATATCAATTTTTCACTCACTGTTTATGTTCTGTAACTGAAAAAATGGGGAGGTCCTTAGTTCTTTGAAATATAGTTCTGGGTGAAGTTGTGCGAAGATTATTTTATACTTCTATGCTTAGCATATTCCAGAACAGATGTTAATGCTTGGTTACAAGTGTCATTTACCTTTTTGTTGGATTTGAGTTTGTCTAGACATGAAATTGAAGCATTTTGTGCAAGCTTCACTCATATGTACATGTGGAATTACTCAAAAGTTGACCTGAAGCCTTTATATTTTTCTTGTCTGCACATCTCGGGAAAAAATGTCTTTCAAGCTGATGTTACATAAAGCTTTCTTTTTAATTAATCACTGCTTATTATATGAAATGCACATGTCTTGGAATGCTGAGTTCATTAAACAAGCTAACTCCTTACGTAAATTGGAAGATCATTGTGAAAACAGATATTTCTACCTTGAAGATAACACTAGTAAATCCTAATTTAGAAGTAACATTTATCTCGCATGAACAACAAGTACATTTTAACTGCTCAAGTACAGATAATGTTCCAGGGCCATTATAAGAAAGACTAGTGATGTAAATTATATATATATATATATATATATATATATATATATATATATATATATATATATATATATATATATATATATATATATATATATATATATATTAATTCTAGTGGGGTGACACCAATAATTCAGGGTACATATGTACAAAGAAAACATCTCCAGTTTTTCTTATCATTCAATTGTTTTGCATACCCATCAACTAAAGTGAAATTTTCTTTTGTCACCTTCAATCTGGTTATCTCTGTGTCTCTCTCCTCCTCCCTATTCCACTCTTCCCTTCCTCCCCCCGTCCCATAACTACCACTCTCTTTACCATGTCTCATATTCTCACTTTTATGTCCCACCTATTTATGGAATCATGCTGTTCTCAGTTTTTCTTTTTTTCTGATTTACTTATTTCACTCCGTATAATGTTATCAAGGTACATCCATTTTGTTATAAATGATCCGGTGTCATCGTTTTTTATGGCTGAGTAGTATTCCATAGCATATATGTACCATAGCTTTTTAATCCACTCGTCTTCTGACGGACACTTGGGCTGCTTCCAAATCTTCGCTATTGTGAACAATGCTGCCACGAACATGGGGGCGCATTTCTTCTTTTCGAACAGTGCTATAGTGTTCTTAGGGTATATTCCTAAAAGTAAGATAGCTGGGTCATAAGGCAGTTCGATTTTTAATTTTCTGAGGAATCTCCAAAATTTTTACCACAGTGACTGCACCAGTCTGCATTCCCACCAGCAGAGCAGAAGGGTTCCCTTTTCTCCACATCCTTGCCAGCACTTATTCTGTGATGTTTTCCTGATGAGTGCCATTCTGACTGGTGTGAGGTCATATCTCATTATGGTTTTAATTTGCATTTCTCTAATGATTAGTGATGTTGAGCATTTTTTCATATGCCTATTGGCCATCAGTATGTCCTCTTTGGAGAAATTTCTATTCATTTCTTTTGCCCATTTTTTGATTGGATTGTTTGTCTTTCTGGTGTTGAGTTTTATAAGTTCTTTATAAATTTCAGTTATTAACCCCTTATCAGAATTGCTGTAGAATATGTTCTCCCATTTTGTGGTTTGTCTTTTTATTCTGTTCCTATTGTCTTTAGCTGTGCAAAAACTTTTAGTTTGATATAGTCCCATTTGTTTATCTTGCCTTTTATTTCATTTCCCCGTGGAGATAAATCAAGAAATATATTGCTGCTACAGATGTCGGAGAGCTTGCTGCCTATGTTTCCTTCTAAGATGCTTATGGTTTCATGGCTTACATTTAAGTCTTTTATCCATTTTGAGTTTATTTTTGTGAATGGTGTAAGTTGATGGTCTAGTTTCATTTTTTTGCAGGTAGATGTCCAATTTTCCCAACACCATTTGTTAAAGAGGCTGTCATTACTCCATTGTATGTTCTTTCCTCCTTTGTCAAATATCAGTTGTCCATAAAGCTGTGGGTTTATTTCTGGGTCCTCTGTTCTGTTTTATTGATCTATGTGCCTGTTCTTATACCAATACAAGGCTGTCTTGAGTATAATGGCCTGATAGTTAACCTTGATATCTGGAAGAGTGATACCGCCTGCTTTATTTTTTTATTTTTAAGATTGCTGAGGCTATTCGTGTTCTTTTTTGGTTTCATATAAATTTTTGGAATATGTGTTCTATATCTTTGAAGTATGTCATTGGTATTTTAATTGGTATTGCATTGAATTTATAATTTGCTTTGGGTAATATAGACATTTTAATGATGTTTATTCTTCCTAGCCATGAGCATGGTATATGCTTCCACTTGTTTGTATCTTCCTTGATTTCTTTTATCAATGTTCTATAATTTTCCGAGTACAAGTCCTTAACCTCCTTGGTTAAATTTACTCCTAGGTACTTTATTTGTTTGGCTGCAATAGTGAAAGGGATTGTTTCCTTAATTTCTTTTGCTGATATTTCATTGTTGGTGTATAGAAATGCCTCTGATTTCTGAGTATTAATTTTATATCCGGCCACCTTGCTGAATTCATTTATAAGGTCCAGTAATTTTTTGACTGAGACTTTATGATTTTCAATATACAATATCATATCATCTGCAACTAGTGACAGTTTTACTTCTTCTTTTCCAATTTGGATGCCTTTTATTTCTTCTTCTTGTCTGATTGCTGTAGCTAGGACTTCCAGAACTATGTTGAATAAGAGTGGTGAAAGTGGGCAACCCTGCCTTTTCCTATCTTAAGGGGATTGCTTTTAATCTTTGATCATTTAGTATGATGTTTGCTGTCGGTTTATCGTAGATGGCCTTTATCATGTTAAGGAATGATCTCTGTATTCCCACTTTACTGAGAGCTTTGAGCATGAATGGGTGCTGGATTTTATCAAATGCCTTTTCTGCATCTATTGAAATTATCATGTGATTTTTGTCCTTCCTTTTGTTTATGTGATGAATCACATTGATTGATTTGCGAATATTGAACCAGCCTTGCCTCTCCAGAATAAGTTCCACTTGATCGTGGTGTATGATTTTTTTCATATATTGCTGGATCCGGTTTGCTACTATTTTGTTGAGAATTTTAGTGTCTAAATTCATCAGGGATATAGGCCTATAATTTTCTTTCTTTGTGTAGTCTTTGCCCTGTTTTGGGATCAGAATTATGCTCGCCTAATAAAAGGAGTTTGGAAGTATTCCTTTCTCTTGAATTTTTTGAAATAGCTTGAGGAGGATAGGAGTTAGTTCTTCTTCGCTTTTTTGATAGAATTCACTTGTGAAGCCATCAGGCCCAGGACTTTTCTTTTTTGGCAGTTTTTTGATAACTGTTTCGATCTCATTTGCTGTAATTGGTCTGTTTAGGTGTTCTGATTCTTCCAGATTGATTTTTGGAAGGTTATATGATTCAAGAAATTTGTCCATTTCCCCAAGATTGTCTAATTTTTTGGCATATAGTTCTTCATAGTATTTTCTTACAATGCTTTGTATTTCTGTTGTGTCAGTTGTTATTTCTCCACTGTCTTTTCTAATTTTATTTATTTGAGTACTCTCTCTTTTTTTCTTGGTGAGTCTAATTAAAGATTCATCAATCTTGTTTACCTTTTCAAAGAACCAACTTCTTGTTTCATTGATCCTCTGTATTATTTCCTTCGCCTCTATGTCATTTATTTCTGCTCTGACCTTTATTATTTCCTTCCTTCTACTTTTCTTGGGTATTATTTGTTGTTGTTTTTCTAGTTCTTTTAGATGCAGGGTCATGTTGCTTATTTGAGCTTTTTCTAACTTCTTATGATATGCCTGTAGTGCAATAAACTTCCCTCTCAGAACTGCTTTTGCTGTGTCCCATAAATTTTGAGTTGATGTATTCTCATTATCATTTGTTTCTAGAAACTTTTTTATTTCTTCTTTGATCTCATTGTTAATCCATTCATTATTTAATAACATGCTCTTTAGTTTCCAAGTGTTTGAGTATTTTTCAGTTTTTCTTTTGTGGTTGATTTCTAGTTTCATGGCATTGTGATCAGAGAAAATGCTTGATATGATTTCAATCTTCTTAAATTTATTGAGACCATTTTTGTGTCCTAACATGTGGTCTATCCTAGAAAACGTACCATGAGTGCTTGAGAAGAATATATATTCTACTGCTTTAGGGTGAAAAGTTCTGAATATATCTATTAAATCAAGTTGATCTAGTGTCTCCTTTAAGTCTGCTGTTTCTTTATTGATTTTCTTTCTTGAGGATCTATCCAGTGTTGTTAGTGGGGTATTGAAATCCCCTACTATGATAGTATTGCTGTTAATCTCGCCCTTTATATCCATCAAAGTCTGCTTTATGTATGTCGGGGCTCCTATATTTGGTGCATAGATATTTACAATAGTTATATCTTCCTGTTGAATTGTTCCCTTTATCATTATGTAGTGTCCTCCTTTATCTCTTACTACAGCCTTTGTTTTAAAGTCCATTTTCTCTAATATAAGTATTGCTACCCCTGCTATTTTTTCATTTCCATTTGCATGAAATATTTTTTTCCATTTTTTTACCTTCAGTCTATGGGCATCTTTTGTTTTAAGGTATGTCTCTTGTAGACAGCATATGTATGGGTCCTGTTTCTTTATCCATGCAGCTACCCTATGTCTTTTGATTGGATCATTTAATCCATTTACATTTAAGGTTATTATTGTTATGCAGTTGTTTATTGCCATTTTATTCTTTTTTTTTCCAATGGGTTTTTATTAGCTGCCAAAGTAAATCTCAATGTTTTTTTTTTATTTTTTTATTAACTTTAATGGGGTGACACCAATAAATCAGGGTACATATGTACAATGAAAACATCTCTAGATTATCCCATCATTCAATTGTGCTGCATACCCATTACCCAAAATCAAATTGTCCTCTGTCACCTTTTATCTGTTTTTCCCTGTGTCCCTCCCCTTCTCCCTATCCCACCCACCCATCCCTCCCCCCATCCCGTAACCACCACACTTTTGTACGTGTCTCGTAGTCTCAATACAATATCATATCATCTGCGAATAGTGACAGTTTTACTTCTTCTTTTCCAATTTGGATGCCTTTTATTTCTTCTTCTTGTCTGATTGCTGTAGCTAGGACTTCCAGAACTATGTTGAATAAAAGTGGTGAAAGTGGGCAACCCTGCCTGGTTCCTGATCTTAAGGGGATTGCTTTTAATTTTTGTCCATTAAATATGATGTTTGCTGTGGGTTTGTCATAGATGGCCTTTATCATGTTAAGGAATGTTCCTTGTATTCTCACTTTATTGAGAGTTTTAAGCATGAATGGGTGCTGGATTTTATCAAATGCCTTTTCTGCATCTATAGAAATTATCATGTGATTTTTGTCCTTCCTTTTGTTTATGTGATGAATCACATTGATTGATTTGCGAATATTGTACCAGCATTGCCTCTCCAGAATAAATCCCACTTGGTCATGGTGTATGATTATTTTCATATATTGCTGAATCCGGTTGGCTAATATTTTGTTGAGAATTTTAGCATCTAAATTCATCAGGGATATAGGCCTATAATTTTCTTTCTTTGTGTTGTCTTTGCCCAGTTTGGGGATCAGAATTATGCTCACCTCATAAAAGAAGTTTGGAAGTCTGCCTTCCTGTTGAATTTTTTGAAATAGCTTGAGGAGGATAGGACTTAGTTCTTCTTTGAATTTTTGAAAGAATTCACTTGTGAAGCCATCAGGCCCAGGACTTTTCTTTTTTGGGAGTTTTTTGATAACTGTTTCAATCTCCTCTGTTGTAATTGGTCTGTTCAGATGCTCTGATTCTTCCAGATTGATTTTTGGAAGTTTATATGATTCAAGAAATTTGTCCATTTTATCTAGATTGTCAAATTTTTTGGCATAGAGTTCTTCATAATATTTTCTTACAATGCTTTGTATCTCTGTTGAATTAGTTTTAATTTCTCCAGTGTCCTTTCTAATTTTATCTATTTGAGATCTCTCTCTTTTTTTCTTGATGAGTCTAGTTAAGGGTTCATCAATCTTGTTTACCTTTTCGAAGAACCAGCTTCTGGTTTCATTGATCCTCTGTATTGTTTCCTTAGCCTCTATGTCATTTATTTCTGCTCTGATCTTTATTATTTCCTTCCTTCTACTTGTCCTGCATTTTATTTGTTGTTGTTTTTCAAGTTCTTTTAGCTGCAGGGTTAAGTTGCTTATATGTTTTTTTTCTAGCTTCTTATGATATGCCTGTAGTGCAATAAACTTCCCTCTCAGGACTGCTTTTGCTGTGTCCCATAGATTTTGAGTTGACGTATGCTCGTTATCATTTTTTTCTAGAAAATTTTTTATTTCTTCTTTGATCTCAATGTTAATCCATTCATTATTTAATAACATGCTATTTAGTTTCCAAGTGTTTGAGTATTTTCCAGTTTTTCTTTTGTGGTTGATTTCTAGTTTCATGGCATTGTGATCAGAGAAAATGCTTGATATAATTTCAATCTTTGTAAATGTGTTGAGGCCTTTTTTGTGTCCTAACATGTGGTCTATCCTAGAAAACGTACCATGAGCGCTTGAGAAGAATGTATATTCTACTGCTTTAGGGTGAAAAGTTCTGAATATATCTATTAAATCAAGTTGATCTAGTGTCTCCTTTAAGTCTGCTGTTTCTTTATTGATTTTCTTTCTTGTGGATCTATCCAGTGTTGTTAGTGGAGTATTGAAATCCCCTACTATGATAGTATTACTGTTAATCTCACCCTTAATGTCCATCAAAGTCTGCTTTATGAATGTCGGGGCTCCTATATTTGGTGCGTAGATATTTATAATTGTTATATCTTTCTGTTGAATTGTTCCCTTTATCATTATGTAGTGTCCTTCTTTATCTCTTACTACAGTCTTTGTTTTAAAGTCCATTTTGTCAGATATAAGTACTGCTACCCCGGCTTTTTTTTCATTTCCATTTGCATGAAATATTTTTTCCATCCTTTTATCTTCAGTCTATGAGCGTCTTTTGTTTTAAGGTGTGTCTCTTATAGACAGCATATGTATGGGTCCTGTTTCTTTATCCACGCTGCTACCCTATGTCTTTTGATTGGATCATTTAGTCCATTTACATTTAAGGTTATTATTGATATGTAGTTGTTTATTGACATTTTATTCTTTAAAGCTGTATTTTTCTTTTTTTTTGCTATATTCTTTTCTCCCTTTGAACTGTTCACACTAGGCCCCTTAAAATCTCTTGCAGAATTGGTTTGGTTTTAATGAATTCCTTGAGGTTTTCTTTGTCTGGAAAGCTCTTTATTTCTCCCTCAATTTTAAACGTTAGCCTTGCTGGATAAAGTAGTCTTGGTTGTAGGTTCTTGTTCTGCATTACTTTGATTATATCTTGCCATTCCCTTCTGGCCTGAAGTGTTTCTGTTGAGAAGTCCGATGTCATCCTAATGGGGGCTCCTTTGTAGGTGAGAGTCTTTTTTTCTCTAGCAGCTTTTAAGATTTTTTCTTTATCTATTAGCTTTGGTATTTTAACTATGATGTGTCTTGGTGTAGATCTTTTTGGGTTTCTCTTTAATGGGGTTCTGTGCGCCTCTTGGACATGTAGAATGTTTCCCAGCCTTAATTTAGGGAAGTTTTCTGCTATGATTTGATTGAACAAAGTTTCCATTTCCTGTCCTCTTTCCTCTTCTTCAGGTACCCCTATGATGCGAATGTTGTTTCTCTTCAGGTTGTCACAGAGCTCCCTTAGAGTTTCCTCACATTTTTTGAATCTCTTTTCCTTTTTTTTCTCTGCTTCTGTAACTATGTTTATTGTGTCCTCTAACTCACTGATTCGATCCTCAGCATCATCTATCCTGCTTTTAATTCCTTCCATTGTGGTCTTCAGTTCTGATACTGTATTTGTCATTTCTGTCTGGTTCTTTTTTATTATTTCAATTTCATTTTTTATACTTGTTATCTCTTTATTTAGGTGCTCATAGTGACTATCCATTGTTGCTCTAATTTCTTTGAACATCCTAACTATCATTATTCTAAATTCTGCTTCTGGTAGTTTGGTTATATCTGGTTCATTCAGGACCTTCTCTGGGGATTTCTCTTGGTTGGTTTGGTTTGCATTCCTCTGCCTGCCCATTTTATCTGAGTGTAAGCAAGTTGTGGCCACTGGAGTCCCGTATATGTTGCCTTTGTGTTCTCCAGGTGTGGTCTGTCTGCAGGCTTGCCACCCTCTCTGTCGCTGCCTAGGGCGGTTTGGTGTGGGCATTGCCAGCGCCGGCTCACTGCAGCTATTGCTGTGGTTTCTGCCTCTCCTTTGCGGGAGGGGCTGTCACTCAAGCCACTAGCGTTAGCGCGCAGGGCAGAGGTGAGCACCTTTGCTCAGCTGTGGACCCAGATTTTTTCTGGAAGGCTTACGCCCAGCCCCCTTAGTCCGAGCCTGCTCGCCACCGTTTTGTGGGTTGGGCGGGGCTTTTGACGTGCTCTCAGCTGTGAGCCTTTGCCCGTCCAGAATTTAGCCCCGCCCTCGAGGCCAGTGCCCTCCTGCTCAGGAACTGAAACCGAAAACCAGGGAATATTGGGCCGGGCGTGTTTGCTGGCGTGCGCACAGCAGCTAGCTTCCGGTCGTTCCGGCTTCTACCCCGCCCCCACGCTCGGAGCAAGCTCGCGCACGTAGGGCGGTACTCCACTGTTTCTCCGGCCTGGCAGGGAGAGCAGCGTGATCTCCGCAGGGAACTTCCCCTGGTCTCAGTGTCTCCCTCGCCCCCGACTTAGGAGCCCGCTCGCGCCCACAGATGGCACGCCGGGGTTTCTCCTTTTGGGCGGGGTTGGCAGCATGAGCCTCGGGCCCCTCGCCCGTCCCTGGTCTTAGCCCGGTGCCCGCGGTCAGGGCCGGCTAGCGCAGGGTCGCAGGGCTGATCTCTGCCCGTATTTTTCCCCACAAGTGGGGTCACAGGCGGCCCGCAGCTGCCGGACAGCTTTAGCGCATCACCTCTGCCCCTGGTAGGCTAGCCTGAGCTCTCACTGTTCGCCCACACCGACAGGAATGCGTTTCGGCGTCCTGTCCCGACCATAGGCTTCAGCAACCTCAGGGGGCTAGAAGTGCCCTAAGTCTCCACACTGTAGGCTTGGGAGCTCCCTCCCTCTAGGCAGGTCTGCTCTAATTGCCGCGGGAGAGCTTGTTTGGCTAGTGTCCTGTCTCCCTTTGCTGGTATTGCTAGCTCCAGGGGAAATATTCGTTTTCGATTAGGGAAGTGACTTAGCTCATGGGTCGGGGTGGCTGTCCCTCAGAGTGTCCTCGTGCCTTCAGTCCACTCTTTGTTCCCGCTGCTCTGTTCCTCTCCTCTGTCCCAGTTCCCCGGAGCCCCGGGTGCGTGGTTGTGAGAGAGGCTTTCTGAGCTGTCCCTTTAAAAAGATTTTTGGGTCTGAGGAGACTCTCTCTTTTTCCCAAATGGTATCCTCATTTACTTCACAGCTCGATACTGTCCAATCGGCTCTTCTAGGGTCTGGGACTGCAGTCTGGGGCTTGGTTCCTGGGACCCAGGTCCCTCCCTCTCCGCCAAACTCTCCTCCCGCCACGCGTATCTCTCTGGGCTGCCGTTTGCTCCAGGGAGCTGGGCAGCCCTCTTCGCGTTTTCGCTATTTCTACCAGTCTCAATGTGGCTTCTGCAGTGTTCCTTGGTTGAAGAGTCCACTTAGTTTTGCTCCAAGTTGGTTTATCCAGATGATGGTTCTTAAAATTGAGTTATAATCCACTTTGGTTCTGAGAGTTGGAAGTTGGTACGTCTGCCTACTCCATCGCCATCTCTAAATCTCTGCCATTTTATTCTTTAAAGCTGTATTCTTCTTTTGCTCTATTCATTCCTCCCTTAAACTGTTCACAAGAGGCCCCTTAGTACCTCTTGCAGAATTTGTTTGGTTTTTATGAATTCCTTCAGGCTTTCTTTTTCTGGGAAGCTCTTTATTTCTCCTTTAATTTTAAAAGTTAGCCTTGCTGGATAAAGTAGTCTTGGTTGTAGGTTCTTGTTCTGCATTACTTTGATTATATCTTGCCATTCCCTTCTGGCCTCAAGTGTTTCTGTTGAGAAGTCCGATGTCATCCTTATGGGGGCTCCTTTGTAGGTGATAGCCTTTTTTTCTCTAGAAGCTTTCAAATTTTTTTCTTTATCCATTACCTTTGTTATTTTAACTATGATGTGTCTTGGTGTAGATCTTTTTAGGTTTCTCTTTAATGGAGTTCTGTGTCCTTCTTGAATGTGTGGAGTGTTTCCCAGCCTTAATTTAGGAAAGTTTTCTGATATGATTTGATTGAACAAAGTTTCCATTTCCTGTCCTCTCTCCTCTTCTTCAGGTACCCCTATGATGCCAATGTTGTTTCTCTTCATGTTGTCACAAAGCTCCCTTAGAGTTTCCTCACATTTTTTAGGTCTCTTTTTCTTTTTCTTCTCTTCTTCTGTGCCTTTGTTTATTGTGTCCTCTAACTCGCTTATTTGATCCTCAGCGTGATTCATCCTGCTTTTAATTCCTTCCATTGTGGTCTTCAATTCTGATACTGTATTTGTCATTTCTGTCTGATTCTTTTTTATTATTTCAATTTTGTTTTTTATACTTGTTATCTCTTTATTTAGGTGTTCATAATGACTATCCATTGTTGCTCTAATTTCTTTGAACATTTTAACTATCATTATTCTAAATTCTGCTTCTGGTAATTTGGTTATATCTGGTTCATTCAGGTCCTTCTCTGGGGATTTCTCTTGATTCATTTGGTTTGCATTCCTCTGCCTGCCCATTTTTTCTGTGTATAAGCAAGTTGTGGCCACTGGAGTCCAGTAGGTGTTGCCTTTGTGTTCTCTAGGTGTGGTCTGCCTTCAAGCCCCTCACCCCCTCTGCCGGTGCCTAGGGTGGTTGTGTACGAGCGATGCCGTCGCCGGCCCACTGTGGGTTTTGCTGTGATTTCATCCTCTCCTCCGTGGGAGGGGCTGTCACTGAAGCCACAAGACTTAGCACCAGGGGTAGAGGTGAGCACCTTTGCTCAGCTGCGGACCAGCCTATTTCCGGACTTCTGCACAGAACCAGCATTCGAAGCCTGCTTGCTACAGTTTTACGAGTTAGGCAGGGCTTTTGACGTGCTCTCTGCTTTAAGCTTTTGGCCGAGCAAAGCTTTAGCCCCGCCCTCGAGGCCAGGGCTCATCTGCGCAGGGTCGGAAACCAAGATTTTTGGGGCAGGCATGCTTGCTGGCTTCTGCTCAGCTGCATACTTCCGCTTGTCCCAGACTCTACCCCGCCCTTGCATTCGGAGCCCACTTGTGCACATATGAATACAATCCGCAGTCTCTCCGGCCGGGCGGGGATAGTAACATGATCTCAGCTGCGAGCTTCCACTTTTCTCGAGGTCTAAACCGTTCCCTCTCTTGGAACCCGCTTGCGCATATATACTGGCCAACTGCGGGTTCTCCGGCCCGGGGTGGGGAGGGGGGCTGCTAGCATGAGCTCAGCCGTGAGCCCCTGCCCGTCCCTGGTCCTAGCACGGTCCCCACAGTCAGGGCCGGCTTGCACAGGGCCTGCCCATTCCTGGCCTCCCGCTTTGTCGCCGTAAGTGGGATCAAAGCGGGCCCACAGCTTCTGGACCACTTCAGCGCGTCCCCTCCGACCCTCTGGGCTAGACCGATCTCCCACTGGCTTGGCCTCTGCCGACGCCAACAGAACCGCGTTTCAGCGTCCTGTCACTCCAAACCCTTAAGCAGCCCTCACCAGAGTAGGAAGGGACCTAATACTCCACACTATAGGCCTGGGAGCTCCCTCACTTGTTTAACAGCTCAAAACTGTCCAAACGCCTCTTCTAGGCTCTGGGACTACAGTATGGGGCTTGTTTCCTGGGACCCGGGTCCCTCCCTCTCTGCCACTTTCCTACCGCCCCACGGGTCTCTCCGGGCTGCCATTTGCTCCGGGGAACTGGGCAGCCCTTTTCGCGTTTTCGCTATTCCTAACAGTCTCAATGTGGCTTCTGTGTTCCTTGGTTGAAGAGTTCACTTAGTTTAGTTCATAGTTGGTTTATCCAGATGATGGTTCTTTAAATTGAGTTATAATCCACTTTGCTTCTGGGAGTTGGAAGTTGGTATGTCCGCATATTCCATCGCCATCTTGCTTCCCCTAGTGATGTAAAATTTATCTATCACTACAGTTAAACTAAAGGAGATTCTGAATTAAGAAATCTATTGTTTTTTCTCATCAACGATAGAATTTCTTGTACTTTCTACCCTAATTAATCTACATAATTAAAAAGAACCACAAATGTGTTTTATAACTGCAGAGAAATCTTGCTCTACACTCTGATTGAATTTACCTACTGAAAACCTATATAAACCACTGATTCAGAAGTATCCTAAGTTTAATGTCTTTCTCACTTATTGCCATGTGACAGTGTTGGAATACATTTCTAACCAACTGCAAAAGTATGCTTTCACTTCTTACTAAACAGCACAAATTTAACTAAAAGTCTGGCATTCTTACTTGAATATCTTACATTGTACAGAGCTGCAAAGAGTAACACATACAATAAAGCATTGAAATGCATTGTTTCTATGCATCAGATTGAAGGATCCACGTGTTTTACATATTTACATGAAAAATCAACCCCTGTTTTATCAGAAACTGTTTCATATATCTATTGCAAAGTCATTTTACATATTCAATTCATAAACATTTTTATTGCATTCATTCTGTGTACAACATTCGGAAGAGAGCATTGCAGGACATACAAAATAAGTTTTAAAACTATGAGAAAATGACTATTTTTTGGACTTATTTCATTAGTGCAGAGGACATGCTTCAATACTGTGAATTCTACACCTGTGTTATCAGAAACAAGACTCTTTTCTCTCACATAGGCAAGTAAAATTTAAGTACACATGTACAGCAAATGTTCCAGGGCCATTAGAAGAAACACTAGTTATATAAACTATTTAACACTACAGTTAAAAAGAAGAAAATTCTAAACTAAGAAACCTATTGTTTCCTCTCATCATGAACAGAATTTCATGTACTTTTTACCCTAGTTGGTCTACGTATTAAAGAGAACCACCAATGTGTTTTAAAACTGCAAAGAAATGTCAATCTACACTGTGCTATTTTACTCATACTGTAAACCTTTATAACAAACTAAGATCTAGAAGATATGCAAACTTTGTTGTGAGCTCATCAGTTTTGTAGCTTATTCCCATTTGGAAGTGTTAGAATAACTGTTTGAACAACTGCCAAACAATGTGTTTAAACTGCGTACCTAACAGCACAAATTTTACTGAGTCTAGCATTCTTACTTGAAAATCTTACAGTGTACAGAGAACTGCTAAGTGTAACGTGTATAATGAATTGTTGAAATGCGTTGTTTCTATGCATCAGATTGTCTGGTCCAAGGTTTTTACATAGATATGTGCATCAAAAATTCAACTTCTCAGTTATCAGAAACTCTATTTCTATAGGAAAGTCTTTTTATATGTTCAACCCATGCACGTTTTTTTGTGTTTAGTATGTGTACAACATTCTGAGTTACATTGAAGGATATACAAAATCAGACTTAAAACTATGAGAAAATGATTATAATTTTAAATTATTTCATTAGGGCAGAGAAAATACTTCAATACTCTGAAAGCGTTCTGTGCCAGTGTTAATTAGCACTCTCTAAATCAGCCACAGTATATAGAAGTTCAACAGTGAAACTCTCATTCCCTTGTTTAGCAAATGCAACAGCATCAAGTTGTATAGTGATGATAATACCTGATAAAGGTACAAAGTGTTCTGCTGATTAGAAGGAGAAGTGCTTGTCAGAATTTTCATTTCCTGTGTTGAATTAAAAAATAAGGTGTTTAATAATAGAGTAATAGCAATTTTGCACACACTGTTTATGTTCTGTAACTGAACATAATGGGGAGGTCCTTAGTTCTTTGAAATATAGTTCTGGGTAAAGTTGTGCAAAGATTATTTTATACTTCTATGCTGAGCATATTTCATAATAGATGTTAATGCTTAGTTACAAGTGTCATTTACCTTTTTGTTGGGTTTGAGTTTGTGTAGAAATGAAATTTAAGCATTTTGAGCAAGCTTCACTCATATGTACATGTGGAATTACTCAAAATTTGACCTGAAGCGTTCATATTTATCTTGTCTGTATATCTCGGGCAAAAATGTCTTTCAAGCTGATGTTACATAAAGCTTTCTTTTTAATTAATTGCTCCTTATTATATGAAATGCACATCCCTTAGAATGCTGAGTTCATGAAACCATCGTATTTCTTACGTAAATTGGAAGACCATTGTGTAAACAGGTATTTCTGCCTTAAAGATAACACTAGTAAATTCTAATTTAGAAGTAACTTTTTTCTAACATAAACAGCAAGTACAAGTTAACTGCGCAAGTACAGAAAATGTTCCACAGCCATTAAAGAAAGACTAGTGATGTAAACTTTATCTAATACTACAGTTATACGAAAGGAGATTCTGAACTAAGAAATCTATTGCTTTTTCTAATCAAGGACAGAATTTTATGTACTTTCTACCCTAATTAATTTATATAATTAAATAGAACCACAAATGTGTTTTAAAAGTGCAGAGAAATCTTTCTCCACACTGTGCATGAATTTACTCTTGCGGAAAACCTATATAACACACTGTTTCAGAAGTATCCTAAGTTTAATATAATTTTCGCTTTTTGCCATTTGACAGTGTTGGAATACCTTTCTAGCCAACTGCAAAAGTGTGTTTTCACTCCTTACTAAACAGCACAATTTAACTCAAAGTCTGGCATTCTTACTTGAATATCTTACATTGTACAGAAACCTGCTAATAATAACACATACAATAAAGGATTGACATGCATTGTTTCTATGCTTCAGATAGAAGGATCCACGTTTTTTCATATTTACATGAAAAATCAACTGTTATATCAGAAACTGTTTCATATATCTATTGCAAAGTCATTTTACATGTTCAATTCATACACCTTTTTATTGCGTTCATTATGTGCTCAACCTTCTGAAGTGAGTATTGAAGGACATCGAAAAATCAGTGTTAAATCTATGAGAAAAAGATTATTAATTGGACTTATTTCATTAGTGCAGAGAACATGCTTCAATACTGTGAATTCTACTCCGGTGTTATCAGAATCAAGGAACTCTTATCTCACGTAGGCAACAAGTACAATTTAAGTGTACATGTACAGCAAATGTTCCAGGGCCATTCGAAGAAACACTAGTTATATAAACTATTTAACACTACAGTTAAAATGAAGAGGATTCTAAACTAAAAATCCTATTGTTTCCTCTCATCATGAACAGAATTTCATGTACTTTTTACCCTAATTGGTCTACATAATAAAAAGAACCACCAAAGTGTTTTAAAACTGCAAAGAAATGTTAATCTACACTGTGTTATTTTACTCTTACTTTAACTATAACAAACTAAGATCTAGAAGATATTGTAACTTTAATGAAAGCTCATCAGTTTTGTTGCTAATTGCCATTTGGCAGTGTTAGAATAAATGTTTAAAAAACTGCCAAAGAATTTGTTAAAACTGCGTAGCTATCAGTACAAATTTTACTGAGTCTAGCATTCTTACTTGAAAATCTTACAGTGTACAGAGAACTGCGAAGAGTAAGGTGTGTAATGAATTGTTGAAATGCGTTGTTTCTAGGCATCCAATTGTTTGGTCCACGGTTTTAACATAGATATGTGCATCAAAACATCCACTTCTCAGTTATCAGAAACTCATATTTCTTTTGAAAGAATTTTTATATGTTCATCCCATGCACTTTTTTTGTGTTCAGTATGTGTGCAACATTCTGAGTGAGCATTGCAGGATATAAAAAAATCAGAGTTAAAAATATGAGAAAATGATTATAATTTTAAAATATTTCATTAGGGCAGAGAACATGCTTCAGTACTCTGAAAGCATTCTGTGCCAGTGTTATTGATCACTGTCTAAAACAGCCACAGTATATAGAAGTTCAACAGTGAAACTCTCATTCCCTTGGTTAGCAAATGCAACAGCATCGAGCTGTATAGTGATGATAATACCTGATAAAGTTACAAAGTGTTCTGCTGATTTAAAGTAGCAGTGCATGTCAGAATCTTTTTTTTATTTGTGTTGAATTAGAAAATATGGTGTTTAATAACAGAGTAATTACAATTTTACACTCACTGTTTATGTTCTGTAACTGAACATAATGGGGAGGTCCTTAGTTCTTTGAAATATAGTTCTGAGTGAAGTTGTGCGAAGATTATTTTACACTTCTATGCTGAGAATATTCCAGAACAGATATTAGTGCTTGGTTACAAGTGTCATTTACCTTTTTGTTCGGTTTGAGTTTGTGTAGAAATGAAATTTAAGTATTTTGATCAAGCTTCCATCATATGTACATGTGGAATTACTTAAAAATTGACCTGAAGCATTTATATTTTTTTGTCTGCACATCTCGGTCAAAAATGTCTTTCAAGCTGATGTTACATAAAGCTTTCTTTTTAATTAATCACTGCTTATTATATAAAATGCACATGTCTTAGAATATTAAGTTCATTAAACAATAGCATTTCTTACGTAAATTGAAAGACCATTGTGTAAACAGATATTTCTACCTTGAAGATAACACTATTGAATCCTAATTTAGATGTAAATTTTATCTAACATAAACAGCAAGTACAAGTTAACTGCGGAAGTACAGAAAATTTTCCAGGGTCAATATAAGAAAGACTAGTGATGTAAACTTTATTTAAAACTACAGTTAAACTTAAGAAGATTCTTGTATGAGAAATCTATTGCTTTTTTTCATCAGGAATAGAATTTCATGTACTTTCTACCTAGTTAATTTACGTAATTAAATAGAACCACAAATGTGTTTTAAACCTGCAGAGAAATCTTTCTCCACACTGTGCATAAATGTACTCTTTCTGAAAACCTATATAACACACTAATTCAGAAGTATCCTAAGAATAATATCTTTATCGCTTATTGCCATTTGACAGTGTTGGAATACCTTTCTATTCAACTGCAAAAGTGTGTTTAAACTCCTTACTAAACAGCACAATTTAACTAAAAGTCTGGCATTCTTACTTGAAAATCTTACATTTTACAGAATAGTGCTAAGAGTAACATGTACAATAAAGCATTGACATGCACTGTTTTTATGCTTAAGATTAAAGCATCCATGATTTTTACATATTTACATGAAAAATCAACTATTTTATCAGAAAATGTTTTATATATCTATTGCAAAGTCATTTTACATGTTCAATTCATACACCTTTTAATTGTGTTCATTATGTGTACAACCTTCTTTAGTGAGTATTGAAGGATATAGAAAAATCAGTGTTAAAAGTATGAGAAAATGATTATTAATCTGACTTATTTCATTAGTCCAGAGAACATGCTTCAATACTGTGAATTCTACTCCTGTCTTATCAGAATCAAGGAACACTTATCTCACTTACGCAGCAAGTACAATTTAAGTTCACATGTACATCAAATGTTCCAGGGCCATTAGAAGAAAAACTAGTTATATAGTCGATTTAACACTACAGATAAAATGAAGAGGATTCTAAAATAAGAAACCTATTGTTTCCTCTCATCATGAACAGAATTTCATATACTTTTTACCCTAATAGATCTACATAATTAAAGAGAACCACAAATGTGTTTTAAAACTGCAAAGAAATGTGTCTCTACACTATGTCTTATTTTACTCTTACTCTAAACCTGTGTTACAAACTAAGATCGAGAAGATAACCTAACTTTAATGTGAGTTCATCAGTCTTCTAGACTATTGCCATTTGGCAGTGTTAAAATACCTTTTGAACAACTGCCAAATAATGTGTTTAAACTGGTTAGTTAACAGCACAAATTTTAATAAGAGTCTAGCATTCTTACTTGAAAATCTTACATTGTACAAATAACTGCTAGGAGTAACACATACAAAAAAGCATTGAAATGCGTGGTTCTATGAATCAGATTGAATGATCCTCGTTTTTTACATATATACATGAAAAATCAACTCCTGTTTTATTAGAAACCGTTTCATATATCTATTGGAAAGTCATTTTACATGTTCAATTCATACACCATTTTTTGTGTTCATTATGTGTACAACGTTCTGAAGTGAGCATTGCGGGATATACAAAAATCAGTGTTAAAACTATAAAACAATGATTATAATTTTAACTTATTTCATTAGGGCAGAGAAAAAGCTTCATTACTTTGAAAGCGATGTGTGCCAGGGTTAGTTAGCACTGTCTAAGGCAAACACAGTATATAGAAGTTGAACAGCGAATCTCTCATTCTCTTGGTGAGCAATAGCAACAGCATCAAGATGTATAGTTTCTATGCTACTTAATAAAGTTACATAGTGTTCTGCTCTTTAGAAGTAGCAGTGTTTGTCAGAATCTTCTTTTTCATTATTGAATTAAAAATACTCTTTTTTATAACACAGTAATGCCAATTTAGCTATCACTGTTTATGTTTTGTAACTGAACATAATGGGGAGGTCCTTAGTTCTTTGAAATATAATTCTGGGTGAAGTCGTGCAAAGATTATTTTATATTTTTATGCTGAGGATATTTCAGAACAGATGTTAAAGCTTGAATACAAGTGTCGTTTACCTATTTGTTGGGTTTCAGTTTGTGTAGAAATATAATTAAAGCGTTTTGAGCAAGCTTCACTCATATGTACATGTGGAATAACTTAAAATTTGACCTGAAGCGTTTATATTTTTCTTGTCTGCACATCTCGGGCAAAAATGTCTTTCAAGCTGATGTTACATAAGGCTTTCTTTTTAATTAATCGCTGCTTATTATATGAAATGCACATGTCTTAGAATGCTGAGTTCATTAAACAATCGTATTTCTTACGATAAATTGAAAGACCTTTGTGTAAATAGATATTTCTACCTTGAAGATAACACTATTGAATCCTAATTTAGAAGTAACTCTTTTCTAACATAAACAGCAAGTACAAGTTAAATGCGCAAGTACAGAAAATGTTCCAGGGCCATTATAAGAAAGAATAGTGATGTAAACTTTATTTAAAAGTACAGTTAAACTAAAGAAGATTCTTAATTGTGAAATCTATTGATTTTTCTCATCAAGGATAGAATTACATGTACCTTTCCCCTAATTGATCTACATAATTAAATAAAACCACAAATGTGTTTTAAAACTGCAAATATGTGTTTTTGTAAACTTTGTGTTATTTTGATGTTACTGTAAAACTGTATATCAAATGAAGATCCAGAATATATCCTAAAATTAATGTGAGATCATCACTCTTTTCTTGCTTATTGCCATATGACAGTGTTAGAATAACTTTCTAGCCAACTGGAAAAGAGTTTGTTTTAAAACCTTACTAAACAGCACAAATTTAACTCAAAGTCTGGCTTTCTTACTTGAAAATCTTATAGTGTACAGAAAAATGCAAAGAGTAACACCTATAACAAAGCATTGAAATGCTTTGTTTGTATGCATCAGAGTGAATAATGGACGTGTTCTACATATTTACATGAAAAATCAACCTCTGTGTTATCATAAACAGTTTTATATATCTATTGGAAAGTCACTTTCCATGCTCAATTCATACATGTTTCTTTGTGTTCAGTATGTGTACAACGTTCTGAAGTGATCATTGCAGGATATAAAAAAATTGGTGTTAAAACTATAAAAAATGATTATAATTTTAACTTATTTCATTAGGGCTGAAAAATGCATCATTACTTTGAAAGCATTGTGTGCCATGGTTAGTTAGCACTGTCTCAAACAGACACAGTATATAGAAGTTGAACGCTGAATCTTTAATTCTCTTGTTGAGCAAATGCAACAACATCAAGATGTATAGTGATGATACTACATGATAAAGTACACACTGTTCTGCTCATTAGAAGTAGCAGTGCATCTCAGAATCTTCTTTTTCTTTATTGAATTAAAAATACTGTGTTTTATAACACAGTAATGCCAATTTAACACACACTGCTAATGTTCTGTAACTGAACATAATGGGGAGGTCCTTAGTTCTTTGAAATACAGTTCTGGGTGAAGTTGTGTGAAGATTATTTTATACTTCTATGGTGAGCATATTCCAGAACAGCTGTTAATGCTTGGTTAAAAGTGTCATTTACCTTTTTCTTGTCTACGAGTTTGTGTTGAAATGCAATTTAATTATTTTGAGTGAGCTGCACTCATATTTAACGTGGAATTATATGTAATTTGACCTGAAGCGTTTATATTTATCTTTTCTGTACGTCTCTCTCAACGATGTCTTTCAAGCTATTGTTAAATAAAGCTTTCTTTTTAATTAATAGCTGCTTATTATAGGAAATGCACATGTCTTAGAATGTTGAGTCCAATAAACAATCAAATTCCTTACGTAAATTGGAAGACCATTGTGTTAATAAATTTTTTTACCTTGAAGATAACACTACTAAATTCTTATTTAGAAGTAATTTTTATCTCCCATGAACAGCAAAAACATTTTAACTGAATAAGTACAGGAAATATTCCACGGCCATTAAAGAAAGACTAGTGATGTAAACTTTATCGATTACTACAGTTAAACTAAAGGAGATTCTGAACGACGAAATTTATTGCTTTTTCTCATCAAGGACAGAATTTCATGCACTTTCTACCCTAATTAATCTACAAAATTAAATAGAACCACAGATGTGTTTTAAACCTGCAGAAAAATTTTTCTCCACAATGTGCGTGAATTAACTCTTACTGAAAACCTATATAACACACTTATACAGAAGTATCCTAAGTTTAATATCTTTCTCGCTTATTGCCAGTTGAGAGTGCTGGAATAACTTTTTAGCCAACTGCAAAAGTGTGTTTTCACTCCTTACTAAACAACACAATTTAACTAAAAGTCTGTCATTCTTACTTGAATATCTTACATTGTACAGAGAACTGCTAAGAGTAACACGTATATACAATAAAGCATTGAAATGCATTGTTTCTATTATTCAGATTGAAGGATCTATGTTTTTTACATATTTACATGAAAAATCAACTGTTTTATCAGAAACTGTTTCCTATATCTATTGCAAAGTCATTTTACATGTTCAATTCATACACCTTTTTATTGCGTTCATTATGTGTACGACCTTCTGAAGTGAGTATTGTAGGACATTGAAAAATCAGTGTGAAAACTATGAGAAAATGATTATTAATTGGACTTATTTCATTAGTGCAGAGAACATGCTTCAATACTGTGAATTCAACCCCTATGTTTTCAGAATAAAAAAACTTTTATCTCACATTGGCAGCAAGGAAAATTTAAGTGTACATGTACAGCAAATGTTCCAGGACCATTAGAAGAAACACTGGTTATATAAAATATTTAACACTACAGTTAAAATGAAGAGGATTCTAAACTAAGAAACCTATTGTTTCCTCTCATCATGAATAGAATCGTGTACTTTTTACCCTAATTGGTCTACATAATTAAAGAGATCCACCAATGTGTTTTAAAACTGCAAAAAAATGTTAATCTACACTGTGTTATTTTACACTTTCTGTAAACTTTTACAACAAAATAAGATCGAGAAGATATGCTAACTTTAGTGTGAGCTCATCATTTTTGTAGCTTATGGCCATTTGTCAGTGTTAGAATAAGTGTTTGAACAACTGCCAAAGAATGTGTTTAAACTGTGTACCTAACAGCACAAATTTTACTGAGTCTAGCATTCTTACTGGAAAATCTTACAGTGTACAGAGAACTGCGATAAGTAACGTGTATAATGAATTGTTGAAATCTATTCTTTCTATGCATCCGATTGTCTGGTCCAGGGTTTTTACACAGATATGTGCATCAGAAATTCAACTTCTCAGTTATCAGAATCTCATATTTCTATTGGAAAGTCTTTTTATATGTTCAACCCATGCACGTTTTTTTGTGTTCAGTATGTGCACAACAATCTGCGTGAGCATTGCAGGATATAAAAAAATCAGAGTTAAAACTATGAGAAAATGATTATAAATTTAAGTTATTTCATTAGGCAGAGAACTTGCTTCAATACTCTGAGCAGAAGCAAGCAAACTCGCCGGCCCAATAAACCTTGGTTTCGGAACCTGCGAAGAAGGGTCCTGGCCTCGAGGATGGGGCTAAATCTATTGATTTTTCTCATCCAGGACAGTATTTCATGTACTTTTCCCCAAATTGATCTACATAACTAAATAAAACCACAAATGTGTTTTCCAACTGCAAATAAGTGTTTCTGTATACTTTGTGTTATTTTGCTCTTACTGTAAAACTGTATATCAAATGAAGATCCAGAATATATCCTAAAATTAATGTGAGATCATCACTCTTTCTCACGTATTGCCATTTGACAGTGTCAGAATATCTTTCTGGCAAACAGGAAGAGAGCGTGTTTTAAAACTTTACTAAACAGCACAAATTTAACTCAAAGTCTGGCTTTCTTACTTGAAAATGTTATAGTGTACAGAGAACGGCAAAGAATAACACTTATAACAAAGCATTGAAATGCGTTGTTTGTATGCATCAGAGTGAATAATGGACGTGTTTTACATATTTACATGAAAAGCCATCCTCTGTGCTATCAGAAACATTTTATATATCTATTGGAATGTCACTTTCCATGCTCAATTCATACACGTTTCTTTGTGATCAGTATGTGTACAACGTTCTGAAGTGAGCATTGCAAGATATACAAAAATCAGTCTTAAAACTATGAGAAAATGATTATTATTTTAACTTATTTCATTAGGGGAGAGAACTTGCTTCAAAACTCTGAATTCAACTTTTCTGTTATCAGAAACAAGTAACTTCTATATCACATAGGCAGCAAGTACAATTTAGCTTCACACGTAAAAGATATGTACCAGGTCCCTTCGAAGAAACACAGGTTATAAAAAAATTTAAATCTACAGAAAAACTAAAGAGGATTCTGAACTAAGAAACATATTTTTTCCTTTCCTCATGAACGGAATCTCTTGTTTATTCTACACTAATTGATCTACATAATTAAAGAGAACCAAAAAAGTTTTTTAAATATACAAGTAAATGTGTCTCTACACTATGTGTTATTTTACTCTTACGCTAAACCTATATTACAAACTAAGATCGAGAAGATATCCTAACTTTAATGTGAGTTAATCAGTCTTCTAGATTATTGCCATTTGGCAGTGTTAGAATACCTGTTGAACAACTCCTAAAGAATGTGTTTATTCTGGTTTGGTAACAGCACAAATTTTACAATGAGTCTCGCATTCTTACTTGAAAATCTTACATTCTACAAACAACTGCTAAGAGTAACACATACAATAAAGCATTGAAATGCGTTGTTTCTATGAATCAGATTGAATGATCCACGTTTTTTCATATTTACATAAAAAATGAACTCCTGTTTTATCAGAAACCGTTTCATATATCAATTAGAAAGTCAATTACATGTACAATTCATACACCATTTTTAGTGTTCATTATGTGTACAACGTTCTGAAGGGAGCAATCCAGGATATACATAAATCGGTGTTAAAACTATAAAAATATGATTATAATTTTAACTTATTTCATTAGAGCAGAAAACATGCTTCATTACTTAAAAAGCGTTGTGTGCCAGGGTTAGTTAGCTCTGTCTAAAACAGCCACATTATATAGAAGTTGAACAGTGAATCTCTCATTCTCTTGGTGAGCAAATGCAGCAGCATCAAGAGGTATAGTTCCTATACTACCTGATAAAGTTACACAGTGTTCTGCTCATTAGAAGTAGCAGTGATTGTCAGAATATTCTTATTATTTATTGAATTAAAAAATACTGTGTTTTATAACACACTAATGCCAATTTAGCACTCATTGCTAATGCTCTGTAACTGAACATAATGGGGAGGTCCTTAGTTCTTTGAAATATAGTTTTGGGTGAAGTTGTGCGAAGATTATTTCATACTTCATTGATGAGCATATTCCAGAACAGATGTTAATGCTTGGATAAAAGTGCCATTTACCTTTTTTCTTGTCTAAGAGTTTGTGTTTGAAATGAAATTTAACTATTTTTAGCTAGCTGCAGTTATATTTTCACGTGGAATTACTTGTAATTTACCTGAAGCGTTAATACTTATCTTGTCTGTACATCTCGCTCAAAAAAATCTTTCAAGCTGATGTTAGATAAACCTTTCTTTTTAATTAATCGCTGCTTATGATAGGAAATGCACATGTCTTAGATTGCTGAATTCTTTACACAATCGAATTCCTTACGTAAATTGGAAGACCATTGTGTAAACAGATATTTCTACCTTGAAGATAACACTAGTAAATCCTAATTAAAAAGTAACTTTTATTTTGCATGAACAGCAAGTACATTTTAACTGAATAAGTACAGAAAATATTCCACGGCCATTAAAGAAAGACTAGTGATGTAAACTTTATCTATCAAACAGTTAAACTAAAGGGATTCTGAACTAAGAAATCTTTCGGTTTTTCTCATCAAGAACAGAATTTCATGTACTTTCTACCCTTATTAATCAACATAACTAAATAGAACCACAAATGTGTTTTAAAACTGCAGAGAAATCTTTCTTCACACTGTGTGTGAATTTTCCCTTACTGAACCTATATAACACGCTGATTCAGAAGTATCCTAAGTTTAATGTCTTTCTCGCTTTTTTCCATTTGACAGTGTTGGAATTACTTTCTAGCCAACTGGAAAAGTGTGTTTTCACTCCTTAAAAACAGCACAATTTAACTAAAAGTCTGGCATTATTACTTGAAAATCTTACATTGTACAGAGAACTGCTAAGAGTAACACATACAATAAAGCATTGAAATGCATTTTTTCTATGCTTCAGATTAAAGGATCCTCGTTTTTTACATATTTACATGAAAAATCAATTGTTTTACCAGAAACTCTTTTCTATATCTATTGCAAAGTCATTTTACATGTTCAATTCATACACCTTTTTATTGTGTTCATTATGTGTACAACCTTCTGAAGTGAGTATTGCAGGACATAGAAAAATCCGTGTTAAAACTAAGAGAAAATGATTATTAATTTGACTTATTTCATTAGCGCAAAGAACATGCTTCAATACTGTGAATTCTACTCCTGTGTTATCAAAATCAAGGAAATCTTATCTCACGTAGGCAGCAGGTACAATTTAAGTGCACATGTACAGCAAATTTTCCAGGGCCATTAGAAGAAACACTAGTTATATAAACTATTTATCAGTACAGTTAAAATGAAGAGGATTCTAAACTAAGAAACCTATTGTTTCCTCTGATCATGAACAGATTTTCATGTACTTTTTAGCCTTATTGGTCTACATAATGAAATAGAACAACAAATGTGTTTTAAAACTGCAAATAAGTGTTTCTGTAAACTTTGTGTTATTTTGCTCTTACTGTAAAACTGTATATCAAATGAAGATCCAGAATATATTCTAAAATTAATGTAAGATCATCACTCTTTCTCGCTTATTTCCATTTGACAGTGTTAGAATACCTTTCTGGCCTACTGGAAAAGAGTGTGTTTTAAAACCTTACTAAACAGCACAAATTTAACTCAAAGTCTGGCTTTCTTACTTGAAAATCTTATAGTGTACAGAGAACTGAAAAGAGTAACACCTATAACAAAGCATTGAAATGCGTTGTTTGTATGCATCAGAATGAATAATGGACGTGTTTTACATATTCACATGAAAAATCAACCTCTGTGTTATCAGAAACAGTTTTATATATGTATTAAAATGTCACTTTCCAAGCTCAATTTATAGATGTTTCTTCGGGTTCAGTATGTGTACAACCTTCTGAAGTGAGCATTGAAGGATATACAAAAATCAATGTTAAAACTATGAGGAAATGATTATTATTTTAACTTATTCCATTAGGGGAGAGAACTTGCTTTCAAACTCTGAATTCTACTTCTGTGTTTTCAGAAACAGGTTCCATATATTTCACTTAGGCACCAAGTACAATTTAACTGAACATGTAGAAGAAATATTCCCGGGCCCTTCGAAGAAACACAAGTTATATAAACTATTTAATTCTACAGTACAAGTAAAGAGAATCTCATGTATTTTCTACACTAAATGATCTACATAATTAAAGAGAACCACAAATGTGTTTTAAAACTGCAAAGAAATGTGTCTCTACACTATGTGTTATTTTACTCTTACTCTAAACCTGTATTACAAACTAAGATCGAGAATATATCCTAACTTTAATGTGAGTTCATCAGTCTTGTAGATTATTGCCATTTGGCAGTGTTAGAATACCTTCTGAACAACTGCCAAAGAATGAGTTTAAACTGTTTAGTTAAAGCACAATTTTTACTGTGAGTCTAGCATTCTTACTTGAAAATGTTACATTCTACAAATAACTGCTAAGAGTAACACATACAATAAAGCATTGAAATGCATTGTTTCTATGAATCAGATTGAATGATCCACGTTTTTTACATATTTACATGAAAAATCAACTCCTGTTTTATCAGAAAACGGTTCATATATCTATTGCAAAGTCATTTTACATGTTCAATTCATACACCCCTTTTTGTGTTCCTTATGTTTACAAAGTTCTGAAGTGAGCATTGCAGGATATACAAAAATCGGTGTTAAAACTATAAAAAATGATTATAATTTTAACTTATTTCATTAGGGCAGAGAAAATGCTTCATTACTTTGAAAGCATTGTGTGCCAGAGTTAGAGAGCACTGTCTAAAACAGCCACAGTATATACAAGTTGAACAGTGTATCTTTCATTGTCTTGGTAAGCAAATGCAACAGCATCAAGAAGTATAGTTTCTATACTACCTGATAAAGTTACACAGTGTTCTGCTCATTAGAAGTAGCAGTGCTTGTCCGAATCTTCTTTTTCTTTATTGAATTTAAAAATACTGTGTTTTATAACACAGTATTGCCAATTTAGCACTCACTGCTAACTTTCTGTAACTGAACATAATGGGGAGGCTCTTAGTTCTTTGAAATATATTTCTGGGTGAAGTTGTGCAAAGATTATTTTATACTTCTATGATGAGCATATTCTAGAACAGATGTTAATGCTTGTTTAAATGTGTCATTTACCTTTTTCTTATCTACGAGTTTGTGTTGAAATGAAATTTAAGTATTTTTAGCTAGCTACACTCATATTTACACGTGGATTTTCTTGTAATTTGATCTGAAGCGTTTATATTTGTCTTGTCTGTACATCTCACTCAAAAATGTCTTTCAAGCTGTTGTTAGAAAAACTTTCTCTTTAATTAATCGCTGCCTATTTTAGAAAATGCACATGCCTTGAATGCTGAGTTCATTAAACAATCGAATTCCTTACGTAAATTGCAAGACCATTGTATAAACTTATTTCTACCTTGAAGATAACACTAGTGAATCCTAATTTAGAAGTAACTTTTATCTCGAATGAACAGCAAGTACATTTATCTGAATAAGTACAGGAAAAGTTCCAACGCCATTAAAGAAAAACTAGTGATGTAAACTTTATCTATCACTACAGTTCAACTAAAGGAAATTCTGAGCTAAGTAATTTATTGCGTTTTCTCATCAAGGACAGAATTTCATGTACTTTCTACCCTAATTAATCTATATAATTAAATAGAACCACAGATGTGTTTTAAAACTGCAGAGAAATCTTTCTCCACACTCTGCGTGAATTTACTCTTACTGAAAACCTATATAACACACTGATTCAGAAGTATCCTAAGTTTAATATCTTTCTCGCTTATTGCCATTTGACAGTGTTGGAATACCTCTCTAGCCAACTGCAAAAGTGTGTTTTCACTCCTTACTAAACAACACAACTTAACTAAAAGTCTTGCATTCTTACTTGAAAATGTTACATTGTACAGAGAACTGCTAAGAGTAACTCATACAATAAAGCGTTGAAATACATTGTTTCTCTGCTTCAGATTGATGGATCCACGTTTTTTATATATTTACATGAAAAATCAACTCCTGTTTTATCAGAAACTGTTTCATATATCTATTGCAAAGTCATTTTACATGTTCAATTCATACACCTTTTTATTGCATTTATTATGTCTACAACCTTCTGAAGTGAGTATTGCAGGACATAGAAAAATCCGTGTTAAAACTATGAGAAAATGATTATTAATTTGACTTATTTCATTAGTGCAGAGAACATGTTTCAATACTGTGAATTCTACTCATGTGTTATCAAAATCAAGGAACTCTTATCTCACATAGGCAGCAAGTACAATTTAAGTGCACATGTACAGCAAATGTTCCAGGGCCATTAGAAGAAACACTAGTTATATAAACTATTTAACACTACAGTTAAAATGAAGAAAATTCTAAACTAAGAAACCTATTGTTTCCTCTCATCATGAACAGAATTTCATGTACTTTTTACCCTAATTGGTCTACATAATTAAAGAGAACCACCAATGTGTTTTAAAACTGCAAAGAAATGTCAATCAACACTGTGTTATTTTACTCTTATTGTAAACCTTTATAACAAACTAAGATCTAGAAGATATGTTAACTTTAATGTGAGCTCATCAGTTTTGTAGCTTATTGCCATTTGGCAGTGTTAGAATAAGTGTTTGAACAACTCCCAAAGAATGTCTTTAACCTGCGTACCTTACAGCACAAATTTTACTGAGTCTAGCATTCTTACTTGAAAATCTTACAGTGTACAGAGAATTGCAAAGAGTAACGTGTACAAGGAATTGTTGAACTGCGTTGTTTCTATGCATCCGATTGTCTGGTCCACGGTTTTTACATAGATATGTGCATCAAAACTTCAACTTCTCATTGATCAGAAACTCATATTTCTATTGGAAAGTCTTTTTATATGGTCAACTCATGCACGTGTTTTTGTGTTCAGTATTTGTACAACATTCTGACTGAACATTGGAGGATATACAAAAATCAGAGTTAAAACTATGAGAAAATAATTATAATTTTAAATTATTTCATTAGGGCAGAGAAATTGCTTCAATACTCTGAAAGCATTCTGTGCCAGTGTGACCTGTCCCGCAGGTCAAGCAATGGACACTCTTAGTGGGGAGTGAGGATTCTATAAGGCAAGAGGCACAAAGAATGGAGATAAGACAGAAATCTGATCAAGTCTCACTTTATTACACACAGGTTACAGGTTATATTGGGGAGTATACATGAGAGTAGTAAACTGAGGAATGCGGCGGTGATTTCATGAAAATTGAAAGACAAAGCCCCTTCATAGATAAGAATCTCCTGCACACAAAGGCAGTAAAACCTACCTGCAGGTATGCTTCTGTGTGTCACCTCAGGGCTTAATGTCTCAGAGCGCAATGAGGCTTGAACTGCAGGCAAGTAAACAGCCAAATTTCACTTAGGCAAGCTGTTCCTTTTACAGCTCCTCGGGGTGTTTGCTGACCCCAACAGGTTCCCCTTTTTTATTTTATTAAGAGTGCCTGGGGTTGTGTCTGTCTTAGGTCGGAGTGATCGCACTAGTGTCTACGAATGCTCTTACCCGTCATCGATCATCAAGATCTGTCTTAGGTGAGTTCGGACTTTCTAGTGTCTCAGTTGCCCGTCATTGACTGCCAACCCAGCAATGGCTTTAGGTCATAATACGGAATGCCTTGATCATCCTGATCCAGACGATGATAATGGACCTGTATCTGTTGTGCCTTAGAAATGGCTTCTACTTGCTGCTTAATGAAATACATGATTTTATTAAATATCATGGGCCTGAGGGAAAAAAAAAAGTAATTCTAACAGAGGACCTACTAAGGGAAGGAGGTAGGGGAGTATGCCATTGAGTCCACTCCAAAGAGGATTGTCAAACAGTTCTTTTCGTCTCTTCTCTAAGTCTTCTTGGAGCCGCTTGATCTTATCACGTACCACACCGGATTTGTTCATATAAAAGCATCATTTTTCCTGTAAAGCTAAACAAATTCCTCCCTGCTCTGCAGAAAGTAGATCTAATCCTCTTCTATTCTGGAGGACTACCTCCGCAAGAGAATCTATCTGATCTTGTAGGTCTTGGATAGTGCTAGAAAGCGCTTGAACATCATCTATTAATTGACGGGACAACTTCATAGACATTCCTAACCCTGCTGCTCCAGCGGCAAGTGCGCCAGATATCCCTAATCCTACTAAGAGGGGAATAAATTGCACAGCTCTTTTTGAGCGTCCTGCTAAATAATCATAACTAGGAATAGGAACTGGTTCGTCTCCAGAGATGACATCAATATCTGGTAATAAAGTGGCCAAAGCACAGATGCCTGTCCAATTCTGAGGCAAAGTTGGATAAGCTAAATTTCCACCACAGACAAAAACCGCTCCTCTGGTAGGACATATAGATATATTATAGGTCATAAATCTACTGCAATTATTAAATGTTATAAAACCTACATCTATATCATAACTATTACTTTGAAAATTACCCTTAAAGCATGTATGATTAGAAAAACCTACAGGTTGCACTCCAAATGGTAAACTATAGCTACAGTTATGAGTATCTTTTGATATAGATTGATTAGAAGGTAACGCTAAGGGCATAGGATTCCCTATAGTTATACATAACCAGCAATCAGCAGCTAGAGTGGGATTAGAAATACTTAAAACTTTATGCGTGGCATCTAAAATATCAATAGTTTGAGTATCTAAATCTACTCCTCTTGACTTTGGCAAAGCTAAAGGATGATAATTAAGTTTTAGATATAATTGTTCCATAATCTGTTCAATTCTCTTCTGAGCTATGAGTTCTTTTATTTTATCTTGAGGGTCCCCTCCATCAGAGACATGGATAGGAGCCCTTTTTGACCAACATACTGCTTGTCCTATTGTGCCAGAGCAGGATGCTTGAGTATACTGACCATGAGATCCCCCTGGCTGAATTGGTCCCCAATGGCCCCCTATAGAACCTCCCCAAGTTTATTGCAGTATAGCAGTAAAATAGGATCTGTTATTATAGGTGCATTCCTGAACTGATGTATAACATGATGAATGCATCTGATCTAAATAAGAGGTGCAGGGACATTGTCCTGGTATACACTTAATACTGGGTATGATGGGTGGTTTATTTACACATTGCCACTTTGGGCTCTTCAAGCCCCCTAGCTGACTAGAATCTACTGCTAAATAAGCAGTCTTTGTGCCACAATCAACTGTCTTGTATTGATTGTTGGGTAACTTATAATCAGTGGCAGTTCCACCCTTGCAGTCACAAGGTTTTCCAAACATAGAGTCATATAAATTTTTCTTACTTACCGGGGCTTGTAAGCCCACTTCTCCTGGAGCGATGTTGATGTAAATTATGGTTATAAACAGCAATTCTGCGGAGTTCTTCATGTCTGAAAGAAATTAGGCTACTTTTGCGTTACAGCAGAGTCTATTTGTTTTATTAATCTTTCTGGCAACCAACGAGCAGAGTGTGATTCTCTAGAATACATGCATACTGAACCATGCCCCCATATAAGGACTGGATCAAGACCGTGCCAGGAATTGTCTAAAGGGTCTTTTCACAGAATGGAGGTGTACTTTGTTTGAGTGGACGATTGCCAAAACCTCTGAGCTGCAGAAAGTCCCTGACTGTCTAAAGTTAAAAAAATTTAAAATGAATAAAGTATGAGATAACAAATTACGAGGTGTTCTTTTTGTGGGGTACCATTCCCTCTTTTTTATTTTATTTAGAGTGCATTTTATGGTTTGATTAGCTCTTTCTACTATACCTTGGCCTTGAGGATTATAGGGTATTCCAGTGATATGTTTAATGTATAGTTTTGTACAGAAATCTGCAAAACGAGAACTGGTGTATCCAGGTCCATTGTCTGTTTTTAAAGTCTGGTTTTCCCATAAAGGAAAGGGCTGCTAACATGTGGGATATAACATGTTTAGTAGCTTCTCCTGTTTGTAATGAAGCAAAGAAATAGCCACTAAATATATCTATTGATACATGGATATACTTTAAATTTCCGAATTCAGGGAAATGTGTAACATCCATTTGCCATAATGCATTAGGTAATAATCCTTTGGGATTATCCCCCAAATGTGGTGTAGGTGCTGTTCGTAAGCACTGAGAACAATTTTTTACTATTTGTCTAGCCTGTTCTTTAGTTATTTTGTGTATGAGTCTTAAAGTTTTTGCATTAAGGTGATGTAGCTGGTGAGTCTCTTGATCTGAGAGAATACTAGCCTGTGCCATAAGGACAAGGAACAAATTTTGTGTGCCAGCATCAGCCATTGCATTGCCTTTAGATAAAGGGCCAGGAAGACCAGTATGAGCTCTTAAATATCCTATATAGAATGGTTGTGTTCTCTGATGGATTAAAGTTTGTAATTGTCTAAATAAATCACTGGCAGTGGAGGCAGTTTTGATTTGTGCTACTGTTTCAAGTAATGGAACTGAGTGTGCGATATAAGCACTATCTGTATAGATGTTTAAGGCCTGATTAGGAAATGTAGCAAATACAGCAATGACTGCATGTAGTTCAATGAGCTGAGCAGAAGAACACTGTGTATGAAATCGAGTTACTGAATTATTGACTACATAGACAGCTATACCATTTGAGGATCCATCAGTAAACACCAACAAGGCATTGTCTAGGGGTTTGTGAGAAGTCTTAATAGGGAAAACAAATTCATGTCTATTTGCAAAATCTAATAATTTATCAGGAGGATAGTGATTATCAATATGGCCACTATAAAAAGCTAGAGCAATGGGCCATGCCTCAGTGTTTTGCATTAGCCAGTCAATTTGTTGACTAGTGTAGGGTAAAATTAATTCATCAGGTTCCTTCCCAAAATAACATTTTCCTTAATTTCTGCCTATCATTATGAATTGAGATGTAGCCATGTAATATGGTTCAGAAACCTTTTTTGGTGATGCAGGTAAATGAAGCCATAGCAAAGGAGATTTTTGCCAAAACACAGCTGTAGGAGATTGTTTAGTTGTACAGATTATTAATTTTAAAAGCTGTTCATAATCAATGAATGTAGTGCCTTGATTTTGTATAGCTTGTTCTATTAGTTTCAATGATTGTCATGCCTCTGGTGTGAGTTGCCTAAGAAACTTGGGATTTGCATCGCCTTGCAAAATGTCATATAGAGGTTTTAATTCATATTTGCTGAGTTTTAAATAAGGAACTAACCAATTAATATCTCCAAGTAGTTTTTGAAAATCATTGAGTGTTTGTAATTTATCTAGCCTTAATTCTACCTTTCGTGATGTAATATGTGTTCCTTGCAATTGAAATCCTAAATATGTATAAGGATCTGTTAATTGGACTTTATCAGGGGCAATAACTAGCCCATGATTCTGCAGAGCAGCTTTCATGTCTGCATAGCATTGCAAGACTTGAGACCCTGTTTTTCCTGCTATAAGAATGTCATCCATATAGTGAATAATATACATTTGAATCCATGAGTTTCTAACTTGTTGGAGAGCAGTAGCAACATAAGATTGACATAAAGTAGGGCTATTGGCCATACCTTGAGGAAGAACCTTCCATTGATATCGTTTCATAGGTTCTTTAAAGTTAATGGATGGCAAACTGAAGGCAAATCTTTTTTGGTCCTCTGGGTGGAAAGGAATAGTGAAAAAACAATCCTTCAAATCCACTATTATTTTATAATATCCCAGAGGGATGGCGGCTGGAGAAGGGAGGCCTGGTTGTAAAGCTCCCATTAAAACCATAGTTTTATTAACCGCTCACAAGTCCTGTAATAGTCTCCATTTTTCTGATTTTTTCTTTATAACAAATATAGGAGTGTTCCAAAGAGAATTGCTTTCTATAATATGTCCAGCTGCCAATTGCTCCTGTACCAATTGATGTGCAGCCTGTAATTTTTCAGAAGTTAGAGGCCACTGATCAACCCACACAGGAATGTCGGATAACCAACTTATCTTATCTGCATGAGCTACAGGAGAATCAGCAGCCCCTAGGAGAAATACCCTAAACCTGTTCTTTGAGAATTCCCTGAAGGGGTTCAAGGCTCAATTATGCCCTGGTTATCTTTGCCTAAACCTTTCCCAGGAATGTGTCCTAGATTAAGCATTTGAGCTGTAATAATGGTATTTGGACTGCCCATAATTATTCCCATTTGAGATAAAAGGTCACGTCCCCAAAGATTAATAGGGAGTCCTGCAATTACAAAGGGTTGAATAGTTCCTTCATGATTATCCTAATCTTTCCATGTCAAGAGTTTAGAACTTCTTTCAGGGTTAGTGCTCTGTCCAATACCTTTCAAATGAGTAAAAGTTTCCTCTAATGGCCAGCACTCCTTTTTTATTATAGTCACATCAGCCCCAGTATCGATGAGTCCTGAAAATTCTTTTCCATCTAACCATAGTGTCATAATTGGCTTTTGTGGGGTAATGGTTTCAGCCCAATATACATTAAATGAACCAAATCCTCCGGATCCTCTTTGTCCCCCAACAACTTTATTGCTAGTAGATAAAATAGGCAACAACAGTAGTTGTGCAAAGCATTGGCCAGAATTAATAGTATTAATATTGCGAGGAGAGGCAACCATACCTTTAATTCCTCCAATATAATCATTGTCAATTACCCCTGGGAAGACTTGTAAACCTTGTAGGGTGACACTACTTCGTCCTATAATGAGTCCAAATGTATTTGCAGGCAAAGGCCCATAAATCCCAGTAGGGAGAGCTTGCACCCCCATCTCCGGGGTTAATACTGTGTAGGTGGAGGAACAGAGGTCCAATCCTGCGCTCCCTGGCGTGGCTCTGCAGAGGTCTGAAATGGATTGTTGTGGGTTGAAGGAACAAAACTCATTGCCCCATAGATTTGCTTGTTGTTCGGGGCCTGGGGCTGGCCCCGCTTCCCGTTTCCCTGAATCTGAGGCAGTGGATTGCCTTGGACATCTGTTTTGGACTTACATTCATTTGCCCAGTGATACCCACGCTTGCAGCGAGGACATAACCCAGGAGCTTGTTTGCCTTTAGAGGAAAAGTCTTTTTTGCCCTTGCAGTTTCTAGCAAAATGCCCTGTCTCACCACAATTATAGCACTTATTATTTCCCTGTTGTGCTAAAAACTGTTTAACTGTGAAACATTGTAATGCTGCAGCCATGGCTAATCCTTGCTGATAGGCTGAGCCTATATCTGAACACAGGCGGATATATCCACTTAAATCAGTCTTTTTCTTATAGGGTCTTATGGCGGCCTGACAAGCAGCATTAGCATTCTCAAATGCAAGTTGTTTTACAAAGTCAGTCCCAGCATCAGCGCTGCCAAAGATTCTACCAGCTGCTGTAATCAATCTATGCACAAAATCAGCAAAAGGTTCGTCAGGACCTTGTTTGATATTAGTCAGAGAGGCGCTCATGTCTCCTTTAGTAGGGAGTTTCCTCCATGCTCTAGTGCCTGCGGACTGTATTTGAGCAAACAACCCAGGATCATATTGCATTTGATTATCACTAATAGCAAAATTTCCTTCTATTAACATATCAAAAGTCTAACCATTATTTGTCTGCGCATTTCTTCTAGCTGTTTCTCTACAAACTTCTACATATTCTGATTTCCACAGTAGATAATCGCCGCCTGCTTAAGTGGCATGAGCTAATGTTTGCCAGTCACTGGGAGTAAGCCAATGTTCTGCTATTGATTCTAAAATAGCCATTGTATAAGGGGCAGTAGCTCCATATTGAGCTACGGCAAGCTTTAATTCTTTAATAACTTTAAAATCAAAACCTGCATGATGCCTCCAAGCTTGTCCTTGAGCATCAGTAGTTTCAGTGACCGGATATGCCTCTAGTCCCTCAGTTAGTGATACAAGAGGGGGTAATTTAAGAGGCCTTTGTTTCTCATTTCCCTTAATGGGAGGATGATTCTTATTGGTAGAAGGAGGCTTTCCAGTTTTAAGTCTTTCAAGCTGATTTATTAAGTCCTGATGTTCTTTTTCTAATTTAATCTGTTCTTTTAAATATTCTATTTTATCTTTTAACTGCTTTGAGGATCTATGATAGGGAAAGCACTGGGAGCTGAAGGCCATGGTGCTGTGTAAGGGGGTGGCCGATAATCATCATTGTAATATTTAGCTGCTTGTGCTGCTAACTCATCCCAATCAACTTCCCCAGGGTCTGCTTTAGGCGACTCCTCCTCACTTTGATCTTCTTCATTAGTACTAGATCCATTAGAATTTTCTTTATCTACTTCTAATTCAGTTAATTTTGGATAAATTTTTGGGATTTCAGTTTTATTAACATGAGTTTTCTTTTTCTTATCTAATATTTTACATTTAGCCTTAGGGGGAAGGGCAATAGCATCTTCTTCTTCACTCTCTAAGGATATGAGATCTTCCTGATTCTTTTTCAGTTCTGGAGTTTTTGGATTAGATTTAACTTCTTGTAAAATAGCTTGTCCTTTTTCTACTACATTAGCTACTACAGGATCAGATTGTCTTTGTGATAATAATTCATTTATAAGATTCCAATAAGAAAAGGCTGTTATAGGGAACTTTTCAGGTACGAAAGTATTATAGTAATCCTGCATAGCATCACCTACTCGTTTCCATCTTTTCGGGTCAATAGTACATTCAATAGGAAACCATGGACAAAGATTTTTTTATTAAATTTTTATTTTATTTTATTCATTTTAGAGAGGAGACACAGAGTGTGAGAGAGAGAGAGACAGGAAGAGAGAAAGGGGGGAGGAGCTGGAAGCATCAACTCCCATATGTGCCTTGACCAGACCAGTGCAGGGTTTTGAACTGGCGACCTCAGTGTTCCCAGGTCGACACTTTATCTACTGCGCCACCACAGGTCAGGCCGGACAAAGATTTTTTTATATAATCAAAATACTTGCATAACTGTTTAACTTTAACCTTTACTCCTCGTGCCTTTAAAGCTTCTCCTAACTGTTCCACAAATAACTCATGCTGACTTATTTCTTGCCGCATGATTGTCGCATTTAGTCACCGGCCCTGATTTTCTCAGCAGGCTCCCAAAAAATGTCCGGATTTGGGTGCTTGCACCTGATGCGACATCCTTCACTGGATGCCCTATCTTCGAGCCCCTCGTTGGGCGCCACTTAACCCATCCCGCAGGTCGAGCAACAGAGACTCTAAGTGGGGAGTGAGGATTCTACAAGGCAAGAGGCACAAAGAATGGAGAGAAGACAGGAATCTGATCAAGTCTCACTTTATTACACACAGGTTACAAGTTATATAGGGGAGTATACGTGAGAGTAGTAAACTGAGGACTGCGGCTGTGATTTCATGAAAACTGAAAGACAAAGCCCCTTCATAGATAAGAATCTCCTGCACACAAAGGCAGTAAAAACTACCTGCAGGTATGCTTCTGTGAGTCACCTCAGGGCTTAATGCCTCAGAGCGAAATGAGGCTTGAACTGCAGGCAAGTAAACAGCCAAATTTCACTTAGGCAAGCTGTTCCTTTTACAGCTCCTCGGTGTATTTGCTGACCACAACAACAGTGTTAATGAGCACTGTCTAAAAGAGCCACAGTATATAGAATTTCAACAGTGAAACTCTCATTCACTTGGTTAGCAAATGCGACAGCATCAAGCTGTATAGTGAGGATATTACCTGATAAAGTTACAAAGTGTTCTGCTGATTAGAAGGAGCAGTGCTTGTCAGAATCTTCTTTTTCTCTGTTGAATTAAAAAATACGGTGTTTAATAACAGAGTAATATCAATTTTGCACTCACTGTTTATGTTCTGTAAATGAACATAATGGGAACGTCCTTAGTTCTTTGAAATATAGTTCCAGGTAAAGTTGTACGAAGTTTATTTTATACTTCTATGCTGAGCATATTCCAGAACAGATGTCAATGCTTGGTTACAAGTGTCATTTACCTTTTGTATTTGGTTTGAGTTTTTGTAGAAATGAAATTTAAGCATTTTGAGCAAGCATCACTCATATGTACATGTGGAATTACTTAAAATTTGACCTGGAGCATTTATAATTTTCAAGTCTGCACTCCTCGGGCACAAATGTCTTTCAATCTGATGTTACATAAAGCTTTCTTTTTAATTACTCACTGCTTATTATATGAAATGCACATGTCTTAGAATGCCGAGTTCATTAATCAAGCGTATTTCTAACGTAAATTGAGAGATCATTGTGTAAACAGATATTTCTACCTTGAGGATAACACAATTTAATCCTAATTTAGAAGTAACTTTTATCTAACATAAACAGCAACTACAAGTTAACTGCGCAAATACAGAAAATGTTCCAGGGCCATGATAAGAAAGACTAGTGATGTAAAATTTATTTAAAACTACAGCTAAACAAAAGAAGATTCTTAACTAAGAAATCTATTGTTTTTTCTCATCAAGGACAGATTTTCATGTACTTTTCCCCTAATTGATCTACATAATTAAATAAAACCACAAATGTGTTTTCAAACTGCAAATAAGTGTTTCTGTAAACTTTGTGTTATTTTGCTCTTACTGTAAAACTGTATATCAAATGAAGATCCAGAATATATCCTAAAATTAATGTGAGATCATCACTCTTTCTCGCTCATTACCATTTGACAGTGTTAGAATAACTTGCTGGCCAACTGGAAAAGAGTGTGTTTTAAAACCTTACTAAACAGCACAAATTTAACTCAAAGTCTGGCTTTGGTACTTGATAATCTTATAGTGTACAGAGAACGAAAAAGAGTAACACCTATAACAAAGCATTGAAATGCATTGTTTGTATGCATCAGAGTGAATAATGGACGTGTTTTACATATTTACATGAAATATCAACCTCTGTGTTATCAGAAACAGTTTTATATATCTATTGGAAAGTCACTGTCCATGCTCAATTCATACATGTTTCTTTGTATACAGTATGTGTACAACATTCTGAAGTGAGCATTGCAGGATATACAAAAATCAGTGTTAAAACTATAAGAAAATGATTATTATTTTAACTTATTCCATTAGGGGAAAGGACTTGCTTCCAAACTCTGAATTCAACTTCTCTGTTATCAGAAACAAGTTACTTATATTTCACATAGGCAGCAAGTACAATTTAACTGCACATGTAGAAGAAATGTTCCAGGGCCCTTCGAAGAAACACAGGTTATATAAAAAATTTAACTCTACAGAAAAGCTAAAGAAGATTCTGAACTAAGAAACCTATTTTTTCCTCTCATGATGAACAGAATCTAATGTGTTTACTACACTAATTGATCTACATAATTAAAGAGAACCACAAATGTGTTTAAAAACTGCAAAGAAATGTGTCTCTACACTAGTGTGATTTTACTTTTACTCTAAACATGTATAAAAAACTATGTTCGAGAAGATATCCTAACTTTGATGTGAGTTCATCAGTCTTCTAGACTATTGCCATTTGGCAGTGTTAGAATACCTTTTGAACAACTGCCAAAGAATGAGTTTAAACTGGTTAGTTAACAGCACAAATTTTACTATGAGTCTAGCACTCTTACTTGAAAATCTTACATTCTACAAATAACTGCTGAGAGTAACACATACAATAAAGCATTGAAATGCGTTGTTTCTATGAATCAAATTGAATAATTTACATTTTCTTACATATTTACATAAAAAATCAACTCCTGTTTTATCAGAAACCGTTTCATATATTTACGGGAAAGTTATTTTACATGTACAATTCATACACCATTTTTTGTGTTCATTATATTTACAGCGTTCTGAAGTGAGCATTGCAGGATATACAAAAATCAGAGTTAAAACTATAAGAAAATGATTATAATTGTAACTTATTTCATTAGGGCAGAGAACATGCTTCATTACTTCGAAAGTGTTGTGTGCCAGGGTCAGTTAGCACTCTCTGAAACAGTGACAGTATATAGAAGTTGAACAGTGAATTTCTCATTCTCTTGGAGAGCAAATGCAACAGCATCTAGATGTATAGTTCCTTTACTACCTGATAAATTTACACAGTGTTGTGCTCATTTGAAGTAGCAGTGCTTGTCAAAATCTTCATTTTCTTTATTGAATTAAAAAATACTGTGTTTTATAACACAGTAATGCCAATTTAGCACTCACTGCTAAAGTTCTGTAACTGATCATAATGGGGAGGCCCTTAGTTCTTTGAAATGTAATTCTGGGTGAAGTTGTGCGAAGTTTACTTTATACTTTTATGATTAGCATATTCCAGAACAGATGATAATGCTTGGTTAAAATTGTCATTTACCTTTTTGTTGTCTACGAGTTTGTGTTAAAATGAAATTTAATTATTTTGAGATAGCTGCACTCATACTTACATGTGGAATTACTTGTAATTTTACCTGAAGCATTTATATATATCTTGTATGTACATCTCGCTCAAAAATGTCGTTCAAGCTGATGTTAGATAAAGCTTACTTTTCTAATTAATCACTGCTTATTATAGGAAATTCACATATCTTATAATGTTGAGTTCATAAAACAATCGAATTTTTTACGTAAATTGGAAGACCATTGTGTAAACAAATATTTTTACCTTGAAGATAACACAAGTAAATCCTAATTTTGAAGTAACTTTTTTCTCGCATGAACAGCAAGTACATTTTAACAGAATAAGTACAGGAAATATTCCACGGCCATTCAAGAAAGACTAGTGATGTAAACTTTATCTATCACTACAGTTAAACTAAAGGAGATTCTGAACGAAAAAATCTATTGCTTTTTCTCATCAAGGACAGAATTTCATGTACTTTCTAGCCTAATTAATCTACATAATTAAATTGAACCACAAATGTGTTTTAAAACTGCAGAGAAATCTTTGTCCACACTGTGCGTGAATTTACTCTTACTGAAAACCTATATAACACACTGATTCAGAAGTAACCTAAGTTTAATATCTTTCTCGCTTATTGCCATTTGACAGTGTTGGAATAACTTTTTAGCCAACTGCAAAAGTGGGTTTTCACTCCTTACTAAACAGCACAATTTAACTAAAAATCTGGCATTCTTACTTGAAAATCTTATATCGTACAGGGAACTGCTAAGAGTAACACATACAATAAAGAATTGAAATGCATTGTTTCTGTGCTTCAGATTGAAGGATCTACGTTTTTTACATATTTACATAAAAAATCATTTGTTTTATCAGAAACTGTTTCATATATCTATTGCAAGGTCATTTTACATGTTCAATTCATACACCTTTTTATTGCATTTATTATTTGTACAACCTTCTGAAGTGAGTATTGCAGGACATTGAAAAATCAGTGTGAAAACTATAAGAAAATGATTATTAATTTGACTTATTTCATTAGTCCAGAGAACATGCTTCAATACTCTGAATTCAACCCCTATATTTTCAGAATCAAAGAACGTTTATCTCACATAGGCAGCAAGTAAAATTTAAGTGCACATGTACAGCAAATGTTCCAGGGCCATTAGAAGAAACACTAGTTATATAAACTATTTAACACTACAGTTAAAATGAAGAGGATTCTATACTAAGAAACCTATTGTTTCCTCTCATCATGAACAGAATTTCATGTACTTTTTACCCAAATTGGTCTACATAATTAAAGAGATCCACCAATGGGTTTTCAAACCGCAAAGAAATGTTAATCTACACTGTGTTATATTACTCTTATTGTAAAACTTTATAACAAATTAAGATCTAGAAGATATGCTAACTTTAGTGTGAGCTCATCAGTTTTGTAGCTTATTGGCATTTGGCAGTGTTAGAATAACCGTTTGAACAACTGCGAAAGAATGTGTTTAAACTTTGTACCTATCAGCACAAATTTTACTGAGCATAGCATTCTTACTTGAAAATCTTACAATGTACAAAGAACTGCGCAGAGTAACGTGTATAATGAATTGTTGAAAACCGTTGTTTCTATGCGTCCAATTGTCTTCTCCACGGTTTTTACATAAGTATGTGCATCAAAACTTCAACTGCTCAGTTATCAGAAAATCATATTTTTATTGTAAAGTCTTTTTATATGTTCAACCCATGCACGTTTTTTTTCTGTTCAGTGTGTACAACATTCTGAATGAACATTGTGGGATATACAAAAATCAGAGTTAAAACTATGAAAAAAATGATTATAATTTTAAATTATTTCATTAGGGCAGAGAACATTCTTCAGTACTCTGAAAGTATGCTGTGCCAGTGTGAATGAGCACTGTCTAAAACAGCCACAGTATATAGAAGTTCAACAGTGAAACTCTAATTCCCTTGGTTGGCAAATGCAACAGCATCAAGCTGTAGAGTTATGATGCTACCTGATAAAGTTACAAAGTGTTCTGCTGATTAGAAGTAACAGTACTTGTCAGAATCTTCTTTTTCTCTGGTGAATTAAAAAATACGGTGTTTAATAACAAAGTAATACCAATTTTGCACTAATTGTTTATATTCTGTAACTGAACATAATGGGGAGGTCCTTTGTTCTTTGAAATATATTTTCGGGTGAAGTTGTGCGAAGATTATTTTATACTTCTATACTGAGCATATTTCAGTACAGATGTTAAAGCTTGGTTACAAGTGTCATTTACCTTTTTGTTGGGATTGAGTTTGTGTAGAAATGAAATTTAAGCATTTTGAGCAAGCTTCATTCACTCATATGTACATGTGGAAAAACTTAAAATTTGACCTGAAGCATTTATATTTTTCTTGTTTGCACATCTCTGGCAAAAATGTCTTTCAAGTTGAAGTTACATAAAACTTTCTTTTTAATTAATCTCTGCTTATTATATGAAATGCACATGTCTTTGAATGCTGAGTTTATTAAACAATCGTATTTCTTACGTAAATAGAGAGACCATTGTGTAAACAAATATTTCTACCCGGAAGATAACACTATTTAATCCTAATTTAGAAGTAACTTTTATCTAACATAAACAGCAAGTACAAGTTAACTTCGCAAGTACAGAAAATGTTCCAGGGCCATTATAAGAAAGACTAGTGATGTAAATTTTATTTAAAACTACAATTAAACTAAAGAAGATTCTTAACTGAGAAATCTAATGTTTTTTCTCATCAAGGATAGAATTTCATGTACTTTTCCCCTAACTGATCTACATAATTAAATAAAACCACAAAATTGTTCTAAAACTGCAAATAAGTGTTTCTGTAAACTTTGTGTTATTTTGCTTATACTGTAAAATTGTATATCAAATGAAGATCCGGAATATATTCTAAAATTAATGTGAGATCATCACTCTTTCTTGCTTATTGCCATTTAAAAATGTTAGAATAAATTTCTAGCGAACTGGAAAAATGTGTGTTTTAAAACTTTACTAAACAGCACAAATTTAACTCTAAGTGTTCGTTTCTTATTTAAAATTTTTAGTGTACAGAGAACAGCAAAGAGTAACACCTATAACAAAGCATTGAAATGCGTTGTTTGTATGCATCAGAGTGAATAATGGACGTGTTCTACATACTTACATGAAAAATCAACCTCAGTGTTAACAGAGACAAATTTATATATCTTTTGGAAAGGCACTTTCCATGCTCAATTCATACACGTTACTTTCTGTTCAGTATGTGCACAACGTTCTGAATTGAGAATTGCAGGATATACAAAAATCGGTGTTAAAACTATAAAGAAATTATTACATTTTTTACTTATTTCATTAGGGCAGAGAAAATGCTTCATTACTTTGAAAGCGTTGTGTGCCAGAGTTAGTTAGCTCTGTCTAAAACAGCCACAGTATATAGAAGTTGAACAGTGAATCTCTCATTCTCTTTTTGAGCAAATGCAACAGCATCAAGATATACAGTGATGATACTACCTGATAAAGTTACAAAGTGTTCTGCTGATTAGAAGTAGCAGTGCTTGTCAGAATCTTCTATTTCTCTGTTGATTTAAAAAATACAGTGTTTAATAACAGAGTAATACCAATTTTGCACAAACTTTTTATGTTCTGTAACAGAACATAATGGGGAGGTCCTTACTTCTTTGAAATATAATTCTTGGTGACTTTGTGCGAAGATTTTTTATACTTTTATGCTGAGCATATTCCAGAACAGATGTTAATGCTTGGTTATAAGTGTCATTTACCTTTTTGTTGGGCTTCAGTTTGTGTATAAATGAAATTTAAGCATTTTGAGCAAGCTTCATTCATATGTACATGTGGAATTACTTAAAATTTGACCTGAAGTGTTTATATTTTTCTCCTTTGCAAATCTCGTTCAAAAGTGTTTTTCAAGCTGATGTTACATAAAGCTTACTTTAAATTAATCACTGCTAATTATATGAAATGCATATGCCTTAGAATCCTGAGTTCATTAAACAATTGCATTTCTTACGTAAATTGAAAGACCATTGTGTAAACAGATATTTCTACCTTGAAGATAACCCTTTTTAATCTCAATTTAGAAGTAACTTTTATCTAACATAAACGGCAAGTACAAGTTAACTGGGCAAGTAGTGAAAATGTTCCAGGGCCATTATAAGAAAGACTAGTGATGTAAATTTTATTTAAAACTACATCAAAACTAAAGAAGTTTCTTAACATTCTGAAGTGAGCATTGTAAGATATACAAATATCAATGTTAAAACTATGAGAAAATGATTACTATTTTAACTTATTTCATTAGGATAGAAAACTTGCTTCCAAACTCTGAATTTAACTTCTCTGTTATCAGAAACAAGTAACTTATAATTCACATAGGCAGCAAGTGCAATTTAACTGCACATGTAGAAGAAATGTTCCAGGGCCCTTCGAAGAAACACAAGTTATATAAACTATTTAACTCTACAGTACTAGTAAAGGAAATTCTGAACTAAGAAACCTATTTTTTCCTCTCATCATGAAGAGAATCTCATGTATTTTCTACACTAGTTGATCTACATAATTAAAGAGAACCACAAATGTGTTTTTATACTACAAAGAAATGTTTCTCTACACTATGTCTTATTTTACTCTTACTGTAAACTTGTATTACAAACTAAGATCGAAAAGATAACCTAACTTTAATATGAGTTCATCAGTCTTCTAGATTATTGCCATTTGGCAGTGTTATAATACCTTTTGAACAACTGCCAAAGAATGTGTTTAAACTGGTTAATTAACAGCACAAATTTTACTATGAGTCTAGGATTCTTACTTGAAAAATCTCCCATTCTACAAATATATGCTAGGAGTAACACATACAATAAAGCATTGAAATGAGTTGTTTCTATGAATCAGATTGAATGATCCACGTTTTTTACATATTTACATGAAAAATCAACTTCTGTTTTATCAGAAACCGTTTCATATATTTATTGGAAAGTCATTTTACATGTTCAATTTATACACCATTTTTAGTGTTCATTCTGTGTACAACGTTCTGAACTGAGCATTGCAGAATATACAAAAATCGGTTTTTGAAACTATAAAAAATAATTATAATTTAACTTATTTCATTAGGGCAGAGAAAATGCTTCATTACTTTGAAAGTGTTGTGTGCCATTGTTAGTTAGCACTGTCTAAAACAGCCACAGTATATAGAATTTGAACAGTGAATTTCTCATTTTCTTAGTAAGCAAATGCAACAGCATCATGATGTATAGTGATGATACTACATGATAATGTTACAAAGTGTTCTGCTGATTAGAAGTAGCAGTGCTTGTCAGAATCTTCTTTTTCACTGTTGAATTAAAAAATACTGTGTTTTATAACACAGTAATGCCAATTTAGCACTCACTGCTAACGTTCTGTAACTGAACATGATGGGGAGGTCTTTAGTTCTTTGAAATATAGTTCTGGGTGAAGTTTTGCAAAGATTATTTTATACTTCTATGATGAGCATATTTTAGAACAGATGTTAATGCTTGGTTACAAGTCTTATTTATCTTTTTGTTGGGTTTGAGTTTGTGTAGAAATGAAATTTAAGCATTTTGAGCAAGCTTCACTCATATGTACATGTGGAATTACTTAAAATTTGACCTGAAGCATTTATATTTTTTTTGACTGCACATCTCAGGCAAAAATGTCTTTCAAGCTGATGTTACATATAGCTTTTTTTTAATTAATCACTTCTTTTTATCTGAAATGCACATGTCTTAGAATGCTGAGTTCATTAAACAATCTTATTTCTTACGTAAATTGAGAGACCATTGTGTAAACATATTTTTCTACCTTTAAGATAACACTATTCAATCCTAATTTAGAAGTAACTTTTATCTAACATAAACAGCAAGTACAAGTTAACTGCACAAGTACAGAAAATATTCCAGGCCCATTATAAGAAAGACTAGTGATGTAAACTATATTTAAAACTAAAGTTAAACTAAAGAGGATTCTTAACTTAGAAATCTATCGTTTTTTCTCATCAAGGACAGAATTTCATGTACTTTTCTCCTAATTGTTCTCCATAATTAAATAACACCACAAATGTGTTTTAATTTTTTTTTATTTTATTCATTTTAGAGAGGAGACACAGAGTGAGAGAGAGAGAGAGAGAGAGAGAGAGAGAGAGAGAAAGGGGGGAGGAGCGGGAAGCATCAACTCCCATATGTGCCTTGACCTGACCAGTTCAGGGTTTTGAACTGGCGACCTCAGTGTTCCCAGGTCGACACTTTATCCACTGCGCCACAACAGGTCAGGCCACAAATGTGTTTTAAAACTGCAAATAAGTGTTTCTGTAAACTTGGTGTTATTTCGCTCTTACTGTAAAACTGTATATCAAATTAAGATCCAGAATATATCCTAAAATTAATGTGAGATCCTCACTTTTTCTCGCTTATTGCCATTTGACAGTGTTAGAATAACGTTCTGGCCTACTGGAAAAGAGTGTGTTTTCAAACCTTACTGAACAGCAAAAATTTTACTAAAAGTCAGGCTTTCTTTCTTGAAAATCTTGTAGTGTACAGAGAACTGCAAAGAGTGACAACTATAAAAAAGCATTAAAATGCGTTGTTTGTATTCATCAGATTGAATAATGGACGTGTTTTACATATTTACATAAAAAATCAACCTCTGTGTTATCAGAAACAGTTTTATATATCTTTTGGAAAGTCACTTTCCATGCTCAATTCATTCACGTTTGTTTGTGTTCTGTATGTGTACGACATTCTGAAGTGGGCATTGAAGGATATACAAAAATCAGTGTTAAAACTATGAGAAAATGATTACTATTTTAACTTATTTCATTAGGGGAGAGAACTTGCTTCCAAACTCTGAATTCAACTTCTCTGTTATCAGAAACAAGTAACTTATATTTCACATAGGCAGCAAGTACAATTTAACTGCACATGTAGAAGAAATGTTCCAGTGCCCTTCGAAGAAACACAAGTTCTATAATCTATTTAACTCTACAGTACAAGTAAAGGGGATTCTGAACTAAGAAACCTATTTTTTCCTCTCATCATGAAGAGCATCTCATGTACTTTCTACACTAGTTGATCTACATAATTAAAGAAAAAAACAAATGTGTTTTAAAACTGCAAAGAAATGTGTATAAATCTTTCTCCACATTGCGCATGAATTTACTCTTACTGAAAACCTATATAACACACTGATTCAGATGTATCTTAAGAGTAATTTCTTTCTTGCTTATTGCCATTTGATAGTGTTGGAATACCTTTGTAGCTAACTGCAAAAGTGTGTTTTCACTCCTTACTAAACAGCACAAAATAACTAAAAGTCTGGCATTCTTACTGGAAAATCTTATCATGTACAGAGAACTGCTAAGAGTAACACATACAATAAAGCATTGAAATGCATTGTTTCTATGCTTCATATGGAAAGATCCACGTATTTTACATATTTACATGAAAAATAAACTCCTGTTTTATCAAAAACTGTTTTATATATCTATAGCAAAGTCATTTTTTTAAATTTATTTTTTATTAACTTTAATGGGGTGACACCAATAAATCAGGGTACATATGTACAATGAAAACATCTCCAGATTATCCCATCTTTCAATTGTGCTGCATACCCATTACCCAAAGTCAAATTGTCCTCTGTCACCTTCTATCTGGTTTTCACTATGTCCCTCCCCTCCCTCCGCCCATCCCGTAACCACCACAGTCTTGTCCGTGTCTCGTAGTCTCACTTTAATGTCCCACCTATGTATGAAATCATGCTGTTCTCAGTTTTTCTTTTTTTCTGATTTACTTATTTCACTCCGTATAATGTTATCAAGGTACATCCATTTTGTTATAAATGATCCGATGTCATCATTTCTTATGGCTGAATATTGTTCCATAGTATATATATATACCAAAGCTTTTTAATCCACTCGTCTTCTGACGGACACTTGGGCTGGTTCCAGCTCTTCGCTATTGTGAACAATGCTACCACAAACATGGGGGCGCATTTATTCTTTTCGAACAGTGCTATGGTGTTCTTAGGGTATATTCCTAAAAGTGGGATAGCTGGGTCAAAAGGCAGTTCGACTTTTAATTTTTTGAGGAATCTCCAAACTGTTTTCCACAGTGACTGCACCAGTCTGCATTCCCACCAGCAGTGCAGAAGGGTTCCCTTTTCTCCACATCCTCGCCAGCACTTGTTCTGTGTTGTTTTGCTGATGAGCGCCATTCTGACTGGTGTGAGGTGATATCTCATTGTGGTTTTAATTTGCATTCCTCTAATAATTAGTGATGTTGAGAATTTTTTCATATGTCTTTTGGCCATCTGTATGTCTTCTTTGGTAAAATTTCTATTCATATCTTTTGCCCATTTTTTGATTGGATTGTTTGTCTTCCTGGTGTTCAGTTTTATAAATTATAAATTTTGGTTATTAACCGCTTATCAGACGTGCTCTCGAATATGTTCTCCCATTGTGTAGTTTGTCTTTTTATTCTGTTCTTATTGTCTTTAGCTGTGCAAAAGCTTTTTAGTTTGATGTAGTCCCATTTGTTTATCTTGCCTTTTATTTCATTTGCTCGTGGAGATAAATCGGCAAATAAATTGCTGCTACAGATGTCGGAGAGCTTGCTGCCTATGTTTTCTTCTACGATGCTTATAGTTTCATGGCTTATGTTTAAGTCCTTTATCCATTTTGAATTTGTTTTTGTGCATGGTGTAAGTTGATGGTCTAGTTTTATTTTTTTGCAGGTAGATGTCCAATTTTCCCAGCACCATTTGTTAAAGAGGCTGCCTTTACTCCATTGTATGTTCTTTCCTCCTTTGTCAAATATCAGTTGTCCATAAAGCTGTGGGTTTATTTCTGGGTTTTCTGTTCTGTTCCATTGATCACTGTGCCTGTTCTTATGCCAGTACCAGGCAGTCTTGAGTAAAATGGCCTTGTAGTAAACCTTGATATCTGGAAGAGTGATGCCTCCTGCTTCATTTTTTCTTTTTAAGATTGCTGAGGCTATTCATGTTCTTTTTTGGTTCCATATAAATTTTTGGAATATGTTTTCTATATCTTTGAAGTATGTCATTGGTATTTTAATTGGTATTGCATTGAATTTATAAATTGCTTTGGGTAATATAGACATTTTAATGATGTTTATTCTTCCTAGCCATGAGCACGGTATATGTTTCCACTTGTTTGTATCTTCCTTGATTTCTTTTATCAATGTTTTATAATTTTCCGAATACAAGTCCTTAACCTCCTTGGTTAAATTTACTCCTAGGTATTTTATTTTTTTGGCTGCAATAGTGAAGGGGATTGATTCCTTAATTTCTTTTGCTGACAGTTCATTGTTTGTATATAGAAATGCCTCTGATTTCTGGGTATTAATTTTATATCCTGCCACATTGCTGAATTCATTTATAAGGTCCAGTAGTTTTTTAACTGAGACTTTAGGGTTTTCTATGTACAATATCATATCATCTGCGAATAGTGACAGTTTTACTTCTTCTTTTCCAATTTGGATGCCTTTTATTTCTTCTTTTTGTCTGATTGCTGTAGCTAGGACTTCCAGAACTATGTTGAATAAAAGTGGTGACAGTGGGCAACCCTGCCTGGTTCCTGATCTTAAGGGGATTGCTTTTAATTTTTGTCCATTTAGTATGATGTTTGCTGTGGGTTTGTCGTAGATGTCCTTTATTATGTTAAGGAATGTTCCTTGTATTCCCACTTTATTGAGAGTTTTAAGCATGAATGGGTGCTGGATTTTATCAAATGCCTTTTCTTCATCTATTGAAATTATCATGTGATTTTTGTCCTTCCTTTTGTTTATGTGATGGATCACATTGATTGATTTGTGAATATTGAACCAGCCTTGCCTCTCCAGAATAAATCCCACTTGGTCATGGTGTATGATTTTTTTCATATATTGCTGAATCCGGTTGGCTAATATTTTGTTGAGAATTTTAGCATCTAAATTCATCAGGGATATAGGCCTATAATTTTCTTTCTTTGTGTTGTCTTTGCCCGGTTTTGGGATCAGAATTTTGCTCGCCTCATAAAAGGAGTTTGGAAGTCTGCCTTCCTCTTGAATTTTTTGAAATAGCTTGAGGAGGATAGGAGTTAGTTCTTCTTTGAATTTTTGATAGAATTCACTTGTGAAGCCATCAGGCCCAGGACTTTTCTTTTTTGGGAGTTTTTTGATAACTGTTTCAATCTCCTCTGTTGTAATTGGTCTGTTTAGGTGCTCTGATTCTTCCAGATTGATTTTTGGAAGTTTATATGATTCAAGAAATTTGTCCATTTCATCTAGATTGTCTAATTTTTTGGCATAGAGTTCTACATAGTATTTTCTTACAATGCTTTGTATCTCTGTTGTATTAGTTGTAATTTCTCCAGTGTCCTTTCTAATTTTATCTATTTGAGACCTCTCTCTTTTTTTCTTGATGAGTCTAGTTAAGGGTTCATCAATCTTTTTTACCTTTTCGAAGAACCAGCTTCTGGTTTCATTGATCCTCTGTATTGTTTCCTTAGCCTCTATGTCATTTATTTCTGCTCTGATCTTTATTATTTCCTTCCTTCTACTTGTCCTGCATTTTATTTGTTGTTGTTTTTCAAGTTCTTTTAGCTGCAGGGTTAAGTTGCTTATATGTTATTTTTCTAGCTTCTTATGATATGCCTGTAGTGCAATAAACTTCCCTCTCAGAACTGCTTTTGCTGTGTCCCATAGATTTTGAGTTGATGTATGCTCATTATCATTTGTTTCTAGAAACTTTTTTATTTCTTCTTTGATCTCAATGTTAATCCATTCATTATTTAATAACATGCTATTTAGTTTCCAAGTGTTTGAGTATTTTTCAGTTTTTCTTTTGTGGTTGATTTCTAGTTTCATGGCTTTGTGATCAGAGAAAATGCTTGATATAATTTCAATCTTCTTAAATGTGTTGAGGCCTTTTTTGTGTCCTAACATGTGGTCTATCCTAGAAAACGTACCATGAGCGCTTGAGAAGAATGTATATTCTACTGCTTTAGGATGAAAAGTTCTGAATTTATCTATTAAATCAAGTTGATCTAGTGTATCCTTTAAGTCTGCTGTTTCTTTATTGATTTTCTTTCTTGTGGATCTATCCAGTGTTGTTAGTGGGGTATTGAAATCCCCTACTATGATAGTATTACTGTTAATCTCGCCCTTAATGTCCATCAAAGTCTGCTTTATGAATGTCGGGGCTCCTATATTTGGTGCGTAGATATTTATAATAGTTATATCTTCCTGTTGAATTGTTCCCTTTATCATTATGTAGTGTCCTTCTTTATCTCTTACTACAGTCTTTGTTTTAAAGTCCATTTTGTCAGATATAAGTACTGCTATCCTGGCCTTTTTTTCATTTCCATTTGCATGAAATATTTCTTTTCATCCTTTTACCTTCAGTTTATGTGCATCTTTTGTTTTAAGGTGTGTCTCTTGTAGACAGCATATGTATGGGTCCTGTTTCTTTATCCACGCTGCTACCCTATGTCTTTTGATTGGATCATTTAGTCCATTTACATTTAAGGTTATTATTGATATGTAGTTGTTTATTGACATTTTATTCTTTAAAGCTGTATTTTTTTTTTGCTATATTCTTTTCTCTCTTTGAACTGTTCACACTAGGCCCCTTAAAATCTCTTGCAGGATTGGTTTGGCTTTAATGAACTCCTTGAGGTTTTCTTTGTCTGGAAAGCTCTTTATTTCTCCCTCAATTTTAAACGTTAGCCTTGCTGGATAGAGTAGTCTTGGTTGTAGGTTCTAGTTCTGCATTACTTTGATTATATCTTGCCATTCCCTTCTGGTCTCAAGTGTTTCTGTTGAGAAGTCCGATGTCATCCTAATGGGGGCTCCTTTGTAGGTGAGAGTCTTTTTTTTTCTCTAGCAGCTTTTAAGATTTTTTTTTTATCTATAAGCTTTGGTATTTTAACTATGATGTTTCTTTGTGTAGATCTTTTTGGGTTTCTCTTTAATGGGGTTCTGTGTGCCTCTTGGACATGTAGAATGTTTCCCAGCCTTAATTTAGGGAAGTTTTCTGCTATGATTTGATTGAACAAAGTTTCCATTTCCTGTCCTCTTTCCTCTTCTTCAGGTACCCCTATGATGCGGATGTTGTTTCTCTTCAGGTTGTCACAGAACTCCCTTAGAGTTTCCTCACATTTTTTGAATCTCTTTTCCTTTTTTTTCTCTGCTTCTGTAACTATGTTTATTGTGTCCTCTAACTCACTGATTCGATCCTCAGCGTGATTCATCCTGCTTTTAATTCCTTCCATTGTGGTCTTCAGTTCTGATACTGTATTTGTCATTTCTGTCTGGTTATTTTTTATTATTTCAATTTCATTTTTTATACTTGTTATCTCTTTATTTAAGTGCTCATAGTGACTATCCATTGTTGCTCTAATTTCTTTGAACATCCTAACTATCATTATTCTAAAGTCTGCTTCTGGTAGTTTGGTTATATCTGGTTCATTCAGGACCTTCTCTGGGGATTTCTCTTGGTTGATTTGGTTTGCATTCCTCTGCCTGCCCATTTTATCTGAGTGTAAGCAAGTTGTGGCCACTGGAGTCCAGTATGTGTTGCCTTTGTGTTCTATAGGTGTGGTCTGTCTGCAGGCTTGCCACCCCCTCTGTCTCTGCCTAGGGTGGTTTGGTGTGGGCGTTGCCAGCCCCGGCTCACTGCAGCTATTGCTGTGCTTTCTACCTCTCCTTTGCGGGAGGGGCTGTCACTCAAGCCACTAGCGTTAGCACGCAGGGCAGAGGTGAGCACCTTTGCTCAGCTGCAAACCCGGACTTTTTCCGGAAGGCTTATGCCCAGCCCCCTCAGTCCGAGCCTGCTCGCCACCATTCTGTGGGTTGGGCGGGGCTTTTGACGTGCTTTCAGCTGTGAGCCTTTGCCCGTCCAAAATTTAGCCCCGCCCTCGAGGCCAGGGCCCTCCAGCGCAGGGACTGAAACCGAAAACCAGGGATTATTGGGTCGGGTGTGTTTGCTGGCGTGCACACAGCGGCTATCTTCCGGTCGTTCCGGCTCCTACCCCACCCCCACGCTCAGAGAATGCTCGTGCACGTAGAGTGGTATTCCGCAGTTTCTCTGGCCGGGTCGGGAGAGCAGCGTGAGCTCAGCAGGGAACTTCCCCTGGTCTCAGTGTCTCCCTCGCCCCCGACTTAGGAGCCCGCTTGCGCCCACAGATGGCACACCGAGGTTTCTCCTTCTGGGCGGGGTTGGCAGCGTGAGCCTCGGGCCCCTCACCTGTCCCTGGTCTTAGCCCGGTGTCCGCAGTCAGGGCCAGCTAGCGCAGGGTCGCAGGGCTGATCTCTGTCTGTATTTTTCCCAACAAGTGGGGTCACAGGCGGCCTGCAGCTGCCGGACAGCTTTCGCGCATCACCTCCGCCCCTGCTAGGCTAGCCCGAGCTCTCACTGTTAAGCCCACACCGACAGGACTGCCTTTCGGCGTCCTGTCCCGACCATAGGCTTCAGCAACCTCAGGGGGCTAGAAGTGCCCTAAGTCTCCACACTGTAGGCTTGGGAGCTCCCTCCCTCTAAGCAGGTCTGCTCTAATTGCCGCGGGAGAGCTTGTTTGGCTAGTGTCCTGTCTCCCTTTGCTGGTATTGCTAGTTCCAGGGGAAATATTCGTTTTCGATTAGGGAAGTGACTTAGCCCATGGGTCGGGGTGGCTGTCCCTCAGAGTGTCCCTGTGCCTTCAGTCCACTCTTTGTTCCCACTGCTCTGTTCCTCTCCTCTGTCCCAGTTCCCCGGAGCCCCGGGTGCGTGGTTGTGAGAGAGACTTTCTGAGCTGTCCCTTTAAAAAGATTTTTGGGTCTGAGAAGACTCTCTCTTTTTCCCAAATAGTATCCTCACTTGCTTCACAGCTCGATACTGTCCAATCGCCTCTTGTAGGCTCTGGGACTGCAGGCTGGGGCTTGGTTCCTGGGACCCAGGTACCTCCCTCTCCACCAAACTCTCCTCCCACCACGGGGATCTCTCTGGGCTGCCGTTTGCTCCGGGGAGCTGGGCAGCCCTCTTCGTGTTTTCGCTATTCCTACCAGTCTCAATGTGGCTTCTGCAGTGTTCCTTGGTTGAAGAGTCCACTTAGTTTTGCTCCAAGTTGGTTTATCCAGATGATGGTTCTTAAAATTGAGTTATAATCCACTTTGGTTCTGGGAGTTGGAAGTTGGTACGTCTGCCTACTCAATCGCCATCTTCCCTCCCCTCTATAGCAAAGTTATTTTACATGTTCAATTCATACACCTTTTTATTCTGTTCATTCTGTGTACAACATTCAGAAGTGAGCATTGCAGGACATAAAAAAATCAGTGTTAAAACTATAAGAAAGTCATTATTATTTTGATTTATTACATTAGTGCAGAGAGCAAGCTTAAATACTGTGAATTCTTCTCCTGTGTAAAAAGAAACAAGGAACTCTAATCTCACGTAGGCAGGAAGTACAATTTAAGTGCACATGTACAGCAAATGTTCCAGGGCCATTAAAAGAAACACTAGTTATATAAACTATTTAACACTACAGTTAAAATGAAGAGGATTCTAAACTAAGAATCCTATTGTTTCCTCTCATATTGAACAGAATTTCAAGTACTTTTTACCCTAAACGGTCTAAATAAATAAGAGAACCACCAATGTGTTTTAAAACTGCAAAGAAATGTTAATCTACACTGTGTTATTTTATTCTTACTGTAAGCCTTTATAACAAACTAAGATCTAGAAGATATGCTAACTTTAGTGTGAGCTCATTAGTTTTGTATCTTATTACCGTATGGCAGTGTTAGAATAACTGTTTGAGAAACTGCCAAAGAATGTGTTTAACCTGAGTACCTAAGAACACAAATTTTACTGAGTCTAGCATTCTTACTTGAAAATCTTACAGTGTACAGAAAACTGCTAAGAATAACGTGTATAATGAATTCTTCAAATGCGTTGTTTCTATGTATCTGATAGTCTGGTCTAAGGTTTTTACATAGATATGTGCATCAAAAGTTCAAATTCTCAGTTATCAGAAACTCATATTCCTAATGGAAAGCCTTTTTATATTTTCAAACCAAGCACTTTCTTTGTGTTCAATATGAGCACAACATTCTTAGCAAGCATTGCAGGATATACAAAAATCAGAGTTAAATCTATGAAAAATGATTATAATTTTAAATTATTTCATTAGCGCAGAGAACATGCTTCAATACTCTGAAAGCGTTCTGTGCCAGTTTCAATTATCACTGTCTAAAACTGCCACGGTATATAGAAGTTCAACAGTGAAACTCTCACCCCTTGTTTAGCAAATGCAACAGCATCAAGCTCTATAGTGATGATATTACCTGATAAATTTACAAAGGGTTCTGCTGATTAGAAGTAGCAGTGCTTGTGAGAATCTTCTTTTTCTTTGTTGAATTCTAAATGACGGTGTTTAATAACAGTAATACAAATTTTGCACTCACTGTTTATGTTCTATAACTGAACGTAATGGGGAGATCCTTATTTCTTTGAAATATAGTTCTGGGTGAAGTTGTGCATAGTTTATTTTATACTTCTATGCTCAGCATTATCTAGAAAAAATGTTAATTCTCGGTTATAAGTGTCATTTAACTTTTCGTTGAGTTTGAGTTTGTGTAGAAATAAAATTTAAGTATTTTAAGCAAGATTCACTCATATGTACATGTGGAATTACTGCAAATTTGTCCTGAAGCATTTATATTTTTCTTCTTTGCACATCTTTGTCAAAATGTCTTTCGAGCTGATGTTATATAAAGCTTTTTATTTTTTTAATCACTGCTTATTATATGAAATGCACATGTCTTAGAATGCTGAGTTCATTAAACAATCGCATTCCTTACGTAAATTGAAAGACCATTGTGTAAACAAATATTTCTACCTTGAAGATAACACTATTTAATCCTAATTTAGAAGTAACTTTTATCTAACATAAACAGCAAGTACAAGTTAACTGCACAAGTACAGAAAATGTTCTAGGGCCATTATAAAAAAGACTAGTGATGGAATCTTTATTTACAGCGAACTTCATACTAAATGGACAAAGATTAAAAGCAATCCCCTTAAGATTAGGAACTAGGCAGGGATGGCCCCTTTCACCACTCTTATTCAACATAGTTCTGAAAGTCCTAGCTACAGCAATTAGACAAGAAGAAGAAATAAAAGGCATCCAAATTGGAAAAGAAGAATTAAAACTGTCACTATTTGTAGATGATATGATATTGTATATTGAAAACCATAAAGTCTCAGTCAAAAAAATACTGGACCTTATAAATGAATTCAGCAAAGTGACAGGATATAAAATTTATACTCAGAAATCAGAGGCATTTCTACATACCAACAATGAAATATCAGCAAAAGAAATTAATGAAACAATCCCCTTCACTATTGCAGCCAAAAAAGTAAAGTACCTAGGAGTAAATTTAACGAAGGCGGATAAGGACTTTTACTCGGAAATTTAGAGAACATTAATAAAAGAAATCAAGGAAGATACAAACAAGTGGAAGCATATACCGTGCTCATGGGTAGGAAGAATAAACATCATTAAAATGTCTATAGTACCCAAAGCAATTTTGAAATTCAATGCAATACCAATTAAAATACCAATGACATACTTCAAAGATATAGAACACATATTCCAAAAATTTATATAAAACCAAAAAAGAACACGAATAGTCTCAGCAATCTTAAAAAGGAAAAAAAAAAAGCAGGAGGTATCACTCTTTCAGATATCAAGGTTTACTATAAGGCCATTGTACTCAAGATAGCCTGGCACTGGCATAAGAACAGGCACATAGATCAATGGAACAGAACAGAAGACTCAGAAATAAACCCACAGCTTTATGGACAACTGATATTTGACAAAGGAGGAAAGAACATACAATGGAGTAAAGACAGCCTCTTTAACAAATGGTTTTCGGAAAATTGGATATCAACCTGCAAAAGAATGAAAATAGACCATCAACTTACGCCATTCACAAAAACAAACTCAAAATGGATAAAAGACTTAAATTTAAGCCGTGAAATCATAAGCATCTTAGAAGAAAACATAGGCAGCAAGTTCTCCGACATCTGTAGCAGCAGTAAATTTGCCGATTTACCTCCATGGGCAACTGAAATAAAAGGCAAGTTAAACAAATGGGACTATATCAAATTAAAAAGTTTTTGCACAGCTAAAGACAATAGGTACAGAATAAAAAGACAAACCACACAATGGGGGAACATATTCACAGTACATCTGATAAGGGGTTAATAACTAAAATTTATAAAGAACTTATAAAACTCAACACCAGGAAGACAAACAACCCAATCAAAAAATGGGCAAAAGAAATGAATAGAAATTTCTCCAAAGAGGACATACAGATGGCCAATAGGCATATGAAAAAATGCTCAACATCACTAATCATTAGAGAAATGCATATTAAAACCAAAATGAGATATCACCTCACACCTGTGAGAATGGCACTCCTCAGCAAAACAACATAGAATAAGCGTTGGCGAGGATGTGGAGAAATGGGAACCCTTTTGCACTGCTGGTGAGAATGCAGACTGGTGCAGCCACTGTGGAAAACGGTTTGGAGATTCCTCAGAAAATTAAAATCCAACTGCCTTTTGACCCAGCTATCCCACTTTTAGGAATATAACCTAAGAACACCATAGCACTGTTCAAATAGAAGAAATGCGCCCCAATGTTTGTGGCAGCATTGTTCACAATAGTGAAGATCTGGAACCAGCCCAAGTTTCCCTCATAAAATGAGTGGATTCAAAAGCTATGGTACATATATACTATGGAATACAACTCAGCCATAAGAAACAATGACATCGGATCATTTATAACAAAATGGATGTACCTTGATAACATTGTACAGAGTGAAATAAGTAAATCAGAAAAAAAGTAAAAATGAGAACAGCATGATTACATACATAGGTGGGACATAAAAGTGAAAATATGGAACATGGACAGGAGAGTGATGGTTATGAGATGGAAGGAGGGAGGGAAGAGTGGGATAGGGGGGAGGAAAGAAACACAGGGAAGGCCAGATTGAAAGTGACAGAGGACCTTATGATTTTCGTGATGGGTATGCAACACAACTGAATGATAAAATAACCTTGAGATGTTTTCATTGTACATATGTACCCTGATTTATTGGTGTCACCCTATAAGAATTAATAATAATGATACATATATGTAAAATGAAAAAAAAAGAACTACCGGTAAACTAAAAAAGTTTCTGAACTAAGAAATCTATTGTTTTTTCAGATCAAGGACAGAATTTCATGTACTTTCCGCCTAATTGATTTACATAATTGAATAAAACAACAAATTTGTTTTAAAACTGCAAATATGTGTTTCTTTATACTTTGTGTTATTTTTTTCTTACTGTAGAACTGTATATCAAATTAAGATCCAGAATATGTCTTAAAATTAATGTGAGATCATCAATCTTTCTCGCTTATTGCCATTTGACAGTGTTAGAATACCTTGTTGGCAACTGGAAAAGAGTGTGTTTTAAAACCTTACTAAAGAGCACAAATTTAACTTAAAGTCTGGCTTTCTTTCTTGAAAATCTTATAGTGTACAGAGAACTGCAAAGAGTAACACCTATAACAAAACATTGAAATGCGCTGTTTGTATGCATCAGAGTGAACAATGGACGTGTTTTACATATTTACATGAAAAATCAACCTATGTGTTATCTGAAACAGTTTTATATATATGTATTGAAAGGTCACTTTCCATGCTCAAATCATACACTTTTTTTTGTGTTTAGTATGTGTACAACATTCTGAAGTGAGCATTGCAGGATATACAAATTCAGTTTTAAAACTATGAGAAAATGATTATTATTTTAACTTATTTCATTAGGGGAGAGAACTTGCTTCCAAACTCTGAATTCAACTTCTCTGTTATCAGAAACAAGTAATTTATATTTCACATAGGCAGCAAGTACAATTTAACTGCACATGTAGAAGAAATATTCCAGAGCCCTTCGAAAAAACACAAGTTATATAAACTATTTAACTCTACAAAAAAACTAAAGGAGATTCGTTACTAAGAAACCTATTTTTTCCTCTCACCATGAACAGAATCTCATGTATTTTTTACACTAATTGATCTACATAATGAAAGAGAACCACAAATGTGTTTTAAAACTGCAAAGAAATGTTTCTCAACACTATGTGTTATTTTCCTCTTATTGTAAACATGTATAACAAACTAAGATCGAGAAGATATCCTAACTTTAATGAGAGTTCATCATTCTTCCAGATTATTGCCATTTGGCAGTGTTAGAATACCTTTTTGAACAACTGCCAAAGAATGTGTTTAAATGGTTAGTTTACAGCATAAATTTTACTATGAGTCCAGCATTCTTACTTGAAAATATTTCATTCTACAAATAATTGCGAAGAGTAACACATACAATAAAGCATTGAAATGCATTGTTTCTATGCATCAGATTGAAGGATCCACGTTTTTTACATATTTGCATGAAAAATCAACTCCGGTTTTATCAGAAACTCTTTCATATATCTATTGAAAAGTCATTTTACATGTTCAATTTATACACCTTTTTATTGCGTTCATTCTGTGTACAACCTTGTAAAGTGAGCATTGCAGAACATACAAAAATGAGTGTTAAAATTATGAGAAAATGATTATTATTTTGACTTATGTCTTTAGTGCAGAGAACATGCTTCAATACTGTGAATTCTACTCCTGTGTTATTAGAAACAAGGAACTTTTATCTCACATAGGCAACAAGTACAATTTAAGTGCACATGTACAGCAAATGTTCCAGAGCCAATAGAAGAAACACTAGTTATATAAACAATTTAACACTACAGTTAATATGAAGAAGATTCTAAACTAAGAAACCTATTGTTTCCTCTCATCATGGACAGAATTTCAAGTAGGTTTTACCTAATTGGTCTACATAATTAAAAGAACCACAAATGTGTATTAAAACTGCAAAGAAATGTTAATCTACACTGTGTTATTTTACTCTTACTGTAAACCTTTATAACAAACCAAGATCTAGAAAATATGCTAACTTTAATGTGAGTTCATCAGTTTTGTAGCATATTGCCATTTGGCAGTGTTAGAATACCTTTTAGAACAAATGCCAACGAATGTGTTTAAACTGGTTAGTTAACAGCCCAAATTTTCCTGAGTCTAGCATTCTTACTTGAAAATCTTACATTCTACAAATAACTGCTGAGAGTAACACATACCATAAAACATTGAAATGCATTGTTTCTATGAATCAGATTGAATGATCCACGTTTTTTACCTATTTAAATAAAAAATCAACTTCTGTTTTATCAGAAACCGTTTCATATATCTATTGGAAAGTCATTTTATATGTTCAATTCATATACCATTTTTTGTGTTCATTATGTGTACAACGTTCTAAAGTTAGCATTGCAGGATATTCAAAATTTGGTGTTAAAACTATAAAAAAATGATTATAATTTTAACTTATTTCATTAGGGCAGAGAACATGCTTCATTGCTTTGAAAGCGTTTTGTGCCAGGGTTAGTTAGCACCGTCTAAAACAGCCACAGTATATAAAAGTTGAACAGTGAATCTCTCATTCTCTTGGTGAACAAATGCAATAGCATCAAGATGTATAGTTTCTATACTACCTGATAAAGTTACACAGTGTTCTGCTCTTTAGAAGTAGCAGTACTTTTCAGAATCTTTTTTTTCTTTATTGAATTAAAAAATACTGTGTGGTATAACACAGTAATGCCAATTTAGCACTCACTGCTAACGTTCTTTAACTGAACATAATGGGGAGGTTCTAAGTTCTTTGAAAGATAGTTCTGGTTGACGTTTTGCGAAGATTATTTTATACTTCTATGATGAACATATTCCAGAGCAGATGTTAATGCTTGGTTAAAAGTGTCATTTACCTTTTTCTTGTCTATGAGTTCGAGTTGAAATGAAATTTAAGTATTTTTAGCTAGCTTCACTCATATTTACACGTGTAATTACTTGTAATTTGACCTGACGTGTTTATATTTTTCTTGTGAGTACATCTCAGTCAAAAATGTTTTTCAATCTGATGTTTAAAAAAGCTATCTTTTTAATTATTCCTGCTTATTATAGGAAATGCACATGTCTTAGAATGCTGAGGTTATTAAACAATCAAATTCCTTATGTAAATTGGAAAACCATTGTGTACACAGATATTTCTACCTTGAAGATAACACTTGTATATACTAATTTAGAAGTAACTTTAATCTCACATGAACAGCAAGTACATTTTAACTGCACAGTATAGAAAATGTTCCAGGGCCATTATAAGAAAGACTAGTGATGTAACCTTTATTTAAATTTACAGTTAATCTAAAAGAGATTCTGAACGAAATAATCTATTGTTTTTTCTCATCAAGGACAGAATTTCATGTTCTTTCCCCCTAATTGATCTACATAATTAAATAAAACAAGAAATGTGTGTTAAAACTGCAAATAAGTGTTTTTGTAAACTTTGTGTTATTTTGCTCTTACTGTAAAACTGTATATCAAATTAAGATCCAAAATGTATCCTAAAATTAATGTGAGATCATCACTCTTTCTCGCTTTTTGCCAGTTCATGGTGTTAGAATACCTTTCTGGCAAACTGAAAAAAAGTGTTTTAAAACCTTACAAAACAGCACAAATTTAACTAAAAGTCTGGTTTCTTACTTGAAAATCTTTTATTGTACAGAGAACTGCTAAGAGTAACACATACAATAAAGCATTGAAATGCATTGTTTCTATGCATCAGATTGAAGGATCACGTTTTTTACAAATTTACATGAAAAACCAACTACTGTTTTATCAGAAACTGTTTCATATATCTATTGCAAAGTCATTTTACATATTCAATTCATACACCTTTTTATTGTGTTCATTCTGTGTACAACCTTCTGATTTGAGCACTGCAGGACATACAAAAATCAGTGTTAAAACGATGAGAATATGATTATTATTTTGAATTATTTCCTTAGTTCAGAGGACATGCTTCAATACTGTGAATTGTACTTCTGTGTTATCAGAAACAAGGAAACTTTATCTCACATAGGCAGAACGTACAATTTAATTGCACATGTATAAGAAATGTTTCAGGGCCATTAGAAGAAACAGCAGTTATATAAACTATTTAACACTACAGTTAAAATGAAGAAGATTCTAAACTAAGAAACCTATTGTTTTCTCTTATCATGAACAGAATTTCATTTAATTTTACCCTAATTGTTCTACATAATTAATGAGAACCGCAAATGTGTTTTAAAACTGCAAAGAAATGTCATTCTGAACTGTGTTATTTTACTCTTACTGTAAACCTTTATAACACACTAAGATCTAAAAGATATGCTAACTTTAATGTGAGCTCATCAGTCTTCTAGATTATTACCATTTAGCAGTTAGAATACCTTTTTGAAATACTGCCAAAGAATGTGTTTAACTGGTTTGTTAACAGGAAAAATTTTACTATGAGTCTAGCATTCTTTCTTGAAAATCATACATTCTACAAATAACTGCTATGAGTAACACATACAATAAAGCATTGAAATGCATTGTTTCTATGAATCAGATAAAATGACCCACATTTTCTTACATATTTACATAAAAAATCAACTCCTGTTTTATCAGAAACCGTTTCATATATCTACTGAAAAGTCATTTTACATGTACAATACATAAACCATTTTTTGTGTTCATTATGTGTACAACGTTCTGAAGTGAGCATTGCAGGATATACAAAAATCGGTGTTAAAACTATAAAAAAAGGATTATAATTTTAACTTATTTCATTAGGGCTGAGAACATGCTGCATTACTTTGAAAGCGTTGTGTGCTAGGGTTAGTTAGCACTGTGTAAAACAACCACAGTATATTGAATTTGAGCAGTGAATCTCTCATTCTCTTGCAATACCTTCAAGATGTATAGTTCCTATAACTACCTAATAAAGTTACACTGTGTTCTGCTCATTAGAAGTAGCAGTGCTTGTCAGAATCTTCTTTTTCTGTATTGAATTAAAAATACTGAGGTTCATAACACAGTAATGCCATTTTAGCACTCACTGCTAACGTTCTCTAAGTGAACACAATGGGGAGGTCCTTATTTCCTTGAATTATAGTTCTGGGTGAAGTTTTGCAAAGATTATTTTATACTACTATGATGAGCATATTCCAGAACAGATGATAATGCTTGGTTAAAAGTGTCATTTACCTTTTTCTTGTCTATGAGTTCGAGTTGAAATAAAATTTAAATATTTTGAGCTAGCTGCACTCATATTTACACGTGGAATTACTTGTAATTTGACATGAAGCGTTTAAATTTATCTTGTCTGTACATCTCGCTCAAAAATGTCTTTCTATCTGATGTTAGATAAAGCTTTCTTTTTAATTAATCACTGCTTATTATAGGAAATACACATGTATTAGAATGCTGAGTTCATTAAACAATCGAAATCCTTACGTAAATTGGAAGACCATTGTATAAACAAATATTTCTACCTTGAAGATAATACTAGTAAATACTAATTGAAAAGTAACTTTTATCTTGCATGAACCGCAAGTACATTTTAACTAAACAAGTACAGAAAATGTTCCAGGGCCCTTATAAGAAAGAGTAGTGATGTAAATTTTATCTATCACTACAGTTAAACTAACAAAGATTCTGAACTAAGAAATCTATTGTGTTTTCGCAACAACGACAGAATTATATGTATTTTCTAAACTAATTAATCTACATAATTAAATAGAACCACAAATGTGTTTTAAAACTGAAAAGAAAGCTTTTTCCACACTGTGCGTGAATTTACTCTTACTGAAAACCTGTATAACACACTGATTCAGAAGTATCCTAAGTTTAATGTGAGCTCATCAGTCTTTCTCGCTTAATGCCATTTGACAGCATTGGAATACCTTTCTAGCCAACTGCAAAAGTCTTTTTTCACTCCTTACTAAAAAAAAAATTAACTAAAACTCTGGCATACTTACTTGAAAATCTTATCTTGTACAGAGAACTGCTAAGAATAACACATACAATAAAGCATTAGAATGCATAGTTTCTATGCATAGGATAAAAGAATTTACGTTTTTTACATATTTACATAAAAAATCAACTCCTGTTTTTATCAGAAACTGTTTTATATATCTATTGCAAACGCATTTTACATGTTCAATTCCTGCACCTTTTTATTGCATTCATTCTGTTTACAAACTTCTGAAGTGAGCATTGCAGGACATACAAAAATCAGTGCTAAAACTATGAGAAAATGATTGTTATTTTGACTTATTTCATTAGTGCAGAGTACATGCTTCAATACTATGAATTCTAATTCTGTATTATCAGAAACAACAAACTTTTATCTCACAGGCAGCAAGTACAATTTAAGTGCACATGTACCGCAAATGTTACAGGGCCATTAGAAGATACACTAGTTATATAAACTATTTAACACTACAGTTAAAATGAAGAAGATTCTAAACTAAAACCTATTGTTTCCTTTCATCATGAACAGAATTTCTTGTATTTTTTACCCTAATTGGTTTACATAATTAAGAGAACCACCAATTTGTTTTAAAACTGCAAAGAAATGTTTATCTACACTATGTTATTTTACTCTTACTGTAAACCTTTATAACAAACTAAGATCTAGAAGATATGCTAAATTTAATGTGAGCTCATCAGTTTTGTAGCTTATTGGCATTTGACAGTGTTAGAATAACTGATTGTACGATACCAAAGAATGTGTTTAATCTGCGTAACTATCAGCACAAATTTTACTGAGTCTAGCATTCTTACTTGAAAATCTTAGAGTGTACAGAGAACTGCGAAGAGTAACGTGTATAATGAATTGTTGAAATGCCTTGTTTCTATGCCTCCGATTGTCTGGTCCATGGTTTTTCCATAAATATGGGCATGAAAACTTCAATTTCTCAGTTACCAGAAACTCATATTTCTATTGGAAAGTCTTTTTATATGTTCAACCCATGCACGTTTTTTTGTGTTCAGTGTGTGAACAACATTCTGAGTGAGCATTGCAGGGTATACAAAAATCAGAGTTAAAACTATGAGAAATTAATTATAATTTTAAGTTATTTCACTAGGGCAGAGAACATGCTTCAATACTCCGAAAGCATTCTGTGTCAGGGTTAGTTAGCACTGTCTAAAACAGCCACAGTATATAAAATTTCAACAGTGAAACTCTCATTTTCTTGGATAGCAAATGGAACAGCATCAAGCTGTATAGTGATGATACTACCTGATAAAGTTACAAAGTGTTCTGCTGATTAGAAGAAGCAATGCTTGTCAGAACTTTTCTTTTCTCTGTAGAAATAAAAAATACGTGTTTAATAACATAGTAATACCAATTTTGCATTCACTGTTTATGTTCTGTAACTGAACACAATGGGGAGGTCCTTAATTCTTTGAAATTTAGTTCTGGGTGAAGTGGTCCGAAGAATATTTTATACTTCTATGTTGAGCATATTCCAGAACAAATGTTAATGCATGGTTACAAGTATCATTGACTTTTTGTTGGGTTTGAGTTTCTTTAGAAATGAAATTTAAGGATTTTGAGCAAGCTTCACTCATATGAACATGTGAAATTAGTTAAAATTTAACCTGAAGCGTTTATATTTTTCTTGTCTGCACATCTCGGGCAAAAATGTCTTTCAAGCTGATGTTACATAAAGCATTCTTTTTAATTAATCACAGCTTATTATATGAAATGCACATGTCTTAGAATGCTGAGTTCATTAAACAATCGTATTTCTTACGTAAATTGAGAGAAAATTCTGTAAACAGATATTTCTACCTTGAAGATAATACTATTTAATCCTAATTTAGAAGTAACTTTTGTCTAACATAAACAGCAAGTAGAAGTTAACTGCGAAAGTACAGAAAATATTACAGGGCCATTTTAAGAAAAACTAGTGATGTAAACTTTATTTAAAACTATATACAGTTAAACTAAAGAAGATTCTTAACTGACAAATATATTGTTTTTTCTCATTAAGGACAGAATTTCATGTACTTTCCCCCTAATGATCAACATAATTAAATAAAACCACAAATGTGTATTAAAACTGCAAATAATTGTTTCTGTAAACTTTGTATTATTTTGCTCTTACTGTAAAACTGTATATTAAATGAAGATCCAGAATATATCCTAAAATTAATGTGAGATCATCACTCTTTCTCGCTTATTGCCATTTGACAGTGTTAGAATACCTTTCTGGCCAACTGGAAAAAAGTGTGTTTTACTACCTTACTAAACAGCACAAATTTAACTAAAAGTCTGGCTTTCTTACATGAAAATCTTATAGTGTACAGAGAACTGCAAAGAGTTACACCTATAACAAAGCATTGAAATGCAATGTTTCTATGCATTAGAGTGAATAATGGACGTGTTTTACATATTTTTATGAAAAATCAAACTCTGTGTTATCAGAAACAGTTTTATATATCTATTGAAAATTCAATTTCCATGCTCAATGCATACACGTTTCTTTGTGTATAATATGTGTACAACATTCTAAAGTGAGCATTGCAGGATATACAAAAATCATTGTTAAAACTATAAGAAAATGATTTTTATTTTAACTTATTTCATTAAAAAAGAGAACTTGCTTCCAAACTCTGAAATAAACTTTTCTGTTATCAGAAACAAATAACTTATATTTCACATAGGCAGCAAGAACAATTTAACTGCACATGTAGAACAAATGTTCCAGAGCCATTCGAAGAAACACAAGTTATATAAACTACTTAACTCTACAGTAAAACTAAAGGGGATTCTGAACTAAGAAACCTATATTTTCCTCTCATCATGAACAGAATCTCATGTATTTTCTACACTAGTTGATCTACATAACTAAAGAGAACCAAAAAGTGTTTTAAAACTACAAAGAAAGGTGTCTCTACACTATGTTTTATTTTACTTTTACTCTAAGCCTGTATTACAAACTAAGATCGAGAAGATATCCTAACATTAATGTGAGTTCATCAGACTTCTAGATTATTACCATTTGGCATTGTTAGAATACCTTTTGAACAACTGCCAAAGAATGTGTTTAAACTGGTTAGTTAACAGCACAAATTTTACTATGAGTCTAGCATTCTCACTTGAAAATCTTAGATTCTTCAAATAACTGCTAAGAGTAACATACAAGAAAGCATTGAAATGCGTTGTTTCTATGCATCAGATTGAATGATCCACTTTTTTAACATATTTACATGAAAAATAAACTCCTGTTTTATAAGAAAACGTTTCACATATCTATTGGAACGTCATTTTACATGTTCAATTCATACACCATTTTTTGTGTTCATAATGTGTACAGCGTTCTGAAGTGAGCATTGCAGGATATACGAAAATCGGTGTTAAAACAATAAAAAAATGATTATAAATTTAACTTAATTCATTAGGGGTGAGAACTTGCTTCCAAACTCTGAATTCAACTTCTCTGTTAATAGAAACAAGTAACTCATATTTCAAATTGGCAACAAGTACAATTTAACTGCACATGTAGAAGAAATTTTCCAGGTCCCTTTGAAGAAACACAAGTTATATAAACTATTTAACACTATAGTAAAACTAAAAAGGATTCTGAACTAAGAAACCTATTTTTTCCTCTTATCATGAACAGATTCTCATGTATTTTCTACACCAATTGATCTACATAATTAAAGAGAACCGCAAATGTATTTTAAAACTGCAAAGAAATGTTTATCTACACTATGTGTTATTTTACTCATACTCTAATCCTGTAAAGCAAACTAAGATAGAGAAGATATCCTAACTTTAATGTGAATTCATAAGTCTTCTAGATTATTGCTTATTGGCAGTGTTAGAATATCTTTTTGAACAATGTCCAAAAGAATGTGTTTAAACTGGTTAGTTAACAGCACACATTTTACTATGAGTCTAGCATTCTTACTTAAAAATCTTACATTCTACAAATAACTGCAAATAGTAACACATAAAAAAGGATTGAATTGCATTGTTTCTATGAATCAGATTGAATGATCCACGTTTTTTACATATTTACATGAAAAATCAACTCCTGTATTATCAGAAACCGTTTCTTATATCTATTAAAAAGTCATTTTACATGTTCAATTCATACACCATTTTTTGTGTTCATTATGTGTACAACATTCTCAAGTGAGCATTGCAGGATATTCAAAAATTGGTGTTAATAATATAAAAGTGATTAAAATTTTAACTTATTTCATTAGGTCATAGAACATGCTTCATTACTTTCAAAGCGTTGTATGCCAGGGTTAGTTAGCACTGTCTAAAACAGCCACAGTATATAGAAGTTGATCAGTGAATCTCTCATTCTCTTGGTAAGAAAATGGTAAAGCATCAAGATGTATAGTTCCTATACTACCTGATAAAGTTACACAGTGTTCTGCTCATTAGAAGTAGCAGTGCTTGCCAGAATCTTCTTTTTCTTTATTGAATTGAAAAATACTCTGTTTTATTACACAGTAATGCAAGTTTAGCAATCACTGCTAACGTTCTGTAACTGAACATAATGGGGTGGTCCTTAGTTCTTTGAAATATAGTTCTGTATGAAGTTGTGTGAACATTATTTTATACTTCTACAATGATCATGTTCCAGAACAGATGTTAATGCTTGGTTAAATGTATCATTTACCTTTTCCTTGTCTAGGAGTTTGTGTTGAAATGATATTTAGTATTTTGAGCTAGCTGCCCTCATATTTACACATGGAATTACTTGTAATTTGACCTGAAGCGTTTACATTTACCTTGTCTGTAGATCTCGCTCAAAAATGTATTTCAAGCTGATGTTAGATAAAGCTTTCTTTTTAATTAATCGCTGTACATGTCTTCGAATGCTGAGTTCTTAAAACAATTGAATTCCTTACGTTAATTGGAACACTATTGTGTAAAAAAATAATTCTACCTTGAAGATAATACTACAAAATAATAATTTAGAAGTAACTTCTATCTCTCATGAACAGCAAGTACACTTTAACTGAATAAGTACAGGAATTGTTCCAGGGCCATTAAATAAAGACTAGTGATGTAAACTTTATCTATCACTACAGTTAAACTAAAGGAGATTCTCAACTAAAAACCTTATTGCTTTTTCTCATCAAGGACAGAATTTCATGTACTTTCTACCATAATTAATTGCATAGTTAAATAGAACCACAAATGTGTTTTAACTCTGCAGAGAAATCTTACTACACTGTGCTTGAATTTTCTCTTAAGGAAAACCTATATAACACACTGATTCAGAAGTGTCCTAAGTTTAATATCTTTCTCGCTTATTGCCATTTGACAGTGTTGGAATAACTTTCTAGCCAACTGCAAAATGTGTTTTTGCTACTTACTAAACAGCACAATTTAACTAAAAGATGGCATTCTAACTTAAAAATCTTACATTGTACAGAAAACTGCTAAGAGTAACACATACAATAAAGCATTGAAATGCATTATTTCTATGCTTCTGATTGAAGTTCCAAGTTTTTTACATATTTACATGAAAAATCAACTGTTTTATCAGAAACTGTTTCATATATCTATTGCAAAGTCATTTTACATGTTCAATTCATACACCTTTTTATTGCTTTCATTATGTGTACATCCTTCTGAAGTGAGTGTTGCAGGACATAGAAAAATCAGTGTTAAAACTACGAGAAAATGATTATTAAATTGACATATTTCATTAGTGCAGAGAACGTGCTTCAATACTGTTAATTTTACTCCTGTGTTATCAGAATCAATGAACTCTTACCTCACATATGCAGCAAGTACAATTTAAGTGCACATGTACAGCAAATCTTTTAGGGTCATTAGAAGAAACTCTAGTTATATAAACTATTTAACACTACAGTTAAAATGAAGAGGATTCTAAACTAAGAAACAAATTGTTTCCTCTCATCATGAACAGAATTTCTTGTACTTTTTACCCTAATTGTTGTACATAATTAAAGAGAACCACCAATGTGTTTTGAAACTTCAAAGAAATGTTAATCTACACTGTTTTATTTTACTCTTACTGTAAACCTTTATAACAAACTAAGATCTAGAATATACGCTTACTTTAGTGTAAGCTCATCAGTTTTGTAGCTTCTTGCCATTTGGCAGTGTTAGAATAACTATTTGAACAACTGCCAAAGAATGTGTTTAAACTGTGTACCTATCAGCACAAATTTTACTGAGTCTAGCATTCTTACTTGAAAATGTTACAGTGTAAAAAGAACTCTAAAGAGAAACGTGTATAATGAATTGTTGAAATGGGTTGTTTCTATGCATCCGATTGTCTGGTCCACGGTTTTTACATAGACATGTGCATCAAAACTACCACTTCTCTGTTATAAAAAACTCATATTTCTAATGAAAATTCTTTTTAGATGTTCAACCCATGCACGTTTTTTGTGTTCAGTATGTGTGCAACATTCTGAGTGAGCATTGCAGGATATACAAAAATCAGAGTTAAAACTATGAGAAAATGTTTATAATTTTAAATTATTTCATTAGGTCAGAGAATATGCTTCAATACACTGAAAGCAATCTCTGCCAGTGTTAAAGAGCACTGTCTAAAACAGCCACAGTATATAGAAGTTCAACAGTGAAACACTCATTCCCTTGGTTAGCAAATGCAACAGCATCAAGCTGTAGAGTTATGATACTACCTGATAAAGTTACAAAAAGTTGTGCTGATTAGTAGTAGCAGTGCTTGTCAGAATCTTCTTTTTCTCTGTTGAATAAAAAGATACAGTGTTTAATAACAAAGTAATACCAATTTTGCACTCACTGTTTATATTCTGTAACTGAACATAATGGGGAGTTCCTTAGTTCTTTGAAATATAGTTATGGGTGAAGTTGTGCAAAGATTATTTTATACTTCTATGATGAGCATATTCCAGAACAGATGTTAATGCTTCTTTAAAAGTGTCATTTAATTTTTGTTGGGATTGAGTTTGTGTAGAATTAAAATTTAAGCATTTTTAGCAAGCTTCCCACATATGTAAATGTGGAATTACTTAAAATTTGAACTTAATCGTTTATATTTTTTGTCTGCACATCTCGTGCAAAAATGTATTTCAAGCTGATGTTACATAAGCCTTTTTTAAAATTATTCACTGCTTATTTTATAAAATGCACATGTCTTAGAATGCTGAGTTCATTAAATAATCGTATTTCTTACGTAAATTGAAAGACCTTTGTGTAAACAGATATTTCAACCTAGAAGATAACACTATTTAATCCTAATTTAGCAGTAACTTTTATCTCGCATGAACAGCAAGTACATTTTAACTGAAGAAGTACAAAAAATGATTCACGGCCATTAAAGAAAGAATAGTGATGTAAACTTTATCTATCACTAGAGTTAAAATAAAGGAGACTCTGAACTAAGAAATATATTGCTTTTTCTCATCAAGGACAGAATTTCATATACTTTATACTCTAATTAATCTACATAATTAAATAGAGCCACAAACGTGTTTTAAAACTACAGAGAAATATTTATCCACACTGTGCGTGAATTTTCGCTTAATGAAAACCTATATAACACACTGATTCAGAAGTTTCCTATGCTTAATATCTTTCCCGCTTTTTGCCATTAGACAGTGTTAGAAAACCTTTCTAGCCAACTGCAATAGTGTGTTTTCACTTCTTACTAAACAGCACAAATTTAATTAAAAGTCTGGCATTCTTTCTTGAATATCTTATATTGTATAGAGAACTGTTAAGAGTAACACATATAATAAACCATTGAGATGCATTGTTTCTATGCATCACATTGAAGAATCCGCATATTTTACATATTTACATGCAAAATCAAATCCTGTTTTATCAGAAACTGTTTCATATATCTATTGCAAAGTCATTTTAAATGTTCAATTCACACACATTTTTATTGCGTTCATTCTGTGTACAACCGTCTGAAGTGAGCATTGCACGACATACAAAAATCAGTGTTAAAACTATGAGAAAATGATTGTTATTTTGACATATTTCATTAGTGCAGAAAACATGCTTCAATACTGTGCATTTTACTCCTGTGTTATCAGAAAAAAGGAAATTTTATCTCACATAGGCAGCAACTACAATTTATGTGCACATGTACAGGTACGTTCCAGGGCCATTAGGAGAAACACTAGTTATATAAACTATTTCATACTACAGTTAAAATGAAGAAGATACTAAACTATGAAACCTATGCTTTACTATAATCCTGAACAGAATTTCATGTACTTTTTACCCTACTTTGTCAACATAATTAAAGAGAACCACAAATGTGTTTTAAAACTGCAAGAAATTTTAATCTAAACTGTGTTATTTTACTCTTACTGTAAACCTTTACACTAACTAAGATCTAGAATATATGCTAACTTTAATGTGAGGTCATCAGTCTTGTACCTTATTGCCATTTGGCAGTGTTAGAATAACTGTTTGAACAACTGCCAAAGAAGATGTATAAACTGTGTACGTAACAGTACAAATTTTACTGAGTCTAGCATTCTTACTTGAAAATCTTACAGTGCACAGAGAACTGCTAAGAGTAACGTGTTTAATGAATTGTTGAAATGCGTTGATTCTATGGATCCTATTATCTGTTCCACTGTTTTTATATAGATATGTGTATCCAAAATTCAACTTCTCCTTTCTCAGAAACTCATATTTTTATTGAAAAGTCTTTTTATATGTTCAACCCATGCTCCTTTTTTTGTGTTCAGTATGTGTACAACATTCTGAATGAGCATTGCAGTATATAAAAATCAGAGTTAAAAATATGAGAAAATGATTATAATTTTAAATTATTTCTTTAGGGCAGAGAACATGCTTCAATAATCTGAAAGCATTCGGTGCCAGTGTTAATTAGCACTGTCTAAAACAGCCACAGTATATAGAAGTTCAACAGTGAAACTCTCATTCCCTTGGTTAGGAAATGCAAGAGCATCAATCTGTATATAGATGACACTACCTGATGAAGTTACAGAGTGATGAACTGATTAGTAATAGCTGTGCTTTTCAGAATCTTCCTTTTCTCTGTTGAATTAAAAAATACGGTGTTTAATAACAGAGTAATACCAATTTTGAACTCACTGTTTATGTTCTGTAACTGAATATAATGGGGAGGTCCTTAATTCTTTGAAATATAGTTCTGGGTGAAGTTGTGCAAAGATTATTTTTTACATCTATGCTGAGCATAACTGGTTAGTTATCAGAAACTGTTTCATATATCTATTGTAAAGTCATTTTACATGTTCAATTCATACAGCTTTTTATTGCATTCATTATGTGTACAACCATCTAGAGTGAGTATTGCAGGACATAGAAAAATCAGTGTTAAAACCATGAGAAAATGATTATTAATTTGACTTATTCATTAATGCAGAGAACATGCTTCAATACTCTAAAGCATTCTGTGCCAGTGTTAATGATCACTGTCTAAAACAGCCACAGTATATGTAAGTTCAACAGTGAAACTCTCATTCCCTTGGTTAGCAATTGCAACAGCATCAAGCTGTATAGTGATGATATTACCTGATAAAGTTACAAAGGGTTCTGCTGAATAGAAGTAGCAGTGCTTCTGAGAATGTTCTTTTTCTCCGTTGAATTAAAAAATACGGTATTTAATAACAGAGTAATACCAATTTTGCTCTCACTGTTTGTGTTCTGTAACTGAACATGATGGGGAGGTTCTTAGTTCTTTGAAATATAGTTCTGGGTGAAGTTGTGTGAACATTATTTTATACTTCTATGATGAGCATATTCCAGAACAGATGTAAATGTTTGGTTACAAGTGCCATTTACCTTTTTGTTGTGTTTGAGTTTTTTTAGAAATGAAATTTAAGCATTTTGAGGAAGCTTCCGTCATATGTACATGTGGAATTACTGAAAATTTGACCTGAAGCGTTTATATTTTTCTTGTCTGCACATCTCGGGCAAAAATGTCTTTCAAGCTGATGTTACATAAAGCTTTCTTTTTAATTAATCACTGCTTATTATATGAAATGCACATGTCTTAGAATGCTGAGTTCATTAAACAATTTTATTTCTTACGTAAATTATAGACCATTGTTTAAACAGATATTTCTACCTTGAAGATAACACTATTTAATCCTAATTTAGAAGTAACTTTTATCTAACATAAACAGCAAGTAAAGTTAAATGTGCAAGTACAGAAAGTGATCAAGGGCCATTATAAGAAAGACTAGTGATGTAAAGTTTATTTAAAACTACAGTTAAACTAAAGAAGATTCTTAACTGAGAAATCTATTGTTTTTTCTCATCAAGGACAGAATTTCATGTACTTTTCCCCTAATTGATCTACATAATTAAATACAACCACAAATGTGTTTTAAAACAGCAAATAAGTGTTTCTGTAAACTTTGTGTTATTTTGTTCTTACTGTAAAACTGTATATCAAATTAAGATCCAGAATATATCCTAAAATTAATGTGAGATCATCACTCTTTCTCGCTGATAGCCATTTGACAGTGTTAGAATACATTTCTGGCAAACTGGAAAAGAGTGTGTTTTGAAACCTTACTAAACAGCACAAATTTAACTAAAAGCCTGGCTTTCTTACCTGAAAATCTTATAGTGTACAGAGAACTGCAAAGAGTAACACCTATAACAAAGCATTGAAATGCTCTGTTTGTATGCATCAGAGTGAACAATGGACGTGTTTTACATATTTACATGAAAAATCAACCTCTGTGTTATCAGAAACAGTTTTATATATCTATTGGAACGTCACTTTCCATGCTCAATTCATACACGTTTTTTTGTATACAGTATGTGTACAACATTCTGAAGTGAGCATTGCAGGATATACAAACATCAGGGTTAAAACTATGAGAAAATGATTATTATTTTTAACTTATTTCATTAGGCGAGAGAACTTGCTTCCAAGCTCTGAATTCAATTTCTCTGTTATCAAAAACAAGTAACTAATATTTCACGTAGGCAACAAGTACAATTTAACTGCACATGTAGAAGAAATGTTCCAGGGACCTTCGAAGAAACACAAGTTATATAAACTAATTCTGCAGTACAAGTAAAAGGGATTCTGAACTAAGAAACCTATTTTTTCCTCTCATCATGAAGAGAATATCATGTATTTTCTACACTAGTTGATCTACATAATTAAAGAGAACCACAAATGTGTTTTAAAACTGCAAAGAAATGATTCTCTACACTATGTGTTAAATTACTCTTACTCTAAACCTGTATTACAAACTAAGATCGAGAAGATATCCTAACTTTAATGTGATTTCATCAGTCTTCTAGATTATTGCCATTTGGCAGTGTTAGAATACCTTTTGAACAACTGCCAAAGAATGTGTTTAAACTGGTTAGTTAACAGCACAAATTTTACTATGAGTCTAGCATTCTTACTTCAAAATCTTACATTCTACAAATAACTGCTAGGAGTAACACATACAATAAAGCATTGAAATGCGTTGTTTCTATGAATCAGATTCAAGGATCCACGATTTCTCTATATTCAAATGAAAAATCAACTACTGTTTTATCAGAAACCGTTTCATATATCTATTGGATAGTCATTTTACATGTTCAATTCATACACCATTTTTTGTGTTCATTACGTGTACAACGTTGAGAAGTGAGCATTGCAGGATATAAAAGAATCGGTGTGAAAACTATGAGAAAACGAGTATAATTTTAACTTATGTCATTAGGGCGAAGAAAATGCTTCATTACTTTGAAAGCTTTGTGTGCCAGGGTTAGTTAGCACTGTCTAAAACAGCCACAGTATATAGAAGTTGTACAGTGAATGTCTCATTCTCTCGGTGAGAAAATACAACAGCATGAAGATGTATCGTTCCTACACTACCTGACAAAGTTACACAGTGTTCTGCTCATTAGAAGTAGCAGTGCTTGTCAAAATCTACTTTTTCTTTATTGAATTAAAAAATACTGTGTTTTATAACACAGTAATGGCAATTTGGCACTCACTGCTAACGTTCTGTAACGAAACATAATGGGGAGGTCCTTAGTTCTTTGAAATATAGTTCTGGGTGAAGTTGTGCGAAGATTATTTTATACTTCTATGATGAGCATATTCCAGAACAGATGTAAATGCTTGGTTACAAGTGTCATTTACCTTTTTGTTGGGTTTGAGTTTGTGTAGGAATGAAATTTAAGCATTTTCAGCAAGCTTCCGTCATATGTACATGTGGAATTACTTAAAATTTGGACTGAAGCGTTTATATTTTTCTTGTCTGCACATCTCGGGCAAAAATGTCTTTCAAGCTGATGTTACATAAAGCTTTCTTTTTAATTAATCACTGCTTATTATAGGAAATGCACATGTCTTAGAATGCTGAGTTCATTAAACAATCTTATTTCTTACGTAAATTGATAGACCATTGTGTAAACAGATATTTCTACCGTGAAGATAACAATAGTAAATCCTAATTTAGAAGTAACTTTTATCTAACATAAACAGCAAGTACAAGTTAACTGTGCAAGTACAGAAAATGATCCAGGGCCATTATAAGAAAGACTAGTGATTTAAAGGTTTTATTTTTCTTAATTTCTTTTTATTTATTCATTTTAGAGAAGAGACACAGAGTGAGACAAAGAGAGAGAGAGAAAGAGAGAAAGGGGGAGGAGCTGGAAGCATCAACTCCCCTATGTGCCTTGACCAGACCAGTGCAGGGTTTTTAACTGGCGACCTCAGTGTTCCCAGGTCGATGCTTTATCCACTGCGCCACCACACGTCAGGCAAAAGACTAGTGATTTAAACTTTATTTAAAACTACAGTTAAACTAAAGAAGATTCTTAACTGAGAAATCTATTTTTTTTTCAACAAGGACAGAATTTCATGTACTTTCTACCCTAATTAATCTACATAACTAAATAGAACCACAAATGTGTTTTACAACCGCAAAGAAATCTTTCTCCACACTGTGCGTGAATTTACTCTTACTGAAAACCTATATAACACACTGATTTAGATGTATCCTAATTTTAATAACTTTCTCGCTTATTGCCATGTGACAGTGTTGAAATAGCTTTCTAGCCAACTGCAAAAGTGTGTTTTCACTTCTTACTAAACAGCACAATTTAACTAAAAGTCTGTCATTCTTTCTTGAAAATCTTACATTGTACAGAGAACTGCTAAGAGTAACTCATACAATAAAGCATTGAAATGCATTGTTTCTATGCTTCAGATTGAAGGATCCACGTTTTTTACATATTTACATGAAAAATCAACTTTTTATCAGAAACTGTTTCATATATCTATTGTAAAGTCATTTTACATGTTCAATTCATACAGCTTTTTATGCGTTCATTATGTGTACAACCTTCTAGAGTGAGTATTGCAGGACATAGAAAAATCAGTGTTAAAACCATGAGAAAATGATTATTAATTTGACTTATTTCATTATTGCAGAGAACATGCTTCAATACTCTAAAGCATTCTGTGCCAGTGTTAATGATCACTGTCTAAAACAGCCACAGTATATGTAAGTTCAACAGTGAAACTCTCATTCCCTTGGTTAGCAATTGCAACAGCATCAAGCTGTATAGTGATGATATTACCTGATAAAGTTACAAAGGGTTCTGCTGAATAGAAGTAGCAGTGCTTCTGAGAATGTTCTTTTTCTCCGTTGAATTAAAAAATACGGTGTTTAATAACAGAGTAATACCAATTTTGCTCTCACTGTTTGTGTTCTGTAACTGAACATGATGGGGAGGTTCTTAGTTCTTTGAAATATAGTTCTGGGTGAAGTTGTGTGAACATTATTTTATACTTCTATGATGAGCATATTCCAGAACAGATGTAAATGTTTGGTTACAAGTGCCATTTACCTTTTTGTTGTGTTTGAGTTTTTTTAGAAATGAAATTTAAGCATTTTGAGGAAGCTTCCGTCATATGTACATGTGGAATTACTGAAAATTTGACCTGAAGCGTTTATATTTTTCTTGTCTGCACATCTCGGGCAAAAATGTCTTTCAAGCTGATGTTACATAAAGCTTTCTTTTTAATTAATCACTGCTTATTATATGAAATGCACATGTCTTAGAATGCTGAGTTCATTAAACAATTTTATTTCTTACGTAAATTATAGACCATTGTTTAAACAGATATTTCTACCTTGAAGATAACACTATTTAATCCTAATTTAGAAGTAACTTTTATCTAACATAAACAGCAAGTAAAGTTAAATGTGCAAGTACAGAAAGTGATCAAGGGCCATTATAAGAAAGACTAGTGATGTAAAGTTTATTTAAAACTACAGTTAAACTAAAGAAGATTCTTAACTGAGAAATCTATTGTTTTTTCTCATCAAGGACAGAATTTCATGTACTTTTCCCCTAATTGATCTACATAATTAAATACAACCACAAATGTGTTTTAAAACAGCAAATAAGTGTTTCTGTAAACTTTGTGTTATTTTGTTCTTACTGTAAAACTGTATATCAAATTAAGATCCAGAATATATCCTAAAATTAATGTGAGATCATCACTCTTTCTCGCTGATAGCCATTTGACAGTGTTAGAATACATTTCTGGCAAACTGGAAAAGAGTGTGTTTTGAAACCTTACTAAACAGCACAAATTTAACTAAAAGCCTGGCTTTCTTACCTGAAAATCTTATAGTGTACAGAGAACTGCAAAGAGTAACACCTATAACAAAGCATTGAAATGCTCTGTTTGTATGCATCAGAGTGAACAATGGACGTGTTTTACATATTTACATGAAAAATCAACCTCTGTGTTATCAGAAACAGTTTTATATATCTATTGGAACGTCACTTTCCATGCTCAATTCATACACGTTTTTTTGTATACAGTATGTGTACAACATTCTGAAGTGAGCATTGCAGGATATACAAACATCAGGGTTAAAACTATGAGAAAATGATTATTATTTTTAACTTATTTCATTAGGCGAGAGAACTTGCTTCCAAGCTCTGAATTCAATTTCTCTGTTATCAAAAACAAGTAACTAATATTTCACGTAGGCAACAAGTACAATTTAACTGCACATGTAGAAGAAATGTTCCAGGGACCTTCGAAGAAACACAAGTTATATAAACTAATTCTGCAGTACAAGTAAAAGGGATTCTGAACTAAGAAACCTATTTTTTCCTCTCATCATGAAGAGAATATCATGTATTTTCTACACTAGTTGATCTACATAATTAAAGAGAACCACAAATGTGTTTTAAAACTGCAAAGAAATGATTCTCTACACTATGTGTTAAATTACTCTTACTCTAAACCTGTATTACAAACTAAGATCGAGAAGATATCCTAACTTTAATGTGATTTCATCAGTCTTCTAGATTATTGCCATTTGGCAGTGTTAGAATACCTTTTGAACAACTGCCAAAGAATGTGTTTAAACTGGTTAGTTAACAGCACAAATTTTACTATGAGTCTAGCATTCTTACTTCAAAATCTTACATTCTACAAATAACTGCTAGGAGTAACACATACAATAAAGCATTGAAATGCGTTGTTTCTATGAATCAGATTCAAGGATCCACGATTTCTCTATATTCAAATGAAAAATCAACTACTGTTTTATCAGAAACCGTTTCATATATCTATTGGATAGTCATTTTACATGTTCAATTCATACACCATTTTTTGTGTTCATTACGTGTACAACGTTGAGAAGTGAGCATTGCAGGATATAAAAGAATCGGTGTGAAAACTATGAGAAAACGAGTATAATTTTAACTTATGTCATTAGGGCGAAGAAAATGCTTCATTACTTTGAAAGCTTTGTGTGCCAGGGTTAGTTAGCACTGTCTAAAACAGCCACAGTATATAGAAGTTGTACAGTGAATGTCTCATTCTCTCGGTGAGAAAATACAACAGCATGAAGATGTATCGTTCCTACACTACCTGACAAAGTTACACAGTGTTCTGCTCATTAGAAGTAGCAGTGCTTGTCAAAATCTACTTTTTCTTTATTGAATTAAAAAATACTGTGTTTTATAACACAGTAATGGCAATTTGGCACTCACTGCTAACGTTCTGTAACGAAACATAATGGGGAGGTCCTTAGTTCTTTGAAATATAGTTCTGGGTGAAGTTGTGCGAAGATTATTTTATACTTCTATGATGAGCATATTCCAGAACAGATGTAAATGCTTGGTTACAAGTGTCATTTACCTTTTTGTTGGGTTTGAGTTTGTGTAGGAATGAAATTTAAGCATTTTCAGCAAGCTTCCGTCATATGTACATGTGGAATTACTTAAAATTTGGACTGAAGCGTTTATATTTTTCTTGTCTGCACATCTCGGGCAAAAATGTCTTTCAAGCTGATGTTACATAAAGCTTTCTTTTTAATTAATCACTGCTTATTATAGGAAATGCACATGTCTTAGAATGCTGAGTTCATTAAACAATCTTATTTCTTACGTAAATTGATAGACCATTGTGTAAACAGATATTTCTACCGTGAAGATAACAATAGTAAATCCTAATTTAGAAGTAACTTTTATCTAACATAAACAGCAAGTACAAGTTAACTGTGCAAGTACAGAAAATGATCCAGGGCCATTATAAGAAAGACTAGTGATTTAAAGGTTTTATTTTTCTTAATTTCTTTTTATTTATTCATTTTAGAGAAGAGACACAGAGTGAGACAAAGAGAGAGAGAGAAAGAGAGAAAGGGGGAGGAGCTGGAAGCATCAACTCCCCTATGTGCCTTGACCAGACCAGTGCAGGGTTTTTAACTGGCGACCTCAGTGTTCCCAGGTCGATGCTTTATCCACTGCGCCACCACACGTCAGGCAAAAGACTAGTGATTTAAACTTTATTTAAAACTACAGTTAAACTAAAGAAGATTCTTAACTGAGAAATCTATTTTTTTTTCAACAAGGACAGAATTTCATGTACTTTCTACCCTAATTAATCTACATAACTAAATAGAACCACAAATGTGTTTTACAACCGCAAAGAAATCTTTCTCCACACTGTGCGTGAATTTACTCTTACTGAAAACCTATATAACACACTGATTTAGATGTATCCTAATTTTAATAACTTTCTCGCTTATTGCCATGTGACAGTGTTGAAATAGCTTTCTAGCCAACTGCAAAAGTGTGTTTTCACTTCTTACTAAACAGCACAATTTAACTAAAAGTCTGTCATTCTTTCTTGAAAATCTTACATTGTACAGAGAACTGCTAAGAGTAACTCATACAATAAAGCATTGAAATGCATTGTTTCTATGCTTCAGATTGAAGGATCCACGTTTTTTACATATTTACATGAAAAATCAACTTTTTATCAGAAACTGTTTCATATATCTATTGTAAAGTCATTTTACATGTTCAATTCATACAGCTTTTTATGCGTTCATTATGTGTACAACCTTCTAGAGTGAGTATTGCAGGACATAGAAAAATCAGTGTTAAAACCATGAGAAAATGATTATTAATTTGACTTATTTCATTATTGCAGAGAACATGCTTCAATACTCTAAAGCATTCTGTGCCAGTGTTAATGATCACTGTCTAAAACAGCCACAGTATATGTAAGTTCAACAGTGAAACTCTCATTCCCTTGGTTAGCAATTGCAACAGCATCAAGCTGTATAGTGATGATATTACCTGATAAAGTTACAAAGGGTTCTGCTGAATAGAAGTAGCAGTGCTTCTGAGAATGTTCTTTTTCTCCGTTGAATTAAAAAATACGGTGTTTAATAACAGAGTAATACCAATTTTGCTCTCACTGTTTGTGTTCTGTAACTGAACATGATGGGGAGGTTCTTAGTTCTTTGAAATATAGTTCTGGGTGAAGTTGTGTGAACATTATTTTATACTTCTATGATGAGCATATTCCAGAACAGATGTAAATGTTTGGTTACAAGTGCCATTTACCTTTTTGTTGTGTTTGAGTTTTTTTAGAAATGAAATTTAAGCATTTTGAGGAAGCTTCCGTCATATGTACATGTGGAATTACTGAAAATTTGACCTGAAGCGTTTATATTTTTCTTGTCTGCACATCTCGGGCAAAAATGTCTTTCAAGCTGATGTTACATAAAGCTTTCTTTTTAATTAATCACTGCTTATTATATGAAATGCACATGTCTTAGAATGCTGAGTTCATTAAACAATTTTATTTCTTATGTAAATTATAGACCATTGTTTAAACAGATATTTCTACCTTGAAGATAACACTATTTAATCCTAATTTAGAAGTAACTTTTATCTAACATAAACAGCAAGTAAAGTTAAATGTGCAAGTACAGAAAGTGATCAAGGGCCATTATAAGAAAGACTAGTGATGTAAAGTTTATTTAAAACTACAGTTAAACTAAAGAAGATTCTTAACTGAGAAATCTATTGTTTTTTCTCATCAAGGACAGAATTTCATGTACTTTTCCCCTAATTGATCTACATAATTAAATACAACCACAAATGTGTTTTAAAACAGCAAATAAGTGTTTCTGTAAACTTTGTGTTATTTTGTTCTTACTGTAAAACTGTATATCAAATTAAGATCCAGAATATATCCTAAAATTAATGTGAGATCATCACTCTTTCTCGCTGATAGCCATTTGACAGTGTTAGAATACATTTCTGGCAAACTGGAAAAGAGTGTGTTTTGAAACCTTACTAAACAGCACAAATTTAACTAAAAGCCTGGCTTTCTTACCTGAAAATCTTATAGTGTACAGAGAACTGCAAAGAGTAACACCTATAACAAAGCATTGAAATGCTCTGTTTGTATGCATCAGAGTGAACAATGGACGTGTTTTACATATTTACATGAAAAATCAACCTCTGTGTTATCAGAAACAGTTTTATATATCTATTGGAACGTCACTTTCCATGCTCAATTCATACACGTTTTTTTGTATACAGTATGTGTACAACATTCTGAAGTGAGCATTGCAGGATATACAAACATCAGGGTTAAAACTATGAGAAAATGATTATTATTTTTAACTTATTTCATTAGGCGAGAGAACTTGCTTCCAAGCTCTGAATTCAATTTCTCTGTTATCAAAAACAAGTAACTAATATTTCACGTAGGCAACAAGTACAATTTAACTGCACATGTAGAAGAAATGTTCCAGGGACCTTCGAAGAAACACAAGTTATATAAACTAATTCTGCAGTACAAGTAAAAGGGATTCTGAACTAAGAAACCTATTTTTTCCTCTCATCATGAAGAGAATATCATGTATTTTCTACACTAGTTGATCTACATAATTAAAGAGAACCACAAATGTGTTTTAAAACTGCAAAGAAATGATTCTCTACACTATGTGTTAAATTACTCTTACTCTAAACCTGTATTACAAACTAAGATCGAGAAGATATCCTAACTTTAATGTGATTTCATCAGTCTTCTAGATTATTGCCATTTGGCAGTGTTAGAATACCTTTTGAACAACTGCCAAAGAATGTGTTTAAACTGGTTAGTTAACAGCACAAATTTTACTATGAGTCTAGCATTCTTACTTCAAAATCTTACATTCTACAAATAACTGCTAGGAGTAACACATACAATAAAGCATTGAAATGCGTTGTTTCTATGAATCAGATTCAAGGATCCACGATTTCTCTATATTCAAATGAAAAATCAACTACTGTTTTATCAGAAACCGTTTCATATATCTATTGGATAGTCATTTTACATGTTCAATTCATACACCATTTTTTGTGTTCATTACGTGTACAACGTTGAGAAGTGAGCATTGCAGGATATAAAAGAATCGGTGTGAAAACTATGAGAAAACGAGTATAATTTTAACTTATGTCATTAGGGCGAAGAAAATGCTTCATTACTTTGAAAGCTTTGTGTGCCAGGGTTAGTTAGCACTGTCTAAAACAGCCACAGTATATAGAAGTTGTACAGTGAATGTCTCATTCTCTCGGTGAGAAAATACAACAGCATGAAGATGTATCGTTCCTACACTACCTGACAAAGTTACACAGTGTTCTGCTCATTAGAAGTAGCAGTGCTTGTCAAAATCTACTTTTTCTTTATTGAATTAAAAAATACTGTGTTTTATAACACAGTAATGGCAATTTGGCACTCACTGCTAACGTTCTGTAACGAAACATAATGGGGAGGTCCTTAGTTCTTTGAAATATAGTTCTGGGTGAAGTTGTGCGAAGATTATTTTATACTTCTATGATGAGCATATTCCAGAACAGATGTAAATGCTTGGTTACAAGTGTCATTTACCTTTTTGTTGGGTTTGAGTTTGTGTAGGAATGAAATTTAAGCATTTTCAGCAAGCTTCCGTCATATGTACATGTGGAATTACTTAAAATTTGGACTGAAGCGTTTATATTTTTCTTGTCTGCACATCTCGGGCAAAAATGTCTTTCAAGCTGATGTTACATAAAGCTTTCTTTTTAATTAATCACTGCTTATTATAGGAAATGCACATGTCTTAGAATGCTGAGTTCATTAAACAATCTTATTTCTTACGTAAATTGATAGACCATTGTGTAAACAGATATTTCTACCGTGAAGATAACAATAGTAAATCCTAATTTAGAAGTAACTTTTATCTAACATAAACAGCAAGTACAAGTTAACTGTGCAAGTACAGAAAATGATCCAGGGCCATTATAAGAAAGACTAGTGATTTAAAGGTTTTATTTTTCTTAATTTCTTTTTATTTATTCATTTTAGAGAAGAGACACAGAGTGAGACAAAGAGAGAGAGAGAAAGAGAGAAAGGGGGAGGAGCTGGAAGCATCAACTCCCCTATGTGCCTTGACCAGACCAGTGCAGGGTTTTTAACTGGCGACCTCAGTGTTCCCAGGTCGATGCTTTATCCACTGCGCCACCACACGTCAGGCAAAAGACTAGTGATTTAAACTTTATTTAAAACTACAGTTAAACTAAAGAAGATTCTTAACTGAGAAATCTATTTTTTTTTCAACAAGGACAGAATTTCATGTACTTTCTACCCTAATTAATCTACATAACTAAATAGAACCACAAATGTGTTTTACAACCGCAAAGAAATCTTTCTCCACACTGTGCGTGAATTTACTCTTACTGAAAACCTATATAACACACTGATTTAGATGTATCCTAATTTTAATAACTTTCTCGCTTATTGCCATGTGACAGTGTTGAAATAGCTTTCTAGCCAACTGCAAAAGTGTGTTTTCACTTCTTACTAAACAGCACAATTTAACTAAAAGTCTGTCATTCTTTCTTGAAAATCTTACATTGTACAGAGAACTGCTAAGAGTAACTCATACAATAAAGCATTGAAATGCATTGTTTCTATGCTTCAGATTGAAGGATCCACGTTTTTTACATATTTACATGAAAAATCAACTTTTTATCAGAAACTGTTTCATATATCTATTGTAAAGTCATTTTACATGTTCAATTCATACAGCTTTTTATGCGTTCATTATGTGTACAACCTTCTAGAGTGAGTATTGCAGGACATAGAAAAATCAGTGTTAAAACCATGAGAAAATGATTATTAATTTGACTTATTTCATTATTGCAGAGAACATGCTTCAATACTCTAAAGCATTCTGTGCCAGTGTTAATGAGCACTGTCTAAAACAGCCACAGTATATGTAAGTTCTACAGTGAAACTCTCATTTTCTTGGTTAGCAATTGCAACAGCATCAAGCTGTATAGTGATGATATTACCTGATAAAGTTACAAAGGGTTCTGCTGAATAGAAGTAGCAGTGCTTCTGAGAATCTTCTTTTTCTCCATTGAATTAAAAAATACGGCGTTTAATAACAGAGTAATACCAATTTTGCACTCACTGATTGTGTTCCGTAACAACAATAATAGGGAGGTTCTTAGTTCTTTGAAATATAGTTCTGGGTGAAGTTGTGTGAACATTATTTTATACTTCTATGATGAGCATATTCCAGAACAGATGTAAATGTTTGGTTACAAGTGCCATTTACCTTTTTGTTGTGTTTGAGTTTTTTTAGAAATGAAATTTAAGCATTTTGAGGAAGCTTCCGTCATATGTACATGTGGAATTACTGAAAATTTGACCTGAAGCGTTTATATTTTTCTTGTCTGCAAATCTCGGGCAAAAATTTCTTTCAAGTTGATGTTACATAAAGCTTTCATTTTAATTAATCACTGCTTATTATATGAAATGTACATGTCTTAAAATGCTGAGTTCATTAAACAATTTTATTTCTTACGTAAATTATAGACCATTGTTTAAACAGATATTTCTACCTTGAAGATAACACTATTTAATCCTAATTTAGAAGTAACTCTTATCTAACATAAACAGCCAGTACAAGTTAAATGTGCAAGTACAGAAAGTGATCCAGGGCCATTATAAGAAAGACTAGTGATGTAAAGTTTATTTAAAACTACAGTTAAACTAAAGAAGATTCTTAACTGAGAAATCTATTGTTTTTTCTCATCAAGGAAAGAATTTCATGTACTTTTCCTCTAATTGATCTACATAATTAAATACAACCACAAATGTGTTTTAAAACAGCAAATAAGTGTTTCTGTAAACTTTGTGTTACTTTGTTCTTACTGTAAAACTATATATCAAATTAAGATCCAGAATATATCCTAAAATTAATGTGAGATCATCACTCTCTCTCGCTTATAGCCATTTGACAGTGTTAGAATACCTTTCTGGCCAACTGGAAAAGAGTGTGTTTTGAAACCTTACTAAACAGCACAAATTTACCTAAAGTCTGGCTTTCTTACTTGAAAATCTTATAGTGTACACAGAACTTCAAAGAGTAACACCTATAACAAAGCATTGAAATGAGTTGTTTGTATGCATCAGAGTGAATAATGGACGTGTTTTACATATTTACTTGAAAAATCAACCTCTGTGTTATCAGAAACAGTTTTATATATCTATTGGAATGTCACTTTCCATGCTAAATTCACACGTTTCTTTGTGTTCAGTATGTGTACAACATTCTGAAGTGAGCATTGCAGAATATCCAAAAATCAGTGTTAAAACTATGAGAAAATTAGTATTATTTTAACTTATTTCATTAGGGGAGAGAACTTGCTTCCAACTCTGAATTCAACTTCTCTGTTATCAGAAACAAATACCTTATATTTCACATAGGCAGCAAGTACAATTTATCTGCCCATGTAGAGGAAATGTTCCAGGGCCCTTTGAAGAAACACAAGTTATATAAACTATTTAAATCTACAGTACAAGTAAGGAAATTCTGAACTAAGAAACCTATTTTTTCCTCTCATCATAAAGAGAATCTCATGTATTTTCTACACAAGTTGATATACATAATTAAAAAAAACGACAAATGTGTTTTAAAAATGAAAAGAAATGTATCTCTACACTATGTGTTATTTTACTCTTACTTTAAACCTTTATTAGCAACTAGGATCGAGAACATAACCTAACTTTAATGTGAGTTCTTCAGTCTTCTAGATTATTGCCATTTGGCAGTGTCAGAATACCTTTTGAACTACTGCCAAAGAATGAGTTTAAACTGATTAGTTAACAGCACAAATTTTACTATGAGTCTAGCATTTGTACTTGAAAATCTTACATTCTACAAATAAGTGCTAGGAGTAACACATAAAATGAAGCATTGAAATGTTTTTAGTCTATGAATCAGATTGAATGATCCACGTATTTTACATATTTACATGAAAAATCAACTCCTGTTTTATCAGAAAGAGTTTCATATATCTATTGGAAAGTCATTTTACATGTTCAATTCATACACCATTTTTTGTGTTTATTATGTGTACAACGTTCTGAAGTGAGCATAGCAGGATATACAAAAATCGGTGTTAAAACTAAAAAAAATGATTATAATTTTAACTTATTTCATTAGAGCAGAGAAAATGATTCATTATTTTGAAAGTGTTGTGTGCCACGGTTAGTTAGCACTGTCTAAAACAGCCACAGTATATAAAAGTTGAACAGTGAATCTCTCATTCTCTTGGTGAGCAAATGCAACAGCATCAAGATGTATATTCCCTATACAACCTGATATAGTGACACAGTGTTCTGCTGATTAGAAGTAGCAGTGCTTTTCAGAATCTTCTTTTACTCTGTTGAATTAAAAAATACGGTGTTTAATAACAGAGTAATACCAATTTTGCACTCACTTTTTATATTCTGTAACTAAACGTAATGGGGACGTCTTTAGTTCTTTGAAGTATAATTCTGGGTGAAGTGCGAAGATTATTTTATACTTCTATGCTGAGCATATTCCAGAACAGATGTTAATGCTTGTTTACAAGTGACATTTACCTTTTTTTTGTGTTTGAATTTGTGTAGAAATGAAATTAAAGCATTTTGCGCAAGCTTCACTCATATGTACAGGTGGAATTACTTAAAATTTGACCTGAAGCGTTTATATTTTTTTTGTCTGCACATCTCGGGCAAAAATGTCTTTCAAACTGATGTTACATAAAGCATTCTTTTTAAGTAATCACTGCTTATTATATGAAATGCACATGTCTTAGAATGTTGAGTTCTTTAAACAATGGTATTTCTTACGTAAATTGAGAGACATTGTGTAAACAGATATTTCTACCTTGAAGATAACCCTATTGAATCCTAATTTAGAAGGAACTTTTATCTAACATAAACAGCAAGTACAATGTTACTGCGCTAGTACAGAAAATATTTCAAGGCTATTATAAGAACTACTAGTGATGTAAACTTTTTTTAATACTACAGTTAAAATAAAGAAGATTCTTAACTGAGAAATTTATTGTTTTTTATCATCAAGGACAGAATTTCATGTACTTTTTTCCTAATTGATCTACATAATTAAATAAAACCACAAATGTGTTTTAAAACTGCAAATAAGTGTTTCTGTAAACTTTGTGTTATTTTGCTCTTACTGTAAAACTGTATATCAAATTTAGATCCAGATTATATTCTAAAATTAATGTGAGATAATCACTCTTTCTCGCTTATTGCCATTTGACAGTGTTAGAATAACTTTTAGGCCAACTGGAACAGAGTGTGTTTTAAAATCTTACTAAACAGCACAAATTTAACTAAAAGTCTGGCTTTCGTACATGAAAATCTTATAGTGTACAGAGAATTGCACAGAGTAACAGCTATAACAAAGCATTGAAATGCGTTGTTTGTATGCATCAGATTGAATAATATACGTGTTTTACATATTTACATGAAAAATCAAACTCTGTGTTATCAGAAACAGTTTTATATATCTATTGGAAAGGCATTTTCCATGCTCAATTCATACACGTCCCTTGTGTTCAGTATGTGTAAAACATTCTGAAGTGAGTATTGAAGGATATACAAAAATCAGTGTTAAAACTATGAGAAAATGATTATTATTTTAAGTTATTTCATTCGGGGAGAGAACTTGCTTCAAAACTCTGAATTCAATTTCTTTGTTATCAGAAACAAGAAACTTTTATTTCACATATGCAGCAATACAATTTAACTTCAGACGTAAAAGATATGTTCCAGGTCCCTTCGAGGAAACAGAGGTTACATAAAAAATTTAACTTTACAGAAAAACTAAAGAGGATTCTGAACTAAGAGACCTATTTTTTCCTTTCATCATGAACTGAATCTCATGTATTTTTTACACTAATTAATCTACATAATTAAAGAGAACCACAAATGTGTTTTAAAACAGCAAAGAAATGTGTCTCTACACTATGTGTTATTTTACTCTTCTTCTAAACATGTATTACAAACTAAGATCGAGAAGATATCCTAACTTTAAAGTGAGTTCATCAGTCTTCTAAATTACTGCCATTTGGCGGTTAGAATACCTTTTGAACAACTGCCAAATAATGTATTTATACTGGTTATTTAACAGCACAAATTTTACTATGAGTCTAGCATACCTACTTGAAAATCTTACATTCTACAAATAACTGCTAGGAGTAACACATACAATAAAGTATTGAAATGCATTGTTTCTATAAATCAGATTGAATGATCCACGTTTTTTATATATGTACCTGAAAAACCAAAACCTGTTTTATCAGAAACCGTTTTATATATCTATTGGAGAGTCATTTTACATGTTCAATTCATACACCATTTTTTGTGTTCATTATGTGTACAACGTTCAAAAGTGAGCATTGCAGGATATACAAAAATCGGTGTGAAAACTATTAAAAAATGATTATAATTTTAACTTGTTTCATTAAGGCAGAGAAAATGCTTCATTACTCTGAAAGCATTCTGTGCCAGTGTTAAGGAGCACTGTCTAAAACAGCCACAGTATATAGAATTTCAACAGTGAAACTCTCAATCGCTTGGTTAGCAAATGCAACAGTATCAAGCTGTATGGTGATGATACTACCTGATAATGTTAAAAAACGTTCTGCTGATTAGAAGGAGCAGTGTTTGTCAGAATTTTTCTTTTCTCTATTAAATTAAAAAACACGTTTTTAATAGCAGAGTAATACCAATTTTGCACTCAAATTTATGTTCTGTAACTGAACATAATGGGGAGGTCCTTAGTTCTTCAAAATATAGTTCTGGGGGAAGCTGTGCGAAGAGTTTTTTATCCTTCTATGCTGAGCATATTCCAGAACAGATGTTAATGTTTGGTTACAAGTGTCATTTACCTTTTGATTGGGTTTGAGTTTGTGTAGAAAAGAAATTAAAGCATTTTTAGCAGGCTTCATTCATATGTACATGTGGAATTACTTAAAAGTTGACCTGAAGCGTTTATATTTTTCTTGTCTGTACATCTCGCTCAAAAATATCTTTCAAGCTGATGTTAGATAAAGCTTTCATTTTAATTAATCACTGTTTATTATAGGAAATGCACATGTCTTTGAATGCTGAGTGCATTAAACAATCAAATTTTTTACGTAAATTGGTAGACCATTGTGTAAACAGATTTTTTTTCCTTGAAGATAACACTAGTAAATCCTAATTTAGGAGAAACTTATATCTCGCATGAACAGCAAGATCATTTAAACTGAATAAGTACAGAAAATGTTCCACGGCCAGTAAAGGAAGACTAGTGATGTAAACTTAATCTATCACTACAGTTAAAATAAAGGAGATTCTGAACAAAGAAATCTTTTGCTTTTTCTCATCAAGGACAGAATATTATGTACTTTCTACCCTAATTAATCTACATAATTAAATAGAACCACAAATGTGTTTTAAAACGGAAGAGAAATCTTTCTCCACACTGTGCGTGAATTTACTCTTACTGAAAACCTGTATAACACACTGATTCAGAAGTATCCTAAGTTTAATGAGAGCTCATCAGTCTTTTTCGCTTACTGCCATTTGATCATGTTGGAATACCTTTCTAACCAGCTGCAAAAGTGTGTTTTTACTTTTTACTAAACAGCACAAATTTAACTAAAAGTCTGGCATTCTTACTTGAAAATCTTACATTGTACAGAGAACTGCTAAGAAAATCAAATACAATAAAGCATAGAAATGCATTGTTTCTATGATTCAGATTGAAGGATCATCGTTTTTTACATATTTACATGAAAAATCAGCTGTTTTATCAGAAACTGTTTCATATATCAATTACAAAGTCATTTTACATGTTCAATTCATACACCTTTTTATTGCGTTCATTATGTGTACAACTTTCTGAAGTGTGCAATGGAGGTCATACAAAAATCAGTGTTAAAACTATAAGAAAGTAATTATTATTTTGACTTATTTTATTAGTGCAGAGAACATGCTTCAATAGTGTTAATTCTAGTCCTTTGTAATGAGAAACAATGAACTTTTATATCACATAGGCAGCAAGTACAATTTAAGTGCACATGTACAGCAAATGTTCCAAGACCAATAGAAGAAACTTTAGTTATATAAACTATCTAACACTACAGTTAAAATGAAGAGGATTCTAAACTAAGAAGCCTATTGTTTCCCCTCATCATGAACAGAATTTCCTGTACTCTTTACCCTAATTGGTCTACATAATTAAAGAGAACCACCAATGTGTTTTCAAACTGCAAAGAAATGTTAATCTACACTGGGTTATTTTACTCTTACTGTAAACCTTTATAACAAACATATCTAAAGATATGCTAACTTTAATGTGAGCTCATCAGTTTTGTAGCTTATTGCCATTTGGCAGTGTTAGAATAACTGTTTGAACAACTGCCAAGAATGTGTTTAAACTGATTACCTATCAGCACAAATTTTACAGAGTCTAGCATTCTTACTTGAAAATCTTACAGTGTACAGAGAACTGCGAAGAGTAACATGTATAATGAATTTTTGAAATGCGTTGTTTCTAGGCATCGGATTTTCTGGTCCACAGTTTTTAATCAGATATGTGCATCAAAACTTCTAGTTCTCAGGTATCAGAAACTCATATTTGTAATGGAAAATCTTTTTATATGTTCAACCCATGCACTTTTTTTGTGTTGAATATGTGTAAAACATTCTGAGTGAACATTGCAGGATATAAAAAAATCAGTGTTAAAACTATAAAAAAATGATTATAATTTCAACTTATTTCATTAGAGCAGAGAAAATGCTTCATTACTTTTAAAGCGCTGTGTGCGAGGGTTAGTTAGCTCTGTCTAAAACAGCCACAATATAAAGAAGTTGAACAGTGAATCTGTCATTCCCTTGGTTGAGCAAATGCAACAAATTCAAGATGTATAGTTCCCATACTACCTGTTAAAATTACACAGTGTTCTTGTCATTAGAAGTAGCAGTGCATGTCAGAATCTTCTTTTTCTTTATTGAATTAAAAAATACTGTGTTTTATAACACAGTAATGGCAATTTGGCACTCACTGCTAACGTTCTGTAACGGAACAAAATGGGGTGGTCCATAGTTCTTTGAAATATAGTTCTGGGTGAAGTTGTGCGAAGATTATTTTATACTTCTATGATGAGCATATTTCAGAACAGTTGTTAATGCTTGGTTAAAAGTGTCATTTACCTTTTTCTTGTCTACGAGTTTGTGTTGAAATGAAATTTAATATTTTGAGTTAGTTGCACTTATATTTACATGTGGAAATACTTGTAATTTAACCTGAAGCATTTATACTCATCTTGTCTTCACATCTCGCTCAAAAATATTATTCAAGCTGATGTTAGATAAAGCTTTTTTTAAAATTAATCACTGCTTATTATAGGAAATGCACTTGTCTTAGAATGCTGAGTTTATTAAACAATTTAATTCCTTACGTAAATTGGAAGACCATTGTGTAAACAGATTTTTCTACGTTGAAGATAACACTGGTAAATCCTTATTTAGAAGTAACTTTTTTCTCGCATGAACAGCAAGTACATTTTAACTGAATAAGTAAAGGAAATGTTCCATGGCCATTAAAGGAAGACTAGTGATGTAAAGTTTTTCTATCACTACAGTTAAAATAAAGGAGATTCTGAACTAAGAAATCTATTGCTTTTTCTCATCAAGGACATAATTTCAAGTACTTTCTTCCCTAATTAATCTACATAATTAAATAGAACCACAAATGTGTTTTAAAACTGCAGAGAAATCTTTCTCCACACTGTGTGTGAATTTACTCTTACTGAAAACCTATATAACACACCGATTCAGAAGTATTCTAAGTTTAAAATTTTTCTCGCTTATTGCCATTTGACAGTGTTGGAATATCTTTTTAGCCAACTGCAAAAGTGTTTTTTCACTCCTTACTAAAAAGCACAATTTAACTAAAAGTCTGGCATTCTTACTTGGAAATCTTATGTTGTACAGAGAACTGCTAAGAGTCACACATACAATAAAGCATTGAAATGCATTGTTCCTATGCTTCAGATTGAAGGATCCACGTTTTTTACATATTTACATGAAAAATCAACTGTTTTATCAGAAACTGTTTAATATATCTATTGCAAAGTCATTTTTCATGTTCAATTCATATACCTTTTTATTGCGTTCATTATGTGTACAACTTTCTGAAGTGAGTATTGCAGGACATAGAGTAATCAGTGTTAAAACTATGAGAAAATGATTATTAATTTGACTTATTTCATTAGTGCAGAGAACATGCTTCAATACTGTGAATTCTTTTCCTGTGTTATCAGAATCAAGGAACTCTTATCTCATGTAGAAGCAAGTACAATTTAAGTGCACATGTACAGCAAATTCTCCAGGGCCATTAGAAGAAACACTAGTTATATAAACTATTTAACATTACATTTACAATGAAGAGGATTCTAAACTAAGAAACCTATTGTTTCCTCTCACCATGAACAGAATTTCATGTACTTTTTATCCTAATTGGTCTACATAATTAAAGAGAACCACCAATCTGTTTTCAAACTGCAAAGAAATGTTAATCTACACTGTGTTATTTTACTCTTACTGTAAATTTTATATCAAACTAAGATCTAGAAAATATGCTAAGTTTAATGTGAGCTCATCAGTTTTATTGCCTTATGGCAGTGTTAGAATAAATGTTTGAACAACTACCAAAGAAAGTGTTTAAACTGCGTACCTATCAGCACAAATTTTACTGAGTCTAGCATTCTTACTTGAAAACCTTACAGTGTACAGAGAACTGCGAAGAGTAACGTGTGTAGTGAATTGTAGAAATTCGTTGTTTCTATGCATCAGATTGTCTGGTTTACGGTTTTTACATAGATATGTGCATCAAAACTTCAACTTCTCACTTATCAGAAACTCATATTTATATTTGAAAGTGTTTTTATATGTTCAATCTATGCTCGCTTCTTTGTGTTAAGCATGCATACAACATTCTGAGTGAACATAGCAGGATATACAAAAATCAGAGTTAAAACTATGAGAAAATGATTATAATTTTAACTTATTTCATTTGGGCAGAGAATATGCTTCAATACTCTGAAAGCATTCTGTGCCATTGTTAATGAGCACTGTCTAAAACAGCCACAGTATATAGAAGATCAACAATGAAACTCTCATTCCCTTGGTTAGCAAATGCAACAGCATCCAGCTGTATAGTGAAGATACTACCTGATATAGTAACAAAGTGTTCTACTCATTAGAAGTAGCAGTGCTTGTCAGAATCTTCTTTTTCTTTATTGAATTAAAAAATACTGTGTTTTATAACACAGTAATTCCAATTTAGCACTCACTGCTACTGTTCTGTAACTGAACATAATGGGGAGGTCCTTAGTTCTTTGAACTATAGTTCTGGGTGTAGTTGTGCGAAGATTATTTTATACTTCTATGATGAGCATATTCCAGAACAGATGTTAATGATTGGTTAAAAGTGTCATTTACCTTTTTCTTGTCTACGAGTTTGTGTCGAAATGAAATTTAAGTATTTTGAGCTAGCTGCACTCATATTTATACGTGAAATTACTTGTAGTTTGACCTGAAGCGTTTATATTTAACTTCTGTGTACATCTCGCTCAAAAATGTCTTTCAAGCTGATGCTAGGTAAAGCTTTCTTTTCAATTAATGGCTGCTTATTTTAGGAAATGCACATGTCTTAGAATGCTGAGTTCATTAAACAATCGAATTGCTTACGTAAATTAGGAGACCATTTTGTAAACAGATATTTCTACCTTGAAGATAACACTAGTAAATCCTAATTTAGTAGTAACTTTTATCTCGCATGAACAGCAAGTACATTTTAACTGCACAAGTACAGAAAATGTTCCAAGACCATTATAAGAAAGACTAGTGATGTCAACTTTATCTGTCACTACAGTTCAACTAAAGGAGATTCTGAACTAAGAAATCTATTGTTTTTTCTCACCAAGAACAGAATTTCATGTGCTTTCTACCCTAATTAATCTACATAATTAAATAGAACCACAAATGTTTTTTAAAACTACAGAGAAATCTTTCTCCTCATGGTGCGTGAATTTAGTCTTGCTGAAAACATATAAAACACACTGATTCAGAAGTATTCGAAGTTTAATATCTTTCTCGCTTATTGCCATTTGACAGTGTTGGAATACCTTTCTAGCCAATTGCAAAAGTGTGTTTTCACTCCTTAATAAACAGCACAATTTAACTAAAAGTCTGGCACTCTTACATGAAAATCTTACATTGTACAGAGAACTGCTAAGTGTAACACGTATATACAATAAAGCATTGAAATGCATTGTTTCTATGTTTCAGATTGAAGGATTCTCGTTTTACATATTTACATGAAAAATCAACTGTTTTATCAGAAACTGTTTCATATATCTATTGCAAAGTCATTTTACATGTTCAATTCACACACCATTTTTAGTGTTCATTATGTGTACAACGTTCTGAAGTGAGTTATGCAGGATATACAAAAATCTATGTTAAAATTATAAAAAAATGATTATAATTTTACCTTATTTCATTAGGGCAGAGAACATGCTTCATTACTTTCAAAGCGTTGTGTGCCAGGGTTAGTTAGCACTGTCTAAAACAGCCAGTGTATATAGAATTTGAACAATGAATCTCTCATTCTCTTGGTGAGCAAATGCAACGGCATCAAGATGTATAGTTCCTATACTACCTGATAATGTTACACAGTGTTCTGCTCATTAGAGGTAGCAGTGCTTGTAAGAATCTTCTTTTTCTTAATTGAATTAAAAAATACTGTGTTTTATAACACAGTAATGCCAATTTAGCACTCATTGCTAATGTTCTGTAACTGAACATAATGGGGAGGACCTTAGTTCTTTGAAATATAGTTCTGGGTGATGTTGTGCGAAGACTATATTATACATCTATGATGTGTATATCCTAGAACAGATGTTAATGCTTGGTTAAAAGTGTCATTTGCCTTTTTCTTGTCTATGAGTTTGTGTTGAAATGAAATTTAAGTATTTTGAGCTAGCTGCACTCATATTTACACGTGGAATTACTTGTAATTTGACCTGAAGCATTTATATTTATCTTGTCTGTACATCTCGCTCAAAAATATCTTTCAAGGTGATGTTAGATAAAGCTTTCTTTTTAATTAATCGCTGCTTATTATATGAAATGCACATGTCTTAGAATGCTGAGTCCATTAAACAATCAAATTCCTTACGTAAATTGGAAGACCATTTTGTAAACAGATATTTCCACCTTGAAGATAACACTAGTAAATCCTAATTTAGAAGTAACTTTTATCTCGCATGAACAGCAAGTACATTTTAACTGCACAAGTACAGAAAATGTTCCAGGGCCATTATAAGAAAGACTAGTGATGTAAACTTTATCTATCACTACAGTTAAACTAAAAGAGATTCTGAACTAAGAAATCTATTGTTTTTTCTCATCAAAAACAGAATTTTATATACTTTCTACCCTAATTAATCTATATAATTAAATAGAACCAAAAATGTGCTTTAAAACTTCAGAGAAATATTTCTCCACACTGCCTGAATTTACTCTTACTGCAAACCTATATAACACACTGATTCAGAAGTGTCATATGTTTAATGTGAGCTCATCAGTCTTTCTCGCTTATTTCCATTTGTCCGTGTTGGAATAACTTTCTAGCCAGCTGCAAAAGTGTGTTTTCACTCCTTAAAATACTGCACTAATTTAGCTAAAAGTGTGGCATTCTTGAAAATCTTATCTTGTACAGAGAACTGTTTAAGGTAACGAATACAATAAAGCATTGAAATGCATTGTTTCTATGCATCAGATTGAAGGATTGACGTTTTTTAAATATTTACATGAAAAATCAACTCTTGTTTTCTCAGAAACTGTTTCATATATCTATTGCAAAGTCATTTTACATGTTCAATTCATACACCTTTTTATTGCGTTCATTCTGTGTACAACCTTCTAAAGTGAGCATTGCAGGGCATACAAAAATCATTGTTAAAACTATGAGAAAATGATTATTATTTTAACTTATTTCATTATGGAAGAGAACTTGCTTCCAAACTCTGAATTCAGCTTCTCTGTTATCAGAAACATGTTACTTATATTACACATAGGCAGCAAGTACAATTTAAATGCACATGTAGAAGAAATGTTTCAGGGCCTTTTCACCAAACACAAGTTATATAAACTTTTTAACTCTACAGTAAACCTAAAGGAGATTTTGACTTAGAAACCTTTTTTTCCCTCTCATCATGGACAGAATGTCATGTATTTTCTATACTAATTGATCTACATAATTAAAGATAACCACAAATGTGTTTTAAATCTGCAAAGAAATGTGTCTCTACACTATGTGTTATTTTACTCTTACTGTAAACCTGTATAACAAACTAAGATAGGGAAGATATCCTAAATTTATTGTGAGTTCATCAGTCTTCTAGATTATTGTCATTTGGCAGTGTTAGAATACCTTTATGAACAACTGCCCAAAAATGTGTTTAAACTGGTTAGTTAACAGGATAAATTTTCTATGAGTCTAGCATTCTTACTTGAAAATCTGACATTCTACAAATAACTGCAAAGAGTAACACATACAGTAAAGCATTGAAATGCATTGTTTCTATACATCACATTGAAGGATCCACGTATTTTACATATTAACATGAAAAATCAACTGCTGTTTTAACAGAAACTGTTTCATATATCTATTGCAATGTCATTTTGCATGTTCAATTCATTCACCTTTTTATTGCGTTCATTCTGTGTACAAGCTTCTGAAGTGAGCTTTGTAGGACATACAAAAATCAGTGTTAAAACTATAAGAAAATGATTACTATTTTGACTTATTTCATTAGTGCAGAGAACATGCTTCAATACTGTGAATTCTAATTTTTCTAATGAGAAACAATGAACTTTTATCTCACATAGGAAACAAGTATAATTTAAGTGCACATGTACAGCAAATATTCCATGGCCATTAGAAGAAACACTAGTTATATAAAGTATTTAACACTACACTTAAAATGAAGAAGGTTCTAAACTAAGAAACCTATTGTTTCCTCTCATCATGAACAAAATTTCATGTACTTTTTTTCTAATTTGGCTACATATTTAAGAAAACTACAAATGTATATTAAAACTGCAAAGAAATGTTAATCTTCACTGTGTCATTTTACTCTTACTGTAAACCTTTATAACAAACTAAGATCTAGAATATATGCTATCTTAAATGTGAGCTCATCAGTTTTGTAGCTTATTGCCGTTTGGCAGTGTTAGAAAAACTGTTTGAACAACTGCCAAAGAATGTGTTTAAACTGCGTACCTATAAGCACTAATTTTACTGAGTCTAGCATTCTTACTTGAAAATCTTACAATGTACAGAGAACTGCTAAGAGTAACGTGTATAATAAATTGTTGAAATGCGTTGTTTCTATGCAGCCTTGTGTCTGGTTCACGGTTTTTACATAGATATGTGCATCAAAAATTCAACTTCTCAGTTATCAGAAACTCTATTTCTATAGGAAAGTCTTTTTATATGTTCAACCTATGCACGTTTTTTTGTGTGTTCAGTATGTGTACAACATTCTGAGGAGCATTACATGATATATAAAATTCAGAGTTAAAACTATGAGAAAATGATTATAATTTTAAATTATTTTGTTAGGGCAAAGAACATGCTGCAATACTCTGAAAGCATTCTGTGCCAGTGTTAATTAGCGCTGTCTAAAACAGCCAGAGTATATAGAAGTTCAACAGTGAAAGCTCATTCCCTTGGTTAGCAAATGCAACAGCATCAAGCTGTATAGTGATGATAATACCTGAAAAAGTTACAAAGTGTTCTGCTGATTAGAAGTAGCAGTGCTTGTCAGAATCTTCTTTTTCTCAGTTGAATTAAGAAAATACGGTGTTTAGTAACAAAATAATACCAATTTTGCACTCACTGTTTATGTTCTGTAATGGGACATAATGGAAAGAATCTTAGTTCTTTGAAATATAATTCTGGGAGAAGTTGTGCAAAGATTATTTTATACACCTATGCTGAGTTTATTCCAAAACAGATTTTAATGCTTGGTTACAAGTGTCATTTACCTTTTGGTTGGGTTTGAATTTGTGTAGAAATGAAATTTAAGCATTTTGAGCAAGCTTCACTCATATGTACATGTGGAATTACTTAAAATTTGACCGGAAGGGTTTATATTTTCTTCTCTGCACATCTCGGTCAAAACTGTCTTTCAAGCTGATGTAATATAAGGCTTTCTTTTTAATTAATCACTGCTTTTTTATGAAATGCACATGTCTTAGAATGCTGAGATCATTAAATAATCGCATTTCTTACGTAAATTGGAAGACCATTGTGTAAACAGATATTTCTACCTTGAAGATAACACTAATTAATTTTAATTTAGAAGTAACTTTTATCTAACATAAACAGCAAGTACAAGTTAACTGTGCAAGTACAGAAAAAGTTTCAGGGCCGTTATAAAAAAGACTAGTGATGTAAACTTTATTTAAAACTACGGTTAGCCTGACCTGTAATGGCGCAGTGGATAAAGTGTCGACCTGGGAACACTGAGGTCGCCAGTTCAAAACCCTGCACTGGTCTGGTCAAGGCACATATGGGAGTTGATGCTTTCAGCTCCTCCCCCTTTTCTCTCTTTCTCTATCTCTCACTCTGTGTCTCCTCTCTAAAATGAATAAATAAATTAAAAAAAAAACTACGGTTAAACTAAAGAAGATTCTGAACTAGGAAATCTATTTTTTTTTTAACATCAAGGGCAGAATTTCATGTACTTTTCCTAATTGATCTACATAATTAAATAAAACCACAAATGTGTTTTAAAACTTCAAGAAAAGGTTTCTCTACTCTACGTCTTATTTTAGTCTTACTCTAAACTTGTATTACAAACTAAGATCGAGAATATATCCTAACCTTAATGTGAGTTCATCAGTCTTCTAGATTATTGCCATTTGGCATGGTTAGAATACCTTTTTTACAACTGCAAAAGAATGTGTTTAAACTGGTTAGTTAATAGCACAAATTTTACTATAAGTCTAGCATTCTAATTTCAAAATCTTACATTCTACAAATATCTCCTAGGAGTAACACATAAAATAAAGCATTGAAATGCATTGTTTCTATGGATCAGAATGAATGATCCACGTTTTTTTCATATTTTCATGAAAAATCAACTCCTGTTTTATCAGAAACCGTTTCATATATCTATTGGAAAGTCATTTTACATGTTCAATTCATACACCATTTTTTGTGTTTCTTGTGTACAACGTTCTGAGGTGAGCATTGCAGGATATACAAAAATCGGTGTTAAAACTATAAAAAATAATTATTATTTTAACTTATTTCATTAGGGCAGAGAACATGCTTCATTACTTTAAAAGTGTTGTTTGCCAGTGTTAGTTATCACTGTCTAAAACAGCCACAGTATATAGAATTTGAACAGTAAATCTCTCATTCTCATGGTGAGCAAATGCAACAGCTTCAAGATGTATAGTTCCTATTCTACCTGATTTAGTTACACAGAGTTCTGCTCATTGGAAGTAGCAGTGTTTCTCTGAATCATCTTTTTCTTTATTGAATTAAAAAATACTGTGTTTTATAACACAGTAATGCCAATTTAGCACTCACTGCTAACGTTCTGTAACTGAACATAATGGGAAGCTTCTTAGTTGTTTGAAATATAGTTCTGGGTGAAGTTGTGCGAAGACTATTTTATACTTCTATACTGAGCATATTCCAGAACAGATGTTAATGCTTGGTTACTAGTGTCATTTACCATTTTGTTGGGTTTGAGTTTGGGTAGAAATGAAATTTAAGCATTTTGAGCATGTTTTACTCATATGTACATATGCAATTACTTAAAATTTGATCTGAAGCGGTTATATTTTTCTTGACTGCACATCTCGGGCAAAAATGTCTTTCAAGCTGATGTTACATAAAGCTTTCTTTTTAATTAATCACTGCTTATTATATGAAACGCACATGTCTTAGAATGCTGAGTTCATTAAATAATCATATTTTTTACGTAAACAATATTGAATCCTTATTTAGAAGTAACTTTTATCTAACATAAACAGCAAGTACAAGTTAACTGTGCAAGCACAGAAAATGTTTCTGCGCCATTATAAGAAAGACTAGTGATGTAAAGTTTATTTAAAACTACAGTTAAACTAAAGAAGATTCTGAACTGAGAAATCTAATGTTTTTTTTCATCAAGGACGGAATTTCATGTACTTTTCTTCTAATTGATCTACATAATTAAATAAAACCACAAATGTGTTTTAAAACTGCAAATAAGTGTTTGTGTGAACTTTGTGTCATTTTGCTCTTACTGTAAAACTCTATATCAAATTAAGATCCAGAATATATCCTAAAATTAATGTGAGATCATCACTCTTTCTCGCTTATTGCCATTTGACAGTGTAAGAATACATTTCTGGCCAACTCGAAAAAAGTGTGACTTAAAATCTTACTAAACAGCACAAATTTATCTAAAAGTCTTTCTTTCTTACTTGAAAATCTTATAGTGTACAGAGAACTGCAAAGAGTAACACCTATAACAAAGCATTGAAATGCATTTTTTTGTATGCATCAGAGTGAATAATGGACGTGTTTTACATATTTACATGAAAAGTCAACCTCTGTGTTATCAGAAACAGTTTTATATATCTATTGGAAAGACACTTTTAATACTCAATTCATACACGTTTCTTTGTGTTCTGTATGTGTACCACATTCTGAAGTGAGCATTGCAGGATATACAAAAATCAGTGTTAAAGCTATGATAAAATTAATATTATTTGAACTTATTTCATTAGGGAAGCGAACTTGCTTCCAAACTCTTAATTTAACTTCTCTTTTATCAGAAACAAGTTACTGATATTTAACATAGGCAGCGAGTACAATTTAACTGCTCTTGTATAAGAAATGTTCCAGGACCCTTTGAAGAAACACAAGTTATATAAACTATTTAACTCTACAGTACAAGTAAAGCGAATTTTGAACTAAGAAACCTATTTTTTCCTCTCATCATGAAGAGAATCTCATGTATTTTCTACACTAGTTTATCTACATATATAGAGAAACACAAATGTGTTTTAAATCTGCAAAGAAATGTTTTCCTAAACTTTGTATCATTTTTCTCTTACTGCAAAACTGTATATCAAATTAAGATCCAGAATATATCCTAAAATTAATGTAAGATCATCACCCTTTCTCGCTTATTGACAGTGTTAGAATACCTTTCTGGCCAGCTGGAAAAGAGTGTGTTTTAAAACCTTACCAAAAAGCACAAATTTAACTAAAAATCTGGCTTTCTTACATGAAAATTTTATAGTGCAGACTGAACTGCAAAGAGTATCACCTATAAGAAAGCATTGAAAAGCATTGTTTGTATGCATCTGATAGAATAATGGACTTGTTTTTCATATTTACATGAAAAATCAACCTCTGTCTTATCAGAAACAGTTTTAAATATGTATTGGAAAGTCAGTTTCCATGCTCAATTCCTTCACGTTTCTTTGTATTCAGTTTGTGTACAACATTCTGAAGTGAGCATTGCAGAATATACAAAAATCAGTTTTAAAACTATGAGAAAATGATTATTATTTTAACGTTTTCATTAGAAGAGAGAACTTGCTTCCAAACTCTTAATTCAACTTCTCTATTATCAGAAACAAGTAACTTATATTTCACATAGGATGCAAGTACCATTTGACTCCACAAGTGGAAGAAATGTTCATGGGCTCTTCGAAGAAACACAAGTTATATAAACTATTTAATTCTACAGTACAACTAAAAGAGATTATGAATTAAGAAACCTATTTATTCCTCTCATCATGGACAGAATCTTATGTTTTGTCTACCCTAATTGATCTACATAATTAAGGAGAACCTCAAATGTGTTTTAAAACTGCAAAGAAATGTGTCTCTACACTATGTGTTATTTTACTTTTACTCTAAAACTGTATTACAAACTAAGATCGAAAGATACCCTAACTTTAATGTTCGTTCATCTGTCTTCTAGATTATTGTCATTTGGCAGTGTTAGAATCCCTTTTAAACAACTGCCAAAGAATGTGTTTAAACTGCTTAGTTAACAGCACAAATTTTACCATGAGTATAGCATTCTTACTTGGAAATCTTACATTCTACAAATAATTGCTAAGAGTAACACATACTGTAAAGCATTGAAATGCGTTGTTTCTATGAATCAGATTGAATGATCCACGTTTTTTACATATTCACATGAAAAATCAACTCCTATTTTATCAGAAACGTTTTCATATACCTATTGGAAAGTTATTTTACATGTTCAACCCATGCACGTTATTTTGTGTTCAGTATGTGTAAAATATTCTGCGTGAGCATTGCAGGGTATACAAAATCAGAGTGAAAACTATGAGAAAATGATTGCAATTTTAAATTATTTCATTAGAGCAGAGAACCTGCTTTAATACTCTGAAAGCATTCTGTGCCAGTTTTAATTAACACTGTCTAAAACAACCACAGTATATAAAAGTTGAACAGTGAAACACTCATTCCCTTGGTTAGCAAATGCAACAGCATGAAGCTGTATAGTGATGGTACTACCTGATAAAGTTACAAAGGGTTCTGCTGATTAGAAGTAGCACTGCTTGTCAGAATTTTCTTTTTCTGTCTTGAATTAAAAAATACAGTGTTTAATAACAGAGTAATACCAATTTGCACTCACAGTTTATGTTCTGTAAGTAACATAATGGGGAGGTCTTGAGTTCCTTGAAATATAGTTCTGGGTGAAGTTTTGCAAAGATTATTTTATACTTCTATGCTGAGCATATTCCAGAACAGATGTTAATGACAAGTGCCATTTACCTTTTTTTATGGTTTGAGTTTGTGTAGAAATGAAATTTAAGTATTTTGATCAAGATTCACTCATATGTTCATTTGGAATTACTTAAAATTTGACCTGAAGCGTTTATATTTTTCTCCTCTCCACATCTCGGTCAAAACTGTCTTACAAGCTGATGTTACATAAAGCTTTCTTTTTAGTTAATCACTGCTTATTATATGAAATGCACATGTCATAGAATGCTGAGTTTATTAAACAATCGCATTTCTTATGTATATTGAGAGACCATTGTATAAACAGATATTTCTACCTTGAAGATAACCCTATTGAATCCTAATTTAGAAGGAACTTTTATCTAACATAAACAGCAAGTACAAGTTAACAGCACAAGAACAGAAAATGTTCCAGGGCCATTATAAGAAAGACTAGTGATGTAAATTTTATTTAAAACTACAGTTAAACTAAAGAAGATTCTTAACTGAGAAATCTATTGTTTTTTCTCATCAAAGACAGAATTTCATGTACTTTTCTCCTAATTGATCTACATAATTAAGTAAAACCACAAATGTGTTTTAACACTGCAAATATGTGTTTCTGTAAACTTTGTGTTATTTTGCTCTTACTGTTATACTGTATATAAAATAATGATCCAGAATATTCCTAAAATTAATGTGAGATCATCACTCTTTTTCACTTATTGCCATTTGACAGTGTTAGAATACCTTTCGGGCCAACTGGAAAAGTGTGTGTTTTAAAACCTTACTAAAAAGCACAAATTTTACTAAAATCTGGCTATCTTACTTGAAAATCTTATAGTGTACAGAGAACTGCAAAGAGTAACACCTATAACACAGCATTGAAATGCGTTGTTTGTATGCATCAGAGTGAATAATGGACGTGTTTTATATATTTACATGAAAAATCTACTATTTCTTCAGAAACTGTTTCATATATCTATTGCGAAGTCATTTTACATGTTCAATTCATACACCTTTTTTGCGTTCATTATGTGTACAACCTTCTGAAGTGAGTATTGCAGGACATAAAAAATCAGTGTTCAAACTATGAGAAAATGATTATTAATTTGACTTCTTTAATTAGTGCAGAGAACATGCTTCAATACTGTAAATTCTACTCCTGTGTTACCAGGATCAAGGAGCTGTTACCTTTCGTAGGTCGCAAGTAGAATTTAAGTGCACATGTACAGCAAATGTTCCAGGGCCATTAGAAAAAACACTAGTTATATAACTATTTGATACAGGCAAAATGAAGAGGATTCTAAACTAAGAAACCTATTGTTTCCTCTCATCATGAACAGAATTTCATGTACTTATACCTAATTGGTCTACATAATTAAAGAGAACCACCAATGTGTTTTCAAACTGCAAAGAAATGTTAATCTACACTGTGTTATTTTACTCTTACTGTTAAACTTTATAACAAACTAAGATATAGAAGATATGCTAAATTTAATGTGAACTCATCAGTTTTGTAGCTTATTGCCATTTGGCAGTGTTAGAATAACTGTTTCAACAACTGTCAAAGAATGTGTTTAAACTGCGTACCTATCATCAGAAATTTTACTGAGTCCAGCATTCTTACTTGAAAATCTTACAGTGTACAGGGAACTGAGAAGGGTAAAGTGTATAATGAATTGTTGAAATTCGTTGTTTCTATGTATTCGATTGTCTGGCCCACGGTTTTTACATAGATATGTGCATCAAAACTGCACCTTCTCAGTTATCAGAAACTCATATTTCTATTGAAAAATCTTTTTATATGTTCAACCCATGCTCTTCTTTTTGTGTTTAGTATGCGTACAACATTCGGATTGAACATTGCAGGATATACATAACTCAGAGTTAAAACTATAAGAAAATGATTATAATTTTAAAATATTTCGTTAGAACAGAGAACATGCTTCAATACTCTGAAAGCATTCTGTGCCAGTGTTAATGAGCACTGTCTAAAACAGCCACAGTATATAAAAGATCAACAGTGAAACTCTCATTCCCTTGGTTAGCAAATGCAACAGCATCAAGCTGTATAGTGATGATTCTAACTGATAAAGTTACAAAGTGTTCTCCTGATTAGAAGTAGCAGTGCTTGTCAGAATTTTCTTTTTCTCTGTTGAATTAAAAAATACGCTGTTTAATAACAGAGTAATACCAATTTTGCACTCACTGTTTATGTTCTGTAAATGAACATAATAGAGAGGTCCTTAGTTCTTTGAAATATAGTTCTGGGTGAAGTTGTGCAAAGATTATTTTATACTTCTATGCTGAGCATATTTTAGAACAGATGTTAATGCTTGGTTACAAGCGTCATTTACCTTTTTGTTGTGTTTGAGTTTGTGTAGAAATGAAATTTAAGCATTTTGACCAAGTTTCACTCATATGTACATGCGGAATTACATAAAATTTGACCTGAAGCATTTAAATTTTTTTTGTATGCACATCTCGGGCAAAAATGTCTTTCAAGCTGATGTTACATAAAGCTTTCTTTTTAATTAATCACTGCTTATTATATGAAATGCACATGTCTTAGAAGGCTGAGTTCATTAAACAATCGTATTTTTTACATAAATTGAAAGACCATTGTGTAAACCGGTATTTCTACCTTGAAGATAACACTATTTAATCCTAATATAGAAGTAACTGTTTTCTAAAATAAACAGCAAGTACAACTTAACTGCGCAAGTACAGAAAATGTTCCATGGCCATTATAAGAAAGACTAGTGATGTCAACTTTTTTTAAAACTACAGTTAAACTAAAGAAGATTCTTAACTGAGAAATCTATTGTTTTTTCTCATCAAGGACAGAATTTCATGTACTTTTCCCCTAATTGATCTACATAATTAAAAAAACCCACAAATGTGTTTTAAAACTGCAAATAATTGTTTCTGTAATCTTTGTGTTATTTTACTCTCATTGTAAAATTGTATGTCAAATTAAGTTCCAGAATATATCCTACAATTAATGTGAGATCATCACTCTTTCTCACTTATTGCCTTTTAACAGTGTTAGAATACCTTTCTGGCCAACTGGAAAAGAGTTTGTTTTAAAACCTTACTAAAGAGCACAAATTTAACTCAAAGTCTGGCTTTCTTATTTGAAATCCTTATAGTGTACAGACAACTGCAAAGAGTAACATCTATAACAAAGCATTGAATTGCGTTGTTTGTATGCATCAGAGTGAATAATAGACGTGTTTTACATATTTACATGAAAAATCAATATCTGTGTTATCAAGAACAGTTTTACATATCTATTGGAAAGTCACTTTCCATGCTCAATTCATACACGTTTCTTTGTGTTCAGTATGTGTACAACATTCTGAAATGAGCATTGCAGGATATACAATAGTCAGGGTTTAAACTATGAGAAAATGATTATTATTTTAACTTATTTCATTAGGGGAGAGAACTTGCTTCCAAACTCTGAATTCAACTTCTTTGTTATCACAAACAAGTAACTTATATTTCCCATAGGCAGCAAGTACAATTTAACTGTACATGTAGAAGAAATGGTCCAGGGTTCTTTGAAGAAACAACACAAGTTATATAAACTATTTAACTCTACAGTAAAACTGAAGGCCATTCTGAACTAAGAAACCTATTTTTTCCTCTCATCATGAACAGAATGTCATGTATTTTCTACACTAATTGATATACATAAGTAAAGAGATCCACAAATGTGTTTTAAAACTGCAAAGATATGTGTCTCTACCCTATGAGTTATTTTACTCTTACTCTAAACCTGTGTTACAAACTAAAATCGAGAAGATAACCTAAGTTTAATGTGAGTTCATCAGTCTTCTAGAATATTGCCATTTGGCAGTGTCAGAATACCTTTGAACAACTCTCAGAGAATGTGTTTAAACTGCTTAGTTAACAGCACAAATTTTACTATGAGTCTAGCATTCTTACTTGAAAATCTTACATTCTACAAATAACTGCTAAGAGTAAAACATACAATAAAGCAGTGAAATGTGTTGTTTTTATGAATCAGATTGAATGATCCACTTTTCTTACATATTTACGTGAAAAATCACCTCCTGTTTTATCAGAAACCGTTTCATATATCTATTGGAAAGTCATTTTACATGTTCAATTCATACACCATGTTTTGTGTTCATTATGTGTACAACGTTCTGAAGTGAGCATTGCAGGATATACAAAAATCGGTGTTAAAACTATAAAAATTGATTGTAATTTTGACTTATTTCATTACGGCAGAGAAAATGCTATATTACTTTGAAAGCGTTTTGTGTCAGGGTTAGTTAGAACTCTCTAACACAACCACAGTATATAGAATTTGAACAGTGAATCTCTCATTTTCTTGGTGAGCAAATGCAAAAGCATCAAGATGTATTGTTCCTATACTACCTGATAAAGTTACACAGTGTTCTGCTCATTAGAAGTAGCAGTGCTTCTCAGAATCTTCTTTTTCTTTATTGCATTAAAAATACTGTGTTTTATAACACAGTAATACCAATTTAGCAATCACTGCTAACGTTCTGTGACTGAACCTAATGGGGAGGTCCCCAGTTCTTTGAAAAATAGTTCAGGGTTAAGTTGTGAGAAGATTATTTTATACTTCTATGATGAGCATATTTCAGAACAGATGTTAATGCTTGTTTAAAAGTGTCATTTACCTTTTTCTTCTTTATCAGTTTGTGTTGAAATGAAATTTATGTATTCTGAGCAAGCTGCACTCATATTTACATGTAGAATTACTTGTAATTTGACCTGAATCATTTATATTTATCTTGTTTATACATCTCATTCAAAAATGTCTTTCAAGCTGATGTTAGATAAAGCTTTCTTTATAATTAATAGCTGCATATTATAGGAAATGCACATGTCTTAGAATGCTGAGTTCATTAAACTATCGAATTCCTTACATAAATTTGAAGACGATTGTGTAAAAAGATTTTTTTACCTTGAAAATAACACCAGTAAATCCTAATTTAGAAGTAACTACTATCTCGCATGAACAGCAAGTACATTTTAACTGAATAAGTATAGTAAATGTTCCACGGTCATTAAAGAAAGACTAGTGATGTAAACTTTATCTATCACTACAGTTAAAATAAAGGAGATTCTGAACTAAGAAATCTATTGCTTTTTATCATCAAGGTCAGAATCTCATATACGTTCTACCCTAATTAATCTACATAAATAAATAGAATCACAATTGTGTTTAAAAAGTGCAGAGAAATCTTTCTCCACACTGCGTGAATTTATTCTTACTGAAAACTTATATAACACACCAATTCAGAAGTATCGTAAGTTTAATATCTTTCTTGCTTATTGCCATTTGACAGTGTGGGAATACCTTTCTAGCCAACTGCAAAAGTGTGTTTTCACTTCTTACTAAACAGCACAATGTAACTAAAAGTCTGGCAATCTTACTTAAAAATCTTACATTGTACAGAGAACTGCTAAGAGCATCACATACAATAAAGCAAAAAAAATGCATTGTTTCTATGCTTCATATTGAAGGATCCACGTTTTTCATATTTACATAAAAAATCAACTCTTTTATCAGAAACTGTTTCATATATCTATTGCAAAGTCATTTTTTATGTTCAATTCATACACCTTTTTATTGCGTTCATTATGAGTAGAACCTTCTGAAGTGAGTATTGCAGGACAGAAAAATCAGTGTTAAAACTATGAGAAAATGATTATTAATTTGACTTATTTCATTAGTGCAGAGAACAAGCTTCAATACTGTGAATTCTACTCCTGTATTATCAGAATCAAAGAACTCTTATTCCACGTAGGCAGCAAGTACAATTTAAGTGCACATGTACAGCAAATGTTCCAGGGCCATTAGAAGAAACACTAGAAATATAAACTATTTAACACTACATTTAAACTGAAGAGGATTATAAACTAAGAAACCTATTGTTTCCTCTCATCATTAACAGAATTTCATGTACTTTTTACCCTAATTGGTCTACATAATTAAAGAAAACCACCAATGTGTTTTAAAACTGCAAAGAAATGTTAATCTACACTGTGTTATTTTACTCTTACTATAAACCTTTATAACAAACTAAGATCTATAAGATATGCTAACTTTAATGTGAGCTCATCAGTTTTGTAGCTTATTGCCATTTGGCAGTATTACAATGACTGTTTGAACAACTGCCAAAGAATGTGTTTAAACTGCGTACCTATAAGCACAAATTTTACTGAGTCTAGCATTCTTACTTGAAAATCTTATAGTGTACAGGGAACTGCGAAGAGTAACGTGTACAAAGAATTGTTGAAATGCGTTGTTTCTATAAATCTGATTGTCTGGTCCACGGTTTTTACATAGATATGTGCAGCAAGACTTCAAGTTCTCAGTTACTAGAAACTCATATTTTTATTGGAAAGTCTTTTTATATGTTAAACGCATGCACGTTTTTTTGTGTTCAGTATGTGTACAACATTCTGAGTGAACATGGCAGGATATACAAAAATACAGATATTTCTACCTTGAAGATAACACTATTTAATCCTAATTTATAAGTAACTACTTTCTAACATAAACAGCAAGTACAAGTTAACTGCGCAAGTACAGAAAATGTTCCAGGGCCATTATAAGAAAGACAAAAGATGTCAACATTTTTTAATACTACGTTAAACTAAAGAAGATTCTTAACTGAGAAGTCTATTGTTTTTTCTCATCAAGGACAGAATTTCATGTACTTTTTCCCTAATTGATCTACATAATTAAAGAAAACCACAAATGTGTTTTCAAACTGCAAATAAGTGTTTCTCTAAACTTTGTGTAATTTTGCTCTTACTGTAAAACTGTATATCAAAATAAGATCCAGAACATATCCTAAAATTTATTTGAGAACATCACTCTTTCTCACTTAATGTCATTTGACAATGTTAGAATAACTTTCTGGCCAACTGGAAAAGAGTTTTATTAAAACCTTACTAAACAGCACAAACTTAACTCAAAGTCTGGCTTTCTTACTTAAAAATCTTATAGTGTACAGAGAATAGAAAAGAGTAACACCTATAACAAAGCATTGAAATGCGTTGTTTGTATACATCAGATTGAATAATGGACGTGTTTTACATATTTACATGAAAAATCAACCTCTGTGTTATTTGAAATGGTTTTATATATCTATTGCAAAGTCACTTTCCATGCTCAATTCATACATGTTTCTTTGTGTTCAGTATGTGTACAACATTCTGAAGTAAGCATTGCAGGATATACAAAAATCAGTGTTAAAAGTATGAGGAAATGATTATTATTCTACCTTATTTCATTAGAAGGAAGAACTTGCTTCCAAACTCTGAATTCAACTTCTCTGTTATCAGAAACATGTAACTTACATTTCACATAGGCAGGAAGTACAATTTAACTGCACATGTAGAATAAATGTTCCAGGGCTCTTCCAAGAAACACAAGTTATATAAACTATTTAACTCTACAGTAAAACTAAAGGGGATTCTGAACTAAGAAACCTATTTTTTCATCTTATCATGAACAGAACGTCATGTATTTTCTACACTAATTGACCTACATAATTAAAGAGAACCACAAATGTGTTTTAAAACTGTAAAGAAATGATTCTCTACATTATGTGTTATTTTACTCTTACACTAAACCTGTATAACAAACTAAGATTGAGAAGATATCCTATCTTTAATGTGAGTTCATCAGTCTTCTAGATTATTTCCATTTGGCAGTGTTAGAATACCTTTTTGAACATCTGCCAAAGACTTTTTTTAAACTGGTTAGTTAACAGCACAAATTTTACTATGAGTTTAGCATTCTTACTTGAAAATCTTACATTCTACAAATAACAGCTAAGAGTAACACATACAATAAAGCATTGAAATGCGTTGTTTCTATGAATCAGATAGAATCATCCACGTTTTTTACTTATTTACATGAAAAATCAAATCTGGTTTTTACAGAAACCGTTTCATATATCTATTGGAAAGTCATTTTACATGTTCAAATCATACACCGATTTTTGTGTTCATTATTTGTACAACGTTCTAAAGTGAGCATTGCAGGAAAAAAAATCGGTGTTATAACTTTAAAAAAATGATTATAATTTTAACTTATTTCATTAGGGCAAAAAACATGCTTCATTACTTTGAATGCATTTTGTGCCAAGGTTAGTTAGCACTGTCTAAAACAGCCACAGTATATAGAAGTTGAACAGTGAATCTCTCATTCTCTTGGTGAGCAAATGCAACAGCATCACGATGTATACTTCCTATACTGCTTGATAAATTTACACACAGTTCCACTCATTAGAAGTAGCAGTGCTTTTCTGAATCGTCTTTTTCTTTTTTGAGTTAAAAATACTTTGTTTGATAACACAGTAATGCCAATTTAGCAACCCCTTCTAACGTTCGGTAACTGAACATAATGGGGAGGTCCTTAGGTCTTTGAAATATAGTTCTGGGTGAAGATGTGCAAATATTATTTTATACTTCTATGATGAGCATATTCCAGAACAGATGTTAATGCTTGGTTAAAAGTGTCATTTACCTTTTTTTGTATAGGAGTTTGTGTAGAAATAAAACTTAAGTATTTTGAGCTAGCTGCACTCATATTTACACGTGGAATTACTTGTAATTGGACCTGAAGCATTTATATTTATCTTGTCTGTATATCTCGCTCAAAAATGTCTTTCAAGCTGATGGCATTAATTATTCACTGCTTATTATATGAAACGTACATGTCTTAGAATGCTGAGTTCATTAAACAATCGAATTCCTTACGTTAATAGGAAGACCATTGTGTAAACAGATATTTCTCCCTTGAAGATAACACTATTAAATCCTAATGTAGAAGTAACTTTTATCTCACATAAACAGGAAGTACATTTTAACTGAATAAGTACATGAAATGTTCCATGGCCGTTAAAGAAAGACTAGTGATGTAAACTTTATTTATCACTACAGTTAAACTAAAGGAGATTCTGAACTAAGAAAACTATTGTTTCCTCTCATCATGGGCAGAATTTCATGTAATTACTGCCTAAATTGATCTACATAATTAAAGAGAACCCCAAGTGTGTTTTCAAACTGCAGAGAAATGTTTTTCTACATTGTGTTATTTTACTCTAACTGTAAAACTGTATTTCAAACTATGATCCAGAAGATATCCTAAAATTAATGTGAGCTCATCACTATTTCTCTCTTATTGCCATTTGACAGTGTTAGAATACCTTTTTGTCAACTGCAAAATATTGTCTTTTAACTCCTTCTTAAACAGCACAAATTTAAATGTCTGGCATTCTTTCTTAAAAATCTTACATTGTACATAGAAATGCTAAGAGTGACATGTATAATAAAGCATACAAATACGTTGTTTCTATGCATCAGATTGAATGATCTACGTATTTTACATATTTACATGAAAAATCAACTCCTGTTTTATCAGAAACAATCTCATATATATATATTGGTAAGTTATTTTACATGTTTAATTCATACACGTGTTTTGTGTTCAGTACTTATTCATTCTGATGTGAGCATTGCACGATATTCAAAAATCAGTGTTAAAACTATGAGAAAATCATTATTATTATAACAAATTTCATTAGGGCAAAGAACATGCTTCCATACTCTGAATTCAAATCCTGTGTTATCAGAAACAAGTAAGTTTTATCGCACATAAGCAGTAAGTATAATTTAACTGCACAAGTACTGGAAATGTTTCAGGGCATTTAGAAGAAACACTAGTTATTTAAACTATTTAACACTACAGTTAAACTAAAGGAAATTTTGAACTAGAAATCTATTGTTTTCTCTCATCATGACCAGAATTTCCTGTAATTTCTACCCTAATTGAACTACATAATTAAAGAGAACCACAAATGTATTTTAAAACTGCAAAGAAATGTTTCCATACACTGTGATATTTTACTCTTACTATAAATCTGTATAACAAATTAAGATCCAGAAGTCATTTTAAATTTAATATGAGTTCATCAGTATTTCTAGCTTAGGTAAAAGTTACATGTAAATGCAAATTACTAGTGTTATCTTCATGATAGGAAAGTCTGTTTATACAATGGTGTCCAATTTCCGTAAAAATGAAATTGTTTAATGAATTCAGCCTTATAAGACATGTGCATTTCATATAATAAGCAGTGATTATTTAAAAAGAAATCTTTATGTAACATCAGCTTGAAAGACATTTTGGAGCAAGATATACAGACAAGATAAATATAAACTCTTCAGGTAAAATTTCAATTACTTCCACGTGTTCATATGAGTGCAGGTAGCTCAAAATACACGAATTACATTGCAAAAAAACCACAAATACAACAGAACGGTAAATGACACTTGCAACCAAGCATTAACATCTGTACTGGATTATGCTCACCATAAAAATATAAAATAATTTTTGCACAACTTCACCCAGAACGATATTGCAAAGAACTAGGGACCTCCCCATTATGTTTAGTTACAGAACGTGAGCAGTGAATGCTAAATTGGCATTACTCTGTTATATATCTCAGTATTGAAATCAACAAAGAAATATTCTGAAGAGCACTGCTTCTTCTCATGAGCAGAATACTGTGTATCCTTATCACGTAATTTTGTAACTATACACCTTGATGCTGTTGCATTTGCTAACCAAAAGAATGAGACTTTCACTGTTGAACTTCTATATACTGTGGGTGTTCTAGACAGTGCTAACACTGGCACACAATGCTTTCAGAGTACTAAAGCATGTTCTCTTCCCTAATGAAATAAGTTAAAATTACAGTCATTTTATCATAATTTTAACACTGTTTTTGGATATTCTGCGATGCTCACTTCAGAATGTTGTAAAAACACTGAACACAGAAAGCATGTATGGGTTGAATTTGTAAAAAGTCTTTCCAAAGAAATATGAAAGACTTTCTGATGACAGAGGAGTGGAATTTCTGATGTACATAGGTAAAATCTGTGGACCAAAACAATCTGATGCACAGAAGAAATGCATTTCAATGCTTTATTATACATGTTACACTTAGCAGTTCTCTGTACTCTGTTAGATTTTCAAGTAAGAATGCTAGACTCATAGTAAAATTTGTGCTGTTTACTACGCTGTTCAAACACATTCTTTGGCAGTTGTCCAAATAGGTATTCTAACACTGCCAAATAGCCAGGAAGACTGATGAGCTCACATTAAAGTTAGGATATCTTCTGGATCTCAGTTTGTTATACAGGTTTACAGTAAGAGTAAAACAACACAGTGTAGACAAACATTTCTTTGCAGTTTTAAAACACACTCGAGGTTCTCTTTAATTATGTAGGTCAAGTTATGCAGAAAGTCCATGAAATTCTGTCCATGATGAGAGGAAACAATGGGTTTCTTAGTTCAGAATCTCCTTTAGTTTAACTGTAGTGTTCAAAACAGTTTACATCACTAGGCTTTTTTTTATAATGACCCTGGGACATTTCCTGTTCCTGTGCAGTTAAACTATACTTGCTACTAATGTAAGGAAACAGTTAACTGTAAATGAGAATTACTAGTGTTATCTTCGTGGTAGGAAAATCTGTTTACACAATGGTGTCCAATTTCTGTAAAAATGGGATTGTTTAATGAATTCAGCATTCTAAGAAATGCGCATTTCATATAAAAAGCAGTGATTATTTAAAAAGAAAACTTTATGTAACATCAGCTTGAAAGACATTTTGGAGCGAGATGTACAGAAAAGATAAATATAAACGCTTCAGGTCAAATTTCAATCACTTCCACGTGTACATATGAGTGCAGTTAGCTCAAAATACATGAATTACATTGCAACACAAACTCAAATACAACAGAAAGGTAAATGACACTTGGATCCAAGCATTTACATCTGATCTGGAATATTCTCAGCATAGAAATATAAAATAATCTTTGCACAACTTCACCCAGAACTATATTTCAAAGAACTAGGGACCTCCCCATTATGTTCAGTTATAGAACGTAGGCAATGTGCACTCACTTGGCATGCCCTGTTATAAAACTCAGTATTTAATTCAACAAAGAAAGATTCTGACGAGCACTGCTCCTTCTCATGAGCATAACACTGTGTATCATTATCAGGTTGTTTTGTAACTATACATCTTGATGCTGTTGCATTTGCTAACCAAAAGAATGAGAGTTTCACTGTTCAACTTCTATATACTGTGGCTGTTCTAGACAGTGCTAACACTGGCACAGAATGCTTTCAGAGTACTAAAGCATGTTCTCTTCCCTAATGAAATAAGTTAAAATTACAGTCATTTCATCATAATTTTAACAATGTTTCTGTATATTCTGCAATGCTCACTTCAGAATGTTGTTAAAACACTGAACACAGAAAGCATATATGGGTTGAACCTGTAAAAAGACTTTCCAAGAGAAATAAGAAAGCCTTTCTGATGACAGAGGAGTGGAATTTCTGATGTACATAGGTGTAAACTGTGGACCAAAACAATCTGATGCACAGAAGCAATGCATTTCAATGCTTTATTATACACGTTACACTTAGCAGTTCTCTTTACTCTGTTAGATTTTCAAGAAAGAATGCTGGACTCATAGTAAAATTTGTGCTGTTAACTACGCTGTTCAAACACATTCTTTGGCAGTTGTCCAAATAGGTATTCTAACACTGCCAAATAGCCAGGAAGACTGATGAGCTCACATTAAAGTTAGGATAATTTCTGGATCTCAGATTGTTAAACAGGTTTACAGTAAGAATAAAACAACACAGTGTAGACAAACATTTATTTGCAGTTTTAAAACACACTTGCAGTTCTCTTTAATTATGTAAATCAAGTTAGGCAGAAAGTCCATGAAATTCTGTTCATGATGAGAGGAAACAATGGGTTTCTTAGTTCAGAATCTTCTTTAGTTTAACTGCAGTGTTCAAAACAGTTTACATCACTATTCTTTTTTTATATTGATCCTGGAACATTTTCTGTACCTGTGCAGTTAAATTATACTTGGTACTAATGTAAGGTAAATGTTACTTGTAAATTGGAATTACTGGTGTTATCTTCATGGTAGAAAAATCTGTTTACACAATGGTGTCCTATTTCTGTAAAAATGGAATTGTTTAATGAAATCAGCATTCTAAGGAATGCTCATTTCATATAATAAGCAGTGATTTTTTTTTAAATAAAGCATTATGTAACATCATCTTGAAAGACATTTAGGAGCGAGATGTACAGGCAAGATAAATATAAATGCTTCAGGGAAAATTTCAATAACTTCCACGTGTACATATGAGTGCAGCTAGCTCAAAATACTTAAATTTCATTTCAACACAAACTCAAATACAACAGAAAGGTAAATGACCCTTGGAACCAAGCATTAACATCTGTTCTGGAATATGCTCAGCATAAATCTATAAAATAATCTTTGCACAACTTCACCCAGAACGATATTTCAAAGAACTAGGGACCTCCCCATTATGTTCAGATACAGAACATAAGCAATGAGTGCTAAATTGGTATTACTCTGTTTTAAATCTCAGTATTTAACTCAACAAAGAAAGATTCTGATGAGCACTGCTACTTCTAATGAACAGAACACTGTATAACTTTACCATGTAGTATAGGAACTATACATCTTGATACTGTTGCATTTGCTAACCAAGAGAATGAGACTTTTTGTGTTGAAATTCTATACACTGTGGCTGTTTTAGACAATGCTAACTAACACTGGCACAGCATGCTTTCAGAGTATTGAAGCATGTTCTCTGCACTAGTGAAATAAGTTAAAATTATAATCATTTTCTCATAGTTTCAACACTGGTACTTGTATATCCTGCAATACTCATTTAGAATGTTGTACACATTCTGTAAAAAAAGAAAAGTGTATGGGTTGAGCATGTAGAAAGACTTTCCAAGAGAAATATGAGTTTCTGATAACAGAGGAGTTGAATTTTTGATGAACATATATATGTAAAAACTGTGGACCAAACAATCTGATACATAGAAACAACGCATTTCAACAATTCATTATATACTCATTACTCTTAGCAGTTCTCTGTACACTGTAAAATTTTCAAGTAAGAACGCTCGACTCATAGTACAATACGTGCTGTTAACTACGCAGTTTAAACACATTCTTTGGCAGATGTTCAAAAAGGTATTCTAAAACTGCCAAATGGCAATAAGCTAGAAAGACTTTTGAGCTCACAATAAATTTAGGATATGCTCTGGATCTTAGTTTGTTATACAGGTTTACAGTAAGAGTAAAATAACACAAAGTTTAGTGAAACCTTTATTTGCAATGTTAAAACACCCCTTGGGTTCTCTTCAATCATGTAGATCCAGTTAGGCAGAAAGTCCATGGAATTCTGTTCATGATGGGAGGAAACAGTAGTTTTCTTAGTTCAGAATCTTCTTTAGTTTAAGTGTAGTTTTAAATACCGTTTTCATCACAAGTCTTTCTTATAATTTACCTGGAACATTTCCTGTACCTGTGCAGTTAAGCTGTGCTTTCTGCTAATGTAAGACAAAAGTGACTTTTAAATGGAAATTACTAGTGTTATCTTCACGGTACAAAATGTGTTTACACAATGGTCTTCCAATTTTCATAAAGACTGTGATTGTTTAATGCACCCAGCATTCTAAGAAATGTGCATTTCATATAATAAGCAGTGACTAATTAAAAAGAAAGCTTTATGTAACATCAGCTTGAAAGACATTATGGAGCAAGATGTATAGGCAAGGTAAATATAAACACATTGAGGAGGTGTATCTCATCACCCATGTTCTCAGCAGACAGCAAAGGATCAGCAGCGTCCAGAGTCCGGCCGGAAGAGGAGGAGCAGGTGAAGGAAGAGAATAAGGAGGAGGAGAAAACAACAAGGTTTTGGAAGTACATTGAACAAGTGTATCTCATCACCTATGTTACTCAGCAGACAGCACAGGAAAAGCAGTGGACAGACACCGGCCGGAGGAGCATGAGGAAAATAAGGAGAAGAAGGAGGAGTAGGAGACGACAACATGGTGTCGGAAAAACACTGAGTAGATGTATCTCATCACCCATGTTACTCAGCTGACAGGCAGAAACAGCAGAGGCCAGAGACCAGCAAGAGGAGAATGAGAAAACGAGGAGGAGGAGGAGGAGGAGGTGGTGGTGGAGGAGACGACAGGATGTTGGAAGTACATTGAGCGGTGAATTTTTTCACTCATATTGTGCAGCAGACAGCGCAGGAACAGCAGCAGCCAAAAACATAAGGAGGAGAAGGAGGAGGAGGAGGAGAAGAAGAAGGAGGAGGAGACGACAGGTTGACGGAAATATATTCAGCAGCTGTATCTCATCACACGTGTTGCTCCAAAAACAGCGCAGGAACAGCAGCAGCCATAGATTCTTCGGGCTAATAGAAAGAGGCAGAGAAGGAGGAGGAAAAAAGGAGAAAATGACTAGGACAGGGTTAGGAAGTACATTGAGCAGGTGTGTCTCATCACACATGTGTCTCAGAAGACAGCGCAGGAATTACAGGGAAAGTAGACTGGTCTGAGAAAAATAAGGAGGAGGAGGAGGAGGTGGCGGAAGAGGGGGAAGAGAAGAAAATGACGACAGGGTGGTGAAAGTACATTGAGCAGGTTTATCTCACCAACCATGTTGCTCAGAAGACAGCGCAGAAACAGCAGCGGACAGAGACAGGCCAGAGAAAAAAATAAAAATGGGTGAGGAGGAGAAGAAGTAAAAGGAGAAGACAACATGGTGTCAGAAGTACATTGAGCAGGTGTATCTCATCACCCATGTTGCTCAGCAGACAGCGCATGAACAGCAGCGGCTACAGACAGGCGGGAGAAGGAGATGGAGAAGGAGGAGGAAGAGGAGACAACGACACGGTGTCAGAAATAAATTGAGCAGGTGTATCTCATCACCCATGTTGCTCAGCAGACAGCGCAGAAAAAGCAGCGGCCAAAAACTGGCAAGAGGAGGAGGAGGAGAAGGATAAAAGAAGTTGACAGGGTGTCGAAAGTACAATGAGCAGGTGTAACTCATCACACATGTTTCTCAGCAGACAGTGGAGAAACAGCTGCGGCCTGCGACCGGCCAAAGTAGGAAAAGGAGAAGGAGAAAAAGAAGGAGAAAAAAATTAGAAAAAGGAGGAGAAAAAGACGATGACAGTGTGTCGGAAGTACTCTGAGCCGGTGTATCTCATCACCCATGTTTCTCAGCAGACAGAGCAGAAACAGCAGCTGCCAAAGAATGGCCAAAAAAGGAGGAGGAGGAGGAGAAGAATGAAGAAAAGGACGAGGATGAGGAGACGACGGGGTGTTGGAAGCACATTGAGCTGGGGTATCATCACCCATGTAACTCAGCAGACCGCGAAAGAAAAGCAGTGGCCAGAAACCGGTAGGAAGAGGAGGAGAAGGAGGAGGAAGAGGAGAAGGAGGAGGAGAAGGAAAAGGAGGAGACAAAAGGGTGTCGAAAGTACATTGAGCAAGTGTATATCATCACCCATGTTGCTCAGCAGACAGGGAAGAAACAGAGGAGGCCGGAGACCAGCCAAAGGAGAAAAAGGAGGAGGATAAAAAGAGGAGACAATGACAGGGTGTCGAAAGTACATTGAGCAGTTGTATCTCATCACCCATATTGGTCAGTTGACAGCACAGGATCAGCAGCGGCCAGAGAACGAAAGGAGAAGGACTAAGAGGAGGAGGAGAAGAAGGAGATGACTACAGGGTGGCGAAAGTACATTGAGCAGGTGTATTTCATCTCCCATTTTGCTCAGCAGACAGCGCAGGAACAGCAGCGATCAGAGATTGGCAGAAGGAAGAGTAGGAGGAGGAATAGGAGGAAGAAGAGGAGGAGGAGGAGGAGGAAGAGAAGAAGAAGACAGGGTGCTGAAAATACATAGAGCAGGTGTATTTCATCACTCATGTTGCTCAGCAGACAGCGCAGGAACAGCAGCTGTCAGAAACCGGCCAAAGGAAGAGGAGGAGGAGAAAGAGGAGGAGGAGGAGGAGGAGAAAATGATGATGACAGAATGTCGGAAGTACATTGAGCCTGTGTTTTTCATCACACATTTTTCTCAGAAGACAGAGCAGGAACAGCAGCGGCAAGAGACCGGCAGAAGGATGAGGAGGAGGAGGAGGAGGAGGAAGAGGAAGAGAAGGAGGAGGAGGAAGAAGAGAAAAAAGAGGATATGACAAAGTGTCAGAAGTACATTGAGCTGGTATATCTCATCACACATGTTACTCAGCAGACAGCGCAGGAACAGCAGCAGCCAGAGACCAGCCGGAGAAGGAGCTGGAGGAGGAGAAGGAGGAGGAGATGAAGAAAGAGGAGGAGAAGGAGGAAAAGGAGAAAAAGACAACAGGTTGTCGGAAGTATATTCAGAATGTGTATCTAATCACCCATGTTTCTCAGCAGACAGCGCAGGAACAGCAGGATCCAGAGACCCGCAGGAGGAGTAGGAGGAGGAGTAGAAGAAGGAGGAAGAAAAGCAAGAAAAGGAGGAGGAGGAGAAGGAGGAAGGAGAAAAGCAAGAAAAGGAGGAGGAGGAGAAGGAGGAGGAAGAAAAGCAAGAAAAGGAGGCGGAGGTCGAGGAGACGACAGGGTGTCGAAAGTACATTTAGCCAGTGTATCTTATCACCCATGTTGCTCAGCAGACAGCGCAGGAACAGCAGCAGCAAGAGACCATCTGGAGAATGAGAAGGAGAAGAAGGAGGAAAAAAAGAAGTAGGAGGAGACAACAAAGTGTCGGAAGTATATTAAGCAGGTGAATCTCATCACCCATGTTGCTCAGGAGACAGCACAGGAAAAGTAGTGGCCAGAGACTGGCCAGAGAAGGAGGAGGAAAAGGAGTAATAGGAGAAAAAGGAGAAAATGACAGGGTATCAGAAGTACATTGAGCTGGTGTATCTCATCACTCATGTAGCACAGCAGACAGCGCAGAAACAGCAGCGGCCAGAGATTGCCCAGAGGAGGAGCTGGAGGAGGAGGACGAGGAGGAGGAGAAGAAGGGAAAAACGACAGGTTGTCAGAAGTATATTGAGCAGGTAAATCTAATCACCCATGTTGCTCTGCAGACAGCGCAGGAAAAGCAGCGACCAATGAAAGGCAGGAGGAGGAGGAGGAGGAGGGGGGAAAGGAGGAAGAAGAGAAAAAGAAGGAGACGACAGTTATTCGGAAGTATATTGAGCAGGTGTATCTCATCATAAATGTTTCTCAGCAGACAGCACAGGAACAGCATGAACCAGAGACCGGCAGGAGGAGGAGTAAGAGGAGGAGGACCAAGAAAATAGGAGGAGGCAACATGATGTCGGAAGTACATTGAGCAGGTATGTCTCATCACGCATGTGTCTCAGCAGACAGCGCAGGAACAACAGGGGAATGAGACTGGTCTGAGGAAGAGGAGGAGAAGGAGAAGAAGGAGGAGGAGGAGAAGGAGGAGGACACAATGACGACGAGTTTCGGAAGTACATTGAGCAGGTTTAACTCATCACCCATGTTGCTCAACAGACAGCGCAGGAACAGCAGCGACCAGAGGTCTGCTGCAGGAGAAGAAAGAGGAGGAGAAGGAGTAGGAGAAGGAAAAAGAGGAGGAGGAGGAGGAGAAGACGATGACGACAGGGTGGTGAAAATACATTGTATTGATCAGGTGTATCTCACCACCCATGTTGCTCAGCAGACAGCGCAGGAACAACAGAGGCCAGAGACCAGCAGGAGGAAGAGGAGGAAAAAAAGGAAGAAGAGGAGACGACGACAAAGTGTCGAAAGTACATTGAGCAGGTGTATTACATCACTCATATTGCTCAGCAGACAGTGCAGAAACAGCAGCGGTCAGAAACCGGCAGGAGGAGGAGGAGGAGGAAGAGGAAAAAAAAAAAGATGACAGGGTTTCAGAAGTACATTGAGCAATTGTATCTCATCACATATGTTCCTCAGCAAACAGGGAAGGAACAGAAGCGGCATGAGACTCGACGGAGAATAAGGAGGAGAAGAAGGAGGAGGATGAAGAAAAGGATTAGGAGAAGGAGGAGAAGGAGGAGACGACAGGGTGTCAGAAATATATTGAGCAGGTGTATCTCATCACCCATGTCGCTCAGCAGACAGCGCAAGGACAGCAGCGGCCAGAGACCAGCCAGAGGAGAAGGATGAGGAGGAGGAAAATGAGAAGGAGGAAAAGACGGCGACGACAGGGTGTTGAAAGTACATTGAGCAGGTGTATCTCATCATTCATGTTGCTCAGCAGACAGCTCAGAAACAGCAGCAGCCTGGGACCGACCAGAGGAGGAGTAGGAGAAGTAGGAGGAGGAGGAAGAGGATGAGACGGCGACGATAGGGTGTCGGAAGTACATTGAGCAGGTTTATCTCATCACCAATGTTGCTCAGCAGACAGCGCAGGAAGAGCAGCTGCCAGAGACCGTCCGTGGAGTAGGAGGAGAAGTAGGAGAAAGAGGAGAAGGAGACGATGACGAATGGGTATCAGAAGTATATTGAGCAGTTGTATCTCAACACTAATGTACTCAGCAGACAGTGCAGGAACAACAGTGGCCAGAGACAGGCCGAAGGAGTAGGAAGAGGAGGAGGAGAAGGAGGGGGAGGAAAAGGAGGAGGAGAAGGAGGAGATGACAGGGTGTTGAAAGTACATTGAGCAGTTGTATCTCATCACCCATGATGCTCAAAAGACAGCACAGAAACAGCATTGGCCAGAGACTGGCCGGAGAAGAAGGAGAATAAGAAAAAGAAGGAGAAGTAGGAGGAAAACGAGGAGAAGGAGGAGAGGAGGAGGAGAACCAGGAGACGGCAGGGTGTCGGAAGTACATTGATCAAGTGTATCTCATCAACCATAGTGCCCAGCAAAAAGAGCAGCAATAGCAGCAGCTTGAGATGGGCAAGAGAATGAGGAGAAGGAAGTGGCGAAGAAGGAGGAGGAGGAGGAAATGGAGGAGGAGACGATGACGACAGAGTGTCCAAAGAACATTGAGCAGGTGTATCTTATCACCCATGTTCTCAGCAGACAGGAAAGGATCAGCAGTGTCCATAGTGCAGCTGGAAGAGGAGGAGCAGGTGAAGGAAGAGAATGAGGAGGAGGAGAAAACGACATGGTTTCGGAAGTACATTGAGCAGGTGTACCTCATCACCCATATTACTCAGCAGACAAAACAGGAACAACAGCGGACAGACACTGGCTGGAAGAGCACGAGAAAAATAAGGAAAAGGAGGAGGAGAAGGAGACGACAACAGGGTGTTGAAAGTACATTGAGCAGGTGTATCTCCTCACCCATGTTGTTTAGCAGACAGCGCAGGAACAGAAGCGGCCAGAAACCTGTAGAAGGAGGAGGAGGAGGAAAAGGAGAAGGATAAGGAGGAGTAGGAGGAGGAAAAGGAGAAGGAGAAGGAGGAGGAGGAGGAGGAGAAAACGACAGGGTGTCAGAAGTACATTGATAAGACGTATCTCATAACCCATGTTGCTCAGCAGACAGCGCAGGAACATCTGCGGTCAGAGACCATAAGAAGGAGGAGTAAAAAAAAGAGGAGGAGGAGGTAGGAAAAGGAGGAGAAGGAGGAGGAGGAGGAAGAGGAGGTGGAGGAGGAGGAGGAGGAGGAGGAAACGACAGGATGTCGAAAGTAAATTGAGCAGGTGTATCTCATCACTAATGTTGCACAGCAGACAGCGCAGGAACAGAAGTGGACAGGGACTGACCGGAGAAGGAGGAGAAGAAGTAGGAGAAGAAAGAAGAGAAGGAGACAACGACGACTGGGTGTCAAAGGTACATTGAGAAGTTGTATCTCATCACCCATGTTGCTCAGCAAAAAGCGCAGGAACAGCAGCGGCCAGAGACTGGCCAGAGAAGCAGGAAAAAAAGGAGATGGAGGAGGAGGAGGAGGAGGAGGAGGAGGAAGAGGAGGAGGAAAAGAAGTACGTGGAGGAGGAGAAAAAATAGATGACAGGGTGTCGGAAGTACATTGAGCAAGTGTATCTCATCACCCATGTTGCTCAGCAAATAGCGCAGGTACAGCAGGAGCCCGGGTTGACCAAAGAAAAAGGAGGAGAAGAGAGAAGAGGAGGAGGAGGAGGAGGAGGAGGAGGAGCGATGACGACAGGAGGTCAAAAGTACATTGAGCAGTTGTATCTCATTACCCATGTTGCTCAGCAGACAGCCAGAAACAGCATCGGCCAAAGACCGACTTGAGGAGAAGAAGGAGAAGGACGAGGAGGAGAAGGAGAAGCAGGAGATGACAGGTTTTCCGAAGTACATTTAGCAGGTGTATCTCATCAACCATGTTGCACTGCAAACAGAGCATAAATACCAGCAGCCAGAGACCGGCCGGAGAAGGAGGAGGAGGAGAAAGAGCAGTAGGAGAAGATGATGATGACAGAGTGTCAGAAGTGCATTGAGCAGGTGTATCTCATCACCCATGTTCTCATCAAACAGCGCAGGATCAGCAGCAGGCAGAGTCTGGCCGGAAGTGGAAGAGGAGGTGGAGGAAGAGAATGAGAGGGAGAGAAGACGACAGTGTGTCGGAATTACATTGAGCGGTGTATCTCTTCACCCATGTTGCTCAGCAGACAGCGCAGGAACAGCAGCAGCCAGAAACCGACAAAAGGAGACAACAAAATGTCGGAAGTACATTGAGCAATTGTACCTCATTACCCATGTTGCTCAACAGACAGTGCAGGAACAGCAGCAGCCAAAAACCAAAAGAAGGAAAAGGAGGATGAGGAGGAGAAGGAGAAGGAGGAGGAGACAACAGGTTGACGGAAGTACATTGAGCAGGTGTACCTCATCACACCTGTAGCTCAAAAAACAGCGAAGGAACAGCAGCGGCCATAGATCCTTTGGACTAACAGGAAGAAAAAGAGGAGGAGGAGGAGGAAAAGGAGAAGATGACGAGGACAGGGTTTCGGAAGTACATTGAGAAGGTGTGTCTCATCACACAAGTGTCTCAGTAGACAGTGCAGGAATAACATGGAAAGAAGACTGGTCTGAGGAGAATAAGGAGGAGGAGGAGAAGAAGGAGGAATAGGAGGAGGAAAAGAAAACGACGACAGGGTGGTGAAAGTACAGTGAGCAGGTTTATCTCACTAAACATGTTGCTCAGAAGACAGTGCAGAAAGAGCAGCGGACAGAAACTGCCGGAGAAAAAAATGAAAAAGAGAGAGGAGGAGAAGGAAAAGGAGAAGACGACAGGGTGTCAGAAGTAAATTGAGCAGGTGTATCTCATCACCCATGTTGCTCAGCAGACAGCGCATGAACAGCAGCGGCTACAGACTGGCCAGAAAAGGAGGAGGAGAAGGAGGGGGAGGATTAGACGATGACATGGTGTCGGAAGTATATTGAGCAGGTGTTTCTCATCACCCATGTTGCTCAGCAGACAGCGCAGAAACAGCAGCAGCCAAAAACCGGCAAGAGAAGGAGAAGGAGGAGGAGGAGGAGAAGGAAAAAAGAAGTTGACAGGGTGTCGAAAGTACAATGAGCAGGTGTATCTCATCACACATGTTTCTCAGCAGACAGTGGAGAAACAGCAGCAGCCAGAGACCAGCCTGAGAAGGAGCTGGAGGAGGAGGAGGAGAAGGAGGAGAAGAAAAAGGGGGAAAAGGAGAAAAAGACAACAAGTTGTTGGAAGTATATTCAGAATGTGTATCTAATCATCCATGTTGCTCAGCAGACAGCGCAGGAACAGCAGGATCCAGAGACCGGCAGGAGGAGGAGGAGGAGGAGGAGAAGAAGGAGGAAGAAAAGCAGGAAAAGGAGGAGGAGGAGAAGGTGACGACAGGGTCTCTCATGTACCTTGAGCAGGTGTACATAATCAGGCATGTTGCTCAGCAGACAAAGCAAGAACAGCAGCAGCCAGAGACCAGCCTGAGAAGAACGAGAAGGAGAAGGAGGAAAAAAAGAAGGAGAGGAGGAGGAGGAGGCAGAGGTTGAGGAGAAGACAGGGTGTCGAAAGCACATTTAGCCGGTGTATCTCATCACCCATGTTGCTCAGCAGACAGCGCAGGAACAGCAGTGGCCAGAGACCATCTGGAGAATGAGAAGGAGAAGAAGGAGGAAAAAAAGAAGTAGGAGGAGACAACAAAGTGTCGGAAGTATATTGAGCAGGTTTATCTCATCACCCATGTTGCTCAGGAGACAGCGCAGGAAAAGTAGTGGCCAGAGACTGGCCAGAGAAGGAGGAGGAAGAGGAGAAATAGGAGAAAAAGGAGGAGATGACAGGGTGTCAGCAGTACATTGTGCTGGTGTATCTCATCATTCATGTAGCACAGAAGACAGCACAGAAACAGCAGTGGCCAGAGATTGCCCAGAGGAGGAGCTGGAGGAGGAGGAGTAGGAGGAGGAAGAGGAGGAGAAGAAGGGAAAAACTACAGGTTGTCGGAAGTATATTGAGCAGGTATATCTAATCACCCACATTGCTCTGCAGACAGCGAGGGAAAAGCAGCGGCCAGTGAAAGGCAAAAGGAGGAGGAGGAGGTGGGAAAGGAGGAAGAAGAGAAAAAGAAGGAGACGACAGACGACAGTTTTTCGGAAGTATATTGAGCAGGTGTATCTCATCATAAATGTTTCTCAGCAGACAGCGCAGGAACAGCATGAACCAGAGACCGGCAGGAGGAGAAGTAAGAGGAGGAGGAGGAGGAAAATAGGAGGAGGCAACAGGATGTCAGAAGTACATTGAGAAGGTGTGTCTCATCACTCATGTGTCTCAGCAGACAGCGCAGGAAGAACAGGGGAATGAGACTGGTCTGAGGAAGAGGAGGAGAAGAAGAAGGAGGAGGAGGAGGAGAAGGAGGAGGACACAACGACGACAGGGTTTCAGAAGTACATTGAGCTGGTTTATCTCATCACCCATGTTGCTAAACAGACAGTGCAGGAACATCAGTGACCAGAGATCTGCTGCAGGAGAAGAAAGAGGAAGAGAAGGAGGAGGAGAAAAAGAAGGAGGAGGAGGAGGAGGAGAAGACGATGACGACAGGGTGGTGAAAGTACATTGCATTGATCAGGTGTATCTCAGCACCCATGTTGCTCATCAGACAGCGTAGGAACAGCAGAGGCAAGAGACCGGCAGGAGGAAAAGGAGGAAAACAAGGAAGAAGAGAGGACGACAAATTGTGTAAAGTACATTTAGCAGGTGTATTACATCACGCATGTTGCTCAGCAGACAGCGCAGAAACAGCAGCGGCCAGAAACCGGCAGGAGGAGGAGGAGGAGGAAGAGAAAAAAAAGATGACAGGGTTTCGGAAGTACATTAAGCAATTGTATGTCATCACACATGTTCCTCAGCAAACAGTGAAGGAACAGAAGCGGTCTGAGACCGGACGGAGAATAAGGAGGAGAAGAACGAGGAGCAGGAGGAAGGAGGAGGAGGAGAAAAAGGAGGAAGAGGAGAAGGTAACGACAGGATGTCGGAAGTACATTGAGCAGGTGTATCTCATCACCAATGTTGCTCAGCAGACAGTGTAGGAACAAACGCGGCCAGAGAAAGGCCAAAGGAGTAGGAAGAGGAGGAGGAGGAGGAGGAGGAGGAGGAGGAGGAGGAGAAGGAGGAGATGACAGGGTGTCGAAAGTATATTGAGCAGGTGTATCTCATCACCCATGATGCTCAGCAGACACTGCAGAACCAGCATCGGGCAGAGACTGGCTGGAGAAAAAGAAGAATAAGAAAAAGGAGAAGTAGGAGAGGAGGAGGAGAAGCAGGAGACGACAGGGTGGCAGAAGTACATTGAGCAGGTGTATCTCATCACTAATGTTGCACAGCAGACAGCGCAGGAACAGAAGCGGACAGGGACCGACTGGAGAAGGAGGAGAAGAAGTAGGAGAAGAAGGAAGAGAAGGAGACAACGACGACTGGGTGTCAAAGGTACATTGAGAAGTTGTATCTCATCACCCATGTTGCTCAGCAAAAAGCGCAGGAACAGCAGCGGCCAGAGACTGGCCAGAGAAGCAGGAAAAAAAGGAGATGGAGGAGGAGGAGGAGGAGAAGGAGGAAGAGGAGGAGGAAAAGAAGTACGTGGAGGAGGAGAAAAAATAGATGACAGGGTGTCGGAAGTACATTGAGCAAGTGTATCTCATCACCCATGTTGCTCAGCAAATAGCGCAGGTACAGCAGGGGCCCGGGTTGACCAAAGAAAAAGGAGGAGAAGAGGGAGGAGGAGGAGGAGGAGGAGGAGGAGGAGGAGCAATGACGACAGGAGGTCAAAAGTACATTGAGCAGTTGTATCTCATTACCCATGTTGCTCAGCAGACAGCCAGAAACAGCATCGGCCAAAGACCGGCTTGAGGAGAAGAAGGAGAAGGACGAGGAGCAGAAGGAGAAGCAGGAGATGACAGGTTTTCCGAAGTACATTTAGCAGGTGTATCTCATCAACCATGTTGCACAGCAAACAGAGCATAAATACCAGCAGCCAGAGACCGGCCGGAGAAGGAGGAGGAGAAGGAGCAGTAGGAGAAGATGATGATGACAGAGTGTCAGAAGTGCATTGAGCAGGTGTATCTCATCACCCATGTTCTCATCAAACAGCGCAGGATCAGCAGCAGGCAGAGTCTGGCCAGAAGTGGAAGAGGAGGTGGAGGAAGAGAATGAGAGGGAGAGAAGACGACAGCATTTCAGAAGTACATTGAGCAGGTGTATCTTGTCACCCATGTTACTCAGCAGACAGCCAGAAACAGCAGCGGCCAGAGACCAGCAAGAGGAGGATGAGAAAACAAGGAGGAGGAGGAGGAGGTGGAGGAGACGACAGTGTGTCGGAATTACATTGAGCGGTGTATCTCTTCACCCATGTTGCTCAGCAGACAGCGCAGGAACAGCAGCAGCCAGAAACCGACAAAAGGAGACAACAGAATGTCGGAAGGACATTGAGCAATTGTACCTCATTACCCATGTTGCTCAACAGACAGTGCAGGAACAGCAGCGGCCAAAAACCAAAAGAAGGAGAAGGAGGATGAGGAGGAGAAGGAGAAGGAGGAGGAGACAACAGGTTGACGGAAGTACATTGAGCAGGTGTACCTCATCACACATGTAGCTCAAAAAACAGTGCAGGAACAGCAGCGGCCATAGATCCTTTGGACTAACAGGAAGAAAAAGAGGAGGAGGAGGAGGAAAAGGAGAAGATGATGAGGACAGCGTTTCGGAAGTACATTGAGCAGGTGTGTCTCATCCCACAAGTGTCTCAGCAGACAGCGCTGGAACAGCAGTGGCCAGAGACCATCCGGAGAATGAGAAGGAGGAGAAGGAAATAAAAAGGAGGGGAAAACAAAGTGTCGGAAGTACATTGAGCATGTGTATCTCATCACTCATTTTGCTCAGGAGACAGCGCAGGAAAAGTAGCGACCAGAGACTGGCTGGAGGAGGAGGAAGAGGAGGAGGAGGAGGAGGAGGAGGAGGAGAAGGAGGAGGAGGAGGAGAAATAGGAGAAAGAGGAGATGACAGCGTTTCAGAGATACATTGAGCAGGTATATCTCATCACTCATGTTGCACAACAGACAGCACAGGAACAGCAGCGGCCATCGATTGGCCAGAGAAGTAGCTGGAGGAGGAGGAGAAGGAGGATGAGGAGAAAAAAAAAAACAAAAGGTTGTCAAAAGTACATTGAGCAGGTGTATCTCATCACCCATGTTGCTCAGCAGACAGCGCAGTAACAGCAGCGGTCAAAGATTGGCTGGAGAAGGAGGAGAAGGAGGAAAGACAAAAGAAGAAGACAGGGTGCCGGAAGTACATAAAGCAGGTGTATCTCATCACCCATGTTGCTCAACAGCCAGCTCATGAAGAGCAGCAGCCAGATACTGGCCGGGGAAGAAGAAGAATGAGGTGGAGGAGAAAAAGAAAAAAAAGGAGGAGAAGGTAGGATAAGGAAGAGGAGGAGGAGGTGAAAGGAGAAAAGATGGAAACAACAGGGTGTCAGAAGTACATTGAGCTGGTGTATTTCATCACCCATGTTGCTCAGCATACAGCGCAGAAAGAGCAGCGGCCAGAGACCAACTGGAGAAAAAGGAGGAGGAGAAGGAGGAGAAAGAGGAGAAGGAGAAGAAGACTACAAGGTGTCGGAAGTACATTGAGCAGGTGTATCACATCACCCATGAACTCAGCAGACAGCCCAAAAACAGCAGAGGCCAGAGACCGGCCGGTGGAGGAGGAGGAGGAGGAAGAGGAGGAGGAGGAGGAGGAGAGGAGGAAAAGAAGACAGTGTGTCGGAAGTACATTGAGTAAGTGTATCTAATCTCCTATGTTGCTAAGCAGACAGCTCAGGTACGGTAGTGGAAAGAGTCCTTCCGGAGGAGGAGGATCATGAGGAGAAAAAGGAGGAGAAGGGGGAAAAGAAGACGACAATGATGACATGTTGTCAGAAGTACATTAAGCCAGTGTATCTAATCACCCATGATGCTTGGCACACAGAGAAGAAACATCAGCGGCCAGAGACAGGCCAGAGAAGTAGGAGGACGTGGAGTAGGAGGAGGAAATAAAAAAGGAGAAGGAGGACGAGAAGGAAGACAGAAGAGGAAGAGGAGGAGGTGGAGGAGGAGGATGTGGAGATGACAGGGTGTCGCTAGTACATTGAGCAGGTGTATCTCATCAACCATGTAGCTCAGCAGACAGCAAAAAAAAAAAGCAGAGGCCAGAAACCGGCTGAAGCAGGAGAAAGAGGAGGTAGAGAAGGAGGAGACAAGGACAGTATGTCAGAAGTACATTGAGCCGGTGTATCTAATCACACATGTTGCTCAGCAAGCAGCGCAGGAACAGCTGTGGCCAGAGAATGGAAGGAGGCAGAGGAGAAGGAGGAAGAGAAGGAGGAGAAGAAGGAGGAGATTACAGGGTGTTGGAAGTACATTGAGCAGGTGTATCTCATCACCCTTAAACTCAGCAGACATCCCCAAAACAGCAGCGACCAGAGACCGGTCGAAGAAGGCCAAGGAGGAGGAGGAGGAGGAGGAGGAGGAGGAGGAGGAGGAGGAGGAGGAGGAGGAGGAGACGACAGAGTGTCAAACGTACATTGAGCAACTGTATCTCATCAACCATGTTGCTAAGCAAACGGCTCAGAAACAGCAGTGGCAAGAGACCGGCCAGAGGAGGAGAAGGAGTAGGACGAAAAAAAGAAAAAGGAGGAGGAGGAGGAGACGACGATGACTGGTTGTGAGAAGTACATTGAGCCGGTGTATCTCATCACCCATGATGCTCGGCAGACAGTGCAGGAACAGCAGCGGCCAGAGTTTGGCTGGAGAAGAAGGAGGATGAGGAGAAGGAGAAGAAAAATAAGGAGGAGAAAGAGGAGGAGGAGGAGGGAAGAGGAAGAGGAGGAGAAAATAGAGAAGAAGGATGTTTAGAGGACAGGGTGTCTGAGGTAAATTTAGCACGTGTATCTCATCACACATGTTGCTCAGCAAACAGCGCAGGATCAGCTTCCGCCAGAGACCAGCAGAAGGTGGAGAAAAAATAAAAGCAGAAGAAAAAATAAAGGAGGAGGAGACAACAGGGTGTCGAAAGTACATTGAGCAGGTGTATTTCATCACCCATTTGCTCAGCAGACTACGAAGAAACAGTAGCGACCAGAGACTGGCTGGAGTAGGAGGAGGAGGAGGAGGAGGAGGAGGAGGAGGAGGAGGAGGAGGAGGAGGAGGAGACGACGACAGGGTGCAGGAAGTACATTGAGCAGTTATATCTTATCACCCATGTTGCTAAGGAAACAGCGCAAGAACAGTAGCGGCCAGAGACTGGCAGGAGGAGGAGGAGGAGGAGGAGGAAGAGGAGGAGGAGGAGGATACGACAAAGTGTCAGAAGTACTTTAAGAAGATGTATTTCATGACCCATATTCTCAGCAGACAGGGCAGGAACAGCAGCGGCCAGAGACGGGCCAGAGATGGAGAAGGAAGAGGAGAAGGAGGAAGAAAAAGAGAAGAAGGAGGAGGAGGAGGCAGGAAAAAGAGAAATAGGAGGAGGTGCAGAAGGAGGAGGAGAAGACGACAGGATGTCTGAAGTACATTGAGCAGAAGTATCTAATAACTTATGTATCTCATAAGTTATTACAGACAGGGCAAAAACAGCAGAGGCCAGACCGGCCGAAGAAAAAGGAGGAAGAGGAGGAGGAAGAGGAGGAGGAGAAGGAAAAATAGTCGACGACGACAGAGTTTTGGAAGTACATTAAGAAAATGTATCTCATCAGTCATGTTGCTCAACAGACAGCACAGGAACATCAGCGGCCAGAGACCGGCCGGAGAAGGAGGAGGAGGAAGAGGAGGAGGAGACGACAACGACAGGGTGTCGGAAGTACATTTAGCCGGTGTACTTCATCACCCATGTTGCTCAGCAGACATCGCAGAAACAGCAGCAACCAGAGTACAGCCGGAAAAAAGGAGAAGGAGGAGGAGGAAGAGGAGACGACAGGGTGCCGGATGTACATTGAGCAGGTGTATCTCATCACCCATGTAGCTAAGCAGCAAGCGTAGGTAAAGCAGCGGCCAGATACCGGCTGGAGAAGGAAGAGAACGAGAAGGAGAAGAAAAATAAAGGAAAAGGAGGAGGAGAAGGTAGGAGGAGGAGGAAAAGGAGGAGGCGGAAGGGGAGGAGCTGGAAACGACATGGTTTCGGAAGTACATTGAGCAGGTGTATCTCATCACCCACGTTGCTCAGCAGACAGCGCTGGAACAGAAGCGGCCAGAAACCAACCAGAGAAGGAAGAGGAGAAGAAGCAGGAGTAAGAGGAGGAGTATGAGAAGACGACTAGTTTTCGGAAGTACATTGAGCATGTGTATCACATAACCCATGTTGCTGAGCAGACAGTGCAGGAACAACAGCAGCCAAAGAACGGATGATGGAGGAGAACAGGAAGGACGAGAAGGAGAAGGAGGAGGAGGAGGAGGAAAAGACGACAGGGTGTCAAAAGTACATTGAGCAACTGTATCTCACCACCCATGTTGCTAAGAGACAGCTCAGGAACAGCAGTGGCAAGAGACCGGCCGGAAAGGAGGAGGAGAAGGAGTGTGAGGAGGAGGAACAGGAGGAGGAAACGACGACAAAAGGGTGTCAGCAGTACATTGAGCCAGTGTATATCATCACCCACAATGCTCAGCAAACAGCACAGGAACAGCAGAGGTCAGAGACCGGCCGGAGAAGTAGGAGGACGAGGAGGAAGAGAAAGAAAAAAGGAGGAGGAGGAGAAGGAAGGAATAAGAGGAGGAGGAAAAAATAAAGGAGGAGGAGACAACAGGGTGTCTGAAGTCATTGAGCAGGTGTATCTCATCACCCATGTTGCTCAGCAAACAGCAAAAGAACAGCAGAGGCCAGTGACTGACCGGAGGCGGAGGAGAAGTAGAGGGAGGAGGAAGAGGATGAGGAGAAAATGACGATGACAGGGTGTCAGAAGTACATTGAGCCAGTGTATTTCATCACCCATGATGCTTGGCAGACAGCGCAGGAACATTAGAGACCAAAGACCGGACGGAGAAGTAGGGGGACAAGGAGAAGGAGGAGAAAAAAAAGGAGGAGGAGGAGCAGGAGTATGTGGAGATGACAGGGTGTCGCAAGTACATTGAGCAGGTGTATCTCATCATCCATGTTGCTCAGCCGACAGCGCAGAAACAGCAGCGGCCAGAGACCGACTGGAGAAGGAGGTGGCGGAGGAAGAGGAGGAGAAGACGACAACGACAGGGTGTAGAAAGTACATTGGGCAGGTGTATCTTATCACACATGTTGCTCAGTATACAGCGCAGAAACAGTAGCCGCCAGAAACCGGCCAAAGGAGAAGGAGCAGGAGGAGGAGGAGAAAAAGAAGGAGACGACAGGGTGTCAGAAGTTTATTTAGCAGGTGTATCTCATCACAAATCTTGCTCAGCAGACAACGAAAAAACAGCAGAGGCCAGAGACCTGCCAAAGGAGGAGGAAGAGGAGGAGGAGTAGGAGGAGACGAAGACAGGTTGTCGCAAGTACATTGAGCCGGTGTATCTAATCACACATGGTGCTCAGCAATCAGCGCAGGTACATTAGAGGCTATAGACAAAAATGAGGAGGAGGAGGAGGAGACGACAGGGTGTCAAAAGTACTTTGAGCAGGTGTGTCTCATCACCCATGTTGCTCAGCATACAGCGCAGGAACAGCAGCCGACATAGACCGGATGTAGGAGGAGGAGGAGGAGGTGGAAGAGCAGGAGGAGGAGGAGGAGGAGGAGGAGGAGGAGAAGGAAGAGGAAGAGACGATGACTACAGGTTTTCAGAAGTACATTGAACAGGTGTATCTCATCACCCATGTTGCTCAGCAGACAGCGCAGGAATAGCAGCAGCCAAAACCCGGCCAAAGAAGGAGGAAGAGGAGAAGGAGGAGGAGAAAATGGAGGAGAGAAGACGACGTCAGGGTGTCGAAATTATATTGAGCAGGTGTATCCCATCACACATGTTGCTCTGCAGACAGCGCAGGAACATTAGCGTCCAGATACCGCCCAGAGAAAGAGGCGGAGTATGAGGAGGAGGAGGAGGAGGAGACGACAGGATGTCGGAAGTACATTAAGCAGGTATATCTCATCACACATGTTGCTTAGCAGTCAGCGCATGTAAAGAAGTGGCTAGAGACCGTCCGTAAGAGGAGGCAAATGAACTGGAGAAGAAAAAAAAAAGGAGGAGGAGGAGGATAAAAAGGTAGAAAAAAGAGGAGGAGAAGGTGGTGAAAGAAAAGCAGGTTGAAATGAAAAGGTGTCGAAATTACATTAAGCAGGAGTATCTCATCACTCATGTTGCTCAGCAGACATCACAGGAACAGCAGCGGCCAGAGACCGACCGAAGAAAAAGAAGGAGGAGGAGAAGGAGGAGGAGGAGGAGGATGAAATGACGACATGGTGTCAGAAGTACATTGAACAGGTGTATCTCATCACCCATGTTGCTCAGCAGACTGCGAAGGAACAGCAGTGGCCAAAGACTGGCCAGAGAAGGAGGAGGAGTAGGAGGAGATGAAGGAGGAGAAGAAGGAGAAGACGACAGAGTGTTGGAAGTACATTGAGCAGGTGTATCTCATTACCCTGTACTCAGCAGACAGAACAGGAACAGCGGCGACCAGAGACCGGCCAAAGGAGGACAAGGGAGAGGATGATGAGGAGGAGGAAACGACGATGAAAGGGTGTCGTAAGTACATTGAGCAGGGGTAACTCATCACCCATGTTGCTCAGCAGACAGCAAAACAAAATCAGTGGCCAAAGCCCGGCTGGAAAAGGAGGAGGAAGAGGAGGAGGAGGAGGAGGAGACGACAGGGTTTCAGAAGTACATTGAGCAGGTGTATGTCATCACCTATGTTGCTCAGCAGACAGCGCAGGAACAGCAGAGGCCAGAGACCGGCTGAAGGAGAAGGAGGAGGAGGAGAGTAGGAGGAGTAAGAAGAGAAGGAAAAGGAAGAGACGACGACGAGAGGTTTTCGGAAGTACATAGTGCAGGTGTATCTCATCACCCATGTTGCTCAACAGACAGCGCAGGTACAGCAGTGGCCAGTGAGTGGCTGAAAGAGGAGGTGGAGAAGAGGAAGAAGAGAAGAAGAAGGTAGAAAAAGGAGGAAAGGGAGGTGGTGGAAGAAGAGGAGTTGGAAATGACAAGGTGTCGAAATTACATTGAGCAGGTGTTTCTCACAACTCATGTTGCTCAGCAGACTGCACAGGAACAGCAGCGGCCAGAGACCGACCAGAGAAAGAGAAGGATGAGGAAGAGGAGAAGGAGGAGGAGGAGGAAACGACGACATGGTGTTGGAAGTACATTGAGCAGGTGTATCTCATCACCCATGTTGTTACGCAGACAGCGCAGAAAATACAGCGGTGAAAGACTGGCTGAAGGAGGAGGAGAAGGAGGAGAAGAAAAAGAAGGAGAAGACGAGAGGGTGTCAGAAGTACTATGAGCAGGTGTATCTCATCACCCGTGTTGCTCAGCAGACAGTGCAGAAACAGCAGCGTCCAGAGACCAAGCAAAAAAGGTGGAGAAAGAGGAGAAGGAGGAGGAGGAGGAGAAGGAGAAGGAGAACGACAGGGGTCGGAAGTATATTGAGGATGTGTATCTAATCACCCATGTTGGTAACGAGACAGAGCAGAAAAAGCAGCACCCAGAAAACGGCAGGAGGAGAAGGAGGAGGTGGAGGAGGAGAAGGAGGAGAAGGAGACGACAGGGTGTCGGAAGTACATTGAGCTGGTGTGTCTCATCACCCATGTTGCTCAGCAGCCAGCTCAGGTACAGCTGTGGCCAGAGACCGGCCAGAGAAGAAGAAAGATGAGGAGGAGGAGGAGAAGAAATAAAAAGAGGAGAAGGAGGAGGAGGAGTTAGGAGGTTGAGGAGGAGGAGGAGGAGGCGGTGGAAGAGAAGAAGATGGAAACGACACATTTTCAGAAGTACATTGAGCAGGTGTATCTCATCTCCCATGCTGCTCAGCAGAGAATGCAGGAACAGCAGCGGCCAAAGATCGGATGAAGGAGGAGGAGAAGGAGGCCGTGAAGAAGGAGAAGGTGGAGATGACCGGGTGTCGGAAGTACATTGACCAGGTGTATCTCATCACCCATATACTCAGCAGACAGCACAAAAAAGACAGCGGCTAGAGAACGGACTGAGGAGAAGAAGGAGAAGGAGAAAAAGGAGAAGAAAAAGAAGGAGGAGGAGACGATGACGACAGGGTGTCAGAAGTACATTGAGCAGGTGTATCTAATCACTTATGTATTTCAGCAGACAGCACAGAAACAGCAGTGGCTAGAGACCGGCCAAAGGAGGAGGAGAAAATGGAGGAGAAGGAAAGAAAGATAGAGGAGGAGGAGACGACGACGAGAGGGGCTCAGAAGAGCATTGAGCAGGTGTATCTCATCACCCATTTTGCTCACCAGACAGCGAAAGAATAGCAGCGGCCAGAGACGGGTCGAAGGATGAGGAGGAGAAGAGAGAGAAGGAAAACAAAAGAGAATGAGGAGAAGGTAGGAGAAGGAAAAGGAGGAGAAGGTGGAATAGAAGGTGTTGGAGATGCCAGGGTTTCGGAAGTACATTGAGCAGGTGTATTTCATCACCCATGTTGCTCAGCAGACAGCGCAAAGAGAGCAGCGGCCAGAGACCAACCAAAGAAGAAGGAGGAGAAGGAAGAGGAGAAGGAGGAGGAGAAAGAAACGGCGAAAGGGTGTCAAAAGTACATTGAGCAGGTGTATCTCATCACCCAAGTTTCTCAGCAGACAGTGCAGGAACAGCAGCTGCCAGAACCGCCAGGAAAAGAAAGAGGAGGAGGAGAAAGTGAAGGAGGAGGAGGAGGAAAAGGAGGAGAGGAGGTAAAGAAGTCAATTAAGACAGGGTGACAAAAGTACATTGAGCAGGTGTATCTCATCACCCATGTTGCTCAGCAGACAGCACAGGAACAGCAGCGGCCAGGGATCGGCCAGAGGAGGAAGAGGAGAAGGAAGAGGAGAAGGAGATGGAGACGACGACCAGATTTAAAAAGTACATTGAGCAGGTGGTTCTCATCTTTCATGTTTTTCAGCAGATAGCGCAGAATCAGCAGCGGCCAGAGACCAGCCGGAGTAGGAGGAGGAAGAGGAGAAAAGAGTGGTGGAGTAGGAGAGGGAGGAGGAGGAGGAGGAAGAGAAGGAAATGACAGGGTGTCAAAAGTACATTGAGTAGGTGTATCTCATCACGCATGTCTCAGCAGACAACGCAGAAACAGCAGTGGCCAGTGACTGGCCGGAGGATGAAAAGAAGAAAAAGGAGGAGGAGAAAAAGGAGAAAGAGGAGGAGACGATGATGACAGGGTGTGAAAAAAACATTAAGCAGGTGTATCTCATCACCCATGTTGCTCAGCCAACAGCATAAGAACAGCAGCGGCCGGAGAGTGGCTGGAGAAGGAGGAGGAGAGGGAAAAGGAGGAGGAGGAGGAGGAGGAAGAGAAGACAAGGTTTCGGAAGTACGTTGAGCAGGTGTATCTCATCATCCATGTTGCTCATCAGACAGTGCAGAAACAGCAGCGGCCAGAAGCTGGCAGGAGGAGAGAAAGGAAGAGAAGGAAAAGGTGGAGGAGGAGGAGACAACGTCAAGGTGTCAGAAGTACATTGAGCAGGTGTATCTCATCACCCATGATGCTCAGCAAACAGTGCAGGAACAGGAGTGGCCAGAGACCAGCAGGAGGAGGAGAAAGAAAAGGAGAAGGAGGAGGAGAAGGAGGAAGAAGAGATGACAGGGTGTCGAAAGTACATTGAGCAGGTGTATCTCACCACCCATGTTGCTCAGCAGTCAGCACAAAAAAAGCAGAAAACAAAGTCCGGCCGTAGGAGAAACAGGAGAAGGAGGAGAGGAGGAAGAGGAGGAGACAACGACAGGGTGTCGAAAGTACATTGAGTAGGTGTATCTCACCACCCATGTTGCTCAGCAGACATCGCAGGAACAGCAGTGGCTAGAGACCAGCTGGAAATAAAGGAGGAGGAGGAGGAAGAATTAAAGTGGAGGAGAGGACAACAGAGTGTCGAAAGTACATTCAGCAGGTATATCTCACAACCCATGTTTCTCAGCAGACAGTGCAGGTACAGCACCGGCCAGAGACCGGCAGAAAGAAGAGGAGAAAGAGGAGAAGGAGGAGGAGACGACAGGGTTTCGGAAGTACATTTAGCAGGTATATCTCATCATCCATGTTGCTCAGCAGACAGCGCAAAAACAGTAGCGGCCAGAGACTTGCAGGAGGAGAAAGAGGAGGAGGAGGAGGAGGAGGAAAAGAAAGAGGACGACGACCACAGGGTGTCGGAAGTACATTGAGAAGGTGTATCACATCACCCATGTTGCTCTGCAGACAGTACAGGAACAGCAGCGGCCAGAAATTGGCAGGAGGAGAAGAAGAAGGAGGAGGAAAAGGAGGAGGAGGAGGAGGAGCAAGAAAAGGAGACGACGACAGGGTGTCGGAAGTACATTAAGCAGGTGTATCTCATCACACATGATGCTCAGCAGACAGCGCAGGAACAAAAGTGGCCAGAGACTGGCAGAAGGAGAAGGAGTAGAAGGAGGAAAAAAAGGAAGAAGAAGAGAAGACAAAATGGTGTCAGAACTACAATTAGCAGGTGTATCTCATGACCCATGTTGCTCAGGAGACAAAGAAGAAAAGCTGCGGCCAGAGACCGGACTGAAAAAGAGGAGGAGAAGGAGGAGGAGGAGGAAACGACAGGGTGTCGGAAGTACATTGAGCAGGTGTACCTCATCACCAATGTTTCACAGCAAACAGCGCAGCAACAGCAGTAGCCAGAAACCAGCCGAAAAAGGGGTACAAGAATGACGAGGAAAACGAGGAGAAGAAGGAGACGACGACAGGGTGTCGGAAGTACGTTGAGCAGGAGTATCTCATCACCCATGTTGCTCAGCAGACAGCGCAGGAACAGCAGCGGCCAGAGAACGGCCAAAAAAGGAGAAAAAGGATAACAAAGAGAAGGAGTAGGAGGAAAAGGAGGAGGAGACGAGATTGACAGAGTTTCCGAAGTACATTAAGCAGGTGTAACTCATCACCCATGTTGCTCAGCAGACAGTGCAGAAACAGCAGCAGCCAGAAACCGGCAGGAGGAGGGGGAGAAGGGGGAGGAAAAGTAGGAGGAGGAGGAGAAGAAGGAGACAACGTCAAGGTGTTGGAAGTACATTGAGCAGGTGTATGCCATCACCCATGATGCTCAGCAAACAGGTCAGGAACAGCAGTGGCCAGAGACCAGCAGGAGGAGGAGGAAGAAAAGGAGAAGGAGGAGGAGGAGTGGAAAGGACGACAGAGTGTCGAAAGTACATTGAGCAGGTGTATCTCATCACCCATGTTGCTCAGCAGACATCGCAGGAACAGAAGTGGCTAGAGACCGGCAAGAAGAGACGGAGAAGGAAGAGGAGGAGATGACAGGGTGTCGAAAGTACATTGAGCAGGTGTATCTCATCACCCATGTTGCTCAGGACACAGCGCAGGAACACCAGCGACCAGAGACTGGACGGAGGAGGAAGTGGAGTAGGAGCAGAAGGAAGAGGAGGAGAAGGCAACAGGGTGTTTAAAGAACATTACGCAGGTGTATCTCATCACCCATGTGGCTCTGCAAAGAGCGCAGAAACAGCAGCGGCCAGAGATTGGCCAAAAGAGGAGAAGAAGCAGGAACAGCAGGAGGAAAACGAGAAGGAAAAAAGAGAAAGTGGAGAATTAGGAGGTTGAAGGAGGACGTGGAGGAGGAGGAGGAGGAGGAGACGACAATGTGTCGGAAGTACATTGAGCAGGTGTATCTCCTCACCCATGTTGCTCAGAAGACAGCTCAGGACCAGCAGCGGCCAGAGACCGGCCAGAGGAGGAGGAGGAGGTAAAAGAGGAGGAGAAGACAAAAGGAGGAGTAGACAAAGACTACAATCATTCAGAAGTACATTGAGCAGGTGTATCTTTCCACCCATGTTGCTCAGAAGACAGCGCAGGACCAGTAGCGGCCAGAGACTGGCCAGAGGAGGAGGAGGAGGAAAAAGAGGAGGAGGAGACAAAAGGAGGAGTAGACAAAGACTACAATCATTCAGAATTACATTGAGCAGGTGTATCTCATCACGCATGTTACTCAGCAGGCAGCGCAGGAACAGCAGCGACCAGAGGTTGGCTGAAAAATATGAAAAAGGAGGAGGAAAAGGAAGAGGAGGAGGAGACAACAGGGTGTCGGTAGTATTTGAGCAATGTATGTCATCACCCATGTTGCTCAGCAGAGAGCGCAGAAACAGCAGGGGCCAGATACGGGCCAGAAGGAAAGAAGGAGGAGGAGGAGAAGGAGGGGGCGGAGGACGAGAGACGACAGGATGTTGGAAGTACACTGAGCAGGTGTATCTCATCACCCATGTTGCTCAGCAGATGGCGCAGGAACAGCAGCGGCGAGAGACTGGCACGAATAAAAGGAGGAGAAGGAAGAGGAGGATAAGGAGGAGGAGGAGGAGGAGGAGGAGGAGGAGGAGGAGGTGGTGGTGGAGGAGACGACAAAGTGTCGGAAGTACATTGAGCAAATATATCTCATCACCCATGTTGCTCAGTAGACAGCGCAGGAACAGCAGCGACAAGAGACCAGCCAGAAAAGGAGGAGAAGGAAGAGGAGAAGACAACAGGGTGTCAGAAGTACATTGAGCAAATGTATCTCATCACCAATGTTTCTCAGGAGACAACGCAGGAAGAGCAGCGACCATAGACTGGCTGGAGCAGGAGGAGGAGGAGGAGGAGGAGAAAAAGGAGGAGAAGACAACAGGGTGTTGGAAGTACATTAAGCAAGTGTATGTCATCAACCTTGTTGTTCAGCAGACAGAGCAGGAACAGCAGCGGCCAGAGACGGGCCGAAGAAAAAGAAGAGGAGTAGTAGGAGGAGAAGGAATAGAAAGAAGAGGAGGATAAAGAGACGACGACAGGGGTTCGGAAGTATATTCAGCAGGTGTATCTCATCACCCACCATGCTCTGCAGACAGTGAAGGAACAGCAGCGGTCAGAGACAGGCCAGAAGGGAAAGAGGAGAAGCAGAATGATGATGAAGAGGAGGAGGTGATGACGACAGGGGGTCTGAGGTACATTGAGCAGGTGTATCTCATCACGCAGGTTGCTCAGCAGAGAGCGCAGGAACAGCAGCGGCCAGAGACTTGCCGGAGGTGGAGGAGCAGAAGCACTGGCAGGAGGAGGAGGAGGAGAATGAGGAGGAAAATGTGGAAGAGGAGAATTAGGATGATGAGGAAAGATGTGGAGTAGGAGGAGGAGGAGGTGGAGAAGAAGGATACGTCAGGGAGTTGGACGTATATTGAGCAGGTGTATCTCATCACCCATGTTGCTCAGCAAACAGCGCAGGAAGAGCAGCGACCAGAGACCGGCCGGAATAGCAGGAGATAAAAAAGGAAAAGGAGGAGAAGGAGGAGAATGAGACGACGATGACAAAGATTTGGAAGTACATTGAGCAGGTGTATCTCATCACCCCTGTTACTCAGCAGACAGCGCAGGAACAGCAGCGACAAGAGACCGGCCAAAGGAAGAGAAGGAAAAAGAGAAGTATGAGGAGACGGATACGATGAAAGGATGTCGGAAATACATTGAGCAGGTGTACCTCATCACCTATCTTGCTCAGCAGACAGCGCAGGAACAGCAGAGGCCAGAGACCCGCAAAAAAAGGAAGAGGAGGATGATGATGACCAGGAGGAGAAGACGACGACAGGGTGTCGTAAGTATATTGAGCAAGTGTATCTCATCACCCAAGTTGCTCAGCAGACAATGCAGGAAAAGCAGAAGCCAGAGACCGGCCGGAGGAGAAGCAGGAGGATGAGGAGGAAGAGGAGAAAGAGACGACGACGACAGGTGACAGAAGTACATTGATCAGGTGTATCTCATCACCCATGTTGCTCAGCAGACAGTGCAGGAAGAGCAGCGGGCAGACACTGGCAGGAAGAGGAGGAGGAGGACAAAAAGGAGGAAGAAGTGTAGGAGGAAGAGGAGGAGGAGAAGGTGCAGGAGACGACAATGTGTCGGAAGTACATTGAGCAGGTGTATCTCATCACCCATGTTGCTCAGCAGACAGCACAGAAACAGCAGCGACCAAAGACCAGCCAGTAGAGGAGGAGAAGAAAGAGGAGGAGACAACAGGGTGTCGGAAGTACATTGAGCAGGTGTATCTCATCTCACATGTTGTTCAGCATAAAGCGAAGGAACAGCAGCAGTAAGACACCTCCCAGAGGAGGAGGAGAAAAAGGAAGAGGCGGAAGAGGAGGAGCAGATGACGATGAAAAGTTATCGAAAGTACATTGAGCAGGTGTATCTCATCACCCATGTTGTTCAGTAGAGAGCACAGGAACAGCAGCAGCCATAACCCGTATTAAGGAGGAAGAGGAGGAGGAAGAGAAGGAGGAGGAGGAGGAGACAACATCGTGTCGGAAATACATTTAGCAGATGTATCTCATTACCCACGTTGCTCAAAAGTCAGCGCATTAACAGCAGGGGCCAGAGAGCGGCAGGAATAGAAGGAGGTGTAGGAGAAGGAAGAGGAGGATGAGGGGGAGGAATAGACGACAGGGTGTCGGAATTATATATAGCAGGTATATCTCATCACCCATGTACTCAGCATACAGCACAGAAACAGCAGCAGAAAGAGACCGGTCGGAGGAGAAGGAGGATGAGGAGGAGGAAGAGGAGGAGAAGACGACAGGGTGTCGGAAGAACATTACGCAGGTGTATCTCATCACCCATGTTGCTCAGCACAGAGCACAGGAACAACAGCGGCCAGAAACTGGCCAAAGGAGAAGGAGAAGGAACAGGAACAGGAGGAGGAAAACGAGAAGGAAAAAAAAAAAAGAGAAACTGGAGGATTAGGAGGATGAGGGAGGATGAGGAGAAGGAGAAGAAGGAGGAGAAGGAGACGACAATGTGTCGGAAGTACATTAAGCAGGTCTATCTCACCACCCATGTTGCTCAGAAGACAGCGCAGGACCAGCAGTGGCCAGAGACTGGCCGGAGGAGGAGCAGGTAGAGGAGAAGGAGGACGAGGAAAAGGAGACGATGACGAAAAGGTGTCGGAAGTACATTGAAAAGGTGTATGTTATCACTGATGTTGCTTAGCAGACAGCACAGGAACAGCAGCGGAATGAGACCGGCAGGAAAAGGAGAATGAGGAGAAGGAGGAGGTAGAGGCGAAGGAGGAGGAGAAAGAGGAGGAGGAGGTGGAGGAGACGACAATGTGTTGAAAGTACATTGAGCAAGTGTATCTCCTCACCCATGTTGCTCAGAAGACAGCGCAGGACCAGCAGCAGCCAGAGACCGGCCAGAGGAGGAGGAGGAGGAAAAAGAGAAGGAGGAGAAAAAGGAGGAGTAGACGAAGACTACAATCATTCAGAAGTACATTGAGCAGGTGTATCTCATCACGCATGTTGCTCAGCAGGCAGCGCAGGAACAGCAGCGATCACAGATCGGCTGAAAAAAGTGGAGAAGGAGGAAAAAAAGAAAGTGGAGGAGGAGACGACAGGGTGTCGGAAGTATATTGAGCAAGTGTATGTCATCACCTATGTTGCACAGCAGATAGCGCAGAAACAACAGGGGCCAGATACGGGCCCGAATGAAAGAAGGAGAAAGAGGAGGGGGAGGAGGAGAAGGAGTAGGAGGAGGAGGAGGAGTAGGAGGAGGAGGAGGAGACGACATAGTGACGGAAGTACATTGAGCAAATGTATCTCATCACCAATGTTTCTCAGTAGACAGTGCAGGAAGAGCAGCGAATGAAAGAAGGAGGAGCAGGAGGAGGAGAAGGAAGAGGAGGAGACGACAGGGTGTCGGAAGTACATTGAGCAGGTGTACCTCATCACCCATGTTGCTCAGAAGACAACGCAGGAACCGCAGCGACCAAAGACTGGCCGGAGCAAGAGGAGGAGGAGGAGGAGAAGGATAAAAAGAAGGAGGAGAGGACAGGGTGTCGGAAGTACATTAAGCAGGTGTATGTCATCAACCATGTCGCTCAGCAGACAGAGCAGAAACAGCAGCGGAGAGAGACTGGCAGGAAAAGGAGGAGGAAGAGAAGGAGGAGGAGAAGAAGGAGGAGGAGGAAAAGGAGGAGGAGGAGGTGGAGGAGGAGGAGGAGGAGGAGGAGGAGAAGGAGACGACAAAGTGTCGGAAGTACATTGAGAAAATGTATCTCATCTCACATGTTGTTCAGCATACAGTGAAGGAACAGCAGCTGTAAGACACCTGCCAGAGAAGGAGGAGAAAGAGGAAGAGGAAGAGGCGGAAGAGGAGGAGGAGACGACGACGAAAAGTTGTCAAAAGTACATTGAGCAGGTGTATCCCATCACCCATGTTGTTCAATAGAGAGCACAGGAACAGCAGCAGCCATAAACCATATGAAGGTGGAGGAGGAGGAGGAAAAGAAGATGGAGGAGGAGGAGACGACAGGATGTTGGAAATACATTTAGCCTATGTATCTCACCACCCATGTTGCTCAAAAGACAGCGTAGTAACAGCAGGGGCCAGAGACCAGCAGGAATAGACGGAGGAGTAGGAGAAGGAAGAGGAGGATGAGGGGAAGGAATAGACGACAGGGTGTCGGAATTATATTTAGCAGGTATATCTCATCACCCATGTACACAGCAAACAGCACAGAAAGAGCAGCGGCCAGAGATCGGTCGGAGGAGAAGGAGGAGGAGGAGGAGGAAGAGGAGGTAGAGGAGAAGATAAAGTGTCAGAAGTACATTGAGCAGGTGTATCACATCGCCAATGTTGCTCAACAGACAGCAGAGGAACAGCAGCGGACAGAAATTGGCCGAAGGAGGAGGAGGAGAAAAAAGAGGAGCAGGAGAAGGTGGAGGAAAAGACGACAACGAGAAGGATTCGGAAGTACATTGAGTAGGTGTATCTCATCACCGATGTTGCTCAGTAGACAGTGCAGAAACTGCAGCGACCAGAGACGGCCAGAAGAGAAGGAGAAGGAAGAAGAGGAGACGACAGGGGGTCAAAAGTACATTGAGCAGGTGTATCTCATCACCCATGTTGCTCAGGAGACAGCGAATGAACAACAGCGACCAGAGACTGGACGGAGGAGGAGGTGGAGGAGGAGGAGGAAGAGGAGGAGCAGACGACAGGGTGTCAAAAGAACATTACGCAGGTGTATCTCATCACTCATGTTGCTCAGCAAAGAGCGCAGGAACAACAGCGACCAGAGATTGGCCAAAGGAGGAGAAAAAGCAGGAACAAGAGAAGGAAAACGAGAAGGAAAAAAAGAAAAAAGAGAAACTGGAGGATTAGGAGGATGAGGAAGGACATGAAGAAGGAGAAAAAGGAGGAGGAGGAGACGACAATGTGTCGGAAGTACATTGAGCAGGTTTATCTCACGACCCATGTTGCTCAGAAGGCAGCACAGGAATAGCAGCGGCCAGGGACTGGCCGGAGGAGGAGTAGGTAGATGAGAAGGAGGACAAGGAGAAGGAGACGACGAAGAAAGGGTGTCGGAAGTACATTGAAAAGGTGTATGTTATCACTGATGTTAACTAGCAGACAGCTCAGGAACAGCAGAGGAATGAGACCGGCAGGGAAAGGAGGATGAGGAGAAGGAGGAGGTAAAGGTGGAGGAGGAGGAGAAGGAGGAGAAGGAGGTGGAGGAGACAACAATGTGTTGAAAGGACATTGAGCAGGTGTATCTCCTCACCCATGTTACTCAAAAGATAGCAGAGGAGCAGCAACGGCCAGAGACCGGCCAGAGGAGGACAAGGAGGAAAAAGAGGAGGAGGAGAAAAAGGAGGCGTAGACAAAGACTACAATCATTCAGAAGTACATTGAGCAGGTGTATCTCATCACCCATTTTGCTCAGCAGGCAGCGCAGTAAGAGCAGCTATCAGAGATCAGCCGAAGAAAGTGGAGGAGGAGGAGGAAAAGGAAGAGAAGGAGGAGACGACAGGATGTTGGAAGTATATTGAGCAAGTGTATGTCATCACTCATGTTGCCCAGCAGACAGCACAGTAACAGCAAAGGCCAGATACAGGCCAGAAAGAAAGAAGGAGGAGGAGGAGGAAAAGGAGGGGGAGGAGATGATGACAGGGTGTCGGAAGTACATTGAGCAGGTGTATCTCATCACCCATGTTGCTCAGCAGACGGCGCAAGAACAGCAGCAGCAACAAACCGGCAGGAAAAAAAGGAGGAGAAGGAGTAGGAAGGGAAAGAGTAGGAGAAGGAGGAGGAGGAGGAGGTGGAGGAGACGACAAAGTGTCGTAAGTACAATGAGCAAGTGTATCTCATCACCCATGTTGCTCAGTAGGCAGCACTGAAACAGCAGCGACAAGAGACCGGCTGGAAACGGAGGAGAAGGAACAGGAGGAGACGACAGGGTGTCGGAAGTACATTGAGCAGGTGTATCTAATCACCCATGTTGCTTAGGAGACAACGCAGGAACAGCAGCGACCAAAGACTGGCCGGAGCAGGAGGAGGAGAAAAAGAAGGAGAAGACGATGGGGCGTCGGAAGTACATTAAGCAGGTGTATGTCATCAACCATGTCGTTCAGCAGACCGAGCAGGAACAGCAGCGGCCAGAGACTGGCCGAAGAAAAAGAAGGAGGAGGAGAAGGAAAAGGAAGAGGAGGAGACAACAGGGTGTCGGAAGTACATTGATCAGGTGTATCTCATACCCATGTTGCTAAAAAGACAGCGCAGAAACAGCAGGGGCCAGAGATCGGCAGAAATAGGAGGATGAAAAGGAGAAAAAGGAGGAAGAGGAGGAGACAACAGGCAGTCGGAAGTACATTGAGCAGGTGTATCTCATCACTCATGTTGCTCAGCAGACAGCTCAGGAACAGCAGCGGCCGGACACCGCCCAGAGTAAGAGGATAAAGAGGAAGAGGAAGAGGCGTAAGATGAGGAGGAGACAACGACGAAAAGTTGTTGAAAGTTAAATGAGCAGGTGTATCTCATCACCCATGTTGCTCAGCAGACAGGGCAAGAACAGCAGCGACCAGAGACTGGTCGAAATAGGAAGAGAAGAAAAAGGAGGAGACGACAGGGTGTCAGAAGTACATTGAGCAGGTGTAGCTCATCACCCATGTTGCTCAGCAGATAGTGCAGGAACAGCAGCAGCCAGAGATTGGCCGGAGAAGAAAGAGCAAAAGGAGAAGGTGGAGGAGAAGGAGAAAAAAGAGGAAGAGGAGGATTAGAATGATGAGGGAGGACGTAGAGGAGGAGGAGGAGGAGAAGGAGGCGACGACAAGAAAAATTCGGAAGTACATTGAGCAGGTGTATTTCATCACCCATGTTTCTCAGCAACCAGCGAATAAACAGCAGCGGCCAGAGCTTGGCCGGATAAGGTAAGGAGGAGGATGGGGAGGAAGAGGAGAAAAAGACGACGACGACAGGGTGTCGGAAGTACATTGAGCAGGTGTATCTCATCACCCATGCTGGTCAGCAGACAGCGCAGAAACAGCAGCGATGAGATACTGACAGGAAAAGGAGAAGGAGGAGAAGGAGGAGTAGGAGGAGTAGAAAATGGAAAAGGAGGAGGAGGAGGTGGAGGAGACAAAAAAGTTTCGGAAGTATATTGAGCAGGTGTATCTCATCACCCATGTTGCTCAGCAGACAGCACAGTAACAGCAGCAGCCAGAGACTGGCTGGAGGAGGAGGACGAAAAAAAAAAGGGGGATGAGGAAAAGGAGAAAGATACGACAACGAGGGTATTCGGAAGTACATTGAGTACGTGTATCTCATCACCCATGTTACTTAGCAGACAGCACAGGAACAGCAGCAACCAGAGACTGGCCGGAAGAGGAGGAGAAGAAAGAGGAGGAGACGACAGCGTGTCGGAAGTACATTGGGCAGGTGTATCTCAAACCCTAGTAGCTCAGCAGAAAGCGCAGGAACAGCAGCGGTCAGAGATTGGTGGGAGGACGAGGACCAAAAGCAGAAGCAGCAGGAGAAGGAGGAGGAGGAGGAGGAGAAGGAAAAGGAGGAGAAAGAAAACAAGGAAGAGAAGGATTAGGAGGATGAGGGAGGACATAGAGTAGGAGGAGAAGGAGGAGGAGTAGGAGACGACAGGGTGTCAAAAGTACATTGAGCAGGTGTATCTCATCACCCATGTTGTTCAGCAGACAGCGCAGAAAAAGCAGCGGCCTGAGACCGGCCGGAGCAGGTGCCGGAGGAGGCGGAGGAGGAAGAGGAGGAGAAGGAGGAGGAAGAGGAGGAGGAGGAGGAAACAACAGGGTGTCAGTAGTACATTGAGCAGGTGTATCTCATCTCACATGTTGCTCATCTGACAGCGCAGGAACAGTAGTGGCCAGAAACCGGATGGAGGAGGAGGAGGAAAAGGAGGAGGCCAAGAAAAAGGAGGAGAATGATGAGAAGACGACAGGGTGTCAGAAGTACATTGAGCAGGTGTATCTCATCACCATGTTTCTAGGAAGACAGTGCAGAAACAGCAGCGGCCAAGATGGCAGGAGGAGGAGAAAAAAGGGAGGAAAAGGAGGAAGAGGAGGAGACGACAACAGGGTGTCGTAAGTACATTGAGCAGGTGTATCTCATCATCCATGTTGCTCAGAAGACAGGGCAGGAACAGCAGCGGCTAGAGACTGGACAGGAAAAGAGGAGTAGAAGGTGGAGGAGGACGAGGACGAGGATGAGGAGAAGGAGATGACGACAGAGTATTGGAAGTACATTGAGCAGGTGCATATTATCACCCATGTTGCTCAGCAGACAGCGCAGGAAAAGCAGCGGCCAAAGACTGGCCGGAGAAGTAGAAGAAGGAGGAGAATAAGGAGGAGGAGGAGTAGGAGGAGGACGATGAGGAGGAGGAGGAGGAGACGACAGGTTGTGGGAAGAAAATTAAGCAGCTTTTCTCAGCACCCATGTTGCACAGCAGACAACAAAGGAACAGCAGCGTCCAGAGACCGGCCACGGGAGGAGGAAGAGGAGGAGGAGGAAGAGGAGGAGGAGGAGGAGGAGGAGGAGGAAGAGGAGGAGGAGGAGGAGGAGGAGGAGGAGGAAGAGACGACAGGATGTCGGAAGTATATTGAGCAGGTGTATCTCATCACCCATGTTGCTCACCAGACAGCGCAGGAACAGCAGCGGCCAGGGACACGTCGGAGAAGGAAGAGGAGGAGACGACGACGACAGAGATTGTGGAGTACATTGCACGGGTGTATCTCATCACCAATTTTGCTCAACAGACAGCGCAGAAACAGCAGCGTACAGAGACTGGCCAGAGGAGGACAAGGAGGAGAAAGAGGAGGAGGAACAGGACACGACAGGATGTCGGAAGTACATTGAGCAGTTGTAAGTCATCAGCCATGTTGCTCAGCAGACAGCGCAGAAATAGCAGCGGCCAGAGACCGGCAGGAAAAGGAGAAGGAGGAGAAGGAGGAAGAGGAGGAGGAGGAGGAAGAGGTGGAGGAGAAGGAGGAGGTGGAGGAGACGACAGAGTGTCGAAAATATATTGTGCAGGTGTACCTCATCACCCATGGTGCTCAGCAGACAGTGCAGGAACAGCAGCGGCCAGACACTGGCAGGAGGAGTAGGAGGAGGAGGAGGAGGAGAAGGAGGAGGAGGATAAAAAGGAGACGACTAATGGGTGTCGGAAGTACATTGAGCAAGTGTATCTCATCACCCATGTTGCTCAACAGACAGCGCAGGAACAGCAGCGGCCAGGAACAGGCCGGAGAAGAAGGAGGAGGAGGAGGAGCAGGAGGAGGAGGAGGAGGAGGAGGAGGGGACAAAGACGACAGAGAGTGTGTATTACTTTGAACAGGTGTATCTCATCACCCATGTTGCTCAGCAGACAGCACAGAGACAGCAGCTGCCAGAGACCGGCCGGAGGAGGGGGAGGAGGAGAAGGAGGAAGAGGAGCAGGAGGAGGAGAAGGAAAAGGAGATGACGACAGGGTGTCGGAATTATATTGAGCCTGTGTATCTCATCACCCATGTTGCTCAGCAGACATCGCAGAAACAGCAGCAGACAGAGACCAACGGGAGGAGGAGGAGAAGGAGCAGGAGGGGGAGACGACTCCAGGGAGTCGGAAATACATTGAGCATGTGTATCGCATCACGCATGATGCTCAGCACACAGCTCAGGAACAGCAGCGGCCAGAGACCACTAGGAAAATGAGAAAGAGTTGGAGGACGAGAAGTAGGAGGAGGAAGAGACTACAGGGTTTCGGAAGTACATTGAGCAGGTGTATCTTATCATCCATGTTGCTCAGCAGACAGCGCAGGAACAGCAGCGGTCAGAGACAGACAGTTAGAGGAGGAGGAGGAGGAGGAGGAGGAGGAGGAGAAGGAGGAGAAGACGACAGGGTGTCGGTAATACATTGAACAGGTGTATCTCATCAACCATGTTGTTCAGCAGACAGCACAGGAACATCAGCGTACAGAGACTGGCCAGAGGAGGAGAAGGAGGAGAAAGAGGAGGAGGAACAGTACACGACAGGGTGTCGGAAGTACATTGAGCAGGTGTATGTCATCACCCATGTTGCTCAGCAGACAGCGCAGGAACAGCAGAGGCCAGAGACCGGGAGGAAAAGGAGAAGAAGGAGGAGGAGGAGGAGGAGGAGGAAGAAAATTAGGAGACGACAGGGTATCAGAAGTACATTGAGCAGTTGTATGTCATCAGCCATGTTTTTCAGCAGACAGCGCAGAATTAGCAGCGGCCAGAGACTGTCAGGAAAAGGAGAAGGAGGGGAAGGAGGAAGAGGAGGAGGAGGAGGAAGAGGTGGAGGAGAAGGAGGAGGTGGAGGAGACGACAGAGTGTCGAAAATATATTGTGCAGGTGTATCTCATAACCCATGTTGCTCAGCAGAGAGCGCAGGAAGAGCAGCGACCAAAGACCAGCCTAAATAAAATGAGGAGGAGCAGGAGAAGAAGGAGGAAAAGATTTAGACGACAGGGTTTCGGAATTATGTTGGGCAGGTGTATCTCATAACCCATGTTGCTCAGCAGAGAGCGCCGGAACAGCAGCGACCAAAGACCAGCCAAAATAAAATGAGGAGGAGCAGGAGAAGAAGGAGGAAAAGATTTAGACGACAGGGTTTCGGAATTATATTGGGCAGGTGTATCTCATCACCCATGTTTTTCAGTAGACAGCGCAGGAACAGCAGTGGCCATAGACTGGCCGGGGGAAGAGAAGGAGAAGGAGCAGGAGGAGGAGGAGGAGGAGGAGGAGGAGGAGGAGGAGGAGGAGGAGGAGGAGGAGGAAGAAGAAAAGGAAGAGAAGACAGAGTGTCGGAAGTACATTGAGCAGGTGTAAGTCATCACCCATGTTGCTCAGCAGACAGCGCAGGAAGAACAGTGGCCAAATATGGGCAGGAGGGAAAGGAGGAGGAGAAACAGAAAGAGGAGGAGGAGGAGGAAGATAAGTTGCAGAAGAAGGAGACGACATGGTGTCAAAAGTACATTGAGCAGGTGTATCTCATCACCCAAGTTTCTCAGCAGACAGCGCAGGAACAGCAGTGCCCAGAGTAGAAGCAGGACAAAAAAGAGAAGGAGGAGGTAAAAAAGGAGGGGAAGAAGAAGACAGGGTGTTGGAAGTACATTGAGCATGTGTATCTCATCACCCATGTTCCTCAGCACACAAGGCAGAAACAGCAGCGATCAGAGACTGGCCAGAGGAGAAGGAGGAGGAGGAAGAAGAGGAGGCAGATGAGGAGGAAAAGACGACGATGAAATGTTGTCGAAAGTACATTGAGCAGGTGTATCTCATCCCCCATGTTCCTCGGAAGACAGCGCAGGAACAGCAGCAACCAGAGACTGGCCTGAGGAGGAGGAGGAGGAGGAGGAGAAGGAGACGACAGGGTGTTGGAAGTACATTGAGAAGATGTATGTCATCACCCATGTTGCACAGCAAACTCCGCAGAAATAGCAGTGGCCAGACCAGCAGGAAAAGCAGGAGGAGGAGGAGGAAAAGAAAGAGAAGGAGGAGGAGAAGATGACAGGGTGTCGGAAGTACATTGAGCGGTGTATCTCATCACCCATGTTCCTCAGCATACGGTGCAGGAACATCTGCCGCCAGACCAGCCGGAGGTGAACGAGAACGAGGAGGTGGAGAAGGAGGAAAAAAAGGAGGAGGAGACGGCGAAAGGGTGTTGGAAGTATATTAGGCAGGTGTATCTCATCACCCATGTTGTTCAGTAGACAGCGCAGGAACAGCAGCGGCCATAGACTGGCTGGCTGAGGAGGAAAAGGAGGAGGAGGAGGAAAAGGAGAAGGAGGAGGAGACGACAGGGTGTCGGAAATATATTGAGCAGTTGTATCACATCACCCGTGTTGCTCTGAAAACAGCGCATTAACAGCAGTGGCCAGAGACTGGCCGGAGAAGGAGGAGTAAAAGAAAAAGAAGAAGGAGGAGGAGACGACGACGACAGGGTGTCGGAAGTACATTGAGCAGGTGTATCTCATCACCCATGTCACTAAGCAGACAGCGCAGGTACATCAGCGGCCAGAGACTGGCCGGAGGAGAACCTGAAGGAAATGGTGGAAGAGGAGGAGGAGAGGACGACGACAGGGTGTCGGAAATACATTGAGTAGGTGTATCTTATCACCCATGTTGCTCAGCAGACAGCTCAGGAACAGCAGCGGCCGGTCACCGCCCGGAGGAAGAGGAAAAGATGGAGGAGGATGTGGACGACGAAAAGGAGGATGAAGAAAAGTAGGAGGAGGAGGGAAGAAGAGGAGAAAAAGGGGAAGGTGGAGGAGGAGGAAAAGGAGACGGCAGGGTGTCTGAAGTAAATTGAGCAGGTGTATCTCATCACCCAAATTGCTCAGCAGACAGTGTAGGAACAGCAGCGGCCAGAGACTGGTTAAAAAAAAAAGAAGGAGGAGGAAGAGGAGGAGAAGGAGAAGGAAGAGGAAGACGACGAGGAGACGATATGGTGTTGGAAGTACATTGAGCACGTGGATCTCATTGCACATGTTGCTCAGCAAACAGCGCAGGAACAGAAGCGGCCATAGACCGGCAGGAAAAAGAGGAGGAGGAGGAGGAAAAGATGGAGGAGACGACAGGGTATCGGAAGTACATTGAGCAGGTGTATCTAATTACACATGTTGCTCAGCAGACAGCGCAGGAACAACAGTGGCCAGAGACTCGCAGGAGGAGAGAAAAAAGGAGGAGGGAAAGGAGGATTAGGAGAAAACAGGGTGTCAGAAAAACATTAAGCAGGTGTATCTCATCACCAATGTACTCAGCAGACAGCACAGGAACAGCAGCGGCCAGAGACCAGACAGAGGAGGAAGAGGAGGGGGAGAAGGAAGAGGAGGAGAAGGAGGAGGAAACGACGACGACAGGGTGTCGAAAGTACATTCAGCAGGTGTATCTCATCACCCATGTTGCTCAGCAGACAACGCAGAAACAGCAGCAGCAAAAGACCGGCCGGAGGAGGAGGAGGACTAGAAGGAGGAGAAAAAAAAGGAGAAGGAAGATGAGGCAGGAAGAAGAGGAGGAGGCGGAAAAGGTGGAGAAGGAGGAGGAGGTGACGACAGGGTGTCGGAGGTACATTGAGCAGGAGTATCTCATCACTCATGTTGCTCAGCGGACAGTGCAAGAACAGCAGCGGCCAGAGACTGGCCGGAAGAGGAAAAGGAGGAGAAAGAGAAGGAGGAGGAGTAGAAGGAAAAGACGATGAAGACAAGGTTTGGAAAGTACATTGAGCAGGTGTATGTTATCAATCACGTTGCTCAGCAGACAGCGCAGAAACAGCAGCGGCCAGAGAATGGCCGGAGGAAAAGTAGGAGGAGGAGGAGCAGGAGGAGGAGGAGCAGGATGAGGAGGGGGAGGAGAAGTCAACAGGGTGTTGCAAGTACATTGATCAGGTGTATCTCATCACCCATGTTTCTCAGCAGAAAGCGCTGAAACAACAGTGACCAGAAACCGGCCGGAGGAGGAAAAGGAGGAGGACGATGTGGAGGAGGAAATGACAGGGTCTACGAAGTACATTGAGTAGGTGTATCTCATCATCCATGTTGCTCAGCAAACAGCGCAGGAATAGCAGTGGCCGGAGTCTGGCCAAAGAAAAAGAGAAAGGAGTAGGAGAAGAAGGAGGAGGAAGAGGAAAAGAAAACGATGACAGGGTGTCAGAAATAAATTGAGCCGGTGTATCTCATCACCAATGTTGCTCATCTGACAGCGCAGGAACAGTTACGGCCAGAAACCGGCCTGAGGAGGAGGAGGAAAAGTAGGAGGAGAAGGAAAAGGAGGAGGATGAGGAGAAGATGACAGGGTGTCGGAAGTACATTGTGCAGGTGTATCTCATCACCCAAGTTTCTCAGGAGACAGCGCAGGAACAGCAGCGGCCAGAGTCTAGATTCAGAAGAAGAAGGAGGAGGAGAAGGAAAAGGAGGAAGAGGAGACGACAGGGTACCAAAAGTACATTGAGCAATAGTATCTCAGCAGTCATGTTGCTCAGCAGACAGCGCAGGAACAGCAGCGGCCAGAGACCTGCCAAAAAGAAAAAGAAAAAGGAGGAAGAGGAAAAGAAGTAGAAGACGAAGACAGCGTGTAGGGAGTACATTGAACAGGTGTATCTCATCACCAATGTTGCTCAGCAGATAGCGCAGAAACAGCAGCTGCCAGAGACCGGCCGGAAGAGGAGGAGGAGGAGAATAATGAGAAGCAGGAGGAGGAGGAGGAAAAAAAGGAGGAGAGGAAGACGACTACAGGGTGTCGGAAAAACATTGAGCAGGTGTATCGCATCACGCATGATGCTCAGCACACACCGCAGGAACAGCAGCGGCCAGAGACTGGCAGAAAAATAAGAAAGAGGAGGAGGACGAAAAGTAGGAGGAGGAAGAGACAACGACAGTGTTTCAGATGTACATTGAGCAGGTGTATCTTATCACACATGTTGCTCAGCAGATAACTCAGAAACAGCAGTGGCCAAAGACAGGCATGTGGAGGAGGAGGATGAGGAGGATGAGGAGGAGAAGGAGGAGGAGGAGGAGGAGGAGGAGGAGGAGGAAGAGAAGGAGGAGGAGGATAAAAGGGAGACGACTACTGGGTGTCGGAAGTACATTGAGCAGGTGTATCTCATCACCCATGTTGCTCAACAGACAGCGCAGGAACAGCAGCGGCCAGGAACAGGCTGGAGAAGGAGGAGGAGGAGGAGGAGGAGGAGGAGGAGGAGGAGGAGGAGACAATGACGACAGAGAGTGTGTATTACTTTGAACAGGTGTATCTCATCACCCATGTTGCTCAGCAGACAGCGCAGAAAATGCAGCGGCCTGAGACCAGTCAGTGGGGGAGAAGGAGAAGGAGAAGGAGTAGGAGAACTAGGAGGAGGTGGAAAATGAGACGACGAAAGGGTGTCGGAAGTACATTGAACCGGTGTATCTCATCACCCATGTTGCTCAGCAGACAGTGCAGGAACAGCAGCGGCTAGAGACTGGACAGGTGAGGAGGCGGAGGAGACGACAGAGTTTTGGAAGTACATTGAGCAGGTGTATATAATCACCCATGTTGCTCAGCAGACAACTCAGGAACAGCAGCGTCCAGAGACCGGCCAGAGAAGGAGCAGGAGTAGGAGGAGGAGGAGGAAGAGACGACAGTGTGTTGGAAGTACATTGAGCAGGTGAACCTCATCATTCATGTTGCTCAGCGGACAGCGCAGGAACATCAGCGGCCAGAGCCCGTCCTTTAAAGGAGAAAGAGGAGGAGGAGGAGGAGGAAGAGACTACAGGGTTTCGGAAGTACATTGAGCAGGTGTATCTTATCACCCATGTAGCTCAGCAGACAGCGCAAGAACAGCAGCCGCCAGAGACAGACAGTTGGAGGAGGAGGAGGAGGAGGAGGAGGAGGAGGAGGAGGAGGAGGAGGAGGAGGAGAAGGAGGAGAAAATGACAGGGTGTTGGTAGCAGACTGTGCAGAACCAGCAGTGGCCAGAGACCGTCCGGAAGAGGATGAGGAGAGGAGTACAAGGAAAAGGAGAAGGAGAAGGATGAGGAAACGACGACGACAGGGTGTTGGTAGTAAATTGAGCAGGTGTATCTCATCTCCCATGTTGCTCAGAAGACAGCTAAGGGTCAGCAGCGGCCAAAGACCAGCCGGAGGAGGAGAAGGAAGAGGAGGAGGAGGAGAAGTCGACGACAACAACGTTTCCAAAATACATTGAGAAGGTGTATTTCATCACTAATGTTGATCAGCAGACAGCGCAGAAACAGCAGCTGCCAGAGACCGGCCGGAGGAGGAGAATGAGTGCAGGGAGGAGGAGGAGTAGAAGGAGACGACAGGGTGTTGGAAGTTCATTGAGCTGGTGTATCTCATTACCCATGTACTCAGCAGACAGCGCAGGAACAGCAGTGGCCAAAGACAGGCAGGAGGATAAGGAGAAGAAGGAGGAGGAGTAGGAGCAGGAGGAGGAGACGACAGCGTGTCGGAAGTACATTGAGCAGGTGTACCTCATCACCCATGTTGCTCAGCAGAAAGTGCAGAAACAGCAGCGGCCAGAGAATGGCTGGAGGAGGAGGAGGAGGAGGAGGAGGAAAAGGATGAAAAAGAGGAGGAGGAGGAAGAAAAAGAAGGAGGTAGAGGAGGTGGAGGTGGGGAAGACTACGACAGGGTGTGGGAAGTACATTGAGTAGGTGTTTCTCATAACCCATGTCGCTCAGCAGACAGTGCAGGAACTTCAGCGGACAGAGTCTGGCTGCAGAAGAAGAAGGAAGATTAGAAGGAAAAGGAGGAAGAGGAGACGACAGGGTACCAAAAGTACATTGAGCAGGAGTTTCTCAGCAGTCGTGTTGCTCAGCAGAGAGCGGAGTAACAGCAGCGGCCAGAGACCGTCCAAAAAAAAAAAAAAAAAGAAATAGGAGGAAGAGGAAAAGAAGTAGATGACGACGACAGTGTGTAGGGAGTACATTGAACAGGTGTATCTCATCACCAATGTTGCTCAGCAGATAGCGCAGAAACAGCAGCTGCCAGAGACCAGCCAGAAGAGGAGGATGAGGAGAAGAATGAGAAGCAAAAGGAGGAGGAGGAGGAGGAGGAAAAAAAGGAGGAGGGGAAGACGACTACAGGGTGTCGGAAAAACTTTGAGCAGATGTATCGCATCACGCATGATGCTCAGCACACACCGCAGGAACAGCAGTGGCCAGATACTGTCAGAAAAAGAAGGAAGAGGAGGAGGACTAAAAGTAGGAGAGGAAGAGACGACGACAGTGTTTCAGATGTACATTGAGCAGGTGTATCTTATCAACCATGTTGCTCAGCAGACAACTCAGAAACAGCAGCGGCCAAAGACAGGCATGTGGAGGAGGAGGATGAGGAGGAGAAGGAGGAGAAGACGATAGGGTGTCGGTAGTACATTGAGCAGGTGTATCTGATCAGTTATGTACTCAGCAGACAGCGCAGAAAAAGCAGCGGCCAGAGACTCGTCACAGGAGGAGAAGGAGGAGGAGAACTAGAAGGAGGAGGAAAAGGTGACGGTGACAGTGTGTCGGAAGTACATTGAGCCGGTGTATCTCATCACCCATATTGCTCAGCAGACAGCGCAGGAACAGCAGCGGCCAAAGACTGGCAGGAGGAGGAGGAGGAGGAGGAGGAGGAGGAGGAGGAGGAGGAGGAGGAAAGGGAGACGACTACAGGGTGTCGGAAGTACATTGAGCAGGTGTATCTCATCACCCATGTTGCTCAGCAGACAGCGCAGGAACAGCAGTGGCCAGGGACAGGCCGGAGAAGGAGGAGGAGGAGACGACGACGACAGAGATTGTGGAGTACATTGAACGGGTGTATCTCATCACCCATTTTGCTCAGCAGACAGCGCAGAAAATGCAGCGGCCTTAGACCGGTCAGTGGGGAGGAGGAGAAGGAGAAGGAGAAGGAGAACTAGGAGGAGGAGGAAAATGAGACGACGACAGGGTGTCGGAAATACATTGAGCCAGTGTATCTCATCACCCAAGTTTCTCAGGAGACAGCCCAGGAACAGCAGCGGCCAGAGACCGGACTGGGGAGGAGGAGGAGGAGGAGGAAGAGGAGGAGGAGGAGGAGGAGGAGGAGGAGGAGGAGGAGGAGGAGGAGGAGGAGGAAGACGAAAAGCAGTAGACAACTACGACCGGTTGTTGGAAGTACATTGAGCAGGTGTATCTCATCACCAATGTTGCTCAGCAGACAGCGCAGGAACAGCAGCGGCCAGAGACCAGCCGGAGGAGGAGCAGGAAGAGAAAAAGGATGAGGAGGAGGAAAAGGAGGAGGAGGAGGAGAAGGTCGAGCAGGAGAAAGAAGAGACGACAGGGTGTCGGAAGTACATTTAGCAGGTATATCTCATCACCCATGTTGCTCAGCAGACAGCGCAGGTACAGCTTCGCCCGGAGACTGGCTGGAGGAAGAGGAGGAGGAGACGACAGGGTGTTGGAAGTACATTGACAGGATTAACTGACTGACATAGAGCATAGTTGCAGTTCAAGTTCAAAGGTGGTTTTCTGGCAGAATTACTTTTTCTCCTGGGGAGGTCAATTTTTTTCTGTAAAGGTCTTCACCTGATTGGATGAGTCTCACACACATTATGGAGGATAATCGGCTTTACTGATAGTCTACTGTCTTACATGTTAATCTCATCTAATATAGGCTTTCACAGCACCATCTCCAATAAAATTTGACCAAATATCTGGGTCCTAGGCCTTATTTAAATTGAAAAAAATTATTTTTTACAGTTCAATAATAGAGTGTCATTTTGAGAAAAAAAATGACTTTTGGTGGAAGAACATTTGTAGCTTAGAAGTAAGCTTTCGGGGAAGGAACTGTAAATGTGGTTTTTTAAGTAGTGTTCTGACCAGCAAAATTAGCATCAGCATTACCTGGAACCTGTTAAAATACAAATCCAGACCCTGTTCCAGGCCTACTAAGTCAGAAATGCTTGGAGTAGAGCACAATTATATGCATGTTGAGAAGTTCTTCTCTCTGTGATTTTCATGCATCTGTAACACAAACTATTGAGTTACATAAATAAATGCACCTCCTTCCCAGCTTTCTCCCTCTTGTCTCTTTTTAGGACTCCTCATGATCCAGACCTGTCAGGAAGTCAGAGAGCACAAAACCTGTTAATGGAGATCAGCTAGGGTAGCCTCCCAGGGTAGGGATTTGTGTGCAAAAATGGTAGAAAATAAATCAGAAAAGAAAACTGAAAAATATTCTGTTTCTGAGTAAGGGGCTAGCAGACTAGGAAGTCTCTCACAGATAAATCATGGTTCAGAATTGAGAGTGTTGGAATTGCCAAAGCAGAAACTTTAAGAAGAAAAGAAAGGTCAGATGTAGATTCTAAGCCTAACACACATGTTAGAAATGCCCTGTGATTCTTCTTCTAGACTCACATTTTATCTTAAACTTTCACTGGTGAACTAAACTTGCTTTTTGCCTGTAAGTCAAAATTATTCATTTCCCTAACAGAACGTGAGTTCTAACTTGTATATGTTAGTATGGCAGCACTGTGCAGCTCTCTCTAATCCATACTACATAAACTATCTGTCCTTGTGGTGCTCCTCAACCATGAATTGATTGTGGACCATCATTGATCAAAGTCTTGCTTGAGATATTTGGTCTTTAAGAGAATGTGTCTAATTGAAAAGTAATTGTACTGTGACTTTCAAGTGTCATTGCAATGGGGAGTTATACATATAATCAGAATGTCAGTTACCTAGCCCATATTATTTCAGACTCTGATTGAAATTACTTTATTGTGTCAACATTGAATGTGAGCCTGACCAGGCAGTGGCACAGTGGATAGAGCATTGAACTGGGATGCGGAGGACCCAGGTTTGAGACCCCGAGGTCGCAAGCTTGAGCATGAACTCATCTGGCTTGAGCAGAAGCCCACCAGCATGGACCCAAGGTCGCTGGCTCCAGCAAGGGGTTGCTTGGTATACTGAAGGCCCGTGGTCAAGGCACATGTGAGAAAGCAATCAATGAACAACTAAGGTGTTGCAATGAGAAACTGATAATTGATGCTTCTCACCTCTCTCCGTTCCTGTCTGTCTCTCCCTATCTATTCCTCTCTCTCTGCCCCTGTAAAAAATAAATTAATTAATTAAAAAAAACATTGAATGTGATCATTTTAGCTCACGTAATACAATAATCGTAGTAATAATAAAATAGTAATAATGATAATCACTTGAGCAGCTTCCCTATGCCATTTATCAACTGTTGATTGTTCAATAAAATCTTATTGAAGGACCCTGGCTGGTTTGCTCAGTGGATAGAGTGTTGGCCCAGAGTATGGACATCCTGACTTCAGTTTCCAGTCAGGCACACAAGAGAAGCAACCCTCTTCTTCTCTTCTTCTCCCCCTCCCTGGCCTGTTCCTCATCCCCTCCTCTAGACATGGCTCAGTAGGTTTAAGTATCAGCCCCAGGCATTGACTATAGCTTGGTTGGTCTGAATGTTGGCCTCAGGCACTGAAGGTAGCTCAGTTGATTCGAGCATGAACCAAGATGGGTGTTTGCCAGGAGGACTCTGGTTAGGGTGCATGTGAAAGTCTTATTGCCTCTCCTCTTCAAAAAAAATATATTTAAAGCTATAGAAGACCTTCTCTCCACCAGTGTTTGGCACCAGGTGTAGAAGGTAATTATTACATGGTTCTTGCTTTCAGGTTGTTCATATTTGAGCAAATAAAACAGAAGCATAAACAGTTATCATAAAACAGCAGATGATTCAAAGATAGAAGAAGGAGGTATTCATTTTACTCTTCAACCTTAAGAAAACTTCAGGGAGGAACCATTTGAAGTGGCCTCAGAAAATGAGTGGGAGTTTGCCAAATACACAAAGGGTTGTGGATTTGTTGAAACAAGTGGAAAGAACAACAATGAGAGGCATGGAAGTGAGCTGAGAGCAGGGCAGGCACAGGCGGCAGTGTCTGAAAACTGGGTGGCGTGACAAGTCTACATCATGGAGGCTTTATATTGTCTTCCTGGGAGTCTGAAATCTATCCTGAAGGCAGTGGGAGACAATATGGTTTTAGGATTCCTAGATTAATCTAATTAGATTTTAGTGAAGCAATTTTGATATTTTGAAGTTATCAGAGCAGTGTATTTTCAACTTTTTAAATAATAGTTTACTAGCAATTGTAGATTATAGAAAAATTGAGCAAAAATTAAGCTCCCTTTTCCACACCCAACCCCACAGCTTTCCATTATAAACCTCTTGAGTCAGTGTGGCACATATGTTACCATTGGTGAACCAATATCACTGCATTATTATTGACTAAAGTCTATTTTTCACATGGCAGTTTACTCTTTGTGCTGTATAGTTCTATGAGATTTGACAGATACATTTATCATTACAGAATCATACTCTCATTGCCCTAAAAGTCCACTGTGTGACACTGATCATTTATTTCTCCACCCCTGTGCCTCTGGCAACCACTAGTATTTTTTCTGTGTCTGTAGGTACTTCTACCCCAAAAAGTTATATTATTGGAATTATACATAGAGTTTGTTGCCTTTTCAGATTGGTCTTTTCACTAAGTAATATGCACTTAAGTTTATTTATGTTTTTTCATGACCTGAAAGTTCATATCTTTTAATAATCAAATACTATTTTATTCCATAAATGTACTATAGTCTGTTTATTATTTATAAATGCGTATCTTGGTTATTTCTGAGTTTCTGCAAATATGTATAAGAATGCAATAAAAATTGATGTACAGGTTTTGTTTGGACATATGTTTGCAACTCATTTGAATAACTAGTCATGATCAGAATTGCCAGATTATATAGAAAGGCTGTGTTAAGTTGTATAAGACGCAGTCAAACTTTTTTCCAAACTGGCTCCACCATTCTAAATTTTCACTGATAATGCAAGATAATTTCAGTTGCTTTACATTTTTGCCAGCATTTGGTGTTGTGTTTTGGATTTTAGCCATTCTAAGTGGTATGTAGGTTTATCTTATTGCTCTTTTAATTCCCCCAGTTCTCTAATGGCACATAATACTGAGAACATTTTTATATGCTTAGTTGCAAGCTGTACAACTTCTTGAATATTTTGAATACTATTTCTTTATCAGATATCCTGCAAAAATTTACTTTCAGTATGTGACTTGTCTTTTCATTATCTCAACAGTGTCTTTTGCAGAACATGTTTCTAATTTTAATGAAGTTCAGATTATAATTTTTTTCTTTCATAGATTATACTTTTGGTGTTGTAATCAAGTCACCTATTTTTCCAACTATTTTTTAACTTCGAATTAAAGTATAATGTACATACAGAAAAGTGCATGTAAAAGCTCACTAAATTTTTACAAATGGTATCTATGAATGAACACTCAAATCAACAAATAGAATATTACCAAATGTCAGCTGTCAGTTTGAAAGGAATATTAACATAGGATGATTGCCTACTTGAGGCTTTCAACAACAGAAACACAAAGCAAAATGATTAGGAGTTTTAGTCCTACTTAATAGAGGTATTAGTGACTAAATTTTAATTATCTCCTGAACAGGAACCTTGTCCCAATTCTAAATTGAATTGGCAATAACTATTGAGTGCTGGTATGAAGTAAGCAATTACGAAGAAGTCAATGAATGAATGAATTAATGCAAGTGATGTGATGGATTAGCCTTAAGAGAACAAGTTATTTCTATGGACAAGTTAATAAGGGATCCCATGATGGAGAAAAAATTGGGGGCCATCATAAACCAAAAGTTAAATAAAAGAAAAATCAACCAGTTTTCACTTGTTGATCATGTTACCTGTACTTCAACAAACTGATAAGGGCCTTTCAGTAGAGCGGGGCTGTTAGTGTGAGGAGGATGTGGTGGTATGTGGGGTAGGTGAGTGATTAGGCAGGAGAGAACAGAATTAAGTTAGATCAATTAATGGTTCTTTGCCTGAGCTTGACATTAACCTAACACTTCTTATAGCTTTAAATCTGATGTTTTAAAAAAAATTGTACTGGCTTCAGGGAGAAAGATAAAGAAGAAGGGAAGGATGAGAAAGAAAAGAGAGAAAGAGAGAAGCATCAACTCGTTCCACTTAGTTGTTTCATTTTGTTCTGCACTCATTGGTTGCTTCTCACATTTGTCCTGAACCCAGGTTGAAGCCCTTATCAGACGTATTGTCGAATATGTTCTCCCATTGTGTGGTTTGTCTTTTTATTCTGTTCTTATTGTCTTTACCTGTGCAAAATCTTTTAAGTTTGATATACTCCCATTTGTTTATCCTGCCTTTTATTTCATTTGCCGGTGGAGATAAATCAGCAAATACATTGTGCGAAAGATGTCAAAGAGCTGACTGCCTATGTTTTCTTCTAGGATGCTTATGTTTAAGTCTTTTATCCATTTTGAGTTTGTTTTTGTGAACGGTGTAAGATGGTGGTCAAGTTCCATTTTTTGAAAGTAGATGTCCAATTTTCTCAACACAATTTGTTAAAGAGACTGTCTTTACTCCATTGTATGTTCTTTCCTCCTTTGTCAAATATCAGTTGTCCATAAAGATGTGGGTTTATTTCTGGGTTCTCTGTTCTGTTTAATTGATCTATGTGACTGTTCTTATGCCAGTACCAGGCTGTCTTTAGTACAGTGGCCTTGTACCATTCCTTGATATCCGGAAGACTGATAAATTCTGTTTTATTTCTTCTTTTTAAGATTGCTGAGGCTATTCATATTCTTTATTGGTTCCATATAAATTTTTAGAATATGTGTTCTATATCTTTGAAGTATGTCATTGATATTTTAATTGGTATTGCATTAAATTTATAAATTGCTTTAAGTAATATAGACATTTTAATGATGTTTATTCTTTCTAACCATGAGCACTGTATATGCTTCCACTTGTTTGTATCTTTCTTGATTTCTTTTATCAGTGTTTTATAATTTTTCGAGTACAAGTCCTTAACCTCCTTGGTTAAATTTATTCCTAGGTACTTTATGGTTTTGGTTGCAATAGTGAAGCAGTTTGCTTCCTTAATTTCTTTTGCTGACAGTTCATTGTTGGTATATAAAAATGCCTCGGAGTTCTGAGTATTAATTTTATATCCTGCCACCTTGCTGAATTCATTTATCAGTCCAGTAGTTTTTTGACTGAGACTTTAGGATTTTCTATATAAAATATCATATCATCTGCAAATAATGACAGTTTTACTTCTTTTCCAATTTGGATGCCTTATATATCTTCTTGTTGTCTGAGTGCTGTAGCTAGGACTTCCAGAACTATGTTGAATATGAGTGGTGAAAGGGGGCACCCCTGCCTGGTTCCTGCTCTTAAGGGGATTGCTTTTAATTATTGCCCATTTAGTATGATGTTTGCTGTGGGTTTGTCATAGATGGCCTTTATCATGTTAAGAAATATTCCCTGTATTTTCACTTTACTGAGAGTTTTGAGCATGAATGGGTGCTGGATTTTATCAAATGCTTTTTTTGCATCTATTGAAATTGTTATGTGATTTTTGTTCTTCCTTTTGTTTATGTGATGAATCACATTGATTCATTTGTTAATATTGAACCAGCCTTGCCTCCCCGGAATAAATCCCACTTGATTATCGGGTATGATTTTTTTCATATATTGCGGGATTCGTTTGGCTACTATTTTGTTGAGAATTTTAGCATCCAAATTTATCAGGGATATTGGTTTATACTTTTCTTTCTTTGTGTTGTTTTGCCTGTTTTGGGGTTTAGAATTATGCTTGCCTCATAACAGAAGTTTGGAAGTATTTCTTCCTCTTGAATTTCTTGAAATAGCTTAAGAGTAGAAATTAGTTCTTCTTTGAATATTTGGTAGAATTCACTTTTGAATCCATCAGGCCGAAGACATTTTTTTGTTGTTAGGAGTGTTTATTGATAACTGTTTCTATCTCATTTGTTGTAATTGGTCTGTTTAGGTGTTCTGATCATTCCAGATTGATTTTTGAAAGATTATATGATTCAAGAAATTTGTCCATTTCACCTAGGTTGTCTAATCTTTTGGCATAGGGTTCTTCATAGCATTTTCTTACAATACTTCGTATTTCTGTTGTGTCGGTTGTTACTTCTCCACTCTCATTTCTAATTTTATTTATTTGTGTCCTCTCTTTTTTTTTCTTGGCGACTCTCTTCAAAGATTCATTGATCTTGTTTACCTTTTCAAAGAACCAGCTCCTGGTTTTATTGATCCTCTGTATTGTTTTCTTAGCCTCTATGTCACTTATATCTTCTCTGATCTGTATTATTTTCTTCCTTCTAATAGTCCTGGGCTGTATTTGCTATTGGTTATATTTGATTCATTCAGGTCCTTATCTGGAGATTTGTCTTGATTCATTTGGGTTGCATTCTTCTGCCTGCCTATTTTGTCTGTATGTAAGAAGAGTTTGGCTACTGGAGACCAATGGGTGTTGCCTCTGTGTTCCCTAGGTGTGGTCTGTGTGCAGGCCTGCCAACCTCTCTGCAGCTGCCTAGGGTGTTTGGATGTAGGTATTTCTGGTGCTGGTGCTGAGGCTGTTGCTGCGGTCTCTGCCTTGCCTCCAGAGAAGGGGCTGTGTTCTTATGCCAGGCTCTATAAGCCTCAGCGGGTCTCGGCCTTTTCCCCTCTTCCACAGGTGAGACCATGCACCACACTCAGGCCATAAGCCTGGGCACCAAGGGCAAGAATGAGCCCTTTTGCTTAGCTGCAGGTCCCTGTCAACCTTTTCCTCTGGCCTTGAGGGGCTTCTGGTGCATGCTCAACTGCTAGCCTGGACTTCAGTTCCACCCCCGCCAACCTCGGCTTCTCAGCTGGGCAGAGCTGCTGCTAGGTGCTCAACAGTGTGCTGGGCTTCCACCCTGCCCCTGCCAACCTCAGCTTCTGAACTGGGATGAGCAGCTATGTGCTCAACTGCATGCTGGGATTCTGCCTCACCTCCGCTGGCAAAGCCAGTTTGTGCAGGGCTTCAAGCCTCAGAGATCATGTGCGGCAGTGTGCCTGCTTACCCCTGCCCAGTGAAGGATCTCTGCCCATTCCAGGTTTCCGCTCTTTCCCCATTGGTGAGATCGCAGGCAGGCCTGCAGCCACTGGACCACTACACGCATCCCCTTTACCCCAGCTGGGCTAGACCAAGGTCAAGCCATTCAGATAACCTCAGACCCCACCAGTGGAACCACACTTCCACATCCCACCACTCTCTGCCCTTCAGCAAGCCCTCAGCAGTGTGGGTGAGGGCACTGCAGCTCAGACACTCTATACTGTAGTCCTGAAAGCTTCTCCCTTCTAAGCAACTGTGCTCTAATTGCTACAGGAGAGCCTGTTTGGCTGGTGTTCTTCCCCTTGCTGGTTCCAGGGGAAATATTGTTTAAGATTTGTGGAGTGACTCAGCCCAGGGTTTATAAGTGGCTGTTTCTGATAGCTTTTCTCCCTGTGCCTTCCAGACCGTACTCTCTTCCCGATGCTCTGCTCCTTTTCTCTCTCCCTATCTCCCAGAGTCCTGGGTGAGTGGTTGTGAGAGAGGTTTCTGCGCTGTCCCTATAATAAGGATCCTGGGTCTGAGACAACTGTCTCTTTATTACAAACAGTATCCTAAACTGTTTCCCAGCTAAATACTGTCCATACACCTCTTCTTGGCTCTTGGGCTGCTGGCTGGAGCTTTGTTCCTGGAACCCAGGTCCCTACCCTTCCACTAGTCTCTTTCCGGCACATGAGGCTCTCTGGGCTGCCTTTCACTCCGGGGAGCTGGGCAACTATTTCCACACTTTCACTTTTCTTACCAGTCTCAATGTTGCTTCTTCAGTGTTCCCCGGTTGAAGAGTCCTTTCAGTCCAGTTCAGTGGTGGTTTATCCACATGATGGTTCTTAAAGTCAAGTTATTTGGTTTTGGGAGTTAAAAGGTGGTACATCCATTTACTCCATCACCATCTTGCCCCTTACAGGCATTTCTTAAGAAGCTTGAAAAGCTTAAATAAACAACCTAACACTTCATCTAAAATAACTTTAAAAAGTACAGCAAGTAAGGCCCAGAGGTAGTAGAAGGAAGGAAATAATAAAGATCTGAGCAGAAATAAATGACATAGAAGATAAATAACAATACAGAGAATCAATGAAACCAAGAGCTGGTTCTTTGAAAGGGTAAACAAGATCAATGAACCTTTAACGAGACTCCCCAGGAAAAGAAGGGAGAGGACTCAAATAAATAAAATTAGAAATGAGAGTAGAGAAATAACCGACACAAGTAAAATACAAAATATTGTAAGAAAATACTATAAAGAACTGTATGCCAAAAAAAATTAAACAACCTAGGTGAAATGGACAAATTCCTTGAAACATATAATCTTCCAAAAATCAATCTGGAAGAATCAGAAAACCTAAAGAGACCAATTACAGCAAAAAAAGATTGAAACAGTTATAAAAAAGCTCTCCAAAACCAAAACCGCTGGGCCAGATAAATTCACTGGTGAATTCTACCAAATATTTAAAGAACTAATTCCTATTCTTCTAAAGCTATTTCAAAAATTTCAAGAGGAACAGCACAAGAGAAAAATTAAGGTGTTTTTTGGGTTTTTTTTGTTTTTTTTTTTTTTTATGAGGCAAGCATAATTCTGATTCCAAAACCAGGCAAAGACAACACATAGAAAAAAAATGACAGGCCAATATTCCTGATGAATTTAGATGCTAAAATTCTCAACAAAATATTAGCAAACAGGATCTAGCAATACATGAAAAAAATCATACATCATGATTTATTCTGGAGAGGCATAGATGGTACAACATTCATAAATCAATTAATGTGATTCACCACATATACAAAATAAAAGAGAAAAACCACATGATAATTTCAATAGATGCAAAATAGCATTTGATAAAATGCAGCATTTTTAGGATCAAAACTTAGCAAAGCGGAAATACAAGGAACATACCTTAACATTATAAAAGCCATTTATGACAAACCCACAGCCAACATCATAATCAATGGACAAAAATTAAAAGCAATTCTTCTGAAATCAGGAACAAGGCAGGGTGGCCTCTTTCACCACTCTTATTCAACATAGTTCTAGAAGTCCTAGCCATAGCAATTACACAAGAAGAAGAAATAAAAGGCATCCAAATTGGAAAAGAAGAAGTTATAGTATCATTATTTGCAGATGATATGATACTTTACATAGAAAACTCTAAGGGCTCAGTCAAAAAACTACTGGACCTAATAAACAAATTCAGCAAGGTGGCAGAATATAAAATTAACACACAGAAATCAGAGGCATTTCTATACATGAACATTGAAATATTAGAAAAAGAAATTAAGGAAACAATCCCCTTCACTATTGCAAAAATAAAAATAAAGTACTTCGGATTAGATTTAACCAAGGAGGTTAAAGACATGTACTGAGAAAATTATAAAACATTGATAAAAAAATCAAGAAAGACACAAACAAGTGGAAGCATATACCATGTTCATGGTTAAGAAGAATAAACATCATTAAAATGTCTATATTACCCAAAGCAATTTATAAATTCAATGCAATACAAATTAAAATACCAATGACATACTTCAAAGATATAGAACAAATATTACAAAAATTTATATGGAACCAAATAAAAAAAAAACACGAATAGCCTCAGCAATCTTGAAAAAGAATAATAAAGTGGGAGGTACCACACTTCCTGATATCAAGTTATCCTACAAGGCCATTGTACTCAAAACAGCTTGGTACTGGCATAAGAACAGGCATATAGATCAAGGAAACAGAACAGAGAACCCAGAAATAAACACACCTTTATGGACAATTGATATTTGACAAAGAAGGTAAGAACATACAGTGGAGTAAAGACAGTCTCTTTATCATATTATGTTGGGAAAACTGGACAGCTACCTGCAAAAAAATGAAACTAGACCACCAACTTACACCATGCACAAAAATAAGCTCAAAATGGACTTAAATGTAAGCAGTAAAACCATAAGCATTCTAGAAGAAAACATCCGACATCTATCGAAGCAATATATTTGCTGATTTATCTCCACAGGCAAATGAAATAGCTTTTGCACAGCTAAAGACAATATAAACAAAGTAAAAAGACAAGCCACACAATGAAAGAATATATTCGACAACACATCTGATAAAGGGTTAATAACCAAAATTTATAAAGAACTTGTAAAACTCAACACCAGGAAGACAAACAATCCAATCAAAAAATGGGCACAAGAAATGAATAGACAATTCTTCGAAGAGTACATACAGATGGCCAATAGGCATATGAAAAAATGCTCAACATCACTAATCATTAGAGAAATGCAAATTAAAAACACAATGAGACACCATCTTACACCAGTCAGAATGGCGCTCATTAACAAAACAATACATTATAGGTGCTGTTGAGGATGTGGAGAAAGGGGAACCCTTCTGCACTGCTGGTGGGAATGCAGACTGGTGCACATACTCTGGATAAAAAGTATGGAGATTCCTCAAAAAATTAGAAATGAAACTGCCCTTTGACCCAACTTTTTCACTTATAGGAATATTTCCCAAGGACACCATATCACTGACTGAAAAAAAGAAATGCGCCCCCATGTTTATGGCAGCATTGTTTGCAATAGCAAAGAGCTGGGAACAATCAAGTGTCCATCAGTGGATGAATGGATTAAAAATCTTTGGTACATATATACAATGAAATGCTATGGGGCCATGAAAAAGAAGAAAATATTACCTTTTGCAACAATATGGAGGGACCTGGAAACTATTAGGTTGAGTGAAAGAAGCCAGGCAGAAAAAGCAAAATATTATATGACCTCACTCATTTGAGGAATCCAAGGAACATTGAGAACTGAGGAAAGAAATTGAGACAGAGGAGGGATCAAAGGAACCAGAAAAAAAGAAGACAGAAGAAAAGGAGAGGATAGGATGGGATAAACCTTAAGGGAAGGGGGAAGGGCCCTGTAGAGAAGGGACAAGGGAGATGTGGAGGGCAATATGATGGAGGGGGGATGCAGTCGGGGTTACCCTAGAACTTATGTAAACACAATTAATAATAATAAAAATGAATACAGGTGGAGCAAAAGTAGGTTTACAGTTGTTCATATGGAAAATAATACAATAATTAATAATAACACAAAAATAAATTGTTTTGCATACTTACAACTATAAACTTACTTTTCCCACCCTGTATACCTTTTTTCTTACTGTTGATGAATCGATCACTCAGCTCATATATGATCTTTAATGATTTTTCCATAAAAATTATATCAGTGTTTAATCTTATCTTTGTGAATGATATAAACTCTAATTATTCAATATACAATATTTTCAATTTCGTTTCACTTTGGTAATCATCTGCAATGAAATTTTAAGGCATTGAACCAAAACTTGTGATTAGTTTTACATTGATCTTTGAAATGTTATAGCTGAACTTTTAATAGAATAATAGAATGTGAATCTTGCATTTTCCAACAAGGATAAGGCACACTGCTAAATATTATGTTGTTTAAAAATTTCAGGTATCTAAGATAATCTAGTTATTGTAACATAATGGAGGCTGGTTATATAAAAAACAATCCAGATGTTCTTAGGACCTCATTTAAAAAACTATTTTCAGAGACTTTTTACAATGAAATTGAAAGTAGGAGGGCATTGTAGTGAATTTTTCAAATAAATAAAAAATATTTGTGAGAAATTAATATTTATTATTTGGATCTTGGAAGCCATTTCTTTGGCAGATTTAAAAAGAAAGCACTAGTATTACCTTGGACAGCCTGTTATTAATGTTATAATTATTCTTTTATTTTAAAGGAGTGAATAATTATTATAGCAAGCATTCTAATCTCCTGTACTCATAATTATACTTATTCACTGAAGAAAGGTAGAAATCAAAGGTTTCAGTCACAGAAAAAATATTATTTCTCTGAATAGTTATTTTTTCCTACAGTTCTGTAAAATGTAGTAGTGTGGACAAAAAAAATAGTAAAATGTCCTATTCTCAACAAATGGAATTATAAATGCTTTTGAAGAAATGTGCTGTAAGTCCTTTAAGGCAAGACATTTTCTTTTAATAGTTAAGAAGTGACAGTGACTAGACAGATATTTTAAATATAAAGTACAGGCTTACAGTCTCTGGGCTGTTTTGAGAGGGCATAAATGAGACCAAAGGGAATGGTAGACAAAGACAATGAGAAACAGAACAAAGTGCATCGGTGGGTATTTTAAACCTAAGACAGTTTTAACACATTATCCTGGAAGTGATTAAAGACAGAAAGTTGTAACTGATAAAACTATGCAAATTTTGAGCTGGCTGCTAACTACAAAAAAATGAAATAGTGGGAGGTCAAGAAAGTTCAGTTTAACTCAGCAAGAGTATATTGAACATTCTGGAATGTATAGTGATATACTACAGGATTTTATTGCTAAACACAGGCCCAATCTTGACTAAAGAAAAGCATATTTGGAGAGGTGGAGGATAGTGATCATATACTAATGCATAGGAAAAACTAGTTCAAAGTTTTTCAGAAACTAAGTTGAACATTAGGAGCACCAGTGTTATGTGGAGAAGGCACAGCATGTGTTAGCCTTTATTGTAAATACAGCTGAAGTTCAAGTGTCGAGCCTAGAGAAAGAATAAAAATTTTTACAATTTTTTACATTAAGAGCAAGAAGAGAAAACATAGTAACTGAACATTTGAAATGAAAAGTAAATCTACCTGAGAAATCCACTCATTCTTTATTGGTTGTCAAAAGATCAAGACAGAAAAGGGACAGACGGTAGGGTGAAGGTGCAGTGGGGAGTAAGTGAATCGAGGTCAATACAGAACTAGATAGATTGTTTCAGGGCAAAGAACTGAAAGAAAAAATTCTATAGCAGCTGAAAGCACCCCTCCTCATTGTGTGAAATATGCTGTATCCATAGAACAAAGAAGAGTATATAAAACTTCAATCAAGTAGGAAGGCACTTAATAAAATAGACCTCTGAGAAACCCCAAATAGATACATTAGTAACTACTGTCTATTGTGATCTATTAACATGACAACAAAGAAAGATCTGTGACCAGGACAGAAGGACTCACTGACTTCTTATAAAAGGACCCAGTAGTGTGTAATTGAAGCTGTTTTGTTTTTCTTTTTTTACAGGGACAGAGAGAGAGAGAGTCAAAGAGGAATAGACAGGAACGGAGAGAGGTGAGAAGCACCAATCATTAGTTTTTCATTGCCATTGCAATGCCTTAGTTTTTCATTGATTACTTTCTCACATGTGCCTTGACCGTGGGTCTTCAGCAGACCAAGCAACCCCTTGCTGGAGCAAGTGACCTTGGGTCCAAGCTGACAAGCTTTTTGCTCAAGGCAGATGGGCCCATGCTTAAGCTGGAGAGCTCTGTATCTCGAACCTGGGTGTTCCGCATCCCGGTCCGATGTTCTATCTACTGCGCCACCGCTTGGTCAGGCTTGTTTTTCTCTTTATTGTTTCTTTTGTTTTTGTTGAAGCTATTTTCTAAGTAAAGTTAAGAACTGAGTATTTTGAACAACTGAACTCAAAGAAATGATTAGGGTTAAGGGTAGAGTGAGTTTGAATCAAGCAGTTGACTGTGGATCACGGGCTTACTACTTAATTGGTTCCTTACTCAATGTCTTGCTTTCCTTGGTCAGTCACCCTGAAAACCATCAGACATTCAAAGATATGGGAGGAAACACTGTTCCAAGAGGCTTGTCAAAGTCAGAAAGTCAGTGAGCCAGCACACCCAGTAGAAAGAACTTTACTGACTCAAGGAACCATTGCTAATTAATGACAGTCATGAGAAAAGAAGCAAGTAGTCACTGCTGTCCCCCTGTTCTGGTAGTCTTGTACTTTTGGAGTGCATGCTGAAGCAAAATTATCTGCTCAAACATTATTTAGAATCTGACATCTCAAGATCTACTGAGACTTGCAGTTGTTTATGAACCAAACTAAAATCAAAGCCTTCAGGATCTATGTTTCACCACCTCTCTTCCTAGTTGCATAATACCCAGTGTTATGATTTTAATATCACCAAGCCTGTGTGATCCCAGCTGAGAAAAACACACTCTTAGCCTCTTAACTCTAGAGCTTCACCCAATTAATTATCCATACAGGAACTACAGTCACCTTTGTTGTTATTAGCACAAGAGTTTGACCTATTTTATTTCTAACCCAGGCTGGTTCACCTCTTCTTATTAGTCAACCTGTTGGTCCCCCACTCCCAGGAGGTCACCATATTGATGTCAAACTTTGTGCAGATGCCCAATTGGCATAGCACACTACAGCCAAAAACTTCTGGACTCAAGCGATCCTACTGCCTCAGCCTCGTGAGTAGCAGGGATTACAGGCTCACTCTACTGTGCTGCTAGTTGCTTTTGTTGTTATCAAATAGAATCCATACCATGACTAACCCCCGATATCTATATCCCCCATCTTATAGATGTTATGTTTCATATCATTAGTAATTATACTTTTCCTGCTGTTGAAGGGTGAATAAAATTCTCCTCTACTGTCTTTGAGTCTCTGACTGGGTCTAAGAATTAAACTGATGTAAGATAGCTCAACTGGAAAAAAATCATACAAATTTTATTAAATTTTTACATGTACACAGAAACCTTCACAAGAGAATGTAAACCTGTAGAAGAGTATGGAGCAGAAAGCTTTTATATATTTAAGACAATAAAACAATTTGTGAAGACTAGAGAAAATATAGAGATTTGGGTTTGAGATAGCAGCAAGAGCAGAGTCCCTAAATAATTCTCAAAGTGTTCTATGTTCTAAATAATAGTTTATTGTTGGTTTTCTTTGCAAAACTATGACTGAAAGGATTTTTTTCCTTGGAGTTCTATTCCAGATCAGAATTGTATTGCCTTTGTGCAAGGCCATCACAAGACTTCCAGAGTAAAAAGTAGGTGTAGTGGAATCCTCATTGTGAGTTAAGACCAAAATAAAGCAAAGAGAGGATATCAGAGATTTAAAAAAATCATTAATAATTTTTTATGAAATTTGAAAATAGTACCTCCATATTTTCACTTTGTTATAAAATAATTTCACTTTGTTTTTGAAAGGGCCAGAAAATAAGTGATATATACCTATGAGTTCTTCAGGGTGGAGAAAGTGACTGAGTCATTTCGTTCCTAATGTGTCACATGAAGCCTGAAACCAGCACTCAAGGAAAAAAACAAAAAAGAAAGAACTTTTAGCTTTGGCCTTCCACACACACAATTTTCTGGACTAAGTGAGTTTATCTGAAAACCAAGTACAAGAAAGTAAATTGGTAAATGTCAGATGACCACAAGGAATAAGTGTCTATTGTTCAATCTTCACAACAGTTCTATGAGATATTATCCTGTTTAAAACAAGGATTTAAGCAAAATAAAAAAATTAAAATCCTCATAGACACAGACAACAGTATAGATATCATGAAATGTTAAGGGCATGGGGGTGTTAGAAATGGGTAGGAGGGATTTATGGTGATGGAGGGAGACTTGACTTGGTGTGATGGACACACAACACAATGTGTGGATAATGTATGTGCAGTTGTGCACCTGAAACCTGGATGATTTTGTTCACCAATATCAACCCAATAAACTTTAATAAAAATAAAAACATGGGAGAAGAGGGAATGAGATGTAGGTACAATAAATAACTTACCCAAAATCATGTAGTTAATAAGTTGCAAAGACTTTTTTATACTTGCAGGAGAATTGAAGAAACTGAAAGCATTTAGGGGGAAAAAATGAAAAGAAACAAATGAAAAAAGTTTTATAAAATTAAAAGAGCAAATTAAAAGAAAAATCCAAGAGGCACAGTCTTTAAATTAGTTAATTTAAATAAAGTTGAAAAGAATGTGGAGCTAATACAGACCATTGTTTTACAGTTCTTGGTCAAATGACATCAATTCTGAAATGTCTACTTTTACTAGCAAATAGAAATTATATGCTTCTCAATGTTGGTATTAGCTAAATTGTTCCAAATCTGAAGTTGTGTGAGATCTATTAAATGTCACTACTGCAAAACATCAAGGTTTCATAAATGTTAATTTTTTTTAGCAAAAGGAGGGGAGGCAGAGATAGACTTCTGCATGGGCCCCAACCAGGATCCACCCAACATGCCCACTAGGGGCAATGCTTTTCCCAGCTGAGACCCTGCTCCTTTGTAACCAGAGCCATTTTTCAGTGCCTGAGGCAGAGGCCATTAAGCCATCCTCATTGCTTGGGGTCAACTCACTGTAATCAATCCATGGCTGCAAGAGGAAAAGAGAAAAGAGAGGAGGAGGGATGGAGAGAAAAGTGAGAGAGAGAGAGAGAGAGAGAGGGACAGAAGTGAGAGGGGTAGGGGTAGAGAAGCAAATTATCACTTCTCCTGTGTGCCCTGACCAGAAATTGAACCCAGGAAATCCACACCCCAGGCTGATGCTCTACAACTAAACCAACAATCCAGAGCCATTAATGTGTTCATTTTATAATGTCTCTCTATGCGTTATATGGAAATATTCAGACATCTCTAGAATGTGTTCTCCAATCATACCCACTGCAATAGATATGATAGAAGGTTCAGAATAACTGGATAAATTTCTCAAGAGCTCAAAAGTTATATCTGTGTCAGGATCAAGACATGTAAATGTGGTTTCAAGAAAATTGTAGTTAGCCTGACCAGGTGGTGGCGCAGTGGATAGAGCCTCGGACTGAGATGCGGAAGAACCAGTTTCGAGACCCCAAACTCAACAGCTTGAGCATGGGCCCATCTGGCTTGAGCAAAAACTCGCCAGCTTAGATCCAAGGTCGCTGGCTCCAGCAAGGGGTTGCTTGGTCTGCTGAAGGCATGTGGTCAAGGCACATGTGAGAAAGCAATCAATAAACAACTATGGTGTCGCAATGGCAATGAAGAAATGATTGATGCTTCTCACCTCTCTTTGTTCCTGTCTGTCTGCTTCTGTCTATCCCTCTCCCTGAACCTCTCTCTGTCCCTGTAAAAAAAAAAAGAAATTGTAGTTAGATGCAATGAAGAATTTATGTTTCTCATCTCTCTCTCTTTCTGTCTCTCACTCTCTCTGTCTCTGCTATAAAACAACAAAGAAAGAAAATTGTAGTTAGAGATTAATCAGGATTCTTCAGGTCATCCTCTGCCAGAAACCTCTCCTTTACTGACTTGTTTGCTTGACTGCACTTCTGCTATATGATCAATTATTTTATCTCATTTGGTTTATCATTAGAGAATATCACTTGAAAACTTTGTTCCCAAAGCTATTTAGTGTTTACTCTTAAGTCAATTGAACTAACATTAATCAAGGGCTAAATTGCCATGTATGAAACTGACTAGAGAATAAAACTTATAATCCAAAGTACAAGAAAAATTTATTAAATTTTAACCTATTAGTGATAATATAATGCAGGATATAATTTAAGTGACATTTCTTCTATACTGCCTTAGCTAAGGTAATCTTTGATAGTTATCTCTTACCCCATATTAGGCAACAGCTGTGTTGACTGTTTTAGTAATTTCTATAATCCTCTGTGTTATATTGAGTTTGATGTATTTACTAAATATAGTTTTATCCATAGTTGTACAACTATTTTGAATCTTAAGAGCAAGATTTTATATTTATGCCATGATTTTTTATCTTGCTATAATCAAGAGCACAGTGCCAAAACCCTTGTTGGATCTCAGTTTGGACATTCAACAGAGTAGCCACACTTCTTCATTTGTGTATCTTGCTTGATGTGACATACCAACTAAGGCCAAATAAAGAGCTGTGTGATTCCTTACTGTGTTTTTGAATCAGTGTGTTCTACATACAGTTTGCTAGCTGCTCCATTCCTAAAACTTCCACAAGGTTGAAAGGAAGTTAAATTATTTTTTATTGAGAAATAAGTAGAGGTGATATATCTGGTATTGACTCACATTTTTCTATTTATTCATTTAATTATATATATATATGTATGAATTTATTATCTATCATGTTTATATAATTTCAAAATTTATAAGGTTAAATATTTTCAAAGTAAATTGACCCTAGATATTAAGGTATGGTATGATAGTTAATTTTATGTATCAAATGCTAGCTCGTGTACTCAGATACTTGGTCAAACACCAGTCTAGCTATGACAGTGGAGGTAACATTTAGAAAGGACTAACATTTGGGTAAAGCAGATTACCGTCCATCATGTAGGTAGGCCTCATTCAATTTGTTGAAATTCTTAAAAGAAAAAAGATAGAGTTTTCCCAAATAAAGAGGAAATTCCTCCTCCAAATTGCCTTCAGACTTGAACTTCAACATCAATTCTTCCAAGGAGCTCTTGCCTGGGAACCTGGCCTGCAAACAAACACACACAGACACACCACACACACACCACACACACACACACACACACACACATACCTGTAGGTTCTGTTACTCTGGAGTACCCAGAATAATACAAGGCTGATGGCATTCAAGCCAAGGTTAGTATTCTCTAGAGTGGGTGTCTGTATCAAGTAGAAAGTTGAGTAATCTAGATAATTTCTATGATTGTCTTCAATGATTCTTCATGACTACCAGTGACCTCTTTATTTCAATCAGTACAGTATTTGGATAACATATGGTTCATTACTTAGATGGGTTTATACTTACTAATGATAGCCAGCTGATCAAAATACTAATAACCTTTATTACAATTAGACAATACTGTGGTCAATATACCAGTCTTTCACATATTCACTACATTTGAATTTCTCAACAATCTTTAGCCACACATAGTGTACGTGTTTATTATATTTCAAACACAGAAGCTAAGATTAAAGAGGTATTGCTTAGAAAATAAATTAGGATGAAGGACTAGACTCCAGAAGTGATTTTATTTTAGCATCATCTCTTGCTTTTTACAAGAAATTGGACTGTTATGAACTAAATTGTGCCCCTCAATTCATATGTTGAACCGCTAATTCCCAATTTAATGGTATTTGGAGAGGTGGCCTTTAGGAGATAATCAGTACCCTTATAAAAAGAGATACCAGAGTCTGCACTCTCCCCTCACCTACACCTGCACCAACAATGTAAGGCTATAGGGAGAAGGCAAGCCAAAGAAAAAACCTTCCACTGGAACTGACCCTTGCTGGCACACTAATATTAAACCCCAGCCTCCAGAATGATGAAAACACATTTCTGTTATTTAAGCAACCTAGTCTATGGTAGTTTGTTGTGGCAGCCTGTGCTAAATAAAAAAGAAACTTACAAACAGGTGTCATTGAATACTACAACCTACTTAAATATTATATATTAGAAAGATTTATTTCAAAAACAAAGTAAAATTGTAATAATCAAAGAGGAAGATCATATAAATTAGTGGGACTTGGACATGGGTGGCATAATAATCACTTACAAAGTATATTGAAACATAGATTGTTGACCACATACCGTAAAGTGTGTGATCGATCAATGAGTTTGGGATGGGGTGCAAACATTTGCATATCTAATATTAGTTCCAGGGTGATATTGATGCTTATAAAATCAGTTTTTCAGTTATTTATACAGATTGATGAAACATGTAAATCATAATTTAATTAGAGCACTGAGAATGCATTTTAAGCACACATATGTACACAGAATATCAAACTGGACTTTCAAGATTTTCACCCTGGATATCTTGAGTGGGGCATGCTTTCATAAAGAAGTTTAAAAAAAATTGACAGTTTGTTTTAACATGGAACTACCAGCCTGAAATTATCATATTGGAAAAGAAAGTTTCATGTATTTAATTAGAATACAACAAAAATACTAGGATAAAAATATTACTTCAGAAAAGGTACTTTCAAAATTTTCTTAACATGAAATTTGTATGCAATGCTCACTTAACAATGTTGTAAAAATACTGAACACAATATACGTGTATGCGTTGAACATGTAAAATGACTTTACAATAGATATATAGAACTGTTTCTGATAACACAGGAGTTAAATTTTAGATGTAAATATGTAAAAACCAAGGATCAATCAATCTGATTTATAGAAACAACCCATTTCAATGCTTCATTATACATGTTACTCTTAGCAGTTCTCTGTACAGTGTAAGATTTTTAAGTAAGAATGCCAGAGTTTTAGTTAAATTTGTGTTGTTAAGTAAAAAGTTAAAATGCACTCTTTTGCAGTTGGCCAAAAAGGTATTTTAACACTGTCAAATGGCACTAAACGAGAGTGATGAGCTTACATTAATGGGAAGACATCTAGACCTTTGCTTGATATATGGTTTTACAATAAATGCAAAATAACCCAAAGTTTAAAGAAATATTTATTTGCAGTTTAAAAACACACCTGGAGTTCTTTTTAATTATGTAGATCAATTTAGTTAGAAAGTACTTGAAATTCTGTTCATGATGAGAGGATACAATAGGTTCCTTATTTCAGAATCTGTTTTAGTATAACTGTAGTGTTAAATACAGTTTACATCACTAGTCTTTCTTACAATGGCCCTGGAATATTTCCTGTACTTGTGCAGTTAACCTGTACTTGCTGCTAATGTTAGATAAAGGTTACTTGTAAATTGAGATTTACTAGTGTTATCTTCAAAGTAGAAAAATCTGTTTACACAATGGTCTTCCAATTTACGTAAAGAAAGTAATTATTTAATGAACTCAGCATACTAAGAAATATGCATTTTATATAAAAAGCAGTCATTAATTAAAAAGAAAGCTTTATGTAACTTCAGCTTGAAAGACATTTTTGAGGGAGATGTGCAGAAAAGATAAATATAAAAGCTTCAGGTCATATTTCAAGAAATTCCACATGAACATATGAGTGAATCTAGCTCAGAATACATAAATTTTATTTCAACACACACTCAAATACAACAAAAAGTAAATGATACTTGTAACTGTGCATTCGCATCTCTTCTGGAATATGCTCCGCATAGAACTATAAAATAATCCTTGTACAACTTCAACCAGAACTATATTTCAAAGAACTAAAGATCTCCTCATTATGTTCAGTTACAGAACCTAAGCAGTGAGTGCTGCATTGACATTACATTTTTATAAAAATAAGTATTGTCTAAGTAAACAACAACAAAAAAGATTCTGCCAAACAATGCTACTGCTGATGAGTAGACCACTGTGCAATTATAGCAGGCAGTAGAGTATCTATACATCTTGTTGCTGGTGCATTTGCTAACTAATACTATGAATGTTTCACTGTTGAACTTCTATATACTGTGGCTGTTCTAGACAGTGCTAAAACTGGAATAGAATTCTTTCAGAGTATTGAAGCATGTGTTTTTTCATAATAAATTAAGTTAAAATAATCGTTTTCTCATAGCTTTAACACTGATATTTGTATATCCTGCAATGCTGTCTTAACAATGTTGTACACATACTGAACACAAAAAAAACGTGTATGGGTTGAGCATATAAAATGACTTCGAAGTAGAAATCCGAAAGAGTTTCTAATAACACAGGAGTTCAATTTTAGACGTAAATATGTAAAAACGTAGATCAATCAATCTGATTCATAGAAACAACCCATTTCAATGCTTCATTACACATGTTGCTCCTAGAAATTCTCTGTACAGTGCAAGATTTTTAAGTAAGAATGCCAGAGTTTTAGATAAATTTATGCTGTTAAGTAAGGAGTTAAAACACACTCTTTTGCAGTTGGCCAAAACTTTCCTACACTGTCAAATGGCATTCAGCGAGAGTGATGAGCTCACATTAAGGTTAGGACATCTTTTAGATCTTTGTTTGATATATAGTTTTACAGTAAAAGCAAAATAACACTAAGTTGACACAAAGATTTGTTTGCAGTTTTAAAACACACTTATGGTTCTCTTTAATTATGCAGATCAATTTAGGTAGAAAGTACATGAAATTCTGTACATGATGAGAGGAAATAATAGGTTTCATAGTCCAGAATCTTCTTTAGTTTAAATACAATTTACATCACTAGTCTTTCTTCTATGGCCCTGGATCATTTCTTGTACTTGTGCAGCTAAACTGTACTTGCTGCTAATGTGAGATGAAAGTTACTTGTAAATTGGGATTTACAGGTGTTATATTCAAAGTAGAAAAATCTGTTTACACAATGGTCTTCCAATTTATGTAAAGAAAGTGATTATTTAATGAACTAAGCATTCTAAGAAATGTGCATTTCATATAAAAAGCAGTGATTAATTTATGTAACTTCTGCTTGAAAGACATTTTGAGCGAGATGTACAGAAAAGATAAATATAAAAGCTTCAGGTCATATTTCAAGTAATTCCATGTGTACATATGAGTGCAACTAGCTCAGAATATTTAAATTTTATTTAAACACACACTCAAATACAACAAAAATAAATGACACTTGTAACCGTGCACTCCCATCTTTTCAGGAATATGCTCTGCATAGAAGTATAAAATAATCAATGCTCTCTTTACAATGTTGTACACATATTGAACACAAAAAAGAACGTGTATGGATTGAGCATGTAAAATGACTTTGCAGTAGAAATCTGAAAGATTTTCTGATAACATGGGTTCAATTTTAGATGTAAATATGTAAAAAATGTGGATCAATAAATCTGATCCATAGAAACAACTCATTTCAATGTTTTATTACACCTGTTACTCATAGATATTATCTGTAGAGTGCAAGATTTTCAAGAATGCCAGACTTTTAGTTAAATTTGTGCTGTTAAGTAAAAAGTTAAAACACACTCTTTTGCAGTTGGCAAAAAAGGTATTCCTACCCTGTCAATTGGCATTCAGCGAGAGTGACGAGCTCACATTTAGGTTAGGACATCTTCAAGATCTTTGTTTGATATACAGTTTTACATTAAAAGCAAAACAACACAAAGTTTACAAAAATATTTATTTCCAGTTTTAAAACACAATTGTGGTTCTCTTCAATTATGGAGATCAATTTAGGTAGAAAGTACATGAAATGCTGTCCCTGAGAAGACGAAACAATAAGTTTTTTTGTTCTGAATGTCCTTTAGTTTAATTGTAACATTAACTACAGGTAACATCACAAGTCTTTTGTAAATGGCCCTGGAACATTTTCTGTACAAGTGCAGTTAAAATATACTTGCTGCTAATGTGAGATAAAAGTTACCTCAAAATTGAAAATTACTAGTGTTATATTCACAGTAGGAAAATCGGTTTACACAATGGTCTTCAAATTTATGTAAAAAATGTGATTGCTTAATACACTCAGAATTCTAAAAAATGTGCATTTCATATAATAAGCAGTCATCAATTAAAAAGAAAGCTTTATGTAACTTCAACTTGAAATACATTTTTGAGCAAGATGTTTTAAAACTGCAGAGAAAACTTTCTCCACACTGTGCGTGAATTTACTCTTACTGAAAACCTACATAACACACTGATTCAGAAGTATCTAATTTTAATATCTTTCTCGATTATTGCCATTTGACAGTGTCGGAATACCTTTCTAGCCAACTGCAAAAGTGTGTTTTAACCCCGTACTAAATAGCGCAATTTAACTAAAATTCTGGCGTTCTTACTTGAAAATCTTAAATTGTACAGAGAACTGATAAGAGTAACACATACAATAAAGCATTGAAATGCATTGTTTCTATGCAGCAGATTGAAGGATCTACGTTTTTTACATATTTACCTGAAAAATCAACTGTTTTATCAGAAACTGTTTCATATATCTATTGCAAAGTCATTTTACATGTTCAATTCAAACACTTTTTTATTGCGTTCATTATGTGTACAACCTTCTGAAGTGAGTATTGCAGGACATAGAAAAATCAGTGCTAAAACTATGAGAAAATGATTATTAATTTGACTTATTTCATTAGTGCAGAGAACATGCTTCAATACTGTGAATCCTACTCCTCTGTTATCAGAATTAAAGAACTCTTATCTCACGTAGGCAGCAAGTATAATTTTAGTGCACATGTACAGCAAATGTTTCAGGGCACTTAGAAGAAACACTAGTTATATAAACTATTTAACACTACAGTTAAAATAAAGAGGATTCTAAACTAAGAAACTTATTGTTTCCTATCATCATGAACAAAATTTCATGTACTTTTTAGCCTAATTGGTCTACATAATTAAAGTGAAACACCAATGTGTTTTAAAATTGCAAAGAAATGTAAATCTACACTGTGTTGTTTTACTCTTACTGTAAAACTGTATATCAAATTAAGATCCAGAATATATCCTAAAATTAATGTGAGATCATCACTCTTTCTCGCTTATTGCCATTTGACAGTGTTAGAGTACCTTTCTGGCCACCTGGAAAAGAGAGTGTTTTAAAGCCTTACTAAACAACACAAATTTAACTAAAAGACTGGCTTTCTTTTTTGAAAATCTTATAGTGTACAGAGAACTGTAAAGAGTAACACCTATAACAAAGCATTGAAATGCGTTGTTTGTATGCACCAGAGTGAATAATGGACATGTTTTACATATTTACATAAAAAATCAACCTCTGTGTTATCAGAAACAGTTTTATATATTTATTGGAAAGTCACATTTCATGCTCAATTCACACACGTTTCTTTGTGTTCAGTATGTGTACAACATTCTCAAGTGAGTATTGCAGAATATACAAAAATCAGTGTTAAAACTATGACAAAATGATTATTATTTTAACTAATTCATTGGGGAAAGAACTTTCTTCAAAACTCTGAATTCAACTTCTCTGTTATCAGAAACAAGTAACTTATATTTCACATAGGCAGCAAGTACAATTTAATTGCACATGTAGAAGAAATGTTCCAGGACCCTTCGAAGAAACAAAAGTTATATTAACTATTTGACTCTACAGTAAAACTATAGGGGATTCTGAACTAAGAAACCTATTTTATCCTCTCATCATGAACAGAATCTCATGAATTTTCTACACTAGTTGATAGACATAATTAAAAAGAACCACAAAAGTGTTTTAAAACTGCAAAGAAATGTTTCTCTACACTATGAGTTATTTTACTCTTACTCTAAACCTGTATTACAAACTAAGATCGAGAAGATATCATAACTTTAATGTGACTTCATCAGTCTTCTAGATTATAGCCATTTTGCAGTGTTACAATACCTTTTTGAAAAACTGTCAAAGAATGTGTTTAAACTGGTTAGTTAACAGCACAAATTTTACTATGAGTCTAGCATTTTTACTTGAAAATCTTACATTCTACAAATAACTGATAAGAGTCACACATACAAAAAAGCATTGCAATGCATTGTTTCTATGAATCAGATTGAATGATTCACGTTTTTTACATATTTACATGAAAAATCAACTCCTGTTTATCAGAAACCGTTTCATATGTCTATTAGAAAGTCATTTAACAAGTTAAATTCATACACCATTTTTGAGTTCATTATGTTTACAACGTTCTGAAGTGAGCATTGCAGAATATACAAAAATCGGTGTTAAAACTATAAAAAATGATTATAATTTTAACTTATTTCATTAGGGCAGAGAACATGTTTCATTACTTTTAAAGCGTTGTGTGCCAGGGTTGGTTAGCACTTTCTAAAACAGCCACAGTATATAGAAGTTGAACAGTGAATCTGTCATTCCCTTGGTGAGCAAATGCAACAGCATCAAGATGTATAGTTCCAATACTACCTGATAAAGTTACACAGTGTTCTGCTAATTAGAAGTAGAAGTGCTTGTCAGAATCTTTTTTTTTTTATTGAGTTAGAAAATACTGTGTTTGATAACACAGTAATGCCTATTTAACACTCTCTGCTAACGTTCTGTAACTGAAAATAATGGGGAGGTCCTTAGTTCTTTAAAATATACTTCTGTGTGAAATTGTGCGAAGATTATTTTATACTTCTATGATGAGCATAATCCAGAACAGATGTTTATGCTTGGTAAAAAGTGTCATTTACCTTTTTCTTGTGTATGAATTTCTTTAGAAATGAAATTTAATTGTTTTGATCTAGCTGAACTCATATTTACACGTGGAATTATTTGTACCTTAAACTGAAGCATTTATATTCATCTTGTCTATACATCTTACTCAAATATGTCTTTCAAGCTGATGTTAGATAAAGCTTTGTTTTTAATTCATCGCTGCTTATTATAGGAAATGCACATGTCTTAGAATGCTGAGTTCATTAAACAATCGAATTCCTTACATAAATTGGAAGACCATTGTGTATACTGATATTTCTGTTTTGAAGATAACACCAGTAAATCCTAATTTAGAAGTAACTTTTATCTCACATGAACAGCAAGTATATTTTAACTGAATAAGTACAGGAAATGTTCCAAGGGCATTAAGGAAAGACTAGTGATGTAAACTTTATCTATCACTACAGTTAAACTAAAGGAGATTCTGAACTAAAAAATCTATTGCTTTTTCTCATCAAGAACAGAATTTCATGTACTTTCTTCCCTAATTAATCTACATAATTAAACAGAACCAAAAATGTGTTTTAAAACTTCAGAGAAATTTTTGTCCACACTGTACGTGAATTTCCTCTTACTAAAAACCTATATAACACAATGATTCAGACGTATCCTAAGTTTAATATCTTTCTCACTTATTGCCATTTGACAGTGTTGGAATACATTTCTAGCCAACTGCAAAAGTGTGTTTTCACTCCTTACTAAACAGCACAATTTACTAAAAGTCTGGCAATCTTACTTGAAAATCTTACATTGTACAGAGAACTGCTAAGAGTAACATATACAATAAAGCATTGAAATGTATTTTTTCTATGCTTCAGATTGAAGAATCCAAATTTTTTACATATTGACATGAAAAATCAACTGTTTTATCAGAAACTGTTTCATATACCTATTGCAACTTTATTTTACATGTTCAATTCATACACCTTTTTATTGCTTTCATTTTGTGTACATCCTTCTGAAGTGAGTATTGCAGGACATAGAAAAATCAGTGTTAAAACTATAAAAAACTGATTATTAATGAGACATATTTCATTAGTGCAGAGAACATGCTTCAATACTGTGAATTCTACTCCTGTGCTATCAGAGTCAAGGAACTCTTATCTCACGTAGGCAGCAAGTACAATTTAAGTGCACAGGTACAGCAAATGTTCCAAGGCCATTAGAAGAATCACTAGTTATATAAACTATTTAACACTACAGTTAAAATAAAGAGGATTCTAAACTAAGAAACCTATTGTTTCCTCTCATCATGAACAAAATTTCATGTACTTTTTACCCTAATTGGTCTACATAATTAAAGAGAACCACCAATGTGTTTTCAAACTGCAATGAAATGTTCATCTACACTGTCTTATTTTACTCGTACTGTAAACCATTATAACAAACTAGATCTAGAAGATATGATAACTTTAATGTGAGCTCATCAGTTTTGTAGCTTATTGCCATTTGGAAGTGTTAGAAAAACTGTTTGGAAAACTGCCAAAAATGTGTTTAAACTGCGTACCTATCAGCGCAAATTTTACTGAGTCTAGCATTCTTACTTAAAAATTTTACAGTGTACAGAGAACTGCGAAGAGTAACGTGTATAATGAATTGTTGAAATGTGTTGTTTCTATGCTTCCGATTGTCTGGTCCACGGTTTTTACAAGTATATGTGCATCAAAACTTCAACTTCTCAGTTACCAGAAACTCATATTTCTATTGGAAAGCATTTTTATATGTTCAACCAATGCACGTTTTTTTGTGTTCAGAATGTGTAAAACATTCTGAGTGAACATTGCAGGATATATAAAAATCAGAGTTAAAACTATGAGAAAATGATTATAATTTTAAATTATTTCATTAGGGCAGAGAACATGCTTCAATACTCTGAAAGCATTCTGTGCCACTGTTAATGAGCACTGTCTAAAACAGACACAGTATATAGAATTTCAACAGTGAAACTCTCATTCAGTTGGTTAGCAAATGCAACAGCATCAAACTGTAAAGTGATGATACTACCTGATAAAGTTACAAAGTGTTCTGCTGATTAGAAATAGCAGTGCTTGTCAGAATCTCCTTTTTCTCTGTTGAATTATAAAACACGTTGTTTAAAAACAGAGTAATACCAATTTTGCACTTCCTGTTTATGTTCTGTAACTGAACATATTGGGGAGGTCATTAGTTTTTTGAAATAAAGTTCTGGGTGAAGTTGTGCGAACATTATTTTATACTTTTATGAGGAGCATATTCCAGAGCGGATGTTAATGCTTGGTTAAAAGTGTCATTTAACTTTTTTCTTGTCTATGAGTTCGTGTTGAAATGAAATTTAAGTATTTTGAGCTAGATGCACTCATATTGACACGTGGAATTACTTGTAATTTGACCTGAAGCGTTTATATTTATCTTGTCTGTACATCTCGCTCAAAAATGCCTTTCAAGCTGATGTTACATAAAGCTTTCTTTTTAATTAATCGCTGCTTATTATATAAAATGCACATGTCTTAGAATGCTGATTACATTAAACAATCATATTTTACAGAAATTGAGAAACAATTGTGTAAACAGATATTTCTACCATGAAGATAAGACTATTTAATCTTAATTTTGAAGTAACTTTTATCTATCATAAACAGCAAGTACAAGTTAACTGCACAAGTACAGAAAATGATCCAGGGCCATTATAAGAAAGACAAGTGATGTAAACATTATTTAAAACTACAGTTAAACTAAAGAAGATTCTTAACTGAGAAATCTATTGTTTTTACTCATCAAGTACAGAATTTCATGTACTTTTCCCCTAATTGATCTACATAATTAAATAAAACCACGAATGTCTTTTTAAACTGCCAATAAGTGTTTCTGTAAACTTTGTGTTATTTTGCACTTACTCTAAAACTGTATATCAAATTAAGATCCAGAATATGTCTTAAAATTAATGTGAGATCATCAGTCTATCTCCTTTATTACCATTTGACAGTGTTAGAATAATTTTCTGGCCAACTGAAAAAGAGTGTGTTTTAAAAGCTTACTAAACAGCACAAATTTAACTCAAAGTCTGGCTTTCTTACTTGAAAATCTTATAGTGTACAGAGAATTGCAAAGAGTAACACCTATAACAAAGCATTGAAATGCGTTCTTTGTATGCATCAGAGTGAATAATGGACGTGTTTTACATATTTACATGAAAAATCAACCTCTGTGTTATCAGAAACAGTTTTACATATCTATTGGAAAATCACTTTCCATGCTCAATTCATACACGTTTCTTTGTGTTCATTATGTGTAAAACATTCTGAAGTGAGCATTGCAGAATATACAAAAATAAGTGTTAAAACTATGAGAAAATAATTATTATTTTAACTTATTTCATTAGGGGAGAGAATTGCTTCCAAATTCTGAATTCAAATTCTCTGTTATCAGAAACAGGTAACTTATATTTCATATAGGCAGCAAGTACAATTTAACTGCACATGTAGAAAAAATGTTTCAGGGCCCTTCGAAAAAACACAAGTTATATAAATTATTTAAGTCTACAGTAAAGCTAAAGGGAATTCTGTACTAAGAAACATATTTTTTCCTCTCATCATAAACAGAATCTCATGTATTTTCTACAATATTTGATCTACATAATTAAAGAGAACCACAAATGTGTTTTAAAACTGCAAAGAAAAGTGTCTCTACACTATGTGTTATTTTACTCTTACTCTAAATCTTTATTATAAAACTAAGATGAACAAGATAACCTAACTTTAAGGTGAGTGTATCAGTCTTCTAGATTATTACCATTTGGCAGTGTTAGAATACCTTTTGAACAACTGCAAAAAATGTGTTTAAACTGGTTAGTTAACAGCTCAAATTTTACTATGAGTCTAGCATTCTTACTTGAAAATCTTACATTCTACAAATAACTGCTAAGAATGTCACATACAGTAAATCATTGAAATGCATTGTTTTATGAATCAGATTGAATGATCCAAGTTTTTTACATATTTAGATGAAAAATCAACTCCTGTTTTATCAGAAATTGTTTCATATATCTATTGGAAAGTCATTTTACATGTTCAATTTATACACCATTTTTTGTGTTCATTATGTGTACAACGTTCTGAAGTGAGCATTGCTGGATATACAAAAATTGGTGTTAAAACTATAAAAATGATTATAATTTTAACTTATTTCATAAGGGCAGAGAACATGCTTCATTACCTTGAATGCTTTGTGTGCCAGGGTTAGTTAGCACTGTCTAAAACAGCCACAGTATATAGAAGTTGACAGTGAATCTCTCATTCTCTTGGTGAGCAAATCCAACAGCATCAAGATGTATAGTTCCTATACTACCTGATAAAGTTACACAGTGTTCTGCTCATTAGAAGTAGCAGTGCTTGTCAGAATCTTTTTTTTATTGAGGAAAAAAATACTGTGTTTGATAACACAGTAATGCCAATTTAGCACTCACTGCTAACGTTCTGTAACTGATCATAATGAGGAGGTCTTTAGTTCTTTGTAATATAGTTCTGGGTGAAGTTGTGCGAAGATTATTTTATACTTCTATGATGACCATATTTCAGAACAGATGTTTATGCTTGGTTAAAAGTGTCATTTACCTTTTTCTTGTATATGAGTTTGTGTAGAAATAAAATTTAATTGTTTGGAGATAGCTGCACTCATATTTACACTTGGAATTACCTGTACTTTGACCTGAAGCTTTTATATTTATCTTGTCTGTACATCTCGCTCAAAAATGTCTTTCAAGCTGATGTTAGATAAAGCATTCTTTTTAATTAATCGCTGCTTATTATAGGAAATGCACATGTCTTAGAATGTTGAGTTCATTAAACAATCGAATACCTTACGTAAATTGGAAGACCATTGTGTATACAGATATTTCTATTTTGAAGATAGCACTAGTAAATTTTAATTTAAAAGTAACTTTTATCTTCCATAAACAGCAAGTACATATTAACTGAATAAGTACAGAAAATATTCCATGGCCATTAAAGAAAGACTAGTGATGTAAACTTTATCTATCTCTACAGTTAATCTAAAGGAGATTCTGAACTAAGAAAACTACTGTTTTCTCTCTTCATGGACAGAATTCAATTTGTGCTGTTAACTACGCAGTTTAAACACATTCTTTGGCAGTTGTTTCAAAAGGTATTCTAACTCTGCCAAATTGCAATAAGCTAGAAAGACTGATGAGCTCACTATAAAGTTAGGATATGTTCTGGATCTTATTTTGTTATACAGGTTTACAGTAAGAGTAAAATAACACAGAGTTTAGTGAAACCTTTATTTGAAATTTTAAAACACATTTGGGTTTTCTTTAATATGTAGATCCAGTTAGGCAGAAAGTCCATGAAATTCTGTCCATGATGGGAGGAAACTGTAGGTTTTTTAGTTCAGAATCTTCTTTAATTTAAGTGTAGTTTTAAATACCGTTTTCATCACAAGTCTTTAATATAATGTTTCTGGAATATTTTCTGTACCTGTGCAGTTAAGCTGTGCTTTGTGCTAATGTAAGACAAAAGTTACTTGTAAATGGGAATTACTAGTGTTATCTTCACGGTAGGAAAATGTGTTTACACAATGGTCTTCCAATTTACATAAAGAATGTGATTGTTTAATGAACCCAGCATTCTCAAAAAATGTGCATTTGATATAATAAGTAGTGATTAATTAACAAGAAAACTTTATGTAACATCAGCTTGAAAGACATTTTAGAACGAGATGTACAGACAAGATAAATATAAACGCTTCAGGTCAAATTTCAATTAATTCCACGTGTACATATGAGTGCAGCTAGCTCAAAATACTTAAATTTGATTTCAACACAAACTCAAATACAACAAAAAGGTAAATGACACTTGGAACCAAGCATTAACATCTGTTCTGAAATATGCTCAGCATAAAAGTATAAAATAATCTTTGCACAACTTCACCCAGAACTATATTGCAAAGAACTGGGGACCTCCCCATTATGTTCAGTTACAGAACGTAAGCAGTGAATGCTAAATTGGCATTACACTGTTATAAAACTCAGTATTTAACTCAACAAAGAAAGATTTTGACGAACACTGCTTCTTCTTATGAGCAGAACACTGTGTATCTTTATCAGGTTGTTTTGTAACTATACATCTTGATGCTGTTGCAATTGCTAACCAAAAGAATGAAAGTTTCACTGTTGAACTTCTATATACTGTGGCTGTTCTAGACAGTGCTAACACTGGCACAGAATGCTTTCAGAGTACTAAAGCATGTTCTCTTCCCTAATGAAATAAGTTAAAAATACAGTCATTTTATCATAGTTTTAACACTGTTTTTGAATATTCTTCAATGCTCACTTCAGACTGTTCTAAAAATACTGAACACAAAAAGCATGTATGGGTGGAACTTGTAAAAAGACTTTCCAAGAGAAATATGAAAGTCTTTCTGATGACAGAGGAGTTGAATTTCTGATGTACATAGGTAAAAACTGTGGACCAAAACAATCTGATGCACAGAAGCAATGCATTTTCTTAATTGAAAATCTAACAGAGTACAGAGAACTGCTAAGTGTAACATGTATAACATGTTTATTATACATGTTACACTTAGCAGTTCTCTGTACTCTGTTAGATTTTCAATTAAGAATGCTAGACTCATAGTAAAATTTGTGCTGTTATCTACGCAGTTCAAACACATTCTTTGCCAGTTGTTCAAAAAGGTATTCTAACACTGCCAAATAGCCAGAAAGACTGATGAGCTCACATTAAAGATAGGATATCTTTTGGATCTCAGTTTGTTATACAGGTTTATAGTAAGAGTAAAACAACACATTGTAGAGAAACATTTCTTTGCAGTTTTAAAACACACTTGGGGTTCTCTTTATTTATGTAGATCAAGTTAGGCAGAAAGCCATGAAATTCTGTCCATGATGACAGGAAACAATGGGTTTCTTAGTTCACAATCTCCTTTAGTTTAACTGTAGTGTTGAAAACAGTTTACATCACTAGTCTTTTTTATAATGACCCTGGAACATTGCCTGTATCTGTGCAGTTAAACTATACTTGCTACTAATGTAAGGTAAAAGTTACTTGTAAATGGGAATTACTAGTGTTATCTTCATGGCAGGAAAATCTGTTTACACAATGGTCTTCCAATTTACATAAAGAATGTGATTGTTTAATGAATTCAGCATTCTAATAAATGCGCATTTCATATAATAAGCAGTGATTATTTAAAAAGAAAGCTTTATGTAACATCAGCTTGAAAGTAACTATACATGTTGATTTTTGCGCATTTGTTAACCAACATAATGAAAGTCTCACTGTTGAGCCTCTATATACTGTGGCTATCCTAGAAAGTGCTAACGCTTACTCAGAATGCTTTCAGAATATTGAAGCATGTTTTTTCCCTAATGAATACAGTTAAAGTAGTTATCAGTTTTGTATGGTAATACTGATTTCTCTATATCCAGCAATGCTGCCTTCAGAAGGTTGTACATATTCTGAACACTAAAAACGTGTATGAGTTGTACATGTAAAATAACTTTCCAATAAAAATATGGAACTGTTTTTAATAACAAAGGAGTTGAATTTTTGATGTTCATATATAAAAACGTGGACCAGAGAATGTGATGCACAGAAACAATGCATTTCATTGCTTCATTATACACGTTACTCTAAGCAGTTCTCTGTACAGTGTAAGATGTTCAAGCAAGAATGCTAGATTTGTAGTAAAATTTGTGCTGTTATGTATGCAGTTAAAACACAATTTTTTCTAGTTGACCGAAAAGATATTCTAACACTACCCAATCGCAATAAGTGACAAAGACTAATGAGCTCACATTAATATTAGGATATCTTCTGAATCTCAGTTTGACATACAATTTCACAGTAGGAGTAAAATAACACACAGTGTAGAGAAACATTTCTTTGCATTTTTAAAACACATTTAGGTTTCTTTTTAATTATGTAGATCAATTTAGGTTGAAACTACATGAAATTTTGTCCATGATGAGAGGAGACAATACTTTTTTTAGTTCTGAGTCTTCTTTAGTTTAATTGTAGTGTAGTAAATATAAACAAATTTCAGCCATACAGATGAGTGCAGAAAGCTCAAAGAACATTTCAACACAAACTCAAATACAACAAAGAAGTAAATGTCACTTGTAAGGAACCATTAACGTTTCTCCTGGAAGAATATGCTTATCATATATGTATAAAATAATCATTGCATGACTTCACACAGAACTATATTTCAAGGAACTAGAGACGTCCCCAGTATGTTCAATTGCAGAACCTAAGTAGAGAGCTCAGGATTGGCTCTGTCTAAAAACACTATATTCTAAATCGCCAAAAACAACATGTCTGCCAAGCACTGCTACTCCTGTTGAGCATACCACTGTGTAACATCAGGTAGTAGAGTAACTATACATTTTGATTCTGCTGCATTTGCTAACCAATAAAATGAAAGTTTCAATGTTGAGCTTCTCTATACTGTGGCTGTTCTAGACAGTACTAAGCCTTACACAGAATGCGTTAAAAATATTGGAGCATGTTCTCTGCCCTAATGAAAAAAGTTAAAGTGATAATCAGTTTCTTATGGTAGTAACACTGATTTCTCTATATCCTGCAATGCTCCCTTCTGAAGGTTGTACACATACTGAACAAAAAATTGTGTATGGGTTGAACATGTAAAATAACACAGTGTACAGAAACATTTCTTCTCAGTTTTATGATACATTTGGGGTTCTCTAACTTTTGTAGAACAATTTGGATTGAAACTACATAAAATTTCATCCAGGATGAGAGGATACTATAGTTTTCCTAGTTCTAAATCGTTTTTAATTTAGGTGTAGTGTTAAATTTAGTTTACATTAACATCTGTCCTGGAATATGCTCAGCATAGAAGTATAATATAGTCTGCACAATTTCACCCAGAACTGCTTTTCAAAGAACTAGAGACCTCCCCATTATGTTCAGTTACAGAAACTAAGAATGGAGTGCTGGATGGTAATTACTCTGTTATAAAACTGATTATTTTCTAAATCAACAAAGAAAAACAAGTTTCTGCCATGCACTGCTACTCCTGATAAGCAGACCACTGTGTCATTTTATTAGGTAGTATTATAACTATAAATCTTGGTTCTGGTGCATTTGCTAAGCAAGACAATGAAAGTTTCACTGTTGAGATTCTATAGGCTGTTGCTGTTCTATACAGTGCTAAGGCCCACACAGAATGCTTTTAGAATATTGGAGCATGTTGTCTGCTCTAATGAAAAAAGTTAAAATGATAAACATTTTCTGAGGGTATTATCAGTGATTAATGTATATCCTGCAATGCTTCCTTCTGAAGGCTGTACATATAGTGAACATAAAAACGTGTATGGGTTGAACATTTAAAATGGCTTCGAAATAAATATATGGAACTGTTTCTGATAACACAGGAGTTGAATTTTTGATGTACATATGTAAAATAACATCGACAAAACAATCCGATGCATAGAAACAACGCATTTCAACCTTTCATTATGCACATTATTCCATGCATTTTTCTGTACAGTATAAGATTTTCAAGTGAGAATACTAGACTAGTAGTAAAATTTGTGCTGTTATGCACGCAGTTTAAACACACATTTTTGCAGTTGACCAAAAAAGTAGTCTGACACTGCCGAATGGCAATGAGCCAGATAGATTGATGAGCTCACATTAATATTGGAATGTCTTCTGGAGCTTAGTTTGACTTACAGTTTCACAGTAAGAGCAGAATCACACAGTGTACATAAACATTTCTTTTCAGCTTTAAGACACGTCTGGGGTTCTCTTTTACTTATGTAGATCAAATCAGGTTGAAACTACATGTAATTATGTCCAGGATGAGAGGAAACAATAGGTTTTCTAGTTATGAATCTCCTTAAATTTAATTGTACTGTTATATTTAGTTAACATTACTAGTCTTTCTTATAATGGCCCTTGAACTTTTTTAGTAGTTTTGCAGTTAAACTGGAGCTGCTGCTAATATTAGATAAGTTACTTATAAATTTGCGGTTTCCTTGTGTTATCTTCAGGGTAGGAAATTCTGTTTACAAAATGGTGTCACAATTTTCCTCAGGTATATCATTGTCTAATGAACTCAGCCTTCTAAAAACTGTGTAGTTCATATAATAAGCACGATTTAATTAAATAGCAAGCTTCCTGTATATTGAGCTCGAAAGATCTTGAGCAGAATGTACAGACAGAATAAATATAAAAGCTTCAGGTTAACTTAAAAGTAATTTTAAGCATACAGTTGAGTGCAGATAGCTCAAAACCATTAAATCTCATTTAAACACAAACTGAAATACAAAGAAAAATTAAATGTCACTATTAAGGAAGGTTTAGCATTTCTCCTGGAAGAATATCCTCAGCATAGAAGTATCAAATAATCTTTGCACAACTTCAAGTAGAACAGTATTTCAAAGAACTAGAGACCTCCCCATTATATTCAGTTACAGAACCTAAGAAGAGAGTGCTGGATTGCCATTACTGTGTTATAAAACCGAGTATTTTCTAAATCGACAAAGAAGAACAATTTTCTGCCAAGCACTGCTAGTCTTGATGAGCAGACCACTATGTAACTTTATCATCTTTTTTCTGGTGCATTTGTGAACCAACAGAATGAAAGTTTCACTGTTGGACTTTTATATACTGTGGCAGTTCTAGACAGTGCTAACAACTACACAGAATATTTTCAAAGTATTGAAGCATTCCTTCTGACCAAATGAAATAAGTTAAAGTGATAATCATTTGTTCATAGTTTAACAGTGAGTAATGTATATGCTTCAATGCTCACTTTAGAAGACTATAAATATAAATATACCGAGCACTAAAAAAGTGTATGGGTTAAACATTTAAAATGTCTTTCCAATAGAATTATGGCACTCTTTCTGATAACAGTTAGTTGAATCATTGATATACTGAAACCAAACAAAGCAATGAGTAGAAACAATGTATTTCAAAGCTCCATTATACACATTACTCTAAGCAGTTTTCTGTACCATGTAAGAATTTCAAGTGAGATTGCTAGACTGTTTTGTTAACCAGAATGGTATTCTGACAATGTCAAATGGCAATGTGCGAGAAAGTTATGAGCTCACATTAATGTTAGAATATCTTCTGGAGCTTGGTTTGACATGCAGTTCACAGTAAGAGTAGAATAACACACAGTGTAGAGAAAATTTTCATTTCAATTCTGAGATACATTTTGGGTTCTATTTAAGTTACATAGATCAATTTAGGTTGAAACTAAAAAATTTGGCCAAGGATGAAAGGAAACCACAGTATTCCTAGTTCTGAATTTCCTTTGATTTAAGGGTAGTGTGATAGTATTCATCTCCAGCCTTTCTTATAATTCCACTAGAAGGTTTTCTGTACCGGTGGACTTAATTGGACCTGCGGCTAATGTTTGTTAGATTAAAGTTACTTCTAAATTTGGGGGTTTCAGGGTAAGGAAGTCTGTTTACACAATGGTGTCACATTTTATCATGAGGAATTTGATTGTGTATTAAACTCAGAATTTTTGAAACTGCAGTTTATATAAGAAGCACTGTTTAATTATTAAAAAGCTTTCTGTAAATAAACTTTGAAAAACCTTTTTGAGCTGGATGTAGAGAAAACAAAAATATAAAATCTTGAGGTTTAGTTTAGAGTAATTCCAAGCATACACATCTGTGCCACTTGATCAAAAACAGTTAAATCTCATTTCAGCAAACTTGGATATTACAAAAAAGTAAATATCACTTGTAAAGAAGCATTAGTGATTTCCTGGAAGAATAGAGTCAGCATAGAAGAAAATAATATTTGCCCAACTTTCCCCAGGCCCATATTTAAAAAAATTAAACACCTACCCATTACTTTCAGTTACAGAACCTGAGAACACAGTGCTAGATTGACATTATTTGTTAGAAAACTGAGTATTTGCTCAATTTATAAGGAAAAACAAGTTTCTCACAAGCACTGCTACTCTTGGAGAGGAAACCATTGTGTAACTTCATCAGGTAGTAAACGAATTATACTGTTGATTCTGGTACATTTGATACCCAATAGAATGAAAGTTTCACTGTTGAACTTCTCTATACGTTGACTATTCTAGACAGTTCTAGGGTTTACACAGAATGTTTTCAGAGTATTGATACATGTTCTCTGCCCTAATGAAATAAGTGAAAGTGATAATCATTTTCTCAAAGGTTTAACACTAATTTTTGTATATCCTGCAATGCTCACTTCAGAAGGTTGTACACATACTGAACACAAAAAGCATGTATGGCTTGAACATGTAAAATTAATTTCCAATAGAAATATGAAACGGTTCCTGATTACACAGGAGTTGAATTTATTATGTACATATGTAAAAACGTGGACCAAAAAATCTGATGCACAGAAACAACGCATTTTATTGCTTAATTATATACGATACTTTAGCAGTGCTTGTCAAAATCTTCTTTTTCTTTACTGAATTAAAAAATACTGTTTTATAGCACAGTAATGCCAATTTAGCACTCACTGCTAACGTTCTGTAACTGAACATAATGAGGAAGTCCTTAGTTCATTGAAATATAGTTCTGGGTAAAGTTGTGCAATGATTATTTTATACTTCTATGATGAGCATATTCTAGAACAGATGTTAATGCTTGGATAAAAGTGTCATTTAACTTTTTATTGTCTATGAGTTTTTTGTTAAAATGAAATATAAGAATTTTTAGCTAGCTGCACTCATATTTACACGTGGAATTACTTGTAATTTGACCTGAAGCGTTTATATTTACCTTGTCTGTACATGACTCTCAAAAATAGCTTTAAAGCTAATGTTAGATAAAGCTTTCTTTTTAAAAATCGCTGCTTATTATAGGAAATGCACATGTCTTAGAATGCTGAGTTCATTAAACGATCGAGTTCCTTACGTAAATTGGAAGACCATTGTGTAAACAGATATTTCTACCTGGAAGATAACACCAGTAAATTCTAATTTGGAAGTAACTTTTATCTCGCATGATCAGCAAGTACATTTTAACTGAATAAGTACAGGAAATGTTCCATGGCCATTAAAGAAAGACTAGTGATGTAAACTTTATCCATCACTACAGTTAAACTAAAGGAGATTCTGAACTAAGGAATCTATTGTTTTTTCTCATCAAGGACGGAATTTCATGTACTTTCTACCCTAACTAATCTACATAATTAAATAGAACCAAAAATGAGTTTTAAAATTGCAGAGAAATCTTTCTCCACAATGTGCATGAATTAACTCTTACTGAAAAGCTATATAACAAACTGATTCAGAAGTATCCTAAGTTTAATATCTTTCTCGCTTATTGCCATTTGACAGTGTTGGGATACCTTCCTAGCCAACTGCAAAAGTGTGTTCTCACTTTTTACTAAACAGCACAATAAAACTAAAAGTCTGGCATTCTGACTTAAATATCTTACATTGTATAGAGAACTGCTAAGAGTAACACATAAAATAAAGCATTGAAATGCATTGTTTCTATGCTTCAGATTGAAGGATCTACGTTTTTTCATATTCACATGAAAAATCAACTGTTTTATCAAAAACTGTTTCATATATCTATTTCAAAGTCATTTTACATGGTCAATTCATATACCTTTTTATTGCGTTCATTATGTGTACAACCTTCTGAAGTGAGTATTGCAGGACACAGAAAAATTAGTGTTCAAACTATGAGAAAATGATTATTAAATCGATTATTTCATTAGTGCAGAGAACATGCTTCAATACTGTGAATTCTACTCCTGTGTTATCAGAATCAATGAACATTTATCTCACGTAGGCAGCAAGTACAATTTAAGTGCACATGTACAGCAAATGTTCCAGGGCCATTCGAAGAAACACTAGTTATATAAACTATTTAACACTACAGTTAAAATGAAGAGGATTCTAAACTAAGAAACCTATTGTTTCCTCTCATCATGAACGGAATTTTATGTACTTTTTACCCTAATTGGTCTACATAATTACAGATAACCACCAATGTGTTTTAAAACTGCAAAAAAAAGTTAATCTACACTGTGTTATTTTACTCTTACTGTAAACCTTTATAACAAATTAAGATCTAGAAGATATGCTTACTTTAATGGGAGCTCATCAGTTTTGTAGCTTATTGCCATTTGGCAGTGTTAGAATAACTGTTTGAACAACTGCCAAAGAATGTGTTTAAACTCCCTACCTATCAGCACAAATTTTACTGAGTCTAGCATTCTTACTTGAAAATCTTACAGTGTACAGAGAACTGGAAGAGTAACGTGTACAAGGAATTGTTGAAATGCGTTGTTTCTATGCATCCAATTGTGTGGTTCACGGTTTTTACATAGATATGTGCATCAAGACTTCAATTTCTCAGTTACCAGAAACTCATATTTCTATTGGAATGTCTTTTTATATGTTCAACCCATGCACGTTTTATTGTGTTCAGTATGTGTACAACATTCTGAGTGAACATTGCAGTATATACAAAAATCAGAGTTAAAACTATGAGAAAATGATTATAATTTTAAATTATTTCATTAGGGCAGAGCACATGCTTCAGTACTCTGAATGCATTCTGAGCCAGTGTTAATGAGCACTGTCTAAAACAGACGCAATATATAGAACTTCAACAGTGAAACTCTCATTCCCTTGGTTAGCAAATGCAACAGTATCAAGCTGTACAGTGATGATACTACCTGATAAAGTTACAAAGTGTTCTGCTGATTAGAAGGAGCAGTGCTTGTCAGAACCTTCTTTTTCTCTGTTGAATTATAAAAAACACGGTGTTTAATAGCAGAGTAATACCAACTTTGCACTCACTGTTTATGTTATGTAACTGAACATAATGAGGAGGTCCTTAGTTCTTTGAAATATAGTTCTGGGTGAAGTTGTGCAAAGATTATTTCATGCTTCTATGCTGAGCATATTCCAGAACAGATGATAATGCTTGGTTACAAGTGTCATTTACCTTTTTGTTGTGTTTGAGTTTGTGTAGAAATAAAATTTAAGCATTTTGAGCAAGCTTCACTCATATGTACATGTGGAATTAGTCAATAGTTGACCTGACGCGATTATATTTTTCTTGTCTGCACAGCTCAGGAAAAAATGTCCTTCAAGCTGATGTTACATAAAGCTTTCTTTTTAATTAATCACTGCTTATTATATGAAATGCACATGTCTTAGAATGCTGAGTTCATTAAACAATCATATTTCTTACGTAAATTGAGAGATAATTGTGTAAACAGATATTTCTACCTTGAAGATAACACTATTGAATCCTATTTTAGAAGTAACTTTTATCTAACATAAACAGCAAGTACAAGTTAACTGCACAAGTACTGAAAATGTTCCAGGGCCATTATAAGAAAGACTAGTGATGTAAACTTTATTTAAAACTACAGTTAAACTAAAGAAGATTCTTAACTGAGAAATCGATTGTTTTTTTTCATCAAGGACAGAATTTCATGTACTTTTCCCCTAATTGATCTACATAATTAAATAAAACCACAAATATGTTTTCAAACTGCAAATAAGTATTTCTGTAAACTTTGTGTTATTTTGCTCTTACTGTAAAACTGTATATCAAATTAAGATCCAGAATATATCCTAAAATTAATTTGAGATCATCACTCTTTCTCGCTTATTGCCATTTGACAGTGTTAGAATACCTTTCTGGCCAACTAGAATAGATCGTGTTTTAAAACCTTACTAAACAGCACAAATTTAACTAAAAGTCTGGCTTTCTTACTTGAAAATCTTATGTTGTACAGAGAACTGCAAAGAGTTACACCTATAACAAAGCATTGAAATGCGTTGTTTGTATGCATCAGAGGAATAATGGATGTGTTTTACATATTTACATGAAGAATCAACCTCTCTGTTATCAGAAACAGTATTATATATCTATTGGAAAGTCACTTTTCATGCTCAATTCATAAACGTTTCTATGTGTTCAGTATGTGTACCACATTCTGAAGTGAGCATTGCAGGATATACAAAAATTAGTGTTAAAACTATGAGAAAATTATTATTTTAACTTATTTAATAGGGGAGAGTACTTGCTTCCAAACTCTGAATTCAACTTTTGTGTTATCAGAAACAAGTACCTTATATTTCACATAGGCAGAAAGTACAATTGATCTGCACATGTAAAAGAAATGTTCCAGGGCCCTTCGAAAAAACACAAGTTATATAAACTATTTAAATCTACAGTACAAGTAAAGGGGATTCTGAACTAAGAAACCTTTTTTTACCTCTCATCATGAAGAGAATCTCATGTATTTTCTACACTCGTTGATCTACATAATTAAAGAAAACTACAAATGTGTTTTAAATTTACAAAGAAATGTTTCTCTACACTATGTGTTATTTTACTCTTACTCTAAACCTGTATTACAAACTATGATCGAGAAGATAACCTAACTTTAATGTAAGTTCATCAGTCTTCTAGATTATTGCCATTTGGCAGTGTTAGAATACCTTTTGAACAACTGCCAAAGAATGTGTTTAAACTGGTTAGTTAACAGCAAACATTTTACTATGAGTCTAGCATTCTTACTTTAAAATCTTACATTCTAAAATAACTGCTAGGAGTAACACATACAATAAAGCATTGAAATGCATTGTTTCTATGAATCAGATTGAATGATCCACGATTTTTACATATTTACATAAAAAATGAACTGCTGTTTTATCAGAAACCGTTTCATATATCTATTAGAAAGTCATTTTACATGTTCAATTCATACACCATTTTTTGTGTTCATTATGTGTACAACGTTCTGAAGTCAGCTTTGCAGGATATACAAAAATCAGTGTTAAAACTAAAAAAAATGATTATAATTTAATAAGTTGAGCAGTGAGTCTCTTATTCTCTTGGTGAGCAAATGCAACAGCATCAAGATGTATAGTTCTTATACTACCTGATTAAGTTACACAGTGTTCTGCTCATTAGAATTAGCAGGACTTGTCAGAATCTTCTTTTTCTATATTGAGTTAAAAAATACTGGGTTTCATAACATGGTAATGCCAATTTAGCACTCCCTGCTAACGTTCTGTAACTGAACATAATGGGGAGGTTCTTAGTTCTTTGAAATATAGTTCTGGGTGTAGTTGTGCGAAGATTATTTTATACTTCTATGATGAGCATATTCCAGAACAGATGTTAATGCTTGGTTAAATGTGTCATTTATGTTTTTCTTGTCTATGAGTTTGAGTTGAAATGCAATTTAAGTATTTTGACATAGCTGCACTCATATTTACACGTGGAATTACTTGTAATTTGACTTGAAGCGTTTATATTTCTCTTGTCTGTACATCTCGCTCAAAATGTCTTTCAAGCTGATGTTAGATAAAGCTTTTTTTTTTAATTAATTGCTGCTTATTATAGGAAATGCACATGTCTTAGAATGCTAAGTACATTAAACAATGGAACTCCTTACGTAAATTGGAAGACCATTGTGAAAACAGATATTTCTACCTTGAAGATAACACTAGTAAATCCTAATTTAGAAGTAACTTTTATCTTGCATGAACAGCAAGTACATTTTCACTGCTCAAGTACAGAAAATGTTCCAGGGCCAGTATAAGAAAGACTAGTGATGTAAATTTTATATATATTATTATTATTAATTCTAGTGGGGTGACACCAATAATTCAGGGTACATATGTACAATGAAAACATCTCCAGGTTATCTTATTCAATTGTTTTGCATACCCATCACCAAAAGTCAAATTGTCCTCTGTCACCTTCAATCTGGTTTTCCCTGTGTCTCTCCCCTCCTCCATATTCCACTTTTCCCTCCCTCCCCCCATCCCATAACCACCACTCTCTTGTCCATGTCTCATATTCTCACTTTTATGTCCCACCTATGTATGGAATCATGCTGTTCTCAGTTTTTCTTTTTTTCTGATTTACTTATTTCACTCCGTATAATGTTATCAAGGTACATCCATTTTGTTATAAATGATCCGATGTCATCGTTTCTTATGGCTGAATAGTATTTCATAGTATATATGTACCATAGCTTTTTAATCCACTCGTCTTCTGACGGACACTTGGGCTGGTTCCAGATCTTCGCTATTGTGAACAATGCTGCCACAAACATAGGGGCGCATTTCTTCTTTTCGAACAGTGCTATAGTGTTCTTAGGGTATATTCCTAAAAGTGGGATAGCTGGGTCAAAAGGCAGTTCGATTTTTAATTTTCTGAGGAATCTCCAAACTGTTTTCCACTGTGGCTGCACCAGTCTGCATTCCCACCAGCAGAGCAGAAGGGTTCCCTTTTCTCCACATTCTCGCCAGCACTTATCCTGTGTTGTTTTGCTGATGGGTGCCATTCTGATTGGTGTGAGGTGATATCTCATTATGGTTTTAATTTGCATTTCTCTAATGATTAGTGATGTTGAGCATTTTTTCATATGCCTATTGGCCATCAGTATGTCCTCTTTGGAGAAATTTCTATTCATTTCTTTTGCCCATTTTTTGATTGGGTTGTTTGTCTTCCTGGTGTTGAGTTTTACAAGTTCTTTATAAATTTTAGTTATTAACCCCTTATCAGATGTGCTGTCGAATATGTTCTCCCATTGTGTGGTTTATCTTTTTATTCTGTTCTTATTGTCTTTAGCTGTGCAAAAACTTTTTAGTTTGATATAGTCCCATTTGTTTATCTTGCCTTTTATTTCAGTTGCCCATGGAGATAAATCGGGAAATATATTGCTGCTACAGATGTCGGAGAGTTTGCTGCCTATGTTTTCTTCTAAGATGCTTATGGTTTCACGGCTTACATTTAAGTCTTTTATCCATTTTGAGTTTGTTTTTGTGAATGGTGTGAGTTGATGGTCTAGTTTCATTTTTTTGCAGGTAAATGTCCAATTTTCCCAACACCATTACTTAAAGAGGCTGTCTTTACTCCATTGTATGTTCTTTCCTCTTTTGTCAAATATCAGTTGTCCATAAAGCTGTGGGTTTATTTCTGGGTCCTCTGTTCTGTTCCATTGATCTATGTGCCTGTTCTTATGCCAGTACCAGGCTGTCTTGAGTATAATGGCCTTATAGTAAACCTTGATATCTGAAAGAGTGATACCTCCTGCTTTATTTTTTCTTTTTAAGATTGCTGAGGCTATTCGTGTTCCTTTTTGTTTCCATATAAATTTTTGGAATATGTGTTCTATATCTTTGAAGTATGTCTTTGGTATTTTAATTGGTATTGCATTGAATTTATGAATTGCTTTGGGTAATATAGACATTTTAATGATGTTTATTCTTCCTAGCCAAGAGCACGGTATATGCTTCCACTTGTTTGTATCTTCCTTGATTTCTTTTATCAATGTTCTATAATTTTCCGAGTACAAGTCCTTAACTTCCTTGGTTAAATTTACTCCTAGGTACTTTATTTTTTTGGCTTCAATAGTGAAGGGGATTGTTTCCTTAATTTCTTTTGCTGATATTTCATTGTTGGTGTATAGAAATGCCTCTGATTTCTGAGTATTAATTTTATATCCTGCCACCTTGCTGAATTCATTTATAAGGTCCAGCAGTTTTTTGACTGAGACTTTATGGTTTTCAATATACAATATCATATCATCTGCAACTAGTGACAGTTTTACTCCTTCCTTTCCAATTTGGATGCCTTTTATTTCTTCTTTTTGTCTGATTGCTGTAGCTAGGACTTCCAGAACTATGTTGAATAAGAGTGGTGAAAGTGGGCAACCCTGCCTGTTCCTTATCTTAAGGGGATTGCTTTTAATCTTTGATCATTTAGTATGATGTTTGCTGTCTGTTTATCGTAGATGGCCTTTATCATGTTAAGGAATGATCCCTGTATTCCCACTTTACTGAGAGTTTTGAGCATAAATAGGTGCTGGATTTTATCAAATGCCTTTTCTGCATCTATTGAAATTATCATGTGATTTTTGTCCTTCCTTTTGTTTATGTGGTGAATCACATTGATTGATTTGCGAATATTGAACCATCCTTGCCTCTCCAGAATAAGTCCCACTTGATCGTGGTATATGATTTTTTTCATATATTGCTGGATCCGGTTGGCTAATATTTTGTTGAGAATTTTACTGTCTAAATTCATCAGGGATATAGGCCTATAATTTTCTTTCTTTGTGTTGTCTTTGCCTGGTTTTGGGATCAGAATTATGCTCGCCTCATAAAAGAAGTTTGGAAGTCTTCCTTCCTCTTGAATTTCTTGAAATAGCTTGAGGAGGATAGGAGTTAGTTCTTCTTTGAATTTTTGATAAAATTCACTTGTGAAGCCATTAGGCCCAGGACTTTTCTTTCTTGGGAGTTTTTTGATAACTGTTTTGATCTCATTTGTTGTAATTGGTCTGTCTAGGTGTTCTGATTCTTTCAGATTAATTTTTGGAAGGTTATATGATTCAAGAAATTTGTCCATTTCCCCAAGATTGTCTAATTTTTTGGCATATAGTTCTTCATAGTATTTTCTTACAATGCTTTGTATTTCTGTTGTGTCAGTTGTTATTTCTCCACTGTCTTTTCTAATTTTATTTATTTGAGTCCTCTCTCTTTTTTTCTTGGTGAGTCTAGTTAAAGGTTCATCAATCTTGTTTACCTTTTCAAAGAACCAGCTTCTGGTTTCATTGATCCTCTGTATTGTTTCCTTCGCCTCTATGTCATTTATTTCTGCTCTGACCTTTATTATTTGCTTCCTTCTACTTGTCTTGGGTTTTATTTGTTGTTGTTTTTCTAGTTCTTTTAGATGCAGGGTCAGGTTGCTTATTTGAGCTTTTTCTAGCTTCCTATAATATGCCTGTAATGCAATGAACTTCCCTCTCAGTACTGCTTTTGCTGTGTCCCATAAATTTTGAGTTGATGTATGCTCATTATCATTTGTTTCTAGAAACTTATTTATTTCTTCTTTGATCTCATTGTTAATCCATTCATTATTTAATAACATGCTATTTAGTTTCCAAGTGTTTGAGTATTTTTCAGTTTTTCTTTTGTGGTTAATTTCTAGTTTCATGGCACTGTGATCAGAGAAAATGCTTGATATGATTTCAATCTTCTTAAATTTATTGAGACCATTTTTGTGTCCTAACATGTGGTCTATCCTAGAAAACGTACCATGAGCGCTTGAGAAGAATATATATTCTACTGCTTTAGGGTGAAAATGTCTGAAGATATCTATTAAATCAAGTTGATCTACTGTCTCCTTTAAGTCTGCTCTTTCTTTATTAATTTTCTTTCTTGAGGATCTATCCAGTGTTGTTAGAGGGGTATTGAAATCCCCTGCTATGATAGTATTGCTGTTAATCTCGCCCTTTATATCCATCAAAGTCTGCTTTATGTATGTCGGGGCTCCTATATTTGGTGCATAGATATTTACAATAGTTATATCTTCCTGTTGAATTGTTCCCTTTATCATTATGTAGTGTCCTCCTTTATCTCTTACTACATCCTTTGTTTTAAAGTCCATTTTGTCTGATATAAGTATTGCTACCCCTGCTTTTTTTTCATTTCCATTCGCATGTAATATTTTTTTCCATCCTTTTACCTTCAGTCTATGAGCATCTTTTGTTTTAAGGTGTGTCTCTTGTAGACAGCATATGTATGGGTCCTGTTTCTTTATCCATGCAGCTACTCTATGTCTTTTGATTGGATCATTTAATCCATATACATTTAAGGTTATTATTGTTATGTAGTTGTTTATTGCCATTTTATTCTTTAATGCTGTATTCTTCTATTGCTCTATTCATTCCTCCCTTTAAACTGTTCACAAGAGGCCCCTTAGTATCTCTAGCAGAATTGGTTTGGTTTTTATGAATTCCTTCAGGCTTTCTTTTTCTGGGAAGCTCTTTATTTCTCCTTCAATTTTAAAAGTTAGCCTTGCTGGATAAAGTAGTCTTGGTTGTAGGTTCTTGTTCTGCATTACTTTGATTATATCTTGCCATTCCCTTCTGGCCTCAAGTGTTTCTGTTGAGAAGTTCGATGTCATTTTTATGGGGGGTCTTTTGTAGGTGATAGCCTTTTTTTCTCTAGAAGCTTTTAAAATTTTTTCTTTATCCATTAGCTTTGGTATTTTAACTATGATGTGTCTTGGTGTAGATCTTTTTAGGTTTCTCTTTAAGGAAGTTCTGTGTGCTTCTTGAACGTGTGGAGTGTTTCCCAGCCTTAATTTAGGAAAGTTTTCTGCTATGATTTGATTGAACAAAGTTTCCATTTCCTGTCCTCTCTCCTCTTCTTCAGGTACCCCTATGATGCGAATGTTGTTTCTCTTCATGTTGTCACAAAGCTCCCTTAGAGTTTCCTCACATTTTTTAAGTCTCTTTTCCTTTTTTTTCTCTGCTTCTGTGCCTTTGTTTATTGTGTCCTCTAACTCGCTTATTCGATCCTCAGCGTGATTCATCCTGCTTTGAATTCCTTCCATTGTGGTCTTCAGTTCTGATACTGTATTTGTCATTTCTGTCTGATTCTTTTTTATTATTTCAATTTCGTTTTTATACTTGTTATCTCTTTATTTAGGTGTTCATAATGACTATCCATTGTTGCTCTAATTTCTTTGAACATCCTAACTATCATTATTATAAATTCTGCTTCCGGTAATTTGGTTATATCTGGTTCATTCAGGTCCTTCTCTGGGGATTTCTCTTGATTCATTTGGTTTGCATTCCTCTGCCTGCCCATTTTTCTGTGTATAAGCAAGTTGTGGCCACTGGAGTCCAGTAGGTGTTGCCTTTGTGTTCTCTAGGTGTGGTCTGTCTGCAGGCCCCCCACCCCCTCTGCTGGTGCCTAGGGTGGTTGTGTATGAGCGTTGCCAGCGCCGGCTCACTGTGGCTTTTGCTGTGATTTCTGCCTCTCCTCCGTGGGAGGGGCTGCCACTGAAGCCACAAGATTTAGCACCAAGTGTAGAGGTGAGCACCTTTGCTCAGCTGCGGACCAGCCTATTTCCGGACTTCCGCACAGAACCAGCAGTCGAAGCCTGCTCGCTACAGTTTCGCGGGTTAGGCAGGGCTTTTGACGTGCTCTCAGCTGTAAGCTTTTGGCCGAGCAAAGCTTTAGCCCTGCCCTCGAGGCCAGGGCCCTTCTGCGCAGGGTCAGAAAACAAGGTTTATTGGGACGGGCGTGCTTGCTGGATTCCGCTCAGCTGCATACTTCCGCTTGTCCCGGACTCTACCCCGCCCCCGCGTTTGGAGCCTACTCGTGCTCGTATGAATGCAATCCGCAGTCTCTCCAGCCGGGAAGGGATAGTAACGTGAACTCAGCTGTGAGCTTCCACTTGCCTCGGGGTCTACCTTGTTTCCTTGCTCAGAACCCGCTTGTGCACATATACTGGCCAACCGTGGTTTTTCCTGCCTGGGGGGGTGGGAGGGGGGCTGGTAACATGAGCTCAGCCACGAGCCCCTGCCTGTCCCAGGTCCTAGCCCGGTCCCTGTGGTCAGGGCCGGCTTGCACAGGGCCTGCCCGTACCTGGCCTCCCGCTTTGTCGCTGTAAGTGGGATTTAAGGTGGGCCCGCAGCTTCTGGACCACTTCCGCGCGTCCCCTCCGACCCTCTGGGCTAGACTGATCTCCCACCGACTTGGCCTCTGCCGATGCCAACAGAACTGCATTTTAGCATCCTGTCACCCCAAACACTTAAGCAGCCCTCAGCAGAGTAGGAAGGGACCTAATACTCCACACTATAGGCCTTGGAGCTCCCTCACTTGTTTCACAGCTCAACACTGTACAAATGCCTCTACTAGGCTCTGGGACTGCAGGCTGGGGCTTGGTTCCTGGGACCCAGGTCCCTCCACATCCGCCACACTTTCCTATGACCCCGCAGGTCGCTCCGGGCTGCCGTTTGCTCCGGGGAACTGGGCAGCCCTCTTCGCGTTTTCGCTATTCCTAACAGTCTCAATGTGGCTTCTTCTGTGTTCCTTGGTTGAAGAGTCCACTTAGTTTAGTTCATAGTTGGTTTATCCAGATGATGGTTCTTTAAATTGAGTTATAATCCACTTTGCTTCTTGGAGTTGGAAGTTGGTATGTCCACCTACTCCGTCGCCATCTTGCTGCCCCTAGTGATGTAAAATTTATCTATCACAACAGTTAAACTAAAGGAAATTCTGAATTAAGAAATCTATTGTTTTTTCTCATCAACGATAGAATTTCTTGTACTTTCTACCCTAATTAATCTACATAATTAAATAGAACCACAAATGTGTTTTATAACTGCAGAGAAATCTTGCTCTACACTATGCGTGAATTTACTTTTACTGAAAACCTATATAATACACTGATTCAGAAGTATCCTAAGTTTAATGTCTTTCTCAGTTATTGCCATTTGACAGTGTTGGAATACCTTTCTAGCCAACTGCAAAAGTGTGCTTTCACTTCTTACTAAACAGCACAAATTTAACTAAAAATCTGGCATTCTTACTTGAAAATCTTACATTGTACAGAGAACTGTTAAGAGTAACACATACAATAAAGCATTGAAATGCATTGTTTCTATGCATCAGATTGAAAGATCCACGTGTTTTACATATCTCGATGAAAAATCAACCCCTGTTTTACCAGAAACTGTTTCATATATTTATTGCAAAGTCATTTTACATGTTCAATTCATACACATTTTTATTGCGTTCATTCTGTGTACAACCTTCGGAAGAGAGCATTGCAGGACATACAAAATCAGTGTTAAAACTATGAGAAAATGATTATTTTTTGACTTATTTCATTAGTGCAGAAGACATGTTTCAATATTGTGAATTCTACTCCTGTGTTATCAGAAACAAGACTCTTTTCTCTCACATAGGCAGCAAGTACAATTTAAGTGAACATGTACAGCAAATGTTTCAGAGCCATTAGAAGAAACACAAGTTATATAAACTATTTAACACCACAGTTAAAATGAAGAAGATTCTAAACTAAGAAACCTATTGTTTATTCTCATCATGAACAGAATTTCATGTACTTTTTACCGTAATTGGTCTACGTATTAAAGAGAACCACCAATGTGTTTTAAAACTGCAAAAAAAATGTCAATCTACACTGTGTTATTTAACTCATACTGTAAACCTTTATAACAAACTAAGATCTAGAAGATATGCTAAATTTAATGTGAGCTCATCAGTTTTGTACCTTATTGCCATTTGGCAGTGTTAGAATAACTGTTTGAACAACTGCCAAACATGTGTTTAAACTGCGTACCTAACAGCACAAATTTTACTGAGTCTAGCATTCTTACTTGAAAATCTTACAGTGTACAGAGAACTGCAACGAGTAACGTGTATAATGAATTCTTGAAATGCGTTGTTTCTATGCATCAGGTTGTCTGGTCCAAGGTTTTTACATAGATATGTGGATCAAAAATTCAACTTTTCAGTTATCAGAAACTCATATTTCTATTGGAAAGTCTTTTTTTTAATTTATTTTTTATTAACTTTAATGGGGTGACACCAATAAATCAGGGTACATATGTACAATGCAAACATCTCCAGATTATCCCATCATTCAATTGTGCTGCATACCCATTACCCAAAGTCAAATTGTCATCTGTCACCTTCTATCTGGTTTTCCCTGTGTCCCTCCCCAATGGAAAGTCTTTTTACATGTTCAACCCATGCACGTTTTTTTGTGTTCAATATGTGTACAACATTCTGAGTGAGCATGGCAGAATATACAAAAATCAGACTTCAAACTATGAGAAAATGATTATAATTTTAAATTATTTCATTAGGGCAGAGAAAATACTTCAATACTCTGAAAGCATTCTGTGCCAGTGTTAATTAGCACTGTCTAAAACAGCCACAGTATATAGAAGTTCAACAGTGAAACTCTCATTCCCTTGGTTAGCAAATGCAACAGCATCAAGTTGTATAGTGATGATACTACCTGATAAAGATATAAAGAGTTCTGCAGATTAGAAAAGTGCTTGTCAGAATCTTCTTTTTCTGTGTTGAATTAAAAAATACGGTGTTTAATAATAGAGTAATACCAATTTTGCACTCACTGTTTATGTTGTGTAACTGAACATAATGGGGAGGTCCTTAGTTCTTTGAAATATAATTCTGGGTAAAGTTGTGCAAAGATTATTTTATATTTCTATTCTGAGCATATTCCAGAACAGATGGTAATGCTTGGTTACAAGTATGGTTAACCTTTTTGTTGGGTTTTAGTGTTTGTAGAAATGAAATTTAAATATTTTGATCAAGCTTCACTCATATGTACATGTAGAATTACTTAAAATTTGACCTGAAGCGTTTATATTTAACTTGTCTGTATATATCGGGCAAAAAAGTCTTTCAAGCTGATGTTACATAAAGCTTTCTTTTTAATTAATCACTGCTTATTACAGAAAATGCACATTTCTTAGAATGCTGAGTTCATTAAACAATCGTATTTTTTACGTAAATTGGAAGACCATTGTGTAAACAGGTATTTCTGCCTTGAAGATAACACTAGTAAATCCTAATTCAAAAGTAACTTTTATCTCGCATGAACAGCAAGTACATTTTAACTGAATAAGTACAGGAAATGTTCCACGGCCATTAAAGTAATACTAGTGATGTAAACTTTATCTATCACTACAGTTAAAATAAATGAGATTCTGAACTAAGAAATCTATTACTTTTTCTCATCAAGGACAGAATTTTATGTACTTTCTACCCTGTTATTTACATAAATAAATAGAACCACAAATGTTTTTTATAACTGCAGAGAAATCTGTCTCCACACTGTGCATGAATTTACTCTTGTGGAAAACCTATATAACACACTGATTCAGAAGTATCCTTAGTTTAATATCTTTCTCCCTTTTTGCCATTTGACAGTGTTGGAATACCTTTCTAGCCAACTGCAAATGTGTGTTTTCACTACTTACTAAACAGCACAATATAACTAAAAGTCTGGCATTCTTACTTGAAAATCTTACATTGTACAGAGAACTGCTAATAATAACACATACAATAAAGCATTGACATGCATTGTTTCTATGCTTCAGATTGAAGGATCCACGTTTTTACATATTTACATGAAAAATCAACTGTTTTACCAGAAATTGTTTCATATATCTATTGCAAAGTCATTTTACATGTTCAATTCATACACCTTTTTATTGCGGTCATTATGTGTTCAACCTTCTAAAGTGAGTATTGAAGGACATAGAAAAATCAGTGTTAAAACTATGAGAAAACGATTATTAATTGGACTTATTTCATTAGTGCAGAGAACATGCGTCAATACTGTGAATTCTACTCCTGTTTTATCAGAATCAAAAAACTCTAATCTCACGTAGGCAGCAGGTACAATTTAAGTGCACATGTACAGCAAATGTTCCAGGGCCATTCGAAGAAACACTAGTTATATAAACTATTTAACACTACAGTTAAAATGAAGAAGATTCTAAACTAAGAAACCTATTGTTTCCTCTCATCATAAACAGAATTTCATGTACTTTTTACCCTAATTGGTCTACATAATTAAATGGAACCACCAATGTGTTTTAAAACTGCAAAGAAATCTTCATCTACACTGTGTTATTTTACTCTTACTGTAAATATAACAAACTAAGATCTAGAAGATATGCTAACTTTAATGAAAGCTCATAAGTTTTGTAGCTTATTGCCATTTGGCAGTGTTAGAATAACTGTTTGAAAAACTGCCAAAGAATGTGTTTAAACTGCGTAGCTATCAGCACAAATTTTACTGAGTCTAGCATTCTTACTTGAAAATCTTAAAGTGTACAGAGAACTGCGAAAAGTAAGGTGTATAATGAAATGTTGAAATGTGTTGTTTCTATGCATCCAATTGTCTGGTCCACGGTTTTTACAAATATATTTGCATCAAAACTTCAATTTCACAGTTACCAGAAACTCATATTTCTATTGGAAAGACTTTTTATATGTTCAACCCATGCACGTTTTTTTGTGTTCAGTATGTGTAAAACATTCTGAGTGAACATTGCAGTATATACAAAACTCAGAGTTAAAACTATGAAAAAATGATTATAATTTTAAATTATTTCATCAGGGCAGAGAACAAGTTTCAATACTCTGAAAGCAATCTGTGCCAGTGTTAATGAGCACTGTCTCAAACAGCCACACTTTATAGAAGTTCAACAGTGAAACTCTCATTCCTTGGTTAGCAAATGCAACAGCATCAAGCTGTATAGTGATGATACTACCTGATAAAGTTACAAAGAGTTCTGCTGATTAAAAGTAGAAGTGCATGTAAGAATCTTCTTTTTCTGTGTTGAATTAAAAAATACGGTGTTTAATAACAGAGTAATAGCAGTTTTGCACTCACTGTTTATGTTCTGTAACTGAACATAATGGGGAGGTCCTTAGTTCTTTGAAATATAGTTATGAGTGAAGTTGTGCGAAGAATAATTTATACTTCTATGCTGAGCATATTCTAGAACAGATGTTAATGCTTGGTTACAAGTGTCATTTACCTTTTTGTTCGTTTTTAGTTTGTGTAGAAATGAAATTTAAGTATTTTTATCAAGCTTCACTCATATGTACATGTGGAATTACGTAAAATTTGGCCTGAAGCAATTATATTTTTTTTGTCTGCACATCTCGGTCAAAAATACCTTTCAAGCTGATGTTACATAAAGCTTACTTTTTAATTAATCACTGCTTAGTATATAAAATGCACATGTCTTACAATATTAAGTTCATTAAACAATAGCATTTCTTATGTAAATTGAAAGATCATTGTGTAAACAGATATTTCTACTTGAAGACAACACTATTTAATCCTAATTTAGCAGTAACTTTCTTCTAACATAAACAGCAAGTACAAGTTAACTGCGGGAGTACAGAAAATGTTACAGGCCCAATATAAGAAAGACTAGTGATGTAAACTTTATTTAAAACTACAGTTAAACTTAAAAAGATTCTTAACTGAGAAATTTATTGCTTTTTCTCATCAATGACAAAATTTCATGTACTTTCTACCCTAATTAATTTACATAATTAAATAGAACCACAAATGTGTTTTAAAACTGCAGAGAAATATGCCTGAACGGTGGTGGCGCAGTGGATAAAGCGTCGACCTGGGAACACTGAGGTCGCCAGTTCAAAACCCTGCACTGGTCTGGTCAAGGTCCATAAGGGAGTTGATGCTTCCAGCTCCTCCTCCCTTTCTCTCTCTCTCTCTCTCTCTATCTCTCTCTCTCACTATGTCTCTCCTTTCTAAAATGAATAAAATAAAAAAAATATTAAAAAAAGAATGACAATAAAGAAGCAATATTTAAAAAAAAAAAAAACTGCCGAGAAATCTTTCTCCACACTGTGAGTAAATGTACTCTTGCTGAAAACCTATATAACACACTGATTCAGAAGTATCCTAAGAATAATATCTTTCTCACTTATTGCCATTTGACAGTGTTGGAATACCTTTCTAGCCAACTGCAAATGTGTGTTTTCACTACTTACTAAACAGCACAATTTAACTAAAAGTCTGGCATTCTATACTTGGAAATTTTACATTTTACAGAGTACTGCTAAGAGTAACACATACAATAAAGCATTGACATGCACTGTTTTTATGCTTCAGATTGAAGCATTCACGTTTTTTACATATTTACATGAAAAATCAACTGTTTTATCAGAAACTGTTTCATATATATATTGCAAAGTCATTTTACATGTTCAATTCATAAACCTTTTTATTGCGTTCATTATGTGTACAACCTTCTTTAGTGAGTATTGAAAGATATAGAAAAATCAGTGTTCAAACTACGAGAAAATGATTATTAAATTGACTTATTTCATTAGTTCAGAGAACATGCTACAATACTGTGAATTCTACTCCTGTGTTATCTGAATCAAGGAAATCTTATCTCACGTAGGCAGCAAGTACAATTTAAGAGCACATGTAAAGCAAATGTTCCAGGGCCATTAGAAGAAACATTAGGTATATAATCTATTTAACACTACAGGTAAAATGAAGAGGATTCTAAACTAAGAAATCTATTCTTTCCTCTCATCATGAACAGAATTTCATGTACTTTTTACCCTAATTGGTCTACGTATTAAAGAGAACCTGAAATGTGTTTCAGAACTGAAAAGAAATGTTAATCTACACTGTGTTATCTTACTCTTACTGTAAACCTTTATAACAAAGTAAGATCTAGAAGATATGCTAACTTTAATGAGAGCTCATCAGTTTTGTAGCTTATTGCCATTTAACAGTGATAGAATAACTGTTTGAACAACTGCCAAAGAATGTGTTTAAACTGCGTACCTCACAGCACAAATTTTACTGAGTCTAGCATTCTTACTTGAAAATCTTACAGTGTACAGAGAACTGCAACGAGTAACGTGTATAATGAATTCTTGAAATGCGTTGTTTCTATGCATCCGATTGTCTGCTCTGCGGTTTTTACATAGATATGTGCATCAAAAATTCAACTTCTCAGTTATCAGATACTAATATTTCTGTTGTAAAGTCTTTTTATATGTTCAACCAATGCACATTTTTTTGTGTTCAGTATGTGTACAACATTCTGAGTGAGCATTGCATGATATAAAAAAATCAGAGTTAAACTATGAGAAAATGATTATAATTGTAAATTATTTCATTAGGGCAGAGAACATGCTTCAATACTCTGAAAGCATTCTGTGCCAGTGTCTATTAGCACTGTCTAAAACAGCCACAGTATATAGAAGTTGATCAGTTAATCTCTCATTCTCTTGGTGAGAAAAAGCAACAGCATCATGATGTATAGTTTCTGTACAACCTAATAAAGTTACACAATGCTATGCTCATTAGAAGTAGCAGTGCTTGTCAGAATATTCTTATTCTATATTGAATTAAAAAATACTGTTTTATAACACAGTAATGCCAATTTAGCACTCATTGCTAACGTTCTGTAACTGAACATTATGAAAAGGTCCTAAGTTCTTTGAAATATAGTTCTGGATGAAGTTGTGTGAAGATTATTTTATACTTCTATGATGAGCATATTTCAGAACAGATGTTAATGCGTGGTTACAAGTGTCATTTACTTTATTGTTGGGTTTGAGTTTTTGTAGAAATAAAATTTAAGCAGTTTGAGGAAGCTTCACTCATATGTACATGTGGAATTACTTAAAATTTGACCTGAAGCGTTTATATATTTCTTGTCGGCACATCTCGCACAAAAATGTCTTTCAAGCTGATGATACATAAACCTTTCTTTTTAATTAGTCACTGCTTATTATATGAAATGCACATATCGTAGAATGCTGAGTTTATTAAACAATCGTATTTATTACGTAAATTGGAAGAACATTGTGTAAACAGATATTACTACCTTTAAGGTAACACTATTTTATTTTAATATAGAAGTAACTATCTTCTACCATAAACAGCAAGTACAAGTTAACTGTGCAAGTACAGAAAATGTTCCAGGGCCATTATAAGAAAGACTAGTGATGTAAACTTTATTTAAAACTACAGTTAAACTAAAAAAGATTCTTAGCTAAGAAGTCTATTGTTTTTTCTCATCAAGGACAGAATTTCATGTATTTTTCCCCTAATTGATCTACATAATTAAAAAACCACAAATGTGTTTTCAAACTGTAATAAGTGTTTCTGTAAACTTTGTGTTATTTTACTCTTACTATAAAACTGTATATCAAATGAAGTTCCAGAATATATCCTAAAATTAATGTGAGATCATCACTCTTTCTCGCTTATTGCCATTTGACAGTGTCAGAATACCTTTATGGCAAACTGGAAAAGAGTGTGTTTTAAAACCTTACTAAAAAGCACAAATTTAACTCAAAGTCTGCCTTTCTTACTTGAAAACGTTATAGTGTACAGAGAACTGCAAAGAATAACACTTATAACAAAGCATTGAAATGCGTTGTTTGTATGCATCAGAGTGAATAATGGACGTGTTTTACATATTTCCATGAAAAGTCAGCCTCTGTGCTATCAGAAACAATTTTATATATCTATTGAAAAGTAACTTTCCATGCTCAATTCATACACGTTTCTTTGTGTTCAGTATGTGTACAACATTCTGAAGTGAGCATTGCAAGATATACAAAAATCAGTGTTAAAACTATGAGAAAATGATTATTATTTTAACTTATTTCATTAGGAGAGAGAACTTACTTCCAAACTCTGAATTCAACTTCTCTGTTATCAAAAACAAGTAACTTATATTTCACATAGGCAGCAAGTACAATTTAATTGCACATGTAGAAGAAACGTTCCAGGGCCCTTTAAAGAAACACGAGTTATACAACTATTTAACTCTACATAAAACTAAAGAGGATTCTAAACTCAGAAACCTATTTTTTCCTCTCATCATGAACAGAATCTCATCTCTTTTTTACACTAATTGATCTACATAGTTAAAAAGAACGACAAATGTGTTTTAAAACTGCAAAGAAATGTGTCTCTACACTATGAGTTATTTTACTCTTAATCTAAACCTGTATTAACAACTAAGATCGCTAAGATAACCTAACTTTAATGTGAGTTCATCAGTCTTCTAGATTATTGTCATTTGGCAATATCAGAATACCTTTTTAAAGAACTGCAAAAGAATGTGTTTATACTGGTTAGTTAACAGCACAAGTTTGACTATGAGTCTAGCATTCTTACCTGAAAATCTTACATTCTACAAATAATTGCTAAGAGTAACACATACAATAAAGCATTGAAATGCGTTGTTTGTATGAATCAAATTGAATGATTTACGTTTTCTTACATATTTACATGAAAAATCAACTCCTGTTTTATCAGAACCCGTTTCATATATCTATTGAAAAGTCATTTTACATGTTCAATTCATACACCATTTTTGTGTGCATTATGTTTTCAACGCTCTGAAGTGAGCATTGCAGGATATACAAAAATCGGTGTTAAAACTATAAAAATATGATTATAATTTTAAATTTTTCATTAGGGCAGAGAAAATGCTTCATTAATTTGAAATTGTTGTGTGCCAGGTATAGATAGCACTGTCTAAAATAGCCACAGTATATAAAAGTTGAACAATGAATCACTAATTCTCTAGGTGAGCAAATGCAACAGCATCAAGATGTACAGTTCTTATACTACCTGATAAAGTTACACAGTGTTCTGCTCATTAGAAGAAGCAGTGCTTGTCAGAATCTTCTTTTTCCTTATTGAATTAAAAAATACTGAGTTTTATAACACAGTAATGCCAATTTAGCACTCAATGCTAACGTTCTGTAACAGAACATAATGAGGAGGTCCTTAGTTCTTTCAAATATAGTTCTGGGTGAAGTTGTGCAAAGATTATTTTATACTTCTATGCTGAGCATATTCCAGAACAGATGTTAATGCTTGGTTACAAGTGTTAATTACCTTTTTGTTGGGTTTGAGCTTGTGTAGAAATGAAATTTAAGCATTTTGAGCCTGCTTCACTCATACGTACATGTGGAATTACTTAAAATTTGACCTGAAGTGTTTATATTTTCCTGTCTGCAAATCTCGGGCAAAATTTTCTTTCAAGCTGATGTGACATAAAGCTTTTATAAAATTATCCACTGCTTATGATATCAAATGCACATGACTTTGAATGCTGAGTTCATTAAACAATCGTATTTTTTATGTAAATTGATACACCATTCTCTAAAGAGACATTTCTACCTTGAAGATAACACTATTTAACCCTTATTTAGAAGTAACTTTTATCTAACATAAACAGCAAGTACAAGTTAACTGCGCAAGTACAGAAAATGTTCCAGGACAATTATAAGAAAGACTAGTCATGTAAAGTTTATTTAAAACTAAAGTTAAACTAAAAAAGATTCTTAGCTAAGAAGTCTATTGTTTTTTTCTCATCAAGGACAGAATTTCATGTACTTTTCCCCTAATTGATCTACATAATTAAATAAAACCACAAATGTGTTTTCAAACTGCAAATAAGTGTTTCTGTAAACTTTGTGTTATTTTGCTCTAACTGTAAAACTGTATATCAAATTAAGATCTAGAATATATCCTAAAATTAATGTGAGATCATCACTCTTTCTCACTTATTGCCATTTGACAGTGTCAGAATACCTTTATGGCAAACTGGAAAAGAGTGTGTTTTAAAACCTTACTAAAAAGCACAAATTTAACTCAAAGTCTGCCTTTCTTACTTGAAAATCTTATAGTGTACAAAGAACTGCAAAGAATAACACCTATAACAAAGCATTGAAATGCGTTGTTTGTATGCATCAGAGTGAATAATGGACGTGTTTTACATATTTCCATGAAAAGTCAGCCTCTGTGCTATCAAACAATTTTATATATCTATTGGAAAGTAACTTTCCATGCTCAATTCATACACGTTTCTTTGTGTTCAGTATGTGTACAACATTCTGAAGTGAGCATTGCAAGATATACAAAAATCAGTGTTAAAACTATGAGAAAATGATTATTTTAACTTATTTCATTAGGGGAGAGAACTTGCTTCCAAACTCTGAATTCCACTTCTCTGTTATCAAAAACAAGTAACTTATATTTCACATAGGCAGTAACTACAATTTAATTGCACATGTAGAAGAAACGTTCCAGTGCCTTTCGAAGAAACACGAGTTATACAACTATTTAACTGTACATAAAACTAAAGGGGATTTTAAACTGAGAAACCTATGTTTTCCTCTCATCATGAACAGAATCTCATCTCTTTTTTACACTAATTCATCTACATAGTTAAAAAGAACGACAAATGTTTTTTAAAACTGCAAAGAAATGTTTCTCTACACTAGTGTTATTTTACTCTTAATCTAAACCTGTATTAACAACCTAGATCGCTAAGATAACCTAACTTTAATGTGAGTTCATCAGTCTTCTAGATTATTGCCATTTGGCAATGTTAGAATACCTTTCGAACAACTGCCAAAGAATGTGTTTATACTGGTTAGTTAACAGCACAAGTTTGACTATGAGTCTAGCATTCTTACTTGAAAATCTTACATTCTACAAATAACTGCTAAGAGTAACACATACAATAAAGCATTGAAAAGTGTTGTTTCTATGAATAAGATCGAATGATCCACGTGTTTTCCATATTTACAGGAAAAATCAACTCATGTTTTATCAGAAACCGTTTCATATATTATTGGAAAGTCATTTTACCTGTTCAATTCATACAACATTTTTTGTGTTCATTATATGTACAATGTTCTGAAGTGAGCATTGTGGTATATACAACAATCGGTGTTAAAACTATAAAAAAATGATTATAATTGTAACTTATTTCATTAGGGTAGAGAAAATGCTTCATTACTTTGAAAGCGTTGTGTGCCAGGGTTAGTTAGCACTGTCTAAAACAGCAAGAGTATATAGAAGTTGAACAGTGAATCTCTCATTCTCTTTCTGAGCAAATGCAACAGCATCAAGATGGATAGTTCCTATACTACCTGATAAAGTTACACAGTGTTCTGTTCATTAGAAATAGCAGTGATTGTCAAAATATTCTTTTTCTTTATTGAATTAAAAAATACTCTGTTTTATAACATAGTAATGCCAATTTAGCACTCACTGCTGATGTTCTGTAACTGAATATAATGCGGAAGTCCTTAGTTCTTTGAAATATAGTTCTGGGTGAAGTTTTACGAAGATTATTATATACTTCTATACTGAGCATATTCTAGAACAGAGATTAATGCTTGGTTAAAAGTATCATTTACCTTTTATTGGTTTGACTTTGTGAGGAAATGAAATATAAGTATCTTGAGATAGCTGCACTCATATTTACACGTGGATTTACTTGTAATTTGACATGAAGCGTTTATATTTATCTTTTCTGTACATCTCCCACAAAAATTTATTTCAAACCTATGTTAGATAAAGCTTTTTTTAAATAAAACGCTGCTTATTATAGGAAATGCACATGTCTTAAAATGCTGAGTTCATTAAACAATCGAATTCCTTACGTAAATTGGAAGACCATTGTGTAAACTGATATTTCTACCTTTAAGATAACATTAGTAAATTCTAATTTAGAAGTAACTTTTATATGGCATGAACCACAAGTACATTTTAACTGAATAAGTACAGGAAATGTTCCACGGCCATTAAAGAAAGACTAGTGATGTAAACTTTATCTATCACTACAGTTAAACTAAAGGAGATTCTGAACTAAGAAATCTTTTGCTTTTTTTCATGAAGGACAGAATTTCATGTACTTTCTACCCTCATTAATCTACATAATTAAACAGAACCATAAATGTGTTTTAAAACTGCAGAGAAATCTTTCTTCACACTGTGCGTGAATTTTCTCTTACTGAACCTATATAACACACTGATTCAGAAGTGTCCTAAGTTTAATATCTTTCTCGCTTTTTGCCATTAGACATTTTGGAATACCTTTCTAGCTAACTGCAAAAGTGGGTTCTCACTACTTAATAAACATCACAATTTAACTCAAAGTCTGGCATTCTTACTTGAAAATCTTATATTGTACAGACAACTGCTAAGAGTAACACATACAATAAAGCATTGAAATGCATTGATTCTATTCTTCAGATTGAAGGATCTACGTTTTTTACATATTTACATAAAAAATCAACTGTTTTATCAGAAACTGTTTCATATATCTATTGGAAAGTCATTTTACATGTTCAATTCATACACCATTTTTTATATTCATTATGTGTACAACGTTTTGAAGTAAATATTGCAGAATATACAAAAATCGATGATAAAACTATAAAAAAATTATTATAAGTTTAACTTATTTAATTAGGGCAGAGAAAATGCTTCATTACTTTGAAAGCGTTGTGTGCCAGGATTAGTTAGCACTGTCTAAAACAGCCACAGTATATAGAAGTTGAACAGTGAATCTCTCATTATATTGGTGAGCTAATGCAACAGCATCAAGATGGATAGTTCCTATACTACCTGATAAAGTTACACACGGTTCTGCTCTTTAGAAGTAGCAGTGCTTGTCAGAATCTTCTTTTTCTTTATTGAATTAAAAAAATACTGTGTTTTATAACACAGTAATGCCAATTTAGCACTCACTGCTGACGTTCTGTAACTGAACATAATGCGGAAGTCCTTAGTTCTTTGAAATATAGTTCTGGGTGAAGTTGTGCAAAGATTATTTTATACTTCTATGCTGAGCATATTTCAGAACAGATGTTAATGCTTGCTTACAAGTATTATTTACCTTTTGTTGGTTTTACTTTGTGAGGAAATGAAATATAAGTATCTTGAGCTAGCTGCACTCATATTTACATGGGGAATTACTTGTATTTTGACCTGAAGCGTTTATATTTATCTTTTCTGTACATCTCCTTCTAAAATTTATTTCAAACCTATGTTAGATAAAACTTTCTTTTTAATTAAATGCTGCTTATTATAGGAAATGCACATGCCTTGAAATGCTGAGTTCATTAAAAAATCAAATTCCTTACGTATATTGGAAGACCATTGTGTAAACAGAAAAATCAAATTCCTTACGTATATTGGAAGACCATTGTGTAAACAGATATTTCTACCTTTAAGATAACACTAGTAAATCCTAATTTAGAAGTAACTTTTATCTCGCATGAACAGCAAGTACATTTTAACTGAATAAGTACAGGAAATGTTCCACGGCCATTAAAGAAAGACTAGTGATGTAAACTTTATCTATCACTACAGTTAAATTAAAGGAGATTCCGAACTAAGAAATCTTTTGCTTTTTTTCATCAAGGACAGAATTTCATGTACTTTCTACCCTCATTAATCTACATAATTAAATAGAACCACAAATGTGTTTTAAAACTTCAGAGAAATCTTTCTTCACACTGTGCGTGAATTTTCTTACTGAACCTATATAACACACTGATTCAGAAGAGTCCTACGTTTAATATCTTTCTCGCTTTTTGCCATTAGACATTTTGGAATACCTTTCTAGCTAACTGCAAAAGTGGGTTCTCACTACTTAATAAACATCACAATTTAACTCAAAGTCTGGCATTCTTACTTGAAAATCTTATATTGTACAGACAACTGCTAAGAGTAACACATACAATAAAGCATTGAAATGCATTGATTCTATTCTTCAGATTGAAGGATCTACGTTTTTTACATATTTACATAAAAAATCAACCTTTTTATCAGAAACTGTTTCATATATCTATTGGAAAGTCATTTTACATGTTCAATACATACACCATTTTTTATATTCATTATGTGTACAACGTTCTGAAGTAAGCATTGCAGAATATACAAAAAATCGATGATAAAACTATAAAAAAATATTATAAGTTTAACTTATTTAATTAGGGCAGAGAAAATGCTTCATGACTTTGAAAGCGTTGTGTGCCACGGTTAGTTAGCACTGTCTAAAATAGCCATAGTATATAGAATTTGAACAGTGAATCACTCATTCTCTAGGTGAGCAAATGCAACAGCATCAAGATGTACAGTTCCTATACTACCTGATAAAGTTACACAGTGTTCTGCTCATTAGAAGTAGCAGTGCTTGTCAGAATCTTCTTTTTCTTTATTGAATTAAAAAATACTGTTTTTTATAACACACTAATGTCAATTTAACACTCACTAATAACGTTTTGTAACTGAACATAATAGGAGGTCCTTAGTTCTTTCAAATATAGTTCTGGGTGAAGTTGTGCAAAGATTATTTTATACTTCTATGCTGAACATATTCCAGAACAGATGTTAATGCTTGGTTACAAGTGTTAATTACCTTTTTGTTGGGTTTGAGTTTGTGTAGAAATGAAATTTAAGCATTTTGAGCCAGCTTCACTCATACGTATATGTGGAATTACTTAAAATTTGACCTGAAGTGTTTATATTTTTCTTCTCTGCAAATCTCGGGCAAAATTTTCTTTCAAGCTGATGTTACATAAAGCTTTTTTTAAATTATTCACTGTTTATGATATGAAATGCACATGTCTTTGAATGCTGAGTTCATTAAACAATCGTATTTTTTAGGTAAATTGATAGACCATTGTGTAAAGAGATATTTCTACCTTGAAGATAACACTATTTAACCCTTATTTAGAAGTAACTTTATCTAACATAAACAGCAAGTACAAGTTAACTGTGCAAGTACAGAAAATGTTCCAGGGCGATTATAAGAAAGACTAGTTATGTAAAGTTTATTTAAAACTACAGTTAAACTAAAGAAGATTCTTAGCTAAGTAGTCTATTGTTTTTTCTCATCAAGGACAGAATTTCATGTACTTTCCCCCTAATTGATCTACATAATTAAATAAAACCACAAATGTGTTTTCAAACTGCAAATAAGTGTTTCTGTAAACTTTGTTATTTTGCTCTTACTGTAAAACTGTATATCAAATTAAGATTCAGAATATATCCTAAAATTAATGTGAGATAATCACTCTTTCTCGTTTATTGCCATTTTACAGTGTCAGAAAACCTTTATGGCAAACTGGAAAAGAGTGTGTTTTAAAACCTTACTAAAAAGCACAAATTTAACTCAAAGTCTGGCTTTCTTACTTGAAAATGTTATAGTGCACAGAGAACTGCAAAGAATAACACCTATAACAAAGCATTGAAATGCGTTGTTTGTATGCATCAGAGTGAATAATGGACGTGTTTTACGTATTTACATGAAAAGTCAACCTCTGTGCTATCAGAAACAATTTTATATATCTACTGGAAAGTCACTTTTAATGCTCAATTTATACACGTTTCTTTGTGTTCAGTATGTGTAAAACATTCTGAAGTGAGTATTGCAAGATATACAAAAATCAGTGTTAAAACTATGAGAAAATGATTATTATTTTAACTTATTTCATTAGGGGAGAGAACTTGCTTAAAAAACTCTGAATTCAACTTCTGTGTTATGAAAAACAAGTAACTTATATTTCACATAGGCAGCAAGTACAATTTAATTTCACATGTAGGAAAAACGTTCCAGGGCCCTTCGAAGAAACACAAGTTATACAACTATTTAACGCTACATAAAACTAAAGAGGATTCTAAACTCAGAAACCTATATTTTCCTTTCATCATGAACAGCATCTCATCTCTTTTTTACACTAATTGATCTACACAATTAAAGAGAACGACAAATGTGTTTTAAACCTGCAAAGAAATGTGTCTCAACACTATGAGTTATTTTACTCTTAATCTAAACCTGTATTAAGAACTAATATCACTAAGATAACCTAACTTTAATGTGAGTTCATCAGTCTTCTAGATTATTGCCATTTGGCAATGTTAGAATACCTTTTGAACAACTGCCTAAGAATGCGTTTATACTGGTTAGTTAAGAGCACAAATTTGACTATGAGTCTAGCATTCTTACTTGAAAATCTTACATTCTACAAATAACTGCTAAGAGTACCACATACAATAAAGCATTAAAATGTGTTGTTTCTATGAATAAGATTGAATGATCCACGTTTATTACCTATTTACAGGATAAATCAACTCCTGCTTTATCAAAAACCGTTTCATATATCTATTGAAAAGTCATTTTACATGTTCAATTCATACAACATTTTTATGTTCATTATGTTTACAACGCTCTGAAGTGAGCATTGCAGGATATACAAAAATCGGTGTTAAAACTATAAAAAAATGATTATAATTTTAAATTTTTCATTAGGGCAGAGAAAATGCTTCATTATGTCGAAATCGTTGTGTGCCAGGTATAGTTAGCACTGTCTAAAATAGCCACAGTATATAGAAGTTGAACAGTGAATCACTCATTCTCTAGGTGAGCAAATGCAACAGCATCAAGATGTACAGTTCCTATACTACCTGATAAAGTTACACAGTGTTCTGCTCATTAGAAGTAGCACTGCTTGTCAGAATCTTCTTTTTCTTTATTGAATTAAAAAATACTGTGATTTATAACACAGTAATTTCAATTTAGCACTCACTACTAAAGATCTAACTGAACATAATGAAGAGGTCCTTAGTTGTTTGAAATATAGTTCTTGGTGAAGTTGTGTGAAGAATATTTTATACTTCTATGATGAGAATATTCCAGAACAGATGTTAATGCTTGGTTAAAAGTGTCATTTACCTTTTTTTTGTCTATGAGTTTGTGTTGTAATGAAATTTAATTATTTTGAACTAGCTGCACTCATATTTACACGTGGAATTACTTGTAAATTGACATGAAGCATTTATATTTGTCTTATCTGTACATCTCGCTTAAAAATGCCTTTCAAGATGATGTTAAATATAGCTTTTTATATTAATTCTGATTATTATAGAAAAGGCACATGTCTTAGAATTCTTAGTTCATTAAACAATCGAATTCCTTACGTAAATTGGAAGATCATTCTGTAAACAGATATTTCTACCTTGAGAATAACACTAGTACATCCTAATTTATAAGTAAATTTTGTCTCTCATGAACAGCAATCACATTTTAACTGAAAAAGTACAGGAAATGTTCCACGGCCATTAAAGGAAGACTAGTGATGTAAACTTTATCTATTACTACAGTTAAATTAAAGGAGATTCTGAATTAAGAAATCTATTGTTTTTCCTCATCAAGGACAGAATTTTATTAACTTTCTACCCTAATTAATCTACATAATTATATAGAACCACAAATGTTTTTTAAAACTGCAGAGAAATCTTTCTCCACACTGTGATTGAATTTTTTCTTACTGAAATTCTATATAACACACTGATTCAGAAATATCCTAAGTTTAATATCTTTCTCGCTTACAGTCTTTTTATAGTGTTGGAATACCTTTCTAGCCAACTGCAAAAGTGTGTTTTCACTCCTTACTAAACAGCACAGTTTAACTAAAAGTATGGCATTCTTACTGGAAAATCTTACATTGTACAGAGAATTGCTAAGAGTAACACATACAATAAAGCATTGAAATGCATTGTTTCTATCCTGCAGATGGAAGGATCCACGTTTTTTTACATATTTACATGAAAAGTCAACTGTTTTATCAGAAACTGTTTCGTATATTTATTGCAAAGTCATTTTACATGTTCACTTCATACACCTTTTTATTGGGTTCATTATGTGTACAACCTTCTGAAGTGAGTTCGAAGGATATAGAAAAATCAGTGTTAAAACTATGAGAAAATGATTATTAATTTGACTTATTTCATTAGTGCAGAGAACATGCTTCAATACTGTGAATTCTACTCCTGTGTTATCAGAATCAAGGAACTCTTATTTCACATAGGGAGCAAGTACAATCTAAGTGCACATGTACAGCAAATGTTCCAGGGCCATTAGAAGAAACACTAGTTATATAAACTATTTAACACTACAATTAAAATGAAAAAAATTCTAAACTAGAAAGCCTATTGTTTCCTCTCATCATGAACAGAATTTCATGTACTTTTTAAACCTAATTGATCTACATAATTAAAGAGAATCACCAATGTGTTTTAAAACTGCAAAGAAATGTTAATCTACACTGTGTTATTTTACTCTTACTGTAAACCTCTATAACAAACTAAGATCTAGGACATATGATAACTTTAATGTGAGCTCATCAGTTTTGTAGCTTATTGCTATTTGGAAGTGTTAGAATACCTTTTGACCAACTGCCAAAGAATGTGTTTAAACTGGTTAGTTAACAGCACAAATTTTACAATGAGTCTAGCATTCTTACTTGAAAATCTTACATTTTACAAATAACTGCTAAGAGTAACACATACAATAAAGCATTGAAATGCGTTCTTCTATGAATCAGATAGCAGTTCTTTGTACTCTGTTAGATTTTCAATTAAGAATGCTAGACTCATAGTAAAATTTGTGCTGTTATCTAAGCAGTTCAAACACATTCTTTGGCAGTTGTTCAAAAAGGTATTCTAACACTGCCAAATAGACAGAAAGACTGATGAGCTCACATTAAAGTTAGGATATCTTCTGGATCTCAGTTTGTTATACAGGTTCACAGTAAGAGTAAAACAACACATTGTAGAGAAACATTTCTTTGCACTTTTAAAACCCACATGGGGTTCTATTTATTTATGTAGATCAAGTTAGGCAGAAAGTCCATGAAATTCTGTCCATGATGAAACAATGGGTTCCTTAGTTCAGAATCTTCTTTAGTTAGCAGTGATTAATTAAAAAGTAAGCTTTATGTAACATCAGCTTAAAAGACAGTTTTGACCGAGATGTGCAGACAAAAAAAATCTAAACGCTTCAGGTCAAATTTTAAGTAATTCCGCATGTACATATGAGTGAAACTTGCTCAAAATAATTAATTTTCATTTCTACACAAATTCAAACCAAACAAAGAGGTAAATGACACTTGTAACCAAGCATTAACATCTGTTTGGGAATATGCTCAGCATAGAAGTATAAAATAATCTTTGCACAACTTCACCCAGAAATATATTTCAAAGAACTAAGGACCTCCCCATTATGTTCAGTTACAGAACATAAAGAGTGAGTGCAAAATTGGTATTACTCTTTTATTAAACACCGTATTTCTTAATTCAACAGAGAAAAAGAAGATTCTGACAAGCACTGCTACTTCTAATCAGCAGACCACTTTATAACTTTATCAGTGAGTATCCTCACTATACATCTTGATGCTGTTGCATTTGCTAATGAAGGGAATGACAGTTTCACTGTTGAATTTCTATATACTGTGTCTGTTTTAGACAGTGCTACTTAACACAGGCAAAGAATGCGTTCAGAGTATTGAAGCATGTTCTCTGCCCTAATGAAATAATTTAAAATTATAATCATCTTCTCATAGTTTTAACTTTGATTTTTGTATATCCTGCAATGCTCACTCAGAATGGTGTACACATACTGAACACAAAAAAAACGTGTATAGGCTGAACATATAAAAAGTTTTTTCAATAGATATATGAAACGGTTTCTGATAAAACAGGAGTTGATTTTTCATGTAAATATGGAAGAAAACGTGGAACATTCTATCTGATTTATAGAAACAATGCATTCCAATGCTTTATTGTATGTGTTACTCTTAGCAGTTATTTGTAGAAAGTAAGATTTTCAAGTAAGAATGCTAGAATTATAGTAAAATTTGTGCTGTTAACTAACCATTTTAAACACATTTTTTGGCAGTTGTTCAAACAGTTATTCTAACACTGCCAAATGGCAATAAGCTACAAAACTGATGAGCTCACATTAAAGTTAGCATATCTTCTAGATCTTAGTTTGTTATAAAGGTTTACAGTAAGCGTAGAATAACACAGTGTAGATTAACATTTCTTTGCAATTTTAAAACACATTTGTGGTTCTCTTTAATTATGTAGACAAATTAGGGTAAAAAGTACATGAAATTCTGTTCAGGATGAGCGTAAACAATAGGTTTCTTAGTTTAGAATCTTTTTTCATTTGAACTGTAGTGTTAAATAGTTTATATAACTAGTGTTTCTTCTAAAGGCCCTGGAACGTTACCTGTACATGTGCACATAAATTGTACTTGCTGCCTATGTGAGATAAAATTTCCTTGTTTCTGATAACACAGGAGTAAAATGCACAGTATTCAAGCATGTTTTCTGCACTAATGAAATATGTCAAAATAACAATCATTTTCTCATAGTTTTAACACTGATTTTTGTATGTCCTATAATGCTCACTTCAGAAGTTTGTACACAAAATGAACGCAATAAAAATGTGTATGAATTGAACATGTAAAATGACTTTGCAATAGCTATATGAAACAGTTTCTGATAAAACAGGATTTGATTTTGCATGTATATATGTAAAATACGCAGATTCTTCAATGTGATGCATAGAAACAATGCATTTCAATGGTTTATTGTATGTGTTACTCTTAACAGTCCTCTATACAATATAAGATATTCAAGAAAGAATGCCAGACTTTTAATTAAATTTGTGCTGTTTAGTAAGGAGTGAAAACACACTTTTAGAGTTAGCTAGAAAATTATTCCAATACGGTCAAATGGCAATAAGCGAGAAAGACTGATGAGCTCACATTAAACTTAGAATACTTCTGAATCAGTGTGTTATATATGTTTTCAGTAAGTGTAAATTCAAGCACAGTGTGGGGAAAGATTTCTCTGCAGTTTTAAAACACATTTGTGGTTCTATTGAATTATGTAGATTAATTAGGGTAGAAAGTACATGAAATTCTGTCGTTGATGAGAAAAAACACTAGATTTCTTAGTTCAGAATCTCCTCTATTTTAAATGTAGAGATAGATAAAGTTTACATCACTAGTCTTCTTATAATGGCCCTGGAACATTTTCTGTACTTGTGCAGTTAATATGTACTTGCTGTTCATGCAAAATAAAAGTTACTTCTAAATTAAAATTTACTAGTGTTATCTTTAAGGTAGAAATATTTGTTTACATAACAGTCATCCAATTTACATAAGGAATTTCATTGTTTAATGAACTCAGCATTCTAAGACGTGCATTTTTATAATAAGCAGCGGTTAATTTAAAAAAAAAAAACCTTTATCTAACGTCAGCTTTAACAAAATTTTTGAGCTAGATGTACAGACAAGATAAATATAAACACTTCAGGTCAAATTTTAAGTAATTCCACATGTACATATGAGTGAAGCTTGCACAAATTACCTAAATTTCATTTCTACACAAATTCAAACCCAAGAAAAATGTAAATGACACTTGTCACCAAGTATTAACATCTGTTCTGGAATGTGCTCTGCATTGAAGTATAAAATAATCTTTGCACAACTTCACTCAGAACTATATTTCAAAAAACTAAGGACTTACCGATTATGTTCAGAGACAGAACATAAACAGTGAGTGCAAAATTGGTATTACTCTGTTATTAAACACCGTATTTTTTAATTCAGCAGAGAAAAAGAAGATTCTGACAAGCACTGCCACTTCTAATCAGCAGAACACTTTGAAACTTTATCAGTTAATATCATCACTAAACAGCTTGATGCTGTTCCTTTTGATAACCAAGAAAATGAGAGTTTCACTGTTTAACTTCTATATACTGTGTCTGTTTAAGACAGTGATAATTAACACTGGCACAGAATGCTTTCAGAGTATTGAAGCATGTTCTCTGCCCTAATGAAATAATTTAAAATTATAATCATTATCTCATAGTTTTAACTCTGATTTTTGTTTATCCTGCAATGCTCACTTCAGAACGTTTTACACATTATGAACACAAAAAACGGTGTATGATTTGAACATATAAAATGACTTTCCAATAGATATATGAAAAGGTTTCTGATAAAAGAGGAGTTGATTTTTCATATAAATATGTAAAAAACATGGATCATTCAATCTGATTCATAGAAACAACTCTTTTCAATGCTTTAATGTATGTGTTACTCTTAGCAGTTATTTGTAGAATGTAAGATTTTCAAGTAAGAATGCTAGACTCATAGTAAAATTTGTGCTGTTAACGAACCAGTTTAAACACATTCTTTGGCAGTTGTTCAAAAGTATTCTAACACTGCCAAATGGCAATAATCTAGATACTGATGAACTCACATTAAAGTTAGGATATATTCTCGATCTTAGTTTGTCATACAGGTTTAGAGTAAGAGTAAAATAACACATAGTGTAGAGATGTATTTCTTTGCAGTTTGAAAACACATTTGTGGTTATCTTTAATTATGTAAATCAACTAGTGTAGAAAATACATGAGATTCTGTTCATGATGCGAGGAAAAAATAGGTTTCTTAGTTCAAAATCCCTTTTCCTTGTACTGTAGAGTTAAATAGTTTATAAAACATGTGTTTCTACGTAGGGCCCTGGAACATTTTTTCTACATGAGCAGTTAAATTGTACTTGCTGCCTATGTGAAATATAAGTTACTTGTTTCTGATAACAGAGAAGTTGAATTCAGAGTTTGGAAGCAAGTTCTCTCCCCTAATGAAATAAGTTAAAATAATAATCATTATCTCATAGTTTTCACACTGATTTTTGTATATCCTGCAATGCTCACTTCAGAAGGTTGTACACATCCTGAACACAAAGAAACTTGTGTGAATTGAGCATGGGAAGTGACATTCCAATGAATATATAAAACAGTTTCTGATAACACACAGGTTGATTTTTCATGTAAATATGTAAAACAAGTCCATTATTCACTCCGATGCATACAAAAAACGCATTTCAATGCTTTGTTATAGGTGTTACTCTTTGCAGTTTTCTCTACACTATAAGATTTTCAAGTAAGAAAGTCAGACTTTTAGTTAAATGTGTGCTCTTTATTAAGGTCTTAAAACACACTATTTTTCTGTTGGCCAGAAAGGTATTCTAATACTGTCAAATGGCAATAAGCGAGAAACAGTGATGATCTTATATTAATTTTAGAATATATTCTGGATCTTAATTTATTATACAGTTTTACAGTAAGAGCAAAATAACACAAAGTTTTCAGAAACACTTATTTGCTGTTTTAAAACACATTTGTGGTTGTATATAATTATGTAGATCAATTAGGGGAAAAGTACATGAAATTCTGTCCTTGATGAGAAAAAACAATAGATTTTTTAGTTAAGAGTCTTCTTTAGTTTAACTGTAGTTTTAAACAAAGTTTACATCACTAGTCTTTCTTATAATGGCCCTTGATCATTTTCTGAACTTGCGCATTTAACTTGTACTTGGTGATTATGTTAGATAAAAGTTACTTCTAAATTAGGATTAAATAGTGTTATCTTCAAGGTAGAAATATCTGTTTAAACAATGGTCTATAATTTACGTAAGAAATAAGATTGTTTAATGAACTCAGCATTCTAAGACATGTGCATTTCATATTATAAGCAGTGATTAATTAAAAAGAAACCTTTATGTAACATCAGCTTGAAAGACATTTTTGCCCGAGATTTGCAGACAAGAAAAATATAAACGCTTCAGGTCAAATTTTAAGTGATTCCACATGTACATATGAGTGAAGCTTGCTCATAATGTTTAAATTTCATTTCTACAAAAACTCAAACCCAACAAAAAGTTAACTGACACTTGTATCCAAACATTTACATCTGTTCTGGTATATTCTCATCATAGATGTATAAAATAATGTTCGCACAACTTCACCCAGAACTATATTTCAAAGAATTAGAACCTCCCCTTTATGTTCAGTTACAGAACACAGACAGTTATTGCAAAATTGGTATTACTCTGTTATTAAACACCGTATTTTTTAATTCAACAGAGAAAAAGAAGATTCTCAGAAGCACTGCTACTTCTAATCAGCAGAACACTTTGTAACGTTATCTGGTAATATCGTCACTATACAGCTTGATGCTGTTGCAATTGCTAACCAAGGGAATGAGAGTTTCACTATTCAACTTATATACACTGTGGCTGTTTTAGACAGTGCTCATTAACACTGGCACAGAATGGTTCAGAGTATTGAAGCATGTTCTCTGCACTAATGAAATAAGTCAAATTAATAATCATTTTCTCATAGTTTTAACATTGATTTTTCTATGTCCTGCAATACTCACTTCAGAAGGTTGTACACATAGTGAACACAATTAAAATGTGTATGAATTGAACATTTAAAATGACATTGCCATAGATATATGAAACAGTTTCTGATAAAAGTTGATTTTTCATGTAAATATATAAAAAACGTGGATCCTTCAATCTGAAGCATAGAAACAATGCATTTCAATGCTTTATTGTATGTGTTACTCTTAGCAGTTCTTTGTACAATGTAAGATTTTCAAGTAAGAATGCCAGACTTTTAGTTAAATTTTGCTTTTTAGTAAGGAGTAGAAACACACTTTTGCTGTTGGCCAGAAAGGTATTCCAACACTGTCAAATGGCAATAAGCGAGAAAGATATTAAACGTAGGATACTTCTGAATCAGTGTGTTATATAGGTTTTCAATAAGAGTAAATTCACGCACAGTGTGGAGAAAGATTTCTCTGCAGTTTTAAAACACATTTGTGGTTCTATTTAATTATGTAGATTAATTAGGTTAGAAAGTACATGAAATTCTTTCCTTAATGAGAAAAAGCAATGGATTTCTTAGTTCAGAAATTCCTTTATATTAACTGTACTGATAGATAAACTTTACATCACTAGTCCTACTTTAATGGCCGTGAGACATTTCCTGTACTTATTCAGTATAAATGTAGTTGCTGTTCATGCAAGATAAAGGTTACTAATAATTAGGATTTACTAGTGTTATCTTCAAGGTAGAAATATCTGTATACACAATGGTCTTTCAATTTACGTAAGAAATTCGATTTTTTAATGAACTCAGCATTCTAAGACATGTGCATTTCCTATAATAAGCAGCGATTAATTAAAAAAAAAAAGCTTTATCTAACATCAGCTTGAAAGACATTTTTGAGCGAGATGTACAGACAAGGTAAATATAAACGCTTCAGGATAAATTACAAGTAATTCCACATTTAAATCTGAGTGCAGCTATCTCTAAATACTTAATTTTCATTTCAACACAAACTCATAGACATGAAAAAGAAAAATGACACTTTTAACCAAGCATTAGTATCTGTTCTGGAATATGCTCATCATAGAATTATAAAATAATATTCGCACAACTTCACCCAGAACTATATATGGAGGAACTACGGACCTCCCCATTATGTTCAGTAACATAAAGATAGCAGTGAGTGCTAAATTGGCATTACTGTGTTATAAAAGACAGTAGTTTTTAATTCAACAGAGAAAAAGAAGATTCTGACAAGCACTGCTACTTCTAATCAGCAGAACACTGTGTAACTTTTTCAGGTATTATAGCAACTATACATCTTGATGCTGTTGCTTTTGCTTACCAAGAAAATGAGAATTTCACTGTTGAACTTTTATATACTTTGTCTGTTTTAGACAGTGCTAATTAACACTGGCACAGAATGCTTTCAGAGTATTGAAGCATGTTCTCTGCCCTAATGAAATAATTTAAAATTATAATCATTTTCTCATAGTTTTAACTGATTTTTGTTTATCCTGCAATGCTCACTTCAGAACGTTGTACATATTATCAACACAAAAAATGGTGTTTGATTTGAACATGTAAAATGACTTTCCAATAGATATATGAAAAGGTTTCTGATAAAAGAGAAGTTGATTTTTCATGTAAATATGTAAAAAACGTGGATCATTCAATCTGATTCATAGAAACAACGCATTTCAATGCTTTAATGTATGTGTTACTCTTAGTTATTTGTAGAATGTAAGATTTTCAAGTAAGAATGCTAGACTCATAGTAAAATTTGTGCTGTTAACTAACCAGTTTAAACACATACTTTGGCACTTGTTCAAAAGGTATTCTAACACTGCCAAATGGCAATAATCTAGATACTGATGAACTCACATTAAAGTTAGGATATATTCTCGATCTTAGTTTGTCATACAGGTTTAGAGTAAGAGTAAAATAACACACAGTGTAGAGAAGTATTTCTTTGCAGTTTTAAAACACATTTGTGGTTATCTTTAATTATGTAAATCAACTAGTGTAGAAAATACATGAGATTCTGTTCATGATGCGAGGAAAAAATAGGTTTCTTAGATCAAAATCCCCTTTCCCTGTACTGTAGAGTTAAATAGTTTATAAAACTTGTGTTTCTACGTAGGGCCCTGGAACATTTCTTCTACATATGCAGTTAAATTGCAGTTGCTGCCTATGTGAAATATAAGTTTTTTGTTTCTGATAACAGAGAAGTTGAATTCAGAGTTTGGAAGCAAGTTCTCTCCCCTAATGAAATAAGTTAAAATAATAATCATTTTCTCATAGTTTTCACACTGCTCTTTGTATATCCTGCAATGCTCACTACAGAAGGTTGTACACATACTGAAAACAAAGAAACGTGTGTGAATTGAGCATGGGAAGTGACATTCCAATGAATATATAAAACTGTTTCTGATAACACACAGGTTGATTTTTCATGTAAATATGTAAAACACGTCCATTATTCACTCTGATGCATACAAAAACGCATTTCAATGCTTTGTTATAGGTGTTACTCTTTGCAGTTCTCTGTACACTATAAGATTTTCAAGTAAGAAAGTCAGACTTTTAGTTAAATGTATGCTCTTTAGTTAGGTCTTAAAACACACTCTTTCCTATTGGCCAGAAAGATATTTTAACACTGTCAAATGGCAATAAGCGAGAAACAGTGATGATCTTACATTAATTTTAGGATATATTCTGGATCTTAATTTGATATACAGTTTTACAGTAAGAGCAAAATAACACAAAGTTTACAAAAACACTCATTTGCTGTTTTAAAACACATTTGTGGTTGTATTTAATTATGTAGATCAATTAGAGGAAAAATACATGAAATTCTGTCCTTGATGAGAAAAAAACAATATATTTCTCAGTTAAGAATCCTCTTTAGTTTAACTGTAGTTTTAAACAAAGTTTACATCACTAGTCATTCTTATAATGGCCCTGGATCATTTTCTGTACTTGCTCATTTAAGTTGTACTTGCTGTTTATGTTAGATAAAAGTTACTTCTAAATTAGGATTAAATAGTGTTATCTTCAAGGTAGAAATATCTGTTTAAACAATGGTCCATAATTTATGTAAGAAATAAGATTGTTTAATGAACTCAGCATTCTAAGACATGTGCATTTTATATAATAAGCAGTGATTAATTAAAAAGAAACTTTTATGTAACATCAGCTTGAAAGACATTTTTGCCCGAGATTTGCAGACAAAAAAATATAAACGCTTCAGGTAAAATTTAAAGTTATTCCACATGTACATATGAGTGAAGCTTGCTCAAAATGTTTAAATTTCATTTCTACAAAAACTCAAACCCAACAAAAACATAACTGACATTTTTAACCAAACATTTACATCTGTTCTGGTATATTCTCATCATAGAAGTATAAAATAATGTTCGCACAACTTCACCCAGAACTATATTTCAAAGAACTAAGAACCTCCCCATTATGTTCAGTTACAGAACACAGACAGAGAGTGCATAATTGGTATTACTCTGTTATTAAACACCGTATTTTTTAATTCAACAGAGAAAAAGAAGATTCTCAGAAGCACTGCTACTTCTAATCAACAGAACACTTTGTAACGTTATCAGGTAATATCGTCACTATACAGCTTGATGCTGTTGCAATTGCTAACCAAGGGAATGAGAGATTCACTGTTCAACGTACATACACTGTGGCAGTTTTAGACAGTGCTCATTAACACTGGCACAGAATGGTTTAGAGTATTGAAGCATGTTTTCTGAACTAATGAAATAAGTCAAATTAATAATCATTTTCTCATAGATTTAACATTGATTTTTCTATGTCCTGCAATACTCACTTCAGAAGGTTGTACACATAATGAACGCAATAAAAAGGTGTATGAATTGAACATTTAAAATGACTTTGCCATAGATATAAGAAACAGTTTCTGATAAAAATTTGATTTTTCATGTAAATATGTAAAAAACGTGGATCCTTCAATCTGAAGCATAGAAACAATGCATTTTAATGCTTTATTGTATGTGTTACTCTTAGCAGTTCTTTGTACAATGTAAGATTTTCAAGTAAGAATGCCAGACTTTTAGTTAAATTGTGCTGTTTAGTAAGGAGTGAAAACACACTTTTGATGTTGGCCAGAAAGGTATTCCAACACTGTCGAATGGCAATAAGCGAGAGAGATATTAAACGTAGGATACTTCTGAATCAGTATGTTATATAGGTTTTCAGTAAGAGTAAATTCATGCACAGTGTGGAGAAAGATTTCTCTGCAGTTTTAAAACACATTTGTGGTTCTATTTAATTATGTAGATTAATTAGGTTAGAAAGTACATGAAATTCTGTCCTTGGTGAGAAAAAGCAATGGATTTCTTAGTTCAGAAACTCCTTTATTTTAACTGTACTGATAGATAAACTTTACATCACTAGTCCTACTTTAATGGCCGTGAGACATTTCCTGTACTTATTCAGTTAAAATGTACTTGCTGTTCATGCGAGATAAAGGTTACTAATAATTAGGATTTACTAGTGTTATCTTCAAGGTAGAAATATCTGTATACACAATGGTCTTTCAATTTACGTAAGGAATTCGATTTTTTAATGAACTCAGCATTCTAAGACATGTGCATTTCCTATAATAAGCAGCGATTAATTAAAAAAAGATTCTAACATCAGCTTGAAAAACATTTTTGAGCGAGATGTACAGACAAGGTAAATATAAACGCTTCAGGATAAATTACAAGTAATTCCACATTTAAATCTGAGTGCAGCTATCTCTAAATACTTAATTTTCATTTCAACACAAACTCATAGACATGAAAAAGAAAAATGACACTTTTAACCAAGCATTAGTATCTGTTCTGGAATATGCTCATCATAGAATTATAAAATAATATTCGCACAACTTCACCCAGAACTATATATGGAGGAACTACGGACCTCCCCATTATGTTCAGTAACATAAAGTTAGCAGTGAGTGCTAAATTGGCATTACTGTGTTATAAAACACAGTAGTTTTTAATTCAACAGAGAAAAAGAAGATTCTGACAAGCACTGCTACTTCTAATCAGCAGAACACTGTGTAACTTTTTCAGGTATTATAGCAACTATACATCTTGATGCTGTTGCTTTTGCTTACCAAGAAAATGAGAATTTCACTGTTGAACTTTTATATACTTTGTCTGTTTTAGACAGTGCTAATTAACACTGGCACAGAATGCTTTCAGAGTATTGAAGCATGTTCTCTGCCCTAATGAAATAATTTAAAATTATAATCATTTTCTCATAGTTTTAACTGATTTTTGTTTATCCTGCAATGCTCACTTCAGAACGTTGTACACATTATCAACACAAAAAACGGTGTATGATTTGAATATGTAAAATGACTTTTATTTCCTGTTTTAAAACACATTTCTGGTTGTATTTAATTATGTAGATCAATTAGGGGAAAAGCACATGAAATTCTGTTCTTGATGAGAAAAAAACCATAGATTTCTCAGTTAAGAATCTTCTTTAGTTTAACTGTAGTTTTAAACAAAGTTTACCTCACTAGACTTTTTTATAATGGCCCTGGATCATTTTCTGTACTTGCGCATTTAAGTTGTACTTGCTGTTTATGTTAGATTAAAGTTTCTTCTAAATTAGGATTAAATAGTGTTATCCTCAACGTTGAAATATCTATTTACACAAGGTCTTTCAATTTATGTAAGAAATGCGAGTTTTTAATGAACTCAGCATTCTAAGACATGTGCATTTCATACAATGAGCAGTGATTAATTAAAAAGTAAGCTTTTTGTAACATCAGCTTGAAAGAAAGTTTTGACCGAGATGTGCACACAAGAAAAATCTAATCGCTTCAGGTCAAATTTTAAGCAATTCCGCATGTACATATGAGTGAAACTTGCTCAAAATACTTAATTTTCGTTTCTACACAAAATCAAACCCAACAACGAGGTAATTGACACTTTTAACCAAGCATTAACATCTGGTCAGAAATATGCTCAGCATAGAAGTTTAAAATAATCTTTGCACAACTTCACCCAGAAATATATTTCAAAGAACTAAGGACCTCCCCATTATGTTCAGTTACAGAACATAAAAAGTGAGTGCAAAATTGGTATTACTCTTTTACTAAACATCGTATTTTTTAATTCAAAAGAGAAAAAGAAGATTCTGACAAGCACTGCTACTTCTAATCAGCAGACCACTTCGTAACTTTATCACTGAGTATGATCTATATACATCTTGATGCTGTTGCATTTGCTAATAAAGAAAATGAGAGATTCACTGTTGAACTTCTATATACTGTGTCTGTTTTAGACAGTGCTAATTAACACTGGCAAAGAATGCGATCAGAGTATTGAAGCATGTACTCTGCCCTAATGAAATAATTTAAAATTATAATCATTTTCAATTTCAACACATTTCAATGCTTTAATATATGTGTTATTCTTAGCAGTTATTTGTACAATGTAAGATTTTCAAGTAAGAATGCTAGAATCATAGTAAAATTTGTGCTGTTAACTAACCAGTTTAAACACGTTTTTTGGCAGTTGCTCAGAAAGGTATTCTAACACTGCCAAATGGCAATATTCTAGAAGACTGATGAACTTACATTAACATTAGGATATCTTCTCGATCATAGTTTTTTATATATGTTTAGAGTAAAAGTAAAATAACACTAGTGTAGAGAAACATTTCTTTGCAGTTTTAAAACACATTTGTGCTTTTATTTAATTATGTAGATTTATCAGGGGAAAGTACATGAAATTCTTTTCTTGATGAGGAAAAACAATAGATTTCTTAGATCAGAATCTCCTTTAGTTTAACTCTAGTTTTAAATAAAATTTACATCACTAGTCTTTCTATTAATGGTCCCGGAACATTTTCTGTACTTGTGCAGTGAACTTGTACTTGCTGTTTATGTTACTTAAAAGTTCCTTCTAAATTAGGATTAAATAGTGTTATATTCAAGGTAGAAATATTAATGTACACAATAGTCTTTCAATTTACGTAAGAAATGCGAGTTTTTAATGAACTCAGCATTCTAAGGCATGAGCAATTCATTCAATAAGCAGTGATTAATTAAAAAGTAAGCTTTATGTAACATCAGCTTAAAAGACAGTTTTGACCGAGATGTGCACACAAGAAAAATCTAAACGCTTCATGTCAAATTTTAAGTAATTCCGCATGTACATATGAGTGAAGCTTGCTCAAAATAATTAATTTTCATTTCTACACAAATTCAAACCCAACAAAGAGGTAAATGACACTTGTAACAAAGCATTAACATCTGTTCAGAAATATGCTCAGCATAGAAGTATAAAATAATCTTAGCACAACTTCACCCAGAACTATATTTCAAAGAACTAAGGACCTCCTCATTATGTTTAGTTACATAACATACACAGTGAGTGCAAAATAGTTATTACTCTGTTATGAAACACCGTATTTTTTAATTCAACAGAGAAAAAGAAGATTCTGACAAGCACTGCTACTCCTATTCAGCAGAACACTTTGTTACTTTATCAGTGAGTATCATCACTATACATATTGATGCTTTTGCATTTGCTAATGAAGGGAATGAGACTTTCACTGTTGAACTTGTATATACTGTGTCTGTTTTAGACAGTGCTAATTAACACTGACAAGAAATGCGTTCAGAGTATTGAAGCATGTTCTCTGCCCTAATGAAATAATTTAAAATTATAATCATTTTCTCATAGTTTTAACTCTGATTTTTGTATATACTGCAATGCTCACTTCAGAACGTTTTACACATTATGAACACAAAAAATGCTGTATGATTTGAACATGTAAAATGACTTTCCAATAGATATATGAAAAGGTTTCTGATAAAAGTGGAGTTGATTTTTCATGTAAATATGGAAAAAAAGGGGATCATTCAATCTGATTCATAGAAACAACGCATTTCAATGCTTTAATGTATGTGTTACTCTTAGCAGTTATGTGTAGAATGTAAGATTTTCAAGTAAGAATGCTAGAATCATAGTAAAATTTGTGCTGTTAACTAACCAGTTTAAACACATTTTATGGCAGTTGTTCAAAAAGGTATTCTAGCACTGCTAAATGACAATATTCTAGAAGACTGATGAACTTACATAAACATTAGGATATCTTCTCGATCAAAGTTTTTTATACATGTTTAGAGTAAAAGTAAAATAACACTAGTGTAGAGAAACATTTCTTTGCAGTTTTAAATCACATTTGTGGTTTATTTAATTATGTAGATCTATTAGGGAAAAAGTACATGAAATTCTGTTCTTGATGAAAAAAAGCAATAGATTTCTTAGTTCAGAATCTCCTTTAGATTAACTCTAGTTTTAAATAAAATTTACATCACTAGTCTTTCTAATAATGGCCCCGGAACATTTTCTGTACTTGTGCAGTGAACTTGTACTTCCTGTTTATGTTACATAAAAGTTTCTTCTAAATTAAGAATAAATAGTGTTATCTTCAAGGTAGAAATATCTATTTACAAGGCGGTCTTTTAATTTACGTAAGAAATGCGAGTTTTTAATGAACTCAGCATTCTAAGACATGTGCATTTCATACAATGAGCAGTGAATAATTAAAAAGTAAGCTTTATGTAACATCAGCTTGAAAGACAGTTTTGACTGAGATGTGCAGACAAAAAAAATCTAATCGCTTCAGGTCAAATTTTAAGCAATTCCGCATGTACATATGAGTGAAGCTTGCTCAAAATACTTAATTTTCGTTTCTACACAAAATCAAACACAAAACCGAGGTAAATGACACTTGTAACCAAGCATTAACATCTGTTCAGATATATGCTCAGCATAGAAGTTTAAAATAATCTTTGCACATCTTCACCCAGAACTCTATTTCAAAGAACTAAGAACCTCCCCTTTATGTTCAGTTACAGAACATAAAAAGTGAGTGCAAAATTAGTATTACTCTTTTATTAAACACGGTATTTTTTAATTCAACAGAGAAAAAGAAGATTCTGACAAGCACTGCTACTTCTAATCAGCAGACCACATTGTAACTTTATCAGTGAGTATGATCTATATACATCTTGATGCTGTTGCATTTGCTAAGAAAGAAAATGAGAGTTTCACTGTTGAACTTCTATATACTGTGTCTGTTTTAGACAGTGCTTATTAACACTGGCAAAGAATGCGTTCAGAGTATTGAAGCATGTTATCTGCCCTAATGAAATAATTTAAAGTTATAATCATTTTCAATTTCAACGCATTTCAATGCTTTAATATATGTGTTACTCTTAGCAGTTATTTGTAGAATGTAAGATTTTCAAGTAAGAATGCTAGAATTATAGTAAAATTTGTGCTGTTAACTAACCAGTTTGAACACATTTTTTGGCAGTTGCTCAGAAAGGTATTCTAACACTGCCAAATGGCAATATTCTATAAGACTGATGAACTTACATTAATGTTAGGATATCTTCTCGATCATAGTTTTGTATATATGTTTAGAGTAAAAGTAAAATAACACTATTGTAGAGAAACATTTCTTTGCAGTTTTAAAACACATTTGTGGTTTTATTTAATTATGTAGATCTATTAGGGGAAAAGTACATGAAATTCTGTTCTTGATGAGGAAAAGCAATAGATTTCTTAGTTCAGAATCTCCTTTAGTTTAACTCTAGTTTTAAATAAAATTTACATCACTAGTCTTTTTATTAATGGCCCCGGAACATTTTCTGTACTTGTGCAGTGAACTTGTACTTGCTGTTTATGTTACATAAAAGTTCCTTCTAAATTAGGATTAAATAGTGTTATATTCAAGGTAGAAATATCTATGTACACAATGGTCTTTCAATTTACGTAAGAAATGCGAGTTTTTATTGAACTCAGCGTTCTAAGACATGTGCATTTCATACAATAAGCAGTGAATAATTGAAGAGTAAGCTTTATGGCCTGACCTGTGGTGGTGCAGTGGATAAAGCTTCGACCTAGGAACACTGAGGTCACCAGTTTAAAACCCTGCACTGGTCTGGTCAAGGCACATACGGGAGTTGATGCTTCCAGCTCCTCCCCCCTTCCTCTCTCTCTCTCTCTCTCTCTTTTTCTCACTTTGTGTCTCCTCATTAAAATGAATAAATAAAAAGAAATAAAAAAAGTAAGCTTTATGTAACATCAGTTTGAAAGAGAGTTTTGACCGAGATGTGCAGACAAGAAAAATCTAATCGCTTCAGCTCAAATTTTAAGCAATTGCGCATGTACATAGGAGTGAAGCTTGTTCAAAAAACTTAATTTTCATTTCTACACAAATTCAAACCCAACAACGAGGTAAATGACTTTTGTAACAAAGCATTAACATCTGTTCGGGAATATGCTCAGCATAGAAGTATAAAATAATCTTTGCACTACTTCACCCAGAAATATATTTCAAAGAACTAAGGACCTCCCCATTATGTACAGTTACAGAACATGCACAGTGAGTGCAAAATTGGTATTACTCTGTTATAAAACACCGTATTTTTTAATTCAACAGAGAAAAAGAAGATTCTGACAAGCACTGCTACTTCTAATAAGCAGACCACTTTGTAACTTTATCAGTGAGTATCAACACTATACATCTTGATGCTGTTGCATTTGCTAAAGAAGAAAATGAGAGTTTCACTGTTGAACTTCTATATACTGTGTCTGTTTTAGACAGTGCTAATTAACACTGGCAAAGAATGCGTTCAGAGTATTGAAGCATGTTCTCTGCCCTAATGAAATAATTTAAAATTATAATTATTTTCTCATAGTTTTAACTCTGATTTTTGTATATCCTGCAATGCTCACTTCAGAACGTTGTACATATTACGAACACAAAAAATGGTGTATGATTTGAATATGTAAAATGACTTTCAAATAGATATATGAAAAGGTTTCTGATAAAAGAGGAGTTGACTTTTCATGTAAATATGTAAAAAACGTGGATCCTTCAATCTGATTCATAGAAACAACACATTTGAATGCTTTAATGTGTGTGTTATTCTTAGCAGTTATTTGTAGAATGTAAGATTTTCAAGTAAGAATGCTAGAATCATAGTAAAATTTGTGCTGTTAACTATCCAGTTAAAACACATTTCTTGGCAGTTGTTCAAAAAGGTATTCTAGCACTGCCAAATGGCAATATTCTAGAAGACTGATGAACTTACATTAACATTAGGATATCTTCTCGATCATAGTTTTTTATACATGTTTAGAGTAAAAGTAAAATAACACTAGTGTAGAGAAACATTTCTTTGCAGTTTTAAAACACATTTGTGGTTTTATTTAATTATGTAGATCTATTAGGGGAAAAGAACATGAAATTCTCTTCTTGATGAGGAAAAACTATAAATTTCTTAGTTCAGAATCTTTTTTAGTTTAACTCTACTTTTAAATAAAATTTACATCACTAGTCTTTCTAATAATGGCCCCGGAGCATTTTCTGTACTTGCGCAGTGAACTTGTACTTGCTGTTTGTGTTACATAAAAGTTCCTTCTGAATTAGGATTTAATAGTGTTATCTTCAAGGTAGAAATATCTATTTACACAATGGTCTTTCAATTTACGTAAGAAATGCGAGTTTTTAATGAACTCAGCATTCTAAGACATGTGCATTTCATACAATAAGCAGTGATTAATTAAAAAGTAAGCTTTATGTAACATCAGCGTGAAAGACAGTTTTGACCGAGATGTGGAGACAAGAAAAATCTAATCGCTTCAGTTCAAATTTTAAGAAATTGCGCATGTACATATGAGTTAAGCTTGTTCAAAAAACTTAATTTTCATTTCTACACAAATTCAAAACCAACAACGAGTTAAATGACACTTGTAACAAAGCATTAACATCTGTTCGGGAATATGCTCAGCATAGAAGTATAAAATAATCTTTGCACAACTTCACCCAGAAATATATTTAAAAGAACTAAGGAACTCCCCATTATGTTCAGTTACAGAACATACACAGTGAGTGCAAAATTGGTATTACTCTGTTACTAAACACCGTATTTTTTAATTCAACAGAGAAAAAGAAGATCCTGACAAGCACTGCTACTTCTAATCAGCAGACCACTTTGTAACTTTATCAGTGAGTATCATCACTATACATCTTGATGCTGTTGCATTTGCTATTGAAGGAAATGAGAGTTTCACTGTTGAACTTCTATATATTGTGTCTGTTTTAGACAGTGCTAATTAACACTGGCAAAGAATGCGTTCAGAGTATTGAAGCATGTTCTCTGCCCTATTGAAATAAGTTAAAATTATAATCATTTTCTCATAGTTTTATCTCTGATTTTTGTATATCTTGCAATGCTCACTTCAGAACGTTGTACACATTATGAACACAAAAAATGCTGTATGATTTGAACATGTAAAATGACTTTCCAATAGATATATGAAAAGGTTTCTTATAAAAGTGGAGTTGATTTTCATGTAAATATGTAAAAAACGTGGATCATTCAATCTGATTCGTAGAAACAACGCATTTCAATGCTTTAATTGGTGTGTTACTCTAAGCAGTTATTTGTAGAATGTAAGATTTTCAAGTCAGAATGCTAGAATCATAGTAAAATATGTGCTGTTAACTAACCAGTTTAAACACATTTCTTGGCAGTTGTTCAAAAATGTATTGTAGCACTGCCAAATGGCAATATTCTAGAAGACTGATGAACTTACATTAACATTAATATATCTTCTCGATCATAATTTTTACATGTTTCGAGTAAAAGTAAAATAACACTAGTGTAGCGAAACATTTCTTTGCTGTTTGAAAACACATTTGTGGTTTTATTTAATTATGTAGATCTATTAGAAAAAAGTACATGAAATTCTGTTCTTGATGAGGAAAAACAATAGATTTCTTAGTTCAGAATCTCCTTTAGATCTACACTAGGTTTAAATAAAATTTACATCACTAGTGTTTCTAATAAAGTCTCCGGAACATTTTCTGTACTTGTGCCGTGAACTTGTACTTGCTGTATATGTTACATAAAAGTTCCTTCAAAATTATGATTAAATAGTGTTATCTTCAAGGTAGAAATATCTATTTACACAACGGTCTTTCAATTTACGTAAGAAATGGGAGTTTTTAATGAACTCAGCATTCTAAGACATGTGCATTTCATACAATAAGCTGTGATTAATTAAAAAGTAAGCTTCATGTAACATCACTTTGAAAGACAGTTTTGACCGAGATGTGCAGACAAGAAAAATCTAATCCCTTCAGCTCAAATTTTAAGCAATTGCCCATATACATATGAATGAAGCTTGTTCAAAATACTTAATTTTCATTTCTACACAAATTCAAACCCAACAACGAGGTAAATTACACTTGTAACAAAGCATTAACATCCTTTCAGGATTATGCTCAGCATAGAATTTTAAAATAATCTATGCACAACTTCACCCAGAACTGTATTTCAAAGAACTATGGAGGTACCCATAATGTTCAGTTACAGAACATAAACAGTGAGTGCAAAATTGGTATTACTCTTTAATTAAAAACCCTATTTTTTAATTCAACCGAGAAAAAAAAAAGATTCTGACAAGCACTGCTTCTTCTAATCAGCAGACCACTTTGTAACTTTATCAGTGAGTATCATCACTATACATCTTGATGCTGTTGCATTTGCTAATGAAGGGAATGAGAGTTATACTGTTGAACTTCTATATACTGTGTCTGTTTTAGACAGTGCTAATTAACACTGGCAAAGAATGCGTTCAGCGTATTGAAGCATGTTCTCTGCCCTAATGAAATAATTTAAAATTATAATCATTTTCTCATAGTTTTAACTCTCATTTTTGTATATCCTGCAATGCTCACTTCACAACGTTGTACACATTATGAACACAAAAAATGCTGTATAATTTGAACATATAAAATGACTTTCCAATAGATATATGAAAAATTTCTGATAAAAGAGAAGATGATTTTCATGTAAATATGTAAAAAACGTGGATCATTCAATCTGATTCATAGAAACAATGCATTTCAATGCTTTAATGTATGTGTTACTCTTAGCAGTTATTTGTAGAATGTAAGATTTTCAAGTAAGAATGCTAGAATCATAGTAAAATTTGTGCTGTTAACTAACCAGTTTAAACACATTTTTTGGCAGTTGTTCAGAAAGGTATTCTAACACTGCCAAATGGAAATATACTAGAAGCCTGAAGAACTTACATTAACATTAGGATATCTTCTCGATCATAATTTTTTATACATGTTTAGAGTAAAAGTAAAAAAACACTAGTGTAGAGAAACATTTCTTCGAACTTTTAAAACACATTTGTGGTTTTATATAATTATGTAGATCTATTAGGGAAAAAGTACATGAAATTCTGTTCTTGATGAGGAAAAACAATAGATTTCTTAGTTCAGAATCTCCTTTAGATTAAATTTAGCTTTCAATAAAATTTACATCACTAGTGTTTCTAATAATGGCCCCGGAACATTTTTTGTACTTGTGCAGTGAACTTGTACTTGCTGTTTTTGTTACATAAAAGTTCATTCTAAATTAGGATTAAGTCGTGTTATCTTCAAGGTAGAAATATCTATTTACACAATGGTCTTTCAGTTTACGTAATAAATGCGAGTTTTTAATGAACTCACCATTCTAAGAAAAGTGCATTTCATAAAATAACCAATGATTAAATAAAAATTAAGCTTTATGTAACATAAGCTTGAAAGACAGTTTTGACAGAGATGTGCATACTAGAAAAATCCAATCGCTTCAGGTCAAGTTTTAAGTAATTCCGCATGTACATATGAGTGAAGCTTGCTCAAAATAATTAATTTTTATTTCGACACAAATTCAAACCCAACAAAGAGGTAAATGACACTTGTAACCAAGCATTAATATCTGTTCGGGAATATGCTCAGCATAGAAGTTTAATATACTCTTTGTACATCTTTACCCAGAACTATATTTCAAAGAACTAAGGACCTCCCCATAATGTTCAGTTACAGAAAATAAACAGTGAGTGCAAAATTGTTATTACTCTTTTATTAAACACCGTATTTTTTAATTCAACAGAAAAAAAAAGATTCTGACAAGCACTGCTACTTCTAATCAGCAGACCACTTTGTAACTTTATCAGTGAGTATCATCACAAAAATCTTGATGCTGTTTCATTTGCTAATTAAGAAAATGAGAGTTTCACTGTTGAAATTCTATATACTCTGTCTGTTTTAGACAGTGCTAATTAACACTGGCAAAGAATGCATTCAGAGTATTGAAGCATGTTCTCTGCCCTAATGAAATAATTTATATTTATAATCATTTTCTCATGGTTTTAACTCTGATTTTTTTATATCCTGCAATTCTCACTTCAGAACGTTGTACACTTTATGAACACAAAAAATAGTGCATGATTTGAACATGTAAAATGACTTTCCAATAGATATATGAAATGGTTCTGGTAAAAGTGGAGTTGATTTTTCATGTAAATATGAAAAAAACATGGATCATTTAATCTGGTTCATAGAAACAACGCATTTCAATGATTTATTGTATTTGTTACTTTTAGCAGTTATTTGTAGAATATAAGATTTTCAAGTAAGAATGCTAGAATCATAGTAAAATTTGTGCTGTTAACTAACCAGTTTAAACACATTTTATGGCAGTTGTTCAACAAGGTATTCTAGCACTGCCAAATGGCAATATTCTAGAAGACTGCTGACCTTACATTAACATTAGGATATCTTCACGACCATAGTTTTTTATACATGTTTCGAGTAAAAGTAAAATAACACTAGTGTAGAGATACATTTCTTTGCACTTTTAAAACACATTTGTGGTTTTATTTAATTATGTAGATCTATTAGAAAAAAGTACATGAAATTCTGTTCTTTATGAGGAAAAACAATAGATTTCTTAGTTCAGAATCTTTTTTAGTTTAATTCTACTTTTAAATAAAATTTACATCAATAGTCTTTCTAATAATGGCCCCGGAACATCTTCTGTACTTGTGCCGTGAACTTGTATTTGCTGTTTATGTTACATAAAAGTTTATTCTAAATTAGGATTAAATCGTGTTATCTTCAAGGTAGAAATATCTATTTACACAATGGTCTTTCAGTTTACGTAATAAATGCGAGTTTTTAATGAACTCACCATTCTAAGAAAAGTGCATTTCATAAAATAACCAATGATTAAATAAAAATTAAGCTTTATGTAACATAAGCTTGAAAGACAGTTTTGACAGAGATGTGCATACTAGAAAAATCCAATCGCTTCAGGTCAAGTTTTAAGTAATTCCGCATGTACATATGAGTGAAGCTTGCTCAAAATAATTAATTTTTATTTCGACACAAATTCAAACCCAACAAAGAGGTAAATGACACTTGTAACCAAGCATTAATATCTGTTCGGGAATATGCTCAGCATAGAAGTTTAATATACTCTTTGTACATCTTCACCCAGAACTATATTTCAAAGAACTAAGGACCTCCCCATAATGTTCAGTTACAGAAAATAAACAGTGAGTGCAAAATTGTTATTACTCTTTTATTAAACACCGTATTTTTTAATTCAACAGAAAAAAAAAGATTCTGACAAGCACTGCTACTTCTAATCAGCAGACCACTTTGTAACTTTATCAGTGAGTATCATCACAAAAATCTTGATGCTGTTGCATTTGCTAATTAAGAAAATGAGAGTTTCACTGTTGAACTTCTATATACTGTGTCTGTTTTAGACAGTGCTAATTAACACTGGCAAAGAATGCATTCAGAGTATTGAAGCATGTTCTCTGCCCTAATGAAATAATTTATATTTATAATCATTTTCTCATGGTTTTAACTCTGATTTTTTTATATCCTGCAATTCTCACTTCAGAACGTTGTACACTTTATGAACACAAAAAATAGTGCATGATTTGAACATGTAAAATGACTTTCCAATAGATATATGAAATGGTTCTGGTAAAAGTGGAGTTGATTTTTCATGTAAATATGAAAAAAACATGGATCATTTAATCTGGTTCATAGAAACAACGCATTTCAATGATTTATTGTATTTGTTACTTTTAGCAGTTATTTGTAGAATATAAGATTTTCAAGTAAGAATGCTAGAATCATAGTAAAATTTGTGCTGTTAACTAACCAGTTTAAACACATTTTATGGCAGTTGTTCAACAAGGTATTCTAGCACTGCCAAATGGCAATATTCTAGAAGACTGCTGACCTTACATTAACATTAGGATATCTTCACGACCATAGTTTTTTATCCATGTTTCGAGTAAAAGTAAAATAACACTAGTGTAGAGATACATTTCTTTGCACTTTTAAAACACATTTGTGGTTTTATTTAATTATGTAGATCTATTAGAAAAAAGTACATGAAATTCTGTTCTTTATGAGGAAAAACAATAGATTTCTTAGTTCAGAATCTTTTTTAGTTTAATTCTTCTTTTAAATAAAATTTACATCAATAGTCTTTCTAATAATGGCCCCGGAACATCTTCTGTACTTGTGCCGTGAACTTGTATTTGCTGTTTATGTTACATAAAAGTTTATTCTAAATTAGGATTAAATAGTGTTATCTTCAAGGTTGAAGTATCTATTTAGACAATGGTCTTTCAATTTACGTAAGAAATGCGAGTTTTTAATGAACTCAGCATTCTAAGACATGTGCATTTCATACAATAAGCAGTGATTAATTAAAAAGTAAGCTTTATGTAACATCAGCTTGAAATACAGTTTTGACCAAGATTTGAAGACAAGAAAAATCTAATCGCTTCAGGTCAAATTTTAAGCAATTGCACATGTACATATGAGTGAAGCTTGGTCAAAATAATTAATTTTCATTTCTACACAAATTCAAACCCAACAACGAGGTAAATGACACTTGTAACAAAGCATTAACATCTGTTCGGGAATATGCTCAGCATAGAGGTATAAAATGATCTTTGCACAACTTCACCCAGAACTATATTTCAAAGAACAAAGGACCTCCCCATTATGTTCAGTTACAGAACATACACAGTGAGTCCAAAATTGGTATTACTCTGTTATTATACACCTTTTTTTTAATTCAACAGAGAAAAAAAGATTCTGACAAGCACTGCTACTTCTAATCAGCAGATCACTTTGTAACTTTATCAGTGCGTATCATCACTATACATCTTGATGCTGTTGCATTTGCTAATGAAGGGAATGAGAGTTTCACTGTTGAACTTGTATATACTGTGTCTGTTTTAGACAGTGCTAATTAACACTGGAAAAGAATGTGTTCAGAGTATTGAAGCATGCTCTCTGCCCTAATGAAATAATTTAAAATTATAATCATTTTCTCATAGTTTTAACTCTGATTTTTGTATATTCTGCAATGCTCACTTCAGAACGTTGTACACATTATGAACACAAAAAATGCTGTATGATTTGAACATATAAAATGACTTTCCAATAGATATATGAAAAGGTTTCTGATAAAAGAGGAGTTGATTTTTCATGTAAATATGTAAAAAACGGGGATCATTCAATCTGATTCATAAGAACAACGCATTTCAATGCTTTATTGTATGTGTTACTCTTAGCAGTTATTTGTAGAATGTAAGATTTTCAAGTAAGAATGCTAGAATCATAGTAAAATTTGTGCTGTTAACTAACCAGTTTAAGCACATTTTTGGCAGTAATTCAAAAAGGTATTCTAGCACTGCCAAATGGCAATATTCTAGAAGACTGATGAACTTACATTAACAGTAGGATATCTTCTCGATCATAGTTTTTTATACATGTTTAGAGTACTAGTAAAATAACACTGGTGTAGAGAAACATTTCTTTGCAGTACTAAAACACATTTGTGGTTTTATTTAATTATGTAGATCTATTAGGGGAAAAGTACATGAAATTCTGTTCTTCATGAGGAAAAACAATAGATTTCTTAGTTCAGAATCTTTTTTAGTTTAAATCTAGTTTTAAATAAAATTTACATCACTAGTCTTTCTAATAATGGACCCGGAACATTTTCTGTACTTGTGCAGTGAACTTGTACTTGCTGTATATGTTACATAAACGTTCCTTCTAAATTAAAATTAAATAGTGTTTTCTTCAAGGTAGAAATATCTATTTACACAATGGTCCCTCAATTTACGTAAGAAATGCGAGTTTTTAATGAACTCAGCAGTCTAAGAAATGTGCATTTCATACAAGAAGCAGTGATTAATTAAAAAGTAAGCTTTATGTAACATCAGCTTGAAAGACAGTTTTGACCGAGATGTGCAGACAAGAAAAATCTAATCGTTTCAGGTCAAATTTGAAGCAATTGCTCATGTACATGTGAGTGAAGCTTGTTCAAAATAATTAATTTTCATTTCTACACAAATTCAAACCCAACAACGAGTTAAATGACACTTGTAAAAAAGCATTAACATCTGTTCCGGAATATGCTCAGCATAGAAGTATAAAATAATCTTTGCACAACTTCACCCAGAACTATATTTCAAAGAACAAAGGACCTCCCCATTATGTTCAGTTACAGAACATACACAGTGAGTGCAAAATTGGTATTACTGTTATTAAACACCGTGTTTCTTAATTCAACAGAGAAAAAGAAGATTCTGACAAGCACTGCTACTTCTAATCAGCAGACCACTTTGTAACTTTATCAGTGAGTATCATCACTATACATCTTGATGCTGTTGCATTTGCTAATGAAGAGAATGAGTTTCACTGTTGAACTTCTATATACTGTGTCTGTTTTAGACAGTGCTAAATAACACTGGCAAAGAAAGCGTTCAGAGTATTGAAGCATGTTCTCTGACCTAATGAAATAATTTAAAATTATAAACATTTTCTCATAGTTTTAACGCTGATTTTTGTATATCCTGCAATGCTCACTTCAGAACGTTGTACACATTATGAAGACAAAAAATGCTGTATGATTTGAACATGTAAAATGACTTTCCAACAGATATATAAAAAGGTTTCTGATAAAACTGGAGTTGATTTTTCATGTAAATATGTAAAAAACGTGGATCATTCAATCTGATTCATAGAAACAACGCATTTCAATGCTTAATGTATGTGTTACTCTTAGCAGTTATTTGTAGAATGTAAGATTTTCAAGTAAGAATGCTAGAATCATATTAAAATTTGAGCTGTTAACTAACCAGTTTAAACACATTTTTTGGCAGTTGTTCAGAAAGGTATTCTAACACTACCAAATGGAAATATACTAGAAGACTGATGAACTTACATTAACATTAGGATATCTTCTCGATCATAACTTTTTATACATGTTTAGAGTAAAAGAAAATAACACTAATGTAGAGAAACATTTCTTTGCAGTTTTAAAACACATTTGTGGTTTTATTTAATTACGTAGATCTATTAGGGGAAAAGTACATGAAATTCTGTTCTTGATAAGGAAAAACAATCGATTTCTTAGTTCAGAATCTCCTTTAGATTAACTCTAGTATTAAATTAAATTTATATCACTAGTCTATCTAATAATGGCCCGGGAACATTTTCTTTACTAGTGCAGTTAACTTGTACTTGCTGTTTATGTTACATAAAAGTTCCTTCTAAATTAGGATTAAATACTGTTATCTTCAAGGTAGAAATATCTATTTACACAATAGTCTTTCAATTTACATAAGAAATGCAAGTTTTTAATGAACTCACCATTCTAAGAAATGTGCATTTCATAAAATAACCAGTGATTAATTAAAAATTAAGCTTTATTTAACATAAGCTTGAAAGACAGTTTTGACAGAGATGTGCAGACTAGAAAAATCTAATCGCTTCAGGTCAAATTTTACGTAATTCCGCATGGACATATGAGTGAAGTTTGCTCAAAATACTTAATTTTCATTTCTACACAAATTCAAACCCAACAATGAGGTGAATGACACTTTTAACCAAGCATTAACATCTGTTCGGGAATATGCTCAGCATAGAAGTATAAAATAATCTTTGCACCACTTCACGCAGAACTATATTTCAAAAAACTAAGGACCTCTCCGTAATGTTCAGTTACAGTACATAAACAGTGAGTGCAAAATTGGTATTACTCTGTTATTAAACACCTTTTTTTAATTCAAAAGAGAAAAAAAGATTCTGACAAGCACTGCTACTTCTAATGAGCATACCACTTTGTAACTTTATCAGTGAGTAACATCACTATACATCTTGATGCTGTTGCATTTGCTAATGAGGGAATGAGAGTTTCACTGTTGAACTTCTATATACTGTGTCTGTTTTAGACAGTGCTAATTAACACTGGCAAAGAATGCGTTCAGAGTATTGAAGCATGTTCTCTGCCCTAATGAAATAATTTAAAATTATAATCATTTTCTCATAGTTTTAACTCTGATTTTTGTATATCCTGCAATGCTCACTTCAGATTGTTGTACACATTATGAACACAAAAAATGGTGTATGATTTGAACATTTAAAATGACTTTCCAATAGATATATGAAAAGGTTTCTGATAAAATTGGAGTTGATTTTTCATGTAAATATGTAAAAAACGTGTATCATTCAATCTGGTTCATAGAAACAAAGCATTTCAATGCTTTAATGTATGTGTTACACTTAGCAGTTTTTTGTAGAATGTAAGATTTTTAAGTAAGAATGCGAGAATCAGTAAAATTTGTGCTGTTAACTAACCATTTAAACACATCTTTTGGCAGTTGATTAGAAAGGTATCCTAACACTGCCAAATGGCAATATTCTAGAAAACAGAAGAACTTACATTAACTTTAGGATATCTTCTCGATCATAGTTTGTTATACATGTTTAGAGTAAAAGTAAAATAACACTAGTGTAGAGAAACATTTTTTGGAGTTTTAAAAATCATTTGTGGATTTATTTATTTATGTAGATCTCTTAGGGGAAATTACATGAAATTCTGTTCTTGTTAAGGAAAAACAATAGATTCCTTAGTTCAGAATCTTCTTTAGTTTAACTCTAGTTTTAATAAAATTTATACCAGTAGTCTTTCTAATAATGGCACCGGAAAATTTTCTGTACTTGTGCAGTTAACTTGTACTTGCTGTTTATGTGACATAAAAGTTCCTTCTCAATTAGGATTAAATAGTGTTATCTTCAAGGTAGAAATATCTATTTATACAATGGTCTTTCAATTTAAGTAAGAAATGCGAATTTTTAATGAACTCAGCATTCTAAGACATGTGCATTTCATATCTTAAGCAATGATTAATTAAAAGGTAAGCTTTATGTAACATCAGCGTGAAAGGCAGTTCTGACCGAGATGTGCAGACCAGAAAAATCTTAATGCTTCAGTTCAAATTTTAAGTAATTCCGCAAGTACATATCAGTGAAGGTTGCTCAAAATACTTAATTTTCATTTCTACACAAATTCAAACCCAACAACGAGGTAAATGACACTTGTAACCAAGCATTAACATCTGTTCTGGAATATGCTCAGCATAGAAGTATAAAATAATCCTTGCACAACTTCACTCAGAACTATATTTGAAAGAACTAAGGACCTCCCCATTATGTTCAGTTACAGAACATAAACAGTGAATGCAAAATTGGTATTACTCTTTAATTAAACACCGTATTTTTTAATTCAACAGAGAAAAAGAAGATCCTGACCAGCACTGCTACTTCTAATCAGCAGACCACTTTGTAACTTTATCACTGAGTATCATCACTATACATCTTGAAGCTGTTGCATTTGCTAATGAAGGGAATGAGAGCTTCACTGTTGAACTTCTATATACTGTGTCTGTTTTAGACAGTGCTAATTAACACTGGCAAAAAATGCTTTCAGAGTATTGAAGCATGCTCTCTGCCCTAATGAAATAATTTAAAATTATAATCATTTTCTCATAGTTTTAACTCTGATTTTTGTATATCCTGCAATGCTCACTTCAGATCGTTGTACACATTATGAACACATAAAATGGTGTATGATTTGAACATGTAAAATGACTTTCCCATAGATATATGAAAAGGTTTCTGATAAAAGAGGAGTTGATTTTTCATGTAAATATGTAAAAAACGTGGATCATTCCATCTGATTCATAGAAACAACGCATTTAAATGCTTTAATGTATGTGTTACTCTTAGCAGTTATTTGTAGAATGCAAGACTTTCAAGTAAGAATGCTAGAATCATAGTAAAATTTGTGCTGTTAACTAACCAGTTTAAACAGATTTTTTGACAGTTGTTCAGAAAGGTATTCTAACACTGCCAAATGGCAATATTCTAGAAGACAGATGAACTTACATTAATATTAGGATATCTGTTCGAGCATAGTTTTTTATACATGTTTAGAGTAAAAGTAAAATAACACTAGTGTAGAGAAACATTTCTTTGCAGTTTTAAAACACATTTGTGGTTTTATTTAATTATGTAGATCTATTAGGGGAAAAGTACATGAAATTCTGTTCTTGATGAGGAAAAACAATAGATTACTTAATTCAGAATCTCCTTTAATTTAACTCTAATTTTAATAAAATTTACATCACTAGTCCTTCTAATAATGGCCCCGGAACATTTTCTGTACTTGTGCAGTTAACATGTACTTGCTGTTTATGTTACACAAAAGTTTCTTCTAAATAAGGATTAAATAGTGTTATCTTCAAGGTAGAAATATCTATTTACACAATGGTCTTTCAATTTAAGAAAGAAATGAGAATTTTTAATGAACTCAGCATTCTAAGACATGTGCATTTCATACAATAAGCAGTGATTAATTAAAATTAAGCTTTATGTAACTTCAGCGTGAACGACAGTTTTGACCGAGATGTGCAGACAAGAAAAATCTAAATGCTTCAGGTCAAATTTTAAGTAATTCCTCAAGTACATATCAGTGAAGGTTGCTCAAAATACTTAATTTTCATTTCTTCACAAATTCAAACCCAACAGCGAGGTAAATGACACTTGTAACCAACCATTAACATCTGTTCTGGAATATGCTCAGCATAGAAGTAAAAAATAATCCTTGCACAACTTCACCCAGAACTATAATTCAAAGAACTAAGAACCTCCCCGTTATGTTTAGTTACAGAACATAAACAGTGAGTGCAAAATTAGTATTACTCTTATTAAACACCATATTTTTTAATTCAACAAAGAAAAAGAAGATTCTGACAAGGACTGCTACTTCTAATCAGCAGACCACTTTGTAACTTTATTACTGAGTATCATCACTATACATCTTGATGCTGTTGCATTTGCTAATGAAGGGAATGAGAGCTTCACTGAGAACTTCTATATACTGTGTCTGTTTTAGACAGTGCTAATTAACACTGGCAGAGAATGCTTTCATAGTATTGAAGCATGTTCTCTGCCCTAATAAAATAATTTAAAATTATAATCATTTTCTCATAGTTTTCACTCTGATTTTTGTATATCCTGCAATGCTCACTTCAGATCATTGTACACATTATGAACACAAAAAATGGTGTATGATTTGAACATGTAAAATGACTTTCCAATATATACATGAAAAGGTTTCTGATAAAAGAGGAGTTGATTTTTCATGTAAATATGTAAAAACGTGAATCATTCAATCTGATTCATAGAAACAACGCATTTCAAAGCTTTAATGTATGTGTTACTCTTAGCAGTTATTTGTAGAATGTAACATTTTTAGTAAGAATGCTAGAATCATAGTAAAATTTGTGCTGTTAACTAACCAGTTTAAACACATTTTTTGGCAGTTGCTCAGAAAGATATTCTAACACTGCCAAATGGCAATATTCTAGAAGACTGATGAACTTACATTAGCATTGGGATATCTTCTCGATCATTGTTTTTTATACATGTTTAGAGTAAAAGTAAAATAACACTAGTGTAGAGAAACAATTCTTTGCAGTTTTAAAACACATTTGTGGTTTTATTTAATTATGTAGATCTATTAGGGGAAAAGTACATGAAATTCTGTTTTTGATGAGGAAAAACAATAGATTTCTTAGTTCAGAATCTCCTTTAGTTTAACTTTAATTTTAATAAAATTTACATCACTAGTCCTTCTAATAATGGCCCCGAACATTTTCTGTACTTGTGCAGTTAACTTGTACTTGCCGTTTATGTTACATAAAAGTTCCTTCTCAATTAGGATTAAATAGTGTTATCTTCAAGGTTGAAATATCTATTTACACAATGTTCTTTCAATTTACCTAAGAAATGCGAATTTTTAATGAACTCAGCATTCTAAGACGTGTGCATTTCATACAATAAGCAGTGATTAATTAAAAAGTAAGCTTTATGTAACATCAGCGTGAAAGACAGTTTTGACCGAGATGTGCAGTCAAGAAAACTCTAAATGCTTCAGTCAAATTTTAAGTAATTCCTCAAGGACAAATCAGTGAAGGTTTCTCAAAATACTTAATTTCATTTCTACACAAATTCAAACACAACAACGAGGTAAATGACACTTGTAACCAAGCATTAACATCTGTTCTGGAGTATGCTCAGCATAGAAGTATAAAATAATCCTTGCCCAACTTCACCCAGAACTATATTTGAAAGAACTAAGGACCTCCCCATTATGTTCAGTTACAGAACATAAACAGTGTGTGCAAAATTGGTCTTACTCTTTTATTAAACACCGTATCTTTTAATAAAACAGAGAAAAAGAAGATCCTGACAAGCACTGCTACTTCTAATCAGCAGACCACTTTGTAACTTTATCACTGAGTACCATCACTATACATCTTGATGCTGTTGCATTTGCTAATGAAGAGAATGAGAGCTTCACTGTTGAAAGTCTATATACTGTGTCTGTTTTAGACAGTGCTAATTAACACTGACAAAGAATGCTGTCAGAGTGTTGAAGCATGTTCTCTGCCCTAATGAAATAATTTAAAATTATAATCATTTTCTCATAGTTTTAACTCTGATTTTTGTATATTCTGCAATGCTCACTTCAGATTGTTGTACACGTTATGAACACAAAAAATGGTGTATGATTTGAACATGTAAAATGACTTTCCAATATATACATGAAAAGGTTTCTGATAAAAGAGGAGTTGATTTTTCATGTAAATATGTAAAAAAAGGGGATCATTCAATCTGATTCATAGAAACAACGCATTTCAAAGCTTTAATGTATGTGTTACTCTTAGCAGTTATTTGTAGAATGTAACATTTTTAGTAAGAATGCTAGAATCATAGTAAAATTTGTGCTGTTAACTCTCCATTTAAAACACATTTTTGCAGTTTTTCAGAAAGATATTCTAACACTGCCAAATGGCAATATTCTAGAAGACTGATGAACTTACATTAGCATTAGGATATCTTCTCGATCATAGTTTTTTATACATGTTTAGAGTAAAAGTAAAGTAACACTAGTGTAGAGAAACATTTCTTTGCAGTTTTAAAACATACTTGTGGTTTCATTTAATTATGTAGATCTATTAGGGGAAAAGTTCATGAAATTCTGTTTTTGATGAGCAAAAACAATAGATTTCTTAGTTCATAATCTCCTTTAGTTTAACTCTGATTTTAATAAAATTTACCTCACTAGTCTTTCTAATAATGGCCCCTGAACATTTTCTGTACTTGTGCCGTTAACTTGTACTTGCCGTTTATGTTACATAAAAGTTCCTTCTAAATTAGGTTTAAATAGTGTTATCTTCAAGGTTGAAGTATCTATTTAGACAATGGTCTTTCAATTTACGTAAAAAATGCGAATTTTTAATGAACTCAGCATTCTAAGACATGTGCATTACATACAATAAGCAGTGATTAATTAAAAAGTAATCTTTATGTAACATCAGCGTGAAAGACAGTTTTGACCGAGATGTGCAGTCAAGAAAACTCTAAATGCTTCAGTCAAATTTTAAGTAATTCCTCAAGGACAAATCAGTGAAGGTTGCACAAAATACTTAATTTCATTTCTACACAAATTCAAACCCAACAAAGAGGTAAATGACACTTGTAACCAAGCATTAACATCTCTTCTGGAATATGCTCAGCATTGAAGTATAAAATAATCCTTGCACAACTTCACCCAGAACTATATTTCAAAGAACTAAGGACCTCCCCATTATGTTCAGTTACAGAACATAAACAGTGTGTGCAAAATTGGTCTTACTCTTTTATTAAACACCGTATTTTTTAATTAAACAGAGAAAAAGAAGATCTTGACAAGCACTGCATCTTCTAATCAGCAGACCACTTTGTAACATTATTACTGAGTATCATCACTATACATCTTGATGCTGTTTCATTTGCTAATGAACGGAATGAGAGCTTCACTGTTGAACTTTTATATACTGTGTCTGTTTTAGACAGTGCTAATTAACACTGGCAGAGAATGCTTTCATAGTATTGAAGCATGTTCTCTGCCCTAATAAACTAATTTAAAATTATAATCATTTTCTCATAGTTTTCACTCTGATTTTTGTATATCCTGCAATGCTCACTTCAGATCGTTGTACACATTATGAACACAAAAAATGGTGTATGATTTGAACATGTAAAATGACTTTCCAATATATACATGAAAAGGTTTCTGATAAAAGAGGAGTTGATTTTTCATGTAAATATGTAATAACGTGGATCATTCAATCTGATTCATAGAAACAACGCATTTCAATGCTTTAATGTATGTTTTACTCTTAGCAGTTATTTGTAGAATGTAACATTTTTAGTAAGAATGCTAGAATCATAGTAAAATTTGTGCTGTTAACTAACCAGTTTAAACACATTTTTTGGCAGTTGCTCAGAAAGATATTCTAACACTGCCAAATGGCAATATTCTAGAAGACTGATGAACTTACATTAGCATTAGGATATCTTCTCGATCATTGTTTTTTATACATGTTTAGAGTAAAAGTAAAATAACACTAGTGTAGAGAAACAATTCTTTGCAGTTTTAAAACACATTTGTGGTTTTATTTAATTATGTAGATCTATTACGAAAAAAGTACATGCAATTCTGTTTTTGATGAGGAAAAACAATAGATTTCTTAGTTCAGAATCTCCTTTAGTTTAACTCTAATTTTAATAAAATTTACATCACTAGTCCTTCTAATAATGGCCTCGAACATTTTCTGTACTTGTGCAGTTAACTTGTACTTGCCATTTATGTTACATAAAAGTTCCTTCTCAATTAGGATTAAATAGTGTTATCTTCAAGGTTGAAATATCTATTTACACAATGTTCTTTCAATTTACCTAAAAAATGCGAATTTTTAATGAACTCAGCATTCTAAGTCATGTGCATTTCATACAATAAGCAGTGATTAATTAAAAAGTAAGCTTTATGTAACATCAGCGTGAAAGACAGTTTTGACCGAGATGTGCAGACAAGAAAAATCTAAACGCTTCAGCTCAAATTTTAAGTAATCCGCAAGTACATATCAGTGAAGGTTGCTCAAAATATTTAATTGTCATTTCTACACAAATTCAAACCCAACAAGGAGGTAAATGACACTTGTAACCAAGCATTAACATCTGTACTGGAGTATGCTCAGCATAGAAGTATAAAATAATCCTTGCCCAACTTCACCCAGAACTATATTTGAAAGAACTAAGGACCTCCCCATTATGTTCAGTTACAGAACATAAACAGTGTGTGCAAAATTGGTCTTACTCTTTTATTAAACACCGTATTTTTTAATAAAACAGAGAAAAAGAAGATCCTGACAAGCACTGCTACTTCTAATCAGCAGACCACTTTGTTACTTTATCACTGAGTACCATCACTATACATCTTGATGCTGTTGCATTTGCTAATGAAGAGAATGAGAGCTTCACTGTTGAACGTCTATATACTGTGTCTGTTTTAGACAGTGCTAATTAACACTGACAAAGAATGCTTTCAGAGTGTTGAAGCATGTTCTCTGCCCTAATGAAATAATTTAAAATTATAATCATTTTCTCATAGTTTTAACTCTGATTTTTGTATATTCTGCAATGCTCACTTTAGATTGTTGTACACGTTATGAACACAAAAAATGGTGTATGATTTGAACATGTAAAATGACTTTCCAATATATACATGAAAAGGTTTCTGATAAAAGAGTTGATTTTTCATGTAAATATGTAAAAAACGTGGATCATTCAATCTGATTCATAGAAACAACGCATTTCAATGCTTTAATGTATGTGTTACTCTTAGCAGTTATTTGTAGAATGCAAGACTCTCAAGTAAAAATGCTAGAATCATAGTAAAATTTGTGCTGTTAACTATCCAGTTTAAAAAGATTTTTTAGCAGTTGTTCAGAAGGGTATTCTAACACTGCAAAATGGCAATATTCTAGAAGACAGATGAACTTACATTAACATTAGGATATCTGTTCGATCATAGTTTTTTATACATGTTTAGAGTAAAAGTAAAATAACACTAGTGTAGAGAAACATTTCTTTGCAGTTTTAAAACACATTTGTGGTTTTATTTAATTATGTAGATCTATTAGGGGAAAAGTACATGAAATTCTGTTCTTGATGAGGAAAAACAATAGATTTCTTAGTTCAGAATCTCCTTAGGTTTAACTCTAGTTTTAATAAAATTTATACCACTAGTCTTTCTAATAATGGCACCGGAAAATTTTCTGTACTTGTGCAGTTAAATTGTACTCGCTGTTTATGTTATATAAAAGTTCCTTCTAAATTAGGATAAAATAGTGTTATCTTCAAGCTTGAAGTATCTATTTAGACAATGATCTTTCAATTTACGTAAGAAATGCGAATTTTTAATGAACTCAGCATTCTAAGACATGTGCATTTCATACAATAAGCAGTGATTAATTAAAAAGTAAGCTTTATATAACATCAGCGGGAAAGACAGTTTTGACCGAGATGTGCAGACAAGAGAAATCTAAACGCCTCAGGTCAAATTTTAAGTAATTCCTCAAGGACAAATCAGTGAAGGTTGCACAAAATACTTAATTTCATTTCTACACAAATTCAAACCCAACAAAGAGGTAAATGACACTTGTAACCAAGCATTAACATCTCTTCTGGAATATGCTCAGCATTGAAGTATAAAATAATCCTTGCACAACTTCACCCAGAACTATATTTCAAAGAACTAAGGACCTCCCCATTATGTTCAGTTACAGAACATAAACAGTGTGTGCAAAATTGGTCTTACTCTTTTATTAAACACCGTATTTTTTAATTAAACAGAGAAAAAGAAGATCTTGACAAGCACTGCATCTTCTAATCAGCAGACCACTTTGTAACATTATTACTGAGTATCATCACTATACATCTTGATGCTGTTTCATTTGCTAATGAACGGAATGAGAGCTTCACTGTTGAACTTTTATATACTGTGTCTGTTTTAGACAGTGCTAATTAACACTGGCAGAGAATGCTTTCATAGTATTGAAGCATGTTCTCTGCCCTAATAAACTAATTTAAAATTATAATCATTTTCTCATAGTTTTCACTCTGATTTTTGTATATCCTGCAATGCTCACTTCAGATCGTTGTACACATTATGAACACAAAAAATGGTGTATGATTTGAACATGTAAAATGACTTTCCAATATATACATGAAAAGGTTTCTGATAAAAGAGGAGTTGATTTTTCATGTAAATATGTAATAACGTGGATCATTCAATCTGATTCATAGAAACAACGCATTTCAATGCTTTAATGTATGTTTTACTCTTAGCAGTTATTTGTAGAATGTAACATTTTTAGTAAGAATGCTAGAATCATAGTAAAATTTGTGCTGTTAACTAACCAGTTTAAACACATTTTTTGGCAGTTGCTCAGAAAGATATTCTAACACTGCCAAATGGCAATATTCTAGAAGACTGATGAACTTACATTAGCATTAGGATATCTTCTCGATCATTGTTTTTTATACATGTTTAGAGTAAAAGTAAAATAACACTAGTGTAGAGAAACAATTCTTTGCAGTTTTAAAACACATTTGTGGTTTTATTTAATTATGTAGATCTATTACGAAAAAAGTACATGCAATTCTGTTTTTGATGAGGAAAAACAATAGATTTCTTAGTTCAGAATCTCCTTTAGTTTAACTCTAATTTTAATAAAATTTACATCACTAGTCCTTCTAATAATGGCCTCGAACATTTTCTGTACTTGTGCAGTTAACTTGTACTTGCCATTTATGTTACATAAAAGTTCCTTCTCAATTAGGATTAAATAGTGTTATCTTCAAGGTTGAAATATCTATTTACACAATGTTCTTTCAATTTACCTAAAAAATGCGAATTTTTAATGAACTCAGCATTCTAAGTCATGTGCATTTCATACAATAAGCAGTGATTAATTAAAAAGTAAGCTTTATGTAACATCAGCGTGAAAGACAGTTTTGACCGAGATGTGCAGACAAGAAAAATCTAAACGCTTCAGCTCAAATTTTAAGTAATCCGCAAGTACATATCAGTGAAGGTTGCTCAAAATATTTAATTGTCATTTCTACACAAATTCAAACCCAACAAGGAGGTAAATGACACTTGTAACCAAGCATTAACATCTGTACTGGAGTATGCTCAGCATAGAAGTATAAAATAATCCTTGCCCAACTTCACCCAGAACTATATTTGAAAGAACTAAGGACCTCCCCATTATGTTCAGTTACAGAACATAAACAGTGTGTGCAAAATTGGTCTTACTCTTTTATTAAACACCGTATTTTTTAATAAAACAGAGAAAAAGAAGATCCTGACAAGCACTGCTACTTCTAATCAGCAGACCACTTTGTTACTTTATCACTGAGTACCATCACTATACATCTTGATGCTGTTGCATTTGCTAATGAAGAGAATGAGAGCTTCACTGTTGAACGTCTATATACTGTGTCTGTTTTAGACAGTGCTAATTAACACTGACAAAGAATGCTTTCAGAGTGTTGAAGCATGTTCTCTGCCCTAATGAAATAATTTAAAATTATAATCATTTTCTCATAGTTTTAACTCTGATTTTTGTATATTCTGCAATGCTCACTTTAGATTGTTGTACACGTTATGAACACAAAAAATGGTGTATGATTTGAACATGTAAAATGACTTTCCAATATATACATGAAAAGGTTTCTGATAAAAGAGTTGATTTTTCATGTAAATATGTAAAAAACGTGGATCATTCAATCTGATTCATAGAAACAACGCATTTCAATGCTTTAATGTATGTGTTACTCTTAGCAGTTATTTGTAGAATGCAAGACTCTCAAGTAAAAATGCTAGAATCATAGTAAAATTTGTGCTGTTAACTATCCAGTTTAAAAAGATTTTTTAGCAGTTGTTCAGAAGGGTATTCTAACACTGCAAAATGGCAATATTCTAGAAGACAGATGAACTTACATTAACATTAGGATATCTGTTCGATCATAGTTTTTTATACATGTTTAGAGTAAAAGTAAAATAACACTAGTGTAGAGAAACATTTCTTTGCAGTTTTAAAACACATTTGTGGTTTTATTTAATTATGTAGATCTATTAGGGGAAAAGTACATGAAATTCTGTTCTTGATGAGGAAAAACAATAGATTTCTTAGTTCAGAATCTCCTTAGGTTTAACTCTAGTTTTAATAAAATTTATACCACTAGTCTTTCTAATAATGGCACCGGAAAATTTTCTGTACTTGTGCAGTTAAATTGTACTCGCTGTTTATGTTATATAAAAGTTCCTTCTAAATTAGGATAAAATAGTGTTATCTTCAAGCTTGAAGTATCTATTTAGACAATGATCTTTCAATTTACGTAAGAAATGCGAATTTTTAATGAACTCAGCATTCTAAGACATGTGCATTTCATACAATAAGCAGTGATTAATTAAAAAGTAAGCTTTATATAACATCAGCGGGAAAGACAGTTTTGACCGAGATGTGCAGACAAGAGAAATCTAAACGCCTCAGGTCAAATTTTAAGTAATTCCTCATGTACATATCAGTGAAGGTTGCTCAAAATACTTAATTTTCATTTCTTCACAAATTCAAACCCAACAACGAGGTAAATGACACTTGTAACCAACCATTAACATCTGTTCTGGAATATGCTCAGCATAGAAGTAAAAAATAATCCTTGCACAACTTCACCCAGAACTATAATTCAAAGAACTAAGAACCTCCCCGTTATGTTTAGTTACAGAACATAAACAGTGAGTGCAAAATTAGTATTACTCTTATTAAACAACATATTTTTTAATTCAACAAAGAACAAGAAGTTTCTGACAAGGACTGCTACTTCTAATCAGCAGACCACTTTGTAACTTTATTACTGAGTATCATCACTATTCATCTTGATGCTGTGGCATTTGCTAATGAAGGGAATGAAAGCTTCACTGTTGAACTTCTATATCCTGTGTCTGTTTTAGACAGTGCTAATTAACACTGGCAGAAAATGCTTCCATAGTATTGAAGCATGTTCTCTGCCCTAATAAAATAATTTAAAATTATAATCATTTTCTCATAGTTTTCACTCTGATTTTTGTATATCCTGCAATGCTTACTTCAGATCGTAGTACACATTATGAACACAAAAAATGGTGTATGATTTGAACATGTAAAATGACTTGCCAATATATACATGAAAAAGTTTCTGATAAAAGAGTTGATTTTTCATGTAAATATGTAAAAACGTGGATCATTCAATCTGATTCATAGAAACAACGCATTTCAATGCTTTAATGTATGTGTTACTCTTAGCAGTTATTTGTAGAATGTAACATTTTACTAAGAATGCTAGAATCATAGTAAAATTTGTGCTGTTAACTAACCAGTTTAAACACATTTTTTGGCAGTTGCTCAGAAAGATATTCTAACACTGCCAAATGGCAATATTCTAGAAGACTGATGAACTTACATTAGCATTAGGATATCTTCTCGATCATTGTTTTTTATACATGTTTAGAGTAAAAGTAAAATAACACTAGTGTAGAGAAACAATTCTTGGCAGTTTTAAAACACATTTGTGGTTTTATTTAATTATGTAGATCTATTAGGGGAAAAGTACATGAAATTCTGTTTTTGATGAGGAAAAACAATAGATTTCTTAGTTCAGAATCTCCTTTAGTTTAACTCTAATTTTAATAAAATTTACATCACTAGTCCTTCTAATAATGGCCCCGAACATTTTCTGTACTTGTGCAGTTAACTTGTAGTTGCCGTTTATGTTACATAAAAGTTCCTTCTCAATTAGGATTAAATAGTGTTATCTTCAAGGTTGAAATATCTATTTACACAGTGTTCTTTAAATTTACCTAAGAAATGCGAATTTTTAATGAACTCAGCATTCTAAGTCATGTGCATTTCATACAATAAGCAGTGATTAATTAAAAAGTAAGCTTTATGTAACATCAGCGTGAAAGACAGTTTTGACCGAGATGTGCAGACAAGAAAAATCTAAACGCTTCAGCTCAAATTTTAAGTAATCCGCAAGTACATATCAGTGAAGGTTGCTCAAAATATTTAATTGTCATTTCTACACAAATTCAAACCCAACAAGGAGGTAAATGACACTTGTAACCAAGCATTAACATCTGTTCTGGAGTATGCTCAGCATAGAAGTATAAAATAATCCTTGCCCAACTTCACCCAGAACTATATTTGAAAGAACTAAGGACCTCCCAATTATGTTCAGTTACAGAACATAAACAGTGTGTGCAAAATTAGTCTTACTCTTTTATTAAACACCGTATTTTTTAATAAAACAGAGAAAAAGAAGATCCTGACAAGCACTGCTACTTCGAATCAGCAGACCACTTTGTAACTTTATCACTGAGTACCATCACTATACATCTTGATGCTGTTGCATTTGCTAATGAAGAGAATGAGAGCTTCACTGTTGAACGTCTATATACTGTGTCTGTTTTAGACAGTGCTAATTAACACTGACAAAGAATACTTTCAGAGTGTTGAAGCATGTTCTCTGCCCTAATGAAATAATTTAAAATTATAATCATTTTCTCATAGTTTTAACTCTGATTTTTGTATATTCTGCAATGCTCACTTCAGATTGTTGTACACGTTATGAACACAAAAAATGGTGTATGATTTGAACATGTAAAATAACTTTCCAATATATACATGAAAAGGTTTCTGATAAAAGAGGAGTTGATTTTTCATGTAAATATGTAAAAAACGTGGATCATTCAATCTGATTCATAGAAACAACGCATTTCAAAGCTTTAATGTATGTGTTACTCTTAGCAGTTATTTGTAGAATGTAACATTTTCAGTAAGAATGCTAGAATCATAGTAAAATTTGTGCTGTTAACTAACCATTTTAAACACATTTTTTGGCAGTTTTTCAGAAAGATATTCTAACACTGCCAAATGGCAATATTTTAGAAGACGGATGAACTTACATTAGCATTAGGATATCTTCTCGATCATAGTTTTTATACGTTTAGAGTAAAAGTAAAGTAACACTAGTGTAGAGAAACATTTCTTTGCAGTTTTAAAACATATTTGTGGTTTTATTTAATTATGTAGATCTATTAGGGGAAAAGTTCATGAAATTCTGTTTTTGATGAGCAAAAACAATAGATTTCTTAGTTCATAATCTCCTTTAGTTTAACTCTGATTTTAATAAAATTTACCTCACTAGTCTTTCTAATAATGGCCCCGAAACATTTTCAGTACTTGTGCAGTTAACTTATACTTGCCGTTTATGTTACATAAAAGTTCCTTCTAAATTAGGTTTAAATAGTGTTATCTTCAAGGTTGATGTATCTATTTAGACAATGGTCTTTCAATTTACGTAAGAAATGCAAATTTTTAATGAACTCAGCATTCTAAGACATGTGCATTACATACAATAAGCAGTGATTAATTAAAAAGTAATCTTTATGTAACATCAGCGTGAAAGACAGTTTTGACCGAGATGTGCAGTCAAGAAAACTCTAAATGCTTCAGTCAAATTTTAAGTAATTCCTCAAGGACAAATCAGTGAAGGTTGCTCAAAATACTTAATTACATTTCTACACAAATTCAAACCCAACAAAGAGGTAAATGACACTTGTAACCAAGCATTAACATCTGTTCTGGAATATGCTCAGCATTGAAGTATAAAATAATCCTTGCACAACATCACCCAGAACTATATTTCAAAGAACTAAGGACCTCCCCATTATGTTCATTTACAGAACATAAACAGTGTGTGCAAAATTGGTCTTACTCTTTTATTAAACACCGTATTTTTTAATTAAACAGAGAAAAAGAAGATCTTGACAAGCACTGCATCTTCTAATCAGCAGACCACTTTGTAAGTTTATTACTGAGTATCATCACTATACATCTTGATGCTGATTCATTTGCTAATGAATGGAATGAGAGCTTCACTGTTGAACTTCTATATACTGTGTCTGTTTTAGACAGTGCTAATTGACACTGGCAGAGAACGCTTTCATAGTATTGAAGCATGTTCTCTGCCCTAATAAACTAATTTAAAATTATAATCATTTTCTCATAGTTTTCACTCTGATTTTTGTATATCCTGCAATGCTCACTTCAGATCGTTGTACACATTATGAACACAAAAAAATGGTGTATGATTTGAACATGTAAAATGACTTTCCAATATATACATGAAAAGGTTTCTGATAAAAGAGGAGTTGATTAATCATGTAAATATGTTTGTCAGAATCTTATTTTCTCCATTGAATTAAAAAATACGGTGTTTAATAAAAGAGTAATACCAATTTTGCACTCACTGTTTATGTTTTCTAACTGAAAAAATGGGGAGGTCCTTAGTTCTTTGAAATATAGTTCTGGGTGAAGTTGTGCAAAGATTATTTTATACTTCTATGCTGAGCATATTCCCGAACAGATGTTAATGCTTGGATACAAGTGTCATTTACCTCGTTGTTGGGTTAGAATTAGTGTAGAAATGAAAATTAAATATTTTGAGCAAGCTTCACTCATATGTACATGCAGAATTGCTTAAAATTTGAATTGAAGCGATTAGATTTTTCTTGTCTGCATATCTCGGTCAAAACTGTCTTTCAAGCTGATGTTACATAAAGCTTACTTTTTAATTAATCACTGCTTATTGTATGAAATGCTCATGTCTTAGAATGCTGAGTTCATTAAAATTTGCATTTCTTACGTAAATTGAAAGACCATTGTGTAAATAGATATTTCTACCTTGAAGATAACACTATTTAATCCTAATTTAGAAGGAACATTTATGTAACATAAACAGCAAGAACAAGTTAACTGCACAAATACAGAAAATGTTCCGGTGCCATTATTAGAAAGACTAGTGATGTAAATTTTATTTAAAACTAGAGTTAATCTAAAGGAGATTCTGAACTAAGAATTCTATTGTTTTTCCTCATCAAGAACAGAATTTCATGTACTTTTTTCCTAATAGATCTACATAATTAAGTAAAACCACAAATGTGTTTAAAATCTGCAAAGAAATGTTTCTCTACACTAGTGTTTTATTACTTTTATTCTAAACATGTATAAAAAACTATGATCGAGATAATATCCTAATGTTAATGTAAGTTCACCAGTCTTCTAGAATACTGCCATTTGGCAGTGTTAGAATACCTTTCTGAGCACCTGCCAAAATATGTGTTTAAACTGGTTAGTTAACAGCACAAATTTTACTATGATTCTAGCATTCTTACGTGAAAATCTTACATTCTACAAATAACTGCTAAGAGTAACACACACTAAAGCATTGAAATGCGTTGTTTCTGTGAATCAGATTGAATGATCCACGTTTTTTACATATTTACATGAAAAATCAACTCCACTTTTATCAGAAACCTTTCATATATTTATTGGAAAGTCATTTTACATGTTCAAATCATACACCATATTTTGTGTTCATAATGTGTACAACGTCCTGAAGTGAGCATTGCAGGATATACAAAAATCAGAGTTAAAACTATGAGAAAATGATTATAATTTTATATTATTTCATTAGGACAGAGAACATGCTTCAATACTCTGAAAGCATTCTTTGCCAGTGTTAATTAGCACTGTGTAAAACAGACACAGTATATAGAAGGTCAACAGTGAAACTCTCAATCCCTTGATTAGAAATGCAACAGCATCAAGATGTATAGTGATGATACTCACTGATAAAGTTACAAAGTGGTCTGCTGATTAGAAGTAGCAGTGCTTGTCAGAATCTTCTTTTTTCTGTTGAATTAAAAAATACGGTATTTAATAAAAGAGTAATACCAATTTTGCACACACTTTTTATGTTCTGTAACTGAACATAATGGGGAGGTCCTTAGTTCTTTGAAATATAGTTCTGGTTGAAGTTGTGCAAAGATTATTTTATACTTCTATGCTGAGCATATTCCCGAACAGCTGTTAATGCTTGGTTTCAAGTGTCATTTAACTCTTTGTTTGGTTTGAATTTGTGTAGAAATGAAAATTAATTATTTTGAGCATTCTTCACTGATATGTACATGCGGAATTGCTTATTATTTGACCTGAAGCGATTAGATTATTCTTGTCTGCACACCTCGGTCAAAACTGTCTTTCAAGCTGATGTTACATAAAGCTTACTTTTAAATTAATCCCTGCTTATTGTATGAAATGCAAATGATTAGAATGCTGAGTTAATTAAAAACTCGCATTTCTTACGTAAATTGAAAGACCATTGTGTATATAGATATTTCTACCTTGAAGATAACACTATTTAATCCTTATTTAGAAGAAACTTTTATGGAACATAAACAGCAAGAACAAGTTAACTGCACAAGTACAGAAAATGTTCGGGAAAATTATTAGAAAGACTAGTGATGTAAATTTTATTTAAAACTAGAGTTAAACTAAAGGAGATTCTGAACTAAGAATTCTATTGTTTTTCCTCATCAAGAACAGAATTTCATGTACTTTTTTCCTAATAGATCTACATAATTAAGTAAAACCACAAATGTGTTTAAAAACTGCAAAGAAATGCTTCTCTACACTAGTGTTATATTACTTTTACTCTAAACATGTATAAAAAACTATGATCGAGATAATATCCTAATGTTAATGTAAGTTCACCTGTCTTCTAGAATACTGCCATTTGGCAGCGTTAGAATACCTTTCTGAGCACCTGCCAAAAAATGTGTTTAAACTGGTTAGTTAACAGCACAAATTTTACTATGATTCTAGCATTCTTACGTGATAATCTTACATTCTACAAATAACTGCTAAGAGTAACACATACTAAAGCATTGAAATGCGTTGTTTCTATGAATCAGATTGAATGATCCACGTTTTTTACATATTTACATGAAAAATCAACACAACTTTTATCAGAAACCTTTCATATATTTATTGGAAAGTCATTTTACATGTTCAAATCATACACCATATTTTGTGTTCATAATGTGTACAACGTCCTGAAGTGAGCATTGCAGTATATACAAAAATCAGAGTTAAAACTATGAGAAAATGATTATAATTTTAAATTATTTCATTAGGGCAGAGAACATGCTTCAATACACTGAAAGCATTCTTTGCCAGTGTTAATTAGCTCTGTGTAAAAAAGACACAGTATATAGAAGTTCAACAGTGAAACTCTCATTCCCTTGATTAGCAAATGCAACAGCATCAAGTTGTATAGTGATGATACTCACTGATAAAGTTATAAAGTGGTCTGCTGATTAGAAGTAGCAGTGCTTGTCAGAATCTTCTTTTTCTCTGTTGAATTAAAAAATACGCTATTTAATAAAAGAGTAATACCAATTTTGCACTCACTGTTTATGTTCTGTAACTGAACATAATGTGGAGGTCCTTAGTTCTTTGAAATATAGTTCTGGGTGAAGTTGTGCAAAGATTATTTTATACTTCTATGCTGAGCATATTCCCGAACAGCTGTTAATGCTTGGTTTCAAGTGTCATTTAACTCTTTGTTTGGTTTGAATTTGTGTAGAAATGAAAATTAATTATTTTGAGCAAGCTTCACTGATATGACAATGCAAAATATCTTATTATTTGACCTGAAGCGATTAGATTATTCTTGTCTGCACACCTCGGTCAAAACTGTCTTTCAAGCTGATGTTACATAAAGCTTACTTTTAAATTAATCACTGCTTATTGTATGAAATGCACATGACTTAGAATGCTGAGTTCATTAAAACCTCGCATTTCTTACGTAAATTGAAAGACCATTGTGTAAATAGATATTTCTACCTTGAAGATAACACTTTTTAATCCTTATTTAGAAGGAACTTTTAGGAATCTTAAACAGCAAGTACAAGTTAACTGCACAAGTAAAGAAACTGTTCCGGGGAAATTATTAGAAAGACTAGTGATGTAAATTTTATTTAAAACTAGAGTTAAACTAAAGGGGATTCTGAACTAAGAATTCTATTGTTTTTCCTCATCAAGAACAGAATTTCATGTACTTTTTTCCTAATAGATCTACATAATTAAGTAAAACCACAAATGTGTTTAAAAACTGCAAAGAAATGCTTCTCTACACTAGTGTTATATTACTTTTACTCTAAACATGTATAAAAAACTATGATCGAGATAATATCTTAAAGTAAATGTAAGTTCACCAGTCTTCTAGAATACTGCCATTTGGCAGCGTTAGAATACCTTTCTGAGCACCTGCCAAAAAATGTGTTTAAACTGGTTAGTTAACAGCACAAATTTTACTATGATTCTAGCATTCTTACGTGATAATCTTACATTCTACAAATAACTGCTAAGAGTAACACATACTAAAGCATTGAAATGCGTTGTTTCTATGAATCAGATTGAATGATCCACGTTTTTTACATATTTACATGAAAAATCAACACAACTTTTATCAGAAACCATTCATATATTTATTGGAAAGTCATTTTACATGTTCAAATCATACACCATATTTTGTGTTCATAATGTGTACAACGTCCTGAAGTGAGCATTGCAGGATATACAAAAATTAGAGTTAAAACTATGAGAAAATGATTATAATTTTAAATTATTTCATTAGGGCAGAGAACATGCTTCAATACACTGAAAGCATTCTTTGCCAGTGTTAATTAGCTCTGTGTAAAAAAGACACAGTATATAGAAGTTCAACAGTGAAACTCTCATTCCCTTGATTAGCAAATGCAACAGCATCAAGTTGTATAGTGATGATACTCACTGATAAAGTTATAAAGTGGTCTGCTGATTAGAAGTAGCAGTGCTTGTCAGAATCTTCTTTTTCTCTGTTGAATTAAAAAATACGCTATTTAATAAAAGAGTAATACCAATTTTGCACTCACTGTTTATGTTCTGTAACTGAACATAATGTGGAGGTCCTTAGTTCTTTGAAATATAGTTCTGGGTGAAGTTGTGCAAAGATTATTTTATACTTCTATGCTGAGCATATTCCCGAACAGCTGTTAATGCTTGGTTTCAAGTGTCATTTAACTCTTTGTTTGGTTTGAATTTGTGTAGAAATGAAAATTAATTATTTTGAGCAAGCTTCACTGATATGACAATGCAAAATATCTTATTATTTGACCTGAAGCGATTAGATTATTCTTGTCTGCACACCTCGGTCAAAACTGTCTTTCAAGCTGATGTTACATAAAGCTTACTTTTAAATTAATCACTGCTTATTGTATGAAATGCACATGACTTAGAATGCTGAGTTCATTAAAACCTCGCATTTCTTACGTAAATTGAAAGACCATTGTGTAAATAGATATTTCTACCTTGAAGATAACACTTTTTAAGCCTTATTTAGAAGGAACTTTTAGGAATCTTAAACAGCAAGTACAAGTTAACTGCACAAGTAAAGAAAATGTTCCGGGGAAATTATTAGAAAGACTAGTGATGTAAATTTTATTTAAAACTAGAGTTAAACTAAAGGGGATTCTGAACTAAGAATTCTATTGTTTTTCCTCATCAAGAACAGAATTTCATGTACTTTTTTCCTAATAGATCTACATAATTAAGTAAAACCACAAATGTGTTTAAAAACTGCAAAGAAATGCTTCTCTACACTAGTGTTATATTACTTTTACTCTAAACATGTATAAAAAACTATGATCGAGATAATATCTTAAAGTAAATGTAAGTTCACCAGTCTTCTAGAATACTGCCATTTGGCAGCGTTAGAATACCTTTCTGAGCACCTGCCAAAAAATGTGTTTAAACTGGTTAGTTAACAGCACAAATTTTACTATGATTCTAGCATTCTTACGTGATAATCTTACATTCTACAAATAACTGCTAAGAGTAACACATACTAAAGCATTGAAATGCGTTGTTTCTATGAATCAGATTGAATGATCCACGTTTTTTACATATTTACATGAAAAATCAACACAACTTTTATCAGAAACCTTTCATATATTTATTGGAAAGTCATTTTACATGTTCAAATCATACACCATATTTTGTGTTCATAATGTGTACAACGTCCTGAAGTGAGCATTGCAGGATATACAAAAATTAGAGTTAAAACTATGAGAAAATGATTATAATTTTAAATTATTTCATTAGTGCAGAGAACATGATTCAATACTCTGAAAGCATTCTTTGCCAGTGTTAATTAGCACTGTGTAAAACAGACACAGTATATAGAAGTTCAACAGTGAAACTCTCATTCCCTTGATTAGCAAATGCAACAGCATGAAGATGTATTGGGATGATACTCACTGATAAAGTTAGAAAGTGGTCTGCTGATTAGAAGAAGCAGTGCTTGTCAGAACCTTCTTTTTCTCTGTTGAATTAAAAAATACGGTATTTAATAAAAGAGTAATACCAATTTTGCACTCACTGTTTATGTTTTGTAACTGAACATAATGGGGAGGTCCTTAGTTCTTTGAAATATAGTTCTGGGTGAAGTTGTGCAAAGATTATTTTATACTTATATGCTGAGCATATTTCCGAACAGCTGTTAATGCTTGGTTTCAAGTGTCATTTAACTCTTTCTTTGGTTTGAATTTGTGTAGAAATGAAAATTAATTATTTTGAGCAAGCTTCACTGATATGACAATGCAAAATATCTTATTATTTGACCTGAAGCGATTAGATTATTCTTGTCTGCACACCTCATTCAAAACTGTCTTTCAAGTTGATGTTACATAAAGCTTACTTTTTAATTAAACACTGCTTATTGTATGAAATGCAAATGATTAGAATGCTGAGTTAATTAAAAACTCGCATTTCTTACGTAAATTGAAAGACCATTGTTTATATAGATATTTCTACCTTGAAGATAACACTATTTAATCCTTATTTAGAAGAAACTTTTAGGTAACATAAACAGCAAGTACAAGTTAACTGCACAAGTACAGAAAATGTTCCGGGGAAATTATTAGAAAGACTAGTGATGTAAATTTTATTTAAAACTAGAGTTAAACTAAAGGAGATTGTGAACTAAGAATTCTATTGTATTTCCTCATCAAGAACAGAATTTCATGTACTTTTTTTCTAATAGATCTACATAATTAAGTAAAACCACAAATGTGTTTAAAAACTGCAAAGAAATGTTTCTCTACACTAGTTTTATATTACTTTTACTCTAAACATGTATAAAAAACTATGATCGAGGTAATATCCTAATGTTAATGTAAGTTCACCAGTCTTCTAGAATACTGCCATTTGGCAGTGTTAGAATACCTTTCTGAGCAACTGCCAAAAAATGTGTTTAAACTGGTTAGTTAACAGCACAAATTTTACTATGATTCTAGCATTCTTACTTGAAAATCTTACATTCTACAAATAACTGCTAGGAGTAACACATACATTAAAGCATTGAAATGCGTTGTTTCTATGAATCAGATTGAATGATCCACGTTTTTTACATATTTACATGTAAAATCAACTCCACTTTTATAAGAAACCTTTTCATATATCCATTGGAAAGTCATTGTACATGTTCCAATCATACACCATATTTTGTGTTCATAATGTGTACAACGTCCTGAAGTGAGCATTGCAGGATATACAAAAATCAGAGTTAAAACTATGAGAAAATGATTATAATTTTAAATTATTTCATTAGGGCAGAGAACATGCTTCAATACTCTGAAAGCATTCTGTGCCAATGTTAATTAGCACTGTCTAAAACAGACACAGTATATAGAAGTTCAACAGTGAAACTATCATTCCCTTGATTAGCAAATGCAACAGCATCAAGATATATTGTGATGATACTCACTGATAAAGTTAGAAAGTGGTCTGCTGATTAGAAGCAGTGCTTGTCAGAATCTTCTTTTTCTCTGTTGAATTAAAAAATACGGTATTTAATAAAAGAGTAATACCAATTTTGCACTCACTGTTTATGTTCTGTAACTGAACATAATGGGGAGGTCCTTACTTCTTTGAAATATAGTTCTGGGTGAAGTTGTGCAAAGATTATTTTATACTTCTATGCTGAGCATATTCCCGAAAAGATGTAAATGCTTGGTTTCAAGTGTCATTTAACTCTTTGTTTGGTTTGCATTTGTGTAGAAATGAAAATTAATTATTTTGAGCAAGCTTCACTGATATGACAATGCAAAATATCTTATTATTTGACCTGAAGCGATTAGATTATTCTTGTCTGCACACCTCATTCAAAACTGTCTTTCAAGTTGATGTTACATAAAGCTTACTTTTTAATTAAACACTGCTTATTGTATGAAATGCAAATGATTAGAATGCTGAGTTAATTAAAAACTCGCATTTCTTACGTAAATTGAAAGACCATTGTTTATATAGATATTTCTACCTTGAAGATAACACTATTTAATCCTTATTTAGAAGAAACTTTTAGGTAACATAAACAGCAAGTACAAGTTAACTGCACAAGTACAGAAAATGTTCCGGGGAAATTATTAGAAAGACTAGTGATGTAAATTTTATTTAAAACTAGAGTTAAACTAAAGGAGATTGTGAACTAAGAATTCTATTGTATTTCCTCATCAAGAACAGAATTTCATGTACTTTTTTTCTAATAGATCTACATAATTAAGTAAAACCACAAATGTGTTTAAAAACTGCAAAGAAATGTTTCTCTACACTAGTTTTATATTACTTTTACTCTAAACATGTATAAAAAACTATGATCGAGGTAATATCCTAATGTTAATGTAAGTTCACCAGTCTTCTAGAATACTGCCATTTGGCAGTGTTAGAATACCTTTCTGAGCAACTGCCAAAAAATGTGTTTAAACTGGTTAGTTAACAGCACAAATTTTACTATGATTCTAGCATTCTTACTTGAAAATCTTACATTCTACAAATAACTGCTAGGAGTAACACATACATTAAAGCATTGAAATGCGTTGTTTCTATGAATCAGATTGAATGATCCACGTTTTTTACATATTTACATGTAAAATCAACTCCACTTTTATAAGAAACCTTTTCATATATCCATTGGAAAGTCATTGTACATGTTCCAATCATACACCATATTTTGTGTTCATAATGTGTACAACGTCCTGAAGTGAGCATTGCAGGATATACAAAAATCAGAGTTAAAACTATGAGAAAATGATTATAATTTTAAATTATTTCATTAGGGCAGAGAACATGCTTCAATACTCTGAAAGCATTCTGTGCCAATGTTAATTAGCACTGTCTAAAACAGACACAGTATATAGAAGTTCAACAGTGAAACTATCATTCCCTTGATTAGCAAATGCAACAGCATCAAGATATATTGTGATGATACTCACTGATAAAGTTAGAAAGTGGTCTGCTGATTAGAAGCAGTGCTTGTCAGAATCTTCTTTTTCTCTGTTGAATTAAAAAATACGGTATTTAATAAAAGAGTAATACCAATTTTGCACTCACTGTTTATGTTCTGTAACTGAACATAATGGGGAGGTCCTTAGTTCTTTGAAATATAGTTCTGGGTGAAGTTGTGCAAAGATTATTTTATACTTCTATGCTGAGCATATTCCCGAAAAGATGTAAATGCTTGGTTTCAAGTGTCATTTAACTCTTTGTTTGGTTTGCATTTGTGTAGAAATGAAAATTAATTATTTTGAGCAAGCTTCACTGATATGACAATGCAAAATATCTTATTATTTGACCTGAAGCGATTAGATTATTCTTGTCTGCACACCTCGGTCAAAACTGTCTTTCAAGCTGATGTTACATAAAGCTTACTTTTTAATTAATCACTGCTTATTGTATGAAATGCAAATGATTAGAATGCTGAGTTAATTAAAAACTCGCAATTCTTACGTAAATTGAAAGACCATTGTGTATATAGATATTTCTACCTTGAAGATAACACTATTTAATCCTTATTTAGAAGAAACTTTTATGTAACATAAACAGCAAGTACAAGTTAACTGCACAAGTACAGAAAATGTTCCGGGGAAATTATTAGAAAGACTAGTGATGTAAATTTTATTTAAAATATAGTTAAACTAAAGGAGATTCTGAACTAAGAATTCTATTGTTTTTCCTCATCAAGAACAGAATTTCATGTACTTTTTTTCTAATAGATCTACATAATTAAGTAAAACCACAAATGTGTTTAAAAACTGCAAAGAAATGTTTCTCTACAGTAGTGTTTTATTACTTTTACTCTAAACATGTATAAAAAACTATGATCGAGATAATATCCTAATGTTAATGTAAGTTCACCAGTCTTCTAGAATACTGCCATTTGGCAGTGTTAGAATACCTTTCTGAGCAACTGCCAAAAAATGTGTTTAAACTGGTTAGTTAACAGCACAAATTTTACTATGATTCTAGCATTCTTACTTGAAAATCTTACATTCTACAGATAACTGCTAAGAGTAACACATACTAAAGCATTGAAATGCGTTGTTTCTATGAATCAGATTGAACGATCCACGTTTTTTACATATTTACATGTAAAATCAACTCCACTTTTATCAGAAACCTTTTCCTATATCTATTGGAAAGTCATTGTACATGTTCAAATCATACACCATATTTTGTGTTCATAATGTGTACAATGTCCTGTAGTGAGCATTGCAGGATATAAAAAAAATCAGAGTTAAAACTATGAGAAAATTATTATATTTTTAAATTGTTTCATTAGCGCAGAGAACATGCTTCAATACTCTGAAAGCGTTCTGTGCCAATGTTAATTAGCACTGTCTAAAACAGACACAGTATATAGAAGTTCAACAGTGAAACTATCATTCCCTTGATTAGCAAATGCAACAACATCAAGATGTATAGTGATGATACTCACTGATAAAGTTACAAAGTGGTCTGCTGATTAGAAGTAGCAGTGCTTGTCAGAATCTTCTTTTTCTCTGTTGAATTAAAAAATACGGTATTTAATAAAAGAGTAATACCAATTTTGCACTCACTGTTTATGTTCTGTAACTGAACATAATGGGGAGGTCCTTAGTTCTTTGAAATATAGTTCTGGGTGAAGTTGTGCTTAGATTATTTTATACTTCTATGCTGAGCATATTCCCGAACAGCTGTTAATGCTTGGTTTCAAGTGTCATTTAACTATTTGTTTGGTTTGAATTTGTGTAGAAATGAAAATTAATTATTTTGAGCAAGCTTCACTGATATGACAATGCGGAATTGCTTATTATTTGACCTGAAGCGATTAGATTATTCTTGTCTGCACACCTCGGTAAAACGGTCTTTCAAGCTGATGTTACATAAAGCTTACTTTTTAATTAATCCCTGCTTATTGTATGAAATGCACATGTCTTAGAATGATGAGTTCACTAAAACCTCGCATTTCTTACGTAAATTGAAAGACCATTGTGTAAATAGATATTTCTACCTTGAAGATAACACTATTTAATCCTTATATTGAAGAAACTTTTAGGTAACATAAACAGCATGTACAAGTTAACTGCACAAGTACAGAAAATGTTCCGGGGAAATTATTAGAAAGACTAGTGATGTAAATTTTCTTTAAAACTAGAGTTAAACTAAAGGAGATTCTGAACTAAGAATTCTATTGTTTTTCCTCATCAAGAACAGAATTTCATGTACTTTTTTCCTAATAGATCTACATAATTAAGTAAAACCACAAACGTGTTTAAAAACTGCAAAGAAATGCTTCTCTACACTAGTGTTTTATTACTTTTACTTTAAACATGTATAAAAAACTATGATTGAGATAATATCCTAATGTTAATGTAAGTTCACCAGTCTTCTAGAATACTGCCATTTGGCAGTGTTAGAATACCTTTCTGAGTAACTGCCAAAAAATGTGTTTAAACTGGTTAGTTAACAGCACAAATTTTACTATGATTCTAGCATTCTTACTTGAAAATGTTACATTCTACAAATAACTGCTAAGAGTAACACATACTAAAGCATTGAAATGCGTTGTTTCTATGAATCAGATTGAATGTTCCACGTTTTTTACATATTTACATGAAAAATCAACTCCACTTTTATCAGAAACCTTTTCATATATCTATTGGAAAGTCATTTAACATGTTCAAATCATACACCATATTTTGTGTTCATAATGTGTACAACGTGCTGAAGTGAGCATTGCAGGATATACAAAAATCAGAGTTAAAACTATGAGAAAATGATTATAATTTTAAATTATTTCATTAGGGCAGAGAACATGCTTCAATACTCTGAAAACATTCTGTGCCAATGTTAATTAGCACTGTCTAAAACAGACACAGTATATAGAAGTTCAACAGTGAAACTCTCATTCCCTTGATTAGCAAATGCAACAACATCAAGATGTATAGTGATGATACTCTCTGATAAAGTAACAAAGTGTTCTGCTGATAAGAAGTAGCAGTGCTTGTCAGAATCTTCTTTTTCTCTGTTGAAATCAGAGTTAAAACTATGAGAAAATGATTATAATTTTAAATTATTTCATTAGGACAGAGAACATGCTTCAATACTGGGGAAATTATTAGAAAGACTAGTGATGTAAATTTTATTTAAAACTAAAGTTAAACTAAAGGAAATTCTGAACTAAGAATTCTATTATTTTTCCTCATCAAGAACAGAATTTCATGTACTTTTTTCCTAATAGATCTACATAGTTAAGTAAAACCACAAATGTGTTTAAAAACTGCAAAGAAATGTTTCTCTACACTAGTGTTATATTACTTTTACTCTAAACATGTATAAAAAACTATGATCGAGATAATATCTTAATGTTAAAGTAAGTTCACCAGTCTTCTAGAATACTGCCATTTGGCAGTGTTAGAATACCTTTCTGAGCAACTGCCAAAAAAGGTGTTTAAACTGGTTAGTTAACTGCACAAATTTTACTATGATTCTAGCATTCTTACGTGAAAATCTTACATTCTACAAATAACTGCTAAGAGTAACACATACTAAAGCATTGAAATGCGTTGTTCCTATTAATCAGATTGAATGATTTACGTTTTTTACATATTTACATGAAAAATCAACTCCACTTTTATCAGAAACCTTTTAATATATCTATTGGAAAGTCATTTTACATGTTCAAATCATACACCATATTTTGTGTTCATAATATGTACAAAGTCCTGAAGTGAGCATTGCAGGATACAAAAAAATCAAAGTTAAATCTATGAGAAAATGATTATAATTTTAAATTATTTCATTAGGGAAGAGAACATGCTTCAATACTCTGAAAGCATTCTGTGCCAATGTTAATTAGCACTGTCTAAAACAGACACAGTATATAGAAATTCAACAGTGAAATTATCATTCCCTTGATTAGCATATGCAACAGCATCATGATGTATAGTGATGATACTCACTGATAAAGTTACAAAGTGGTCTGCTGATTAGAAGTAGCAGTGCTTGTCAGAATCTTCTTTTTCTCTGTTGAATTAAAAAATACGGTATTTAATAAAAGAGTAATACCAATTTGGCACTCACTGTTTATGTTCTGTAACTGAACATAATGGGGAAGTCCTTAGTTCTTTGAAATATAGTTCTGGGTGAAGTTGTGCAAAGATTATTTTATACTTCTATGCTGAGCATATTCCCGAACAGCTGTTAATGCTTGGTTTCAAGTGTCATTTAACTCTTTGTTTGGTTTGAATTTGTGTAGAAATGAAAATTAATTATTTTGAGCAAGCTTCACTGATATGTACATGCGGAATTGCTTATTATTTGACCTGAAGCGATTAGATTATTCTTGTCTGCACACCTCGGTTAAAACTGTCTTTCAAGCTGATGTTACATAAAGCTTACTTTTAAATTAATCACTGCTTATTGTATGAAATGCACATGTCTTAGAATGCTGAGTTCATTAAAACCTCGCATTTCTTACGTAAATTGAAAGACCATTGTGTAAATAGATATTTCTACCTTGAAGATAACACTTTTTAATCCTTATTAAGAAGGAACTTTTAGGTATCTTAAACAGCAAGTACAAGTTTACTGCACAAGTACAGAAAATGTTCCGGGGAAATTATTAGAAAGACTAGTGATGTAAATTTTATTTAAAACTAGAGTACAACTAAAGGAGATTCTGAACTAAGAATTCTATTGTTTTTTCTCATCAAAAACAAAATTTCATGTATTTTTTTCCTAATAGATCTACATAATTAAGTAAAAGCAAAAAATGTGTTTAAAAACTGCAAAGAAATGTTTCTCTACACTCGTGTTTTATTACTTTTACTCTAAACATGTATAAAAAACTATGATCGAGATAATATCCTAAGGTTAATGTAAGGGCACCAGTCTTTTAGAATACTGCCATTTGGCAGTGTTAGAATACCTTTCTGAGCAACTGCCAAAAAAGGTGTTTAAACTGGTTAGTTAACAGCACAAATTTTACTATGATTCTAGAATTCTTACGTGAAAATCTTACATTCTACAAATAACTGCTAAGAGTAACACATACTAAAGCATTGAAATGCGTTGTTTCTATGAATCAGATTGAATGATCCACGTTTTTTACATATTTACATGAAAAGTCAACTCCACTTTTATCAGAAACCTTTTCATATATCTAGTGGAAAGTCATTTTACATGTTCAAATCTTACACCATATTTTATGTTCATAATGTGTACAACGTCCTGAAGTGAGCATTGCAGGATATACAAAAATCAGAGTTAAAACTATGAGAAAATGATTATAATTTTAAATTATTTCATTAGGACAGAGAACATGCTTCAATACTCTGAAAGCATTCTTTGCCAGTGTTAATTAGCACTGTGTAAAACAGACACAGTATATAGAAGTTCAACAGTGAAACTCTCATTCCCTTGATTAGCAAATGCAACAGCATCAAGATGTATAGTGATGATACTCACTGATAAAGTTACAAAGTGGTCTGCTGATTAGAAGTAGCAGTGCGTTTCAGAATCTTCTTTTTCTCTATTGAATTAAAAAATACGGTATTTAATAAAAGAGTAATACCAATTTTGCACTCACTGTTTATGTTCTGTAACTGAACATAATGGGGAGGTCCTTAGTTCTTTCAAATATAGTTCTGGGTAAAGTTTTGCAAAGATTATTTTATACTTCTATGCTGAGCATATTCCCAGCTGTTAATGCTTGGTTTCAAGTTTCATTTAATGCTTGGTTTCAAGTGTCATTTAACTCTTTGTTTGGTTTGAATTTGTGTCATTTAACTCTTTGTTTGGTTTGAATTTGTGTCATTTAACTCTTTGTTTGGTTTGAATTTGTGTAGAAATGAAAATTAATTATTTTGAGCAAGCTTCACGGATATGTACATGCGGAATTGCTTATTATTTGACCTAAAGCGATTAGATTATTCTTGTCTGCACACCTCGGTCAAAACTGTCTTTCACGCTGATGTTACATTAAGCTTACTCTTTAATTAATCACTGCTTATTGTATGAAATGCACATGTCTTAGAATGCTGAGTTCATTAAAACCTCACATTTCTTATGTAAATTGAAAGACCATTGTGTAAATAGATATTTCTACCTTGAAGATAACACTATTTAATCCTTATTTAGAAGAAACTTTTAGGTAACATAAACAGCAAGTACAAGTTAAGTGCACAAGTACAGAAAATGTTCTGAGGAAATTATTAGAAAGACTAGTGATGTAAATTTTATTTAAAACTAGTGTTAAACTAAAGGAGATTGTGAACTAAGAATTCTATTGTATTTCCTCATCAAGAACAGAATTTCATGTACTTTTTTCCTAATAGATCTACATAATTAAGTAAAACCACAAATGTGTTTAAAAACTGCAAAGAAATGCTTCTCTACACTAGTGTTATATTACTTTTACTCTAAACATGTATAAAAAACTATGATCGAGATAATATCTTAATGTTAATGTAAGTTCACCACTCTTCTAGAATACTGCCATTTGGCAGTGTTAGAATACCTTTCTGAGCAACTGCCAAAAAAGGTGTTTAAACTGGTTAGTTAACAGCACAAATTTTACTATGATTCTAGCATTCTTACATGAAAATCTTACATTCTACAAATAACTGCTAAGAGTAACACAAATATTAAAGCATTGAAATGCGTTGTTTTTATGAATCAGATTGAATGATCCACGTTTTTTACATATTTACATGAAAAATCAACTCCACTTTTATCAGAAACATTTTCATATATCTATTGGAAAGTCATTTTACATGTTCAAATCATACACCATATTTTGTGTTCATAATGTGTACAATGTCCTGAAGTGAGCATTGCGGGATATACAAAAATCAGAGTTAAAATTATGAGAAAATGATTATAATTTTAAATTATTTCATTAGGGCAGAGAACATGCTTCAATACTCTGAAATCATTCTGTGCCAATGTTAATTAGCTCTGTCTAACACAGACACAGTATATGGAAGTTCAACAGTGAAACTATCATTTTCTTGATTAGCAAATGCAACAGCATCAAGATGCATAGTGATGATACTCACTGATAAATTTACAAAGTGGTCTGCTGATTAGAAGTAGCAGTGGTAATCAGAATCTTCTTTTTCTCTGTTGAATTAAAAAATACGGTATTTAATAAAAGAGTAATACCTATTTTGCACTCATTGTTTATGTTCTGTAACTGAACATATTGGGGAGGTCTTTAGTTCTTTGAAATATAGTTCTGGGTGAAGTTTTGCAAAGATTATTTTATACTTCTATGCTGAGCATATTCCCGAACAGCTGTTAATGCTTGGTTTCAAGTGTCATTTAACTCTTTGTTTGGTTTGAATTTGTGTAGAAATGAAAATTAATTATTTTGAGCAAGCTTCACTGATATGTACATGCGAAATTGCTTATTATTTGACCTGAAGCGATTAGATTATTCTTGTCTGCACACCTCGGTTAAAACTGTCTTTCAAGCTGATGTTACATAAAGCTTACTTTTAAATTAATCACAGCTTATTGTATGAAATGCACATGTCTTAGAATGCTGAGTTCATTAAAACCTCGCATTTCTTACGTAAATTGAAAGACCATTGTGTAAATAGATATTTCTACCTTGAAGATAACACTTTTTAATCCTTATTTAGAAGGAACTTTTAGGAATCTTAAACAGCAAGTACAAGTTAACTGCACAAGTACAGAAAATGTTCCGGGGAAATTATTAGAAAGACTAGTGATGTAAATTTTATTTAAAACTAGAGTACAACTAAAGGAGATTCTGAACTAAGAATTCTATTGTTTTTTCTCATCAAAAACAAAATTTCATGTATTTTTTTCCTAATAGATCTACATAATTAAGTAAAAGCAAAAAATGTGTTTAAAAACTGCAAAGAAATGTTTCTCTACACTCGTGTTTTATTACTTTTACTCTAAACATGTATAAAAAACTATGATCGAGATAATATCCTAATGTTAATGTAAGGGCACCAGTCTTTTAGAATACTGCCATTTGGCAGTGTTAGAATACCTTTCTGAGCAACTGCCAAAAAAGGTGTTTAAACTGGTTAGTTAACAGCACAAATTTTACTATGATTCTAGAATTCTTACGTGAAAATCTTACATTCTACAAATAACTGCTAAGAGTAACACATACTAAAGCATTGAAATGCGTTGTTTCTATGAATCAGATTGAATGATCCACGTTTTTTACATATTTACATGAAAAATCAACTCCACTTTTATCAGAAACCTTTTCATATATCTAGTGGAAAGTCATTTTACATGTTCAAATCTTACACCATATTTTGTGTTCATAATGTGTACAACGTCCTGAAGTGAGCATTGCAGGATATACAAAAATCAGAGTTAAAACTATGAGAAAATGATTATAATTTTAAATTATTTCATTAGGACAGAGAACATGCTTCAATACTCTGAAAGCATTCTTTGCCAGTGTTAATTAGCAGTGTGTAAAACAGACACAGTATATAGAAGTTCAACAGTGAAACTCTCATTCCCTTGATTAGCAAATGCAACAGCATCAAGATGTATAGTGATGATACTCACTGATAAAGTTACAAAGTGGTCTGCTGATTAGAAGTAGCAGTGCTAGTCAGAATCTTCTTTTTCTCTATTGAATTAAAAAATACGGTATTTAATAAAAGAGTAATACCAATTTTGCACTCACTGTTTATGTTCTGTAACTGAACATAATGGGGAGGTCCTTAGTTCTTTCAAATATAGTTCTGGGTAAAGTTTTGCAAAGATTATTTTATACTTCTATGCTGAGCATATTCCCAGCTGTTAATGCTTGGTTTCAAGTTTCATTTAATGCTTGGTTTCAAGTGTCATTTAACTCTTTGTTTGGTTTGAATTTGTGTCATTTAACTCTTTGTATGGTTTAAATTTCTGTCATTTAACTCTTTGTTTGGTTTGACTTTGTGTAGAAATGAAAATTAATTATTTTGAGCAAGCTTCACTGATATGTACATGCGGAATTGCTTATTATTTGACCTAAAGAGATTAGATTATTCTTGTCTGCACACCTCGGTCAAAACTGTCTTTCACGCTGATGTTACATTAAGATTACTCTTTAATTAATCACTGCTTATTGTATAAAATGCACATGTCTTAGAATGCTGAGTTCATTAAAACCTCACATTTCTTATGTAAATTGAAAGACCATTGTGTAAATAGATATTTCTACCTTGAAGATAACACTATTTAATCCTTATTTAGAAGAAACTTTTAGGTAACATAAACAGCAAGTACAAGTTAAGTGCACAAGTACAGAAAATGTTCTGAGGAAATTATTAGAAAGACTAGTGATGTAAATTTTATTTAAAACTAGAGTTAAACTAAAGGAGATTGTGAACTAAGAATTCTATTGTATTTCCTCATCAAGAACAGAATTTCATGTACTTTTTTCCTAATATATCTACATAATTAAGTAAAACCACAAATGTGTTTAAAAACTGCAAAGAAATGTTTCTCTACACTAGTGTTATATTACTTTTACTCTAAACATGTATAAAAAACTATGATCGAGATAATATCTTAATGTTAATGTAAGTTCACCAGTCTTCTAGAATACTGCCATTTGGCAGTGTTAGAATACCTTTCTGAGCAACTGCCAAAAAAGGTGTTTAAACTGGTTAGTTAACAGCACAAATTTTACTATGATTCTAGCATTCTTACATGAAAATCTTACATTCTACAAATAACTGCTAAGGGTAACACATATATTAAAGCATTGAAATGCGTTGTTTTTATGAATCAGATTGAATGATCCACGTTTTTTACATATTTACATGAAAAATCAACTCCACTTTTATCAGAAACATTTTCATATATCTATTGGAAAGTCATTTTACATGTTCAAATCATACACCATATTTTGTGTTCATAATGTGTACAACGTCCTGAAGTGAGCATTGCGGGTTATACAAAAATCAGAGTTAAAATTATGAGAAAATGATTATAATTTTAAATTATTTCATTAGGGCAGAGAACATGCTTCAATACTCTGAAATCATTCTGTGCCAATGTTAATTAGCACTGTCTAACACAGACACAGTATATGGAAGTTCAACAGTGAAACTATCATTCCCTTGATTAGCAAATGCAACAGCATCAAGATGCATAGTGATGATACTCACTGATAAATTTACAAAGTGGTCTGCTGATTAGAAGTAGCAGTGCTTGTCAGAATCTTCTTTTTCTCTGTTGAATTAAAAAATACGGTATTTAATAAAAGAGTAATACCTATTTTGCACTCATTGTTTATGTTCTGTAACTGAACATATTGGGGAGGTCTTTAGTTCTTTGAAATATAGTTCTGGGTGAAGTTGTGCAAAGATTATTTTATACTTCTATGCTGAGCATATTCCCGAACAGCTGTTAATGCTTGGTTTCAAGTGTCATTTAACTCTTTGTTGGGTTTGAATTAGTGTAGAAATGAAAATCAATTATTTTGAACAAGCTTCACCTATATGTACATGCGGAATTGCTTATTATATGACCTGAAGCGATTAGATTATTCTTGTCTGCACACCTCGGTCAAAACTGTCTTTCTAGCTGATGTTACATAAAGCTTACTTTTTAATTAATCACTGCTTATTGTATGAAATGCACATGTCTTAGAATGCTGAGTTCATTAAAACCTCGCATTTCTTACGTAAATTGAAAGACCGTTGTGTAAATAGATATTTCTACCTTGAAGATAACACTATTTAATCCTTATTTAGAAGAAACTTTTATGTAACTTAAACAGCAAGTACAAGTTAAGTGCAGAAGTACAGAAAATGTTCCGGGGAAATTATTAGAAAGACTAGTGATGTAAATTTTATTTAAAACTAGAGTTAAACTAAAGGAGATTCTGAACTAAGAATTCTATTGTTTTTCCTCATCAAGAACAGAATTTCATGTACTTTTTTTCTAATAGATCTACATAATTAAGTAAAACCACAAATGTGTTTAAAAACTGCAAAGAAATGTTTCTCTACACTAGTGTTATATTACTTTTACTCTAAACATGTATAAAAAACAATGATCGAGATAATATCCTAATGTTAATGTAAGTTCACCAGTCTTCTAGAATACTGCCATTTGGCAGTGTTAGAATACCTTTTTGAGCAACAGCCAAAAAAGGTGTTTAAACTGGTTAGTTAACAGCACAAATTTTAGTATGATTCTAGCATTCTTACTTGAAATTCTTACATTCTACAAATAACTGCTAAGGGTAACACATACTAAAGCATTGAAATGCGTTGTTTCTATGAATCAGAATGAATGATACACGTTTTTTACATATTTCCATGAAAAATCAACTCCACTTTTATCAGAAACCTTTCTATATATCTATTGGAAAGTCATTTTACATGTTCAAATCATACACCATATTTTGTGTTCATAATGTGTACAACGTCCTGAAATGAGCATTGCAGGATATACAAAAAGCACAGTTAAAACTATGAAAAAATGATTATAATTTTAAATTATTTCATTAGGGCAGAAAACATGCTTCAATACTCTGAAAGCATTCTGTGCCAATGTTAATTAGCACTGTGTAAAACAGACACAGTATATAGAAGTTCAACAGTGAAACTCTCATTCCCTTGATAAGCAAATGCAACAGCATCAAGATGCATAGTGATGATACTCACTGATAAAGTTACAAAGTGGTCTGCTGATTAGAAGTAGCAGTGCGTTTCAGAATCTTATTTTTCTCTGTAGAATTAAAAATACGGTATTTAATAAAAGAGTAATACCAATTTTGCACTCACTGTTTATGTTCTGTAACTGAACATAATGGGGAGGTCCTTAGTTCTTTGAAATATAGTTCTGGGTGAAGTTGTGTAAAGATTATTTTATACTTCTATGTTGAGCATATTCCCGAACAGCTGTTAATGCTTGGTTTCAAGTGTCATTTAACTCTTTGTTTTTTTTGAATTTGTGTAGAAATGAAAATTAATTATTTTGAGCAAGCTTCACTGATATGTACATGCAGAATAGCTTATTATTTGTCCTGAAGCAATTAGATTATTCTTGTCTGCACACCTCGGTCAAAACTGTCTTTCAAGCTGATGTTACATAAAGCTTACTTTTTTATTAATCACTGCTTATTGTATGAAATGCACGTGTCTTGGAATGCTGAGTTCATTAAAACCTCGCGTTTCTTACGTAAATTGAAAGACCATTGTGTAAATAGGTATTTCTACCTTGAAGATAACACTATTTAATCCTTATTTAGAAGAAACTTTTATGTAACATAAACAGCAAGTACAAGTTAACTGCACAAGTACAGAAAATGTTCCGGGGAAATTATTAGAAGACTAGTGATGTAAATTTTATTTAAAACTAGAGTTAAACTAAAGGAAATTCAGAACTAAGAATTCTCTTGTATTTTCTCTTGAAGAACAGAATTTCATGTACTTTTTTCCTAATAGATCTACATAATTAAATAAAACCACAAATGTGTTTAAAAACTGCAAAGAAATGTTTCTCTACACAAGTGTTATATTACTTTTACTCTAAACATGTATAAAAAACTATGATCAAGATAATATCCTAATGTTAATGTAAGTTCACCAGTCTTCTAGAATACTGCTATTTGGCAGTGTTAGAATATATTTCTGAGCAACTGCCAAAAAATGTGTTTAAACTGGTTAGTTAACAGCACAAATTTTACTATGATTCTAGCATTCTTACGTGAAAATCTTACATTCTACAAATAACTGCTAAGAGTAACACAAACATTAAAGCATTGAAATGCGTTGTTTCTATGAATCAGATTGAATGATCCACGTTTTTTACATATTTACATGAAAAATCAACTCCACTTTTATCAAAAACCTTTTCATATATCTATTGGAAAGTCATTTTACATGTTCAAATCATACAGCATATTTTGTGTTCATAATGTGTACAAAGTCCTGAAGTGAGCATTGCAGCATATACAAAAATCAGAGTTAAAACTATGAGAAAATGATTATAATTTTAAATTATTTCATTAGGGCAGAGAACATGCTTCAATACTCTGAAAGCATTCTTTGCCAGTGTTAATTAGCACTGTCTAAAACAGACACAGTATATAGAAGTTCAACAGTGAAACTCTCATTCCATTGATTAGCAAATGCAACAGCATCAAGATGTATAGTGATGATACTCACTGATAAAGTTACAAAGTGGTCTGCTGATTAGAAGTAGCAGTGCTTGTCAGAATCTTCTTTTTCTCTGTTGAATTAAAAAATACGGTATTTAATAAAAGAGTAATACCAATTTTGCACTCACTGTTCTTGTTCTGTAACTGAACATAATAAGGAGGTCCTTAGTTCTTTGAAATACAGTTCTGGGTGAAGTGGTGCATAGATTATTTTATACTGCTATGCTGAGCATATTCCCGAACAGCTGTTAATGCTTGGTTTCAAGTGTCATTTAACTCTTTGTTTGGTTTGAATTTGTGTAGAAATGAAAATTAATTATTTTGAGCAAGCTTCACTGATATGTACATGCAGAATTGCTTATTATTTGACCTGAAGCGATTAGATTATTCTTGTCTGCACACCTCGGTCAAAACTGTCTTTCAAGCTGATGTTACATAAAGCTTACTTTTTAATTAATCACTGCTTATTGTATGAAATGCACATGTCTTAGAATGCTGAGTTCATTAAAACCTCGCATTTCTTACGTAAATTGAAAGACCATTGTGTAAATAGATATTTCTACCTTGAAGATAACACTATTTAATCCTTATTTAGAAGAAACTTTTAGGTAACATAAACAGCAAGTAAAAGTTAAGTGCACAAGTACAGAAAATGTTCCGGGGAAATTATTAGAAAGACAAGTGATTTAATTTTATTTAAAACTAGAGTTAAACTAAAAGAGATTCTGAACTAAGAATTCTATTGTTTTTCCTCATCAAGAACAGAATTTCATGTACTTTTTTCCTAATAGATCTACATAATTAAGTAAAACCTCAAATGTGTTTAAAAACTGCAAAGAAATGTTTCTCTACACTAGTGTTATATTACTTTTACTCTAAACATGTATAAAGAACTATGATCGAGATAATATCCTAATGTTAATGTAAGTTCACCAGTCTTCTAGAATACTGCTCTTTGGCAGTGTTAGAATACCTTTCTGAGCAACTTCCAAAAAATGTGTTTAAACTGGTTAGTTAACAGCACAAATTTTACTATGATTCTAGCATTCTTACGTGAAAATCTTACATTCTTCAAATAACTGCTAAGAGTAACACATAAATTAAAGCATTGAAATGCGTTGTTTCTATGAATCAGATTGAATGATCCACGTTTTTTACATATTTACATGAAAAATCAACTCCACTTTTATCAGAAACCTTTTCATATATCTATTGGAAAGTCATTTTACATGTTCAAATCATACAGCATATTTTGTGTTCATAATGTGTACAAAGTCCTGAAGTGAGCATTGCAGCATATACAAAAATCAGAGTTAAAACTATGAGAAAATGATTATAATTTTAAATTATTTCATTAGGGCAGAGAACATGCTTCAATACTCTGAAAGCTTTCTTTGCCAGTGTTAATTAGCACTGTCTAAAACAGACACAGTATATAGAAGTTCAACAGTGAAACTCTCATTCCCTTGATTAGCAAATGCAACAGCATCAAGATGTATAGTGATGATACTCACTGATAAAGTTACAAAGTGGTCTGCTGATTAGAAGTAGCAGTGCTTGTCAGAATCTTCTTTTTCTCTGTTGAATTAAAAAATACGGTATTTAATAAAAGAGTAATACCAATTTTGCACTCACTGTTTATGTTCTGTAACTGAACATAATGGGGAGGTCCTTAGTTCTTTGAAATATAGTTCTGGGTGAAGTTGTGCAAAGATTATTTTATAATTCTATGCTGAGCATATTCCCGAACAGCTGTTAATGCTTGGTTTCAAGTGTCATTTAACTCTTTGTTTGGTTTGAATTTGTGTAGAAATGAAAATTAATTATTTTGAGCAAGCTTCACTGATATGTACATGCAGAATTGCTTATTATTTGACCTGAAGCGATTAGATTATTCTTGTCTGCACACCTCAGTCAAAATTGTCTTTCAAGCTGATTTTACATAAAGCTTACTTTTTAATTAATCACTGCTTATTGTATGAAATGCACATGTCTTAGAATGCTGAGTTCATTAAAACCTCGCATTTCTTACGTAAATTGAAAGACCATTGTGTAAATAGATATTTCTACCTTGAAGATAACACTATTTAATCCTTATTTAGAAGAAACTTTTATGTAACATAAACAGCAAGTACAAGTTAACTGCACAAGTACATAAAATGTTCCGGGGAAATTATTAGAAAGACTAGTGATGTAAATTTTATTTAAAACTAGAGTTAAACTAAAGGAGATTCTGAAATAAGAATTCTATTGTTTTTCCTCATCAAGAACAGAATTTCATGTACTTTTTTCCTAATAGATCTACATAATTAATTAAAACCACAAATGTGTTTAAAAACTGCAAAGAAATGTTTCTCTACACTAGTGTTATATTACTTTTACTCTAAACATGTATAAAAAACTATGATCGAGATAATATCTTAATGTTAATGTAAGTTCACCAGTCTTCTAGAATACTGCCATTTGGCAGTGTTAGAATACCTTTCTGAGCAACTGCCAAAAAATGTGTTTAAACTGGTTAGTAAACAGCACAAATTTTACTATGATTCTAGCATTCTTACTTGAAAATCTTACATTCTACAAATAACTGCTAAGAGGAACACATACATTAAAGCATTGAAATGCGTTGTTTCTATGAATCAGATTGAATGATCCACGTTTTTTACATATTTACATGAAAAATCAACTCGACTTTTATCAGAAACCTTTTCATATATCTATTGGAAAGTCATTTTACATGTTCAAATCATACACCATATTTTGTGTTCATAATGTGTACAACGTCCTGAAGTGAGCATTGAAGGATATACCAAAATCAGAGTTAAAACTATGAGAAAATGATTATAATTTTAAATTATTGCATTAGGGCAGAGAACATGCTTCAATACTCTGAAAGCATTCTAGGCCATTGTTAATGAGCACTGTCTAAAACAGCCACAGTATATAGAAGATCATCAGTGAAACTCTCATTCCCTTTGTTAGCAAATGCAACAGCATCAAGATGTATAGTGATGACACTCACTGATAAAGTTACAAAGTGGTCTGCTGATTAGAAGTAGCAGTGCTTGTGAGAATCTTCTTTTTCTCTGTTGAATTAAAAAATACGGTATTTAATAAAAGAGTAATACCAATTTTGCACTCACTGTTTATGTTCTGTAACTGAACATAATGGGGAGGTCCTTAGTACTTTGAAATATAGTTCTGAGTGAAGTTGTGCAAAGACTATTTTATACTTCTATGCTGACCATATTCCCGAACAGCTGTTAATGCTTGGTTTCAAGTGTCATTTAACTCTTTGTTTGGTTTGAATTTGTGTGGAAATGAAAATTAATTATTTTGTGCAAGCTTCACTGATATGTACATGCGGAATTGCTTATTATTTGACCTGAAGCGATTAGATTATTCTTGTCTGCACACCTCGGTCAAAACTGTCTTTCAAGCTGATGTTACATAAAGCTTACTTTTTAATTAATCACTGCTTATTGTATGAAATGCACATGTCTTAGAATGCTGAGTTCATAAAAACCTCAAATTTCTTATGTAAATTTAAAGACCATAGTGTAAATAGATATTTCTACCTTGAAGATAACACTATTTAATCCTTATTTAGAAGAAACTTTTATGTAACATAAACAGCAAGTACAAGTTAACTGCACAAGTACAGAAAATGTTCAGGGAAATTATTAGAAAGACTAGTAATGTAAATTTTATTTAAAACTAGAGTTAAACTAAAGGAGATTCTGAACTAAGAATTCTATTGTTTTTCCTCATCAAGAACAGAATTTCATGTACTTTTTTCCTAATAGATGTACATAATTAAGTAAAACCACAAATGTGTTTAAAAACTGCAAGAAATGTTTCTCTACATAGTGTTATATTACTTTTACTCTAAACATGTATAAAAAACTATGATCGAGATAATATCCTAATGTTAATGTAAGTTCACCAGTCTTCCAGAATACTGCTATTTGGCAGTGTTAGAATACCTTTCTGAGCAACTGCCAAAAAATGTGTTTAAACTGGTTCGTAAACAGCACAAATTTTACTATGATTCTAGCATTCTTACGTGAAAATCTTACATTCTACAAATAACTGCTAAGAGTAACACATACTAAAGCATTGAAATGCGTTGTTTCTATGAACCAGATTGAATGATCCACGTTTTTTACATATCTACATGAAAAATCAACTCCACTTTTATCAGAAACCTTTTCATATATCTATTGGAAAGTCATTTTACATGTTCAAATCATACACCATATTTTGTGTTCATAATGTGTACAACGTCCTGAAGTGAGCATTGCAGGATATACAAAAATCAGAGTTAAAACTATGAGAAAATGATTATAATTTTAAATTATTTCATTAGGGCAGAGAACATGCTTCAATACTCTGAAAGCATTCTTTGCCAGTGTTAATTAGCACTGTCTAAAACAGACACAGTATATAGAAGTTCAACAGTGAAACTCTCATTCCCTTGATTAGCAAATGCAACAGCATCAAGATGTATAGTGATGATACTCACTGATAAAGTTACAAAGTGGTCTGCTGATTAGAAGTAGCAGTGCTTGTCAGAATCTTCTTTTTCTCTGTTGAATTAAAAAATACGGTGTTTAATAAAAGAGTAATACCAATTTGCACTCACTGTTTATGTTCTGTAACTGAACATAATGGGGAGGTCCTTAGTTCTTTGAAATATAGTTTTGAGTAAAGTTGTGCAACGATTATTTTATACTTCTATGCTGAGCATATTCCCGAACAGCTGTTAATGCTTGGTTTCAAGTGTCATTTAACTCTTTGTTTGGTTTGAATTTGTGTAGAAATGAAAATTAATTATTTTGAGCAAACTTCACTGATATGTACATGCAGAATTGCTTATTATTTGACCTGAAGCAATTAGATTATTCATGTCTGCACAGCTCGGTGGAAACTGTCTTTCAAGCTGATGTTACATAAAGCTTACTTTTTAATTAATCACTGCTTATTGTATGAAATGCACGTGTCTTAGAATGCTGAGTTCATAAAAACCTCGCATTTCTTACGTAAATTGAAAGACCATTGTGTAAATAGATATTTCTACCTTGAAGATAACACTATTTAATCCTTATTTAGAAGAAACTTTTAGGTAACATAAACAGCAAGTACAAGTTAACAGCACAAGTACAGAAAATGTTCCGGGGAAATTATTAGAAAGACTAGTGATGTAAATTTTATTTAAAACTAGTGTTAAACTAAAGGAGATTCTGAACTAAGAATTCTATTGTATTTCCTCATCAAGAACAGAATTTCATGTACTTTTTTCCTAATAGATCTACATAATTAAGTAAAACCACGAATGTGTTTAAAAACTGCAAAGAAATGTTTCTCTACACTAGTGTTATATTACTTTTACTCTAAACATGTATAAAAAACTATGATCGAGATAATATCTTAATGTTAATGTAAGTTCACCAGTCTTCTAGAATACTGCCATTTGGCAGTGTTAGAATACCTTTCTGAGCAACTTCCAAAAAATGTGTTTAAACTGGTTAGTAAACAGCACAAATTTTACTATGATTCTAGCATTCTTACTTGAAAATCTTATATTCTACAAATAACTGCTAAGAGTAACACATACATTAAAGCATTGAAATGCATTGTTTCTATGAATCAGATTGAATGATCTACGTTTTTTACATATTTACATGAAAAATCAACTCCACTTTTATCAGAAACCTTTTCATATATCTATTGGAAAGTCATTTTACATGTTCAAATCATACACCATATTTTGTGATCATAATGTGTACAACGTCCTGAAGTGAGCATTGCAGCATATACAAAATCAGAGTTAAAACTATGAGAAAATGATTATAATTTTAAATTATTTCATTAGGGCAGAGAACATGCTTCAATACTATGAAAGCATTCTTTGCCAGTGTTAATTAGCACTGTCTAAAACAGACACAGTATATAGAAGTTCAACAGTGAAACTCTCATTCCATTGATTAGCAAATGCAACAGCATCAAGATGTATAGTGATGATACTCACTGATAAAGTTACAAAGTGGTCTGCTGATTAGAAGTAGCAGTGCTTGTCAGAATCATCTTTTTCTCTGTTGAATTAAAAAATACGGTATTTAATAAAAGAGTAATACCAATTTTGCACTCACTGTTTATGTTCTGTAACTGAACATAATGGGGAGGTCCTTAGTTCTTTGAAATATAGTTCTGGGTGAAGTTGTGCAAAGATTATTTTATACTTCTATGCTGAGCATATTCCCGAACAGCTGTTAATGCTTGGTTTCAAGTGTCATTTAACTCTTTGTTTGGTTTGAATTTGTGTAGAAATGAAAATTAATTATTTTGAGGAAGCTTCACTGATATGTACATGCGGAATTGCTTATTATTTGACCTGAAGCGATTAGATTATTCTTGTCTGCACACCTCGGTCAAAACTGTCTTTCAAGCTGATGTTACATAAAGCTTACTTTTTAATGAATCACTGCTTATTGTATGAAATGCACATGTCTTAGAATGCTGAGTTCATTAAAACCTCGCATTTCTTATGTAAATTAAAAGACCATTGTGTAAATAGATATTTCTACCTTGAAGATAACACTATTTAATCCTTATTTAGAAGAAACTTTTAGGTAACATAAACAGCAAGTAAAAGTTAACTGCACAAGTACAGAAAATGTTCCGGGGAAATTATTAGAAAGACTAGTGATGTAAATTTTATTTAAACTTGAGTTAAACTAAAGGAGATTCTGAACTAAGAATTCTATTGTATTTCCTCATCAAGAACAGAATTTCATGTACTTTTTCCCTAATAGATCTACATAATTAAGTAAAACCACAAATGTGTTTAAAAACTGCAAAGAAATGTTTCTCTACACTAGTGTTATATTACTTTTACTCTAAACATGTATAAAAAGTATGATCGAGATAATATCTTAATGTTAATGTAAGTTCACCAGTCTTCTAGAATACTGCCATTTGGCAGTGTTAGAATACCTTTCTGAGCAACTGCCAAAAAATGTGTTTAAACTGGTTCTTAAACAGCACAAATTTTACTATGATACTAGCATTCTTACGTGAAAATCTTACATTCTACAAATAACTGCTAAGAGTAACACATACTAAAGCATTGAAATGCGTTGTTTCTATGAATCAGATTGAATGATCCACGTTTTTTACATATTTACATGAAAAATCAACTCCACTTTTATCAGAAACCTTTTCATATATCTATTGGAAAGTCATTTTACATGTTCAAATCATACACCATATTTTGTGTTCATAATGTGTACAACGTCCTGAAGTGAGCATTGCAGGATATACAAAAATCAGAGTTAAAACTATGAGAAAATGATTATAATTTTAAATTATTTCATTAGGGCAGAGAACATGCTTCAATACTCTGAAAGCATTCTTTGCCAGTGTTAATTAGCACTGTCTAAAACAGACACAGTATATAGAAGTTCAACAGTGAAACTCTCATTCCCTTGATTAGCAAATGCAACAGCATCAAGATGTATAGTGATGATACTCACTGATAAAGTTACAAAGTGGTCTGCTGATTAGAAGTAGCAGTGCTTGTCAGAATCATCTTTTTCTCTGTTGAATTAAAAAATACGGTATTTAATAAAAGAGTAATACCAATTTTGCACTCACTGTTTATGTTCTGTAACTGAACATAATGGGGAGGTCCTTAGTTCTTTGAAATATAGTTCTGGGTGAAGTTGTGCAAAGATTATTTTATACTTCTATGCTGAGCATATTCCCGAACAGCTGTTAATGCTTGGTTTCAAGTGTCATTTAACTCTTTGTTTGGTTTGAATTTGTGTAGAAATGAAAATTAATTATTTTGAGGAAGCTTCACTGATATGTACATGCGGAATTGCTTATTATTTGACCTGAAGCGATTAGATTATTCTTGTCTGCACACCTCGGTCAAAACTGTCTTTCAAGCTGATGTTACATAAAGCTTACTTTTTAATGAATCACTGCTTATTGTATGAAATGCACATGTCTTAGAATGCTGAGTTCATTAAAACCTCGCATTTCTTACGTAAATTAAAAGACCATTGTGTAAATAGATATTTCTACCTTGAAGATAACACTATTTAATCCTTATTTAGAAGAAACTTTTAGGTAACATAAACAGCAAGTAAAAGTTAACTGCACAAGTACAGAAAATGTTCCGGGGAAATTATTAGAAAGACTAGTGATGTAAATTTTATTTAAACTAGAGTTAAACTAAAGGAGATTCTGAACTAAGAACTCTATTGTATTTCCTCATCAAGAACAGAATTTCATGTACTTTTTCCCTAATAGATCTACATAATTAAGTAAAACCACAAATGTGTTTAAAAACTGCAAAGAAATGTTTCTCTACACTAGTGTTATATTACTTTTACTCTAAACATGTATAAAAACTATGATCGAGATAATATCTTAATGTTAATGTAAGTTCACCAGTCTTCTAGAATACTGCCATTTGGCAGTGTTAGAATACCTTTCTGAGCAACTGCCAAAAAATGTGTTTAAACTGGTTAGTAAACAGCACAAATTTTACTATGATTCTAGCATTCTTACTTGAAAATTTTACATTCTACAAATAACTTCTAAGAGTAACACATACATTAAAGCATTGAAATGCGTTGTTTCTATGAATCAGATTGAATGATCCACGTTTTTTACATATTTCCATGAAAAATCAACTCCACTTTTATCAGAAACCTTTTCATATATCTATTGGAAAGTCATTTTACATGTTCAAATCATACACCATATTTTGTGTTCATAATGTGTACAACGTCCTGAAGTGAGCATTGCAGCATATACAAAAATCAGAGTTAAAACTATGAGAAAATGATTATAATTTTAAATTAATTCATTAGGGCAGACAACATGCTTCAATACTCTGAAAGCATTCTTTGCCAGTGTTAATTAGCACTGTCTAAAACAGACACAATATATAGAAGTTCAACAGTGAAACTCTCATTCCCTTGATTAGCAAATGCAACAGCATCAAGATGTATAGTGATGATACTCACTGTTAAAGTTACAAAGAGGTCTCCTGATTAGAAGTAGCAGTGCTTGTGAGAATCTTCTTTTTCTCTGTTGAATTAAAAAATACGGTATATAATAAAAGAGTAATACCAATTTTGCACTCACTGTTTATGTTCTGTAACTGAACATAATGGGGAGGTCCTTAGTTCTTTGAAATATAGTTCTGGGTAAAGTGGTGCAAAGATTATTTTATACTTCTATGCTGACCATATTCCCGAACAGCTGTTAATGCTTGGTTTCAAGTGTCATTTAACTCTTTGTTTGGTTTGAATTTGTGTGGAAATGAAGATTAATTATTTTGAGCAAGCTTCACTGATATGTACATGCGGAATTGCTTATTATTTGACCTGAAGCGATTAGATTATTCTTGTCTGCACACCTCGGTCAAAACTGTCTTTCAAGCTGATGTTACATAAAGCTTACTTTTTAATTAATCACTGCTTATTGTATGAAATGCACATGTCTTAGAATGCTGAGTTCATAAAAACCTCACATTTCTTACGTAAATTGAAAGACCATTGTGTAAATAGATATTTCTACCTTGAAGATAACACTATTTAATTTTTATTTAGAAGAAACTTTTAGTAACATAAACAGCAAGAACAAGTTAACTGCACAAGTACAGAAAATGTTCAGGGAAATTATTAGAAAGACTAGTGATGTAAATTTTATTTAAAACTAGAGTTAAACTAAAGGAGATTCTGAACTAAGAATTCTATTGTTTTTCCTCATCAAGAACAGAATTTCATGTACTTTTTTCCTAATAGATGTACATAATTAAGTAAAACCACAAATGTGTTTAAAAACTGCAAGAAATGTTTCTCTACATACTGTTATATTACTTTTACACTAAACATGTATAAAAAACTATGATCGAGATAATATCCTAATGTTAATGTAAGTTCACCAGTCTTCCAGAATACTGCTATTTGGCAGTGTTAGAATACCTTTCTGAGCAACTGCCAAAAAATGTGTTTAAACTGGTTCTTAAACAGCACAAATTTTACTATGATACTAGCATTCTTACGTGAAAATCTTACATTCTACAAAAAACTGCTAAGAGTAACACATACTAAAGCATTGAAATGTGTTGTTTCTATGAATCAGATTGAATGATCCACGTTTTTTACATATTTACATGAAAAATCAACTCCACTTTTATCAGAAACCTTTTCATATATATATTGGAAAGTCATTTTACATGTTCAAATCATACACCATATTTTGTGTTCATAATGTGTACAACGTCCGGAAGTGAGCATTGCAGGTTATACAAAAATCAGAGTTAAAATTATGAGAAAATGATTATAATTTTAAATTATTTCATTAGGGCAGGGAACATGCTTCAATACTCTGAAAGCATTCTTTGCCAGTGTTAATTAGCACTGTCTAACACAGACACAGTATAAAGAAGTTCAACAGTGAAACTCTCATTCCCTTGATTAGCAAATGCAACAGCATCAAGATGTATAGTGATGATACTCACTGATAAAGTTACAAAGTGGTCTGCTGATTAGAAGTAGCAGTGCTTGTCAGAATCTTCTTATTCTCTGTTGAATTAAAAAATACGGTATTTAATAAAAGAGTAATACCAATTTTGCACTCACTGTTTATGTTCTGTAACTGAACATAATGGGGAGGTCCTTAGTTCTTTGAAATATAGTTCTGGGTGAAGTTGTGCAAAGATTATTTTATACTTCTATGCTGAGCATATTCCCGAACAGCTGTTAATGCTTGGTTTCAAGTGTCATTTAACTCTTTGTTTGGTTTCAATTTGTGTAGAAATGAAAATTAATTATTTTGTGCAAGCTTCACTGATATGTACATGCAGAATTGCTTATTATTTGACCTGAAGCGATTAGATTATTCTTGTCTGCACACCTCTGTCAAAAGTGTATTTCAAGCTGATGTTACATAAAGCTTACTTTTTAATTAATCACTGCTTATTGTATGAAATGCACATGTCTTAGAATGCTGAGTTCATTAAAAACTCGCATTTCTTACGTAAATTGAAAGACCATTGTGTAAATAGATATTTCTACCTTGAAGATAACACTATTTAATCCTTATTTAGAAGAAACTTTTAGGTAACATAAACAGCAAGTAAATGTTAACTGCACAAGTACAGAAAATGTACCGGGGAAATTATTAGAAAGACTAGTGATGTAAATTTTATTTAAAACTAGAGTTAAACTAAAGGAGATTCTGAACTAAGAATTCTATTGTTTTTCCTCATCAAGAACAGAACTTCATGTACTTTTTTCCTAATAGATCTACATAATTAAGTAAAACCACAAATGTGTTTAAAAACTGCAAAGAAATGTTTCTCTACACTAGGGTTATATTACTTTTACTCTAAACATGTATAAAAAACAATGATCGAGATAATATCTTAATGTTAATGTAAGTTCACCAGTCTTCTAGAATACTGCCGTTTGGCAGTGTTAGAATACCTTTCTGAGCAACTGCCAAAAAAGGTGTTTAAACTGGTTAGTTAACAGCACAAATTTTACTATGATTCTAGCATTCTTACTTGAAAATCTTACATTCTACAAATAACTGCTAAAAGTAACACATACATTAAAGCATTGAAATGCGTTGTTTCTATGAATCAGATTGAATGATCCACGTTTTTTACATATTTACATGAAAAATCAACTCCACTTTTATCAGAAACCTTTTCATATATCTATTGGAAAGTCATTTTACATGTTCAAATCATACACCATATTTTGTGTTCATAATGTGTACAACGTCCTGAAGTGAGCATTGCAGCATATACAAAAATCAGAGTTAAAACAATGAGAAAATGATTATAATTTTAAATTATTTTATTAGGGCAGAGAACATGCTTCAATACTCTGAAAGCATTCTAGGTCAGTGTTAATGAGCACTGTGTAAAACAGACACAGTATATAGAAGTTCAACAGTGAAACTCTCATTCCCTTGATTAGCAAATACAACAGCATCAAGATGTATAGTGATGATACTCACTGATAAAGTTACAAAGAGGTCTCCTGATTAGAAGTAGCAGTGCTTGTCAGAATCTTCTTTTTCTCTGTTGAATTAAAAAATACGGTATATAATAAAAGAGTAATACCAATTTTGCACTCACTGTTTATGTTCTGTAACTGAACATAATGGGGAGGTACTTAGTTCTTTGAAATATAGTTCTGGGTGAAGTTGTGCAAAGATTATTTTATACTTCTATGATGAGCATATTCCCGAACAGCTGTTAATGCTTGGTTTCAAGTGTCATTTAACCCTTTGTTTTGTTTGAATTTGTGTAGAAATGAAAATTAATTAATTTGAGGAAGCTTCACTGATATGTAAATGAGAAATTGCTTATTATTTGACCTGAAGCGATTAGATTATTCTAGTCTGCACACCTCGGTCAAAACTGTCTTTCAAGCTGATGTTACATAAAGCTTACTTTTTAATGAATCACTGCTTATTGTATGAAATGCACATGTCTTAGAATGCTGAGTTCATTAAAACCTCGCATTACTTACGTAAATTAAAAGACCATTGTGTAAATAGATATTTCTAACTTGAAGGTAACACTATATAATCCTTATTTAGAAGAAACTTTTATGTAACATAAACAGCAAGTACAAGTTAACTGCACAAGTACAGAAAATGTTCCGGGGAAATTATTAGAAAGACTAGTGATGTAAATTTTATATAAAACTAGAGTTAAACTAAAGGAAATTCTGAACTAAGAATTCTATTGTTTTTCCTCATCAAGAACAGAATTTTATGTACTTTTTCCCTACATAATTAAGTAAAACCTACATAATTAAGTAAAACCACAAATGTGTTTAAAAACTGCAAAGAAATGTTTCTCTACACTAGTGTTATATTACTTTTACTCTAAACATGTATAAAAAACTATGATCGAGATAATATCCTAATGTTAATGTAAGTTCACCAGTCTTCTAGAATACTGCCATTTGGCAGTGTTAGAATACCTTTCTGAGCAACTGCCAAAAAATGTGTTTAAACTTGTTAGTTAACAGCACAAATTTTACTATGATTCTAGCATTTTTACTTGAAAATCTTACATTCTACAAATAACTGCTAAGAGTAACACATACATTAAAGCATTGAAATGCGTTGTTTCTATGAATCAGATTGAATGATCCACGTTTTTTACATATTTCCATGAAAAATCAACTCCACTTTTATCAGAAACCTTTTCATATATCTATTGGAAAGTCATTTTACATGTTTAAATCATACATCATATTTTGTGTTCATAATGTGTACAACGTCCTGAAGTGAGCATTGCAGCATATACAAAAATCAGAGTTAAAACTATGAGAAAATGATTATAATTTTAAATTATTTCATTAGGGTAGAGAACTTGCTTCAATACTCTGAAAGCATTCTAGGCCAGTGTTAATGAGCACTGTCTAAAACAGCCACAGTATATAGAAAATCAGCAGTGAAACTCTCATTCCCTTGGTTAGCAAATGCAACAGCATCAAGATGTATAGTGATGATATTCACTGATAAAGTTACAAAGTGGTCTGCTGATTAGAAGTAGCAGTGCTTGTCAGAATCTTCTTTTTCTCTGTTGAATTAAAAAATACGGTATTTAATAAAAGAGTAATACCAATTTTGCACTCACTGTTTATGTTCTGTAACTGAACATAATGGGGAGGTCCTTAGTTTTTGAAATGTAGTTCTGAGTGAAGTTGTGCAAAGATTATTTTATACTTCTATGCTGAGCATATTCCCGAACAACTGTTAATGCTTGGTTTCAAGTGTCATTTAACTCTTTGTTTGGTTTGAATTTGTGTAGAAATGAAAATTAATTATTTTGAGCAACCTTCACTGATATGTACATGCGGAATTGCCTATTATTTGACCTGAAGCGATTAGATTATTCTTGTCTGCACAGCTCGGTCAAAACTGTCTTTCAAGCTGATGTTACATAAAGCTTACTTTTTAATTAATCACTGCTTATTGTATGAAATGCACATGTCTTAGAATGCTGAGTTCATTAATACCTCGCATTTCTTATGTAAATTGAAAGACCATTGTGTAAATATATATTTCTACCTTGAAGATAACACTATTTAATCCTTATTTAGAAGAAACTTTTGTGTAACATAAACAGCAAGTACAAGTTAACTGCACAAGTACAGAAAATGTTCCGGGGAAATTATTAGAAAGACTAGTGATGTAAATTTTATTTAAAACTAGAGTTAAACTAAAAAAGATTCTGAACTAAGAATTCTATTGTTTTTCCTCATCAAGAACAGAATTTTATGTACTTTTTTCCTACATAATTAAGTAAAACCTACATAATTAAGTAAAACCACAAATGTGTTTAAAAACTGCAAAGAAATGTTTCTCTACACTAGTGTTATATTACTTTTACTCTAAACATGTATAAAAAACTATGATCGAGATAATATCCTAATGTTAATGTAAGTTCACCAGTCTTCTAGAATACTGCCATTTGGCAGTGTTAGATTACCTTTCTGAGCAACTGCCAAAAAATGTGTTTAAACTGGTTAGTTAACAGAACAAATTTTACTATGATTCTAGCATTCTTACTTGAAAATCTTACATTCTACAAATAACTGCTAAGAGTAACACATACTAAAGCATTGAAATGCGTTGTTTCTATGAATCAGATTGAATGATCCACGTTTTTTACATATTTACATGAAATATCAACTCCTCTTTTATCAGAAACCTTTTCATATATCTAATGGAAAGTCATTTTACATGTTCAAGTCATAAACCATTTTTTGTGTTTATAATGTGTACAACGTCCTGAAGTGGGCATTGCAGCATATACAAAAATCAGAGTTAAAACTATGAGAAAATGATTATAATTTTTAAATATTTCATTAGGGCAGAGAACATGCTTCAATACTCTGAACGCATTTTTTGCCAGTGTTAATTAGCACTGTCTAAAATAGACACAGTATATAGATGTTCAACAGTGAAACTCTCATTCCCTTTATTAGCAAATACAACAGCATCAAGATATATAGTGATGATACTCACTGATAATGTTACAATGTGGTCTGCTGATTAGAAGTAGCAATGCTTGTCAGAATCTTCTTTTTTTGTTGAATTAAAAAATACTGTGTTTAATAAAAGAGTAATACCAATATTGCACTTAATGTTTATGTTCTGTAACTGAACAAAATGGGGAGGTCCTTAGTTCTTTGTAATATAGTTCTGGGTGAAGTTGTGCAAAGATTATTTTATACTTCTATGCTGAGCATATTTCCGAACAGATGTTAATGCTTCGTTACAAGTGTCATTTACCTCTTTGTTGGGTTTGAATTTGTTTAGAAATGAAAATTAATTATTTTGAGCAAGCTTCACTGATATGTACAGCAGAATTGCTTATTATTTGACCTGAAGCGATTAGATTATTCTTGTCTGCACACCTCAGTCAAAACTGTCTTTCAAGCTGATGTTACATAAAGCGTACTTTTTAATGAATCACTGCTTATTGTATGAAATGCAAATGGTTAGAATGCAGAGTTTATTAAAAACTCGCATTTCTTACGTAAATTGAAAGACCATTGTGTGTATAGATATTTCTACCTTGAAGATAACACTATTTAATTATTATTTAGAAGAAACTTTTATGTACCATAAACAGCAAGTACAAGTTAACTGCACAAGTACAGAAAGACTAGTGATGTAAATTTTATTTAAATCTAGAGTTAAACTAAAGGAGATTCTGAACTAAGAAATCTATTGTTTTTCCTCATCAAGAACAGAATTTCATGTACTTTTTTTCTAATAGATCTACATATTTAAGTACAACCACAAATGTGTTTAAAAACTGCAAAGAATTGTTTCTCTACACTAGTGTTATATTACTTTTACTCTAAACATGTATACAAAACTATGATCGAGAAGATATCCTAATGTTAATGTAAGTTCACCAGTCTTCTAGAATACTGCCAATTGGTAGTGTTAGAATACCTTTCTGAGCAACTGCCAAAAAATGTGTTTAAACTGGTTAGTTAACAGCACAAATTTTACTATGATTCTAGCATTCTTACTTGAAAATCTTACATTCTACAAATAACTGCTAAGAATAACACATACATTAAAGAATTGAAATGCGTTGTTTCTATGAATCAGATTGAATGATCCACGTTTTTACATATTTACATGAAATATCAACACTTCTTTTATCAGAAACCTTTTCATATATATATTGGAAAGTCATTTTACATGTTCAAATCATACAAAATTTTTTGTGTTCACAATGTGTACAACGTTCTGAAATGAGCATAGCAGGATATACAAAAATCAGAGTTAAAACTATGAGAACATGATTATAATTTTAAATTATTTCATTAGGGCAAAGAACATTCTTCAATACTCTGAACGCATTCTTTGCCAGTGTTAATTAGCACTGTCTAAATAGACACAGTATATAGAAGTTCAACAGTGAAACTCTCATTCCCTTCATTAGCAAATGCAACAGCATCAGGATGTATAGTGATGATACTCACTGATAAAGTTACAAAGTGGTCTGCTGATTAGAAGTAGCAGTGCTTGTCAGAATCTTCTTTTTCTTTGTTGAATTAAAAAATACGGTGTTTAATAAAAGAGTAATACCAATATTGCACTCACTGTGTATGTTCTGTAAATGAACATAATTGGGAGGTCCTTAGTTCTTTGAAATATAGTTCTGGTGAAGTTGTGCAAAGATTATTTTATACTTTTATGCTGAGTATATTCCCGAACAGATGTTAATGCTTGGTTTCAATTGTCATTTAACTCTTTGTTTGGTTTGAATTTTTGTAGAAATGAATATTAATTATTTTGAGCAAGCTTCACTGATATGTACATGCAGAATTGCTTATTATTTGACCTGAAGTGATTAGATTATTCTTGTCTGCACATCTCGGTCAAAACTGACTTTGAAGCTGAAGTTACATAAAACTTACTTTTTACTTAATCACTGCTTATTGTATGAAATGCACATATCTTTAAATGTTGAGTTCATTAAAAACTCGCATTTCTTACGTAAAATGAAAGTCCATTGTGTTAATAGATATTTCTACCTTGAAGATAACACTATTTAATCCTTATTTAGAAAGAACTTTTATGTAACATAAACAGCAAGTACAAGTTAACTGCACATGTACAGAAAATGTTCCGGTGCCATTTATAGAAAGACCAGTGATGTAATTTTTATTTAACACTAGAGTTAAACTAAAGAAGATTCTGAACTAAGAATTCTATTGTTTTTCCTCATCAACAACAGAATTTCATGTACTTTTCCCCTAATAGATCTACGTAATTAAATAAAACCACAAATGTGTTTTAAAACTGCAAATAAATGTTTCTCTACACTAGTGTTATATTACTTTTACACTAAACATGTATAAAAAACTATGATCCAGTAGATATTCTAATGTTAATGTAAATTTATCAGTCTTCTAGAATATTGCCATTTGGCAGTGTTAGAATACCTTTCTGAGCAACTGCCAAAAAATGTGTTTAAACTGGTTAGTTAACAGCACAAATTTTACTATGATTCTAGCATTCTTACTTGAAAATCTTACATTCTACAAATAACTGCTAAGAGTAACACATACAATAAAGCATTGAAATGCGTTGTTTCTATGAATCAGATTGAATGATCCACGTTTTTTAAATATTTACATAAAAAATCAACTCCTCTTTTATCAGAAACCTTTTCATATATCTATTGGCAAGTCATTTTACATGTGCAAATCATACACCATTTTTTGTCTTCATAATGTGTACAACGTCCTGAAGTGAGCATTGCAGGATATACAAAAATCAGAGTTAAAACTATGAGAAAATGATTATAATTTTAAATTATTTCATTAGGGCAGAGAACATGCTTCAATACTCTGAACGCATTTTTTGCCAGTGTTAATTAGCACTGTCTAAAACAGACACAGTATATAGATGTTCAACAGTGAAACTCTCATTCCCTTCATTAGCAAATAAAACAGCATCAAGATATATAGTGATGATACTCACTGATAATGTTACAAAGTGGTCTGCTGATTAGAAGTAGCAGTGCGTGTCAGAATCTTCATTTTCTCTGTTGAATTAAAAAATACTGTGTTTAATAAAAGAGTAATAACAATATTGCTCTCACTGTTTATGTTCTGTAACTGAACATAATGGGGAGGTCCTTAGTTCTTTGAAATATAGTTCTGGGTGAAGTTGTGCAAAGATTATTTTAATTTCTATGCTGAGCATATTCATGAACAGATGTTAATTCTTCGTTACAAGTGTCATTTACCTCTTTGTTTGGTTTGAATTTGTGTAGAAATGAAAATTAATTATTTTGAGCAAGCTTCACTGATATGTACATGCAGAATTGCTTATTATTTGACCTGAAGCGATTAGATTATTCTTGTCTGCACACCTCGGTCAAAACTGTCTTTCAAGCTGATGTTACATAAAGCTTACTTTTTAATTAATCACTGCTTATTTTATGAAATGCAAATGATTAGAATGCTGAGTTAATTAAAAACTCGCATTTCTTACGTAAATTGAAAGACCATTGTGTATATAGATATTTCTACCTTAAAGATAAAAATATTTAATCCTTATTTAGAAGAAACTTTTATGTAACATAAACAGCAAGTACAAGTTAACTGCACAAGTACAAAAAATGTTCCGGTGCCATTATTAGAAAGACTAGTGATGTAAATTTTATTTAAAACTAGAGTTAATCTAAAGGAGATTCTGAACTAAGAATTCTATTGTTTTTCCTCATCAAGAACAGAATTTCATGTACTTTTTTCCTAATAGAACTACATATTTAAGTAAAACCACAAATGTGTTTAAAAACTGCAAAGAAGTGTTTCTCTAGACTAGTGTTATATTACTTTTACTCCAAACATGTATAAAAAACTATGATCGAGAAGATATCCTAATGTTAATGTAAGTTCACCAGTCTTCTAGAATACTGCCATTTGACAGTGTTAGAATACCTTTCTGAGCAACTGTCAAAAAATGTGTTTAAACTGGTTAGTTAAAAGCACAAATTTTACTATGATTCTAGCATTCTTACTTGAAAATCTTACATTCTACAAATAACTGCTAAGAGTAACACATACATTAAAGCATTGAAATGCGTTGTTTCTATGAATCAGATTGAATGATCCACGTTTTTTACATATTTACATGAAAAATCAACTCCACTTTTATCAGAAACCTTTTCATATATCTATTGGAAAGTCATTTTACATGTTCCAATCATACACCATATTTTGTGTTCATAATGTGTACAACGTCCTGAAGTGAGCATTGCAGCATATACAAAAATCAGAGTTAAAACTATGAGAAAATGATTATAATTTTAAATTATTTCATTAGGGCAGAGAACATGCTTCAATACTCTGAAAGCATTCTGTGCCAATGTTAATTAGCACTGTCTAAAACAGACACAGTATATAGAATTTCAACAGTGAAACTATCATTCCCTTGATTAGCAAATGCAACATCATCAAGATGTATAGTGATGATACTCTCTGATTAAGTTACAAAGTGGTTTGCTGATTAGAAGTATTAGTGCTTGTCAGAATCTTCTTTTTCTCTGTTGAATTAAAAAATATGGTATTTAATAAAAGAGTAATACCAATTTTGCACTCACTGTGTATGTTCTGTAACTGAACATAATGGGGAGGTCCTTAGTTCTTTGAAATATCGTTCTGGGTGAAGTTGTGCAAAGATTATTTTATACTTCTATGCTGAGCATATTCCCGAACAGCTGTTAATGCTTGGTTTCAAGTGTCATTTAACTCTTTGTTTGGTTTGAATTTGTGTAGAAATGAAAATTAATTATTTTGAGGAAGCTTCACTGATATGTACATGCGGAATTGCTTATTATTTGACCTGAAGCGATTAGATTATTCTTGTCTGCACAGCTCGGTCAAAACTGTCTTTCAAGCTGATGTTACATAAAGCTTACTTTTTAATTAATCACTGCTTATTGTATGAAATGCACATGTCTTATAATGCTGAGTTCATTAAGCATTCGCATTTCTTACGTATATTGAAAGACCATTGTGTAAATAGATATTTTTACCTTGAAGATAACACTATTTAATCTTAATTTATAAGGAACTTTTATGTAACATAAACAGCAAGTACAAGTTAACTGCACAAGTACAGAAAATTTTCCGGGGCCATTATTAGAAAGGCTAGTGATGTGAATTTTATTTATATGTAGGGTTAAACTAAAGAAGATACTGAACTAAGAAATCTATTGTTTTTCTTCATCAGGAACAGAATTTCATGCACTTTTCCCCTAATAGATTTACATAATTAAATAAAACCAAAAATGTGTTTTAAAACTGAAAGAAATGTTTCTCTACACTAGTGTTATTTTACTTTTTCTCTAAACATGTATAAAAAACAGCACCACTATAAAAAAGATTAGTGATGTAAACTATGAAGAACAGAATTTCATGTTCTTTTCCCCTAATTTATCTACATAATTCAATAAAACCAGAAATGTGTTTACAAACTGCAAATAAGTGTTTCTGTGAACTTTGTGTTATTTTGCTTTTACTGTAAAACTGTATATCAAATTAAGATCCAGAATATATCCAATAATTAATGTGAGATCATGACACTTTCTAGCTTTTGCTACTTGGCAGTGTTAGAATACCTTTTTGGCCAACTGAAAAAGAGTGTGTTATAAACCTAACTAAGCATCACAAATTTAACTAAAAGTCTGGCTTTCTTACTTGAAACCCTTATAATGTACAGAGAACTGGAAATCGTAACACCTATAACAAAGCATTGAAATGCGTTGTTTGTATGCATCAGATTGAATATTGAATGTGTTTTACATATTTACATGAAAAATCAACCTCTGTGTTTTCAGAAACACTTTTATATATCTATTGGAAGGTCAATTTCCATGCTAAAATCGAACACGTTTCTTTGTGTTCAGTATGTGTACAACATTCTGAAGTGATCATTGCAGGATATACAAAAAGCAGTATTAAAACTATGAGAAAATGATTATTATTTTAACTTATTTTATTAGGGGAAAAAACTTGCTTCCAAACTCTAATATCAACTTCTCTGTTATCAGAAACAAGTAACTTATATTTCACATAGGCAACAAGTACAATTTAACTGCACATGTAGAAGAAATGTTCCAGGGCCCTTCGAAGAAACATAAGTTATATAAACTAGTTAAATCTACAATAAAACTAAAGGGGATTCTAAACTAAGAAACCTATTTTTTCCTCTCATCATGAACAGAATCTCATGTATTTTCTACACTAATTGATCTACATAATTAAAAAGAACCACAAATGTGTTTTAAATCTGCAAAGAAATGCTTCTGTACACTATGTATTACTTTACTCTTGCTCTAAAACTGTATTACAATCTAAGATCGAGAAGATATCCTAAGTTTAATGTTAGTTCATCAGTCTTCTAGATTTTTGCCATTTGGCTATGTTAGAATACCTTTTTGAACAACTGCCAAAGAATGTGTTTAAAGTGCTTCGTTAACAGCACAAATTTTACTATGTGTCTAGCATTCTTACTTGAAAATCTTATATTCTACAAATAACTGCTAAGAGTACCACTTAATATAAAATATTGAAATGCGTTGTTTCTATGAATCAGATTGAATGATCCACGTTTTTCTTACATATTTACATGAAAAATCAACTCAAGTTTTATGAGAAACTGTTTCATATTTCTATTGGAAAGTCATTTTACATATACAATTCACACACTTTTTTGTGTTCATTATGTGTACAACGTTCTGAAGTGAGCATTGCAGGATCTACACATATCGGTGTTAAAACTTTAAAAAAATGATTATAATTTTATGTTATTTCATTAGGGCAGAGAACATGCTTCATTATTTTGAAAGCGTTTTGTGACATGGTTAGTTAGCAGTGTCTAAAACAGCCACAGTATATAGAATTTGAATAGTAAATCTCTCATTCTCTTGGTGAGCAAATGCAACAGCATAAAGATGTATAGTTCCTATACTATCTGATAAAGTTACACAGTGTTCTGCTCATTAGAAGTAGCAGTTCTTGTCAGAATCGTTTTTTTCTTTATTGAATTAAAAAATACTGTTTTTTATAACACAGAAATGCCAATTTAGCACTAATTGCTAACGTTCTGTAACTGCACATAATGGGAAGGTCCTTAGTTCTTTGGAATATAGTTCTGGGTGAAGTTGTGCGAAGATTATTTTATACTTCTATTTTGAGAATATTCCAGAACAGATGTTAATGCTTGCTTAAAAGTGTCATTTACCTTTTTCTTGTTTCTGAGTTTGTGTTGAAATGAAGTTTATGTACTTTGAGCTAGCCGCACTCATATTTACCCGTGGAATTACTTGTCATTTGACCTGGCGCGTTTATATTTTTCTTGTCTGTATATCTCGCTCAAAAATGTCTTTCAAGCTCATGTTAGATAAAGCTTTCTTTATAATTAATCGCTGCACATGCCTTAGAATGCTGAGTTCATTAAACAATCAAAGTCCTTAAGTAAATTGGAAGACCATTGTGTAAACAGATATTTCTACCTTGAAGATAACACTAGTAAATCCTAATTTAGAAGTAACTTTTATCTCGCATGAACAGCAAGTACATTTTAACTGAATAAGTACAGGAAATATTCCATGGCCATTAAAAAAAGACTTGTGATGTAAACTTTATCTATCACTACAGTTAAACTAAAGGAGATTCTGAACTAAGAAATCTACTGTTTTTCTCATCAAGGACAGAATTTTATGTACTTTCTACCCTAATTAATCTACATAATTAAATAGAACCACAATTGTGTTTTAAAACTGCAGAGAAATCTCTCTCTGCACTGTGCATAAATTTACTCTTACAGAAAACCTATATAACACACTGATTCAGAAGTATCCTAAGTTTAATATCTTTCTCTCTTATTGCCATATGACCGTGATGGAATACCTTTTAGCCAACTAAAAAATTGTGTTTTCACTCCTTACTAAACAGCACAAATTTAACTAAAAGTCTGACATTCTTACTTGAAAATCTTATCTTGTATAGAGAACTGCTAAGAGTAACACATACAATAACGCATTGACATGCATTTTTTCTATGCATTAGACTTAAGGATCCACGTTTTTTACATGTTGACATGAAAAATAAACTCTTGTTTATCAGAAACTGTTTCATATATCTATTGCAAAGTCATTTCACATGTTCAATTCATACACCTTTTTATTGTGTTTATTACGTGTACAACCTTCTGATGTGAGCAATGCAGGACATACAAAAATCGTTGTTAAAACTATGAGAAAATGATTAATATTTTGACTTATTTCATTAGTGCAGAGAACATGCTTCAATACTGTGAATTCTACTTTTGTGTTATCAGAAACAAGGAACTTTTATCTCACATAGGCAGCGAGTACAAGTTAAGTGCACATGTACTGCAAATGTTCCAGTGCCATTAGAAGAAACATTAGTTATATAAACTATCTAACACTACAGTTAAAATGATGAAGATTCTGAACTAAGAAACCTATTGTTTCCTCTCATCATGAACAGAATTTCATGTACTTTATAATCTAATTGTTCTACATAATTAAAGAGAACCACAAATGTGTTTAAAGCTGCAAAGAAATGTTAATCTACACTGTATTAGTTTACTCTTACTGTAAACCTTTATAACAATCTAAGATCTAGAAGGTATGCTAACTTTAATGTGAGCTCATCAGTTTTGTAGCTCATTGCCATTTAGCAGTGTTAGAAACCGTTTCATATATCTATTGAAAAGTCATTTTACCTGTTCATTTCATACACCACTTCTTTAGTATATATTTTATTATTATTAATTCTAATGGGGTGACACCAATAAATCAGGGTACATATGTACAATGAAAACATCTCCAGGTTATCTTATCATTCAATTGTGTTGCATACCCATCACCAAAAGTCAAATTGTCCTCTGTCACCTTCAATCTGGTTTTCCCTGTGTCCCTCCCCTCCTCCCTATCTCACTCTTCCTTCCATCCCCCCATCCCATAACCTCTCTTTTCCATGTCTCATACCCTCACTTTTATGTCCCACCTATGTATGTAATCGTGCTATTCTCAGTTTTTCATTTTTTCTGATTTACTTATTTCACTCCGTATAATGTTATCAAGGTACATCCATTTTGTTATTAATGATCCGTTGTCATCGTTTCTTATGGCTGAGTAGTATTCCATAGTATATATGTACCATAGCTTTTGAATCCACTCGTCTTCTGACGGACACTTGGGCTGGTTCCAGATCTTCGCTATTGTGAACAATGCTGCCACGAACATGGGGCCGCATTTCTTCTTTTCGAACAGTGCTATGGTGTTCTTAGGGTATATTCCTATAAGTGGGATAGCTGGGTCAAAAGGCAGTTCGATTTTTAATTTTCTGAGGAATCTCCAAACTGTTTTCCACAGTGGATGCACCAGTCTGCATTCCCACCAATAGTGCAGAAGGGTTCCCTTTTCTCCACATCCTCGCCAGCACTTATTCTGTGTTGTTTTCCTGATAAGTGCCATTCTGACTTGTGTGAGGTGATATCTCATTGTGGTTTTAATTTGCATTTCTCTAATGATTACTGATGTTGAGCATTTTTTCATATGCCTATTGGCCATCTGTATGTCCTCTTTGGAAAAATTTCTATTCATTTCTTTTTCCTATTTTTTTGATTGGGTTGTTTGTCTTCCTGGTGTTGCATTTTATAAGTTCTTTATAAATTTTAGTTATTAACCCCTTATCAGATGTGCTGTCTTTTTATTCTGTTCCTATTGTCTTTAGCTGTGCAAAAACTTTTTAATTTGATATAGTCCCATTTGTATATCTTGCCTTTTATTTCAGTTGCCCGTGGAGATAAATCGGCAAATATACCGCTGCTACAGATGTCGGAGAGCTTGCTGCCTATGTTTTCTTCTAAGATGCTTATGGTTTCACGGCTTACATTTAAGTCTTTTATCCATTTTGAGTTTGTTTTTGTGAATGGTGTAAGTTGATGGTCTAGTTTCATTTTTCTTCAGGTAGATATCCAATTTTCCGAAAACCATTTGTTAAAGAGGCTGTCTTTACTCCATTGTATGTTCTTTCCTCCTTTGTCAAATATCAGTTGTCCATAAAGCTGTGGGTTTATTTCTGGGTTCTCTGTTCTGTTTCATTGATGTATGTGCCTGTTCTTATGCCAGTACCAGACTGTCTTGAGTATAATGGCCTTATAGTGAACCTTGATGTCTGGAAGAGTGATACCTCCTGCTTTATTTTTTTTTTTAAGATTGCTGAGGCTATTCGTGTTCTTTTTTGGTTCCATATAAATTTTTGGAATATGTGTTCTATATCTTTGAAGTATGTCATTGGTATTTTAATTGGTATTGCATTGAATTTATAAATTGCTTTAGGTAATATAGACATTTTAATGATGTTTATTCTTCCTAGCCATGAGCACGGTATATGCTTCCACCTGTTTGTACCTTCCTTCATTTCTTTTATCAATGTTCTATAATTTTCCGAGTACAAGTTCTTAACCTCCTTGGTTAAATTTACTCCTAGGTACTTTATTTTTTTGGCTGCAATAGTGAAGGGGATTGTTTCCTTAATTTCTTTTGCTGATATTTCATTGTTGGTGTATAGAAATGCCCCTGATTTCTGAGTAGTAATTTTATATCCTGCCACCTTGCTGAAATCATTTATAAGGTCCAGTAGTTTTTTGACTGAGACTTTAGGGTTTTCAATATACAATATCATATCATCTGCAAATAATGACAGTTTTACTTCTTCTTTTCCAATTTGGATGCCTTTTATTTCTTCTTCTTCTCTGATTGCTGTAGCTAGGACTTCCAGAACTATGTTGAATAAGAGTGGCAAAAGTGGGCAACCCTGCCTGGTTCCTGATCTTAAGGGGATTGCTTTTAATCTTTGTCCATTTAGTATGATGTTTGCTGTCGGTTTATCGTAGATGGCCTTTATCATGTTAAGGAATGATCCCTGTATTCCCACTTTACTGAGATTTTTGAGCATGAATGGGTGCTGGATTTTATCAAATGCCTTTTCTGCATCTATTGAGATTATCATGTGATTTTTGTCCTTCCTTTTGTTTATGTGGTGAATCACATTGTTTGATTTGCGAATATTGAACCAGCCTTGCCTCTCCAGAATAAATCCCACTTGATCGTGGTGTATGACTTTTTTCATATATTGCTGGATCCGGTTGGCTAATATTTTGTTGAGAATTTTAGCATCTAAATTCATCAGGGATATAGGCCTATAATTTTCTTTCTTTGTGTTGTCTTTGCCCGGTTTTGAGATCAGAATTATGCTCGCCTCATAAAAGGAGTTTGGAAGTCTTCCTTCCTCTTGAATTTTTTGAAATAGCTTGAGGAGAATAGGAGTTAGTTCTTCTTTGAATTTTTGATAGAATTCACTTTTGAAGCCATCAGGCCCAGGACTTTTCTTTTTTGGGAGTTTTTTGATCACTGTTTCGATCTCATTTGCTGTAATTGGTCTGTTTAGGTGTTCTGATTCTTCCAGATTGATTTTTGGAAGGTTATATGATTCAAGAAATTTGTCCATTTTACCAAGATTGTCTAATTTTTTTGGCATATAGTTCTTCATAGTATTTTCTTACAATGCTTTGTATTTCTGTTGTGTCCGTTGTTATTTCTCCACTGTCCTTTCTAATTTTATTTATTTGAGTCCTCTCTCTTTTTTTCTGGTGAGTCTAGTTAAAGGTTCATCAATCTTGTTTACCTTTTCAAAAAACCAGCTTCTTGTTTCATTGATCCTCTTTATTGTTTCCTTAGCCTCTATGTCATTTATTTCTTCTCTGACCTTTATTATTTCCTTCCTTCTACTTGTTTTGGGTTTTATTTGTTGTTGTTTTTCTAGTTCTTTTAGATGCAGGGTTAGGTTGCTTATTTGAGCTTTTTCTAGCTTCTTATGATATGCCTGTAGTGCAATAAACTTCCCTCTCAGAACTGCCTTTGCTGTGTCCCATAAATTTTGAGTTGATGTATGCTCATTATCATTTGTTTCTAGAAACTTTTTTATTTCTTCTTTGATCTCATTGTTAATCCATTCATTATTTAATAACATGCTATTTAGTTTCCAAGTGTTTGAGTATTTTTCAGTTTTTCTTTTGTGGTTAATTTCTAGTTTCATGGCATTGTGATCAGAGAAAATGCTTGATATGACTTCAATCTTCTTAAATTTATTGAGCCCATTTTTGTGTCCTAACATGTGGTCTATCCTAGAAAACGTACCATGAGCGCTTGAGAAGAATGTATATTGTACTGCTTTAGGGTGAAAAGTTCTGAAGATATCTATTAAATCAAGTTGATCTAGTGTCTCCTTTAAGTCTGCTGTTTCTTTATTAATTTTCTTTCTTGAGGATCTATCCAGTGTTGTTAGAGGGGTATTGAAATCCCCTACTATGATAGTATTGCTGTTAATCTCGCCCTTTATATCCATCAAAGTCTGCTTTGTGTATGTCGGGGCTCCTATATCTATATTTGGTGCATAGATATTTACAATAGTTATATCTTCCTTTTGAATTGTTCCCTTTATCATTATGTAGTGCCCTCCTTTATCTCTTACTACAGCCTTTGTTTTAAAGTCCATTTTGTCTGATATAAGTATTGCTACCCCTGCTTTTTTTTCATTTCCATTTGCATGAAATATTTTTTTCCATTCTTTTACCTTCAGTCTATGAGCATCTTTTGTTTTAAGGTGTGTCTCCTGTAGACAGCATATGTATGGGTCCTGTTTCTTTATCCATGCAGCTACCCTATGTCTTTTGATTGGATCATTTAATCCATTTACATTTAAGGTTATTATTGATATGTATTTGTTTATTGCCATTTTATTCTTTAAAGCTGTATTCTTCTTTTGCTCTATTCTTTCCTCCCTTTAAACTGTTCACAACAGCCCCCTTAGTATCTCTTGCAGAATTGGTTTGGTTTTTATGAATTCCTTCAGGCTTTCTTTTTCTGGGAAGCTCTTTATTTCTCCTTCAATTTTAAATGTTAGCCTTGCTGGATAAAGTAGTCTTGGTTGTAGGTTCTTGTTCTGCATTACTTTGATTATTTCTTGCCATTCCCTTCTGGCCTCAAGTGTTTCTGTTGAGAAGTCCGATGTCATCCCTATGGGGGCTCTTTGTAGGTGATAGTCTTTTTTTCTCTAGCAGCTTTTAAAATTTTTTCTTTATCCATTAGCTTTGGTATTTTTACTATGATGTGTCTTGGTGTAGATTTTTTTGGCTTTCTCCTTAATGGAGTTCTGTGTGCTTCTTGAATGTGTGGAGTGTTTCCCAGCCTTAATTTAGGAAAGTTTTCTGCTATGATTTGATTGAACAAAGTTTCCATTTCCTGTCCTCTCTCCTCTTCTTCAGGCACCCCTATGATGCGAATGTTGTTTCTCTTCATGTTGTCACAAAGCTCCCTTAAAGTTTCCTTACATTTTTTAAGTCTCATTTCCTTTTTCTTCTCTGCTTCTGTGTCTTTGTTTATTGTGTCCTCTAACTCGCTTATTCGATCCTCAGCCTCATCCATCCTGCTTTTAATTTCTTCCATTGTGGTCTTTAGTTCTGATACTGTATTTGTCATTTCTGTCTGATTCTTTTTTATTATTTCAATTTCATTTTTTATACTTGTTATCTCTTTATTTAGGTGTTCATAATGACTATCCATTGTTGCTCTAATTTCTTTGAACATCCTAACTATCATTATTATAAATTCTGCTTCCGGTAATTTGGTTATATCTGGTTCATTCAGGTTCTTTTCTGGGGATTTCTCTTGATTCATTTGGTTTGCATTCCTCTGCCTGCCCATTTTTTCTGTGTATAAGCAAGTTGTGGCCACTGGAGTCCAGTAAGTGTTGCCTTTGTGTTCTCTAGGTGTGGTCTATCTGCAGGCCCCCCACCCCCTCTGCCGGTGCCTAGGGTGGTTGGGTATGAGCATTGCCAGCGCCGGCCCACAGTGTCTTTTGCTGTGATTTTTGCCTCTCCTTCGTGGGAGGGGGTTTCACTGAAGCCACAAGACTTAGCACCAAGGGTAGAGGTGAGCACCTTTGCTCAGCTGCGGACCCAGCCTATTTCCGGACTCCCTCCCAGAACCAGCATTCGGAAGCTGCTCACTACAGTTTCGTGGGTTAGGCGGGGCTTTTGACGTGCTCTCAGCTGTAAGCCTTTGCCCGTCGGGAGCTTTAGCCCTGCCTTCGAGGCCAGGGCCCTTCTGCGCAGGGTTGAAAACCCAGGTTTATTAGGCCTGGCGTGTTTGCTGGCTTCCGCTCAGCTGCATACTTCTGCTCGTCCCTGACTCTACCCCGCCCCCGCGTTCGGAGCCGGCTCGTGAACGTATGAATGCAATCCACGGTTTCTCCAGTCGGATGGGGACAGTAGCGTGAGCTAAACTGTGAGCTTTCACTTGTCTCGGGGTCTACCCCGTTCCTGCGCTCGGAGCCCGCTCGCGCACGTATACTGGCCAACCGCGGTTTCTCTGGCCCGGGGGGTGGGGGGCTGGTAGCGTCAGCTCAGCCACAGCCCCTGCCCGTCCCTGGTTCTATCCCGGTCCCCGCTGTCAGGGTCGGGTTGCGCAGGGCCTGCCCGTTCCTGGCCTCCCGCTTTGTCCCCGTAAGTGGGATAAAAGGCAGGCCCACAGCTTCCAGACCGCTTTCGCGGTCCCCTCTGACCCTCTGGGCTAGACCGATCTCCCACCGGCTTGGCCTCTGCCCATGCCGACAGAACCGCCTTTCAGCATCCTGCCGCCCCAAAACCCCAAGCAGCCCTCAGCAGAGTAGGAAGGGACCTAAACTCCACGCTGTAGGCCTGGGAGCACCCTCACTTGTTTCACAGCTCAATACTGTCCAAATGCCTCTTCTAGGCTCTAGGACTGGAGGCTGGGGCTTGGTTCCTGGGACCCAGGTCCCTTTCTCTCCACCAAACTATCCTCCCGCCACACGGGTCTCTCCGGGCTGCCGTTTGCTCCGGAGAGGTGAGCAGCAATCTTCGCGTTTTCGCTATTCCTACCAGTCTCAATGTGGCTTCTTCTGTGTTCCTTGGTTTAGAAGGAACTTTTATGTAACATAAACAGCAAGTACAAGTTAACTGCACAAGTACAGAAAACGTTCCGGGGCCATTATTAGAAAGACTAGTGATGTAAATTTTATTTAAAACTAGAGTTAAACTAAAGGAGATTCTGAACTAAGAAATCTATTGTTTTTCCACATCAAGAACAGAATTTCATGTACTTTTCCCCTAATAGATCTACATAATTAAATAAAACCACAAATGTGTTTTAAAACTGCAAAGAAATGTTTCTCTACCCTAGTGTTATATTACTTTTACTCTAAACATGTATAAAAAACTATGATCCAGAAGATATCCTAATGTTAATGTAAGTTCATCAGTCTTCTAGATATTGACATTTGGCAGTGCTAGAATACCTTTCTGAACAACTGCCAATAAATGTGTTTAAACTGGTTAGTTAACAGCACAAATTTTACTATGATTCTAGCATTCTGACTTGAAAATCTTACATTCTACAAATAACTGCTAAGAGTAACACATACATTAAAGCATTGAAATGCGTTGTTTCTATCAATCAGATTGAATGACCCACGTTTTTTACATATTTACATGAAAAATCAACTGCTCTTTTATCAGAAACCTTTTCATATATCTATTGGAAAGTCATTTTACATGTTCAAATCATACACCATTTTTTGTGTTCATAATGTGTACAACGTTCTGAGGTGAGCATTGCAGGATATACAAAAATCAGAGTTAAAACTATGAGAAAATGATTATAATTTTAAATTATTTCATTAGGACAGAGAACATGCTTCAACACTCTGAACGCATTCTTTGCCAGTGTTAATTAGCACTGTCTAAAACAGAAACAGTATATAGAAGTTCAACAGTGAAACTCCCATTCCCTTCATTAGCAAATGCAACAGCATGAAGATGGATAGTGATGATACTCACTGATAAAGTTACAAAGTGGTCTGCTGATTAGAAGTAGCAGTGCTTGTCAGAATCTTCTTTTTCTCTGTTGAATTAAAAAATACGGTGTTTAATAAAAGAGTAATACCAATTTTGAACTAACTGTTTATGTTCTGTAACTGAACATAATGGGGAGGTCCTTAGTTCTTTGAAATATAGTTCTGGGTGAAGTTATGCAAAGACTATTTTAAACTTCTATGCTGAGCATATTCCGAACAGATGTTAATGCTTGGTTACAAGTGTCATTTACCGTTTGTTGGGTTTGAATTTGTGTAGAAATGAAAAGTAAGTATTTTGAGCAAGGTCACTCATATGTACATGCGGAATTACTTAAAATTTGACCTGAAGAGTTTAGATTTTTTTGTCTGCACATCTCGGTCAAAGCTGTCTTTCAAGATGATGTTACATAAAGCTTACTTTTTAATTAATCACTGCTTATTGTATAAAATGCACATGTCTTAGAATGCTGAGTTCATTAAAAGCTCGCCTTTCTTACGTAAATTGAAAGACCATTGTGTAAATAAATATTTCTACCTTGAAGATAACACTATTTAATCCTAATTTAGAAGGAACTTTTATGTAACATAAACAGCAAGTACAAGTTAACTGCACAAGTACAGAAAACGTTCCGGGGCCATTATTAGAAAGACTAGTGATGTAAATTTTATTTAAAACTAGAGTTAAACTAAAGGAGATTCTGAACTAAGAAATCTATTGTTTTTCCACATCAAGAACAGAATTTCATGTACTTTTCCCCTAATAGATCTACATAATTAAATAAAACCACAAATGTGTTTTAAAACTGCAAAGAAATGTTTCTCTACACTAATATTATTTTACTTTTACTCTAAACATGTATAAAAAACTATTTTCCAGAAGATATCCTAATGTTAATGTAAGTTCATCTGTCTTCTAGAATATTGCCATTTGGCAGTGCTAGAATACCTTTCTGAACAACTGCCAAAAAATGTGTTTAAACTGGTTAGTTAACAGCACAAATTTTACTATGATTCTAGCATTCTTACTTGAAAATCTTACATTCTACAAATAACTGCTAAGAGTAACACATACATTAAAGCATTGAAATGCGTTGTTTCTATCAATCAGATTGAATGATCCACGTTTTTTACATATTTACATGAAAAATCAACCTCTCATTTATCAGAAACCTTTTCATATATCTATTGGAAAGTCATTTTTCATGTTCAAATCATACACCATTTTTTGTGTTCATAATGTGTATTACGTTCTGAGGTGAGCATTGCAGGATATGCAAAAATCAGAGTTAAAACTATGAGAAAATGATTATAATTTTAAATTATTTTATTAGGGCAGAGAACATGCTTCAATACTCTGAAAGCATTCTTTGCCAGTGTTAATTAGCACTGTCTAAAACAGACACAATATATAGAAGTTCAACAGTGAAACTCTCATTTCCTTCGTTAGCAAATGCAACAGCATCAAGATGTATAGTGATGACACTCATTATTCTAAATTCTGCTTCTGGTAATTTGTTTATATCTGGTTCATTCAGGTCCTTCTCTGGGGATTACTCTTGATTCATTTGGTTTTCATTCCTCTGCCTGCCTGTTTTTTCTGTGTATAAACAAGTTTTGGCCACTTGAGTCCAGTAGGTGTTGCCTTTGTGTTCTCTATGTGTGGTCTATCTGTAGGCCCCCCACCCCCTCTGCCGGTGCCTAGGGTGGTTAGGTATGAGCGTTGCCAGCTCCGGCCCACTGTGGCTTTTGCTGTGATTTCTGCCTCTCCTCCATGGGAGGGGCTGTCACTGAAGCCACAAGATTAGCACCAAGGGTAGAGGAGAGCACCTCTCCTCAGCTGCAGACCCAGCCTATTTCTGGACTTCTGCCCATAACCAGCAGTCGGAGCTGACTCGCTACTGTTCCGCGGGTTAGGCGGGGCTTTTGACGTGCTCTCAGCTGTAAGCTTTTTCCCGTCTGGAGCTTTAGCCCCGCCCTCGAGGCCAGGGCCTTTTGCGCAGGGTCGCAAACCAAAGTTTATTGGGGCGGGCGTGTTTGCTGGCATCCGCTCAGCTGCGTACTTCCCCTCATCCCGGACTTTACCCCACCCCCTGTTCGGAGTCCGCTCATGCACATATGAATGGTATCCGCCGTTTCTCCGGCCAGGCGGGGATAGTAGCGTGGGCTCAGCTGCGAGCCTCCACTTGTCTCAGGGTCCACCCCGTTCCTGCGCTCGGAACCCGCTCGTGCACGTATACTGGCAAACCGCGGTTTCTCCGGCCCGGGGGGCGGCGGGGGACTGGTAGCATCTGCTCAGCCCCGAGCCCCTGCCCGTCCCTGGTCCTAGCCCGGTCCCTACGGTCAGGGCCGGCTTGCGCAGGGCCTGCCTGTTCCTGGCCTCCCGCTTTATCCCCGTAAGTGGGATTAAAGGTGGGCCCGCATCTTCCGGACCGCTCTTGCGCGTCCCCTCCGACCCTCTGGGCTAGACCAATCTCCCAGCGGGTAGGCCTCTGCCCATGCCGACAGAACCGCCTTTCAGCGTCCTGGCGCCCCAAAACCTTAAGCAGCCCTCAGCAGAATAGGAAGGGACCTAATACTCCACACTGTAGGCCTGGGAGCTCCCTCACATGTTTCACAGCTCAAAACTGTCCAAACGCCTCTTCTAGGCTCTGGGACTGCAGGCTGGGGCTTGGTTCCTGAGACCCAGGTCCCTCCCTCTCTGCCAAACTTTCCTCCCGCCACAAGGGTCTCTCCGGGCTGCCGTTTACTACTGGGAGCTGGCAGCCTTCTTCACGTTTTCGCTATTCCTACCAGTCTAAATGTGGCTTCTCTTGTGTTTCTTGGTTGAAGAGTCCACTTAGTTTTGTTCAAAGTTGGTTTATCCAAGTGATGGTTCTTAAAATTGAGTTGTAATCCACTTTGGTTCTGGGAGTTGGAAGTTGGTACATCCGCCTACTCCATCGCCATCTTGCTCCCCTAACCATTTTTTTTTTGTTCATTATGTGTACAACATTCTGAAGTGAGCATTGCTGGATATACTGAAACTGAAAAGAAATGTTTCTCTACAATATGTGTTATTTTACTTTTACTCTAAACCTGAATAACAAACTAAGATCGAGAAGATATCCTAACTTTAAAGTTAGTTAATCAGTCTTCTAGATTATTGCCTTGTGGCAGTGTTAGAATACTGTTTTGAACAACTGCTAAAGAATGTGTATAAACTGGTTAGTTAACAGCACAAATTTTACTATGAGTCTAGCATTCTTACTTGAAAATCATATATTCTACAAATAACTGCTAAGAGTAACTCTTACAATAAAGCATTGAAATGTGTTGTTTCTATGAATCAGATTGAATGATCAAACTTTTTTTACATATTTACATGAAAAATCAACTCCAGTTTTATCAGAAACTGTTTCATATATCTATTGGATAGTCATTTTACATATACAATTCTCACACCATTTTTTGTGTTCATTATGTGTACAACGTTCTGAAGTGAGCATTGTAGGATCTACAAATATCGGTGTTAAAACTATAAAAAAATGATTATAATTTTAAGTTATTTCATTATGGCAGAGAACATGCTTCATTACTTTGAAAGCGTTGTGTGCCAGGGTTAGTTAGCACTGTCTAAAACAGCCACAGCATATAGAATTTGAACAGTGAATCTCTCATTCTCTTGGTGAGCAAATGCAACAGCATCAAGATGTATAGTTCCTCTACTACCTGATAAAGTTACACAGTGTAACTGCTCATTAGAAGTAGCAGTGCTTGTCAGAATCTTTTTTTCTTTATTGAATTAAAAAATACTGTGTTTTATAACACAGTAATGCCAATTTAGCACTAATTGCTAACGTTCTGTAACTGCACATAATGGGGAGGTCCTTAGTTCTTTGTAATACAGTTCTGGGTGAAGTTGTGCGAAGATTATTTTATACTTCTATTATGAGCATACTCCAGAACCGATGTTAATGCTTGCTTAAAAGTGTCATTTACCTTTTTCTTGTTTATGAGTTTGTGTTGAAATGAAATTTATGTATTTTGCGCTAGCTGCACTCATATTTACATGTGGAATTGCTTGTTATTTGACCTGACGCATTTATATTTTTCTTGTCTGTACATCTCGCTCAAAAATGTCTTTCAAGCTCATGTTAGATAAAGCTTTCTTTATAATTAATCGCTGCACATGTCTTAGAGTGCTGAGTTCATTAAACAATCGAATTCCTTACGTAAATTGGAAGACAATTGTGTAAACAATTATTTCTACCTTGAAGATAACATTAGTAAATCCTTATTTAGAAATAACTTTTATCTCGCATGAACAGCAAGTACATTTTTACTGAATAAGTAAAGGAAATGTTTCATGGCCATTAAAAAAAGACTAGTGATGTAAACTTTATCTATCACTACAGTTAAACTAAAGGAGATTCTGAACTAAGAAATCTATTGTTTTTCTCATCAAGGACAGAATTTCATGTACTTTCTACCCTAATTAATCTACATAATTAAATAGAACCACAAATGTGTTTTAAAACTGCAAAGAAATGTTCATCTGCACTGTGTTATATTACTCTTACTCTAAACCTTCATAACAAACTAAGATCTTGCATATATGCTAACTTTAATTTGAGCTCATCTGTTTTGTAGTTTATTGCCATTTGACAGTGTTAGAATAACTGTTTGAATAACTGCCAAAGAATGTGTTTAAACTGCGTAACTAACGGCACAAATTTTACTGAGTCTAGCATTCTTACTTGAAAACCTTACAATGTATAGAGAACTGCTAAGAGTAACGTGTATAATGAATTGTTGAAATGCATTGTTTCCATGCATCCGATTGTCTTGTCCACGGTTTTTACATAGATATGTGCATCAAAAATTTAACTTCTCAGTTATCAGAAACTCTATTTCTATAGGAAAGTCTTTTTTTATATGTTCAACCCATGCATGTTTATTCTGTTTTTTATGTGTACAACATTCTGAAGTTAGCATTGCAGAATATACAAATATCAGTGTTAAAATTATGAGAAAATGATTATTATTTTAACTTATTTCATTAGGGGAGAGAACTTTCTTCCAAACTCTGAATTCAACTTCTGTGTTATCATAAACATGTAACTTATATTTCACATAGACAGATAGTACAATTGAACTGCACATGTAGAAGAAATACTCCAGGACCCTTCGAAGAAACACAAGTTATATAAACTATTTACACTACAGTACAAGTAAAGGGGATTCTGAACTAAGAAACCTATTTTTTCCTCTCATCATGAAGAGAATCTCATGTATTTTCTACACTAGTTGATCTACATAATTAAAGAGAATGACAAATGTGTTTTAAATCTGCAAAGAAATGTTTCTCTACACTATGTGTTATTTTATTCTTAGTCTAAACCTGTATTACAAACTAAGATCGAGAAGATATCCTAACTTTAATGTGAGTTCATCAGTCTTCTAGATTATTGCCTTTTGGCAGTGTTAGAAACCGTTTCATATATCTATTGAAAAGTCATTTTACATGTTCATTTCATACACCATTTTTTTTGTTCATTATGTGTACAACGTTCTGAAGTGAGCATTGCTGGATATATTGAAACTGAAAAGAAATGTTTCTCTACAATATGTGTCATTTTACTTTTACTCTAAACCTGAATAAAAAACTAAGATCGAGAAGATATCCTAACTTTAATGTTAGTTAATCAGTCTTCTAGATTATTGCTTTGTGGCAGTGTTAGAATACTGTTTTGAACAACTGCTAAAGAATGTGCATAAACTGGTTAGTTAACAGCACAAATTTTACTATGAGTCTAGCATTCTTACTTGAAAATCATATATTCTACAAATAACTGCTAAGAGTAACACTTACAATAAAGCATTGAAATGTGTTGTTTCTATATATCAGATTGAATGATCAAACTTTTTTTACATATTTACATGAAAAATCAACTCTAGTTTTATCACAAACTGTTTCATATATCTATTGGAAAGTCATTTTACACTTAGAATTCTCACACCATTTTTTGTGTTCATTATGTGTACAAAGTTCTGAAGTGAGCATTGCAGGATCTACAAATATCGGTGTTAAAACAATAAAAAAATGATTATAATTTTAAGTTATTTCATTATGGCAGAGAACATGCTTCATTACTTTGAAATCGTTGTGTGCCAGGGTTAGTTAGCACTGTCTAAAACAGCCACAGTATATAGAATTTGAACAGTGAATCTCTCATTCTCTTGGTGAGCAAATGCAACAGCATCAAGATGTATATTTCCTATAATACCTGATAAAGTTACACAGTGTTCTGCTCATTAGAAGTAGCAGTGCTTGTCAGAATATTTTTTTCTTTATTGAATTAAAAAATACTGTGTTTTAAAACACAGTAATGCCAATTTAGCACTAATTGCTAACGTTCTGTAACTGCACATAATAGGGATGTCCTTAGTTCTTTGTAATATAGTTCTGGGTGAAGTTGTGCAAAGATTATTTTATACTTCTATTATGAGCATATTCCAGAACCGATGTTAATGCTTGCTTAAAAGTTTCATTTACCTTTTTCTTGTTTATGAGTTTGTGTTGAAATGAAATTTATGTATTTTGAGCTAGCTGCACTTATATTTACATGTGGAATTGCTTGTAACTTGACCTGACGCGTTTATATTTTTCTTGTCTGTACATCTCGCTCAAAAATGTCTTTCAAGCTCATGTTAGATAAAACTTTCTTTACAATTAATCGCTGCACATGTCTTAGAGTGCTGAGTTCATTAAACAATCGAATTCCTTACGTAAATGGGAAGACCATTGTGTAAACAATTATTTCTACCTTGAAGATAACATTAGTAAATCCTTATTTAGAAATAACTTTTATCTCGCATGAACAGAAAGTACATTTTAACTGAATAAGCACAGGAAATGTTCCACGGCCATTAAAAAAAGACTAGTGATGTAAACTTTATCTATCACTACAGTTAAACTAAAGGAGATTCTGAACTACGAAATCTATTGTTTTTCTAATCAAGGACAGAATTTCATCTACTTTCTACCCTAATTAATCTACATAATTAAATAGAATCACAAATGTGTTCTAAAACTGCAAAGAAATGTTCATCTGCACTGTGTTATATTACTCTTACTCTAAACCTTCATAACAAACTAAGATCTAGAATATATGCTAACTTTAATATGAGCTCATCTGTTTTGTAGCTTTTTGCCATTTGACAGTGTTAGAATAACTGTTTGAATAAGTGCCAAAGAATGTGTATAAACTTCGTACCTAACGGCACAAATTTTACTGAGTCTAGCATTCTTACTTGAAAACCTTACAATGTATAGAGAACTGCTAAGAGTAACGTGTATAATGAATTGTTGAAATGCGTTGTTTCCATGCATTCGATTGTCTTGTCTACGGTTTTTACATAGATATGTGCATCAAAAATTAAACTTCTCAGTTATCAGAAACTCTATTTCTATAGGAAAGTCTTTTTTTATATGTTCAACCCATGCATGTTTATTCTGTACTTTATGTGTACTACATTCTGAAGTTAGCATTGCAGGATATACAAAAATCAGTGTTAAAATTATGAGAAAATGATTATTATTTTAACTGATTTCATTAGGGGAGAGAACTTTCTTCCAAACTCTGAATTCAACTTCTGTGTTATCTAAAACATGTAACTTATATTTCACATAGACTGCAAGTACAGTTGAACTGAACATGTAGAAGAAATACTCCAGGACCCTTCGAAGAAACACAAGTTATATAAACTATTTACCCTACAGTACAAGTAAAGGGGATTCTGAACTAAGAAACCTATTTTTTCCTCTCATCATGAAGAGAATCTCATGTATTTTCTACACTAGTTGATCTACATAATTAAAGAGAATGACAAATGTGTTTTAAATCTGAAAAGAAATGTTTCTCTAAACTATGTGTTATTTTACTCTTACTCTAAACCTGTATTACAAACTACGATCGAGAACATAACCAAACTTTAATGGGAGTTCATCAGTCTTCTAGATTATTGCGATTTGGCAGTGTTAGAATACCTTTTGAGAAACTGCCAAAGATTGTGTATAAACTGGTTAGTTAACAGCACAAGTTTTACTATGAGTCTAGCATTCTTACTTGAAAATCTTACATTCTACAAATAACTGCTAGGAGTAACACATACAATAAAGCATTGAAATGTGTTGTTTCTATGAATCAGATTGAATGATCCATGTTTTTTACATATTTATAAGAAAATTCAACTCCTGATTTATCAGAAACCGTTTCATATATTTATTGGAAAGTCATTTTACATGTTCAATTCATCCACCATTTTTTGTGTTCACTATGTTTTCAACGTTCAACACCGAGCATTGTAGGTATACAAAAATCGGTGTTAAAACTATAAAAAAATAAATATAATTTTAACTTATTTCATTATGGTAGAGAAAATGCTTCATTACTTTGAAAGCATTGTGTGCCTGGGTTAGTTATCACTCTCTAAAACAGCCACAGTATATAGAAGTTGAACAGTGAATTTCTCATTCTCTGAGTGAGCAAATTCAACAGCATCAAGATGCATAGTTTCTATACAACCTGATAAAGTTACACAGTGTTCTGCTCATTAGAAGTAGCAGTTTCGTCAGAATCTCCTTTTTTTTATTGAATTAAAAAATACAGTGTTTAATAACACAGTAATACCAATTTTTCACTCACTGTTTATGTTCTCTAACTGAACATAATAAGGAGGTCCTTAGTTCTATCAAATATAGTTCTGGGTGAAGTTTTGCTAAGAGTATTATATACTTCTATGCTGAGCATATTCCAGAACAGATGGTAATCCTTGGTTACAAGTGTCATTTACCTTTTTATTGGGTTTGAGTTTGTGTCGAAATGAAATTTAAGCATTTTGAGCAAGCTTCACTCATTTGTACATGTGGAATTACTTAAAATTTGACCTGAAGCGTTTATATTTTTCTTGTCTGCACATATCGGGCAAAAATGTCTTTCATGCTCATGTTACATAAAGCTTTCTTTTTAATTAATCACTGCTTATAATTCAAAATGCACATGTCTTAGAATGCTGAGTTCATTAAATAATCACATTTTTTACGAAAATTGAAAAACCATTGTGTATGTACTTTCTACTTTAATTAATCTACATAATTAAATAGAACCACAAACATAAACTTCAAGTACAAGTTAAATGCACAAGTACAGAAAATGTTCCAGGGCCATTATAAGAAAGACTAGTGATGTAAAGTTTATTTAAAACTACAGTTAAACTAAAGAGGATTCTTAACTGAGAAATCTAGTGCTATTTCTCATCAAGGAAAGAATTTCATGTACTTTTCCCCTAATTGATTAACATAATGCTTCATTACTTTGAAAGCGTTGTGTGCCAGGTTTAGTTAGCACTGTCTAAAACAGCCACAGTATATAGAAGTTGAACAGTGAATCTCTCATTCTCTTGGTGAGCAAATGCAACAGCATCAAGATGTATAGTTCCCATACTACCTGTTAATGTTACACTGTGTTCTGCTGATTTGAAGTAGCAGTGCTTGTCAGAATCTTCTTTTTCTTGGTTTAAATAAAAAATAAGGTGTTTAGTAAAACAGTAATACCAATTTTGCACTCACTGTTTATGTTCTGTCTCTGAACATAATGGGGAGGTCCTTAATTCTTTGAAATATAGTTCTGGGTGAAGTTGTGCAAAGATTATTTTATATGTCTATTATGAGCACATTCCAGAACAGATGTTAATGCTTGGTGACAAGTGTCCTTTACCATTTTGTTGGGTTTGAATTTGTGTAGAAATGAAATTTAAGTATTTTGAGCAAGCTTCACTATTATGTACATGTGGAATTACTTAAAATTTGACCTGAAGCGATTATATTTTTCTTGTCTGTACATCTAGCTCAAAAATATCTTTCAAGCTGATGTTAGATAAAGCTTTCTTTTTAATTAATCGCTGCACATGTCTTAAAATGCTGAGTTCATTAAACAATAGAATTCCTTACATAAATTGGAAGACCCTTGTCTAAACAGATATTTCTACCTTAAAGATAACACTAGTAAATCCTAATTTAGAAGTAACTTGTATCTCGCATGAACAGCAAGTACATTTTAATGCACAAGTACAGAAAATGTTCCAGGGCCATTATAAGAAAGACTAGTGACGTAAACTTTATCTATCACTTCAGATAAACTAAAGGATATTCTGAACTAAGAAATCTATTGTTTTTTTCTCATCAACGACAGAATTTTGTGTACTTTCTACCCTAATTGATCTACATAATTAAATAGAATCAGAAATGTGATTTAAAACTGCAGAGAAATATTTCTCTACACTGTATGTGAATTTACTCTTACTGAAAACCTATATAACGCACTGATTCAGAAGTATCCTAAGTTTAATATTTTTCTCGCTTATTGCCATTTGACAGTGTTGGAATAACTTTCTAGCCACCTGCAGAAGTGTATTTTCACTCCTTTCTAAACAGCACAAATTTAATTAAATGTCTGGCATTCTTACTTGAAAATCTTATTTGTACAGAGAACTGCTAAGAGTAACGTGTATAATAAATTGTAGAAATGCGTTGTTTCGATGAGTCCAATTTTCTGGTCCACGATATTTACATAGATATGTGCATCAAAAATTCGTTTTCTCAGTTATCAGAAACTCATATTTCTATTTGAAAGTCTTTTTATATATTCCAACCATGCGCGTTTATTTGTGTTCAGTATATGTACAACATTCTTAGTGAGCATTGCAGGATATACAAAAATCAGAGTTAAAATTACGAGAAAATGATGATAATTTTAAATTATTTCATTAGGGCAGAGAACATGCTTCAATACTCTGAAAAGATTCTGTGTCAGGTTTAATTAGCACTGTCTAAAACAACCACAGTATATAGAAGTTTAACAGTGAATCTCTCATTCCCTTGGTTAACAAATGCAACAGCATCAAGCTGTATAGTGATGATCAAAACTGATAAAGTTACAAAGTGTTCTGCTGATTAGAAGTAGCCGTGCTTGTCAGAATCTTCTTTTTCTCTGTTGAATTAAAAAATCTGGTGTTTAATAACAGTGTAATAACAATTTTGCACTCACTGTTTATGTTTGTAACTGAACATAATGGAAAGGTCCTTAGTTCTTTGAAATATAGTTCTGAGTGAAGTTGGGCAAAGATTATTTTATACTTCTATGCTGAGCATATTCCAGAACAGATGTTAATGCTTGGTTACTAGTGTCATTTAGCTTTCTGCTGTGTTTGAGTTTGTGTAGAAATGAAATTTAAGTATTTTGAGCAAGCTTCACTCATATGTACACGTGGAATTACTTCAAATTTGACCTAAAACATTTATATTTTTCTTCTTTACACATCTCGGTCAAAACTGTCTTTCAAGCTGATGTTACATAAAACTTTCTTTTGAATTAATCACTGCTTATTATATGAAATGCACATGTCTTAGAATGCTGAGTTCATTAAACAATCGCATTTCTTACGTAAATTGAAACACCATTGTGTAAACTGATATTTCTACCTTGAAGATAATACTATTTAATATTAATTTAGAAGTAACTTTTATCTAACATAAACAGTTATTACAAGTTAACTGCACAAGTACTGAAAATGTTCCAGGGCCATTATAAGAAAGACTAGTGATGTAAACTTTATTAAAACTACTGTTAAACTAAAGGAGATTCTGAAGTCAGAAATCTATTGTTTTTTCTCATCAAGGACAGAATTTTATGTTTTTTTTCCTAATTGATGTACATAATTAAATAAAACAACAAATGTGTTTTCAAACTGCAAATAAGTGTTTCTGTAAACTTTGTGTTATTTTGCCTTTACTATAAAACTGTACATCAAATAAAGATCCTGAATATATCCTAAAATTAATGTGAAATCATCACTCTTTCACGCTCATTGCCATTTGACAGTGTTAGAGTACGTTTCTGGCCAACTGGAAAAGAGTGTGTTTTAAAACCTTACTAAACAGCACAAATTTAACTTAAAGTCTGGCTTTGTTACTTGAAAATCTTATAGTGTACAGAGAACTTCAAAAATAACACCTATGACAAAGCATTAAAATGCATTTTTTGTATGCATCAGATTAAATAATGGACGTGTTTTACATATTTACATAAAAAATCAACATCTGTGTTATCAGAATCAGTTTTATATAGTTATTAGTATGTGTATAACATTCTTAAGTGAGCATTGCAGAATATACAAAAATCAGTGTTAAAACTATGAGAAAATGATTATTATTTTAACTTAATTTATTAGGGGAGAGAACTTGCTTCCAAACCCTGAATTCAACTTCTCTGTTATCAGAAACAAGTAACTTGTATTTCACATAGGCAGCAAGTACAATTTAACTACACATGTAGAAGAAATGTTCAAGGGTCCTTCGAAGAAACACAAGTTTTATAAACTATTAAACTCTACAGTAAAAATAAAGGAGATTCTGAACTAAGAAACCTATTTTTTCCTCTCATCATGAACAGAATCTCATGTATTTTCTACACTAGTTGATCTACATAATTAAAGAGAAGCAGAAATGTGTTTTAAATCTGCAAAGAAATGTTTCTATAAACTATGTGTTTTTTACTCTTACTCTAAACCTGTATTATAAACTAAGATCGAGAAGATATCCTAACTTAAATGTGAGTTCATTAGTCTTCTAGATTATTGCCATTTGGCATTGTTAGAATACCTTTTAAATAATTGCCAAAGAATATGTTTAAACTGGTTAGTTAACAGTACAAATTTTTCTATAAGTCTAGCATTCTTACTTGAAAATCTTACATTCTACAAATTACTGCTAGGAGTAACAATTACAATAAAGCATTGAAATGCGTTGTTTCCATGAATCAGATTGAATGATCCAAGTTTTTTACATATTTACATGAAAAATCAACTCAAGTTTTATCAGAAACCGTTTCATATATCTATTGGAAAGTCATTTAACAAGTTCAATTCATACACCAATTTTTGTGTTCATTATGTTTAAAACGTTCTGAAGTGAGCATTGTAGGAATTACAAAAATCGGTGTTAAAAGTATAAAATAATGATTATTATTTTAACTTAGTTAATTAGGGCAGAGAACATGCTTCATTACTTTGAAAGCGTTTTGTGTCAGGGTTAGTTAGCACTGTCTAAAACAGCCACAGTATATAGAATTTAAACAGTGAATCTCTCATTCTTTTTGTGAGCAAATGCAACAGCATCAAGATTTATAGTTCCTATACTTCCTAATAAAGTTCCACAGTGCTCTGCTCATTAGAAGTAGTAGTGCTTCTCAGAACCTTTCTTTTCTTTATTGATTTAAAAAATACTGTGTTTTATAACACAGTAATGCCAATTTAGCACTAACTTCTAACGTTCTGTAACTGAACATAATGGGAGGTCCTTAGTTCTTTGAAATATAGTTCTGGGTGAAGTTGTGCGAAGATTATTTTATACTTTTATGATGAGCATATCCCGAACAGATGTTAATTCTTGGTTAAAAGTGTCATTTACATTTTTCTTGTCTATGACTTTTTGTTGAAATGAAATTTAAGTATTTTGAGATAGCTGCACTTATATTTACACGTGGAATTACTTGTAAATTGACTTGACACATTTATATTTTTCTTGTCTGTACATCTCTCTCAAAAATATCTTTCAAGCTCATGTTAGATAAAGATTTTTTTAATTAATCGCTGCACGTGTTTTAGAATGCTGAGTTCATTAATCAATCAAATTTTTTATGTAAATCGGAAGACCATTGTGTAAAGAGATATTTCTACCTTGAAAATAACACTAGTAAATTCTAATTTAGAAGTAACTTTTATCTCTCATGAACAGCAAGTACATTTTAACTGAATAAGTACAGGAAATGTTCCACGGCCATTAAAAATGACTAGTGATGTAAACTTTATCTATCACTACAGTTAAACTAAAGTAGATTCTGAACTAAGAAATCTATTTTTTTTCTCATCATGGACAGAATTTCATGGATTTTCTACCCTAATTAATCTACATAATTAAATATAACCACAAATGTGTTTTTAAACTGCAGAGAAATCTTTCTGCACACTGTGCGTAAATTTATTCTTACTGAAAACCTACATAACACACTGATTCAGAAGTATCTTAAGTTTAATATCTTTCTGTCTTATTGCCATATGACCGTGATCGAATACCTTTCTAGCCAACTGCAAAAGTTTGTTTTCACTCCTTACTAAACAGCACAAATTTAACTAAAAGTCTGGCTTTCTTACTTGAAAATCTTATCTTCTATAGAGAACTCCTAAGTGTAACACATTCAATAAAGCATTGACATGCATTTTTTCTATGCATTAGACTGAAGCATCCACGTTTTATACATATTGACATGAAAAATAAACCCCTGTTTTATCAGAAATCGTTTCATATATCTTTTGCAAAGTCATTTCACATGTTCAATTCATACACCTTTTTATTGTGTTTATTACGTGTACAACCTACTGAAGTGAGCATTACAGGACATAAAAAATCGGTGTTAAAACTATGAGAAAATTATTAATATTTTCACTTATTTCATTAGTGCAGAGAACATGCTTCAATACTGTGAATTCTACTCCTGTGTTATCAGAAACAAGGAAATTTTATCTCAGATAGGCTGCGAGTACAATTTAAATGCACATATACAGCAAATGATCCAGGGCCATTAGAAGAAACATTAGTTATATAAACTATCTAACACTACAGTTAAAATGAAAAACATTATAAACTAAGAAACCTATTGTTTCCTCTCATCATGAACAGAATTTCATGTACTTTATAACGAAATTGGTCTACATAATTAAAGAGGACCACAAATGTGTTTTAAAACTGCAAATGAATGTTAATCTACACTGTTATTTTACTCTTACTGTAAACCTTTATAACAAACTAAGTTCTAGAAGGTATGCTAACTTTAATGTGAGCTCATCAGTTTTGTAGCTTATTCCCATTTAGCAGTGTTAGAAACCGTTTCATATATCTATTGGAAAGTCATTTTACATGTTCATTTCATACACCATTTTTTTTTTGTTCATTATATGTACAACGTTCTCAAGTGAGCATTGCTGGATATACTAAAACTGCAAGGAAATGTTTCTCTACAATATATGTTATTTTACTCTTACTCTAAACCTGTATAACAAACTAAGATCGAGAAGATATCCTAACTTTAATGTGAGTTAATCAGTCTTTTAGATTATTGCCATTTGGCACTGTTAGAATACCTTTTGGAACAACTGTCAAAGAATGGGTATAAACTGGTTAGTTAACCGCACATATTTTACTATGAGTCTAGCATTCTTACTTGTAAATCTTACATTCTACAAAAAACTGCTAAGAGTAACACTTACAATAAAGCATTGAAATGCATTGTTTCTATGAATCAAATTGAATGATCCACGTTTTTTTTACATATTTACATGAAAAATCAACTCCTGTTTTATCAGAAACTGTTTCATATATCTATTGGAAAGTCATTTTACATATACTATTCATACACCATTTCTTGTGTTCATTATGTGTTCAATGTTCTGAAGTGAGCATTGCAGGATCTTCAAAAATCGGTGTTAAAACTATAAAAAATGATTATAATTTTAAGTTATTTCATTAGGGCAGAGAACATGCTTCATTACTTTGAAAGCGTTGTGTGCCAGGGTTAGTTAGCACTGTCTAAAACAGCCACAGTATATAAAATTTGAACAGTGAATCTCTCATTCTCTTGGTGAGCAAATGCAACAGCATCAAGATGTATATAGTTCCTATACTACCTGATAAAGTTACACAGGGTTCTCCTCATTAGAAGTAGCAGTGCTTGTCAGAATTTTCTTTTTCTTTATTGAATTAAAAAGTACTGTGTTTTATAACACAGTAATGCCAATTTAGCACTAACTGCTTACGTTATGTAACTGAACATAATGGGGAGGTCCTTAGTTCTTTATAATATAGTTCTGGTTGAATTTGTGGGAAGATTATTTTATTCTTCTATTATGAGTATATTCCAGAACAGATGTTAATGCTTGCTTAAAAGTGTCATTTACCTTTTTCTTGTCTATGATTTTGTGATAAAATGAAATTTATGTATTTTGAGCTAGCTGCACTCAAATTTACACGTGGAATTACTTGAAATTGACTTGACGCGTTTATGTTTTTGTCTGTACATCTCGCTCAAAAATATCTTTCAAGCTCATGTTAGATAAAGATTTCTTTTTAATTAATCGCTGCACATGTCTTACAATGCTGAGTTCATTAAACAATCGAAATCCTTACGTAAATTGAAAGACCATTGTGTAAACAGATATTTTTACCTTGAAGATAACACCAGTAAATCCTAATTTATAAGTAACTTTTATCTCACATGAGCAGCAAGTACATTTTAACTGAATAAGTACAGGAAATGTTCCACGGCCATTAAAAAGACTAGTGATGTAAACTTTATCTATCACTACAGTTAAACTAAAGGAGATTCTAAACTAAGAAATCTATTGTTTTTCTCATCAAGGACAGAATTTCATATACTTTCTACCCTAATTAATCTAAATAATTAAATAGAACCACAAATGTGTTTTAAAACTGCAGAGAAATCTTTCTCCACACTGTGCGTGAATTTACTCTTACTGAAAACCTATATAAAACAATGATTCAGAAGTATCCTAAGTTTAATATCTTTCACACTTATTGCCATTTGACAGTGTTGGAATACCTTCCTAGACAACTGCAAAAGTATGTTCACTCCTTATTAAACAGCACAAATTTAACTAAAAGTCTGGCATTTTTACTTGAAAATCTTACATTGTACAGAGAACTGCTAAGCGTAACACATACAATAAAGCATTGAAATGAATTGTTTCTATTCATCTGATTGATTGATCCACGTTTTATACATATTAACATGAAAAATTAACTTTTATCAGAAGTTTCATATATCTATTGCAAAGTCATTTTACATATTCAATTCATAAACCATTTTATTGCATTTCTTATGTGTACAACCTTCTGAAGTGAGTATTCCAGGACATAGAAAAATCAGTGTTTAAACTATGAGAAAATGATTATTAATTTAACTTATTTCTTTAGTGCAGAGAACATGATTCAATATTGTGAATTGTACTCCTTTGTTATCAGAAACAAGGAACGTTTATTTCACATATACTGCAAGTACAATTTAAGTGCACATGTACAGCAAATGTTCCAGGGCCATTAGAAGAAACACTAGTTATATAAACTATTTAACACTACAGTAAAAATGATGAAGATTCTAAACTAAGAAACCTATTGTATACTCTCATCATGAACAGAATTTTATGTCCTTTTTACCCTAATTGGTCTACATAATTAAAGAAAACCACCAATGTGTTTTAATCTGCAAAGAAATGTTAATCTACAGTGTGTTATTTTACTCTTACTATAAACCTCTTAACAAATTAAAATCTAAAAGGTATGCTAACTTTAATGTGAGTTCATCAGTTTTGTAGGTTATTGCCATTTGACAGTGTTAGAATAACTGTTTGAACAAAGAATGTCTTTAAACTGCGTACCTATCAGCACAAATTTTACTGAGTCTAGCATTCTTACTTGAAAATCTTACAGAGTACAGAGAACTGCGAAGAGTAACGTGTATAATGAATTGTTGAAATGCGTTGTTTCTATGCATCCGATTGACTGGTTCACGGTTTTTACATATATATGTGATTCAAAACGTCAACTTCTCAGTTATCAGATACTCATATTTCTATTGGAAAGTCTTTTTATATGTTCAACCCATGCACATTTTTTTGTGTTCAGTATGTGTAGAACATTCTGAGTGAGCATTGCAGGGTATAAAAAAATCAGAGTTAAAACTATGAGTAAATGATTATAATTTTAAATTATTTCATTAGGGCAGAGATCATCCTTCAATACTCTGAAAGCATTCTCTACCAGTGTTAATTAGCACTCTCTAAAACACCCAGAGTATAAAGAAGTTTAACAGTGAAACTTTTATTCCCTTGGTTAGCAAATGCAACAGCATCAAGCTGTATAGTGATTATACTACCTGATAAAGTTACAAAGTGTTCTGTTGATTAGAAGTAGCAGTGCTTGTCAGAATCTTTTTTTTCTCTGTTGAATTTTAAAATACTGTGTTTTATAACTCAGTAATGAAAATTTAGCACTCATTTCTAACGTTCTGTAACTGAACATAATGGGGAGGTCCTTAGTTCTTTGAAATATAGTTCTGGGTAAAGTTCTGCAAAGATTATTTTATACTTCTATGATGAGCATATTTAAGAACAGATGTTAATTTTGATTACAAGTGTCATTTACCTTTTTGTTCGGTTTGAGTTTGTGTAGAAATGATTTTTAAGCATTTTGAGCAAGCTTCACTCATATGTACAGGTGGAATTACTTAAAATTTGACCTGAAGCATTTATGTTTTTCTTGTCTGCACATCTCGGGTAAAAATGTCTTTCAAGCTGATGTTATGTAAAGCTTTCCTTTTAATTAATCACAACTTATTATATGAAATGCACATGTCTAAGAATGCTGAGTTCATTACACAATCATATTTCTTACTTAAATTGAGAGACGATTGTGTAAGCAGATATTTCTACCTTGAAGATAACAGTATTCAATCCTAATTTAGAAGTAACTTATATCTAACATAAACAGCAAGTACAAGTTAACTCCGCAAGTACAGAAAACGTTCCAGGACCTTTATAATACAGACTAGTGATGTAAACTTTATTTAAAACTATATACAGTTAAACTAAAGGAGATTCTGAACTGAGAAATCTATTGTTTTTTCTCATCTAGGACAGAATTTCATGTACTTTTCATCTAATTGATCTACATAATTAAATAAAACCACAAATGTGTTTTAAAACTGCAAATAAGTGTTTCTGTAAACTTTGTGCTATTTTGCCCTTACTGTAAAACTGTATATCAAATTAAGATGCAGAATATATTCTAAAATTAATGTGAGATCATCACTCTTTCTGGCTTACTGCCGTTTGACATTGTTATAATACCTTTCTGGCCATCTGTAAAAGAGTGTGTTTTACAACCTTACTAAACAGCACAAATTTAACTAAAAGTCTGGCTTTCGTACTTGAATATCTTAGTGTACAGAGAACTGCAAAGAGTAACACCTATAACAAGGCATTGAAATGCGTTGTTTGTATGCATCAGAGTGAGTAATGGACGTGTTTTACATATTTACATGAAAAATCAAACTTTGTGTTATTTGAAACAGCTTTATATATCTATTGCAAAGTCACTTTCTATGCTCAATTCATACACGTTTCTTTGTGTTCAGTATGTGTACAACATTATGAAGTGAGCTTTGCAGGATATACAAAAATCAGTGTTAAAACTATGAGAAAATGATTATTATTTTAACTTATTTCATTAGTGGAGAGAACTTGCTTCCAAACTCTGAATTCAACTTCTCTGTTATCAGAAACAAGTAACTTATATTTCACATAGGCAGCAAGTACAATTTAACTGCACATGTAGAAAAAATGTTCCAGCACCCTTCGAAGAAACACAGGTTATAAAAACTATTTAACTCTACAGTAAAACTAAAGGAAATTCTGAACTAAGAAATCTATTGTTTTTTCTCATAAATGACAGAATTTCATGTACTTTCTAACCTAATTAATCTATATAATTAAATATAACTACAAATATGTTTTAAAACTCCAGAGAAATATTTTTCCACACTGTGCATTAATTTTCTCTTTCGAAAACTTATATAACACACTGATTCAGAAGTATTCTAAGTTTAATATTAGCTCATCAGTCTTTCTCGCTTATTGACATTTGACAGTGTTGGAATACCTTTATGGCTAACTGCAAAAGTGTGTTTTCACTTTTTACTAAACAGCACTAATTTAACTAAAAGTCTGGCATGCTTACTTGAAAATCTTATCTTGTACAGTGAACTGCTAAGAGTAACACATACAATAAAGCATAGAAATGCGTTGTTTCTATGAATAGGATTGAATGATCGAAGTTTTTTACATATTTACATGAAAAATTAACTCAAGTTTTATCAGAAACCGTTTGATATATCTATTGGAAAATCATTTTACATGTTCAATTCATACACAATTTTTTGTGTTCATTACGTGTACAACGTTCTGAAGTGAGCATTGGAGGATATACAAGAATCAGTGTTAAAACTATAAAAAATGATTATAATTTTAACTTATTTTATTAGGGCAGAGAAAATACTTCATAACTTTGAATGCGTTGTGTGCCAGGGTTAGTTAGCACTGTCTAAAACAGCCACAGTATATAGAGTTGAACTGTGAATTCCTCATTCTTTTGGTGAGCAAAAACAACAGCATCAAGAGGTACAGTTCCTATACTACCTGATAAAGTTACAAAATGTTCTGCTCATTAGAAGTAGCAGTGCTTATCAGAATATTCTTTTTCTTTATTGAATTTAAAAATACTGTGTTTTATAACACAGTAATGCCAATTTAGCACTCACTGCTAACGTTCTGTAATTGAACATAATGGGGAGGTCCATAATTCTTTGAAATATAGTTCAGGGTACAGTTGTGCGAAGATTATTTTATACTTCTATGATGAGCATATTCCAGAACAGATGTTAGTGCTTGGTTAAAAGTGTCATTTACATTTTTCTTGTCTAGGGGTTTGTGTTGAAATAAAATTTAAGTATTTTGAGCTACCTGCACTTATATTTACACTTGGAATTACTTGTAATTTGACCTGAAGCATTTATATTTATCTTTCCTCTACATCTCGCTCTAAAATGTTTTTCAAGCTGATGTTAGATAAAGCTTTCTTTTTAATTAATCGCTGCTTTTTATAGGAAATGCACATGTCTTAGAATGCAGACTTCATTAAACAACAAATTCCTTATGTAAATTGGAAGACCATTGTGTAACCAGATAAATTTACCTTGAAGATAAAACTAGTAAATTCTAATTTAGAAATAACTTTTATCTTGCAAGAACAGCAAGTACATTTTAACTGCATAAGTACAGGAAATGTTCCATGGCCATTAAAGAAAGACTAGTGATGTAAACTTTATTTATCACTACAGTTATACTAAAGGAGATTCTGAACTAAGAAATCTATTGCTTTTTCTCATCAAGAACAGAATTTCATGTACTATCTACCCTCATTAATCTACATAATTAAATAGAACCACAAATGTGTTTTAAAACTGCAGAGAAATCTTTCTCCACAGTGTGCGTGTATTTACTCTTACTGAAACCCTATATAACACACTGATTCAGAAGTATCCTATGTTTAATATCGTTTTCGCTTATTGCCATTTGACAGTGTTGGAATACCTCTCTAGCAAACTGCAAAAGTGTGTTTTCACTCCTTACCATACAGCACAGTTTTAACTGAAATTCTGGCATTCTTACTTGAAAATCTTACATTGTACAGAGAACTGCTAAGAGTAACGTGTATAATAAATTTTTGAAATGCATTGTTTCTATGCATCGGATTTTCAGGTCCACGATTTTTACATAGATATGTGCATCAAAACTTCAACTTCTCAGTTATTAGACACTCATATTTCTATTTGAAAGTCTTTTTATATGTCCAACCCATGCACGTTTTTTTTGTATTCAGTATGTGTACAGCATTCTGAGTGAACATTGCAGGATATACAAAAATCAGAGTTAAAACTATAAGAAAATGATTATAATTTTAAATTATTTCATTAGGGCAGAGAACATGCATCAGTACTCTGAAAGCGTTCTGTGCCAGTGGTAACTAGCAATGTCTAAAACAGCCACAGTATATAGAAGTTCAAATGCAAAACTCTCATTCTCTTGGTTAGCAAATGCAACAGCATCAAGCTATATAGTGATGATAATACCTGATATAGTTACAAAGTGTTCTGCTGATTAGAAGTAGCAGTGCTTGTCAGAATCTACTTTTTCTCTGTTGAATTAAAAAATACGGTGTTTAATAACAGAGTGATACCAATTTTACACTCACTGTTTATGTTCTGTAGCTGAACATATTGGGGAGGTCCTTAGTTCTTCGAAATATAGTTCTGGGTGAAGTTGTGCTAAGATTATTTTATACTTCTATGATGAGCATATTCCAGAACAGATGTTAGTGCTTGGTTAAAAGTGTCATTTATATTTTTCTTGTCTATGAGTTTGAGTTGAAATAATATTTAAGTATTTTCAGCTAGCTGCACTCATATTTACACGTGGAATTATATTTATCCTGTCTGTACATCTCGCTGAGAAATGTCATTTAAGCTGATGTTAGATATAGATTTCTTTTCAATTAATTGCTGCTTATTATAGGAAATGCACATGTTTGAGAATGCTGAGTTCATTAGAAAATCAAATTTCTTACGTAAATTTGAAGACCATTGTTTAAACAGATATTTCTACCTTGAAGATAACACTAGTAAATTTTAATTTAAAAGTTACTTTTATCTCGAATGAACAGCAAGTACATTTAAACTGCACAAGTACAGAAAATGTTCCAGGGCCATTATAAGAAAGACTAGTGATGTAATTCATCTACATAATTAAATAGAACCACAAATGTGTTTTATAACTGCAGAGAAATTTTTCTCCTCACTGTGCATGAACTTACTCTTAACGAAAACATATATAACACACTGATTCAAAAGTATCATAAATATAATATCTTTCTCGCTTATTGCCATTTGACCGTGTTAGAATACTTTTCTACCCAACTGTAAAAGAGTGTTTTAACTCCTTACTAAACAGCACAAACGTAACTAAAAGTCTGGCGTTGTTACTTGAAAATCTTATATTGTACAGAGAACTGCTAAGAGTAACACATACAATAAACCATTGAAATGCATTGTTTCTATGCATCACATTGAAGAATCCGCCTTTTTCTATATATTTACATGAAAAATCAACTCCTGTTTTTATCAGAAACTGTTTCATATATCTATTGCAAAGTCATTTTACATGTTCAATTCATACAACTTTTTAATGTGTTCATTCTGTGTACAACCTTCTGAAGTGAGCCTTGCAGGACATACAAAAATCAGTGTTTAAACTATGAAAAAATGATTATTTTTTTGACTTATTTCATTAGGGGAGAGAACTTGCTTCCAAACTCTGAATTCAACTTCTCTGTTATCAGAAACAAGTAATTTATATTTCACATAGGCAGCAAGTACAATTTAACTGGACAAGTAGAAGAAATGTTCCAGGGACCTTCGAAGAAACACAAGTTATATAAACTGTTTAACTCTACAGTACAAGTAAAGAGAATTCTGAACTAAGAAACCTATTTTTTTCTCTCATCATGAAGAGAATCTCATGTATTTTCTACACTAATTGATCTACATAATTAAAGAGAACCACAAATGTGATTTAAAACTGCAAAGAAATGTGTCTCTACACTATGTGTTATTTTACTCTTACTCTAAACCTGTATTACAAACTAAGATTGAGAAGATATCCTAACTTTAATGTGAGTTCATCAGTCTTCTAGATTATTGCCATTTGGCAGTGTTAGAATACCTTTTGAACAACTGCCAAAAAATGTGTTAAAACTGGTAAGTTAACAGACCAAAATTTACTATGAGTCTAGCATTCTTGAAAATCTTACATTCTACAAATAACTGCGTTGTTTCTATGCTTCAGATTGAGTGATCCACGTTTTTTACATATTTACATGAAAAATCAACTCCTGTTTTATCAGAAACCGTTTCATATATCTATTGGAAAGTCATTTTACATGTTCAATTCATACACCATTTTTTGAGTACATTATGTGTACAACGTTCTGAAGTGAGCATTGCAGGGTTTACAAAAATCGGTGTTAAAGCTATAAAAAAATGAGTATAATTTTAAATTATTTCATAGGGCAGAGAAAATGCTTCATTACTTTGAAAGCATTGTGTGCCAGGGTTAGTTAACACTCTCTAAAAAACCACAGTATATAGAAGTTGAACAGTGAATCTCTCATTCTCTTGGTGAGCCAATGCAACAGCATCAAGATATATAGATTCTATAATACCTGATAAAGTACACAGTGTTCTACTCATTACAAGTAGCAGTGCTTGTCAGAATCTTCTTTTTCGTTATAGATTTAAAAAATATTTAATTAATCTACAGAATTAAATAGAAACACAAATGTGTTTTAAAACTGCAGAGAAATCTTTCTCTACACTGTGCGTGAATTTACTCTTACAGTGATTCAGAAGTATCCTAAGTTTAATACCATTCTCGCTTTATGCCATTTTACAGTGTTAGAATACTTTTCTAACAAATGCAAAAGTGTGTTTTCACTTTTTACTAAACAGCACAAATTTAACTAAAAGTCTGGCATGCTTACTTGAAAATCTTATCTTGTACAGTGAACTGCTAAGAGTAACACATACAATAACGCATTGAAATGCATTGTTTCTATGCATCAGTTAGAAGGAACCACGTTTCTTCCATATTTACATGAAAATTCTACTCCTGTTTTATCAGAAACTGTTTCATATATCTATTGCAAAGTCATTTTACATGTTCAATTCATACACCTTTTTATTGCGTTCATTCTGTGTACAACATTCTGAAGTGAGTATGGCAGGACATAAAAAAATCAGTGTTAAAACTATGAGAAAGTGATTATTAATTTGACTTATTTCATTAGTGCAGAAAACATGCTTCACTACTGTGAATTCTACTCCTGTGATACCAGAAACAAGGAACTTTTATCTCACATAGGCAGCAAGTACAATTTAAGTGCACATGTACAGCAAATGTTCCAGGGCCATTAGAAGAAACACTAGTTATATAAACTATTTAACACTACAGTTAAAATGAAAAGGATTCTAAACTAGGAAACCTATTGTTTCCTCTAATTATAAACAGAATTTCATGTACTTTTTACATCCTTATTTAGAAATAACTTTTATCTCGCATGAACAGCAAGTACATTTTTACTGAATAAGTAAAGGAAATGTTTCATGGCCATTAAAAAAAGACTAGTGATGTAAACTTTATCTATCACTACAGTTAAACTAAAGGAGATTCTGAACTAAGAAATCTATTGTTTTTCTCATCAAGGACAGAATTTCATGTACTTTCTACCCTAATTAATCTACATAATTAAATAGAACCACAAATGTGTTTTAAAACTGCAAAGAAATGTTCATCTGCACTTTGTTATATTACTCTTACTCTAAACCTTCATAACAAACTAAGATCTAGCATATATGCTAACTTTAATTTGAGCTCATTTGTTTTGTAGTTTATTGCCATTTGACAGTGTTAGAATAACTGTTTGAATAACTGCCAAAGAATGTGTTTAAACTGCGTAACTAACGGCACAAATTTTACTGAGTCTAGCATTCTTACTTGAAAACCTTACAATGTATAGAGAACTGCTAAGAGTAACGTGTATAATGAATTGTTGAAATGCATTGTTTCCATGCATCCGATTGTCTTGTCCACGGTTTTTACATAGATATGTGCATCAAAAATTTAACTTCTCAGTTATCAGAAACTCTATTTCTATAGGAAAGTCTTTTTTTATATGTTCAACCCATGCATGTTTATTCTGTTCTTTATGTGTACAACATTCTGAAGTTAGCATTGCAGAATATACAAATATCAGTGTTAAAATTATGAGAAAATGATTATTATTTTAACTTATTTCATTAGGGGAGAGAACTTTCTTCCAAACTCAGAATTCAACTTCTGTGTTATCGTAAACATATAACTTATATTTCACATAGACAGATAGTACAATTGAACTGCACATGTAGAAGAAATACTCCAGGACCCTTCGAAGAAACACAAGTTATATAAACTATTTACACTACAGCACAAGTAAAGGGGATTCTGAACTAAGAAACCTATTTTTTCCTCTCATCATGAAGAGAATCTCATGTATTTTCTACACTAGTTGATCTACATAATTAAAGAGAATGACAAATGTGTTTTAAATCTGCAACGAAATGTTTCTCTACACTATGTGTTATTTTATTCTTAGTCTAAACCTGTATTACAAACTAAGATCGAGAAGATATCCTAACTTTAATGTGAGTTCATCAGTCTTCTAGATTATTGCCTTTTGGCAGTGTTAGAAACCGTTTCATATATCTATTGAAAAGTCATTTTACATGTTCATTTCATACACCATTTTTTTTGTTCATTATGTGTACAACGTTCTGAAGTGAGCATTGCTGGATATATTGAAACTGCAAAGAAATGTTTCTCTACAATATGTGTCATTTTACTTTTACTCTAAACCTGAATAAAAAACTAAGATCGAGAAGATATCCTAACTTTAATGTTAGTTAATCAGTCTTCTAGATTATTGCCTTTTGGCAGTGTTAGAATACCTTTTTGAACAACTGCTAAAGAATGTGCATAAACTGGTTAGTTAACAGCACAAATTTTACTATGAGTCTAGCATTCTTACTTGAAAATCATATATTCTACAAATAACTGCTAAGAGTAACACTTACAATAAAGCATTGAAATGTGTTGTTTCTATGAATCAGATTGAATGATCAACCTTTTTTTACATATTTACATGAAAAATCAACTCTAGTTTTATCACAAACTGTTTCATATATCTATTGGAAAGTCATTTTACACTTAGAATTCTCACACCATTTTTTGTGTTCATTATGTGTACAAAGTTCTGAAGTGAGCATTGCAGGATCTACAAATATCGGTGTTAAAACAATAAAAAAATGATTATAATTTTAAGTTATTTCATTATGGCAGAGAACATGCTTCATTACTTTGAAATCGTTGTGTGCCAGGGTTAGTTAGCACTGTCTAAAACAGCCACAGTATATAGAATTTGAACAGTGAATCTCTCATTCTCTTGGTGAGCAAATGCAACAGCATCAAGATGTATAGTTCCTATAATACCTGATAAAGTTACACAGTGTTCTGCTCATTAGAAGTAGCAGTGCTTGTCAGAATATTTTTTTCTTTATTGAATTAAAAAATACTGTGTTTTAAAACACAGTAATGCCAATTTAGCACTAATTGCTAACGTTCTGTAACTGCACATAATAGGGATGTCCTTAGTTCTTTGTAATATAGTTCTGGGTGAAGTTGTGCAAAGATTATTTTATACTTCTATTATGAGCATATTCCAGAACCGATGTTAATGCTTGCTTAAAAGTTTCATTTACCTTTTTCTTGTTTATGAGTTTGTGTTGAAATGAAATTTATGTATTTTGAGCTAGCTGCACTCATATTTACATGTGGAATTGCTTGTAACTTGACCTGACGCGTTTATATTTTTCTTGTCTGTACATCTCGCTCAAAAATGTCTTTCAAGCTCATGTTAGATAAAACTTTCTTTACAATTAATCACTGCACATGTCTTAGAGTGCTGAGTTCATTAAACAATCGAATTCCTTACATAAATGGGAAGACCATTGTGTAAACAATTATTTCTACCTTGAAGATAACATTAGTAAATCCTTATTTAGAAATAACTTTTATCTCGCATGAACAGAAAGTACATTTTAACTGAATAAGCACAGGAAATGTTCCACGGCCATTAAAAAAAGACTAGTGATGTAAACTTTATCTATCACTACAGTTAAACTAAAGGAGATTCTGAACTACGAAATCTATTGTTTTTCTAATCAAGGACAGAATTTCATGTACTTTCTACCCTAATTAATCTACATAATTAAATAGAATCACAAATGTGTTCTAAAACTGCAAAGAAATGTTCATCTGCACTGTGTTATATTACTCTTACTCTAAACCTTCATAACAAACTAAGATCTAGAATATATGCTAACTTTAATATGAGCTCATCTGTTTTGTAGCTTTTTGCCATTTGACAGTGTTAGAATAACTGTTTGAATAAGTGCCAAAGAATGTGTATAAACTTCGTACCTAACGGCACAAATTTTACTGAGTCTAGCATTCTTACTTGAAAACCTTACAATGTATAGAGAACTGCTAAGAGTAACGTGTATAATGAATTGTTGAAATGCGTTGTTTCCATGCATTCGATTGTCTTGTCTACGGTTTTTACATAGATATGTGCATCAAAAATTAAACTTCTCAGTTATCAGAAACTCTATTTCTATAGGAAAGTCTTTTTTTATATGTTCAACCCATGCATGTTTATTCTGTACTTTATGTGTACTACATTCTGAAGTTAGCATTGCAGGATATACAAAAATCAGTGTTAAAATTATGAGAAAATGATTATTATTTTAACTGATTTCATTAGGGGAGAGAACTTTCTTCCAAACTCTGAATTCAACTTCTGTGTTATCTAAAACATGTAACTTATATTTCACATAGACTGCAAGTACAGTTGAACTGAACATGTAGAAGAAATACTCCAGGACCCTTCGAAGAAACACAAGTTATATAAACTATTTACCCTACAGTACAAGTAAAGGGGATTCTGAACTAAGAAACCTATTTTTTCCTCTCATCATGAAGAGAATCTCATGTATTTTCTACACTAGTTGATCTACATAATTAAAGAGAATGACAAATGTGTTTTAAATCTGAAAAGAAATGTTTCTCTAAACTATGTGTTATTTTACTCTTACTCTAAACCTGTATTACAAACTACGATCGAGAACATAACCAAACTTTAATGGGAGTTCATCAGTCTTCTAGATTATTGCGATTTGGCAGTGTTAGAATACCTTTTGAGAAACTGCCAAAGATTGTGTATAAACTGGTTAGTTAACAGCACAAGTTTTACTATGAGTCTAGCATTCTTACTTGAAAATCTTACATTCTACAAATAACTGCTAGGAGTAACACATACAATAAAGCATTGAAATGTGTTGTTTCTATGAATCAGATTGAATGATCCATGTTTTTTACATATTTATAAGAAAATTCAACTCCTGATTTATCAGAAACCGTTTCATATATTTATTGGAAAGTCATTTTACATGTTCAATTCATCCACCATTTTTTGTGTTCACTATGTTTTCAACGTTCAACACCGAGCATTGTAGGTATACAAAAATCGGTGTTAAAACTATAAAAAAATAAATATAATTTTAACTTATTTCATTATGGTAGAGAAAATGCTTCATTACTTTGAAAGCATTGTGTGCCTGGGTTAGTTATCACTCTCTAAAACAGCCACAGTATATAGAAGTTGAACAGTGAATTTCTCATTCTCTGAGTGAGCAAATTCAACAGCATCAAGATGCATAGTTTCTATACAACCTGATAAAGTTACACAGTGTTCTGCTCATTAGAAGTAGCAGTTTCGTCAGAATCTCCTTTTTTTATTGAATTAAAAAATACAGTGTTTAATAACACAGTAATACCAATTTTTCACTCACTGTTTATGTTCTCTAACTGAACATAATAAGGAGGTCCTTAGTTCTATCAAATATAGTTCTGGGTGAAGTTTTGCTAAGAGTATTATATACTTCTATGCTGAGCATATTCCAGAACAGATGGTAATCCTTGGTTACAAGTGTCATTTACCTTTTTATTGGGTTTGAGTTTGTGTCGAAATGAAATTTAAGCATTTTGAGCAAGCTTCACTCATTTGTACATGTGGAATTACTTAAAATTTGACCTGAAGCGTTTATATTTTTCTTGTCTGCACATATCGGGCAAAAATGTCTTTCATGCTCATGTTACATAAAGCTTTCTTTTTAATTAATCACTGCTTATAATTCAAAATGCACATGTCTTAGAATGCTGAGTTCATTAAATAATCACATTTTTTACGAAAATTGAAAAACCATTGTGTATGTACTTTCTACTTTAATTAATCTACATAATTAAATAGAACCACAAACATAAACTTCAAGTACAAGTTAAATGCACAAGTACAGAAAATGTTCCAGGGCCATTATAAGAAAGACTAGTGATGTAAAGTTTATTTAAAACTACAGTTAAACTAAAGAGGATTCTTAACTGAGAAATCTAGTGCTATTTCTCATCAAGGAAAGAATTTCATGTACTTTTCCCCTAATTGATTAACATAATGCTTCATTACTTTGAAAGCGTTGTGTGCCAGGTTTAGTTAGCACTGTCTAAAACAGCCACAGTATATAGAAGTTGAACAGTGAATCTCTCATTCTCTTGGTGAGCAAATGCAACAGCATCAAGATGTATAGTTCCCATACTACCTGTTAATGTTACACTGTGTTCTGCTGATTTGAAGTAGCAGTGCTTGTCAGAATCTTCTTTTTCTTGGTTTAAATAAAAAATAAGGTGTTTAGTAAAACAGTAATACCAATTTTGCACTCACTGTTTATGTTCTGTCTCTGAACATAATGGGGAGGTCCTTAATTCTTTGAAATATAGTTCTGGGTGAAGTTGTGCAAAGATTATTTTATATGTCTATTATGAGCACATTCCAGAACAGATGTTAATGCTTGGTGACAAGTGTCCTTTACCATTTTGTTGGGTTTGAATTTGTGTAGAAATGAAATTTAAGTATTTTGAGCAAGCTTCACTATTATGTACATGTGGAATTACTTAAAATTTGACCTGAAGCGATTATATTTTTCTTGTCTGTACATCTAGCTCAAAAATATCTTTCAAGCTGATGTTAGATAAAGCTTTCTTTTTAATTAATCGCTGCACATGTCTTAAAATGCTGAGTTCATTAAACAATAGAATTCCTTACATAAATTGGAAGACCCTTGTCTAAACAGATATTTCTACCTTAAAGATAACACTAGTAAATCCTAATTTAGAAGTAACTTGTATCTCGCATGAACAGCAAGTACATTTTAATGCACAAGTACAGAAAATGTTCCAGGGCCATTATAAGAAAGACTAGTGACGTAAACTTTATCTATCACTTCAGATAAACTAAAGGATATTCTGAACTAAGAAATCTATTGTTTTTTTCTCATCAACGACAGAATTTTGTGTACTTTCTACCCTAATTGATCTACATAATTAAATAGAATCAGAAATGTGATTTAAAACTGCAGAGAAATATTTCTCTACACTGTATGTGAATTTACTCTTACTGAAAACCTATATAACGCACTGATTCAGAAGTATCCTAAGTTTAATATTTTTCTCGCTTATTGCCATTTGACAGTGTTGGAATAACTTTCTAGCCACCTGCAGAAGTGTATTTTCACTCCTTTCTAAACAGCACAAATTTAATTAAATGTCTGGCATTCTTACTTGAAAATCTTATTTGTACAGAGAACTGCTAAGAGTAACGTGTATAATGAATTGTAGAAATGCGTTGTTTCGATGAGTCCAATTTTCTGGTCCACGATATTTACATAGATATGTGCATCAAAAATTCGTTTTCTCAGTTATCAGAAACTCATATTTCTATTTGAAAGTCTTTTTATATATTCCAACCATGCGCGTTTATTTGTGTTCAGTATATGTACAACATTCTTAGTGAGCATTGCAGGATATACAAAAATCAGAGTTAAAATTACGAGAAAATGATGATAATTTTAAATTATTTCATTAGGGCAGAGAACATGCTTCAATACTCTGAAAAGATTCTGTGTCAGGTTTAATTAGCACTGTCTAAAACAACCACAGTATATAGAAGTTTAACAGTGAATCTCTCATTCCCTTGGTTAACAAATGCAACAGCATCAAGCTGTATAGTGATGATCAAAACTGATAAAGTTACAAAGTGTTCTGCTGATTAGAAGTAGCCGTGCTTGTCAGAATCTTCTTTTTCTCTGTTGAATTAAAAAATCTGGTGTTTAATAACAGTGTAATAACAATTTTGCACTCACTGTTTATGTTTGTAACTGAACATAATGGAAAGGTCCTTAGTTCTTTGAAATATAGTTCTGAGTGAAGTTGGGCAAAGATTATTTTATACTTCTATGCTGAGCATATTCCAGAACAGATGTTAATGCTTGGTTACTAGTGTCATTTAGCTTTCTGCTGTGTTTGAGTTTGTGTAGAAATGAAATTTAAGTATTTTGAGCAAGCTTCACTCATATGTACACGTGGAATTACTTCAAATTTGACCTAAAACATTTATATTTTTCTTCTTTACACATCTCGGTCAAAACTGTCTTTCAAGCTGATGTTACATAAAACTTTCTTTTGAATTAATCACTGCTTATTATATGAAATGCACATGTCTTAGAATGCTGAGTTCATTAAACAATCGCATTTCTTACGTAAATTGAAACACCATTGTGTAAACTGATATTTCTACCTTGAAGATAATACTATTTAATATTAATTTAGAAGTAACTTTTATCTAACATAAACAGTTATTACAAGTTAACTGCACAAGTACTGAAAATGTTCCAGGGCCATTATAAGAAAGACTAGTGATGTAAACTTTATTAAAACTACTGTTAAACTAAAGGAGATTCTGAAGTCAGAAATCTATTGTTTTTTCTCATCAAGGACAGAATTTTATGTTTTTTTTCCTAACTGATGTACATAATTAAATAAAACAACAAATGTGTTTTCAAACTGCAAATAAGTGTTTCTGTAAACTTTGTGTTATTTTGCCTTTACTATAAAACTGTACATCAAATAAAGATCCTGAATATATCCTAAAATTAATGTGAAATCATCACTCTTTCATGCTCATTGCCATTTGACAGTGTTAGAGTACGTTTCTGGCCAACTGGAAAAGAGTGTGTTTTAAAACCTTACTAAACAGCACAAATTTAACTTAAAGTCTGGCTTTGTTACTTGAAAATCTTATAGTGTACAGAGAACTTCAAAAATAACACCTATGACAAAGCATTAAAATGCATTTTTTGTATGCATCAGATTAAATAATGGACGTGTTTTACATATTTACATAAAAAATCAACATCTGTGTTATCAGAATCAGTTTTATATAGTTATTAGTATGTGTATAACATTCTTAAGTGAGCATTGCAGAATATACAAAAATCAGTGTTAAAACTATGAGAAAATGATTATTATTTTAACTTAATTTATTAGGGGAGAGAACTTGCTTCCAAACCCTGAATTCAACTTTTCTGTTATCAGAAACAAGTAACTTGTATTTCACATAGGCAGCAAGTACAATTTAACTACACATGTAGAAGAAATGTTCAAGGGTCCTTCGAAGAAACACAAGTTTTATAAACTATTAAACTCTACAGTAAAAATAAAGGAGATTCTGAACTAAGAAACCTATTTTTTCCTCTCATCATGAACAGAATCTCATGTATTTTCTACACTAGTTGATCTACATAATTAAAGAGAAGCAGAAATGTGTTTTAAATCTGCAAAGAAATGTTTCTATAAACTATGTGTTTTTTTACTCTTACTCTAAACCTGTATTATAAACTAAGATCGAGAAGATATCCTAACTTAAATGTGAGTTCATTAGTCTTCTAGATTATTGCCATTTGGCATTGTTAGAATACCTTTTAAATAATTGCCAAAGAATATGTTTAAACTGGTTAGTTAACAGTACAAATTTTTCTATAAGTCTAGCATTCTTCCTTGAAAATCTTACATTCTACAAATTACTGCTAGGAGTAACAATTACAATAAAGCATTGAAATGCGTTGTTTCCATGAATCAGATTGAATGATCCAAGTTTTTTACATATTTACATGAAAAATCAACTCAAGTTTTATCAGAAACCGTTTCATATATCTATTGGAAAGTCATTTAACAAGTTCAATTCATACACCAATTTTTGTGTTCATTATGTTTAAAACGTTCTGAAGTGAGCATTGTAGGAATTACAAAAATCGGTGTTAAAAGTATAAAATAATGATTATTATTTTAACTTAGTTAATTAGGGCAGAGAACATGCTTCATTACTTTGAAAGCGTTTTGTGTCAGGGTTAGTTAGCACTGTCTAAAACAGCCACAGTATATAGAATTTAAACAGTGAATCTCTCATTCTTTTTGTGAGCAAATGCAACAGCATCAAGATTTATAGTTCCTATACTTCCTAATAAAGTTCCACAGTGCTCTGCTCATTAGAAGTAGTAGTGCTTCTCAGAACCTTTCTTTTCTTTATTGATTTAAAAAATACTGTGTTTTATAACACAGTAATGCCAATTTAGCACTAACTTCTAACGTTCTGTAACTGAACATAATGGGAGGTCCTTAGTTCTTTGAAATATAGTTCTGGGTGAAGTTGTGCGAAGATTATTTTATACTTTTATGATGAGCATATCCCGAACAGATGTTAATTCTTGGTTAAAAGTGTCATTTACATTTTTCTTGTCTATGACTTTTTGTTGAAATGAAATTTAAGTATTTTGAGATAGCTGCACTTATATTTACACGTGGAATTACTTGTAAATTGACTTGACACATTTATATTTTTCTTGTCTGTACATCTCTCTCAAAAATATCTTTCAAGCTCATGTTAGATAAAGATTTTTTTTAATTAATCGCTGCACGTGTTTTAGAATGCTGAGTTCATTAATCAATCAAATTTTTTATGTAAATCGGAAGACCATTGTGTAAAGAGATATTTCTACCTTGAAAATAACACTAGTAAATTCTAATTTAGAAGTAACTTTTATCTCTCATGAACAGCAAGTACATTTTAACTGAATAAGTACAGGAAATGTTCCACGGCCATTAAAAATGACTAGTGATGTAAACTTTATCTATCACTACAGTTAAACTAAAGTAGATTCTGAACTAAGAAATCTATTTTTTTTCTCATCATGGACAGAATTTCATGGATTTTCTACCCTAATTAATCTACATAATTAAATATAACCACAAATGTGTTTTTAAACTGCAGAGAAATCTTTCTGCACACTGTGCGTAAATTTATTCTTACTGAAAACCTACATAACACACTGATTCAGAAGTATCTTAAGTTTAATATCTTTCTGTCTTATTGCCATATGACCGTGATCGAATACCTTTCTAGCCAACTGCAAAAGTTTGTTTTCACTCCTTACTAAACAGCACAAATTTAACTAAAAGTCTGGCTTTCTTACTTGAAAATCTTATCTTCTATAGAGAACTCCTAAGTGTAACACATTCAATAAAGCATTGACATGCATTTTTTCTATGCATTAGACTGAAGCATCCACGTTTTATACATATTGACATGAAAAATAAACCCCTGTTTTATCAGAAATCGTTTCATATATCTATTGCAAAGTCATTTCACATGTTCAATTCATACACCTTTTTATTGTGTTTATTACGTGTACAACCTACTGAAGTGAGCATTACAGGACATAAAAAATCGGTGTTAAAACTATGAGAAAATTATTAATATTTTCACTTATTTCATTAGTGCAGAGAACATGCTTCAATACTGTGAATTCTACTCCTGTGTTATCAGAAACAAGGAAATTTTATCTCAGATAGGCTGCGAGTACAATTTAAATGCACATATACAGCAAATGATCCAGGGCCATTAGAAGAAACATTAGTTATATAAACTATCTAACACTACAGTTAAAATGAAAAACATTATAAACTAAGAAACCTATTGTTTCCTCTCATCATGAACAGAATTTCATGTACTTTATAACGAAATTGGTCTACATAATTAAAGAGGACCACAAATGTGTTTTAAAACTGCAAATGAATGTTAATCTACACTGTTATTTTACTCTTACTGTAAACCTTTATAACAAACTAAGTTCTAGAAGGTATGCTAACTTTAATGTGAGCTCATCAGTTTTGTAGCTTATTCCCATTTAGCAGTGTTAGAAACCGTTTCATATATCTATTGGAAAGTCATTTTACATGTTCATTTCATACACCATTTTTTTTTTGTTCATTATATGTACAACGTTCTCAAGTGAGCATTGCTGGATATACTAAAACTGCAAGGAAATGTTTCTCTACAATATATGTTATTTTACTCTTACTCTAAACCTGTATAACAAACTAAGATCGAGAAGATATCCTAACTTTAATGTGAGTTAATCAGTCTTTTAGATTATTGCCATTTGGCACTGTTAGAATACCTTTTGGAACAACTGCCAAAGAATGGGTATAAACTGGTTAGTTAACCGCACATATTTTACTATGAGTCTAGCATTCTTACTTGTAAATCTTACATTCTACAAAAAACTGCTAAGAGTAACACTTACAATAAAGCATTGAAATGCATTGTTTCTATGAATCAAATTGAATGATCCACGTTTTTTTTACATATTTACATGAAAAATCAACTCCTGTTTTATCAGAAACTGTTTCATATATCTATTGGAAAGTCATTTTACATATACTATTCATACACCATTTCTTGTGTTCATTATGTGTTCAATGTTCTGAAGTGAGCATTGCAGGATCTTCAAAAATCGGTGTTAAAACTATAAAAAATGATTATAATTTTAAGTTATTTCATTAGGGCAGAGAACATGCTTCATTACTTTGAAAGCGTTGTGTGCCAGGGTTAGTTAGCACTGTCTAAAACAGCCACAGTATATAAAATTTGAACAGTGAATCTCTCATTCTCTTGGTGAGCAAATGCAACAGCCTCAAGATGTATATAGTTCCTATACTACCTGATAAAGTTACACAGGGTTCTCCTCATTAGAAGTAGCAGTGCTTATCAGAATTTTCTTTTTCTTTATTGAATTAAAAAGTACTGTGTTTTATAACACAGTAATGCCAATTTAGCACTAACTGCTTACGTTATGTAACTGAACATAATGGGGAGGTCCTTAGTTCTTTGTAATATAGTTCTGGTTGAATTTGTGGGAAGATTATTTTATTCTTCTATTATGAGTATATTCCAGAACAGATGTTAATGCTTGCTTAAAAGTGTCATTTACCTTTTTCTTGTCTATGATTTTGTGATAAAATGAAATTTATGTATTTTGAGCTAGCTGCACTCAAATTTACACGTGGAATTACTTGAAATTGACTTGACGCGTTTATGTTTTTGTCTGTACATCTCGCTCAAAAATATCTTTCAAGCTCATGTTAGATAAAGATTTCTTTTTAATTAATCGCTGCACATGTCTTACAATGCTGAGTTCATTAAACAATCGAAATCCTTACGTAAATTGAAAGACCATTGTGTAAACAGATATTTTTACCTTGAAGATAACACCAGTAAATCCTAATTTATAAGTAACTTTTATCTCACATGAGCAGCAAGTACATTTTAACTGAATAAGTACAGGAAATGTTCCACGGCCATTAAAAAGACTAGTGATGTAAACTTTATCTATCACTACAGTTAAACTAAAGGAGATTCTAAACTAAGAAATCTATTGTTTTTCTCATCAAGGACAGAATTTCATATACTTTCTACCCTAATTAATCTAAATAATTAAATAGAACCACAAATGTGTTTTAAAACTGCAGAGAAATCTTTCTCCACACTGTGCGTGAATTTACTCTTACTGAAAACCTATATAAAACAATGATTCAGAAGTATCCTAAGTTTAATATCTTTCACACTTATTGCCATTTGACAGTGTTGGAATACCTTCCTAGACAACTGCAAAAGTATGTTCACTCCTTATTAAACAGCACAAATTTAACTAAAAGTCTGGCATTTTTACTTGAAAATCTTACATTGTACAGAGAACTGCTAAGCGTAACACATACAATAAAGCATTGAAATGAATTGTTTCTATTCATCTGATTGATTGATCCACGTTTTATACATATTAACATGAAAAATTAACTTTTATCAGAAGTTTCATATATCTATTGCAAAGTCATTTTACATATTCAATTCATAAACCATTTTATTGCATTTCTTATGTGTACAACCTTCTGAAGTGAGTATTCCAGGACATAGAAAAATCAGTGTTTAAACTATGAGAAAATGATTATTAATTTAACTTATTTCTTTAGTGCAGAGAACATGATTCAATATTGTGAATTGTACTCCTTTGTTATCAGAAACAAGGAACGTTTATTTCACATATACTGCAAGTACAATTTAAGTGCACATGTACAGCAAATGTTCCAGGGCCATTAGAAGAAACACTAGTTATATAAACTATTTAACACTACAGTAAAAATGATGAAGATTCTAAACTAAGAAACCTATTGTATACTCTCATCATGAACAGAATTTTATGTCCTTTTTACCCTAATTGGTCTACATAATTAAAGAAAACCACCAATGTGTTTTAATCTGCAAAGAAATGTTAATCTACAGTGTGTTATTTTACTCTTACTATAAACCTCTTAACAAATTAAAATCTAAAAGGTATGCTAACTTTAATGTGAGTTCATCAGTTTTGTAGGTTATTGCCATTTGACAGTGTTAGAATAACTGTTTGAACAAAGAATGTCTTTAAACTGCGTACCTATCAGCACAAATTTTACTGAGTCTAGCATTCTTACTTGAAAATCTTACAGAGTACAGAGAACTGCGAAGAGTAACGTGTATAATGAATTGTTGAAATGCGTTGTTTCTATGCATCCGATTGACTGGTTCACGGTTTTTACATATATATGTGATTCAAAACGTCAACTTCTCAGTTATCAGATACTCATATTTCTATTGGAAAGTCTTTTTATATGTTCAACCCATGCACATTTTTTTGTGTTCAGTATGTGTAGAACATTCTGAGTGAGCATTGCAGGGTATAAAAAAATCAGAGTTAAAACTATGAGTAAATGATTATAATTTTAAATTATTTCATTAGGGCAGAGATCATCCTTCAATGCTCTGAAAGCATTCTCTACCAGTGTTAATTAGCACTCTCTAAAACACCCAGAGTATAAAGAAGTTTAACAGTGAAACTTTTATTCCCTTGGTTAGCAAATGCAACAGCATCAAGCTGTATAGTGATTATACTACCTGATAAAGTTACAAAGTGTTCTGTTGATTAGAAGTAGCAGTGCTTGTCAGAATCTTTTTTTTCTCTGTTGAATTTTAAAATACTGTGTTTTATAACTCAGTAATGAAAATTTAGCACTCATTTCTAACGTTCTGTAACTAAACATAATGGGGAGGTCCTTAGTTCTTTGAAATATAGTTCTGGGTAAAGTTCTGCAAAGATTATTTTATACTTCTATGATGAGCATATTTAAGAACAGATGTTAATTTTGATTACAAGTGTCATTTACCTTTTTGTTCGGTTTGAGTTTGTGTAGAAATGATTTTTAAGCATTTTGAGCAAGCTTCACTCATATGTACAGGTGGAATTACTTAAAATTTGACCTGAAGCATTTGTTTTTCTTGTCTGCACATCTCGGGTAAAAATGTCTTTCAAGCTGATGTTATGTAAAGCTTTCCTTTTAATTAATCACAACTTATTATATGAAATGCACATGTCTAAGAATGCTGAGTTCATTACACAATCATATTTCTTACTTAAATTGAGAGACGATTGTGTAAGCAGATATTTCTACCTTGAAGATAACAGTATTCAATCCTAATTTAGAAGTAACTTATATCTAACATAAACAGCAAGTACAAGTTAACTCCGCAAGTACAGAAAACGTTCCAGGACCTTTATAATACAGACTAGTGATGTAAACTTTATTTAAAACTATATACAGTTAAACTAAAGGAGATTCTGAACTGAGAAATCTATTGTTTTTTCTCATCTAGGACAGAATTTCATGTACTTTTCATCTAATTGATCTACATAATTAAATAAAACCACAAATGTGTTTTAAAACTGCAAATAAGTGTTTCTGTAAACTTTGTGCTATTTTGCCCTTACTGTAAAACTGTATATCAAATTAAGATGCAGAATATATTCTAAAATTAATGTGAGATCATCACTCTTTCTGGCTTACTGCCGTTTGACATTGTTATAATACCTTTCTGGCCATCTGTAAAAGAGTGTGTTTTACAACCTTACTAAACAGCACAAATTTAACTAAAAGTCTGGCTTTCGTACTTGAATATCTTAGTGTACAGAGAACTGCAAAGAGTAACACCTATAACAAGGCATTGAAATGCGTTGTTTGTATGCATCAGAGTGAGTAATGGACGTGTTTTACATATTTACATGAAAAATCAAACTTTGTGTTATTTGAAACAGCTTTATATATCTATTGCAAAGTCAATTTCTATGCTCAATTCATACACGTTTCTTTGTGTTCAGTATGTGTACAACATTATGAAGTGAGCTTTGCAGGATATACAAAAATCAGTGTTAAAACTATGAGAAAATGATTATTATTTTAACTTATTTCATTAGTGGAGAGAACTTGCTTCCAAACTCTGAATTCAACTTCTCTGTTATCAGAAACAAGTAACTTATATTTCACATAGGCAGCAAGTACAATTTAACTGCACATGTAGAAAAAATGTTCCAGCACCCTTCGAAGAAACACAGGTTATAAAAACTATTTAACTCTACAGTAAAACTAAAGGAAATTCTGAACTAAGAAATCTATTGTTTTTTCTCATAAATGACAGAATTTCATGTACTTTCTAACCTAATTAATCTATATAATTAAATATAACTACAAATATGTTTTAAAACTCCAGAGAAATATTTTTCCACACTGTGCATTAATTTTCTCTTTCGAAAACTTATATAACACACTGATTCAGAAGTATTCTAAGTTTAATATTAGCTCATCAGTCTTTCTCGCTTATTGACATTTGACAGTGTTGGAATACCTTTATGGCTAACTGCAAAAGTGTGTTTTCACTTTTTACTAAACAGCACTAATTTAACTAAAAGTCTGGCATGCTTACTTGAAAATCTTATCTTGTACAGTGAACTGCTAAGAGTAACACATACAATAAAGCATAGAAATGCGTTGTTTCTATGAATAGGATTGAATGATCGAAGTTTTTTACATATTTACATGAAAAATTAACTCAAGTTTTATCAGAAACCGTTTGATATATCTATTGGAAAATCATTTTACATGTTCAATTCATACACAATTTTTTGTGTTCATTACGTGTACAACGTTCTGAAGTGAGCATTGGAGGATATACAAGAATCAGTGTTAAAACTATAAAAAATGATTATAATTTTAACTTATTTTATTAGGGCAGAGAAAATACTTCATAACTTTGAATGCGTTGTGTGCCAGGGTTAGTTAGCACTGTCTAAAACAGCCACAGTATATAGAGTTGAACTGTGAATTCCTCATTCTTTTGGTGAGCAAAAACAACAGCATCAAGATGTACAGTTCCTATACTACCTGATAAAGTTACAAAATGTTCTGCTCATTAGAAGTAGCAGTGCTTATCAGAATATTCTTTTTCTTTATTGAATTTAAAAATACTGTGTTTTATAACACAGTAATGCCAATTTAGCACTCACTGCTAACGTTCCGTAATTGAACATAATGGGGAGGTCCATAATTCTTTGAAATATAGTTCAGGGTACAGTTGTGCGAAGATTATTTTATACTTCTATGATGAGCATATTCCAGAACAGATGTTAGTGCTTGGTTAAAAGTGTCATTTACATTTTTCTTGTCTAGGGGTTTGTGTTGAAATAAAATTTAAGTATTTTGAGCTACCTGCACTTATATTTACACTTGGAATTACTTGTAATTTGACCTGAAGCATTTATATTTATCTTTCCTCTACATCTCGCTCTAAAATGTTTTTCAAGCTGATGTTAGATAAAGCTTTCTTTTTAATTAATAGCTGCTTTTTATAGGAAATGCACATGTCTTAGAATGCAGACTTCATTAAACAACAAATTCCTTATGTAAATTGGAAGACCATTGTGTAACCAGATAAATTTACCTTGAAGATAAAACTAGTAAATTCTAATTTAGAAATAACTTTTATCTTGCAAGAACAGCAAGTACATTTTAACTGCATAAGTACAGGAAATGTTCCACGGCCATTAAAGAAAGACTAGTGATGTAAACTTTATTTATCACTACAGTTATACTAAAGGAGATTCTGAACTAAGAAATCTATTGCTTTTTCTCATCAAGAACAGAATTTCATGTACTATCTACCCTCATTAATCTACATAATTAAATAGAACCACAAATGTGTTTTAAAACTGCAGAGAAATCTTTCTCCACAGTGTGCGTGTATTTACTCTTACTGAAACCCTATATAACACACTGATTCAGAAGTATCCTATGTTTAATATCGTTTTCGCTTATTGCCATTTGACAGTGTTGGAATACCTCTCTAGCAAACTGCAAAAGTGTGTTTTCACTCCTTACCATACAGCACAGTTTTAACTGAAATTCTGGCATTCTTACTTGAAAATCTTACATTGTACAGAGAACTGCTAAGAGTAACGTGTATAATAAATTTTTGAAATGCATTGTTTCTATGCATCGGATTTTCAGGTCCACGATTTTTACATAGATATGTGCATCAAAACTTCAACTTCTCAGTTATTAGACACTCATATTTCTATTTGAAAGTCTTTTTATATGTCCAACCCATGCACGTTTTTTTTGTATTCAGTATGTGTACAGCATTCTGAGTGAACATTGCAGGATATACAAAAATCAGAGTTAAAACTATAAGAAAATGATTATAATTTTAAATTATTTCATTAGGGCAGAGAACATGCATCAGTACTCTGAAAGCGTTCTGTGCCAGTGGTAACTAGCAATGTCTAAAACAGCCACAGTATATAGAAGTTCAAATGCAAAACTCTCATTCTCTTGGTTAGCAAATGCAACAGCATCAAGCTATATAGTGATGATAATACCTGATATAGTTACAAAGTGTTCTGCTGATTAGAAGTAGCAGTGCTTGTCAGAATCTACTTTTTCTCTGTTGAATTAAAAAATACGGTGTTTAATAACAGAGTGATACCAATTTTACACTCACTGTTTATGTTCTGTAGCTGAACATATTGGGGAGGTCCTTAGTTCTTCGAAATATAGTTCTGGGTGAAGTTGTGCTAAGATTATTTTATACTTCTATGATGAGCATATTCCAGAACAGATGTTAGTGCTTGGTTAAAAGTGTCATTTATATTTTTCTTGTCTATGAGTTTGAGTTGAAATAATATTTAAGTATTTTCAGCTAGCTGCACTCATATTTACACGTGGAATTATATTTATCCTGTCTGTACATCTTGCTGAGAAATGTCATTTAAGCTGATGTTAGATATAGATTTCTTTTCAATTAATTGCTGCTTATTATAGGAAATGCACATGTTTGAGAATGCTGAGTTCATTAGAAAATCAAATTTCTTACGTAAATTTGAAGACCATTGTTTAAACAGATATTTCTACCTTGAAGATAACACTAGTAAATTTTAATTTAAAAGTTACTTTTATCTCGAATGAACAGCAAGTACATTTAAACTGCACAAGTACAGAAAATGTTCCAGGGCCATTATAAGAAAGACTAGTGATGTAATTCATCTACATAATTAAATAGAACCACAAATGTGTTTTATAACTGCAGAGAAATTTTTCTCCTCACTGTGCATGAACTTACTCTTAACGAAAACATATATAACACACTGATTCAAAAGTATCATAAATATAATATCTTTCTCGCTTATTGCCATTTGACCGTGTTAGAATACTTTACTACCCAACTGTAAAAGAGTGTTTTCACTCCTTACTAAACAGCACAAACGTAACTAAAAGTCTGGCGTTGTTACTTGAAAATCTTATATTGTACAGAGAACTGCTAAGAGTAACACATACAATAAACCATTGAAATGCATTGTTTCTATGCATCACATTGAAGAATCCGCCTTTTTCTATATATTTACATGAAAAATCAACTCCTGTTTTTATCAGAAACTGTTTCATATATCTATTGCAAAGTCATTTTACATGTTCAATTCATACAACTTTTTAATGTGTTCATTCTGTGTACAACCTTCTGAAGTGAGCCTTGCAGGACATACAAAAATCAGTGTTTAAACTATGAAAAAATGATTATTTTTTTGACTTATTTCATTAGGGGAGAGAACTTGCTTCCAAACTCTGAATTCAACTTCTCTGTTATCAGAAACAAGTAATTTATATTTCACATAGGCAGCAAGTACAATTTAACTGGACAAGTAGAAGAAATGTTCCAGGGACCTTCGAAGAAACACAAGTTATATAAACTGTTTAACTCTACAGTACAAGTAAAGAGAATTCTGAACTAAGAAACCTATTTTTTTCTCTCATCATGAAGAGAATCTCATGTATTTTCTACACTAATTGATCTACATAATTAAAGAGAACCACAAATGTGTTTTAAAACTGCAAAGAAATGTGTCTCTACACTATGTGTTATTTTACTCTTACTCTAAACCTGTATTACAAACTAAGATTGAGAAGATATCCTAACTTTAATGTGAGTTCATCAGTCTTCTAGATTATTGCCATTTGGCAGTGTTAGAATACCTTTTGAACAACTGCCAAAAAATGTGTTAAAACTGGTAAGTTAACAGACCAAAATTTACTATGAGTCTAGCATTCTTGAAAATCTTACATTCTACAAATAACTGCGTTGTTTCTATGCTTCAGATTGAGTGATCCACGTTTTTTACATATTTACATGAAAAATCAACTCCTGTTTTATCAGAAACCGTTTCATATATCTATTGGAAAGTCATTTTACATGTTCAATTCATACACCATTTTTTGAGTTCATTATGTGTACAACGTTCTGAAGTGAGCATTGCAGGGTTTACAAAAATCGGTGTTAAAGCTATAAAAAATGAGTATAATTTTAAATTATTTCATAGGGCAGAGAAAATGCTTCATTACTTTGAAAGCATTGTGTGCCAGGGTTAGTTAACACTCTCTAAAAAACCACAGTATATAGAAGTTGAACAGTGAATCTCTCATTCTCTTGGTGAGCCAATGCAACAGCATCAAGATATATAGATTCTATAATACCTGATAAAGTACACAGTGTTCTACTCATTACAAGTAGCAGTGTTTGTCAGAATCTTCTTTTTCGTTATAGATTTAAAAAATATTTAATTAATCTACAGAATTAAATAGAAACACAAATGTGTTTTAAAACTGCAGAGAAATCTTTCTCTACACTGTGCGTGAATTTACTCTTACAGTGATTCAGAAGTATCCTAAGTTTAATACCATTCTCGCTTTATGCCATTTTACAGTGTTAGAATACTTTTCTAACAAATGCAAAAGTGTGTTTTCACTTTTTACTAAACAGCACAAATTTAACTAAAAGTCTGGCATGCTTACTTGAAAATCTTATCTTGTACAGTGAACTGCTAAGAGTAACACATACAATAACGCATTGAAATGCATTGTTTCTATGCATCAGTTAGAAGGAACCACGTTTCTTCCATATTTACATGAAAATTCTACTCCTGTTTTATCAGAAACTGTTTCATATATCTATTGCAAAGTTATTTTACATGTTCAATTCATACACCTTTTTATTGCGTTCATTCTGTGTACAACATTCTGAAGTGAGTATGGCAGGACATAAAAAAATCAGTGTTAAAACTATGAGAAAGTGATTATTAATTTGACTTATTTCATTAGTGCAGAAAACATGCTTCACTACTGTGAATTCTACTCCTGTGATACCAGAAACAAGGAACTTTTATCTCACATAGGCAGCAAGTACAATTTAAGTGCACATGTACAGCAAATGTTCCAGGGCCATTAGAAGAAACACTAGTTATATAAACTATTTAACACTACAGTTAAAATGAAGAGGATTCTAAACTAGGAAACCTATTGTTTCCTCTAATTATAAACAGAATTTCATGTACTTTTTACATCCTTATTTAGAAATAACTTTTATCTCGCATGAACAGCAAGTACATTTTTACTGAATAAGTAAAGGAAATGTTTCATGGCCATTAAAAAAAGACTAGTGATGTAAACTTTATTTATCACTACAGTTAAACTAAAGGAGATTCTGAACTAAGAAATCTATTGTTTTTCTCATCAAGGACAGAATTTCATGTACTTTCTACCCTAATTAATCTACATAATTAAATAGAACCACAAATGTGTTTTAAAACTGCAAAGAAATGTTCATCTGCACTGTGTTATATTACTCTTACTCTAAACCTTCATAACAAACTAAGATCTAGCATATATGCTAACTTTAATTTGAGCTCATCTGTTTTGTAGTTTATTGCCATTTGACAGTGTTAGAATAACTGTTTGAATAACTGCCAAAGAATGTGTTTAAACTGCGTAACTAACGGCACAAATTTTACTGAGTCTAGCATTCTTACTTGAAAACCTTACAATGTATAGAGAACTGCTAAGAGTAACGTGTATAATGAATTGTTGAAATGCATTGTTTCCATGCATCCGATTGTCTTGTCCACGGTTTTTACATAGATATGTGCATCAAAAATTTAACTTCTCAGTTATCAGAAACTCTATTTCTATAGGAAAGTCTTTTTTTATATGTTCAACCCATGCATGTTTATTCTGTTCTTTATGTGTACAACATTCTGAAGTTAGCATTGCAGAATATACAAATATCAGTGTTAAAATTATGAGAAAATGATTATTATTTTAACTTATTTCATTAGGGGAGAGAACTTTCTTCCAAACTCTGAATTCAACTTCTGTGTTATCGTAAACATGTAACTTATATTTCACATAGACAGATAGTACAATTGAACTGCACATGTAGAAGAAATACTCCAGGACCCTTCGAAGAAACACAAGTTATATAAACTATTTACACTACAGTACAAGTAAAGGGGATTCTGAACTAAGAAACCTATTTTTTCCTCTCATCATGAAGAGAATCTCATGTATTTTCTACACTAGTTGATCTACATAATTAAAGAGAATGACAAATGTGTTTTAAATCTGCAACGAAATGTTTCTCTACACTATGTGTTATTTTATTCTTAGTCTAAACCTGTATTACAAACTAAGATCGAGAAGATATCCTAACTTTAATGTGAGTTCATCAGTCTTCTAGATTATTGCCTTTTGGCAGTGTTAGAAACCGTTTCATATATCTATTGAAAAGTCATTTTACATGTTCATTTCATACACCATTTTTTTTGTTCATTATGTGTACAACGTTCTGAAGTGAGCATTGCTGGATATATTGAAACTGCAAAGAAATGTTTCTCTACAATATGTGTCATTTTACTTTTACTCTAAACCTGAATAAAAAACTAAGATCGAGAAGATATCCTAACTTTAATGTTAGTTAATCAGTCTTCTAGATTATTGCCTTTTGGCAGTGTTAGAATACCTTTTTGAACAACTGCTAAAGAATGTGCATAAACTGGTTAGTTAACAGCACAAATTTTACTATGAGTCTAGCATTCTTACTTGAAAATCATATATTCTACAAATAACTGCTAAGAGTAACACTTACAATAAAGCATTGAAATGTGTTGTTTCTATGAATCAGATTGAATGATCAACCTTTTTTTACATATTTACATGAAAAATCAACTCTAGTTTTATCACAAACTGTTTCATATATCTATTGGAAAGTCATTTTACACTTAGAATTCTCACACCATTTTTTGTGTTCATTATGTGTACAAAGTTCTGAAGTGAGCATTGCAGGATCTACAAATATCGGTGTTAAAACAATAAAAAAATGATTATAATTTTAAGTTATTTCATTATGGCAGAGAACATGCTTCATTACTTTGAAATCGTTGTGTGCCAGGGTTAGTTAGCACTGTCTAAAACAGCCACAGTATATAGAATTTGAACAGTGAATCTCTCATTCTCTTGGTGAGCAAATGCAACAGCATCAAGATGTATAGTTCCTATAATACCTGATAAAGTTACACAGTGTTCTGCTCATTAGAAGTAGCAGTGCTTGTCAGAATATTTTTTTCTTTATTGAATTAAAAAATACTGTGTTTTAAAACACAGTAATGCCAATTTAGCACTAATTGCTAACGTTCTGTAACTGCACATAATAGGGATGTCCTTAGTTCTTTGTAATATAGTTCTGGGTGAAGTTGTGCAAAGATTATTTTATACTTCTATTATGAGCATATTCCAGAACCGATGTTAATGCTTGCTTAAAAGTTTCATTTACCTTTTTCTTGTTTATGAGTTTGTGTTGAAATGAAATTTATGTATTTTGAGCTAGCTGCACTCATATTTACATGTGGAATTGCTTGTAACTTGACCTGACGCGTTTATATTTTTCTTGTCTGTACATCTCGCTCAAAAATGTCTTTCAAGCTCATGTTAGATAAAACTTTCTTTACAATTAATCGCTGCACATGTCTTAGAGTGCTGAGTTCATTAAACAATCGAATTCCTTACATAAATGGGAAGACCATTGTGTAAACAATTATTTCTACCTTGAAGATAACATTAGTAAATCCTTATTTAGAAATAACTTTTATCTCGCATGAACAGAAAGTACATTTTAACTGAATAAGCACAGGAAATGTTCCACGGCCATTAAAAAAAGACTAGTGATGTAAACTTTATCTATCACTACAGTTAAACTAAAGGAGATTCTGAACTACGAAATCTATTGTTTTTCTAATCAAGGACAGAATTTCATGTACTTTCTACCCTAATTAATCTACATAATTAAATAGAATCACAAATGTGTTCTAAAACTGCAAAGAAATGTTCATCTGCACTGTGTTATATTACTCTTACTCTAAACCTTCATAACAAACTAAGATCTAGAATATATGCTAACTTTAATATGAGCTCATCTGTTTTGTAGCTTTTTGCCATTTGACAGTGTTAGAATAACTGTTTGAATAAGTGCCAAAGAATGTGTATAAACTTCGTACCTAACGGCACAAATTTTACTGAGTCTAGCATTCTTACTTGAAAACCTTACAATGTATAGAGAACTGCTAAGAGTAACGTGTATAATGAATTGTTGAAATGCGTTGTTTCCATGCATTCGATTGTCTTGTCTACGGTTTTTACATAGATATGTGCATCAAAAATTAAACTTCTCAGTTATCAGAAACTCTATTTCTATAGGAAAGTCTTTTTTTATATGTTCAACCCATGCATGTTTATTCTGTACTTTATGTGTACTACATTCTGAAGTTAGCATTGCAGGATATACAAAAATCAGTGTTAAAATTATGAGAAAATGATTATTATTTTAACTGATTTCATTAGGGGAGAGAACTTTCTTCCAAACTCTGAATTCAACTTCTGTGTTATCTAAAACATGTAACTTATATTTCACATAGACTGCAAGTACAGTTGAACTGAACATGTAGAAGAAATACTCCAGGACCCTTCGAAGAAACACAAGTTATATAAACTATTTACCCTACAGTACAAGTAAAGGGGATTCTGAACTAAGAAACCTATTTTTTCCTCTCATCATGAAGAGAATCTCATGTATTTTCTACACTAGTTGATCTACATAATTAAAGAGAATGACAAATGTGTTTTAAATCTGAAAAGAAATGTTTCTCTAAACTATGTGTTATTTTACTCTTACTCTAAACCTGTATTACAAACTACGATCGAGAACATAACCAAACTTTAATGGGAGTTCATCAGTCTTCTAGATTATTGCGATTTGGCAGTGTTAGAATACCTTTTGAGAAACTGCCAAAGATTGTGTATAAACTGGTTAGTTAACAGCACAAGTTTTACTATGAGTCTAGCATTCTTACTTGAAAATCTTACATTCTACAAATAACTGCTAGGAGTAACACATACAATAAAGCATTGAAATGTGTTGTTTCTATGAATCAGATTGAATGATCCATGTTTTTTACATATTTATAAGAAAATTCAACTCCTGATTTATCAGAAACCGTTTCATATATTTATTGGAAAGTCATTTTACATGTTCAATTCATCCACCATTTTTTGTGTTCACTATGTTTTCAACGTTCAACACCGAGCATTGTAGGTATACAAAAATCGGTGTTAAAACTATAAAAAAATAAATATAATTTTAACTTATTTCATTATGGTAGAGAAAATGCTTCATTACTTTGAAAGCATTGTGTGCCTGGGTTAGTTATCACTCTCTAAAACAGCCACAGTATATAGAAGTTGAACAGTGAATTTCTCATTCTCTGAGTGAGCAAATTCAACAGCATCAAGATGCATAGTTTCTATACAACCTGATAAAGTTACACAGTGTTCTGCTCATTAGAAGTAGCAGTTTCGTCAGAATCTCCTTTTTTTATTGAATTAAAAAATACAGTGTTTAATAACACAGTAATACCAATTTTTCACTCACTGTTTATGTTCTCTAACTGAACATAATAAGGAGGTCCTTAGTTCTATCAAATATAGTTCTGGGTGAAGTTTTGCTAAGAGTATTATATACTTCTATGCTGAGCATATTCCAGAACAGATGGTAATCCTTGGTTACAAGTGTCATTTACCTTTTTATTGGGTTTGAGTTTGTGTCGAAATGAAATTTAAGCATTTTGAGCAAGCTTCACTCATTTGTACATGTGGAATTACTTAAAATTTGACCTGAAGCGTTTATATTTTTCTTGTCTGCACATATCGGGCAAAAATGTCTTTCATGCTCATGTTACATAAAGCTTTCTTTTTAATTAATCACTGCTTATAATTCAAAATGCACATGTCTTAGAATGCTGAGTTCATTAAATAATCACATTTTTTACGAAAATTGAAAAACCATTGTGTATGTACTTTCTACTTTAATTAATCTACATAATTAAATAGAACCACAAACATAAACTTCAAGTACAAGTTAAATGCACAAGTACAGAAAATGTTCCAGGGCCATTATAAGAAAGACTAGTGATGTAAAGTTTATTTAAAACTACAGTTAAACTAAAGAGGATTCTTAACTGAGAAATCTAGTGCTATTTCTCATCAAGGAAAGAATTTCATGTACTTTTCCCCTAATTGATTAACATAATGCTTCATTACTTTGAAAGCGTTGTGTGCCAGGTTTAGTTAGCACTGTCTAAAACAGCCACAGTATATAGAAGTTGAACAGTGAATCTCTCATTCTCTTGGTGAGCAAATGCAACAGCATCAAGATGTATAGTTCCCATACTACCTGTTAATGTTACACTGTGTTCTGCTGATTTGAAGTAGCAGTGCTTGTCAGAATCTTCTTTTTCTTGGTTTAAATAAAAAATAAGGTGTTTAGTAAAACAGTAATACCAATTTTGCACTCACTGTTTATGTTCTGTCTCTGAACATAATGGGGAGGTCCTTAATTCTTTGAAATATAGTTCTGGGTGAAGTTGTGCAAAGATTATTTTATATGTCTATTATGAGCACATTCCAGAACAGATGTTAATGCTTGGTGACAAGTGTCCTTTACCATTTTGTTGGGTTTGAATTTGTGTAGAAATGAAATTTAAGTATTTTGAGCAAGCTTCACTATTATGTACATGTGGAATTACTTAAAATTTGACCTGAAGCGATTATATTTTTCTTGTCTGTACATCTAGCTCAAAAATATCTTTCAAGCTGATGTTAGATAAAGCTTTCTTTTTAATTAATCGCTGCACATGTCTTAAAATGCTGAGTTCATTAAACAATAGAATTCCTTACATAAATTGGAAGACCCTTGTCTAAACAGATATTTCTACCTTAAAGATAACACTAGTAAATCCTAATTTAGAAGTAACTTGTATCTCGCATGAACAGCAAGTACATTTTAATGCACAAGTACAGAAAATGTTCCAGGGCCATTATAAGAAAGACTAGTGACGTAAACTTTATCTATCACTTCAGATAAACTAAAGGATATTCTGAACTAAGAAATCTATTGTTTTTTTCTCATCAACGACAGAATTTTGTGTACTTTCTACCCTAATTGATCTACATAATTAAATAGAATCAGAAATGTGATTTAAAACTGCAGAGAAATATTTCTCTACACTGTATGTGAATTTACTCTTACTGAAAACCTATATAACGCACTGATTCAGAAGTATCCTAAGTTTAATATTTTTCTCGCTTATTGCCATTTGACAGTGTTGGAATAACTTTCTAGCCACCTGCAGAAGTGTATTTTCACTCCTTTCTAAACAGCACAAATTTAATTAAATGTCTGGCATTCTTACTTGAAAATCTTATTTGTACAGAGAACTGCTAAGAGTAACGTGTATAATGAATTGTAGAAATGCGTTGTTTCGATGAGTCCAATTTTCTGGTCCACGATATTTACATAGATATGTGCATCAAAAATTCGTTTTCTCAGTTATCAGAAACTCATATTTCTATTTGAAAGTCTTTTTATATATTCCAACCATGCGCGTTTATTTGTGTTCAGTATATGTACAACATTCTTAGTGAGCATTGCAGGATATACAAAAATCAGAGTTAAAATTACGAGAAAATGATGATAATTTTAAATTATTTCATTAGGGCAGAGAACATGCTTCAATACTCTGAAAAGATTCTGTGTCAGGTTTAATTAGCACTGTCTAAAACAACCACAGTATATAGAAGTTTAACAGTGAATCTCTCATTCCCTTGGTTAACAAATGCAACAGCATCAAGCTGTATAGTGATGATCAAAACTGATAAAGTTACAAAGTGTTCTGCTGATTAGAAGTAGCCGTGCTTGTCAGAATCTTCTTTTTCTCTGTTGAATTAAAAAATCTGGTGTTTAATAACAGTGTAATAACAATTTTGCACTCACTGTTTATGTTTGTAACTGAACATAATGGAAAGGTCCTTAGTTCTTTGAAATATAGTTCTGAGTGAAGTTGGGCAAAGATTATTTTATACTTCTATGCTGAGCATATTCCAGAACAGATGTTAATGCTTGGTTACTAGTGTCATTTAGCTTTCTGCTGTGTTTGAGTTTGTGTAGAAATGAAATTTAAGTATTTTGAGCAAGCTTCACTCATATGTACACGTGGAATTACTTCAAATTTGACCTAAAACATTTATATTTTTCTTCTTTACACATCTCGGTCAAAACTGTCTTTCAAGCTGATGTTACATAAAACTTTCTTTTGAATTAATCACTGCTTATTATATGAAATGCACATGTCTTAGAATGCTGAGTTCATTAAACAATCGCATTTCTTACGTAAATTGAAACACCATTGTGTAAACTGATATTTCTACCTTGAAGATAATACTATTTAATATTAATTTAGAAGTAACTTTTATCTAACATAAACAGTTATTACAAGTTAACTGCACAAGTACTGAAAATGTTCCAGGGCCATTATAAGAAAGACTAGTGATGTAAACTTTATTAAAACTACTGTTAAACTAAAGGAGATTCTGAAGTCAGAAATCTATTGTTTTTTCTCATCAAGGACAGAATTTTATGTTTTTTTTCCTAACTGATGTACATAATTAAATAAAACAACAAATGTGTTTTCAAACTGCAAATAAGTGTTTCTGTAAACTTTGTGTTATTTTGCCTTTACTATAAAACTGTACATCAAATAAAGATCCTGAATATATCCTAAAATTAATGTGAAATCATCACTCTTTCACGCTCATTGCCATTTGACAGTGTTAGAGTACGTTTCTGGCCAACTGGAAAAGAGTGTGTTTTAAAACCTTACTAAACAGCACAAATTTAACTTAAAGTCTGGCTTTGTTACTTGAAAATCTTATAGTGTACAGAGAACTTCAAAAATAACACCTATGACAAAGCATTAAAATGCATTTTTTGTATGCATCAGATTAAATAATGGACGTGTTTTACATATTTACATAAAAAATCAACATCTGTGTTATCAGAATCAGTTTTATATAGTTATTAGTATGTGTATAACATTCTTAAGTGAGCATTGCAGAATATACAAAAATCAGTGTTAAAACTATGAGAAAATGATTATTATTTTAACTTAATTTATTAGGGGAGAGAACTTGCTTCCAAACCCTGAATTCAACTTCTCTGTTATCAGAAACAAGTAACTTGTATTTCACATAGGCAGCAAGTACAATTTAACTACACATGTAGAAGAAATGTTCAAGGGTCCTTCGAAGAAACACAAGTTTTATAAACTATTAAACTCTACAGTAAAAATAAAGGAGATTCTGAACTAAGAAACCTATTTTTTCCTCTCATCATGAACAGAATCTCATGTATTTTCTACACTAGTTGATCTACATAATTAAAGAGAAGCAGAAATGTGTTTTAAATCTGCAAAGAAATGTTTCTATAAACTATGTGTTTTTTTACTCTTACTCTAAACCTGTATTATAAACTAAGATCGAGAAGATATCCTAACTTAAATGTGAGTTCATTAGTCTTCTAGATTATTGCCATTTGGCATTGTTAGAATACCTTTTAAATAATTGCCAAAGAATATGTTTAAACTGGTTAGTTAACAGTACAAATTTTTCTATAAGTCTAGCATTCTTACTTGAAAATCTTACATTCTACAAATTACTGCTAGGAGTAACAATTACAATAAAGCATTGAAATGCGTTGTTTCCATGAATCAGATTGAATGATCCAAGTTTTTTACATATTTACATGAAAAATCAACTCAAGTTTTATCAGAACCCGTTTCATATATCTATTGGAAAGTCATTTAACAAGTTCAATTCATACACCAATTTTTGTGTTCATTATGTTTAAAACGTTCTGAAGTGAGCATTGTAGGAATTACAAAAATCGGTGTTAAAAGTATAAAATAATGATTATTATTTTAACTTAGTTAATTAGGGCAGAGAACATGCTTCATTACTTTGAAAGCGTTTTGTGTCAGGGTTAGTTAGCACTGTCTAAAACAGCCACAGTATATAGAATTTAAACAGTGAATCTCTCATTCTTTTTGTGAGCAAATGCAACAGCATCAAGATTTATAGTTCCTATACTTCCTAATAAAGTTCCACAGTGCTCTGCTCATTAGAAGTAGTAGTGCTTCTCAGAACCTTTCTTTTATTTATTGATTTAAAAAATACTGTGTTTTATAACACAGTAATGCCAATTTAGCACTAACTTCTAACGTTCTGTAACTGAACATAATGGGAGGTCCTTAGTTCTTTGAAATATAGTTCTGGGTGAAGTTGTGCGAAGATTATTTTATACTTTTATGATGAGCATATCCCGAACAGATGTTAATTCTTGGTTAAAAGTGTCATTTACATTTTTCTTGTCTATGACTTTTTGTTGAAATGAAATTTAAGTATTTTGAGATAGCTGCACTTATATTTACACGTGGAATTACTTGTAAATTGACTTGACACATTTATATTTTTCTTGTCTGTACATCTCTCTCAAAAATATCTTTCAAGCTCATGTTAGATAAAGATTTTTTTTAATTAATCGCTGCACGTGTTTTAGAATGCTGAGTTCATTAATCAATCAAATTTTTTATGTAAATCGGAAGACCATTGTGTAAAGAGATATTTCTACCTTGAAAATAACACTAGTAAATTCTAATTTAGAAGTAACTTTTATCTCTCATGAACAGCAAGTACATTTTAACTGAATAAGTACAGGAAATGTTCCACGGCCATTAAAAATGACTAGTGATGTAAACTTTATCTATCACTACAGTTAAACTAAAGTAGATTCTGAACTAAGAAATCTATTTTTTTTCTCATCATGGACAGAATTTCATGGATTTTCTACCCTAATTAATCTACATAATTAAATATAACCACAAATGTGTTTTTAAACTGCAGAGAAATCTTTCTGCACACTGTGCGTAAATTTATTCTTACTGAAAACCTACATAACACACTGATTCAGAAGTATCTTAAGTTTAATATCTTTCTGTCTTATTGCCATATGACCGTGATCGAATACCTTTCTAGCCAACTGCAAAAGTTTGTATTCACTCCTTACTAAACAGCACAAATTTAACTAAAAGTCTGGCTTTCTTACCTGAAAATCTTATCTTCTATAGAGAACTCCTAAGTGTAACACATTCAAAAAAGCATTGACATGCATTTTTTCTATGCATTAGACTGAAGCATCCACGTTTTATACATATTGACATGAAAAATAAACCCCTGTTTTATCAGAAATCGTTTCATATATCTTTTGCAAAGTCATTTCACATGTTCAATTCATACACCTTTTTATTGTGTTTATTACGTGTACAACCTACTGAAGTGAGCATTACAGGACATAAAAAATCGGTGTTAAAACTATGAGAAAATTATTAATATTTTCACTTATTTCATTAGTGCAGAGAACATGCTTCAATACTGTGAATTCTACTCCTGTGTTATCAGAAACAAGGAAATTTTATCTCAGATAGGCTGCGAGTACAATTTAAATGCACATATACAGCAAATGATCCAGGGCCATTAGAAGAAACATTAGTTATATAAACTATCTAACACTACAGTTAAAATGAAAAACATTATAAACTAAGAAACCTATTGTTTCCTCTCATCATGAACAGAATTTCATGTACTTTATAACGAAATTGGTCTACATAATTAAAGAGGACCACAAATGTGTTTTAAAACTGCAAATGAATGTTAATCTACACTGTTATTTTACTCTTACTGTAAACCTTTATAACAAACTAAGTTCTAGAAGGTATGCTAACTTTAATGTGAGCTCATCAGTTTTGTAGCTTATTCCCATTTAGCAGTGTTAGAAACCGTTTCATATATCTATTGGAAAGTCATTTTACATGTTCATTTCATACACCATTTTTTTTTTGTTCATTATATGTACAACGTTCTCAAGTGAGCATTGCTGGATATACTAAAACTGCAAGGAAATGTTTCTCTACAATATATGTTATTTTACTCTTACTCTAAACCTGTATAACAAACTAAGATCGAGAAGATATCCTAACTTTAATGTGAGTTAATCAGTCTTTTAGATTATTGCCATTTGGCACTGTTAGAATACCTTTTGGAACAACTGCCAAAGAATGGGTATAAACTGGTTAGTTAACCGCACATATTTTACTATGAGTCTAGCATTCTTACTTGTAAATCTTACATTCTACAAAAAACTGCTAAGAGTAACACTTACAATAAAGCATTGAAATGCATTGTTTCTATGAATCAAATTGAATGATCCACGTTTTTTTTACATATTTACATGAAAAATCAACTCCTGTTTTATCAGAAACTGTTTCATATATCTATTGGAAAGTCATTTTACATATACTATTCATACACCATTTCTTGTGTTCATTATGTGTTCAATGTTCTGAAGTGAGCATTGCAGGATCTTCAAAAATCGGTGTTAAAACTATAAAAAATGATTATAATTTTAAGTTATTTCATTAGGGCAGAGAACATGCTTCATTACTTTGAAAGCGTTGTGTGCCAGGGTTAGTTAGCACTGTCTAAAACAGCCACAGTATATAAAATTTGAACAGTGAATCTCTCATTCTCTTGGTGAGCAAATGCAACAGCCTCAAGATGTATATAGTTCCTATACTACCTGATAAAGTTACACAGGGTTCTCCTCATTAGAAGTAGCAGTGCTTGTCAGAATTTTCTTTTTCTTTATTGAATTAAAAAGTACTGTGTTTTATAACACAGTAATGCCAATTTAGCACTAACTGCTTACGTTATGTAACTGAACATAATGGGGAGGTCCTTAGTTCTTTGTAATATAGTTCTGGTTGAATTTGTGGGAAGATTATTTTATTCTTCTATTATGAGTATATTCCAGAACAGATGTTAATGCTTGCTTAAAAGTGTCATTTACCTTTTTCTTGTCTATGATTTTGTGATAAAATGAAATTTATGTATTTTGAGCTAGCTGCACTCAAATTTACACGTGGAATTACTTGAAATTGACTTGACGCGTTTATGTTTTTGTCTGTACATCTCGCTCAAAAATATCTTTCAAGCTCATGTTAGATAAAGATTTCTTTTTAATTAATCGCTGCACATGTCTTACAATGCTGAGTTCATTAAACAATCGAAATCCTTACGTAAATTGAAAGACCATTGTGTAAACAGATATTTTTACCTTGAAGATAACACCAGTAAATCCTAATTTATAAGTAACTTTTATCTCACATGAGCAGCAAGTACATTTTAACTTTATAAGTACAGGAAATGTTCCACGGCCATTAAAAAGACTAGTGATGTAAACTTTATCTATCACTACAGTTAAACTAAAGGAGATTCTAAACTAAGAAATCTATTGTTTTTCTCATCAAGGACAGAATTTCATATACTTTCTACCCTAATTAATCTAAATAATTAAATAGAACCACAAATGTGTTTTAAAACTGCAGAGAAATCTTTCTCCACACTGTGCGTGAATTTACTCTTACTGAAAACCTATATAAAACAATGATTCAGAAGTATCCTAAGTTTAATATCTTTCACACTTATTGCCATTTGACAGTGTTGGAATACCTTCCTAGACAACTGCAAAAGTATGTTCACTCCTTATTAAACAGCACAAATTTAACTAAAAGTCTGGCATTTTTACTTGAAAATCTTACATTGTACAGAGAACTGCTAAGCGTAACACATACAATAAAGCATTGAAATGAATTGTTTCTATTCATCTGATTGATTGATCCACGTTTTATACATATTAACATGAAAAATTAACTTTTATCAGAAGTTTCATATATCTATTGCAAAGTCATTTTACATATTCAATTCATAAACCATTTTATTGCATTTCTTATGTGTACAACCTTCTGAAGTGAGTATTCCAGGACATAGAAAAATCAGTGTTTAAACTATGAGAAAATGATTATTAATTTAACTTATTTCTTTAGTGCAGAGAACATGATTCAATATTGTGAATTGTACTCCTTTGTTATCAGAAACAAGGAACGTTTATTTCACATATACTGCAAGTACAATTTAAGTGCACATGTACAGCAAATGTTCCAGGGCCATTAGAAGAAACACTAGTTATATAAACTATTTAACACTACAGTAAAAATGATGAAGATTCTAAACTAAGAAACCTATTGTATACTCTCATCATGAACAGAATTTTATGTCCTTTTTACCCTAATTGGTCTACATAATTAAAGAAAACCACCAATGTGTTTTAATCTGCAAAGAAATGTTAATCTACAGTGTGTTATTTTACTCTTACTATAAACCTCTTAACAAATTAAAATCTAAAAGGTATGCTAACTTTAATGTGAGTTCATCAGTTTTGTAGGTTATTGCCATTTGACAGTGTTAGAATAACTGTTTGAACAAAGAATGTCTTTAAACTGCGTACCTATCAGCACAAATTTTACTGAGTCTAGCATTCTTACTTGAAAATCTTACAGAGTACAGAGAACTGCGAAGAGTAACGTGTATAATGAATTGTTGAAATGCGTTGTTTCTATGCATCCGATTGACTGGTTCACGGTTTTTACATATATATGTGATTCAAAACGTCAACTTCTCAGTTATCAGATACTCATATTTCTATTGGAAAGTCTTTTTATATGTTCAACCCATGCACATTTTTTTGTGTTCAGTATGTGTAGAACATTCTGAGTGAGCATTGCAGGGTATAAAAAAATCAGAGTTAAAACTATGAGTAAATGATTATAATTTTAAATTATTTCATTAGGGCAGAGATCATCCTTCAATACTCTGAAAGCATTCTCTACCAGTGTTAATTAGCACTCTCTAAAACACCCAGAGTATAAAGAAGTTTAACAGTGAAACTTTTATTCCCTTGGTTAGCAAATGCAACAGCATCAAGCTGTATAGTGATTATACTACCTGATAAAGTTACAAAGTGTTCTGTTGATTAGAAGTAGCAGTGCTTGTCAGAATCTTTTTTTTCTCTGTTGAATTTTAAAATACTTTGTTTTATAACTCAGTAATGAAAATTTAGCACTCATTTCTAACGTTCTGTAACTGAACATAATGGGGAGGTCCTTAGTTCTTTGAAATATAGTTCTGGGTAAAGTTCTGCAAAGATTATTTTATACTTCTATGATGAGCATATTTAAGAACAGATGTTAATTTTGATTACAAGTGTCATTTACCTTTTTGTTCGGTTTGAGTTTGTGTAGAAATGATTTTTAAGCATTTTGAGCAAGCTTCACTCATATGTACAGGTGGAATTACTTAAAATTTGACCTGAAGCATTTATGTTTTTCTTGTCTGCACATCTCGGGTAAAAATGTCTTTCAAGCTGATGTTATGTAAAGCTTTCCTTTTAATTAATCACAACTTATTATATGAAATGCACATGTCTAAGAATGCTGAGTTCATTACACAATCATATTTCTTACTTAAATTGAGAGACGATTGTGTAAGCAGATATTTCTACCTTGAAGATAACAGTATTCAATCCTAATTTAGAAGTAACTTATATCTAACATAAACAGCAAGTACAAGTTAACTCCGCAAGTACAGAAAACGTTCCAGGACCTTTATAATACAGACTAGTGATGTAAACTTTATTTAAAACTATATACAGTTAAACTAAAGGAGATTCTGAACTGAGAAATCTATTGTTTTTTCTCATCTAGGACAGAATTTCATGTACTTTTCATCTAATTGATCTACATAATTAAATAAAACCACAAATGTGTTTTAAAACTGCAAATAAGTGTTTCTGTAAACTTTGTGCTATTTTGCCCTTACTGTAAAACTGTATATCAAATTAAGATGCAGAATATATTCTAAAATTAATGTGAGATCATCACTCTTTCTGGCTTAATGCCGTTTGACATTGTTATAATACCTTTCTGGCCATCTGTAAAAGAGTGTGTTTTACAACCTTACTAAACAGCACAAATTTAACTAAAAGTCTGGCTTTCGTACTTGAATATCTTAGTGTACAGAGAACTGCAAAGAGTAACACCTATAACAAGGCATTGAAATGCGTTGTTTGTATGCATCAGAGTGAGTAATGGACGTGTTTTACATATTTACATGAAAAATCAAACTTTGTGTTATTTGAAACAGCTTTATATATCTATTGCAAAGTCACTTTCTATGCTCAATTCATACACGTTTCTTTGTGTTCAGTATGTGTACAACATTATGAAGTGAGCTTTGCAGGATATACAAAAATCAGTGTTAAAACTATGAGAAAATGATTATTATTTTAACTTATTTCATTAGTGGAGAGAACTTGCTTCCAAACTCTGAATTCAACTTCTCTGTTATCAGAAACAAGTAACTTATATTTCACATAGGCAGCAAGTACAATTTAACTGCACATGTAGAAAAAATGTTCCAGCACCCTTCGAAGAAACACAGGTTATAAAAACTATTTAACTCTACAGTAAAACTAAAGGAAATTCTGAACTAAGAAATCTATTGTTTTTTTTCATAAATGACAGAATTTCATGTACTTTCTAACCTAATTAATCTATATAATTAAATATAACTACAAATATGTTTTAAAACTCCAGAGAAATATTTTTCCACACTGTGCATTAATTTTCTCTTTCGAAAACTTATATAACACACTGATTCAGAAGTATTCTAAGTTTAATATTAGCTCATCAGTCTTTCTCGCTTATTGACATTTGACAGTGTTGGAATACCTTTATGGCTAACTGCAAAAGTGTGTTTTCACTTTTTACTAAACAGCACTAATTTAACTAAAAGTCTGGCATGCTTACTTGAAAATCTTATCTTGTACAGTGAACTGCTAAGAGTAACACATACAATAAAGCATAGAAATGCGTTGTTTCTATGAATAGGATTGAATGATCGAAGTTTTTTACATATTTACATGAAAAATTAACTCAAGTTTTATCAGAAACCGTTTGATATATCTATTGGAAAATCATTTTACATGTTCAATTCATACACAATTTTTTGTGTTCATTACGTGTACAACGTTCTGAAGTGAGCATTGGAGGATATACAAGAATCAGTGTTAAAACTATAAAAAATGATTATAATTTTAACTTATTTTATTAGGGCAGAGAAAATACTTCATAACTTTGAATGCGTTGTGTGCCAGGGTTAGTTAGCACTGTCTAAAACAGCCACAGTATATAGAGTTGAACTGTGAATTCCTCATTCTTTTGGTGAGCAAAAACAACAGCATCAAGAGGTACAGTTCCTATACTACCTGATAAAGTTACAAAATGTTCTGCTCATTAGAAGTAGCAGTGCTTATCAGAATATTCTTTTTCTTTATTGAATTTAAAAATACTGTGTTTTATAACACAGTAATGCCAATTTAGCACTCACTGCTAACGTTCTGTAATTGAACATAATGGGGAGGTCCATAATTCTTTGAAATATAGTTCAGGGTACAGTTGTGCGAAGATTATTTTATACTTCTATGATGAGCATATTCCAGAACAGATGTTAGTGCTTGGTTAAAAGTGTCATTTACATTTTTCTTGTCTAGGGGTTTGTGTTGAAATAAAATTTAAGTATTTTGAGCTACCTGCACTTATATTTACACTTGGAATTACTTGTAATTTGACCTGAAGCATTTATATTTATCTTTCCTCTACATCTCGCTCTAAAATGTTTTTCAAGCTGATGTTAGATAAAGCTTTCTTTTTAATTAATCGCTGCTTTTTATAGGAAATGCACATGTCTTAGAATGCAGACTTCATTAAACAACAAATTCCTTATGTAAATTGGAAGACCATTGTGTAACCAGATAAATTTACCTTGAAGATAAAACTAGTAAATTCTAATTTAGAAATAACTTTTATCTTGCAAGAACAGCAAGTACATTTTAACTGCATAAGTACAGGAAATGTTCCATGGCCATTAAAGAAAGACTAGTGATGTAAACTTTATTTATCACTACAGTTATACTAAAGGAGATTCTGAACTAAGAAATCTATTGCTTTTTCTCATCAAGAACAGAATTTCATGTACTATCTACCCTCATTAATCTACATAATTAAATAGAACCACAAATGTGTTTTAAAACTGCAGAGAAATCTTTCTCCACAGTGTGCGTGTATTTACTCTTACTGAAACCCTATATAACACACTGATTCAGAAGTATCCTATGTTTAATATCGTTTTCGCTTATTGCCATTTGACAGTGTTGGAATACCTCTCTAGCAAACTGCAAAAGTGTGTTTTCACTCCTTACCATACAGCACAGTTTTAACTGAAATTCTGGCATTCTTACTTGAAAATCTTACATTGTACAGAGAACTGCTAAGAGTAACGTGTATAATAAATTTTTGAAATGCATTGTTTCTATGCATCGGATTTTCAGGTCCACGATTTTTACATAGATATGTGCATCAAAACTTCAACTTCTCAGTTATTAGACACTCATATTTCTATTTGAAAGTCTTTTTATATGTCCAACCCATGCACGTTTTTTTTGTATTCAGTATGTGTACAGCATTCTGAGTGAACATTGCAGGATATACAAAAATCAGAGTTAAAACTATAAGAAAATGATTATAATTTTAAATTATTTCATTAGGGCAGAGAACATGCATCAGTACTCTGAAAGCGTTCTGTGCCAGTGGTAACTAGCAATGTCTAAAACAGCCACAGTATATAGAAGTTCAAATGCAAAACTCTCATTCTCTTGGTTAGCAAATGCAACAGCATCAAGCTATATAGTGATGATAATACCTGATATAGTTACAAAGTGTTCTGCTGATTAGAAGTAGCAGTGCTTGTCAGAATCTACTTTTTCTCTGTTGAATTAAAAAATACGGTGTTTAATAACAGAGTGATACCAATTTTACACTCACTGTTTATGTTCTGTAGCTGAACATATTGGGGAGGTCCTTAGTTCTTCGAAATATAGTTCTGGGTGAAGTTGTGCTAAGATTATTTTATACTTCTATGATGAGCATATTCCAGAACAGATGTTAGTGCTTGGTTAAAAGTGTCATTTATATTTTTCTTGTCTATGAGTTTGAGTTGAAATAATATTTAAGTATTTTCAGCTAGCTGCACTCATATTTACACGTGGAATTATATTTATCCTGTCTGTACATCTTGCTGAGAAATGTCATTTAAGCTGATGTTAGATATAGATTTCTTTTCAATTAATTGCTGCTTATTATAGGAAATGCACATGTTTGAGAATGCTGAGTTCATTAGAAAATCAAATTTCTTACGTAAATTTGAAGACCATTGTTTAAACAGATATTTCTACCTTGAAGATAACACTAGTAAATTTTAATTTAAAAGTTACTTTTATCTCGAATGAACAGCAAGTACATTTAAACTGCACAAGTACAGAAAATGTTCCAGGGCCATTATAAGAAAGACTAGTGATGTAATTCATCTACATAATTAAATAGAACCACAAATGTGTTTTATAACTGCAGAGAAATTTTTCTCCTCACTGTGCATGAACTTACTCAAAACGAAAACATATATAACACACTGATTCAAAAGTATCATAAATATAATATCTTTCTCGCTTATTGCCATTTGACCGTGTTAGAATACTTTTCTACTCAACTGTAAAAGAGTGTTTTCACTCCTTACTAAACAGCACAAACGTAACTAAAAGTCTGGCGTTGTTACTTGAAAATCTTATATTGTACAGAGAACTGCTAAGAGTAACACATACAATAAACCATTGAAATGCATTGTTTCTATGCATCACATTGAAGAATCCGCCTTTTTCTATATATTTACATGAAAAATCAACTCCTGTTTTTATCAGAAACTGTTTCATATATCTATTGCAAAGTCATTTTACATGTTCAATTCATACAACTTTTTAATGTGTTCATTCTGTGTACAACCTTCTGAAGTGAGCCTTGCAGGACATACAAAAATCAGTGTTTAAACTATGAAAAAATGATTATTTTTTTGACTTATTTCATTAGGGGAGAGAACTTGCTTCCAAACTCTGAATTCAACTTCTCTGTTATCAGAAACAAGTAATTTATATTTCACATAGGCAGCAAGTACAATTTAACTGGACAAGTAGAAGAAATGTTCCAGGGACCTTCGAAGAAACACAAGTTATATAAACTGTTTAACTCTACAGTACAAGTAAAGAGAATTCTGAACTAAGAAACCTATTTTTTTCTCTCATCATGAAGAGAATCTCATGTATTTTCTACACTAATTGATCTACATAATTAAAGAGAACCACAAATGTGTTTTAAAACTGCAAAGAAATGTGTCTCTACACTATGTGTTATTTTACTCTTACTCTAAACCTGTATTACAAACTAAGATTGAGAAGATATCCTAACTTTAATGTGAGTTCATCAGTCTTCTAGATTATTGCCATTTGGCAGTGTTAGAATACCTTTTGAACAACTGCCAAAAAATGTGTTAAAACTGGTAAGTTAACAGACCAAAATTTACTATGAGTCTAGCATTCTTGAAAATCTTACATTCTACAAATAACTGCGTTGTTTCTATGCTTCAGATTGAGTGATCCACGTTTTTTACATATTTACATGAAAAATCAACTCCTGTTTTATCAGAAACCGTTTCATATATCTACTGGAAAGTCATTTTACATGTTCAATTCATACACCATTTTTTGAGTTCATTATGTGTACAACGTTCTGAAGTGAGCATTGCAGGGTTTACAAAAATCGGTGTTAAAGCTATAAAAAAATGAGTATAATTTTAAATTATTTCATAGGGCAGAGAAAATGCTTCATTACTTTGAAAGCATTGTGTGCCAGGGTTAGTTAACACTCTCTAAAAAACCACAGTATATAGAAGTTGAACAGTGAATCTCTCATTCTCTTGGTGAGCCAATGCAACAGCATCAAGATATATAGATTCTATAATACCTGATAAAGTACACAGTGTTCTACTCATTACAAGTAGCAGTGCTTGTCAGAATCTTCTTTTTCGTTATAGATTTAAAAAATATTTAATTAATCTACAGAATTAAATAGAAACACAAATGTGTTTTAAAACTGCAGAGAAATCTTTCTCTACACTGTGCGTGAATTTACTCTTACAGTGATTCAGAAGTATCCTAAGTTTAATACCATTCTCGCTTTATGCCATTTTACAGTGTTAGAATACTTTTCTAACAAATGCAAAAGTGTGTTTTCACTTTTTACTAAACAGCACAAATTTAACTAAAAGTCTGGCATGCTTACTTGAAAATCTTATCTTGTACAGTGAACTGCTAAGAGTAACACATACAATAACGCATTGGAATGCATTGTTTCTATGCATCAGTTAGAAGGATCCACTTTTCTTCCACATTTACATGAAAATTCTACTCCTGTTTTATCAGAAACTGTTTCATATATCTATTGCAAAGTCTTTTTACATGTTCAATTCATACACCTTTTTATTGCGTTCATTCTGTGTACAACATTCTGAAGTGAGTATGGCAGGACATAGAAAAATCAGTGTTAAAACTATGAGAAAGTGATTATTAATTTGACTTATTTCATTAGTGCAGAAAACATGCTTCACTACTGTGAATTCTACTCCTGTGATACCAGAAACAAGAAACTTTTATATCACATAGGCAGCAAGTACAATTTAAGTGCACATGTACAGCAAATGTTCCAGGGCCATTAGAAGAAACACTAGTTATATAAACTACTTAACACTACAGTTAAAATGAAGAGGATTCTAAACTAGGAAACCTATTGTTTCCTCTAATTATAAACAGAATTTCATGTACTTTTTACCCTATATTGGTCTACATAATTAAAGAGAACCAGCACTGCTTTTTAAAACTGCAAAGAAATGTTAATCTACACTGTGTTATTTTACTCTTACTGTAAACCTTTATAACAAACTAAGATCTAGAAGATATGCTAACCTTAGTGTGAGCTCATCAGTTTTGTAGCTTATTGCCATTTGGCAGTGTTAGAATAACTGTTTGAACAACTGCCAAAGAATGTGTTTAAACTGGGTATCTATTAGCACAAATTTTACTGAGTCTAGCATTCTTACTTGAACATCTTACAGTGTACAGAGAACTGCGAAGAGTAACGAGTACAATGAATTGTTGAAATGCGTTGTTTCTATGCATCCGATTGTCTGGTCCACGGTTTTTACATAGATATGTGCATCAAAAATTGAACTTCTCAGTTATCAGAAACTCATATTTCTATTGGAAAGCCTTTTTATATGTTCAACCCATGCACGTTTCTTTGTGTTCAGTATGTGTACAACATTCTGAGTGAGAATTGCAGATTTACAAAAATCAGAGTTAAAACTATGAGAAAATGATTATAATTTTAAATTATTTCATTAGGGCAGAGAACATGCTTCAATACTCTGAAAGAATTCTGTGCCAGTGTTAATGAGCACTGTCTGAAACAGCCACAGTATATAGAAGTTCAACATTGAAACTCTCATTTACTGGTTAGCAAATGCAACAGCATCAAGCTGTATAGTGATGATACCACCTGATAAAGTTACAAAGTGTTCTGCTGATTAGAAGTAGCAGTGCTTGTCAGAATCTGTTTTTTCTCTGTTGAATTAAAAAATACGGCGTTTAATAACAGAGTAATACCAATTTTGCACTCACTGTTTGTGTTACGTAACTGAACATAATGGGGAGGTCCTTAGTTCTTTGAAATATAGTTCTGGGTGAAGTTGTCCGAAGATTATTTTATAGTTCTATGTTGAGCATATTCCAGAACAGATGTTAATGCATGGTTACAAGTATCCTTTAACTTTTTGTCGGGTTTGAGTTTGTGTAGAAATGAAATTTAAGGATTCTGAGCAAGCTTCACTCATATGTACATGTGAAATTACTTAAAATTTGACCTGAAGCGTTTATATTTTTCTTCTCTGCACATCTCAGGCAAATATGTCTTTTAAGCTGATGTTACATAAACTTTTCCTTTTAGTTAATCACAGCTTATTATATGAAATGCACATGTCTTAGATTTCTGAGTTCATTACACTATCGTATTTCTTACGTAAATTGAGAGACGATAGTGTAAACAGATATTTCTACTTTGAAGATAACACTATTTAAGCCTAATTTAGAAGTAACTTTTATCTAACATAAACAGCAAGTACAAATTAACTTCCAAAGTACAGAAAATGTTACAGGGCCATTATAAGAAACACTAGTGATGTAAACTTTATTTAAAACTATATACAGTTAAACTAAAGGAGATTCTGAACTGAGAAATCTATTGTTTTTTCTCATCTAGGACAGAATTTCATGTACTTTTTTGATAATTGATCACCATAATTAAATAAACACAAATGTGTTTTAAAACTGCAAATAAATGTTTCTGTAAACTTTGCGTTATTTTGCTCTTACTGTAAAATTGTATATCAAATTAAGATGCAGAATATATCCTAAACTTAATGTGTGATCATCACTCTTTCTCGCTTATTTTCGTTTGACAGTGTAAGAATACCTTTCTGGCTAACTGGAAAAGAGTGTGATTTAAAACATTACTAAACAGCAGAAATTTAACTCAAAGTCTGGCTGTCTTAATTGAAAATCTTATAGTGTACAGAGAACTGCAAAGAGTAACACCTATAACAAAGTATTGAAATGTGTTGTCTGTATGCATCAGATTAAAAAATGGACGTGTTTTACATATTTACATAAAAAAATCAACCTCTGTGTTATCAGAAACAGTTTTATATATCTATTTGAAAGTAACTTTTCATGCTCAATTCATACACGTTTCTTTGTGTTCGGTATGTGTACAACATTCTCACGTGAGCATTGCCCGATATACTAAAATCATTGTTAAAACTATGAGAAAATGATTATTATTTACACTTAATTCATTAGAAGAGAGAACTTGCTTCCAACTTTATATTCAACTTCTCTGTTATCAGAAACAAGTAACTTATATTTCACATAGGCAGCAAGTACAATTTTACTGCACATGTAGAAAAAATGTTCCAGTGCCCTTCGAAAAAACACAAGTTATATAAACTATTTAACTCTACAGTAAAACTAAAGGGGATTCTGAACTAAAAAATCTATTGTTTTTTCTCATAAACGACAGAATTTCATGTACTTTCTACCCTAATTAATCTACATAATTAAATAGAACCACAAATGTGTTTTAAAACTGCAGAGAAATATTTTTCGACACTGTGCATGAATTTCCTCTTTCGAAAACTTATATAAAACACTGATTCAGAAGTATTCTAAGTTGAATGTGAGCTCATCAGTCTTTCTCGCTTATTGCCATTTGACCGTGTTGGAATACCTTTATGGCCAACTGCAAAAGTGTGTTTTCACTTTTTACTAAACAGCACAAATTTAACGAAAAGTCTGGCATGCTTACTTGAAAATCTTATCTTGTACAGTGAACTGCTAAGAGTAACACATACAATAACGCATTGGAATGCATTGTTTCTATGCATCAGTTAGAAGGATCTACGTTTCTTCCACATTTACATGAAAATTCTACTCCTGTTTTATGACAAACTGTTTCATATATCTATTGCAAAGTCTTTTTACATGTTCAATTCATACACCTTTTTATTGCGTTCATTCTGTGTACAACATTCTGAAGTGAGTATGGCAGGACATAGAAAAATCAGTGTTAAAACTATGAGAAAGTGATTATTAATTTGACTTATTTCATTAGTGCAGAAAACATGCTTCACTACTGTGAATTCTACTCCTGTGATACCAGAAACAAGGAACTTTTATCTCACATAGGCAGCAAGTACAATTTAAGTGCACATGTACAGCAAATGTTCCAGGGCCATTAGAAGAAACACTAGTTATATAAACTATTTAACACTACAGTTAAAATGAAGAGGATTCTAAACTAGGAAACCTATTGTTTCCTCTAATTATAAACAGAATTTCATGTACTTTTTACCCTATATTGGTCTACATAATTAAAGAGAACCAGCACTGCTTTTAAAAACTGCAAAGAAATGTTCATCTACACTGTGTTATTTTACTCTTACTGATAACCTTTATAACAAACTAAGATCCAGAAAATATGCTAACCTTAGTGTGAGCTCATCAGTTTTGTAGCTTATTGCCATTTGGCAGTGTTAAAATAACTGTTTGAACAACTGCCAAAGAATGTGTTTAAACTGGGTATCTATTTGCACAAATTTTACTGAGTCTAGCATTCTTACTTGAACATCTTACAGTGTACAGAGAACTGCGAAGAGTAACGAGTACAATGAATTGTTGAAATGCGTTGTTTCTATGCATCCGATTGTCTGGTCCACGGTTTTTACATAGATATGTGCATCAAAAATTGAACTTCTCAGTTATCAGAAACTCATATTTCTATTGGAAAGCCTTTATATATGTTCAACCCATGCACGTTTTTTTGTGTTCAGTATGTGTGCAACATTCTGAGTGAGAATTGCAGATTTACAAAAATCAGAGTTAAAACTATGAGAAAATGATTATAATTTTAAATTATTTCATTAGGGCAGAGAACATGCTTCAATACTCTGAAAGAATTCTGTGCCAGTGTTAATGAGCACTGTCTGAAACAGCCACAGTATATAGAAGTTCAACATTGAAACTCTCATTTACTGGTTAGCAAATGCAACAGCATCAAGCTGTATAGTGATGATACTACCTGATAAAGTTACAAAGTGTTCTGCTGATTAGAAGTAGCAGTGCTTGTCAGAATCTGTTTTTTCCCTGTTGAATTAAAAAATACGGCGTTTAATAACAGAGTAATACCAATTTTTCACTCACTTTTTGTGTTACGTAACTGAACATATTGGGGAGGTCCTTAGTTCTTTGAAATATAGTTCTGGGTGAAGTTGTCCGAAGATTATTTTATACTTCTATGTTGAGCATATGCCAGAACAGATGTTAATGCATGGTTACAAGTATCCTTTAACTTTTTGTCGGGTTTGAGTTTGTGTAGAAATGAAATTTAAGGATTCTGAGCAAGCTTCACTCATATGTACATGTGAAATTACTTAAAATTTGACCTGAAGCGTTTATATTTTTCTTCTCTGCACATCTCAGGCAAAAATGTCTTTTAAGCTGATGTTACATAAACTTTTCCTTTTAGTTAATCACAGCTTATTATATGAAATGCACATGTCTTAGATTTCTGAGTTCATTACACTATCGTATTTCTTACGTAAATTGAGAGACGATTGTGTAAACAGATATTTCTACCTTGAAGATAACACTATTTAATCCTAATTTAGAAGTAACTTTTATCTAACATAAACAGCAAGTACAAATTAACTTCCAAAGTACAGAAAATGTTACAGGGCCATTATAAGGAAAACTAGTGATGTAAACTTTATTTAAAACTATATACAGTTAAACTAAAGGAGATTCTGAACTGAGAAATCTATTGTTTTTTCTCATCTAGGACAGAATTTCATGTACTTTTTTGATAATTGATCACCATAATTAAATAAACACAAATGTGTTTTAAAACTGCAAATAAATGTTTCTGTAAACTTTGCGTTATTTTGCTCTTACTGTAAAATTGTATATCAAATTAAGATGCAGAATATATCCTAAAATTAATGTGTGATCATCACTCTTTCTCGCTTATTGCCGTTTGACAGTGTAAGAATACCTTTCTGGCTAAATGGAAAAGAGTGTGATTTAAAACATTACTAAACAGCAGAAATTTAACTCAAAGTCTGGCTGTCTTAATTGAAAATCTTATAGTGTACAGAGAACTGCAAAGAGTAACACCTATAAGAAAGCATTGAAATGTGTTGTCTGTATGCATCAGATTGAAAAATGGACGTGTTTTACATATTTACATAAAAATATCAACCTCTGTGTTATCAGAAACAGTTTTATATATCCATTTGAAAGTCACTTTTCATGCTCAATTCATACACGTTTCTTTGTGTTCGGTATGTGTACAACATTCTCACGTGAGCATTGCCCGATATACTAAAATCATTGTTAAAACTATGAGAAAATGATTATTATTTACACTTAATTCATTAGAAGAGAGAACTTGCTTCCAACTTTATATTCAACTTCTCTGTTATCAGAAACAAGTAACTTATATTTCACATAGGCAGCAAGTACAATTTTACTGCACATGTAGAAAAAATGTTCCAGTGCCCTTCGAAGAAACACAAGTTATATAAACTATTTAACTATACAGTAAAACTAAAGGGGATTCTGAACTAAAAAATCTATTGTTTTTTCTCATAAACGACAGAATTTCATGTACTTTCTACCCTAATTAATCTACATAATTAAATAGAACCACAAATGTGTTTTAAAACTGCAGAGAAATATTTTTCGACACTGTGCATGAATTTCCTCTTTCGAAAACTTATATAAAACACTGATTCAGAAGTATTCTAAGTTGAATGTGAGCTCATCAGTCTTTCTCGCTTATTGCCATTTGACCGTGTTGGAATACCTTTATGGCCAACTGCAAAAGTGTGTTTTCACTTTTTACTAAACAGCACAAATTTAACGAAAAGTCTGGCATGCTTACTTGAAAATCTTATCTTGTACAGTGAACTGCTAAGAGTAACACATACAATAACGCATTGGAATGCATTGTTTCTATGCATCAGTTAGAAGGATCCACGTTTCTTCCATATTTACATGAAAATTCTATTCCTGTTTTATCAGAAACTGTTTCATATATCTATTGCAAAGTCTTTTTACATGTTCAATTCATACACCTTTTTATTGCGTTCATTCTGTGTACAACATTCTGAAGTGAGTATGGCAGGACATAGAAAAATCAGTGTTAAAACTATGAGAAAGTGATTATTAATTTGACTTATTTCATTAGTGCAGAAAACATGCTTCACTACTGTGAATTCTTCTCCTGTGATACCAGAAACAAGGAACTTTTATCTCACATAGGCAGCAAGTACAATTTAAGTGCACATGTACAGCAAATGTTCCAGGGCCATTAGAAGAAACACTAGTTATATAAACTATTTAACACTACAGTTAAAATGAAGAGGATTCTAAACTAGGAAACCTATTGTTTCCTCTAATTATAAACAGAATTTCATGTACTTTTTACCCTATATTGGTCTACATAATTAAAGAGAACCAGCACTGCTTTTAAAAACTGCAAAGAAATGTTCATCTACACTGTGTTATTTTACTCTTACTGATAACCTTTATAACAAACTAAGATCCAGAAAATATGCTAACCTTAGTGTGAGCTCATCAGTTTTGTAGCTTATTGCCATTTGGCAGTGTTAAAATAACTGTTTGAACAACTGCCAAAGAATGTGTTTAAACTGGGTATCTATTTGCACAAATTTTACTGAGTCTAGCATTCTTACTTGAACATCTTACAGTGTACAGAGAACTGCGAAGAGTAACGAGTACAATGAATTGTTGAAATGCGTTGTTTCTATGCATCCGATTGTCTGGTCCACGGTTTTTACATAGATATGTGCATCAAAAATTGAACTTCTCAGTTATCAGAAACTCATATTTCTATTGGAAAGCCTTTATATATGTTCAACCCATGCACGTTTTTTTGTGTTCAGTATGTGTGCAACATTCTGAGTGAGAATTGCAGATTTACAAAAATCAGAGTTAAAACTATGAGAAAATGATTATAATTTTAAATTATTTCATTAGGGCAGAGAACATGCTTCAATACTCTGAAAGAATTCTGTGCCAGTGTTAATGAGCACTGTCTGAAACAGCCACAGTATATAGAAGTTCAACATTGAAACTCTCATTTACTGGTTAGCAAATGCAACAGCATCAAGCTGTATAGTGATGATACTACCTGATAAAGTTACAAAGTGTTCTGCTGATTAGAAGTAGCAGTGCTTGTCAGAATCTGTTTTTTCCCTGTTGAATTAAAAAATACGGCGTTTAATAACAGAGTAATACCAATTTTTCACTCACTTTTTGTGTTACGTAACTGAACATATTGGGGAGGTCCTTAGTTCTTTGAAATATAGTTCTGGGTGAAGTTGTCCGAAGATTATTTTATACTTCTATGTTGAGCATATGCCAGAACAGATGTTAATGCATGGTTACAAGTATCCTTTAACTTTTTGTCGGGTTTGAGTTTGTGTAGAAATGAAATTTAAGGATTCTGAGCAAGCTTCACTCATATGTACATGTGAAATTACTTAAAATTTGACCTGAAGCGTTTATATTTTTCTTCTCTGCACATCTCAGGCAAAAATGTCTTTTAAGCTGATGTTACATAAACTTTTCCTTTTAGTTAATCACAGCTTATTATATGAAATGCACATGTCTTAGATTTCTGAGTTCATTACACTATCGTATTTCTTACGTAAATTGAGAGACGATTGTGTAAACAGATATTTCTACCTTGAAGATAACACTATTTAATCCTAATTTAGAAGTAACTTTTATCTAACATAAACAGCAAGTACAAATTAACTTCCAAAGTACAGAAAATGTTACAGGGCCATTATAAGGAAAACTAGTGATGTAAACTTTATTTAAAACTATATACAGTTAAACTAAAGGAGATTCTGAACTGAGAAATCTATTGTTTTTTCTCATCTAGGACAGAATTTCATGTACTTTTTTGATAATTGATCACCATAATTAAATAAACACAAATGTGTTTTAAAACTGCAAATAAATGTTTCTGTAAACTTTGCGTTATTTTGCTCTTACTGTAAAATTGTATATCAAATTAAGATGCAGAATATATCCTAAAATTAATGTGTGATCATCACTCTTTCTCGCTTATTGCCGTTTGACAGTGTAAGAATACCTTTCTGGCTAAATGGAAAAGAGTGTGATTTAAAACATTACTAAACAGCAGAAATTTAACTCAAAGTCTGGCTGTCTTAATTGAAAATCTTATAGTGTACAGAGAACTGCAAAGAGTAACACCTATAAGAAAGCATTGAAATGTGTTGTCTGTATGCATCAGATTGAAAAATGGACGTGTTTTACATATTTACATAAAAATATCAACCTCTGTGTTATCAGAAACAGTTTTATATATCCATTTGAAAGTCACTTTTCATGCTCAATTCATACACGTTTCTTTGTGTTCGGTATGTGTACAACATTCTCACGTGAGCATTGCCCGATATACTAAAATCATTGTTAAAACTATGAGAAAATGATTATTATTTACACTTAATTCATTAGAAGAGAGAACTTGCTTCCAACTTTATATTCAACTTCTCTGTTATCAGAAACAAGTAACTTATATTTCACATAGGCAGCAAGTACAATTTTACTGCACATGTAGAAAAAATGTTCCAGTGCCCTTCGAAGAAACACAAGTTATATAAACTATTTAACTCTACAGTAAAACTAAAGGGGATTCTGAACTAAAAAATCTATTGTTTTTTCTCATAAACGACAGAATTTCATGTACTTTCTACCCTAATTAATCTACATAATTAAATAGAACCACAAATGTGTTTTAAAACTGCAGAGAAATATTTTTCGACACTGTGCATGAATTTCCTCTTTCGAAAACTTATATAAAACACTGATTCAGAAGTATTCTAAGTTGAATGTGAGCTCATCAGTCTTTCTCGCTTATTGCCATTTGACCGTGTTGGAATACCTTTATGGCCAACTGCAAAAGTGTGTTTTCACTTTTTACTAAACAGCACAAATTTAACGAAAAGTCTGGCATGCTTACTTGAAAATCTTATCTTGTACAGTGAACTGCTAAGAGTAACACATACAATAACGCATTGGAATGCATTGTTTCTATGCATCAGTTAGAAGGATCCACGTTTCTTCCATATTTACATGAAAATTCTATTCCTGTTTTATCAGAAACTGTTTCATATATCTATTGCAAAGTCTTTTTACATGTTCAATTCATACACCTTTTTATTGCGTTCATTCTGTGTACAACATTCTGAAGTGAGTATGGCAGGACATAGAAAAATCAGTGTTAAAACTATGAGAAAGTGATTATTAATTTGACTTATTTCATTAGTGCAGAAAACATGCTTCACTACTGTGAATTCTTCTCCTGTGATACCAGAAACAAGGAACTTTTATCTCACATAGGCAGCAAGTACAATTTAAGTGCACATGTACAGCAAATGTTCCAGGGCCATTAGAAGAAACACTAGTTATATAAACTATTTAACACTACAGTTAAAATGAAGAGGATTCTAAACTAGGAAACCTATTGTTTCCTCTAATTATAAACAGAATTTCATGTACTTTTTACCCTATATTGGTCTACATAATTAAAGAGAACCAGCACTGCTTTTAAAAACTGCAAAGAAATGTTCATCTACACTGTGTTATTTTACTCTTACTGTAAACCTTTATAACAAACTAAGATCTAGAAGATATGCTAACCTTAGTGTGAGCTCATCAGTTTTGTAGCTTATTGCCATTTGGCAGTGTTAGAATAACTGTTTGAACAACTGCCAAAGAATGTGTTTAAACTGGATATCTATTTGCACAAATTTTACTGAGTCTAGCATTCTTACTTGAACATCTTACAGTGTACAGAGAACTGCGAAGAGTAACGAGTACAATGAATTGTTGAAATGCGTTGTTTCTATGCATCCGATTGTCTGGTCCACGGTTTTTACATAGATATGTGCATCAAAAATTGAACTTCTCAGTTATCAGAAACTCATATTTCTATTGGAAAGCCTTTTTATATGTTCAATCCATGCAGGTTTTTTTGTGTTCAGTATGTGTACAACATTCTGAGTGAGAATTGCAGATTTACAAAAATCAGAGTTAAAACTATGAGAAAATGATTATAATTTTAAATTATTTCATTAGGGCAGAGAACATGCTTCAATACTCTGAAAGAATTCTGTGCCAGTGTTAATGAGCACTGTCTGAAACAGCCACAGTATATAGAAGTTCAACATTGAAACTCTCATTTACTGGTTAGCAAATGCAACAGCATCAAGCTGTATAGTGATGATACTACCTGATAAAGTTACAAAGTGTTCTGCTGATTAGAAGTAGCAGTGCTTGTCAGAATCTGCTTTTTCTGTGTTGAATTAAAAAATACGGCGTTTAATAACAGAGTAATACCAATTTTGCACTCACTGTTTATGTTACGTAACTGAACATAATGGGGAGGTCCTTAGTTCTTTGAAATATAGTTCTGGGTGAAGTTGTCCGAAGATTATTTTATAGTTCTATGTTGAGCATATTCCAGAACAGATGTTAATGCATGGTTACAAGTATCCTTTAACTTTTTGTCGGGTTTGAGTTTGTGTAGAAATGAAATTTAAGGATTCTGAGCAAGCTTCACTCATATGTACATGTGAAATTACTTAAAATTTGACCTGAAGCGTTTATATTTTTCTTCTCTGCACATCTCAGGCAAAAATGTCTTTTAAGCTGATGTTACATAAAGCTTTCCTTTTAGTTCATCACAGCTTATTATATGAAATGCACATGTCTTAGATTTCTGAGTTCATTACACTATCGTATTTCTTACGTAAATTGAGAGACGATTGTGTAAACAGATATTTCTACCTTGAAGATAACACTATTTAATCCTAATTTAGAAGTAACTTTTATCTAACATAAACAGCAAGTACAAATTAACTTCCAAAGTACAGAAAATGTTACAGGGCCATTATAAGGAAAACTAGTGATGTAAACTTTATTTAAAACTATATACAGTTAAACTAAAGGAGATTCTGAACTGAGAAATCTATTGTTTTTTCTCATCTAGGACAGAATTTCATGTACTTTTTTGATAATTGATCACCATAATTAAATAAACACAAATGTGTTTTAAAACTGCAAATAAATGTTTCTGTAAACTTTGCGTTATTTTGCTCTTACTGTAAAATTGTATATCAAATTAAGATGCAGAATATATCCTAAAATTAATGTGTGATCATCACTCTTTCTCGCTTATTGCCGTTTGACAGTGTAAGAATACCTTTCTGGCTAAATGGAAAAGAGTGTGATTTAAAACATTACTAAACAGCAGAAATTTAACTCAAAGTCTGGCTGTCTTAATTGAAAATCTTATAGTGTACAGAGAACTGCAAAGAGTAACACCTATAAGAAAGCATTGAAATGTGTTGTCTGTATGCATCAGATTGAAAAATGGACGTGTTTTACATATTTACATAAAAATATCAACCTCTGTGTTATCAGAAACAGTTTTATATATCCATTTGAAAGTCACTTTTCATGCTCAATTCATACACGTTTCTTTGTGTTCGGTATGTGTACAACATTCTCACGTGAGCATTGCCCGATATACTAAAATCATTGTTAAAACTATGAGAAAATGATTATTATTTACACTTAATTCATTAGAAGAGAGAACTTGCTTCCAACTTTATATTCAACTTCTCTGTTATCAGAAACAAGTAACTTATATTTCACATAGGCAGCAAGTACAATTTTACTGCACATGTAGAAAAAATGTTCCAGTGCCCTTCGAAGAAACACAAGTTATATAAACTATTTAACTCTACAGTAAAACTAAAGGGGATTCTGAACTAAAAAATCTATTGTTTTTTCTCATAAACGACAGAATTTCATGTACTTTCTACCCTAATTAATCTACATAATTAAATAGAACCACAAATGTGTTTTAAAACTGCAGAGAAATATTTTTCGACACTGTGCATGAATTTCCTCTTTTGAAAACTTATATAAAACACTGATTCAGAAGTATTCTAAGTTGAATGTGAGCTCATCAGTCTTTCTCGCTTATTGCCATTTGACCGTGTTGGAATACCTTTATGGCCAACTGCAAAAGTGTGTTTTCACTTTTTACTAAACAGCACAAATTTAACGAAAAGTCTGGCATGCTTACTTGAAAATCTTATCTTGTACAGTGAACTGCTAAGAGTAACACATACAATAACGCATTGGAATGCATTGTTTCTATGCATCAGTTAGAAGGATCCACGTTTCTTCCATATTTACATGAAAATTCTATTCCTGTTTTATCAGAAACTGTTTCATATATCTATTGCAAAGTCTTTTTACATGTTCAATTCATACACCTTTTTATTGCGTTCATTCTGTGTACAACATTCTGAAGTGAGTATGGCAGGACATAGAAAAATCAGTGTTAAAACTATGAGAAAGTGATTATTAATTTGACTTATTTCATTAGTGCAGAAAACATGCTTCACTACTGTGAATTCTTCTCCTGTGATACCAGAAACAAGGAACTTTTATCTCACATAGGCAGCAAGTACAATTTAAGTGCACATGTACAGCAAATGTTCCAGGGCCATTAGAAGAAACACTAGTTATATAAACTATTTAACACTACAGTTAAAATGAAGAGGATTCTAAACTAGGAAACCTATTGTTTCCTCTAATTATAAACAGAATTTCATGTACTTTTTACCCTATATTGGTCTACATAATTAAAGAGAACCAGCACTGCTTTTAAAAACTGCAAAGAAATGTTAATCTACACTGTGTTATTTTACTCTTACTGTAAACCTTTATAACAAACTAAGATCTAGAAGATATGCTAACCTTAGTGTGAGCTCATCAGTTTTGTAGCTTATTGCCATTTGGCAGTGTTAGAATAACTGTTTGAAAAACTGCCAAAGAATGTGTTTAAACTGGATATCTATTTGCACAAATTTTACTGAGTCTAGCATTCTTACTTGAACATCTTACAGTGTACAGAGAACTGCGAAGAGTAACGAGTACAATGAATTGTTGAAATGCGTTGTTTCTATGCATCCGATTGTCTGGTCCACGGTTTTTACATAGATATGTGCATCAAAAATTGAACTTCTCAGTTATCAGAAACTCATATTTCTATTGGAAAGCCTTTTTATATGTTCAATCCATGCAGGTTTTTTTGTGTTCAGTATGTGTACAACATTCTGAGTGAGAATTGCAGATTTACAAAAATCAGAGTTAAAACTATGAGAAAATGATTATAATTTTAAATTATTTCATTAGGGCAGAGAACATGCTTCAATACTCTGAAAGAATTCTGTGCCAGTGTTAATGAGCACTGTCTGAAACAGCCACAGTATATAGAAGTTCAACATTGAAACTCTCATTTACTGGTTAGCAAATGCAACAGCATCAAGCTGTATAGTGATGATACTACCTAATAAAGTTACAAAGTGTTCTGCTGATTAGAAGTAGCAGTGCTTGTCAGAATCTGTTTTTTCCCTGTTGAATTAAAAAATACGGCGTTTAATAACAGAGTAATACCAATTTTGCACTCACTGTTTATGTTACGTAACTGAACATAATGGGGAGGTCCTTAGTTCTTTGAAATATAGTTCTGGGTGAAGTTGTCCGAAGATTATTTTATAGTTCTATGTTGAGCATATTCCAGAACAGATGTTAATGCATGGTTACAAGTATCCTTTAACTTTTTGTCGGGTTTGAGTTTGTGTAGAAATGAAATTTAAGGATTCTGAGCAAGCTTCACTCATATGTACATGTGAAATTACTTAAAATTTGACCTGAAGCGTTTATATTTTTCTTCTCTGCACATCTCAGGCAAAAATGTCTTTTAAGCTGATGTTACATAAAGCTTTCCTTTTAGTTCATCACAGCTTATTATATGAAATGCACATGTCTTAGATTTCTGAGTTCATTACACTATCGTATTTCTTACGTAAATTGAGAGACGATTGTGTATACAGATATTTCTACCTTGAGGATAACACTATTTAATCCTAATTTAGAAGTAACTTTTATCTAACATAAACAGCAAGTACAAATTAACTTCCAAAGTACAGAAAATGTTACAGGGCCATTATAAGAAAAACTAGTGATGTAAACTTTATTTAAAACTATATACAGTTAAACTAAAGGAGATTCTGAACTGAGAAATCTATTGTTTTTTCTCATCTAGGACAGAATTTCATGTACTTTTTTGATAATTGATCTACATAATTAAAAAAACCACAAATGTGTTTTAAAACTGCAAATAAATGTTTCTGTAAACTTTGCGTTATTTTGCTCTTACTGTAAAATTGTATATCAAATTAAGATGCAGAATATATCCTAAAATTAATGTGTGATCATCACTCTTTCTCGCTTATTGCCGTTTGACAGTGTTAGAATACCTTTCTGGCTAACTGGAAAAGAGTGTGATTTAAAACATTACTAAACAGCAGAAATTTAACTCAAAGTCTGGCTGTCTTAATTGAAAATCTTATAGTGTACAGAGAACTGCAAAGAGTAGCACCTATAACAAAGCATTGAAATGTGTTGTTTGTATGCATCAGATTGAAAAATGAACGTGTTTTACATATTTACATAAAAAAATCAACCTCTGTGTTATCAGAAACAGTTTTATATATCCATTTGAAAGTCACTTTTCATGCTCAATTCATACACGTTTCTTTGTGTTCAGTATGTGTACAACATTCTCACGTGAGCATTGCCCGATATACTAAAATCATTGTTAAAACTATGAGAAAATGATTATTATTTACACTTAATTCATTAGAAGAGAGAACTTGCTTCCAACTTTATATTCAACTTCTCTGTTATCAGAAACAAGTAACTTATATTTCACATAGGCAGCAAGTACAATTTTACTGCACATGTAGAAAAAATGTTCCAGTGCCCTTCGAAGAAACACAAGTTATATAAACTATTTAACTCTACAGTAAAACTAAAGGGGATTCTGAACTAAAAAATCAATTGTTTTTTCTCATAAACGACAGAATTTCATGTACTTTCTACCCTAATTAATCTACATAATTAAATAGAACCACAAATGTGTTTTAAAACTGCAGAGAAATATTTTTCGACACTGTGCATGAATTTCCTCTTTCGAAAACTATATAAAACACTGATTCAGAAGTATTCTAAGTTTAATGTGAGCTCATCAGTCTTTCTCGCTTATTGCCATTTGACCGTGTTGGAATACCTTTATGGCCAACTGCAAAAGTGTGTTTTCACTTTTTACTAAACAGCACAAATTTAACGAAAAGTCTGGCATGCTTACTTGAAAATCTTATCTTGTACAGTGAACTGCTAAGAGTAACACATACAATAACGCATTGGAATGCATTGTTTCTATGCATCAGTTAGAAGGATCCACGTTTCTTCCATATTTACATGAAAATTCTATTCCTGTTTTATCAGAAACTGTTTCATATATCTATTGCAAAGTCTTTTTACATGTTCAATTCATACACCTTTTTATTGCGTTCATTCTGTGTACAACATTCTGAAGTGAGTATGGCAGGACATAGAAAAATCAGTGTTAAAACTATGAGAAAGTGATTATTAATTTGACTTATTTCATTAGTGCAGAAAACATGCTTCACTACTGTGAATTCTTCTCCTGTGATACCAGAAACAAGGAACTTTTATCTCACATAGGCAGCAAGTACAATTTAAGTGCACATGTACAGCAAATGTTCCAGGGCCATTAGAAGAAACACTAGTTATATAAACTATTTAACACTACAGTTAAAATGAAGAGGATTCTAAACTAGGAAACCTATTGTTTCCTCTAATTATAAACAGAATTTCATGTACTTTTTACCCTATATTGGTCTACATAATTAAAGAGAACCAGCACTGCTTTTAAAAACTGCAAAGAAATGTTCATCTACACTGTGTTATTTTACTCTTACTGTAAACCTTTATAACAAACTAAGATCCAGAAGATATGCTAACCTTAGTGTGAGCTCATCAGTTTTGTAGCTTATTGCCATTTGGCAGTGTTAGAATAACTGTTTGAACAACTGCCAAAGAATGTGTTTAAACTGGATATCTATTTGCACAAATTTTACTGAGTCTAGCATTCTTACTTGAACATCTTACAGTGTACAGAGAACTGCGAAGAGTAACGAGTACAATGAATTGTTGAAATGCGTTGTTTCTATGCATCCGATTGTCTGGTCCACGGTTTTTACATAGATATGTGCATCAAAAATTGAACTTCTCAGTTATCAGAAACTCATATTTCTATTGGAAAGCCTTTTTATATGTTCAACCCATGCAGGTTTTTTTGTGTTCAGTATGTGTACAACATTCTGAGTGAGAATTGCAGATTTACAAAAATCAGAGTTAAAACTATGAGAAAATGATTATAATTTTAAATTATTTCATTAGGGCAGAGAACATGCTTCAATACTCTGAAAGATCCCTGATGAATTTAGACGCTAAAATTCTCAACAAAATATTAGCCAACCGGATCCAGCAATATATGAAAAAAATCATACACCACGATCAAGTGGGATTTATTCTGGAGAGGCAAGGCTGGTTCAATATTCGCAAATCAATCAATGTGATTCACCACATAAACAAAAGGAAGGACAAAAATCACATGATAATTTCAATAGATGCAGAAAAGGCATTTAATAAAATCCAGCACCCATTCATGCTCAAAACTCTCAGTAAAGTGGGAATACAGGGATCATTCCTTAACATGATAAAGGCCATCTATGTTAAACCGACAGCAAACATCATACTAAATGGACAAAGATTAAAAGCAATCCCCTTAAGATCAGGAACCAGGCAGGGTTGCCCACTTTCACCACTCTTATTCAACATAGTTCTGGAAGTCCTAGCTACAGCACTCAGACAAGAAGAAGAAATAAAAGGCATACAAATTGGAAAAGAAGAAGTAAAACTGTCATTATTTGCAGATGATATGATATTGTATATTGAAAACCCTAAAGTCTCAGTCAAAAAACTACTGGACCTGATAAATGAATTCAGCAAGGTGGCAGGATATAAAATTAATACTCAGAAATCAGAGGCATTTCTATACACCAACAATGAAATATCAGCAAAAGAAATTAAGGAAACAATCCCCTTCACTATTGCAGCCAAAAAAATAAAGTACCTAGGAGTAAATTTAACCAAGGAGGTTAAGGACTTGTACTCAGAAAATTATAGAACATTGATAAAAGAAATCAAGGAAGATACAAACAAGTGGAAGCACATACCGTGCTCATGGCTAGGAAGAATAAACATCATTAAAATGTCTATATTACCCAAAGCAATTTATAAATTCAATGCAATACCAATTAAAATACCAATGACATATTTCAAAGATATAGAACACATATTCCAAAAATTTATATGGAACCAAAAAAGAACACGAATAGCCTCAGCAATCTTAAAAAGAAAAAATAAAGCAGGAGGTATCACTCTTCCTGATATCAAGGTTTACTACAAGGCCATTATACTCAAGACAGCCTGGTACTGGCATAAGAACAGGCACATAGATCAATGGAACAGAACAGAGAACCCAGAAATAAACCCACAGCTTTATGGACAACTGATATTTGACAAAGGAGGAAAGAACATACAATGGAGTAAAGACAGCCTCTTTAACAAATGGTGTTGGGAAAATTGGACATCTACCTGCAAAAAAATGAAACTAGACCATCAACTTACACCATTCACTAAAACAAACTCAAAATGGATAAAAGACTTAAATGTAAGCCGTGAAACCATAAACATCTTAGAAGAAAACATAGGCAGCAAGCTCTCCGACATCTGTAGCAGCGGTATATTTGCCGATTTATCTTCATGGGCAACTGAAATAAAAGGCAAGATAAACAAATGGGACTATATCAAACTAAAAAGTTTTTGCACAGCTAAAGACAATAGGAACAGAATAAAAAGACAAACCACACAATGGGAGAACATATTTGACAGCACATCTGATAAGGGGTTAATAACTAAAATTTATAAAGAACTTATAAAAAGCAACACCAGGAAGACAAACAACCCAATCAAAAAATGGGCAAAAGAAATGAATAGAAATTTCTCCAAAGAGGACATACAGATGGCCAATAGGCATATGAAAAAATGCTCAACATCACTAATCATTAGAGAAATGCAAATTAAAACCACAATGAGATATCACCTCACACCAGTCAGAATGGCACTTATCAGCAAAACAACACAGAATAAGTGCTGGCGAGGATGTGGAGAAAAGGGAACCCTTCTGCACTGCTGGTGGGAATGCAGACTGGTGCAGCCACTGTGGAAAACAGTTTGGAGATTCCTCAGAAAATTAAAAATAGAACTGCCTTTTGACCCAGCTATCCCACTTTTAGGAATATACCCTAAGAACACCATAGCACTGTTCGAAAAGAAGAAATGCGCCCCCATGTTCGTGGCAGCATTGTTCACAATAGCGAAGATCTGGAAACAGCCCAAGTGTCCGTCAGAAGACGAGTGGATTAAAAAGCTATGGTACATATATACTATGGAATACTACTCAGCCATAAGAAACGATGACATCGGATCATTTATAACAAAATGGATGTACCTTGATAACATTATACGGAGTGAAATAAGTAAATCAGAAAAAAAGAAAAACTGAGAACAGCACGATTACATACATAGGTGGGACATGAAAGTGAGGGTATGAGACATGGACAAGAGAGTGGTGGTTATGGGATGGGGGGAGGGAGGGAAGAATGGGATAGGGAGGAGGGGAGGGACGCAGGGAAAACCAGATTGAAGGTGACAGAGGACAATTTGACTTTTGGTGATGGGTATGCAACACAATTGAATGATAAGATAACCTGGAGATGTTTTCATTGTACATATGTACCCTGATTTATTGATGTCACCCCATTAGAATTAATAATAATAAAATATATATATAAAAATAAAAAAAAAATACTCTGAAAGAATTCTGTGCCAGTGTTAATGAGCACTGTCTGAAACAGCCACAGTATATAGAAGTTCAACATTGAAACTCTCATTTACTGGTTAGCAAATGCAACAGCATCAAGCTGTATAGTGATGATACTACCTGATAAAGTTACAAAGTGTTCTGCTGATTAGAAGTAGCAGTGCTTGTCAGAATCTGTTTTTTCCCTGTTGAATTAAAAAATACGGCGTTTAATAACAGAGTAATACCAATTTTGCACTCACTGTTTATGTTACGTAACTGAACATAATGGGGAGGTCCTTAGTTCTTTGAAATATAGTTCTGGGTGAAGTTGTCCGAAGATTATTTTATAGTTCTATGTTGAGCATATTCCAGAACAGATGTTAATGCATGGTTACAAGTATCCTTTAACTTTTTGTCGGGTTTGAGTTTGTGTAGAAATGAAATTTAAGGATTCTGAGCAAGCTTCACTCATATGTACATGTGAAATTACTTAAAATTTGACCTGAAGCGTTTATATTTTTCTTCTCTGCACATCTCAGGCAAAAATGTCTTTTAAGCTGATGTTACATAAAGCTTTCCTTTTAGTTCATCACAGCTTATTATATGAAATGCACATGTCTTAGATTTCTGAGTTCATTACACTATCGTATTTCTTACGTAAATTGAGAGACGATTGTGTAAACAGATATTTCTACCTTGAGGATAACACTATTTAATCCTAATTTAGAAGTAACTTTTATCTAACATAAACAGCAAGTACAAATTAACTTCCAAAGTACAGAAAATGTTACAGGGCCATTATAAGAAAAACTAGTGATGTAAACTTTATTTAAAACTATATACAGTTAAACTAAAGGAGATTCTGAACTGAGAAATCTATTGTTTTTTCTCATCTAGGACAGAATTTCATGTACTTTTTTGATAATTGATCTACATAATTAAAAAAACCACAAATGTGTTTTAAAACTGCAAATAAATATTTCTGTAAACTTTGCGTTATTTTGCTCTTACTGTAAAATTGTATATCAAATTAAGATGCAGAATATATCCTAAAATTAATGTGTGATCACCTCTCTTTCTCGCTTATTGCCGTTTGACAGTGTTAGAATACCTTTCTGGCTAACTGGAAAAGAGTGTGATTTAAAACATTACTAAACAGCAGAAATTTAACTCAAAAAAAATCTATTGTTTTTTCTCATAAACGACAGAATTTCATGTACTTTCTACCCTAATTAATCTACATAATTAAATAGAACCACAAATGTGTTTTAAAACTGCAGAGAAATATTTTTCGACACTGTGCATGAATTTCCTCTTTTGAAAACTTATATAAAACACTGATTCAGAAGTATTCTAAGTTGAATGTGAGCTCATCAGTCTTTCTCGCTTATTGCCATTTGACCGTGTTGGAATACCTTTATGGCCAACTGCAAAAGTGTGTTTTCACTTTTTACTAAACAGCACAAATTTAACGAAAAGTCTGGCATGCTTACTTGAAAATCTTATCTTGTACAGTGAACTGCTAAGAGTAACACATACAATAACGCATTGGAATGCATTGTTTCTATGCATCAGTTAGAAGGATCCACGTTTCTTCCATATTTACATGAAAATTCTATTCCTGTTTTATCAGAAACTGTTTCATATATCTATTGCAAAGTCTTTTTACATGTTCAATTCATACACCTTTTTATTGCGTTCATTCTGTGTACAACATTCTGAAGTGAGTATGGCAGGACATAGAAAAATCAGTGTTAAAACTATGAGAAAGTGATTATTAATTTGACTTATTTCATTAGTGCAGAAAACATGCTTCACTACTGTGAATTCTTCTCCTGTGATACCAGAAACAAGGAACTTTTATCTCACATAGGCAGCAAGTACAATTTAAGTGCACATGTACAGCAAATGTTCCAGGGCCATTAGAAGAAACACTAGTTATATAAACTATTTAACACTACAGTTAAAATGAAGAGGATTCTAAACTAGGAAACCTATTGTTTCCTCTAATTATAAACAGAATTTCATGTACTTTTTACCCTATATTGGTCTACATAATTAAAGAGAACCAGCACTGCTTTTAAAAACTGCAAAGAAATGTTCATCTACACTGTGTTATTTTACTCTTACTGTAAACCTTTATAACAAACTAAGATCTAGAAGATATGCTAACCTTAGTGTGAGCTCATCAGTTTTGTAGCTTATTGCCATTTGGCAGTGTTAGAATAACTGTTTGAAAAACTGCCAAAGAATGTGTTTAAACTGGATATCTATTTGCACAAATTTTACTGAGTCTAGCATTCTTACTTGAACATCTTACAGTGTACAGAGAACTGCGAAGAGTAACGAGTACAATGAATTGTTGAAATGCGTTGTTTCTATGCATCCGATTGTCTGGTCCACGGTTTTTACATAGATATGTGCATCAAAAATTGAACTTCTCAGTTATCAGAAACTCATATTTCTATTGGAAAGCCTTTTTATATGTTCAATCCATGCAGGTTTTTTTGTGTTCAGTATGTGTACAACATTCTGAGTGAGAATTGCAGATTTACAAAAATCAGAGTTAAAACTATGAGAAAATGATTATAATTTTAAATTATTTCATTAGGGCAGAGAACATGCTTCAATACTCTGAAAGAATTCTGTGCCAGTGTTAATGAGCACTGTCTGAAACAGCCACAGTATATAGAAGTTCAACATTGAAACTCTCATTTACTGGTTAGCAAATGCAACAGCATCAAGCTGTATAGTGATGATACTACCTGATAAAGTTACAAAGTGTTCTGCTGATTAGAAGTAGCAGTGCTTGTCAGAATCTGTTTTTTCCCTGTTGAATTAAAAAATACGGCGTTTAATAACAGAGTAATACCAATTTTGCACTCACTGTTTATGTTACGTAACTGAACATAATGGGGAGGTCCTTAGTTCTTTGAAATATAGTTCTGGGTGAAGTTGTCCGAAGATTATTTTATAGTTCTATGTTGAGCATATTCCAGAACAGATGTTAATGCATGGTTACAAGTATCCTTTAACTTTTTGTCGGGTTTGAGTTTGTGTAGAAATGAAATTTAAGGATTCTGAGCAAGCTTCACTCATATGTACATGTGAAATTACTTAAAATTTGACCTGAAGCGTTTATATTTTTCTTCTCTGCACATCTCAGGCAAAAATGTCTTTTAAGCTGATGTTACATAAAGCTTTCCTTTTAGTTCATCACAGCTTATTATATGAAATGCACATGTCTTAGATTTCTGAGTTCATTACACTATCGTATTTCTTACGTAAATTGAGAGACGATTGTGTAAACAGATATTTCTACCTTGAGGATAACACTATTTAATCCTAATTTAGAAGTAACTTTTATCTAACATAAACAGCAAGTACAAATTAACTTCCAAAGTACAGAAAATGTTACAGGGCCATTATAAGAAAAACTAGTGATGTAAACTTTATTTAAAACTATATACAGTTAAACTAAAGGAGATTCTGAACTGAGAAATCTATTGTTTTTTCTCATCTAGGACAGAATTTCATGTACTTTTTTGATAATTGATCTACATAATTAAAAAAACCACAAATGTGTTTTAAAACTGCAAATAAATGTTTCTGTAAACTTTGCGTTATTTTGCTCTTACTGTAAAATTGTATATCAAATTAAGATGCAGAATATATCCTAAAATTAATGTGTGATCATCACTCTTTCTCGCTTATTGCCGTTTGACAGTGTTAGAATACCTTTCTGGCTAACTGGAAAAGAGTGTGATTTAAAACATTACTAAACAGCAGAAATTTAACTCAAAGTCTGGCTGTCTTAATTGAAAATCTTATAGTGTACAGAGAACTGCAAAGAGTAGCACCTATAACAAAGCATTGAAATGTGTTGTTTGTATGCATCAGATTGAAAAATGGACGTGTTTTACATATTTACATAAAAAAATCAACCTCTGTGTTATCAGAAACAGTTTTATATATCCATTTGAAAGTCACTTTTCATGCTCAATTCATACACGTTTCTTTGTGTTCAGTATGTGTACAACATTCTCACGTGAGCATTGCCCGATATACTAAAATCATTGTTAAAACTATGAGAAAATGATTATTATTTACACTTAATTCATTAGAAGAGAGAACTTGCTTCCAACTTTATATTCAACTTCTCTGTTATCAGAAACAAGTAACTTATATTTCACATAGGCAGCAAGTACAATTTTACTGCACATGTAGAAAAAATGTTCCAGTGCCCTTCGAAGAAACACAAGTTATATAAACTATTTAACTCTACAGTAAAACTAAAGGGGATTCTGAACTAAAAAATCAATTGTTTTTTCTCATAAACGACAGAATTTCATGTACTTTCTACCCTAATTAATCTACATAATTAAATAGAACCACAAATGTGTTTTAAAACTGCAGAGAAATATTTTTCGACACTGTGCATGAATTTCCTCTTTCGAAAACTATATAAAACACTGATTCAGAAGTATTCTAAGTTTAATGTGAGCTCATCAGTCTTTCTCGCTTATTGCCATTTGACCGTGTTGGAATACCTTTATGGCCAACTGCAAAAGTGTGTTTTCACTTTTTACTAAACAGCACAAATTTAACTAAAAGTCTGGCATGCTTACTTGAAAATCTTATCTTGTACAGTGAACTGCTAAGAGTAACACATACAATAACGCATTGGAATGCATTGTTTCTATGCATCAGTTAGAAGGATCCACGTTTCTTCCATATTTACATGAAAATTCTATTCCTGTTTTATCAGAAACTGTTTCATATATCTATTGCAAAGTCTTTTTACATGTTCAATTCATACACCTTTTTATTGCGTTCATTCTGTGTACAACATTCTGAAGTGAGTATGGCAGGACATAGAAAAATCAGTGTTAAAACTATGAGAAAGTGATTATTAATTTGACTTATTTCATTAGTGCAGAAAACATGCTTCACTACTGTGAATTCTTCTCCTGTGATACCAGAAACAAGGAACTTTTATCTCACATAGGCAGCAAGTACAATTTAAGTGCACATGTACAGCAAATGTTCCAGGGCCATTAGAAGAAACACTAGTTATATAAACTATTTAACACTACAGTTAAAATGAAGAGGATTCTAAACTAGGAAACCTATTGTTTCCTCTAATTATAAACAGAATTTCATGTACTTTTTACCCTATATTGGTCTACATAATTAAAGAGAACCAGCACTGCTTTTAAAAGCTGCAAAGAAATGTTCATCTACACTGTGTTATTTTACTCTTACTGTAAACCTTTATAACAAACTAAGATCCAGAAGATATGCTAACCTTAGTGTGAGCTCATCAGTTTTGTAGCTTATTGCCATTTGGCAGTGTTAGAATAACTGTTTGAACAACTGCCAAAGAATGTGTTTAAACTGGATATCTATTTGCACAAATTTTACTGAGTCTAGCATTCTTACTTGAACATCTTACAGTGTACAGAGAACTGCGAAGAGTAACGAGTACAATGAATTGTTGAAATGCGTTGTTTCTATGCATCCGATTGTCTGGTCCACGGTTTTTACATAGATATGTGCATCAAAAATTGAACTTCTCAGTTATCAGAAACTCATATTTCTATTGGAAAGCCTTTTTATATGTTCAACCCATGCAGGTTTTTTTGTGTTCAGTATGTGTACAACATTCTGAGTGAGAATTGCAGATTTACAAAAATCAGAGTTAAAACTATGAGAAAATGATTATAATTTTAAATTATTTCATTAGGGCAGAGAACATGCTTCAATACTCTGAAAGATCCCTGATGAATTTAGACGCTAAAATTCTCAACAAAATATTAGCCAACCGGAACCAGCAATATATGAAAAAAATCATACACCACGATCAAGTGGGATTTATTCTGGAGAGGCAAGGCTGGTTCAATATTCGCAAATCAATCAATGTGATTCACCACATAAACAAAAGGAAGGACAAAAATCACATGATAATTTCAATAGATGCAGAAAAGGCATTTGATAAAATCCAGCACCCATTCATGCTCAAAACTCTCAGTAAAGTGGGAATACAGGGATCATTCCTTAACATGATAAAGGCCATCTATGATAAACCGACAGCAAACATCATACTAAATGGACAAAGATTAAAAGCAATCCCCTTAAGATCAGGAACCAGGCAGGGTTGCCCACTTTCACCACTCTTATTCAACATAGTTCTGGAAGTCCTAGCTACAGCAATCAGACAAGAAGAAGAAATAAAAGGCATACAAATTGGAAAAGAAGAAGTAAAACTGTCATTATTTGCAGATGATATGATATTGTATATTGAAAACCCTAAAGTCTCAGTCAAAAAACTACTGGACCTGATAAATGAATTCAGCAAGGTGGCAGGATATAAAATTAATACTCAGAAATCAGAGGCATTTCTATACACCAACAATGAAATATCAGCAAAAGAAATTAAGGAAACAATCCCCTTCACTATTGCAGCCAAAAAAATAAAGTACCTAGGAGTAAATTTAACCAAGGAGGTTAAGGACTTGTACTCAGAAAATTATAGAACATTGATAAAAGAAATCAAGGAAGATACAAACAAGTGGAAGCACATACCGTGCTCATGGCTAGGAAGAATAAACATCATTAAAATGTCTATATTACCCAAAGCAATTTATAAATTCAATGCAATACCAATTAAAATACCAATGACATATTTCAAAGATATAGAACACATATTCCAAAAATTTATATGGAACCAAAAAAGAACACGAATAGCCTCAGCAATCTTAAAAAAAAAAATAAAGCAGGAGGTATCACTCTTCCTGATATCAAGGTTTACTACAAGGCCATTATACTCAAGACAGCCTGGTACTGGCATAAGAACAGGCACATAGATCAATGGAACAGAACAGAGAACCCAGAAATAAACCCACAGCTTTATGGACAACTGATATTTGACAAAGGAGGAAAGAACATACAATGGAGTAAAGACAGCCTCTTTAACAAATGGTGTTGGGAAAATTGGACATCTACCTGCAAAAAAATGAAACTAGACCATCAACTTACACCATTCACTAAAACAAACTCAAAATGGATAAAAGACTTAAATGTAAGCCGTGAAACCATAAACATCTTAGAAGAAAACATAGGCAGCAAGCTCTCCGACATCTGTAGCAGCGGTATATTTGCCGATTTATCTTCATGGGCAACTGAAATAAAAGGCAAGATAAACAAATGGGACTATATCAAACTAAAAAGTTTTTGCACAGCTAAAGACAATAGGAACAGAATAAAAAGACAAACCACACAATGGGAGAACATATTTGACAGCACATCTGATAAGGGGTTAATAACTAAAATTTATAAAGAACTTATAAAAAGCAACACCAGGAAGACAAACAACCCAATCAAAAAATGGGCAAAAGAAATGAATAGAAATTTCTCCAAAGAGGACATACAGATGGCCAATAGGCATATGAAAAAATGCTCAACATCACTAATCATTAGAGAAATGCAAATTAAAACCACAATGAGATATCACCTCACACCAGTCAGAATGGCACTTATCAGCAAAACAACACAGAATAAGTGCTGGCGAGGATGTGGAGAAAAGGGAACCCTTCTGCACTGCTGGTGGGAATGCAGACTGGTGCAGCCACTGTGGAAAACAGTTTGGAGATTCCTCAGAAAATTAAAAATAGAACTGCCTTTTGACCCAGCTATCCCACTTTTAGGAATATACCCTAAGAACACCATAGCACTGTTCGAAAAGAAGAAATGCGCCCCCATGTTCGTGGCAGCATTGTTCACAATAGCGAAGATCTGGAAACAGCCCAAGTGTCCGTCAGAAGACGAGTGGATTAAAAAGCTATGGTACATATATACTATGGAATACTACTCAGCCATAAGAAACGATGACATCGGATCATTTATAACAAAATGGATGTACCTTGATAACATTATACGGAGTGAAATAAGTAAATCAGAAAAAAAGAAAAACTGAGAACAGCACGATTACATACATAGGTGGGACATGAAAGTGAGGGTATGAGACATGGACAAGAGAGTGGTGGTTATGGGATGGGGGGAGGGAGGGAAGAATGGGATAGGGAGGAGGGGAGGGACGCAGGGAAAACCAGATTGAAGGTGACAGAGGACAATTTGACTTTTGGTGATGGGTATGCAACACAATTGAATGATAAGATAACCTGGAGATGTTTTCATTGTACATATGTACCCTGATTTATTGATGTCACCCCATTAGAATTAATAATAATAAAATATATATATAAAAATAAAAAAAAAAATACTCTGAAAGAATTCAGTGCCAGTGTTAATGAGCACTGTCTGAAACAGCCACAGTATATAGAAGTTCAACATTGAAACTCTCATTTACTGGTTAGCAAATGCAACAGCATCAAGCTGTATAGTGATGATACTACCTGATAAAGTTACAAAGTGTTCTGCTGATTAGAAGTAGCAGTGCTTGTCAGAATCTGTTTTTTCCCTGTTGAATTAAAAAATACGGCGTTTAATAACAGAGTAATACCAATTTTGCACTCACTGTTTATGTTACGTAACTGAACATAATGGGGAGGTCCTTAGTTCTTTGAAATATAGTTCTGGGTGAAGTTGTCCGAAGATTATTTTATACTTCTATGTTGAGCATATTCCAGAACAGATGTTAATGCATGGTTACAAGTATCCTTTAACTTTTTGTCGGGTTTGAGTTTGTGTAGAAATGAAATTTAAGGATTCTGAGCAAGCTTCACTCATATGTACATGTGAAATTACTTAAAATTTGACCTGAAGCGTTTATATTTTTCTTCTCTGCACATCTCAGGCAAAAATGTCTTTTAAGCTGATGTTACATAAAGCTTTCCTTTTAGTTCATCACAGCTTATTATATGAAATGCACATGTCTTAGATTTCTGAGTTCATTACACTATCGTATTTCTTACGTAAATTGAGAGACGATTGTGTAAACAGATATTTCTACCTTGAGGATAACACTATTTAATCCTAATTTAGAAGTAACTTTTATCTAACATAAACAGCAAGTACAAATTAACTTCCAAAGTACAGAAAATGTTACAGGGCCATTATAAGAAAAACAAGTAATGTAAACTTTATTTAAAACTATATACAGTTAAACTAAAGGAGATTCTGAACTGAGAAATCTATTGTTTTTTCTCATCTAGGACAGAATTTCATGTACTTTTTTGATAATTGATCTACATAATTAAAAAAACCACAAATGTGTTTTAAAACTGCAAATAAATGTTTCTGTAAACTTTGCGTTATTTTGCTCTTACTGTAAAATTGTATATCAAATTAAGATGCAGAATATATCCTAAAATTAATGTGTGATCACCTCTCTTTCTCGCTTATTGCCGTTTGACAGTGTTAGAATACCTTTCTGGCTAACTGGAAAAGAGTGTGATTTAAAACATTACTAAACAGCAGAAATTTAACTCAAAGTCTGGCTGTCTTAATTGAAAATCTTATAGTGTACAGAGAACTGCAAAGAGTAGCACCTATAACAAAGCATTGAAATGTGTTGTTTGTATGCATCAGATTGAAAAATGGACGTGTTTTACATATTTACATAAAAAAATCAACCTCTGTGTTATCAGAAACAGTTTTATATATCCATTTGAAAGTCACTTTTCATGCTCAATTCATACACGTTTCTTTGTGTTCAGTATGTGTACAACATTCTCACGTGAGCATTGCCCGATATACTAAAATCATTGTTAAAACTATGAGAAAATGATTATTATTTACACTTAATTCATTAGAAGAGAGAACTTGCTTCCAACTTTATATTCAACTTCTCTGTTATCAGAAACAAGTAACTTATATTTCACATAGGCAGCAAGTACAATTTTACTGCACATGTAGAAAAAATGTTCCAGTGCCCTTCGAAGAAACACAAGTTTTATATACTATTTAACTCTACAGTAAAACTAAAGGGGATTCTGAACTAAAAAATCAATTGTTTTTTCTCATAAACGACAGAATTTCATGTACTTTCTACCCTAATTAATCTACATAATTAAATAGAACCACAAATGTGTTTTAAAACTGCAGAGAAATATTTTTCGACACTGTGCATGAATTTCCTCTTTCGAAAACTATATAAAACACTGATTCAGAAGTATTCTAAGTTTAATGTGAGCTCATCAGTCTTTCTCGCTTATTGCCATTTGACCGTGTTGGAATACCTTTATGGCCAACTGCAAAAGTGTGTTTTCACTTTTTACTAAACAGCACAAATTTAACTAAAAGTCTGGCATGCTTACTTGAAAATCTTATCTTGTACAGTGAACTGCTAAGAGTAACACATACAATAACGCATTGAAATGCATTGTTTCTATGCATCAGTTAGAAGGATCCACGTTTCTTCCATATTTACATGAAAATTCTACTCCTGTTTTATCAGAAACTGTTTCATATATCTATTGCAAAGTCATTTTACATGTTCAATTCATACACCTTTTTATTGCGTTCATTCTGTGTACAACATTCTGAAGTGAGTATGGCAGGACATAGAAAAATCAGTGTTAAAACTATGAGAAAGTGATTATTAATTTGACTTATTTCATTAGTGCAGAAAACATGCTTCACTACTGTGAATTCTACTCCTGTGATACCAGAAACAAGGAACTTTTATCTCACATAGGCAGCAAGTACAATTTAAGTGCACATGTACAGCAAATGTTCCAGGGCCATTAGAAGAAACACTAGTTATATAAACTATTTAACACTACAGTTAAAATGAAGAGGACTCTAAACTAGGAAACCTATTGTTTCCGCTAATTATAAACAGAATTTCATGTACTTTTTACCCTATATTGGTCTACATAATTAAAGAGAACCAGCACTGCTTTTAAAAACTGCAAAGAAATGTTCATCTACACTGTGTTATTTTACTCTTACTGTAAACCTTTATAACAAGCTAAGATCCAGAAAATATGCTAACCTTAGTGTGAGCTCATCAGTTTTGTAGCTTATTGCCATTTGGCAGTGTTAGAATAACTGTTAGAACAACTGCCGAAGAATGTGTTTAAACTGGGTATCTATTTGCACAAATTTTACTGAGTCTAGCATTCTTACTTGAACATCTTACAGTGTACAGAGAACTGCGAAGAGTAACGAGTACAATGAATTGTTGAAATGCGTTGTTTCTATGCATCCGATTGTCTGGTCCACGGTTTTTACATAGATATGTGCATCAAAAATTGAACTTCTCAGTTATCAGAAACTCATATTTCTATTGGAAAGCCTTTTTATATGTTCAACCCATGCACGTTTTTTTGTGTTCAGTATGTGTACAACATTCTGAGTGAGAATTGCAGATTTACAAAAATCAGAGTTAAAACTATGAGAAAATGATTATAATTTTAAATTATTTCATTAGGGCAGAGAACATGCTTCAATACTCTGAAAGAATTCTGTGCCAGTGTTAATGAGCACTGTCTGAAACAGCCACAGTATATAGAAGTTCAACATTGAAACTCTCATTTACTGGTTAGCAAATGCAACAGCATCAAGCTGTATAGTGATGATACTACCTGATAAAGTTACAAAGTGTTCTGCTGATTAGAAGTAGCAGTGCTTGTCAGAATCTGTTTTTTCCCTGTTGAATTAAAAAATACGGCGTTTAATAACAGAGTAATACCAATTTTGCACTCACTGTTTATGTAACTTAACTGAACATAATGGGGAGGTCCTTAGTTCTTTGAAATATAGTTCTGGGTGAAGTTGTCCAAAGATTATTTTATACTTTTATGTTGAGCATATTCCAGAACAGATGTTAATGCATGGTTACAAGTATCCTTTAACTTTTTGTCGGGTTTGAGTTTGTGTAGAAATGAAATTTAAGGATTCTGAGCAAGCTTCACTCATATGTACATGTGAAATTACTTAAAATTTGACCTGAAGCGTTTATATTTTTCTTCTCTGCACATCTCAGGCAAAAATGTCTTTTAAGCTGATGTTACATAAAGCTTTCCTTTTAGTTCATCACAGCTTATTATATGAAATGCACATGTCTTAGATTTCTGAGTTCATTACACTATCGTATTTCTTACGTAAATTGAGAGACGATTTTGTAAACAGATATTTCTACCTTGAAAATGACACTATTTAATCCTAATTTAGAAGTAACTTTTATCTAACATAAACAGCAAGTACAAATTAACTTCCAAAGTACAGAAAATGTTACAGGGCCATTATAAGGAAAACTAGTGATGTAAACTTTATTTAAAACTATATACAGTTAAACTAAAGGAGATTCTGAACTGAGAAATCTATTGTTTTTTCTCATCTAGGACAGAATTTCATGTACTTTTTTGATAATTGATCACCATAATTAAATAAACACAAATGTGTTTTAAAACTGCAAATAAATGTTTCTTAAACTTTGCGTTATTTTGCTCTTACTGTAAAATTGTATATCAAATTAAGATGCAGAATATATCCTAAAATTAATGTGTGATCATCACTCTTTCTCGCTTATTGCCGTTTGACAGTGTTAGAATACCTTTCTGGCTAACTGGAAAAGAGTGTGATTTAAAACATTACTAAACAGCAGAGATTTAACTCAAAGTCTGGCTGTCTTAATTGAAAATCTTATAGTGTACAGAGAACTGCAAAGAGTAGCACCTATAACAAAGCATTGAAATGTGTTGTTTGTATGCATCAGATTGAAAAATGGACGTGTTTTACATATTTACATAAAAAAATCAACCTCTGTGTTATCAGAAACAGTTTTATATATCCATTTGAAAGTCACTTTTCATGCTCAATTCATACACGTTTCTTTGTGTTCAGTATGTGTACAACATTCTCACGTGAGCATTGCCCAATATACTAAAATCATTGTTAAAACTATGAGAAAATGATTATTATTTACACTTAATTCATTAGAAGAGAGAACTTGCTTCCAACTTTATATTCAACTTCTCTGTTATCAGAAACAAGTAACTTATATTTCACATAGGCAGCAAGTACAATTTTACTGCACATGTAGAAAAAATGTTCCAGTGCCCTTCGAAGAAACACAAGTTTTATATACTATTTAACTCTACAGTAAAACTAAAGGGGATTCAGAACTAAAAAATCAATTGTTTTTTCTCATAAACGACAGAATTTCATGTACTTTCTACCCTAATTAATCTACATAATTAAATAGAACCACAAATGTGTTTTAAAACTGCAGAGAAATATTTTTCGACACTGTGCGTGAATTTCCTCTTTCAAAAACTTATATAATACAGTGATTCAGAAGTATTCTAAGTTTAATGTGAGCTCATCAGTCTTTCTCGCTTATTGCCATTTGACCGTGTTGGAATACCTTTATGGCCAACTGCAAAAGTGTGTTTTCACTTTTTACTAAACAGCACAAATTTAACTAAAAGTCTGGCATGCTTACTTGAAAATCTTATCTTGTACAGTGAACTGCTAAGAGTAACACATACAATAACGCATTGAAATGCATTGTTTCTATGCATCAGTTAGAAGGATCCACGTTTCTTCCATATTTACATGAAAATTCTACTCCTGTTTTATCAGAAACTGTTTCATATATCTATTGCAAAGTCATTTTACATGTTCAATTCATACACCTTTTTATTGCGTTCATTCTGTGTACAACATTCTGAAGTGAGTATGGCAGGACATAGAAAAATCAGTGTTAAAACTATGAGAAAGTGATTATTAATTTGACTTATTTCATTAGTGCAGAAAACATGCTTCACTACTGTGAATTCTACTCCTGTGATACCAGAAACAAGGAACTTTTATCTCACATAGGCAGCAAGTACAATTTAAGTGCACATGTACAGCAAATGTTCCAGGGCCATTAGAAGAAACACTAGTTATATAAACTATTTAACACTACAGTTAAAATGAAGAGGATTCTAAACTAGGAAACCTATTGTTTCCTCTAATTATAAACAGAATTTCATGTACTTTTTACCCTATATTGGTCTACATAATTAAAGAGAACCAGCACTGCTTTTAAAAACTGCAAAGAAATGTTAATCTACACTGTGTTATTTTACTCTTACTGTAAACCTTTATAACAAACTAAGATCTAGAAGATATGCTAACCTTAGTGTGAGCTCATCAGTTTTGTAGCTTATTGCCATTTGGCAGTGTTAGAATAACTGTTTGAACAACTGCCAAAGAATGTGTTTAAACTGGGTATCTATTTGCACAAATTTTACTGAGTCTAGCATTCTTACTTGAACATCTTACAGTGTACAGAGAACTGCGAAGAGTAACGAGTACAATGAATTGTTGAAATGCGTTGTTTCTATGCATCCGATTGTCTGGTCCACGGTTTTTACATAGATATGTGCATCAAAAATTGAACTTCTCAGTTATCAGAAACTCATATTTCTATTGGAAAGCCTTTTTATATGTTCAACCCATGCACGTTTTTTTGTGTTCAGTATGTGTGCAACATTCTGAGTGAGAATTGCAGATTTACAAAAATCAGAGTTAAAACTATGAGAAAATGATTATAATTTTAAATTATTTCATTAGGGCAGAGAACATGCTTCAATACTCTGAAAGAATTCTGTGCCAGTGTTAATGAGCACTGTCTGAAACAGCCACAGTATATAGAAGTTCAACATTGAAACTCTCATTTACTGGTTAGCAAATGCAACAGCATCAAGCTGTATAGTGATGATACTACCTGATAAAGTTACAAAGTGTTCTGCTGATTAGAAGTAGCAGTGCTTGTCAGAATCTGTTTTTTCCCTGTTGAATTAAAAAATACGGCGTTTAATAACAGAGTAATACCAATTTTTCACTCACTTTTTGTGTTACGTAACTGAACATATTGGGGAGGTCCTTAGTTCTTTGAAATATAGTTCTGGGTGAAGTTGTCCGAAGATTATTTTATACTTCTATGTTGAGCATATGGCAGAACAGATGTTAATGCATGGTTACAAGTATCCTTTAACTTTTTGTCGGGTTTGAGTTTGTGTAGAAATGAAATTTAAGGATTCTGAGCAAGCTTCACTCATATGTACATGTGAAATTACTTAAAATTTGACCTGAAGCGTTTATATTTTTCTTCTCTGCACATCTCAGGCAAAAATGTCTTTTAAGCTGATGTTACATAAACTTTTCCTTTTAGTTAATCACAGCTTATTATATGAAATGCACATGTCTTAGATTTCTGAGTTCATTACACTATCGTATTTCTTACGTAAATTGAGAGACGATTGTGTAAACAGATATTTCTACCTTGAAGATAACACTATTTAATCCTAATTTAGAAGTAACTTTTATCTAACATAAACAGCAAGTACAAATTAACTTCCAAAGTACAGAAAATGTTACAGGGCCATTATAAGGAAAACTAGTGATGTAAACTTTATTTAAAACTATATACAGTTAAACTAAAGGAGATTCTGAACTGAGAAATCTATTGTTTTTTCTCATCTAGGACAGAATTTCATGTACTTTTTTGATAATTGATCACCATAATTAAATAAACACAAATGTGTTTTAAAACTGCAAATAAATGTTTCTGTAAACTTTGCGTTATTTTGCTCTTACTGTAAAATTGTATATCAAATTAAGATGCAGAATATATCCTAAAATTAATGTGTGATCATCACTCTTTCTCGCTTATTGCCGTTTGACAGTGTAAGAATACCTTTCTGGCTAAATGGAAAAGAGTGTGATTTAAAACATTACTAAACAGCAGAAATTTAACTCAAAGTCTGGCTGTCTTAATTGAAAATCTTATAGTGTACAGAGAACTGCAAAGAGTAACACCTATAAGAAAGCATTGAAATGTGTTGTCTGTATGCATCAGATTGAAAAATGGACGTGTTTTACATATTTACATAAAAATATCAACCTCTGTGTTATCAGAAACAGTTTTATATATCCATTTGAAAGTCACTTTTCATGCTCAATTCATACACGTTTCTTTGTGTTCGGTATGTGTACAACATTCTCACGTGAGCATTGCCCGATATACTAAAATCATTGTTAAAACTATGAGAAAATGATTATTATTTACACTTAATTCATTAGAAGAGAGAACTTGCTTCCAACTTTATATTCAACTTCTCTGTTATCAGAAACAAGTAACTTATATTTCACATAGGCAGCAAGTACAATTTTACTGCACATGTAGAAAAAATGTTCCAGTGCCCTTCGAAGAAACACAAGTTATATAAACTATTTAACTCTACAGTAAAACTAAAGGGGATTCTGAACTAAAAAATCTATTGTTTTTTCTCATAAACGACAGAATTTCATGTACTTTCTACCCTAATTAATCTACATAATTAAATAGAACCACAAATGTGTTTTAAAACTGCAGAGAAATATTTTTCGACACTGTGCATGAATTTCCTCTTTCGAAAACTATATAAAACACTGATTCAGAAGAATTCTAAGTTTAATGTGAGCTCATCAGTCTTTCTCGCTTATTGCCATTTGACCGTGTTGGAATACCTTTATGGCCAACTGCAAAAGTGTGTTTTCACTTTTTACTAAACAGCACAAATTTAGCGAAAAGTCTGGCATGCTTACTTGAAAATCTTATCTTGTACAGTGAACTGCTAAGAGTAACACATACAATAACGCATTGGAGTGCATTGTTTCTATGCATCAGTTAGAAGGATCCACGTTTCTTCCATATTTACATGAAAATTCTACTCCTGTTTTATCAGAAACTGTTTCATATATCTATTGCAAAGTCATTTTACATGTTCAATTCAAACACCTTTTTATTGCGTTCATTCTGTGTACAACATTCTGAAGTGAGTATGGCAGGACATAGAAAAATCAGTGTTAAAACTATGAGAAAGTGATTATTAATTTGACTTATTTCATTAGTGCAGAAAACATGCTTCACTACTGTGAATTCTTCTCCTGTGATACCAGAAACAAGGAACTTTTATCTCACATAGGCAGCAAGTACAATTTAAGTGCACATGTACAGCAAATGTTCCAGGGCCATTAGAAGAAACACTAGTTATATAAACTATTTAACACTACAGTTAAAATGAAGAGGATTCTAAACTAGGAAACCTATTGTTTCCTCTAATTATAAACAGAATTTCATGTACTTTTTACCCTATATTGGTCTACATAATTAAAGAGAACCAGCACTGCTTTTAAAAACTGCAAAGAAATGTTAATCTACACTGTGTTATTTTACTCTTACTGTAAACGTTTATAACAAACTAAGATCTAGAAGATATGCTAACCTTAGTGTGAGCTCATCAGTTTTGTAGCTTATTGCCATTTGGCAGTGTTAGAATAACTGTTTGAAAAACTGCCAAAGAATGTGTTTAAACTGGATATCTATTTGCACAAATTTTACTGAGTCTAGCATTCTTACTTGAACATCTTACAGTGTACAGAGAACTGCGAAGAGTAACGAGTACAATGAATTGTTGAAATGCGTTGTTTCTATGCATCCGATTGTCTGGTCCACGGTTTTTACATAGATATGTGCATCAAAAATTGAACTTCTCAGTTATCAGAAACTCATATTTCTATTGGAAAGCCTTTTTATATGTTCAATCCATGCAGGTTTTTTTGTGTTCAGTATGTGTACAACATTCTGAGTGAGAATTGCAGATTTACAAAAATCAGAGTTAAAACTATGAGAAAATGATTATAATTTTAAATTATTTCATTAGGGCAGAGAACATGCTTCAATACTCTGAAAGAATTCTGTGCCAGTGTTAATGAGCACTGTCTGAAACAGCCACAGTATATAGAAGTTCAACATTGAAACTCTCATTTACTGGTTAGCAAATGCAACAGCATCAAGCTGTATAGTGATGATACTACCTGATAAAGTTACAAAGTGTTCTGCTGATTAGAAGTAGCAGTGCTTGTCAGAATCTGTTTTTTCCCTGTTGAATTAAAAAATACGGCGTTTAATAACAGAGTAATACCAATTTTGCACTCACTGTTTATGTTACGTAACTGAACATAATGGGGAGGTCCTTAGTTCTTTGAAATATAGTTCTGGGTGAAGTTGTCCGAAGATTATTTTATAGTTCTATGTTGAGCATATTCCAGAACAGATGTTAATGCATGGTTACAAGTATCCTTTAACTTTTTGTCGGGTTTGAGTTTGTGTAGAAATGAAATTTAAGGATTCTGAGCAAGCTTCACTCATATGTACATGTGAAATTACTTAAAATTTGACCTGAAGCGTTTATATTTTTCTTCTCTGCACATCTCAGGCAAAAATGTCTTTTAAGCTGATGTTACATAAAGCTTTCCTTTTAGTTCATCACAGCTTATTATATGAAATGCACATGTCTTAGATTTCTGAGTTCATTACACTATCGTATTTCTTACGTAAATTGAGAGACGATTGTGTAAACAGATATTTCTACCTTGAAGATAACACTATTTAATCCTAATTTAGAAGTAACTTTTATCTAACATAAACAGCAAGTACAAATTAACTTCCAAAGTACAGAAAATGTTACAGGGCCATTATAAGGAAAACTAGTGATGTAAACTTTATTTAAAACTATATACAGTTAAACTAAAGGAGATTCTGAACTGAGAAATCTATTGTTTTTTCTCATCTAGGACAGAATTTCATGTACTTTTTTGATAATTGATCACCATAATTAAATAAACACAAATGTGTTTTAAAACTGCAAATAAATGTTTCTGTAAACTTTGCGTTATTTTGCTCTTACTGTAAAATTGTATATCAAATTAAGATGCAGAATATATCCTAAAATTAATGTGTGATCATCACTCTTTCTCGCTTATTGCCGTTTGACAGTGTAAGAATACCTTTCTGGCTAAATGGAAAAGAGTGTGATTTAAAACATTACTAAACAGCAGAAATTTAACTCAAAGTCTGGCTGTCTTAATTGAAAATCTTATAGTGTACAGAGAACTGCAAAGAGTAACACCTATAAGAAAGCATTGAAATGTGTTGTCTGTATGCATCAGATTGAAAAATGGACGTGTTTTACATATTTACATAAAAATATCAACCTCTGTGTTATCAGAAACAGTTTTATATATCCATTTGAAAGTCACTTTTCATGCTCAATTCATACACGTTTCTTTGTGTTCGGTATGTGTACAACATTCTCACGTGAGCATTGCCCGATATACTAAAATCATTGTTAAAACTATGAGAAAATGATTATTATTTACACTTAATTCATTAGAAGAGAGAACTTGCTTCCAACTTTATATTCAACTTCTCTGTTATCAGAAACAAGTAACTTATATTTCACATAGGCAGCAAGTACAATTTTACTGCACATGTAGAAAAAATGTTCCAGTGCCCTTCGAAGAAACACAAGTTATATAAACTATTTAACTCTACAGTAAAACTAAAGGGGATTCTGAACTAAAAAATCTATTGTTTTTTCTCATAAACGACAGAATTTCATGTACTTTCTACCCTAATTAATCTACATAATTAAATAGAACCACAAATGTGTTTTAAAACTGCAGAGAAATATTTTTCGACACTGTGCATGAATTTCCTCTTTCGAAAACTATATAAAACACTGATTCAGAAGAATTCTAAGTTTAATGTGAGCTCATCAGTCTTTCTCGCTTATTGCCATTTGACCGTGTTGGAATACCTTTATGGCCAACTGCAAAAGTGTGTTTTCACTTTTTACTAAACAGCACAAATTTAGCGAAAAGTCTGGCATGCTTACTTGAAAATCTTATCTTGTACAGTGAACTGCTAAGAGTAACACATACAATAACGCATTGGAGTGCATTGTTTCTATGCATCAGTTAGAAGGATCCACGTTTCTTCCATATTTACATGAAAATTCTACTCCTGTTTTATCAGAAACTGTTTCATATATCTATTGCAAAGTCATTTTACATGTTCAATTCAAACACCTTTTTATTGCGTTCATTCTGTGTACAACATTCTGAAGTGAGTATGGCAGGACATAGAAAAATCAGTGTTAAAACTATGAGAAAGTGATTATTAATTTGACTTATTTCATTAGTGCAGAAAACATGCTTCACTACTGTGAATTCTTCTCCTGTGATACCAGAAACAAGGAACTTTTATCTCACATAGGCAGCAAGTACAATTTAAGTGCACATGTACAGCAAATGTTCCAGGGCCATTAGAAGAAACACTAGTTATATAAACTATTTAACACTACAGTTAAAATGAAGAGGATTCTAAACTAGGAAACCTATTGTTTCCTCTAATTATAAACAGAATTTCATGTACTTTTTACCCTATATTGGTCTACATAATTAAAGAGAACCAGCACTGCTTTTAAAAACTGCAAAGAAATGTTAATCTACACTGTGTTATTTTACTCTTACTGTAAACGTTTATAACAAACTAAGATCTAGAAGATATGCTAACCTTAGTGTGAGCTCATCAGTTTTGTAGCTTATTGCCATTTGGCAGTGTTAGAATAACTGTTTGAACAACTGCCAAAGAATGTGTTTAAACTGGATATCTATTTGCACAAATTTTACTGAGTCTAGCATTCTTACTTGAACATCTTACAGTGTACAGAGAACTGCGAAGAGTAACGAGTACAATGAATTGTTGAAATGCGTTGTTTCTATGCATCCGATTGTCTGGTCCACGGTTTTTACATAGATATGTGCATCAAAAATTGAACTTCTCAGTTATCAGAAACTCATATTTCTATTGGAAAGCCTTTTTATATGTTCAATCCATGCAGGTTTTTTTGTGTTCAGTATGTGTACAACATTCTGAGTGAGAATTGCAGATTTACAAAAATCAGAGTTAAAACTATGAGAAAATGATTATAATTTTAAATTATTTCATTAGGGCAGAGAACATGCTTCAATACTCTGAAAGAATTCTGTGCCAGTGTTAATGAGCACTGTCTGAAACAGCCACAGTATATAGAAGTTCAACATTGAAACTCTCATTTACTGGTTAGCAAATGCAACAGCATCAAGCTGTATAGTGATGATACTACCTGATAAAGTTACAAAGTGTTCTGCTGATTAGAAGTAGCAGTGCTTGTCAGAATCTGTTTTTTCCCTGTTGAATTAAAAAATACGGCGTTTAATAACAGAGTAATACCAATTTTGCACTCACTGTTTATGTTACGTAACTGAACATAATGGGGAGGTCCTTAGTTCTTTGAAATATAGTTCTGGGTGAAGTTGTCCGAAGATTATTTTATAGTTCTATGTTGAGCATATTCCAGAACAGATGTTAATGCATGGTTACAAGTATCCTTTAACTTTTTGTCGGGTTTGAGTTTGTGTAGAAATGAAATTTAAGGATTCTGAGCAAGCTTCACTCATATGTACATGTGAAATTACTTAAAATTTGACCTGAAGCGTTTATATTTTTCTTCTCTGCACATCTCAGGCAAAAATGTCTTTTAAGCTGATGTTACATAAAGCTTTCCTTTTAGTTCATCACAGCTTATTATATGAAATGCACATGTCTTAGATTTCTGAGTTCATTACACTATCGTATTTCTTACGTAAATTGAGAGACGATTGTGTAAACAGATATTTCTACCTTGAGGATAACACTATTTAATCCTAATTTAGAAGTAACTTTTATCTAACATAAACAGCAAGTACAAATTAACTTCCAAAGTACAGAAAATGTTACAGGGCCATTATAAGAAAAACTAGTGATGTAAACTTTATTTAAAACTATATACAGTTAAACTAAAGGAGATTCTGAACTGAGAAATCTATTGTTTTTTCTCATCTAGGACAGAATTTCATGTACTTTTTTGATAATTGATCACCATAATTAAATAAACACAAATGTGTTTTAAAACTGCAAATAAATGTTTCTGTAAACTTTGCGTTATTTTGCTCTTACTGTAAAATTGTATATCAAATTAAGATGCAGAATATATCCTAAAATTAATGTGTGATCATCACTCTTTCTCGCTTATTGTCGTTTGACAGTGTTAGAATACCTTTCTGGCTAACTGGAAAAGAGTGTGATTTAAAACATTACTAAACAGCAGAAATTTAACTCAAAGTCTGGCTGTCTTAATTGAAAATCTTATAGTGTACAGAGAACTGCAAAGAGTAGCACCTATAACAAAGCATTGAAATGTGTTGTTTGTATGCATCAGATTGAAAAATGGACGTGTTTTACATATTTACATAAAAAAATCAACCTCTGTGTTATCAGAAACAGTTTTATATATCCATTTGAAAGTCACTTTTCATGCTCAATTCATACACGTTTCTTTGTGTTCAGTATGTGTACAACATTCTCACGTGAGCATTGCCCGATATACTAAAATCATTGTTAAAACTATGAGAAAATGATTATTATTTACACTTAATTCATTAGAAGAGAGAACTTGCTTCCAACTTTATATTCAACTTCTCTGTTATCAGAAACAAGTAACTTATATTTCACATAGGCAGCAAGTACAATTTTACTGCACATGTAGAAAAAATGTTCCAGTGCCCTTCGAAGAAACACAAGTTATATAAACTATTTAACTCTACAGTAAAACTAAAGGGGATTCTGAACTAAAAAATCAATTGTTTTTTCTCATAAACGACAGAATTTCATGTACTTTCTACCCTAATTAATCTACATAATTAAATAGAACCACAAATGTGTTTTAAAACTGCAGAGAAATATTTTTCGACACTGTGCATGAATTTCCTCTTTCGAAAACTATATAAAACACTGATTCAGAAGTATTCTAAGTTTAATGTGAGCTCATCAGTCTTTCTCGCTTATTGCCATTTGACCGTGTTGAAATACCTTTATGGCCAACTGCAAAAGTGTGTTTTCACTTTTTACTAAACAGCACAAATTTAACTAAAAGTCTGGCATGCTTACTTGAAAATCTTATCTTGTACAGTGAACTGCTAAGAGTAACACATACAATAACGCATTGAAATGCATTGTTTCTATGCATCAGTTAGAAGGATCCACGTTTCTTCCATATTTACATGAAAATTCTACTCCTGTTTTATCAGAAACTGTTTCATATATCTATTGCAAAGTCTTTTTACATGTTCAATTCATACACCTTTTTATTGCGTTCATTCTGTGTACAACATTCTGAAGTGAGTATGGCAGGACATAGAAAAATCAGTGTTAAAACTATGAGAAAGTGATTATTAATTTGACTTATTTCATTAGTGCAGAAAACATGCTTCACTACTGTGAATTCTTCTCCTGTGATACCAGAAACAAGGAACTTTTATCTCACATAGGCAGCAAGTACAATTTAAGTGCACATGTACAGCAAATGTTCCAGGGCCATTAGAAGAAACACTAGTTATATAAACTATTTAACACTACAGTTAAAATGAAGAGGATTCTAAACTAGGAAACCTATTGTTTCCTCTAATTATAAACAGAATTTCATGTACTTTTTACCCTATATTGGTCTACATAATTAAAGAGAACCAGCACTGCTTTTAAAAACTGCAAAGAAATGTTAATCTACACTGTGTTATTTTACTCTTACTGTAAACGTTTATAACAAACTAAGATCTAGAAGATATGCTAACCTTAGTGTGAGCTCATCAGTTTTGTAGCTTATTGCCATTTGGCAGTGTTAGAATAACTGTTTGAAAAACTGCCAAAGAATGTGTTTAAACTGGATATCTATTTGCACAAATTTTACTGAGTCTAGCATTCTTACTTGAACAACTTACAGTGTACAGAGAACTGCGAAGAGTAACGAGTACAATGAATTGTTGAAATGCGTTGTTTCTATGCATCCGATTGTCTGGTCCACGGTTTTTACATAGATATGTGCATCAAAAATTGGCCTGACCTGTGGTGGCGCAGTGGATAAAGCGTCGACCTGGAATGCTGAGGTCGCCAGTTCAAAACCCTGCACTGGTCTGGTCAAGGCACATATGGGAGTTGATGCTTCCAGCTCCTCCCCCCTTTCTCTCTCTCTCTCTCTCTCTCTCTCTCACTCTTTGTCTCCTCTCTAACATGAATAAATAAAAAAAAAGAAATTAAAAAAAATTGAACTTCTCAATTATCAGAAACTCATATTTCTATTGGAAAGCCTTTTTATATGTTCAATCCATGCAGGTTTTTTTGTGTTCAGTATGTGTACAACATTCTGAATGAGAATTGCAGATTTACAAAAATCAGAGTTAAAACTATGAGAAAATGATTATAATTTTAAATTATTTCATTAGGGCAGAGAACATGCTTCAATACTCTGAAAGAATTCTGTGCCAGTGTTAATGAGCACTGTCTGAAACAGCCACAGTATATAGAAGTTCAACATTGAAACTCTCATTTACTGGTTAGCAAATGCAACAGCATCAAGCTGTATAGTGATGATACTACCTGATAAAGTTACAAAGTGTTCTGCTGATTAGAAGTAGCAGTGCTTGTCAGAATCTGCTTTTTCTGTGTTGAATTAAAAAATACGGCGTTTAATAACAGAGTAATACCAATTTTGCACTCACTGTTTATGTTACGTAACTGAACATAATGGGGAGGTCCTTAGTTCTTTGAAATATAGTTCTGGGTGAAGTTGTCCGAAGATTATTTTATAGTTCTATGTTGAGCATATTCCAGAACAGATGTTAATGCATGGTTACAAGTATCCTTTAACTTTTTGTCGGGTTTGAGTTTGTGTAGAAATGAAATTTAAGGATTCTGAGCAAGCTTCACTCATATGTACATGTGAAATTACTTAAAATTTGACCTGAAGCGTTTATATTTTTCTTCTCTGCACATCTCAGGCAAAAATGTCTTTTAAGCTGATGTTACATAAAGCTTTCCTTTTAGTTCATCACAGCTTATTATATGAAATGCACATGTCTTAGATTTCTGAGTTCATTACACTATCGTATTTCTTACGTAAATTGAGAGACGATTGTGTAAACAGATATTTCTACCTTGAGGATAACACTATTTAATCCTAATTTAGAAGTAACTTTTATCTAACATAAACAGCAAGTACAAATTAACTTCCAAAGTACAGAAAATGTTACAGGGCCATTATAAGAAAAACTAGTGATGTAAACTTTATTTAAAACTATATACAGTTAAACTAAAGGAGATTCTGAACTGAGAAATCTATTGTTTTTTCTCATCTAGGACAGAATTTCATGTACTTTTTTGATAATTGATCTACATAATTAAAAAAACCACAAATGTGTTTTAAAACTGCAAATAAATGTTTCTGTAAACTTTGCGTTATTTTGCTCTTACTGTAAAATTGTATATCAAATTAAGATGCAGAATATATCCTAAAATTAATGTGTGATCATCACTCATTCTCGCTTATTGCCGTTTGACAGTGTTAGAATACCTTTCTGGCTAACTGGAAAAGAGTGTGATTTAAAACATTACTAAACAGCAGAAATTTAACTCAAAGTCTGGCTGTCTTAATTGAAAATCTTATAGTGTACAGAGAACTGCAAAGAGTAGCACCTATAACAAAGCATTGAAATGTGTTGTTTGTATGCATCAGATTGAAAAATGGACGTGTTTTACATATTTACATAAAAAAATCAACCTCTGTGTTATCAGAAACAGTTTTATATATCCATTTGAAAGTCACTTTTCATGCTCAATTCATACACGTTTCTTTGTGTTCAGTATGTGTACAACATTCTCACGTGAGCATTGCCCGATATACTAAAATCATTGTTAAAACTATGAGAAAATGATTATTATTTACACTTAATTCATTAGAAGAGAGAACTTGCTTCCAACTTTATATTCAACTTCTCTGTTATCAGAAACAAGTAACTTATATTTCACATAGGCAGCAAGTACAATTTTACTGCACATGTAGAAAAAATGTTCCAGTGCCCTTCGAAGAAACACAAGTTATATAAACTATTTAACTCTACAGTAAAACTAAAGGGGATTCTGAACTAAAAAATCAATTGTTTTTTCTCATAAACGACAGAATTTCATGTACTTTCTACCCTAATTAATCTACATAATTAAATAGAACCACAAATGTGTTTTAAAACTGCAGAGAAATATTTTTCGACACTGTGCATGAATTTCCTCTTTCGAAAACTATATAAAACACTGATTCAGAAGTATTCTAAGTTTAATGTGAGCTCATCAGTCTTTCTCGCTTATTGCCATTTGACCGTGTTGGAATACCTTTATGGCCAACTGCAAAAGTGTGTTTTCACTTTTTACTAAACAGCACAAATTTAACTAAAAGTCTGGCATGCTTACTTGAAAATCTTATCTTGTACAGTGAACTGCTAAGAGTAACACATACAATAACGCATTGAAATGCATTGTTTCTATGCATCAGTTAGAAGGATCCACGTTTCTTCCATATTTACATGAAAATTCTACTCCTGTTTTATCAGAAACTGTTTCATATATCTATTGCAAAGTCATTTTACATGTTCAATTCATACACCTTTTTATTGCGTTCATTCTGTGTACAACATTCTGAAGTGAGTATGGCAGGACAAGGAAAAATCAGTGTTAAAACTATGAGAAAGTGATTATTAATTTGACTTATTTCATTAGTGCAGAAAACATGCTTCACTACTGTGAATTCTACTCCTCTGATACCAGAAACAAGGAACATTTATCTCACATAGGCAGCAAGTACAATTTAAGTGCACATGTACAGCAAATGTTCCAGGGCCATTAGAAGAAACACTAGTTATATAAACTATTTAACACTACAGTTAAAATGAAGAGGACTCTAAACTAGGAAACCTATTGTTTCCTCTAATTATAAACAGAATTTCATGTACTTTTTACCCTATATTGGTCTACATAATTAAAGAGAACCAGCACTGCTACTAAAAACTGCAAAGAAATGTTCATCTACACTGTGTTATTTTACTCTTACTGTAAACCTTTATAACAAGCTAAGATCCAGAAAATATGCTAACCTTAGTGTGAGCTCATCAGTTTTGTAGCTTATTGCCATTTGGCAGTGTTAGAATAACTGTTTGAACAACTGCCAAAGAATGTGTTTAAACTGGGTATCTATTTGCACAAATTTTACTGAGTCTAGCATTCTTACTTGAACATCTTACAGTGTACAGAGAACTGCGAAGAGTAACGAGTACAATGAATTGTTGAAATGCGTTGTTTCTATGCATCCGATTGTCTGGTCCACGGTTTTTACATAGATATGTTCATCAAAAATTGAACTTCTCAGTTATCAGAAACTCATATTTCTATTGGAAAGCCTTTTTATATGTTCAATCCATGCAGGTTTTTTTGTGTTCAGTATGTGTACAACATTCTGAGTGAGAATTGCAGATTTACAAAAATCAGAGTTAAAACTATGAGAAAATGATTATAATTTTAAATTATTTCATTAGGGCAGAGAACATGCTTCAATACTCTGAAAGAATTCTGTGCCAGTGTTAATGAGCACTGTCTGAAACAGCCACAGTATATAGAAGTTCAACATTGAAACTCTCATTTACTGGTTAGCAAATGCAACAGCATCAAGCTGTATAGTGATGATACTACCTGATAAAGTTACAAAGTGTTCTGCTGATTAGAAGTAGCAGTGCTTGTCAGAATCTGTTTTTTCCCTGTTGAATTAAAAAATACGGCGTTTAATAACAGAGTAATACCAATTTTGCACTCACTGTTTATGTTACGTAACTGAACATAATGGGGAGGTCCTTAGTTCTTTGAAATATAGTTCTGGGTGAAGTTGTCCGAAGATTATTTTATAGTTCTATGTTGAGCATATTCCAGAACAGATGTTAATGCATGGTTACAAGTATCCTTTAACTTTTTGTCGGGTTTGAGTTTGTGTAGAAATGAAATTTAAGGATTCTGAGCAAGCTTCACTCATATGTACATGTGAAATTACTTAAAATTTGACCTGAAGCGTTTATATTTTTCTTCTCTGCACATCTCAGGCAAAAATGTCTTTTAAGCTGATGTTACATAAAGCTTTCCTTTTAGTTCATCACAGCTTATTATATGAAATGCACATGTCTTAGATTTCTGAGTTCATTACACTATCGTATTTCTTACGTAAATTGAGAGACGATTGTGTAAACAGATATTTCTACCTTGAGGATAACACTATTTAATCCTAATTTAGAAGTAACTTTTATCTAACATAAACAGCAAGTACAAATTAACTTCCAAAGTACAGAAAATGTTACAGGGCCATTATAAGAAAAACTAGTGATGTAAACTTTATTTAAAACTATATACAGTTAAACTAAAGGAGATTCTGAACTGAGAAATCTATTGTTTTTTCTCATCTAGGACAGAATTTCATGTACTTTTTTGATAATTGATCTACATAATTAAAAAAACCACAAATGTGTTTTAAAACTGCAAATAAATGTTTCTGTAAACTTTGCGTTATTTTGCTCTTACTGTAAAATTGTATATCAAATTAAGATGCAGAATATATCCTAAAATTAATGTGTGATCATCACTCATTCTCGCTTATTGCCGTTTGACAGTGTTAGAATACCTTTCTGGCTAACTGGAAAAGAGTGTGATTTAAAACATTACTAAACAGCAGAAATTTAACTCAAAGTCTGGCTGTCTTAATTGAAAATCTTATAGTGTACAGAGAACTGCAAAGAGTAGCACCTATAACAAAGCATTGAAATGTGTTGTTTGTATGCATCAGATTGAAAAATGGACGTGTTTTACATATTTACATAAAAAAATCAACCTCTGTGTTATCAGAAACAGTTTTATATATCCATTTGAAAGTCACTTTTCATGCTCAATTCATACACGTTTCTTTGTGTTCAGTATGTGTACAACATTCTCACGTGAGCATTGCCCGATATACTAAAATCATTGTTAAAACTATGAGAAAATGATTATTATTTACACTTAATTCATTAGAAGAGAGAACTTGCTTCCAACTTTATATTCAACTTCTCTGTTATCAGAAACAAGTAACTTATATTTCACATAGGCAGCAAGTACAATTTTACTGCACATGTAGAAAAAATGTTCCAGTGCCCTTCGAAGAAACACAAGTTATATAAACTATTTAACTCTACAGTAAAACTAAAGGGGATTCTGAACTAAAAAATCAATTGTTTTTTCTCATAAACGACAGAATTTCATGTACTTTCTACCCTAATTAATCTACATAATTAAATAGAACCACAAATGTGTTTTAAAACTGCAGAGAAATATTTTTCGACACTGTGCATGAATTTCCTCTTTCGAAAACTATATAAAACACTGATTCAGAAGTATTCTAAGTTTAATGTGAGCTCATCAGTCTTTCTCGCTTATTGCCATTTGACCGTGTTGGAATACCTTTATGGCCAACTGCAAAAGTGTGTTTTCACTTTTTACTAAACAGCACAAATTTAACTAAAAGTCTGGCATGCTTACTTGAAAATCTTATCTTGTACAGTGAACTGCTAAGAGTAACACATACAATAACGCATTGAAATGCATTGTTTCTATGCATCAGTTAGAAGGATCCACGTTTCTTCCATATTTACATGAAAATTCTACTCCTGTTTTATCAGAAACTGTTTCATATATCTATTGCAAAGTCATTTTACATGTTCAATTCATACACCTTTTTATTGCGTTCATTCTGTGTACAACATTCTGAAGTGAGTATGGCAGGACATAGAAAAATCAGTGTTAAAACTATGAGAAAGTGATTATTAATTTGACTTATTTCATTAGTGCAGAAAACATGCTTCACTACTGTGAATTCTACTCCTGTGATACCAGAAACAAGGAACTTTTATCTCACATAGGCAGCAAGTACAATTTAAGTGCACATGTACAGCAAATGTTCCAGGGCCATTAGAAGAAACACTAGTTATATAAACTATTTAACACTACAGTTAAAATGAAGAGGACTCTAAACTAGGAAACCTATTGTTTCCTCTAATTATAAACAGAATTTCATGTACTTTTTACCCTATATTGGTCTACATAATTAAAGAGAACCAGCACTGCTTTTAAAAACTGCAAAGAAATGTTCATCTACACTGTGTTATTTTACTCTTACTGTAAACCTTTATAACAAGCTAAGATCCAGAAAATATGCTAACCTTAGTGTGAGCTCATCAGTTTTGTAGCTTATTGCCATTTGGCAGTGTTAGAATAACTGTTTGAACAACTGCCAAAGAATGTGTTTAAACTGGGTATCTATTTGCACAAATTTTACTGAGTCTAGCATTCTTACTTGAACATCTTACAGTGTACAGAGAACTGCGAAGAGTAACGAGTACAATGAATTGTTGAAATGCGTTGTTTCTATGCATCCGATTGTCTGGTCCACGGTTTTTACATAGATATGTGCATCAAAAATTGAACTTCTCAGTTATCAGAAACTCATATTTCTATTGGAAAGCCTTTTTATATGTTCAACCCATGCACGTTTTTTTGTGTTCAGTATGTGTACAACATTCTGAGTGAGAATTGCAGATTTACAAAAATCAGAGTTAAAACTATGAGAAAATGATTATAATTTTAAATTATTTCATTAGGGCAGAGAACATGCTTCAATACTCTGAAAGAATTCTGTGCCAGTGTTAATGAGCACTGTCTGAAACAGCCACAGTATATAGAAGTTCAACATTGAAACTCTCATTTACTGGTTAGCAAATGCAACAGCATCAAGCTGTATAGTGATGATACTACCTGAAAAAGTTACAAAGTGTTCTGCTGATTAGAAGTAGCAGTGCTTGTCAGAATCTGTTTTTTCCCTGTTGAATTAAAAAATACGGCGTTTAATAACAGAGTAATACCAATTTTGCACTCACTGTTTATGTAACTTAACTGAACATAATGGGGAGGTCCTTAGTTCTTTGAAATATAGTTCTGGGTGAAGTTGTCCAAAGATTATTTTATACTTCTATGTTGAGCATATTCCAGAACAGATGTTAATGCATGGTTACAAGTATCCTTTAACTTTTTGTCGGGTTTGAGTTTGTGTAGAAATGAAATTTAAGGATTTTGAGCAAGCTTCACTCATATGTACATGTGAAATTACTTAAAATTTGACCTGAAGCGTTTATATTTTTCTTCTCTGCACATCTCAGGCAAAAATGTCTTTTAAGCTGATGTTACATAAAGCTTTCCTTTTAGTTCATCACAGCTTATTATATGAAATGCACATGTCTTAGATTTCTGAGTTCATTACACTATCGTATTTCTTACGTAAATTGAGAGACGATTGTGTAAACAGATATTTCTACCTTGAAAATGACACTATTTAATCCTAATTTAGAAGTAACTTTTATCTAACATAAACAGCAAGTACAAATTAACTTCCAAAGTACAGAAAATGTTACAGGGCCATTATAAGAAAAACTAGTGATGTAAACTTTATTTAAAACTATATACAGTTAAACTAAAGGAGATTCTGAACTGAGAAATCTATTGTTTTTTCTCATCTAGGACAGAATTTCATGTACTTTTTTGATAATTGATCTACATAATTAAAAAAACCACAAATGTGTTTTAAAACTGCAAATAAATGTTTCTGTAAACTTTGCGTTATTTTGCTCTTACTGTAAAATTGTATATCAAATTAAGATGCAGAATATATCCTAAAATTAATGTGTGATCACCTCTCTTTCTCGCTTATTGCCGTTTGACAGTGTTAGAATACCTTTCTGGCTAACTGGAAAAGAGTGTGATTTAAAACATTACTAAACAGCAGAGATTTAACTCAAAGTCTGGCTGTCTTAATTGAAAATCTTATAGTGTACAGAGAACTGCAAAGAGTAGCACCTATAACAAAGCATTGAAATGTGTTGTTTGTATGCATCAGATTGAAAAATGGACGTGTTTTACATATTTACATAAAAAAATCAACCTCTGTGTTATCAGAAACAGTTTTATATATCCATTTGAAAGTCACTTTTCATGCTCAATTCATACACGTTTCTTTGTGTTCAGTATGTGTACAACATTCTCACGTGAGCATTGCCCAATATACTAAAATCATTGTTAAAACTATGAGAAAATGATTATTATTTACACTTAATTCATTAGAAGAGAGAACTTGCTTCCAACTTTATATTCAACTTCTCTGTTATCAGAAACAAGTAACTTATATTTCACATAGGCAGCAAGTACAATTTTACTGCACATGTAGAAAAAATGTTCCAGTGCCCTTCGAAGAAACACAAGTTTTATATACTATTTAACTCTACAGTAAAACTAAAGGGGATTCAGAACTAAAAAATCAATTGTTTTTTCTCATAAACGACAGAATTTCATGTACTTTCTACCCCAATTAATCTACATAATTAAATAGAACCACAAATGTGTTTTAAAACTGCAGAGAAATATTTTTCGACACTGTGCGTGAATTTCCTCTTTCAAAAACTTATATAAAACAGTGATTCAGAAGTATTCTAAGTTGAATGTGAGCTCATCAGTCTTTCTCGCTTATTGCCATTTGACCGTGTTGGAATACCTTTATGGCCAACTGCAAAAGTGTGTTTTCACTTTTTACTAAACAGCACAAATTTAACTAAAAGTCTGGCATGCTTACTTGAAAATCTTATCTTGTACAGTGAACTGCTAAGAGTAACACATACAATAACGCATTGAAATGCATTGTTTCTATGCATCAGTTAGAAGGATCCACGTTTCTTCCATATTTACATGAAAATTCTACTCCTGTTTTATCAGAAACTGTTTCATATATCTATTGCAAAGTCATTTTACATGTTCAATTCATACACCTTTTTATTGCGTTCATTCTGTGTACAACATTCTGAAGTGAGTATGGCAGGACATAGAAAAATCAGTGTTAAAACTATGAGAAAGTGATTATTAATTTGACTTATTTCATTAGTGCAGAAAACATGCTTCACTACTGTGAATTCTTCTCCTGTGATACCAGAAACAAGGAACTTTTATCTCACATAGGCAGCAAGTACAATTTAAGTGCACATGTACAGCAAATGTTCCAGGGCCATTAGAAGAAACACTAGTTATATAAACTATTTAACACTACAGTTAAAATGAAGAGGATTCTAAACTAGGAAACCTATTGTTTCCTCTAATTATAAACAGAATTTCATGTACTTTTTACCCTATATTGGTCTACATAATTAAAGAGAACCAGCACTGCTTTTAAAAACTGCAAAGAAATGTTAATCTACACTGTGTTATTTTACTCTTACTGTAAACCTTTATAACAAACTAAGATCTAGAAGATATGCTAACCTTAGTGTGAGCTCATCAGTTTTGTAGCTTATTGCCATTTGGCAGTGTTAGAATAACTGTTAGAACAACTGCCGAAGAATGTGTTTAAACTGGGTATCTATTTGCACAAATTTTACTGAGTCTAGCATTCTTACTTGAACATCTTACAGTGTACAGAGAACTGCGAAGAGTAACGAGTACAATGAATTGTTGAAATGCGTTGTTTCTATGCATCCGATTGTCTGGTCCACGGTTTTTACATAGATATGTGCATCAAAAATTGAACTTCTCAGTTATCAGAAACTCATATTTCTATTGGAAAGCCTTTATATATGTTCAACCCATGCACGTTTTTTTGTGTTCAGTATGTGTGCAACATTCTGAGTGAGAATTGCAGATTTACAAAAATCAGAGTTAAAACTATGAGAAAATGATTATAATTTTAAATTATTTCATTAGGGCAGAGAACATGCTTCAATACTCTGAAAGAATTCTGTGCCAGTGTTAATGAGCACTGTCTGAAACAGCCACAGTATATAGAAGTTCAACATTGAAACTCTCATTTACTGGTTAGCAAATGCAACAGCATCAAGCTGTATAGTGATGATACTACCTGATAAAGTTACAAAGTGTTCTGCTGATTAGAAGTAGCAGTGCTTGTCAGAATCTGTTTTTTCCCTGTTGAATTAAAAAATACGGCGTTTAATAACAGAGTAATACCAATTTTTCACTCACTTTTTGTGTTACGTAACTGAACATATTGGGGAGGTCCTTAGTTCTTTGAAATATAGTTCTGGGTGAAGTTGTCCGAAGATTATTTTATACTTCTATGTTGAGCATATGCCAGAACAGATGTTAATGCATGGTTACAAGTATCCTTTAACTTTTTGTCGGGTTTGAGTTTGTGTAGAAATGAAATTTAAGGATTCTGAGCAAGCTTCACTCATATGTACATGTGAAATTACTTAAAATTTGACCTGAAGCGTTTATATTTTTCTTCTCTGCACATCTCAGGCAAAAATGTCTTTTAAGCTGATGTTACATAAACTTTTCCTTTTAGTTAATCACAGCTTATTATATGAAATGCACATGTCTTAGATTTCTGAGTTCATTACACTATCGTATTTCTTACGTAAATTGAGAGACGATTGTGTAAACAGATATTTCTACCTTGAAGATAACACTATTTAATCCTAATTTAGAAGTAACTTTTATCTAACATAAACAGCAAGTACAAATTAACTTCCAAAGTACAGAAAATGTTACAGGGCCATTATAAGGAAAACTAGTGATGTAAAGTTTATTTAAAACTATATACAGTTAAACTAAAGGAGATTCTGAACTGAGAAATCTATTGTTTTTTCTCATCTAGGACAGAATTTCATGTACTTTTTTGATAATTGATCACCATAATTAAATAAACACAAATGTGTTTTAAAACTGCAAATAAATGTTTCTGTAAACTTTGCGTTATTTTGCTCTTACTGTAAAATTGTATATCAAATTAAGATGCAGAATATATCCTAAAATTAATGTGTGATCACCTCTCTTTCTCGCTTATTGCCGTTTGACAGTGTTAGAATACCTTTCTGGCTAACTGGAAAAGAGTGTGATTTAAAACATTACTAAACAGCAGAGATTTAACTCAAAGTCTGGCTGTCTTAATTGAAAATCTTATAGTGTACAGAGAACTGCAAAGAGTAGCACCTATAACAAAGCATTGAAATGTGTTGTTTGTATGCATCAGATTGAAAAATGGACGTGTTTTACATATTTACATAAAAAAATCAACCTCTGTGTTATCAGAAACAGTTTTATATATCCATTTGAAAGTCACTTTTCATGCTCAATTCATACACGTTTCTTTGTGTTCAGTATGTGTACAACATTCTCACGTGAGCATTGCCCAATATACTAAAATCATTGTTAAAACTATGAGAAAATGATTATTATTTACACTTAATTCATTAGAAGAGAGAACTTGCTTCCAACTTTATATTCAACTTCTCTGTTATCAGAAACAAGTAACTTATATTTCACATAGGCAGCAAGTACAATTTTACTGCACATGTAGAAAAAATGTTCCAGTGCCCTTCGAAGAAACACAAGTTTTATATACTATTTAACTCTACAGTAAAACTAAAGGGGATTCAGAACTAAAAAATCAATTGTTTTTTCTCATAAACGACAGAATTTCATGTACTTTCTACCCCAATTAATCTACATAATTAAATAGAACCACAAATGTGTTTTAAAACTGCAGAGAAATATTTTTCGACACTGTGCGTGAATTTCCTCTTTCAAAAACTTATATAAAACAGTGATTCAGAAGTATTCTAAGTTGAATGTGAGCTCATCAGTCTTTCTCGCTTATTGCCATTTGACCGTGTTGGAATACCTTTATGGCCAACTGCAAAAGTGTGTTTTCACTTTTTACTAAACAGCACAAATTTAACTAAAAGTCTGGCATGCTTACTTGAAAATCTTATCTTGTACAGTGAACTGCTAAGAGTAACACATACAATAACGCATTGAAATGCATTGTTTCTATGCATCAGTTAGAAGGATCCACGTTTCTTCCATATTTACATGAAAATTCTACTCCTGTTTTATCAGAAACTGTTTCATATATCTATTGCAAAGTCATTTTACATGTTCAATTCATACACCTTTTTATTGCGTTCATTCTGTGTACAACATTCTGAAGTGAGTATGGCAGGACATAGAAAAATCAGTGTTAAAACTATGAGAAAGTGATTATTAATTTGACTTATTTCATTAGTGCAGAAAACATGCTTCACTACTGTGAATTCTTCTCCTGTGATACCAGAAACAAGGAACTTTTATCTCACATAGGCAGCAAGTACAATTTAAGTGCACATGTACAGCAAATGTTCCAGGGCCATTAGAAGAAACACTAGTTATATAAACTATTTAACACTACAGTTAAAATGAAGAGGATTCTAAACTAGGAAACCTATTGTTTCCTCTAATTATAAACAGAATTTCATGTACTTTTTACCCTATATTGGTCTACATAATTAAAGAGAACCAGCACTGCTTTTAAAAACTGCAAAGAAATGTTAATCTACACTGTGTTATTTTACTCTTACTGTAAACCTTTATAACAAACTAAGATCTAGAAGATATGCTAACCTTAGTGTGAGCTCATCAGTTTTGTAGCTTATTGCCATTTGGCAGTGTTAGAATAACTGTTAGAACAACTGCCGAAGAATGTGTTTAAACTGGGTATCTATTTGCACAAATTTTACTGAGTCTAGCATTCTTACTTGAACATCTTACAGTGTACAGAGAACTGCGAAGAGTAACGAGTACAATGAATTGTTGAAATGCGTTGTTTCTATGCATCCGATTGTCTGGTCCACGGTTTTTACATAGATATGTGCATCAAAAATTGAACTTCTCAGTTATCAGAAACTCATATTTCTATTGGAAAGCCTTTATATATGTTCAACCCATGCACGTTTTTTTGTGTTCAGTATGTGTGCAACATTCTGAGTGAGAATTGCAGATTTACAAAAATCAGAGTTAAAACTATGAGAAAATGATTATAATTTTAAATTATTTCATTAGGGCAGAGAACATGCTTCAATACTCTGAAAGAATTCTGTGCCAGTGTTAATGAGCACTGTCTGAAACAGCCACAGTATATAGAAGTTCAACATTGAAACTCTCATTTACTGGTTAGCAAATGCAACAGCATCAAGCTGTATAGTGATGATACTACCTGATAAAGTTACAAAGTGTTCTGCTGATTAGAAGTAGCAGTGCTTGTCAGAATCTGTTTTTTCCCTGTTGAATTAAAAAATACGGCGTTTAATAACAGAGTAATACCAATTTTTCACTCACTTTTTGTGTTACGTAACTGAACATATTGGAGAGGTCCTTAGTTCTTTGAAATATAGTTCTGGGTGAAGTTGTCCGAAGATTATTTTATACTTCTATGTTGAGCATATGCCAGAACAGATGTTAATGCATGGTTACAAGTATCCTTTAACTTTTTGTCGGGTTTGAGTTTGTGTAGAAATGAAATTTAAGGATTCTGAGCAAGCTTCACTCATATGTACATGTGAAATTACTTAAAATTTGACCTGAAGCGTTTATATTTTTCTTCTCTGCACATCTCAGGCAAAAATGTCTTTTAAGCTGATGTTACATAAACTTTTCCTTTTAGTTAATCACAGCTTATTATATGAAATGCACATGTCTTAGATTTCTGAGTTCATTACACTATCGTATTTCTTACGTAAATTGAGAGACGATTGTGTAAACAGATATTTCTACCTTGAAGATAACACTATTTAATCCTAATTTAGAAGTAACTTTTATCTAACATAAACAGCAAGTACAAATTAACTTCCAAAGTACAGAAAATGTTACAGGGCCATTATAAGGAAAACTAGTGATGTAAAGTTTATTTAAAACTATATACAGTTAAACTAAAGGAGATTCTGAACTGAGAAATCTATTGTTTTTTCTCATCTAGGACAGAATTTCATGTACTTTTTTGATAATTGATCACCATAATTAAATAAACACAAATGTGTTTTAAAACTGCAAATAAATGTTTCTGTAAACTTTGCGTTATTTTGCTCTTACTGTAAAATTGTATATCAAATTAAGATGCAGAATATATCCTAAAATTAATGTGTGATCATCACTCTTTCTCGCTTATTGCCGTTTGACAGTGTAAGAATACCTTTCTGGCTAACTGGAAAAGAGTGTGATTTAAAACATTACTAAACAGCAGAAATTTAACTCAAAGTCTGGCTGTCTTAATTGAAAATCTTATAGTGTACAGAGAACTGCAAAGAGTAACACCTATAACAAAGCATTGAAATGTGTTGTCTGTATGCATCAGATTGAAAAATGGACGTGTTTTACATATTTACATAAAAATATCAACCTCTGTGTTATCAGAAACAGTTTTATATATCCATTTGAAAGTCACTTTTCATGCTCAATTCATACACGTTTCTTTGTGTTCGGTATGTGTACAACATTCTCACGTGAGCATTGCCCGATATACTAAAATCATTGTTAAAACTATGAGAAAATGATTATTATTTACACTTAATTCATTAGAAGAGAGAACTTGCTTCCAACTTTATATTCAACTTCTCTGTTATCAGAAACAAGTAACTTATATTTCACATAGGCAGCAAGTACAATTTTACTGCACATGTAGAAAAAATGTTCCAGTGCCCTTCGAAGAAACACAAGTTATATAAACTATTTAACTCTACAGTAAAACTAAAGGGGATTCTGAACTAAAAAATCTATTGTTTTTTCTCATAAACGACAGAATTTCATGTACTTTACCCTAATTAATCTACATAATTAAATCGAACCACAAATGTGTTTTAAAACTGCAGAGAAATATTTTTCGACACTGTGCATGAATTTCCTCTTTCGAAAACTTATATAAAACACTGATTCAGAAGTATTCTAAGTTGAATGTGAGCTCATCAGTCTTTCTCGCTTATTGCCATTTGACCGTGTTGGAATACCTTTATGGCCAACTGCAAAAGTGTGTTTTCACTTTTTACTAAACAGCACAAATTTAACGAAAAGTCTGGCATGCTTACTTGAAAATCTTATCTTGTACAGTGAACTGCTAAGAGTAACACATACAATAACGCATTGGAATGCATTGTTTCTATGCATCAGTTAGAAGGATCCACGTTTCTTCCATATTTACATGAAAATTCTACTCCTGTTTTATCAGAAACTGTTTCATATATCTATTGCAAAGTCATTTTACATGTTCAATTCATACACCTTTTTATTGCGTTCATTCTGTGTACAACATTCTGAAGTGAGTATGGCAGGACATAGAAAAATCAGTGTTAAAACTATGAGAAAGTGATTATTAATTTGACTTATTTCATTAGTGCAGAAAACATGCTTCACTACTGTGAATTCTTCTCCTGTGATACCAGAAACAAGGAACTTTTATCTCACATAGGCAGCAAGTACAATTTAAGTGCACATGTACAGCAAATGTTCCAGGGCCATTAGAAGAAACACTAGTTATATAAACTATTTAACACTACAGTTAAAATGAAGAGGATTCTAAACTAGGAAACCTATTGTTTCCTCTAATTATAAACAGAATTTCATGTACTTTTTACCCTATATTGGTCTACATAATTAAAGAGAACCAGCACTGCTTTTAAAAACTGCAAAGAAATGTTAATCTACACTGTGTTATTTTACTCTTACTGTAAACCTTTATAACAAACTAAGATCTAGAAGATATGCTAACCTTAGTGTGAGCTCATCAGTTTTGTAGCTTATTGCCATTTGGCAGTGTTAGAATAACTGTTTGAAAAACTGCCAAAGAATGTGTTTAAACTGGATATCTATTTGCACAAATTTTACTGAGTCTAGCATTCTTACTTGAACAGCTTACAGTGTACAGAGAACTGCGAAGAGTAACGAGTACAATGAATTGTTGAAATGCGTTGTTTCTATGCATCCGATTGTCTGGTCCACGGTTTTTACATAGATATGTGCATCAAAAATTGAACTTCTCAGTTATCAGAAACTCATATTTCTATTGGAAAGCCTTTTTATATGTTCAATCCATGCAGGTTTTTTTGTGTTCAGTATGTGTACAACATTCTGAGTGAGAATTGCAGATTTACAAAAATCAGAGTTAAAACTATGAGAAAATGATTATAATTTTAAATTATTTCATTAGGGCAGAGAACATGCTTCAATACTCTGAAAGAATTCTGTGCCAGTGTTAATGAGCACTGTCTGAAACAGCCACAGTATATAGAAGTTCAACATTGAAACTCTCATTTACTGGTTAGCAAATGCAACAGCATCAAGCTGTATAGTGATGATACTACCTGATAAAGTTACAAAGTGTTCTGCTGATTAGAAGTAGCAGTGCTTGTCAGAATCTGTTTTTTCCCTGTTGAATTAAAAAATACGGCGTTTAATAACAGAGTAATACCAATTTTGCACTCACTGTTTATGTTACGTAACTGAACATAATGGGGAGGTCCTTAGTTCTTTGAAATATAGTTCTGGGTGAAGTTGTCCGAAGATTATTTTATAGTTCTATGTTGAGCATATTCCAGAACAGATGTTAATGCATGGTTACAAGTATCCTTTAACTTTTTGTCGGGTTTGAGTTTGTGTAGAAATGAAATTTAAGGATTCTGAGCAAGCTTCACTCATATGTACATGTGAAATTACTTAAAATTTGACCTGAAGCGTTTATATTTTTCTTCTCTGCACATCTCAGGCAAAAATGTCTTTTAAGCTGATGTTACATAAAGCTTTCCTTTTAGTTCATCACAGCTTATTATATGAAATGCACATGTCTTAGATTTCTGAGTTCATTACACTATCGTATTTCTTACGTAAATTGAGAGACGATTGTGTAAACAGATATTTCTACCTTGAGGATAACACTATTTAATCCTAATTTAGAAGTAACTTTTATCTAACATAAACAGCAAGTACAAATTAACTTCCAAAGTACAGAAAATGTTACAGGGCCATTATAAGAAAAACTAGTGATGTAAACTTTATTTAAAACTATATACAGTTAAACTAAAGGAGATTCTGAACTGAGAAATCTATTGTTTTTTCTCATCTAGGACAGAATTTCATGTACTTTTTTGATAATTGATCTACATAATTATAAAAACCACAAATGTGTTTTAAAACTGCAAATAAATGTTTCTGTAAACTTTGCGTTATTTTGCTCTTACTGTAAAATTGTATATCAAATTAAGATGCAGAATATATCCTAAAATTAATGTGTGATCATCTCTCTTTCTCGCTTATTGCCGTTTGACAGTGTTAGAATACCTTTCTGGCTAACTGGAAAAGAGTGTGATTTAAAACATTACTAAACAGCAGAGATTTAACTCAAAGTCTGGCTGTCTTAATTGAAAATCTTATAGTGTACAGAGAACTGCAAAGAGTAGCACCTATAACAAAGCATTGAAATGTGTTGTTTGTATGCATCAGATTGAAAAATGGACGTGTTTTACATATTTACATAAAAAAATCAACCTCTGTGTTATCAGAAACAGTTTTATATATCCATTTGAAAGTCACTTTTCATGTTCAATTCATACACGTTTCTTTGTGTTCAGTATGTGTACAACATTCTCACGTGAGCATTGCCCAATATACTAAAATCATTGTTAAAACTATGAGAAAATGATTATTATTTACACTTAATTCATTAGAAGAGAGAACTTGCTTCCAACTTTATATTCAACTTCTCTGTTATCAGAAACAAGTAACTTATATTTCACATAGGCAGCAAGTACAATTTTACTGCACATGTAGAAAAAATGTTCCAGTGCCCTTCGAAGAAACACAAGTTTTATATACTATTTAACTCTACAGTAAAACTAAAGGGGATTCAGAACTAAAAAATCAATTGTTTTTTCTCATAAACGACAGAATTTCATGTACTTTCTACCCTAATTAATCTACATAATTAAATAGAACCACAAATGTGTTTTAAAACTGCAGAGAAATATTTTTCGACACTGTGCGTGAATTTCCTCTTTCAAAAACTTATATAAAACAGTGATTCAGAAGTATTCTAAGTTTAATGTGAGCTCATCAGTCTTTCTCGCTTATTGCCATTTGACCGTGTTGGAATACCTTTATGGCCAACTGCAAAAGTGTGTTTTCACTTTTTACTAAACAGCACAAATTTAACTAAAAGTCTGGCATGCTTACTTGAAAATCTTATCTTGTACAGTGAACTGCTAAGAGTAACACATACAATAACGCATTGAAATGCATTGTTTCTATGCATCAGTTAGAAGGATCCACGTTTCTTCCATATTTACATGAAAATTCTACTCCTGTTTTATCAGAAACTGTTTCATATATCTATTGCAAAGTCTTTTTACATGTTCAATTCATACACCTTTTTATTGCGTTCATTCTGTGTACAACATTCTGAAGTGAGTATGGCAGGACATAGAAAAATCAGTGTTAAAACTATGAGAAAGTGATTATTAATTTGACTTATTTCATTAGTGCAGAAAACATGCTTCACTACTGTGAATTCTTCTCCTGTGATACCAGAAACAAGGAACTTTTATCTCACATAGGCAGCAAGTACAATTTAAGTGCACATGTACAGCAAATGTTCCAGGGCCATTAGAAGAAACACTAGTTATATAAACTATTTAACACTACAGTTAAAATGAAGAGGATTCTAAACTAGGAAACCTATTGTTTCCTCTAATTATAAACAGAATTTCATGTACTTTTTACCCTATATTGGTCTACATAATTAAAGAGAACCAGCACTGCTTTTAAAAACTGCAAAGAAATGTTAATCTACACTGTGTTATTTTACTCTTACTGTAAACCTTTATAACAAACTAAGATCTAGAAGATATGCTAACCTTAGTGTGAGCTCATCAGTTTTGTAGCTTATTGCCATTTGGCAGTGTTAGAATAACTGTTTGAAAAACTGCCAAAGAATGTGTTTAAACTGGATATCTATTTGCACAAATTTTACTGAGTCTAGCATTCTTACTTGAACATCTTACAGTGTACAGAGAACTGCGAAGAGTAACGAGTACAATGAATTGTTGAAATGCGTTGTTTCTATGCATCCGATTGTCTGGTCCACGGTTTTTACATAGATATGTGCATCAAAAATTGAACTTCTCAGTTATCAGAAACTCATATTTCTATTGGAAAGCCTTTTTATATGTTCAATCCATGCAGGTTTTTTTGTGTTCAGTATGTGTACAACATTCTGAGTGAGAATTGCAGATTTACAAAAATCAGAGTTAAAACTATGAGAAAATGATTATAATTTTAAATTATTTCATTAGGGCAGAGAACATGCTTCAATACTCTGAAAGAATTCTGTGCCAGTGTTAATGAGCACTGTCTGAAACAGCCACAGTATATAGAAGTTCAACATTGAAACTCTCATTTACTGGTTAGCAAATGCAACAGCATCAAGCTGTATAGTGATGATACTACCTGATAAAGTTACAAAGTGTTCTGCTGATTAGAAGTAGCAGTGCTTGTCAGAATCTGTTTTTTCCCTGTTGAATTAAAAAATACGGCGTTTAATAACAGAGTAATACCAATTTTGCACTCACTGTTTATGTTACGTAACTGAACATAATGGGGAGGTCCTTAGTTCTTTGAAATATAGTTCTGGGTGAAGTTGTCCGAAGATTATTTTATAGTTCTATGTTGAGCATATTCCAGAACAGATGTTAATGCATGGTTACAAGTATCCTTTAACTTTTTGTCGGGTTTGAGTTTGTGTAGAAATGAAATTTAAGGATTCTGAGCAAGCTTCACTCATATGTACATGTGAAATTACTTAAAATTTGACCTGAAGCGTTTATATTTTTCTTCTCTGCACATCTCAGGCAAAAATGCCTTTTAAGCTGATGTTACATAAAGCTTTCCTTTTAGTTCATCACAGCTTATTATATGAAATGCACATGTCTTAGATTTCTGAGTTCATTACACTATCGTATTTCTTACGTAAATTGAGAGACGATTGTGTAAACAGATATTTCTACCTTGAGGATAACACTATTTAATCCTAATTTAGAAGTAACTTTTATCTAACATAAACAGCAAGTACAAATTAACTTCAAAGTACAGAAAATGTTACAGGGCCATTATAAGAAAAACTAGTGATGTAAACTTTATTTAAAACTATATACAGTTAAACTAAAGGAGATTCTGAACTGAGAAATCTATTGTTTTTTCTCATCTAGGACAGAATTTCATGTACTTTTTTGATAATTGATCTACATAATTATAAAAACCACAAATGTGTTTTAAAACTGCAAATAAATGTTTCTGTAAACTTTGCGTTATTTTGCTCTTACTGTAAAATTGTATATCAAATTAAGATGCAGAATATATCCTAAAATTAATGTGTGATCATCTCTCTTTCTCGCTTATTGCCGTTTGACAGTGTTAGAATACCTTTCTGGCTAACTGGAAAAGAGTGTGATTTAAAACATTACTAAACAGCAGAAATTTAACTCAAAGTCTGGCTGTCTTAATTGAAAATCTTATAGTGTACAGAGAACTGCAAAGAGTAGCACCTATAACAAAGCATTGAAATGTGTTGTTTGTATGCATCAGATTGAAAAATGGACGTGTTTTACATATTTACATAAAAAAATCAACCTCTGTGTTATCAGAAACAGTTTTATATATCCATTTGAAAGTCACTTTTCATGCTCAATTCATACACGTTTCTTTGTGTTCAGTATGTGTACAACATTCTCACGTGAGCATTGCCCAATATACTAAAATCATTGTTAAAACTATGAGAAAATGATTATTATTTACACTTAATTCATTAGAAGAGAGAACTTGCTTCCAACTTTATATTCAACTTCTCTGTTATCAGAAACAAGTAACTTATATTTCACATAGGCAGCAAGTACAATTTTACTGCACATGTAGAAAAAATGTTCCAGTGCCCTTCGAAGAAACACAAGTTTTATATACTATTTAACTCTACAGTAAAACTAAAAGGGATTCAGAACTAAAAAATCAATTGTTTTTTCTCATAAACGACAGAATTTCATGTACTTTCTACCCTAATTAATCTACATAATTAAATAGAACCACAAATTTGTTTTAAAACTGCAGAGAAATATTTTTCGACACTGTGCGTGAATTTCCTCTTTCAAAAACTTATATAAAACAGTGATTCAGAAGTATTCTAAGTTTAATGTGAGCTCATCAGTCTTTCTCGCTTATTGCCATTTGACCGTGTTGGAATACCTTTATGGCCAACTGCAAAAGTGTGTTTTCACTTTTTACTAAACAGCACAAATTTAACTAAAAGTCTGGCATGCTTACTTGAAAATCTTATCTTGTACAGTGAACTGCTAAGAGTAACACATACAATAACGCATTGAAATGCATTGTTTCTATGCATCAGTTAGAAGGATCCACGTTTCTTCCATATTTACATGAAAATTCTACTCCTGTTTTATCAGAAACTGTTTCATATATCTATTGCAAAGTTATTTTACATGTTCAATTCATACACCTTTTTATTGCGTTCATTCTGTGTACAACATTCTGAAGTGAGTATGGCAGGACATAGAAAAATCAGTGTTAAAACTATGAGAAAGTGATTATTAATTTGACTTATTTCATTAGTGCAGAAAACATGCTTCACTACTGTGAATTCTACTCCTGTGATACCAGAAACAAGGAACTTTTATCTCACATAGGCAGCAAGTACAATTTAAGTGCACATGTACAGCAAATGTTCCAGGGCCATTAGAAGAAACACTAGTTATATAAACTATTTAACACTACAGTTAAAATGAAGAGGATTCTAAACTAGGAAACCTATTGTTTCCTCTAATTATAAACAGAATTTCATGTACTTTTTACCCTATATTGGTCTACATAATTAAAGAGAACCAGCACTGCTTTTAAAAACTGCAAAGAAATGTTAATCTACACTGTGTTATTTTACTCTTACTGTAAACCTTTATAACAAACTAAGATCTAGAAGATATGCTAACCTTAGTGTGAGCTCATCAGTTTTGTAGCTTATTGCCATTTGGCAGTGTTAGAATAACTGTTTGAACAACTGCCAAAGAATGTGTTTAAACTGGGTATCTATTTGCACAAATTTTACTGAGTCTAGCATTCTTACTTGAACATCTTACAGTGTACAGAGAACTGCGAAGAGTAACGAGTACAATGAATTGTTGAAATGCGTTGTTTCTATGCATCCGATTGTCTGGTCCACGGTTTTTACATAGATATGTGCATCAAAAATTGAACTTCTCAGTTATCAGAAACTCATATTTCTATTGGAAAGCCTTTATATATGTTCAACCCATGCACGTTTTTTTGTGTTCAGTATGTGTGCAACATTCTGAGTGAGAATTGCAGATTTACAAAAATCAGAGTTAAAACTATGAGAAAATGATTATAATTTTAAATTATTTCATTAGGGCAGAGAACATGCTTCAATACTCTGAAAGAATTCTGTGCCAGTGTTAATGAGCACTGTCTGAAACAGCCACAGTATATAGAAGTTCAACATTGAAACTCTCATTTACTGGTTAGCAAATGCAACAGCATCAAGCTGTATAGTGATGATACTACCTGATAAAGTTACAAAGTGTTCTGCTGATTAGAAGTAGCAGTGCTTGTCAGAATCTGTTTTTTCCCTGTTGAATTAAAAAATACGGCGTTTAATAACAGAGTAATACCAATTTTTCACTCACTTTTTGTGTTACGTAACTGAACATATTGGGGAGGTCCTTAGTTCTTTGAAATATAGTTCTGGGTGAAGTTGTCCGAAGATTATTTTATACTTCTATGTTGAGCATATGGCAGAACAGATGTTAATGCATGGTTACAAGTATCCTTTAACTTTTTGTCGGGTTTGAGTTTGTGTAGAAATGAAATTTAAGGATTCTGAGCAAGCTTCACTCATATGTACATGTGAAATTACTTAAAATTTGACCTGAAGCGTTTATATTTTTCTTCTCTGCACATCTCAGGCAAAAATGTCTTTTAAGCTGATGTTACATAAACTTTTCCTTTTAGTTAATCACAGCTTATTATATGAAATGCACATGTCTTAGATTTCTGAGTTCATTACACTATCGTATTTCTTACGTAAATTGAGAGACGATTGTGTAAACAGATATTTCTACCTTGAAGATAACACTATTTAATCCTAATTTAGAAGTAACTTTTATCTAACATAAACAGCAAGTACAAATTAACTTCCAAAGTACAGAAAATGTTACAGGGCCATTATAAGGAAAACTAGTGATGTAAACTTTATTTAAAACTATATACAGTTAAACTAAAGGAGATTCTGAACTGAGAAATCTATTGTTTTTTCTCATCTAGGACAGAATTTCATGTACTTTTTTGATAATTGATCACCATAATTAAATAAACACAAATGTGTTTTAAAACTGCAAATAAATGTTTCTGTAAACTTTGCGTTATTTTGCTCTTACTGTAAAATTGTATATCAAATTAAGATGCAGAATATATCCTAAAATTAATGTGTGATCATCACTCTTTCTCGCTTATTGCCGTTTGACAGTGTAAGAATACCTTTCTGGCTAACTGGAAAAGAGTGTGATTTAAAACATTACTAAACAGCAGAAATTTAACTCAAAGTCTGGCTGTCTTAATTGAAAATCTTATAGTGTACAGAGAACTGCAAAGAGTAACACCTATAACAAAGCATTGAAATGTGTTGTCTGTATGCATCAGATTGAAAAATGGACGTGTTTTACATATTTACATAAAAATATCAACCTCTGTGTTATCAGAAACAGTTTTATATATCCATTTGAAAGTCACTTTTCATGCTCAATTCATACACGTTTCTTTGTGTTCGGTATGTGTACAACATTCTCACGTGAGCATTGCCCGATATACTAAAATCATTGTTAAAACTATGAGAAAATGATTATTATTTACACTTAATTCATTAGAAGAGAGAACTTGCTTCCAACTTTATATTCAACTTCTCTGTTATCAGAAACAAGTAACTTATATTTCACATAGGCAGCAAGTACAATTTTACTGCACATGTAGAAAAAATGTTCCAGTGCCCTTCGAAGAAACACAAGTTATATAAACTATTTAACTCTACAGTAAAACTAAAGGGGATTCTGAACTAAAAAATCTATTGTTTTTTCTCATAAACGACAGAATTTCATGTACTTTCTACCCTAATTAATCTACATAATTAAATAGAACCACAAATGTGTTTTAAAACTGCAGAGAAATATTTTTCGACACTGTGCATGAATTTCCTCTTTCGAAAACTTATATAAAACACTGATTCAGAAGTATTCTAAGTTGAATGTGAGCTCATCAGTCTTTCTCGCTTATTGCCATTTGACCGTGTTGGAATACCTTTATGGCCAACTGCAAAAGTGTGTTTTCACTTTTTACTAAACAGCACAAATTTAACGAAAAGTCTGGCATGCTTACTTGAAAATCTTATCTTGTACAGTGAACTGCTAAGAGTAACACATACAATAACGCATTGGAATGCATTGTTTCTATGCATCAGTTAGAAGGATCCACGTTTCTTCCATATTTACATGAAAATTCTATTCCTGTTTTATCAGAAACTGTTTCATATATCTATTGCAAAGTCTTTTTACATGTTCAATTCATACACCTTTTTATTGCGTTCATTCTGTGTACAACATTCTGAAGTGAGTATGGCAGGACATAGAAAAATCAGTGTTAAAACTATGAGAAAGTGATTATTAATTTGACTTATTTCATTAGTGCAGAAAACATGCTTCACTACTGTGAATTCTTCTCCTGTGATACCAGAAACAAGGAACTTTTATCTCACATAGGCAGCAAGTACAATTTAAGTGCACATGTACAGCAAATGTTCCAGGGCCATTAGAAGAAACACTAGTTATATAAACTATTTAACACTACAGTTAAAATGAAGAGGATTCTAAACTAGGAAACCTATTGTTTCCTCTAATTATAAACAGAATTTCATGTACTTTTTACCCTATATTGGTCTACATAATTAAAGAGAACCAGCACTGCTTTTAAAAACTGCAAAGAAATGTTAATCTACACTGTGTTATTTTACTCTTACTGTAAACCTTTATAACAAACTAAGATCTAGAAGATATGCTAACCTTAGTGTGAGCTCATCAGTTTTGTAGCTTATTGCCATTTGGCAGTGTTAGAATAACTGTTTGAACAACTGCCAAAGAATGTGTTTAAACTGGATATCTATTTGCACAAATTTTACTGAGTCTAGCATTCTTACTTGAACATCTTACAGTGTACAGAGGACTGCGAAGAGTAACGAGTACAATGAATTGTTGAAATGCGTTGTTTCTATGCATCCGATTGTCTGGTCCACGGTTTTTACATAGATATGTGCATCAAAAATTGAACTTCTCAGTTATCAGAAACTCATATTTCTATTGGAAAGCCTTTTTATATGTTCAATCCATGCAGGTTTTTTTGTGTTCAGTATGTGTACAACATTCTGAGTGAGAATTGCAGATTTACAAAAATCAGAGTTAAAACTATGAGAAAATGATTATAATTTTAAATTATTTCATTAGGGCAGAGAACATGCTTCAATACTCTGAAAGAATTCTGTGCCAGTGTTAATGAGCACTGTCTGAAACAGCCACAGTATATAGAAGTTCAACATTGAAACTCTCATTTACTGGTTAGCAAATGCAACAGCATCAAGCTGTATAGTGATGATACTACCTGATAAAGTTACAAAGTGTTCTGCTGATTAGAAGTAGCAGTGCTTGTCAGAATCTGCTTTTTCTGTGTTGAATTAAAAAATACGGCGTTTAATAACAGAGTAATACCAATTTTGCACTCACTGTTTATGTTACGTAACTGAACATAATGGGGAGGTCCTTAGTTCTTTGAAATATAGTTCTGGGTGAAGTTGTCCGAAGATTATTTTATAGTTCTATGTTGAGCATATTCCAGAACAGATGTTAATGCATGGTTACAAGTATCCTTTAACTTTTTGTCGGGTTTGAGTTTGTGTAGAAATGAAATTTAAGGATTCTGAGCAAGCTTCACTCATATGTACATGTGAAATTACTTAAAATTTGACCTGAAGCGTTTATATTTTTCTTCTCTGCACATCTCAGGCAAAAATGTCTTTTAAGCTGATGTTACATAAAGCTTTCCTTTTAGTTCATCACAGCTTATTATATGAAATGCACATGTCTTAGATTTCTGAGTTCATTACACTATCGTATTTCTTACGTAAATTGAGAGACGATTGTGTAAACAGATATTTCTACCTTGAGGATAACACTATTTAATCCTAATTTAGAAGTAACTTTTATCTAACATAAACAGCAAGTACAAATTAACTTCCAAAGTACAGAAAATGTTACAGGGCCATTATAAGAAAAACTAGTGATGTAAACTTTATTTAAAACTATATACAGTTAAACTAAAGGAGATTCTGAACTGAGAAATCTATTGTTTTTTCTCATCTAGGACAGAATTTCATGTACTTTTTTGATAATTGATCACCATAATTAAATAAACACAAATGTGTTTTAAAACTGCAAATAAATGTTTCTGTAAACTTTGCGTTATTTTGCTCTTACTGTAAAATTGTATATCAAATTAAGATGCAGAATATATCCTAAAATTAATGTGTGATCATCACTCTTTCTCGCTTATTGCCGTTTGACAGTGTAAGAATACCTTTCTGGCTAAATGGAAAAGAGTGTGATTTAAAACATTACTAAACAGCAGAAATTTAACTCAAAGTCTGGCTGTCTTAATTGAAAATCTTATAGTGTACAGAGAACTGCAAAGAGTAACACCTATAACAAAGCATTGAAATGTGTTGTCTGTATGCATCAGATTGAAAAATGGACGTGTTTTACATATTTACATAAAAATATCAACCTCTGTGTTATCAGAAACAGTTTTATATATCCATTTGAAAGTCACTTTTCATGCTCAATTCATACACGTTTCTTTGTGTTCGGTATGTGTACAACATTCTCACGTGAGCATTGCCCGATATACTAAAATCATTGTTAAAACTATGAGAAAATGATTATTATTTACACTTAATTCATTAGAAGAGAGAACTTGCTTCCAACTTTATATTCAACTTCTCTGTTATCAGAAACAAGTAACTTATATTTCACATAGGCAGCAAGTACAATTTTACTGCACATGTAGAAAAAATGTTCCAGTGCCCTTCGAAGAAACACAAGTTATATAAACTATTTAACTCTACAGTAAAACTAAAGGGGATTCTGAACTAAAAAATCTATTGTTTTTTCTCATAAACGACAGAATTTCATGTACTTTCTACCCTAATTAATCTACATAATTAAATAGAACCACAAATGTGTTTTAAAACTGCAGAGAAATATTTTTCGACACTGTGCATGAATTTCCTCTTTCGAAAACTTATATAAAACACTGATTCAGAAGTATTCTAAGTTGAATGTGAGCTCATCAGTCTTTCTCGCTTATTGCCATTTGACCGTGTTGGAATACCTTTATGGCCAACTGCAAAAGTGTGTTTTCACTTTTTACTAAACAGCACAAATTTAACGAAAAGTCTGGCATGCTTACTTGAAAATCTTATCTTGTACAGTGAACTGCTAAGAGTAACACATACAATAACGCATTGGAATGCATTGTTTCTATGCATCAGTTAGAAGGATCCACGTTTCTTCCATATTTACATGAAAATTCTATTCCTGTTTTATCAGAAACTGTTTCATATATCTATTGCAAAGTCTTTTTACATGTTCAATTCATACACCTTTTTATTGCGTTCATTCTGTGTACAACATTCTGAAGTGAGTATGGCAGGACATAGAAAAATCAGTGTTAAAACTATGAGAAAGTGATTATTAATTTGACTTATTTCATTAGTGCAGAAAACATGCTTCACTACTGTGAATTCTTCTCCTGTGATACCAGAAACAAGGAACTTTTATCTCACATAGGCAGCAAGTACAATTTAAGTGCACATGTACAGCAAATGTTCCAGGGCCATTAGAAGAAACACTAGTTATATAAACTATTTAACACTACAGTTAAAATGAAGAGGATTCTAAACTAGGAAACCTATTGTTTCCTCTAATTATAAACAGAATTTCATGTACTTTTTACCCTATATTGGTCTACATAATTAAAGAGAACCAGCACTGCTTTTAAAAACTGCAAAGAAATGTTAATCTACACTGTGTTATTTTACTCTTACTGTAAACCTTTATAACAAACTAAGATCTAGAAGATATGCTAACCTTAGTGTGAGCTCATCAGTTTTGTAGCTTATTGCCATTTGGCAGTGTTAGAATAACTGTTTGAACAACTGCCAAAGAATGTGTTTAAACTGGATATCTATTTGCACAAATTTTACTGAGTCTAGCATTCTTACTTGAACATCTTACAGTGTACAGAGAACTGCGAAGAGTAACGAGTACAATGAATTGTTGAAATGCGTTGTTTCTATGCATCCGATTATCTGGTCCACGGTTTTTACATAGATATGTGCATCAAAAATTGAACTTCTCAGTTATCAGAAACTCATATTTCTATTGGAAAGCCTTTATATATGTTCAACCCATGCACGTTTTTTTGTGTTCAGTATGTGTGCAACATTCTGAGTGAGAATTGCAGATTTACAAAAATCAGAGTTAAAACTATGAGAAAATGATTATAATTTTAAATTATTTCATTAGGGCAGAGAACATGCTTCAATACTCTGAAAGAATTCTGTGCCAGTGTTAATGAGCACTGTCTGAAACAGCCACAGTATATAGAAGTTCAACATTGAAACTCTCATTTACTGGTTAGCAAATGCAACAGCATCAAGCTGTATAGTGATGATACTACCTGATAAAGTTACAAAGTGTTCTGCTGATTAGAAGTAGCAGTGCTTGTCAGAATCTGTTTTTTCCCTGTTGAATTAAAAAATACGGCGTTTAATAACAGAGTAATACCAATTTTTCACTCACTTTTTGTGTTACGTAACTGAACATATTGGGGAGGTCCTTAGTTCTTTGAAATATAGTTCTGGGTGAAGTTGTCCGAAGATTATTTTATACTTCTATGTTGAGCATATGCCAGAACAGATGTTAATGCATGGTTACAAGTATCCTTTAACTTTTTGTCGGGTTTGAGTTTGTGTAGAAATGAAATTTAAGGATTCTGAGCAAGCTTCACTCATATGTACATGTGAAATTACTTAAAATTTGACCTGAAGCGTTTATATTTTTCTTCTCTGCACATCTCAGGCAAAAATGTCTTTTAAGCTGATGTTACATAAAGCTTTCCTTTTAGTTCATCACAGCTTATTATATGAAATGCACATGTCTTAGATTTCTGAGTTCATTACACTATCGTATTTCTTACGTAAATTGAGAGACGATTGTGTAAACAGATATTTCTACCTTGAGGATAACACTATTTAATCCTAATTTAGAAGTAACTTTTATCTAACATAAACAGCAAGTACAAATTAACTTCCAAAGTACAGAAAATGTTACAGGGCCATTATAAGAAAAACTAGTGATGTAAACTTTATTTAAAACTATATACAGTTAAACTAAAGGAGATTCTGAACTGAGAAATCTATTGTTTTTTCTCATCTAGGACAGAATTTCATGTACTTTTTTGATAATTGATCTACATAATTATAAAAACCACAAATGTGTTTTAAAACTGCAAATAAATGTTTCTGTAAACTTTGCGTTATTTTGCTCTTACTGTAAAATTGTATATCAAATTAAGATGCAGAATATATCCTAAAATTAATGTGTGATCATCTCTCTTTCTCGCTTATTGCCGTTTGACAGTGTTAGAATACCTTTCTGGCTAACTGGAAAAGAGTGTGATTTAAAACATTACTAAACAGCAGAGATTTAACTCAAAGTCTGGCTGTCTTAATTGAAAATCTTATAGTGTACAGAGAACTGCAAAGAGTAGCACCTATAACAAAGCATTGAAATGTGTTGTTTGTATGCATCAGATTGAAAAATGGACGTGTTTTACATATTTACATAAAAAAATCAACCTCTGTGTTATCAGAAACAGTTTTATATATCCATTTGAAAGTCACTTTTCATGCTCAATTCATACACGTTTCTTTGTGTTCAGTACGTGTACAACATTCTCACGTGAGCATTGCCCAATATACTAAAATCATTGTTTAAACTATGAGAAAATGATTATTATTTACACTTAATTCATTAGAAGAGAGAACTTGCTTCCAACTTTATATTCAACTTCTCTGTTATCAGAAACAAGTAACTTATATTTCACATAGGCAGCAAGTACAATTTTACTGCACATGTAGAAAAAATGTTCCAGTGCCCTTCGAAGAAACACAAGTTTTATATACTATTTAACTCTACAGTAAAACTAAAGGGGATTCAGAACTAAAAAATCAATTGTTTTTTCTCATAAACGACAGAATTTCATGTACTTTCTACCCTAATTAATCTACATAATTAAATAGAACCACAAATGTGTTTTAAAACTGCAGAGAAATATTTTTCGACACTGTGCGTGAATTTCCTCTTTCAAAAACTTATATAAAACAGTGATTCAGAAGTATTCTAAGTTTAATGTGAGCTCATCAGTCTTTCTCGCTTATTGCCATTTGACCGTGTTGGAATACCTTTATGGCCAACTGCAAAAGTGTGTTTTCACTTTTTACTAAACAGCACAAATTTAACTAAAAGTCTGGCATGCTTACTTGAAAATCTTATCTTGTACAGTGAACTGCTAAGAGTAACACATACAATAACGCATTGAAATGCATTGTTTCTATGCATCAGTTAGAAGGATCCACGTTTCTTCCATATTTACATGAAAATTCTACTCCTGTTTTATCAGAAACTGTTTCATATATCTATTGCAAAGTCTTTTTACATGTTCAATTCATACACCTTTTTATTGCGTTCATTCTGTGTACAACATTCTGAAGTGAGTATGGCAGGACATAGAAAAATCAGTGTTAAAACTATGAGAAAGTGATTATTAATTTGACTTATTTCATTAGTGCAGAAAACATGCTTCACTACTGTGAATTCTTCTCCTGTGATACCAGAAACAAGGAACTTTTATCTCACATAGGCAGCAAGTACAATTTAAGTGCACATGTACAGCAAATGTTCCAGGGCCATTAGAAGAAACACTAGTTATATAAACTATTTAACACTACAGTTAAAATGAAGAGGATTCTAAACTAGGAAACCTATTGTTTCCTCTAATTATAAACAGAATTTCATGTACTTTTTACCCTATATTGGTCTACATAATTAAAGAGAACCAGCACTGCTTTTAAAAACTGCAAAGAAATGTTAATCTACACTGTGTTATTTTACTCTTACTGTAAACCTTTATAACAAACTAAGATCTAGAAGATATGCTAACCTTAGTGTGAGCTCATCAGTTTTGTAGCTTATTGCCATTTGGCAGTGTTAGAATAACTGTTTGAAAAACTGCCAAAGAATGTGTTTAAACTGGATATCTATTTGCACAAATTTTACTGAGTCTAGCATTCTTACTTGAACAGCTTACAGTGTACAGAGAACTGCGAAGAGTAACGAGTACAATGAATTGTTGAAATGCGTTGTTTCTATGCATCCGATTGTCTGGTCCACGGTTTTTACATAGATATGTGCATCAAAAATTGAACTTCTCAGTTATCAGAAACTCATATTTCTATTGGAAAGCCTTTTTATATGTTCAATCCATGCAGGTTTTTTTGTGTTCAGTATGTGTACAACATTCTGAGTGAGAATTGCAGATTTACAAAAATCAGAGTTAAAACTATGAGAAAATGATTATAATTTTAAATTATTTCATTAGGGCAGAGAACATGCTTCAATACTCTGAAAGAATTCTGTGCCAGTGTTAATGAGCACTGTCTGAAACAGCCACAGTATATAGAAGTTCAACATTGAAACTCTCATTTACTGGTTAGCAAATGCAACAGCATCAAGCTGTATAGTGATGATACTACCTGATAAAGTTACAAAGTGTTCTGCTGATTAGAAGTAGCAGTGCTTGTCAGAATCTGTTTTTTCCCTGTTGAATTAAAAAATACGGCGTTTAATAACAGAGTAATACCAATTTTGCACTCACTGTTTATGTTACGTAACTGAACATAATGGGGAGGTCCTTAGTTCTTTGAAATATAGTTCTGGGTGAAGTTGTCCGAAGATTATTTTATAGTTCCATGTTGAGCATATTCCAGAACAGATGTTAATGCATGGTTACAAGTATCCTTTAACTTTTTGTCGGGTTTGAGTTTGTGTAGAAATGAAATTTAAGGATTCTGAGCAAGCTTCACTCATATGTACATGTGAAATTACTTAAAATTTGACCTGAAGCGTTTATATTTTTCTTCTCTGCACATCTCAGGCAAAAATGTCTTTTAAGCTGATGTTACATAAAGCTTTCCTTTTAGTTCATCACAGCTTATTATATGAAATGCACATGTCTTAGATTTCTGAGTTCATTACACTATCGTATTTCTTACGTAAATTGAGAGACGATTGTGTAAACAGATATTTCTACCTTGAGGATAACACTATTTAATCCTAATTTAGAAGTAACTTTTATCTAACATAAACAGCAAGTACAAATTAACTTCCAAAGTACAGAAAATGTTACAGGGCCATTATAAGAAAAACTAGTGATGTAAACTTTATTTAAAACTATATACAGTTAAACTAAAGGAGATTCTGAACTGAGAAATCTATTGTTTTTTCTCATCTAGGACAGAATTTCATGTACTTTTTTGATAATTGATCTACATAATTATAAAAACCACAAATGTGTTTTAAAACTGCAAATAAATGTTTCTGTAAACTTTGCGTTATTTTGCTCTTACTGTAAAATTGTATATCAAATTAAGATGCAGAATATATCCTAAAATTAATGTGTGATCATCTCTCTTTCTCGCTTATTGCCGTTTGACAGTGTTAGAATACCTTTCTGGCTAACTGGAAAAGAGTGTGATTTAAAACATTACTAAACAGCAGAGATTTAACTCAAAGTCTGGCTGTCTTAATTGAAAATCTTATAGTGTACAGAGAACTGCAAAGAGTAGCACCTATAACAAAGCATTGAAATGTGTTGTTTGTATGCATCAGATTGAAAAATGGACGTGTTTTACATATTTACATAAAAAAATCAACCTCTGTGTTATCAGAAACAGTTTTATATATCCATTTGAAAGTCACTTTTCATGCTCAATTCATACACGTTTCTTTGTGTTCAGTATGTGTACAACATTCTCACGTGAGCATTGCCCAATATACTAAAATCATTGTTAAAACTATGAGAAAATGATTATTATTTACACTTAATTCATTAGAAGAGAGAACTTGCTTCCAACTTTATATTCAACTTCTCTGTTATCAGAAACAAGTAACTTATATTTCACATAGGCAGCAAGTACAATTTTACTGCACATGTAGAAAAAATGTTCCAGTGCCCTTCGAAGAAACACAAGTTTTATATACTATTTAACTCTACAGTAAAACTAAAGGGGATTCAGAACTAAAAAATCAATTGTTTTTTCTCATAAACGACAGAATTTCATGTACTTTCTACCCCAATTAATCTACATAATTAAATAGAACCACAAATGTGTTTTAAAACTGCAGAGAAATATTTTTCGACACTGTGCGTGAATTTCCTCTTTCAAAAACTTATATAAAACAGTGATTCAGAAGTATTCTAAGTTTAATGTGAGCTCATCAGTCTTTCTCGCTTATTGCCATTTGACCGTGTTGGAATACCTTTATGGCCAACTGCAAAAGTGTGTTTTCACTTTTTACTAAACAGCACAAATTTAACTAAAAGTCTGGCATGCTTACTTGAAAATCTTATCTTGTACAGTGAACTGCTAAGAGTAACACATACAATAACGCATTGAAATGCATTGTTTCTATGCATCAGTTAGAAGGATCCACGTTTCTTCCATATTTACATGAAAATTCTACTCCTGTTTTATCAGAAACTGTTTCATATATCTATTGCAAAGTCTTTTTACATGTTCAATTCATACACCTTTTTATTGCGTTCATTCTGTGTACAACATTCTGAAGTGAGTATGGCAGGACATAGAAAAATCAGTGTTAAAACTATGAGAAAGTGATTATTAATTTGACTTATTTCATTAGTGCAGAAAACATGCTTCACTACTGTGAATTCTTCTCCTGTGATACCAGAAACAAGGAACTTTTATCTCACATAGGCAGCAAGTACAATTTAAGTGCACATGTACAGCAAATGTTCCAGGGCCATTAGAAGAAACACTAGTTATATAAACTATTTAACACTACAGTTAAAATGAAGAGGATTCTAAACTAGGAAACCTATTGTTTCCTCTAATTATAAACAGAATTTCATGTACTTTTTACCCTATATTGGTCTACATAATTAAAGAGAACCAGCACTGCTTTTAAAAACTGCAAAGAAATGTTAATCTACACTGTGTTATTTTACTCTTACTGTAAACCTTTATAACAAACTAAGATCTAGAAGATATGCTAACCTTAGTGTGAGCTCATCAGTTTTGTAGCTTATTGCCATTTGGCAGTGTTAGAATAACTGTTTGAAAAACTGCCAAAGAATGTGTTTAAACTGGATATCTATTTGCACAAATTTTACTGAGTCTAGCATTCTTACTTGAACAGCTTACAGTGTACAGAGAACTGCGAAGAGTAACGAGTACAATGAATTGTTGAAATGCGTTGTTTCTATGCATCCGATTGTCTGGTCCACGGTTTTTACATAGATATGTGCATCAAAAATTGAACTTCTCAGTTATCAGAAACTCATATTTCTATTGGAAAGCCTTTTTATATGTTCAATCCATGCAGGTTTTTTTGTGTTCAGTATGTGTACAACATTCTGAGTGAGAATTGCAGATTTACAAAAATCAGAGTTAAAACTATGAGAAAATGATTATAATTTTAAATTATTTCATTAGGGCAGAGAACATGCTTCAATACTCTGAAAGAATTCTGTGCCAGTGTTAATGAGCACTGTCTGAAACAGCCACAGTATATAGAAGTTCAACATTGAAACTCTCATTTACTGGTTAGCAAATGCAACAGCATCAAGCTGTATAGTGATGATACTACCTGATAAAGTTACAAAGTGTTCTGCTGATTAGAAGTAGCAGTGCTTGTCAGAATCTGTTTTTTCCCTGTTGAATTAAAAAATACGGCGTTTAATAACAGAGTAATACCAATTTTGCACTCACTGTTTATGTTACGTAACTGAACATAATGGGGAGGTCCTTAGTTCTTTGAAATATAGTTCTGGGTGAAGTTGTCCGAAGATTATTTTATAGTTCTATGTTGAGCATATTCCAGAACAGATGTTAATGCATGGTTACAAGTATCCTTTAACTTTTTGTCGGGTTTGAGTTTGTGTAGAAATGAAATTTAAGGATTCTGAGCAAGCTTCACTCATATGTACATGTGAAATTACTTAAAATTTGACCTGAAGCGTTTATATTTTTCTTCTCTGCACATCTCAGGCAAAAATGTCTTTTAAGCTGATGTTACATAAAGCTTTCCTTTTAGTTCATCACAGCTTATTATATGAAATGCACATGTCTTAGATTTCTGAGTTCATTACACTATCGTATTTCTTACGTAAATTGAGAGACGATTGTGTAAACAGATATTTCTACCTTGAGGATAACACTATTTAATCCTAATTTAGAAGTAACTTTTATCTAACATAAACAGCAAGTACAAATTAACTTCCAAAGTACAGAAAATGTTACAGGGCCATTATAAGAAAAACTAGTGATGTAAACTTTATTTAAAACTATATACAGTTAAACTAAAGGAGATTCTGAACTGAGAAATCTATTGTTTTTTCTCATCTAGGACAGAATTTCATGTACTTTTTTGATAATTGATCTACATAATTATAAAAACCACAAATGTGTTTTAAAACTGCAAATAAATGTTTCTGTAAACTTTGCGTTATTTTGCTCTTACTGTAAAATTGTATATCAAATTAAGATGCAGAATATATCCTAAAATTAATGTGTGATCATCTCTCTTTCTCGCTTATTGCCGTTTGACAGTGTTAGAATACCTTTCTGGCTAACTGGAAAAGAGTGTGATTTAAAACATTACTAAACAGCAGAGATTTAACTCAAAGTCTGGCTGTCTTAATTGAAAATCTTATAGTGTACAGAGAACTGCAAAGAGTAGCACCTATAACAAAGCATTGAAATGTGTTGTTTGTATGCATCAGATTGAAAAATGGACGTGTTTTACATATTTACATAAAAAAATCAACCTCTGTGTTATCAGAAACAGTTTTATATATCCATTTGAAAGTCACTTTTCATGCTCAATTCATACACGTTTCTTTGTGTTCGGTATGTGTACAACATTCTCACGTGAGCATTGCCCAATATACTAAAATCATTGTTAAAACTATGAGAAAATGATTATTATTTACACTTAATTCATTAGAAGAGAGAACTTGCTTCCAACTTTATATTCAACTTCTCTGTTATCAGAAACAAGTAACTTATATTTCACATAGGCAGCAAGTACAATTTTACTGCACATGTAGAAAAAATGTTCCAGTGCCCTTCGAAGAAACACAAGTTTTATATACTATTTAACTCTACAGTAAAACTAAAGGGGATTCTGAACTAAAAAATCTATTGTTTTTTCTCATAAACGACAGAATTTCATGTACTTTCTACCCTAATTAATCTACATAATTAAATAGAACCACAAATGTGTTTTAAAACTGCAGAGAAATATTTTTCGACACTGTGCATGAATTTCCTCTTTCGAAAACTTATATAAAACACTGATTCAGAAGTATTCTAAGTTGAATGTGAGCTCATCAGTCTTTCTCGCTTATTGCCATTTGACCGTGTTGGAATACCTTTATGGCCAACTGCAAAAGTGTGTTTTCACTTTTTACTAAACAGCACAAATTTAACGAAAAGTCTGGCATGCTTACTTGAAAATCTTATCTTGTACAGTGAACTGCTAAGAGTAACACATACAATAACGCATTGGAATGCATTGTTTCTATGCATCAGTTAGAAGGATCCACGTTTCTTCCATATTTACATGAAAATTCTATTCCTGTTTTATCAGAAACTGTTTCATATATCTATTGCAAAGTCTTTTTACATGTTCAATTCATACACCTTTTTATTGCGTTCATTCTGTGTACAACATTCTGAAGTGAGTATGGCAGGACATAGAAAAATCAGTGTTAAAACTATGAGAAAGTGATTATTAATTTGACTTATTTCATTAGTGCAGAAAACATGCTTCACTACTGTGAATTCTTCTCCTGTGATACCAGAAACAAGGAACTTTTATCTCACATAGGCAGCAAGTACAATTTAAGTGCACATGTACAGCAAATGTTCCAGGGCCATTAGAAGAAACACTAGTTATATAAACTATTTAACACTACAGTTAAAATGAAGAGGATTCTAAACTAGGAAACCTATTGTTTCCTCTAATTATAAACAGAATTTCATGTACTTTTTACCCTATATTGGTCTACATAATTAAAGAGAACCAGCACTGCTTTTAAAAACTGCAAAGAAATGTTAATCTACACTGTGTTATTTTACTCTTACTGTAAACCTTTATAACAAACTAAGATCTAGAAGATATGCTAACCTTAGTGTGAGCTCATCAGTTTTGTAGCTTATTGCCATTTGGCAGTGTTAGAATAACTGTTTGAACAACTGCCAAAGAATGTGTTTAAACTGGATATCTATTTGCACAAATTTTACTGAGTCTAGCATTCTTACTTGAACATCTTACAGTGTACAGAGAACTGCGAAGAGTAACGAGTACAATGAATTGTTGAAATGCGTTGTTTCTATGCATCCGATTGTCTGGTCCACGGTTTTTACATAGATATGTGCATCAAAAATTGAACTTCTCAGTTATCAGAAACTCATATTTCTATTGGAAAGCCTTTATATATGTTCAACCCATGCACGTTTTTTTGTGTTCAGTATGTGTGCAACATTCTGAGTGAGAATTGCAGATTTACAAAAATCAGAGTTAAAACTATGAGAAAATGATTATAATTTTAAATTATTTCATTAGGGCAGAGAACATGCTTCAATACTCTGAAAGAATTCTGTGCCAGTGTTAATGAGCACTGTCTGAAACAGCCACAGTATATAGAAGTTCAACATTGAAACTCTCATTTACTGGTTAGCAAATGCAACAGCATCAAGCTGTATAGTGATGATACTACCTGATAAAGTTACAAAGTGTTCTGCTGATTAGAAGTAGCAGTGCTTGTCAGAATCTGTTTTTTCCCTGTTGAATTAAAAAATACGGCGTTTAATAACAGAGTAATACCAATTTTTCACTCACTTTTTGTGTTACGTAACTGAACATATTGGGGAGGTCCTTAGTTCTTTGAAATATAGTTCTGGGTGAAGTTGTCCGAAGATTATTTTATACTTCTATGTTGAGCATATGCCAGAACAGATGTTAATGCATGGTTACAAGTATCCTTTAACTTTTTGTCGGGTTTGAGTTTGTGTAGAAATGAAATTTAAGGATTCTGAGCAAGCTTCACTCATATGTACATGTGAAATTACTTAAAATTTGACCTGAAGCGTTTATATTTTTCTTCTCTGCACATCTCAGGCAAAAATGTCTTTTAAGCTGATGTTACATAAACTTTTCCTTTTAGTTCATCACAGCTTATTATATGAAATGCACATGTCTTAGATTTCTGAGTTCATTACACTATCGTATTTCTTACGTAAATTGAGAGACGATTGTGTAAACAGATATTTCTACCTTGAAGATAACACTATTTAATCCTAATTTAGAAGTAACTTTTATCTAACATAAACAGCAAGTACAAATTAACTTCCAAAGTACAGAAAATGTTACAGGGCCATTATAAGGAAAACTAGTGATGTAAACTTTATTTAAAACTATATACAGTTAAACTAAAGGAGATTCTGAACTGAGAAATCTATTGTTTTTTCTCATCTAGGACAGAATTTCATGTACTTTTTTGATAATTGATCACCATAATTAAATAAACACAAATGTGTTTTAAAACTGCAAATAAATGTTTCTGTAAACTTTGCGTTATTTTGCTCTTACTGTAAAATTGTATATCAAATTAAGATGCAGAATATATCCTAAAATTAATGTGTGATCATCACTCTTTCTCGCTTATTGCCGTTTGACAGTGTAAGAATACCTTTCTGGCTAAATGGAAAAGAGTGTGATTTAAAACATTACTAAACAGCAGAAATTTAACTCAAAGTCTGGCTGTCTTAATTGAAAATCTTATAGTGTACAGAGAACTGCAAAGAGTAACACCTATAACAAAGCATTGAAATGTGTTGTCTGTATGCATCAGATTGAAAAATGGACGTGTTTTACATATTTACATAAAAATATCAACCTCTGTGTTATCAGAAACAGTTTTATATATCCATTTGAAAGTCACTTTTCATGCTCAATTCATACACGTTTCTTTGTGTTCGGTATGTGTACAACATTCTCACGTGAGCATTGCCCGATATACTAAAATCATTGTTAAAACTATGAGAAAATGATTATTATTTACACTTAATTCATTAGAAGAGAGAACTTGCTTCCAACTTTATATTCAACTTCTCTGTTATCAGAAACAAGTAACTTATATTTCACATAGGCAGCAAGTACAATTTTACTGCACATGTAGAAAAAATGTTCCAGTGCCCTTCGAAGAAACACAAGTTATATAAACTATTTAACTCTACAGTAAAACTAAAGGGGATTCTGAACTAAAAAATCTATTGTTTTTTCTCATAAACGACAGAATTTCATGTACTTTCTACCCTAATTAATCTACATAATTAAATAGAACCACAAATGTGTTTTAAAACTGCAGAGAAATATTTTTCGACACTGTGCATGAATTTCCTCTTTCGAAAACTTATATAAAACACTGATTCAGAAGTATTCTAAGTTGAATGTGAGCTCATCAGTCTTTCTCGCTTATTGCCATTTGACCGTGTTGGAATACCTTTATGGCCAACTGCAAAAGTGTGTTTTCACTTTTTACTAAACAGCACAAATTTAACGAAAAGTCTGGCATGCTTACTTGAAAATCTTATCTTGTACAGTGAACTGCTAAGAGTAACACATACAATAACGCATTGGAATGCATTGTTTCTATGCATCAGTTAGAAGGATCCACGTTTCTTCCATATTTACATGAAAATTCTATTCCTGTTTTATCAGAAACTGTTTCATATATCTATTGCAAAGTCTTTTTACATGTTCAATTCATACACCTTTTTATTGCGTTCATTCTGTGTACAACATTCTGAAGTGAGTATGGCAGGACATAGAAAAATCAGTGTTAAAACTATGAGAAAGTGATTATTAATTTGACTTATTTCATTAGTGCAGAAAACATGCTTCACTACTGTGAATTCTTCTCCTGTGATACCAGAAACAAGGAACTTTTATCTCACATAGGCAGCAAGTACAATTTAAGTGCACATGTACAGCAAATGTTCCAGGGCCATTAGAAGAAACACTAGTTATATAAACTATTTAACACTACAGTTAAAATGAAGAGGATTCTAAACTAGGAAACCTATTGTTTCCTCTAATTATAAACAGAATTTCATGTACTTTTTACCCTATATTGGTCTACATAATTAAAGAGAACCAGCACTGCTTTTAAAAACTGCAAAGAAATGTTAATCTACACTGTGTTATTTTACTCTTACTGTAAACCTTTATAACAAACTAAGATCTAGAAGATATGCTAACCTTAGTGTGAGCTCATCAGTTTTGTAGCTTATTGCCATTTGGCAGTGTTAGAATAACTGTTTGAACAACTGCCAAAGAATGTGTTTAAACTGGATATCTATTTGCACAAATTTTACTGAGTCTAGCATTCTTACTTGAACATCTTACAGTGTACAGAGAACTGCGAAGAGTAACGAGTACAATGAATTGTTGAAATGCGTTGTTTCTATGCATCCGATTGTCTGGTCCACGGTTTTTACATAGATATGTGCATCAAAAATTGAACTTCTCAGTTATCAGAAACTCATATTTCTATTGGAAAGCCTTTATATATGTTCAACCCATGCACGTTTTTTTGTGTTCAGTATGTGTGCAACATTCTGAGTGAGAATTGCAGATTTACAAAAATAGAGTTAAAACTATGAGAAAATGATTATAATTTTAAATTATTTCATTAGGGCAGAGAACATGCTTCAATACTCTGAAAGAATTCTGTGCCAGTGTTAATGAGCACTGTCTGAAACAGCCACAGTATATAGAAGTTCAACATTGAAACTCTCATTTACTGGTTAGCAAATGCAACAGCATCAAGCTGTATAGTGATGATACTACCTGATAAAGTTACAAAGTGTTCTGCTGATTAGAAGTAGCAGTGCTTGTCAGAATCTGTTTTTTTCCCTGTTGAATTAAAAAATACGGCGTTTAATAACAGAGTAATACCAATTTTTCACTCACTTTTTGTGTTACGTAACTGAACATATTGGGGAGGTCCTTAGTTCTTTGAAATATAGTTCTGGGTGAAGTTGTCCGAAGATTATTTTATACTTCTATGTTGAGCATATGCCAGAACAGATGTTAATGCATGGTTACAAGTATCCTTTAACTTTTTGTCGGGTTTGAGTTTGTGTAGAAATGAAATTTAAGGATTCTGAGCAAGCTTCACTCTTATGTACATGTGAAATTACTTAAAATTTGACCTGAAGCGTTTATATTTTTCTTCTCTGCACATCTCAGGCAAAAATGTCTTTTAAGCTGATGTTACATAAACTTTTCCTTTTAGTTAATCACAGCTTATTATATGAAATGCACATGTCTTAGATTTCTGAGTTCATTACACTATCGTATTTCTTACGTAAATTGAGAGACGATTGTGTAAACAGATATTTCTACCTTGAAGATAACACTATTTAATCCTAATTTAGAAGTAACTTTTATCTAACATAAACAGCAAGTACAAATTAACTTCCAAAGTACAGAAAATGTTACAGGGCCATTATAAGGAAAACTAGTGATGTAAACTTTATTTAAAACTATATACAGTTAAACTAAAGGAGATTCTGAACTGAGAAATCTATTGTTTTTTCTCATCTAGGACAGAATTTCATGTACTTTTTTGATAATTGATCACCATAATTAAATAAACACAAATGTGTTTTAAAACTGCAAATAAATGTTTCTGTAAACTTTGCGTTATTTTGCTCTTACTGTAAAATTGTATATCAAATTAAGATGCAGAATATATCCTAAAATTAATGTGTGATCATCACTCTTTCTCGCTTATTGCCGTTTGACAGTGTAAGAATACCTTTCTGGCTAAATGGAAAAGAGTGTGATTTAAAACATTACTAAACAGCAGAAATTTAACTCAAAGTCTGGCTGTCTTAATTGAAAATCTTATAGTGTACAGAGAACTGCAAAGAGTAACACCTATAACAAAGCATTGAAATGTGTTGTCTGTATGCATCAGATTGAAAAATGGACGTGTTTTACATATTTACATAAAAATATCAACCTCTGTGTTATCAGAAACAGTTTTATATATCCATTTGAAAGTCACTTTTCATGCTCAATTCATACACGTTTCTTTGTGTTCGGTATGTGTACAACATTCTCACGTGAGCATTGCCCGATATACTAAAATCATTGTTAAAACTATGAGAAAATGATTATTATTTACACTTAATTCATTAGAAGAGAGAACTTGCTTCCAACTTTATATTCAACTTCTCTGTTATCAGAAACAAGTAACTTATATTTCACATAGGCAGCAAGTACAATTTTACTGCACATGTAGAAAAAATGTTCCAGTGCCCTTCGAAGAAACACAAGTTATATAAACTATTTAACTCTACAGTAAAACTAAAGGGGATTCTGAACTAAAAAATCTATTGTTTTTTCTCATAAACGACAGAATTTCATGTACTTTCTACCCTAATTAATCTACATAATTAAATAGAACCACAAATGTGTTTTAAAACTGCAGAGAAATATTTTTCGACACTGTGCATGAATTTCCTCTTTCGAAAACTTATATAAAACACTGATTCAGAAGTATTCTAAGTTGAATGTGAGCTCATCAGTCTTTCTCGCTTATTGCCATTTGACCGTGTTGGAATACCTTTATGGCCAACTGCAAAAGTGTGTTTTCACTTTTTACTAAACAGCACAAATTTAACGAAAAGTCTGGCATGCTTACTTGAAAATCTTATCTTGTACAGTGAACTGCTAAGAGTAACACATACAATAACGCATTGGAATGCATTGTTTCTATGCATCAGTTAGAAGGATCCACGTTTCTTCCATATTTACATGAAAATTCTATTCCTGTTTTATCAGAAACTGTTTCATATATCTATTGCAAAGTCTTTTTACATGTTCAATTCATACACCTTTTTATTGCGTTCATTCTGTGTACAACATTCTGAAGTGAGTATGGCAGGACATAGAAAAATCAGTGTTAAAACTATGAGAAAGTGATTATTAATTTGACTTATTTCATTAGTGCAGAAAACATGCTTCACTACTGTGAATTCTTCTCCTGTGATACCAGAAACAAGGAACTTTTATCTCACATAGGCAGCAAGTACAATTTAAGTGCACATGTACAGCAAATGTTCCAGGGCCATTAGAAGAAACACTAGTTATATAAACTATTTAACACTACAGTTAAAATGAAGAGGATTCTAAACTAGGAAACCTATTGTTTCCTCTAATTATAAACAGAATTTCATGTACTTTTTACCCTATATTGGTCTACATAATTAAAGAGAACCAGCACTGCTTTTAAAAACTGCAAAGAAATGTTAATCTACACTGTGTTATTTTACTCTTACTGTAAACCTTTATAACAAACTAAGATCTAGAAGATATGCTAACCTTAGTGTGAGCTCATCAGTTTTGTAGCTTATTGCCATTTGGCAGTGTTAGAATAACTGTTTGAACAACTGCCAAAGAATGTGTTTAAACTGGATATCTATTTGCACAAATTTTACTGAGTCTAGCATTCTTACTTGAACATCTTACAGTGTACAGAGAACTGCGAAGAGTAACGAGTACAATGAATTGTTGAAATGCGTTGTTTCTATGCATCCGATTGTCTGGTCCACGGTTTTTACATAGATATGTGCATCAAAAATTGAACTTCTCAGTTATCAGAAACTCATATTTCTATTGGAAAGCCTTTATATATGTTCAACCCATGCACGTTTTTTTGTGTTCAGTATGTGTGCAACATTCTGAGTGAGAATTGCAGATTTACAAAAATCAGAGTTAAAACTATGAGAAAATGATTATAATTTTAAATTATTTCATTAGGGCAGAGAACATGCTTCAATACTCTGAAAGAATTCTGTGCCAGTGTTAATGAGCACTGTCTGAAACAGCCACAGTATATAGAAGTTCAACATTGAAACTCTCATTTACTGGTTAGCAAATGCAACAGCATCAAGCTGTATAGTGATGATACTACCTGATAAAGTTACAAAGTGTTCTGCTGATTAGAAGTAGCAGTGCTTGTCAGAATCTGTTTTTTCCCTGTTGAATTAAAAAATACGGCGTTTAATAACAGAGTAATACCAATTTTTCACTCACTTTTTGTGTTACGTAACTGAACATATTGGGGAGGTCCTTAGTTCTTTGAAATATAGTTCTGGGTGAAGTTGTCCGAAGATTATTTTATACTTCTATGTTGAGCATATGCCAGAACAGATGTTAATGCATGGTTACAAGTATCCTTTAACTTTTTGTCGGGTTTGAGTTTGTGTAGAAATGAAATTTAAGGATTCTGAGCAAGCTTCACTCATATGTACATGTGAAATTACTTAAAATTTGACCTGAAGCGTTTATATTTTTCTTCTCTGCACATCTCAGGCAAAAATGTCTTTTAAGCTGATGTTACATAAACTTTTCCTTTTAGTTCATCACAGCTTATTATATGAAATGCACATGTCTTAGATTTCTGAGTTCATTACACTATCGTATTTCTTACGTAAATTGAGAGACGATTGTGTAAACAGATATTTCTACCTTGAAGATAACACTATTTAATCCTAATTTAGAAGTAACTTTTATCTAACATAAACAGCAAGTACAAATTAACTTCCAAAGTACAGAAAATGTTACAGGGCCATTATAAGGAAAACTAGTGATGTAAACTTTATTTAAAACTATATACAGTTAAACTAAAGGAGATTCTGAACTGAGAAATCTATTGTTTTTTCTCATCTAGGACAGAATTTCATGTACTTTTTTGATAATTGATCACCATAATTAAATAAACACAAATGTGTTTTAAAACTGCAAATAAATGTTTCTGTAAACTTTGCGTTATTTTGCTCTTACTGTAAAATTGTATATCAAATTAAGATGCAGAATATATCCTAAAATTAATGTGTGATCATCACTCTTTCTCGCTTATTGCCGTTTGACAGTGTAAGAATACCTTTCTGGCTAAATGGAAAAGAGTGTGATTTAAAACATTACTAAACAGCAGAAATTTAACTCAAAGTCTGGCTGTCTTAATTGAAAATCTTATAGTGTACAGAGAACTGCAAAGAGTAACACCTATAACAAAGCATTGAAATGTGTTGTCTGTATGCATCAGATTGAAAAATGGACGTGTTTTACATATTTACATAAAAATATCAACCTCTGTGTTATCAGAAACAGTTTTATATATCCATTTGAAAGTCACTTTTCATGCTCAATTCATACACGTTTCTTTGTGTTCGGTATGTGTACAACATTCTCACGTGAGCATTGCCCGATATACTAAAATCATTGTTAAAACTATGAGAAAATGATTATTATTTACACTTAATTCATTAGAAGAGAGAACTTGCTTCCAACTTTATATTCAACTTCTCTGTTATCAGAAACAAGTAACTTATATTTCACATAGGCAGCAAGTACAATTTTACTGCACATGTAGAAATAATGTTCCAGTGCCCTTCGAAGAAACACAAGTTATATAAACTATTTAACTCTACAGTAAAACTAAAGGGGATTCTGAACTAAAAAATCTATTGTTTTTTCTCATAAACGACAGAATTTCATGTACTTTCTACCCTAATTAATCTACATAATTAAATAGAACCACAAATGTGTTTTAAAACTGCAGAGAAATATTTTTCGACACTGTGCATGAATTTCCTCTTTCGAAAACTTATATAAAACACTGATTCAGAAGTATTCTAAGTTGAATGTGAGCTCATCAGTCTTTCTCGCTTATTGCCATTTGACCGTGTTGGAATACCTTTATGGCCAACTGCAAAAGTGTGTTTTCACTTTTTACTAAACAGCACAAATTTAACGAAAAGTCTGGCATGCTTACTTGAAAATCTTATCTTGTACAGTGAACTGCTAAGAGTAACACATACAATAACGCATTGGAATGCATTGTTTCTATGCATCAGTTAGAAGGATCCACGTTTCTTCCATATTTACATGAAAATTCTATTCCTGTTTTATCAGAAACTGTTTCATATATCTATTGCAAAGTCTTTTTACATGTTCAATTCATACACCTTTTTATTGCGTTCATTCTGTGTACAACATTCTGAAGTGAGTATGGCAGGACATAGAAAAATCAGTGTTAAAACTATGAGAAAGTGATTATTAATTTGACTTATTTCATTAGTGCAGAAAACATGCTTCACTACTGTGAATTCTTCTCCTGTGATACCAGAAACAAGGAACTTTTATCTCACATAGGCAGCAAGTACAATTTAAGTGCACATGTACAGCAAATGTTCCAGGGCCATTAGAAGAAACACTAGTTATATAAACTATTTAACACTACAGTTAAAATGAAGAGGATTCTAAACTAGGAAACCTATTGTTTCCTCTAATTATAAACAGAATTTCATGTACTTTTTACCCTATATTGGTCTACATAATTAAAGAGAACCAGCACTGCTTTTAAAAACTGCAAAGAAATGTTAATCTACACTGTGTTATTTTACTCTTACTGTAAACCTTTATAACAAACTAAGATCTAGAAGATATGCTAACCTTAGTGTGAGCTCATCAGTTTTGTAGCTTATTGCCATTTGGCAGTGTTAGAATAACTGTTTGAACAACTGCCAAAGAATGTGTTTAAACTGGATATCTATTTGCACAAATTTTACTGAGTCTAGCATTCTTACTTGAACATCTTACAGTGTACAGAGAACTGCGAAGAGTAACGAGTACAATGAATTGTTGAAATGCGTTGTTTCTATGCATCCGATTGTCTGGTCCACGGTTTTTACATAGATATGTGCATCAAAAATTGAACTTCTCAGTTATCAGAAACTCATATTTCTATTGGAAAGCCTTTATATATGTTCAACCCATGCACGTTTTTTTGTGTTCAGTATGTGTGCAACATTCTGAGTGAGAATTGCAGATTTACAAAAATCAGAGTTAAAACTATGAGAAAATGATTATAATTTTAAATTATTTCATTAGGGCAGAGAACATGCTTCAATACTCTGAAAGAATTCTGTGCCAGTGTTAATGAGCACTGTCTGAAACAGCCACAGTATATAGAAGTTCAACATTGAAACTCTCATTTACTGGTTAGCAAATGCAACAGCATCAAGCTGTATAGTGATGATACTACCTGATAAAGTTACAAAGTGTTCTGCTGATTAGAAGTAGCAGTGCTTGTCAGAATCTGTTTTTTCCCTGTTGAATTAAAAAATACGGCGTTTAATAACAGAGTAATACCAATTTTTCACTCACTTTTTGTGTTACGTAACTGAACATATTGGGGAGGTCCTTAGTTCTTTGAAATATAGTTCTGGGTGAAGTTGTCCGAAGATTATTTTATACTTCTATGTTGAGCATATGCCAGAACAGATGTTAATGCATGGTTACAAGTATCCTTTAACTTTTTGTCGGGTTTGAGTTTGTGTAGAAATGAAATTTAAGGATTCTGAGCAAGCTTCACTCTTATGTACATGTGAAATTACTTAAAATTTGACCTGAAGCGTTTATATTTTTCTTCTCTGCACATCTCAGGCAAAAATGTCTTTTAAGCTGATGTTACATAAACTTTTCCTTTTAGTTAATCACAGCTTATTATATGAAATGCACATGTCTTAGATTTCTGAGTTCATTACACTATCGTATTTCTTACGTAAATTGAGAGACGATTGTGTAAACAGATATTTCTACCTTGAAGATAACACTATTTAATCCTAATTTAGAAGTAACTTTTATCTAACATAAACAGCAAGTACAAATTAACTTCCAAAGTACAGAAAATGTTACAGGGCCATTATAAGGAAAACTAGTGATGTAAACTTTATTTAAAACTATATACAGTTAAACTAAAGGAGATTCTGAACTGAGAAATCTATTGTTTTTTCTCATCTAGGACAGAATTTCATGTACTTTTTTGATAATTGATCACCATAATTAAATAAACACAAATGTGTTTTAAAACTGCAAATAAATGTTTCTGTAAACTTTGCGTTATTTTGCTCTTACTGTAAAATTGTATATCAAATTAAGATGCAGAATATATCCTAAAATTAATGTGTGATCATCACTCTTTCTCGCTTATTGCCGTTTGACAGTGTAAGAATACCTTTCTGGCTAAATGGAAAAGAGTGTGATTTAAAACATTACTAAACAGCAGAAATTTAACTCAAAGTCTGGCTGTCTTAATTGAAAATCTTATAGTGTACAGAGAACTGCAAAGAGTAACACCTATAACAAAGCATTGAAATGTGTTGTCTGTATGCATCAGATTGAAAAATGGACGTGTTTTACATATTTACATAAAAATATCAACCTCTGTGTTATCAGAAACAGTTTTATATATCCATTTGAAAGTCACTTTTCATGCTCAATTCATACACGTTTCTTTGTGTTCGGTATGTGTACAACATTCTCACGTGAGCATTGCCCGATATACTAAAATCATTGTTAAAACTATGAGAAAATGATTATTATTTACACTTAATTCATTAGAAGAGAGAACTTGCTTCCAACTTTATATTCAACTTCTCTGTTATCAGAAACAAGTAACTTATATTTCACATAGGCAGCAAGTACAATTTTACTGCACATGTAGAAAAAATGTTCCAGTGCCCTTCGAAGAAACACAAGTTATATAAACTATTTAACTCTACAGTAAAACTAAAGGGGATTCTGAACTAAAAAATCTATTGTTTTTTCTCATAAACGACAGAATTTCATGTACTTTCTACCCTAATTAATCTACATAATTAAATAGAACCACAAATGTGTTTTAAAACTGCAGAGAAATATTTTTCGACACTGTGCATGAATTTCCTCTTTCGAAAACTTATATAAAACACTGATTCAGAAGTATTCTAAGTTGAATGTGAGCTCATCAGTCTTTCTCGCTTATTGCCATTTGACCGTGTTGGAATACCTTTATGGCCAACTGCAAAAGTGTGTTTTCACTTTTTACTAAACAGCACAAATTTAACGAAAAGTCTGGCATGCTTACTTGAAAATCTTATCTTGTACAGTGAACTGCTAAGAGTAACACATACAATAACGCATTGGAATGCATTGTTTCTATGCATCAGTTAGAAGGATCCACGTTTCTTCCATATTTACATGAAAATTCTATTCCTGTTTTATCAGAAACTGTTTCATATATCTATTGCAAAGTCTTTTTACATGTTCAATTCATACACCTTTTTATTGCGTTCATTCTGTGTACAACATTCTGAAGTGAGTATGGCAGGACATAGAAAAATCAGTGTTAAAACTATGAGAAAGTGATTATTAATTTGACTTATTTCATTAGTGCAGAAAACATGCTTCACTACTGTGAATTCTTCTCCTGTGATACCAGAAACAAGGAACTTTTATCTCACATAGGCAGCAAGTACAATTTAAGTGCACATGTACAGCAAATGTTCCAGGGCCATTAGAAGAAACACTAGTTATATAAACTATTTAACACTACAGTTAAAATGAAGAGGATTCTAAACTAGGAAACCTATTGTTTCCTCTAATTATAAACAGAATTTCATGTACTTTTTACCCTATATTGGTCTACATAATTAAAGAGAACCAGCACTGCTTTTAAAAACTGCAAAGAAATGTTAATCTACACTGTGTTATTTTACTCTTACTGTAAACCTTTATAACAAACTAAGATCTAGAAGATATGCTAACCTTAGTGTGAGCTCATCAGTTTTGTAGCTTATTGCCATTTGGCAGTGTTAGAATAACTGTTTGAACAACTGCCAAAGAATGTGTTTAAACTGGATATCTATTTGCACAAATTTTACTGAGTCTAGCATTCTTACTTGAACATCTTACAGTGTACAGAGAACTGCGAAGAGTAACGAGTACAATGAATTGTTGAAATGCGTTGTTTCTATGCATCCGATTATCTGGTCCACGGTTTTTACATAGATATGTGCATCAAAAATTGAACTTCTCAGTTATCAGAAACTCATATTTCTATTGGAAAGCCTTTATATATGTTCAACCCATGCACGTTTTTTTGTGTTCAGTATGTGTGCAACATTCTGAGTGAGAATTGCAGATTTACAAAAATCAGAGTTAAAACTATGAGAAAATGATTATAATTTTAAATTATTTCATTAGGGCAGAGAACATGCTTCAATACTCTGAAAGAATTCTGTGCCAGTGTTAATGAGCACTGTCTGAAACAGCCACAGTATATAGAAGTTCAACATTGAAACTCTCATTTACTGGTTAGCAAATGCAACAGCATCAAGCTGTATAGTGATGATACTACCTGATAAAGTTACAAAGTGTTCTGCTGATTAGAAGTAGCAGTGCTTGTCAGAATCTGTTTTTTCCCTGTTGAATTAAAAAATACGGCGTTTAATAACAGAGTAATACCAATTTTTCACTCACTTTTTGTGTTACGTAACTGAACATATTGGGGAGGTCCTTAGTTCTTTGAAATATAGTTCTGGGTGAAGTTGTCCGAAGATTATTTTATACTTCTATGTTGAGCATATGCCAGAACAGATGTTAATGCATGGTTACAAGTATCCTTTAACTTTTTGTCGGGTTTGAGTTTGTGTAGAAATGAAATTTAAGGATTCTGAGCAAGCTTCACTCATATGTACATGTGAAATTACTTAAAATTTGACCTGAAGCGTTTATATTTTTCTTCTCTGCACATCTCAGGCAAAAATGTCTTTTAAGCTGATGTTACATAAACTTTTCCTTTTAGTTCATCACAGCTTATTATATGAAATGCACATGTCTTAGATTTCTGAGTTCATTACACTATCGTATTTCTTACGTAAATTGAGAGACGATTGTGTAAACAGATATTTCTACCTTGAAGATAACACTATTTAATCCTAATTTAGAAGTAACTTTTATCTAACATAAACAGCAAGTACAAATTAACTTCCAAAGTACAGAAAATGTTACAGGGCCATTATAAGGAAAACTAGTGATGTAAACTTTATTTAAAACTATATACAGTTAAACTAAAGGAGATTCTGAACTGAGAAATCTATTGTTTTTTCTCATCTAGGACAGAATTTCATGTACTTTTTTGATAATTGATCACCATAATTAAATAAACACAAATGTGTTTTAAAACTGCAAATAAATGTTTCTGTAAACTTTGCGTTATTTTGCTCTTACTGTAAAATTGTATATCAAATTAAGATGCAGAATATATCCTAAAATTAATGTGTGATCATCACTCTTTCTCGCTTATTGCCGTTTGACAGTGTAAGAATACCTTTCTGGCTAAATGGAAAAGAGTGTGATTTAAAACATTACTAAACAGCAGAAATTTAACTCAAAGTCTGGCTGTCTTAATTGAAAATCTTATAGTGTACAGAGAACTGCAAAGAGTAACACCTATAACAAAGCATTGAAATGTGTTGTCTGTATGCATCAGATTGAAAAATGGACGTGTTTTACATATTTACATAAAAATATCAACCTCTGTGTTATCAGAAACAGTTTTATATATCCATTTGAAAGTCACTTTTCATGCTCAATTCATACACGTTTCTTTGTGTTCGGTATGTGTACAACATTCTCACGTGAGCATTGCCCGATATACTAAAATCATTGTTAAAACTATGAGAAAATGATTATTATTTACACTTAATTCATTAGAAGAGAGAACTTGCTTCCAACTTTATATTCAACTTCTCTGTTATCAGAAACAAGTAACTTATATTTCACATAGGCAGCAAGTACAATTTTACTGCACATGTAGAAAAAATGTTCCAGTGCCCTTCGAAGAAACACAAGTTATATAAACTATTTAACTCTACAGTAAAACTAAAGGGGATTCTGAACTAAAAAATCTATTGTTTTTTCTCATAAACGACAGAATTTCATGTACTTTCTACCCTAATTAATCTACATAATTAAATAGAACCACAAATGTGTTTTAAAACTGCAGAGAAATATTTTTCGACACTGTGCATGAATTTCCTCTTTCGAAAACTTATATAAAACACTGATTCAGAAGTATTCTAAGTTGAATGTGAGCTCATCAGTCTTTCTCGCTTATTGCCATTTGACCGTGTTGGAATACCTTTATGGCCAACTGCAAAAGTGTGTTTTCACTTTTTACTAAACAGCACAAATTTAACGAAAAGTCTGGCATGCTTACTTGAAAATCTTATCTTGTACAGTGAACTGCTAAGAGTAACACATACAATAACGCATTGGAATGCATTGTTTCTATGCATCAGTTAGAAGGATCCACGTTTCTTCCATATTTACATGAAAATTCTATTCCTGTTTTATCAGAAACTGTTTCATATATCTATTGCAAAGTCTTTTTACATGTTCAATTCATACACCTTTTTATTGCGTTCATTCTGTGTACAACATTCTGAAGTGAGTATGGCAGGACATAGAAAAATCAGTGTTAAAACTATGAGAAAGTGATTATTAATTTGACTTATTTCATTAGTGCAGAAAACATGCTTCACTACTGTGAATTCTTCTCCTGTGATACCAGAAACAAGGAACTTTTATCTCACATAGGCAGCAAGTACAATTTAAGTGCACATGTACAGCAAATGTTCCAGGGCCATTAGAAGAAACACTAGTTATATAAACTATTTAACACTACAGTTAAAATGAAGAGGATTCTAAACTAGGAAACCTATTGTTTCCTCTAATTATAAACAGAATTTCATGTACTTTTTACCCTATATTGGTCTACATAATTAAAGAGAACCAGCACTGCTTTTAAAAACTGCAAAGAAATGTTAATCTACACTGTGTTATTTTACTCTTACTGTAAACCTTTATAACAAACTAAGATCTAGAAGATATGCTAACCTTAGTGTGAGCTCATCAGTTTTGTAGCTTATTGCCATTTGGCAGTGTTAGAATAACTGTTTGAACAACTGCCAAAGAATGTGTTTAAACTGGATATCTATTTGCACAAATTTTACTGAGTCTAGCATTCTTACTTGAACATCTTACAGTGTACAGAGAACTGCGAAGAGTAACGAGTACAATGAATTGTTGAAATGCGTTGTTTCTATGCATCCGATTGTCTGGTCCACGGTTTTTACATAGATATGTGCATCAAAAATTGAACTTCTCAGTTATCAGAAACTCATATTTCTATTGGAAAGCCTTTATATATGTTCAACCCATGCACGTTTTTTTGTGTTCAGTATGTGTGCAACATTCTGAGTGAGAATTGCAGATTTACAAAAATCAGAGTTAAAACTATGAGAAAATGATTATAATTTTAAATTATTTCATTAGGGCAGAGAACATGCTTCAATACTCTGAAAGAATTCTGTGCCAGTGTTAATGAGCACTGTCTGAAACAGCCACAGTATATAGAAGTTCAACATTGAAACTCTCATTTACTGGTTAGCAAATGCAACAGCATCAAGCTGTATAGTGATGATACTACCTGATAAAGTTACAAAGTGTTCTGCTGATTAGAAGTAGCAGTGCTTGTCAGAATCTGTTTTTTCCCTGTTGAATTAAAAAATACGGCGTTTAATAACAGAGTAATACCAATTTTTCACTCACTTTTTGTGTTACGTAACTGAACATATTGGGGAGGTCCTTAGTTCTTTGAAATATAGTTCTGGGTGAAGTTGTCCGAAGATTATTTTATACTTCTATGTTGAGCATATGCCAGAACAGATGTTAATGCATGGTTACAAGTATCCTTTAACTTTTTGTCGGGTTTGAGTTTGTGTAGAAATGAAATTTAAGGATTCTGAGCAAGCTTCACTCTTATGTACATGTGAAATTACTTAAAATTTGACCTGAAGCGTTTATATTTTTCTTCTCTGCACATCTCAGGCAAAAATGTCTTTTAAGCTGATGTTACATAAACTTTTCCTTTTAGTTAATCACAGCTTATTATATGAAATGCACATGTCTTAGATTTCTGAGTTCATTACACTATCGTATTTCTTACGTAAATTGAGAGACGATTGTGTAAACAGATATTTCTACCTTGAAGATAACACTATTTAATCCTAATTTAGAAGTAACTTTTATCTAACATAAACAGCAAGTACAAATTAACTTCCAAAGTACAGAAAATGTTACAGGGCCATTATAAGGAAAACTAGTGATGTAAACTTTATTTAAAACTATATACAGTTAAACTAAAGGAGATTCTGAACTGAGAAATCTATTGTTTTTTCTCATCTAGGACAGAATTTCATGTACTTTTTTGATAATTGATCACCATAATTAAATAAACACAAATGTGTTTTAAAACTGCAAATAAATGTTTCTGTAAACTTTGCGTTATTTTGCTCTTACTGTAAAATTGTATATCAAATTAAGATGCAGAATATATCCTAAAATTAATGTGTGATCATCACTCTTTCTCGCTTATTGCCGTTTGACAGTGTAAGAATACCTTTCTGGCTAAATGGAAAAGAGTGTGATTTAAAACATTACTAAACAGCAGAAATTTAACTCAAAGTCTGGCTGTCTTAATTGAAAATCTTATAGTGTACAGAGAACTGCAAAGAGTAACACCTATAACAAAGCATTGAAATGTGTTGTCTGTATGCATCAGATTGAAAAATGGACGTGTTTTACATATTTACATAAAAATATCAACCTCTGTGTTATCAGAAACAGTTTTATATATCCATTTGAAAGTCACTTTTCATGCTCAATTCATACACGTTTCTTTGTGTTCGGTATGTGTACAACATTCTCACGTGAGCATTGCCCGATATACTAAAATCATTGTTAAAACTATGAGAAAATGATTATTATTTACACTTAATTCATTAGAAGAGAGAACTTGCTTCCAACTTTATATTCAACTTCTCTGTTATCAGAAACAAGTAACTTATATTTCACATAGGCAGCAAGTACAATTTTACTGCACATGTAGAAAAAATGTTCCAGTGCCCTTCGAAGAAACACAAGTTATATAAACTATTTAACTCTACAGTAAAACTAAAGGGGATTCTGAACTAAAAAATCTATTGTTTTTTCTCATAAACGACAGAATTTCATGTACTTTCTACCCTAATTAATCTACATAATTAAATAGAACCACAAATGTGTTTTAAAACTGCAGAGAAATATTTTTCGACACTGTGCATGAATTTCCTCTTTCGAAAACTTATATAAAACACTGATTCAGAAGTATTCTAAGTTGAATGTGAGCTCATCAGTCTTTCTCGCTTATTGCCATTTGACCGTGTTGGAATACCTTTATGGCCAACTGCAAAAGTGTGTTTTCACTTTTTACTAAACAGCACAAATTTAACGAAAAGTCTGGCATGCTTACTTGAAAATCTTATCTTGTACAGTGAACTGCTAAGAGTAACACATACAATAACGCATTGGAATGCATTGTTTCTATGCATCAGTTAGAAGGATCCACGTTTCTTCCATATTTACATGAAAATTCTATTCCTGTTTTATCAGAAACTGTTTCATATATCTATTGCAAAGTCTTTTTACATGTTCAATTCATACACCTTTTTATTGCGTTCATTCTGTGTACAACATTCTGAAGTGAGTATGGCAGGACATAGAAAAATCAGTGTTAAAACTATGAGAAAGTGATTATTAATTTGACTTATTTCATTAGTGCAGAAAACATGCTTCACTACTGTGAATTCTTCTCCTGTGATACCAGAAACAAGGAACTTTTATCTCACATAGGCAGCAAGTACAATTTAAGTGCACATGTACAGCAAATGTTCCAGGGCCATTAGAAGAAACACTAGTTATATAAACTATTTAACACTACAGTTAAAATGAAGAGGATTCTAAACTAGGAAACCTATTGTTTCCTCTAATTATAAACAGAATTTCATGTACTTTTTACCCTATATTGGTCTACATAATTAAAGAGAACCAGCACTGCTTTTAAAAACTGCAAAGAAATGTTAATCTACACTGTGTTATTTTACTCTTACTGTAAACCTTTATAACAAACTAAGATCTAGAAGATATGCTAACCTTAGTGTGAGCTCATCAGTTTTGTAGCTTATTGCCATTTGGCAGTGTTAGAATAACTGTTTGAACAACTGCCAAAGAATGTGTTTAAACTGGATATCTATTTGCACAAATTTTACTGAGTCTAGCATTCTTACTTGAACATCTTACAGTGTACAGAGAACTGCGAAGAGTAACGAGTACAATGAATTGTTGAAATGCGTTGTTTCTATGCATCCGATTATCTGGTCCACGGTTTTTACATAGATATGTGCATCAAAAATTGAACTTCTCAGTTATCAGAAACTCATATTTCTATTGGAAAGCCTTTATATATGTTCAACCCATGCACGTTTTTTTGTGTTCAGTATGTGTGCAACATTCTGAGTGAGAATTGCAGATTTACAAAAATCAGAGTTAAAACTATGAGAAAATGATTATAATTTTAAATTATTTCATTAGGGCAGAGAACATGCTTCAATACTCTGAAAGAATTCTGTGCCAGTGTTAATGAGCACTGTCTGAAACAGCCACAGTATATAGAAGTTCAACATTGAAACTCTCATTTACTGGTTAGCAAATGCAACAGCATCAAGCTGTATAGTGATGATACTACCTGATAAAGTTACAAAGTGTTCTGCTGATTAGAAGTAGCAGTGCTTGTCAGAATCTGTTTTTTCCCTGTTGAATTAAAAAATACGGCGTTTAATAACAGAGTAATACCAATTTTTCACTCACTTTTTGTGTTACGTAACTGAACATATTGGGGAGGTCCTTAGTTCTTTGAAATATAGTTCTGGGTGAAGTTGTCCGAAGATTATTTTATACTTCTATGTTGAGCATATGCCAGAACAGATGTTAATGCATGGTTACAAGTATCCTTTAACTTTTTGTCGGGTTTGAGTTTGTGTAGAAATGAAATTTAAGGATTCTGAGCAAGCTTCACTCATATGTACATGTGAAATTACTTAAAATTTGACCTGAAGCGTTTATATTTTTCTTCTCTGCACATCTCAGGCAAAAATGTCTTTTAAGCTGATGTTACATAAACTTTTCCTTTTAGTTCATCACAGCTTATTATATGAAATGCACATGTCTTAGATTTCTGAGTTCATTACACTATCGTATTTCTTACGTAAATTGAGAGACGATTGTGTAAACAGATATTTCTACCTTGAAGATAACACTATTTAATCCTAATTTAGAAGTAACTTTTATCTAACATAAACAGCAAGTACAAATTAACTTCCAAAGTACAGAAAATGTTACAGGGCCATTATAAGGAAAACTAGTGATGTAAACTTTATTTAAAACTATATACAGTTAAACTAAAGGAGATTCTGAACTGAGAAATCTATTGTTTTTTCTCATCTAGGACAGAATTTCATGTACTTTTTTGATAATTGATCACCATAATTAAATAAACACAAATGTGTTTTAAAACTGCAAATAAATGTTTCTGTAAACTTTGCGTTATTTTGCTCTTACTGTAAAATTGTATATCAAATTAAGATGCAGAATATATCCTAAAATTAATGTGTGATCATCACTCTTTCTCGCTTATTGCCGTTTGACAGTGTAAGAATACCTTTCTGGCTAAATGGAAAAGAGTGTGATTTAAAACATTACTAAACAGCAGAAATTTAACTCAAAGTCTGGCTGTCTTAATTGAAAATCTTATAGTGTACAGAGAACTGCAAAGAGTAACACCTATAACAAAGCATTGAAATGTGTTGTCTGTATGCATCAGATTGAAAAATGGACGTGTTTTACATATTTACATAAAAATATCAACCTCTGTGTTATCAGAAACAGTTTTATATATCCATTTGAAAGTCACTTTTCATGCTCAATTCATACACGTTTCTTTGTGTTCGGTATGTGTACAACATTCTCACGTGAGCATTGCCCGATATACTAAAATCATTGTTAAAACTATGAGAAAATGATTATTATTTACACTTAATTCATTAGAAGAGAGAACTTGCTTCCAACTTTATATTCAACTTCTCTGTTATCAGAAACAAGTAACTTATATTTCACATAGGCAGCAAGTACAATTTTACTGCACATGTAGAAAAAATGTTCCAGTGCCCTTCGAAGAAACACAAGTTATATAAACTATTTAACTCTACAGTAAAACTAAAGGGGATTCTGAACTAAAAAATCTATTGTTTTTTCTCATAAACGACAGAATTTCATGTACTTTCTACCCTAATTAATCTACATAATTAAATAGAACCACAAATGTGTTTTAAAACTGCAGAGAAATATTTTTCGACACTGTGCATGAATTTCCTCTTTCGAAAACTTATATAAAACACTGATTCAGAAGTATTCTAAGTTGAATGTGAGCTCATCAGTCTTTCTCGCTTATTGCCATTTGACCGTGTTGGAATACCTTTATGGCCAACTGCAAAAGTGTGTTTTCACTTTTTACTAAACAGCACAAATTTAACGAAAAGTCTGGCATGCTTACTTGAAAATCTTATCTTGTACAGTGAACTGCTAAGAGTAACACATACAATAACGCATTGGAATGCATTGTTTCTATGCATCAGTTAGAAGGATCCACGTTTCTTCCATATTTACATGAAAATTCTATTCCTGTTTTATCAGAAACTGTTTCATATATCTATTGCAAAGTCTTTTTACATGTTCAATTCATACACCTTTTTATTGCGTTCATTCTGTGTACAACATTCTGAAGTGAGTATGGCAGGACATAGAAAAATCAGTGTTAAAACTATGAGAAAGTGATTATTAATTTGACTTATTTCATTAGTGCAGAAAACATGCTTCACTACTGTGAATTCTTCTCCTGTGATACCAGAAACAAGGAACTTTTATCTCACATAGGCAGCAAGTACAATTTAAGTGCACATGTACAGCAAATGTTCCAGGGCCATTAGAAGAAACACTAGTTATATAAACTATTTAACACTACAGTTAAAATGAAGAGGATTCTAAACTAGGAAACCTATTGTTTCCTCTAATTATAAACAGAATTTCATGTACTTTTTACCCTATATTGGTCTACATAATTAAAGAGAACCAGCACTGCTTTTAAAAACTGCAAAGAAATGTTAATCTACACTGTGTTATTTTACTCTTACTGTAAACCTTTATAACAAACTAAGATCTAGAAGATATGCTAACCTTAGTGTGAGCTCATCAGTTTTGTAGCTTATTGCCATTTGGCAGTGTTAGAATAACTGTTTGAACAACTGCCAAAGAATGTGTTTAAACTGGGTATCTATTTGCACAAATTTTACTGAGTCTAGCATTCTTACTTGAACATCTTACAGTGTACAGAGAACTGCGAAGAGTAACGAGTACAATGAATTGTTGAAATGCGTTGTTTCTATGCATCCGATTGTCTGGTCCACGGTTTTTACATAGATATGTGCATCAAAAATTGAACTTCTCAGTTATCAGAAACTCATATTTCTATTGGAAAGCCTTTATATATGTTCAACCCATGCAAGTTTTTTTGTGTTCAGTATGTGTGCAACATTCTGAGTGAGAATTGCAGATTTACAAAAATCAGAGTTAAAACTATGAGAAAATGATTATAATTTTAAATTATTTCATTAGGGCAGAGAACATGCTTCAATACTCTGAAAGAATTCTGTGCCAGTGTTAATGAGCACTGTCTGAAACAGCCACAGTATATAGAAGTTCAACATTGAAACTCTCATTTACTGGTTAGCAAATGCAACAGCATCAAGCTGTATAGTGATGATACTACCTGATAAAGTTACAAAGTGTTCTGCTGATTAGAAGTAGCAGTGCTTGTCAGAATCTGTTTTTTCCCTGTTGAATTAAAAAATACGGCGTTTAATAACAGAGTAATACCAATTTTTCACTCACTTTTTGTGTTACGTAACTGAACATATTGGGGAGGTCCTTAGTTCTTTGAAATATAGTTCTGGGTGAAGTTGTCCGAAGATTATTTTATACTTCTATGTTGAGCATATGCCAGAACAGATGTTAATGCATGGTTACAAGTATCCTTTAACTTTTTGTCGGGTTTGAGTTTGTGTAGAAATGAAATTTAAGGATTCTGAGCAAGCTTCACTCATATGTACATGTGAAATTACTTAAAATTTGACCTGAAGCGTTTATATTTTTCTTCTCTGCACATCTCAGGCAAAAATGTCTTTTAAGCTGATGTTACATAAAGCTTTCCTTTTAGTTCATCACAGCTTATTATATGAAATGCACATGTCTTAGATTTCTGAGTTCATTACACTATCGTATTTCTTACGTAAATTGAGAGACGATTGTGTAAACAGATATTTCTACCTTGAGGATAACACTATTTAATCCTAATTTAGAAGTAACTTTTATCTAACATAAACAGCAAGTACAAATTAACTTCCAAAGTACAGAAAATGTTACAGGGCCATTATAAGAAAAACTAGTGATGTAAACTTTATTTAAAACTATATACAGTTAAACTAAAGGAGATTCTGAACTGAGAAATCTATTGTTTTTTCTCATCTAGGACAGAATTTCATGTACTTTTTTGATAATTGATCACCATAATTAAATAAACACAAATGTGTTTTAAAACTGCAAATAAATGTTTCTGTAAACTTTGCGTTATTTTGCTCTTACTGTAAAATTGTATATCAAATTAAGATGCAGAATATATCCTAAAATTAATGTGTGATCATCACTCTTTCTCGCTTATTGCCGTTTGACAGTGTAAGAATACCTTTCTGGCTAAATGGAAAAGAGTGTGATTTAAAACATTACTAAACAGCAGAAATTTAACTCAAAGTCTGGCTGTCTTAATTGAAAATCTTATAGTGTACAGAGAACTGCAAAGAGTAACACCTATAACAAAGCATTGAAATGTGTTGTCTGTATGCATCAGATTGAAAAATGGACGTGTTTTACATATTTACATAAAAATATCAACCTCTGTGTTATCAGAAACAGTTTTATATATCCATTTGAAAGTCACTTTTCATGCTCAATTCATACACGTTTCTTTGTGTTCGGTATGTGTACAACATTCTCACGTGAGCATTGCCCGATATACTAAAATCATTGTTAAAACTATGAGAAAATGATTATTATTTACACTTAATTCATTAGAAGAGAGAACTTGCTTCCAACTTTATATTCAACTTCTCTGTTATCAGAAACAAGTAACTTATATTTCACATAGGCAGCAAGTACAATTTTACTGCACATGTAGAAAAAATGTTCCAGTGCCCTTCGAAGAAACACAAGTTATATAACCTATTTAACTGTACAGTAAAACTAAAGGGGATTCTGAACTAAAAAATCAATTGTTTTTTCTCATAAACGACAGAATTTCATGTACTTTCTACCCTAATTAATCTACATAATTAAATAGAACCACAAATGTGTTTTAAAACTGCAGAGAAATATTTTTTGACACTGTGCATGAATTTCCTCTTTCGAAAACTATATAAAACACTGATTCAGAAGTATTCTAAGTTTAATGTGAGCTCATCAGTCTTTCTCGCTTATTGCCATTTGACCGTGTTGGAATACCTTTATGGCCAACTGCAAAAGTGTGTTTTCACTTTTTACTAAACAGCACAAATTTAACTAAAAGTCTGGCATGCTTACTTGAAAATCTTATCTTGTACAGTGAACTGCTAAGAGTAACACATACAATAACGCATTGAAATGCATTGTTTCTATGCATCAGTTAGAAGGATCCACGTTTCTTCCATATTTACATGAAAATTCTACTCCTGTTTTATCAGAAACTGTTTCATATATCTATTGCAAAGTCATTTTACATGTTCAATTCATACACCTTTTTATTGCGTTCATTCTGTGTACAACATTCTGAAGTGAGTATGGCAGGACATAGAAAAATCAGTGTTAAAACTATGAGAAAGTGATTATTAATTTGACTTATTTCATTAGTGCAGAAAACATGCTTCACTACTGTGAATTCTTCTCCTGTGATACCAGAAACAAGGAACTTTTATCTCACATAGGCAGCAAGTACAATTTAAGTGCACATGTACAGCAAATGTTCCAGGGCCATTAGAAGAAACACTAGTTATATAAACTATTTAACACTACAGTTAAAATGAAGAGGACTCTAAACTAGGAAACCTATTGTTTCCTCTAATTATAAACAGAATTTCATGTACTTTTTACCCTATATTGGTCTACATAATTAAAGAGAACCAGCACTGCTTTTAAAAACTGCAAAGAAATGTTCATCTACACTGTGTTATTTTACTCTTACTGTAAACCTTTATAACAAACTAAGATCCAGAAAATATGCTAACCTTAGTGTGAGCTCATCAGTTTTGTAGCTTATTGCCATTTGGCAGTGTTAGAATAACTGTTTGAACAACTGCCAAAGAATGTGTTTAAACTGGGTATCTATTTGCACAAATTTTACTGAGTCTAGCATTCTTACTTGAACATCTTACAGTGTACAGAGAACTGCGAAGAGTAACGAGTACAATGAATTGTTGAAATGCGTTGTTTCTATGCATCCGATTGTCTGGTCCACGGTTTTTACATAGATATGTGCATCAAAAATTGAACTTCTCAGTTATCAGAAACTCATATTTCTATTGGAAAGCCTTTTTATATGTTCAACCCATGCACGTTTTTTTGTGTTCAGTATGTGTGCAACATTCTGAGTGAGAATTGCAGATTTACAAAAATCAGAGTTAAAACTATGAGAAAATGATTATAATTTTAAATTATTTCATTAGGGCAGAGAACATGCTTCAATACTTTGAAAGAATTCTGTGCCAGTGTTAATGAGCACTGTCTGAAACAGCCACAGTATATAGAAGTTCAACATTGAAACTCTCATTTACTGGTTAGCAAATGCAACAGCATCAAGCTGTATAGTGATGATACTACCTGATAAAGTTACAAAGTGTTCTGCTGATTAGAAGTAGCAGTGCTTGTCAGAATCTGTTTTTTCCCTGTTGAAATAAAAAATACGGCGTTTAATAACAGAGTAATACCAATTTTGCACTCACTGTTTATGTAACTTAACTGAACATAATGGGGAGGTCCTTAGTTCTTTGAAATATAGTTCTGGGTGAAGTTGTCCGAAGATTATTTTATACTTCTATGTTGAGCATATGCCAGAACAGATGTTAATGCATGGTTACAAGTATCCTTTAACTTTTTGTCGGGTTTGAGTTTGTGTAGAAATGAAATTTAAGGATTCTGAGCAAGCTTCACTCATATGTACATGTGAAATTACTTAAAATTTGACCTGAAGCGTTTATATTTTTCTTCTCTGCACATCTCAGGCAAAAATGTCTTTTAAGCTGATGTTACATAAAGCTTTCCTTTTAGTTCATCACAGCTTATTATATGAAATGCACATGTCTTAGATTTCTGAGTTCATTACACTATCGTATTTCTTACGTAAATTGAGAGACGATTGTGTAAACAGATATTTCTACCTTGAAAATGACACTATTTAATCCTAATTTAGAAGTAACTTTTATCTAACATAAACAGCAAGTACAAATTAACTTCCAAAGTACAGAAAATGTTACAGGGCCATTATAAGAAAAACTAGTGATGTAAACTTTATTTAAAACTATATACAGTTAAACTAAAAGAGATTCTGAACTGAGAAATCTATTGTTTTTTCTCATCTAGGACAGAATTTCATGTACTTTTTTGATAATTGATCTACATAATTAAAAAAACCACAAATGTGTTTTAAAACTGCAAATAAATGTTTCTGTAAACTTTGCGTTATTTTGCTCTTACTGTAAAATTGTATATCAAATTAAGATGCAGAATATATCCTAAAATTAATGTGTGATCATCACTCTTTCTCGCTTATTGCCGTTTGACAGTGTTAGAATACCTTTCTGGCTAACTGGAAAAGAGTGTGATTTAAAACATTACTAAACAGCAGAAATTTAACTCAAAGTCTGGCTGTCTTAATTGAAAATCTTATAGTGTACAGAGAACTGCAAAGAGTAGCACCTATAACAAAGCATTGAAATGTGTTGTTTGTATGCATCAGATTGAAAAATGGACGTGTTTTACATATTTACATAAAAAAATCAACCTCTGTGTTATCAGAAACAGTTTTATATATCCATTTGAAAGTCACTTTTCATGCTCAATTCATACACGTTTCTTTGTGTTCAGTATGTGTACAACATTCTCACGTGAGCATTGCCCGATATACTAAAATCATTGTTAAAACTATGAGAAAATGATTATTATTTACACTTAATTCATTAGAAGAGAGAACTTGCTTCCAACTTTATATTCAACTTCTCTGTTATCAGAAACAAGTAACTTATATTTCACATAGGCAGCAAGTACAATTTTACTGCACATGTAGAAAAAATGTTCCAGTGCCCTTCGAAGAAACACAAGTTATATAAACTATTTAACTGTACAGTAAAACTAAAGGGGATTCTGAACTAAAAAATCAATTGTTTTTTCTCATAAATGACAGAATTTCATGTACTTTCTACCCTAATTAATCTACATAATTAAATAGAACCACAAATGTGTTTTAAAACTGCAGAGAAATATTTTTCGACACTGTGCGTGAATTTCCTCTTTTAAAAACTTATATAAAACAGTGATTCAGAAGTATTCTAAGTTTAATGTGAGCTCATCAGTCTTTCTCGCTTATTGCCATTTGACCGTGTTGGAATACCTTTATGGCCAACTGCAAAAGTGTGTTTTCACTTTTTACTAAACAGCACAAATTTAACTAAAAGTCTGGCATGCTTACTTGAAAATCTTATCTTGTACAGTGAACTGCTAAGAGTAACACATACAATAACGCATTGAAATGCATTGTTTCTATGCATCAGTTAGAAGGATCCACGTTTCTTCCATATTTACATGAAAATTCTACTCCTGTTTTATCAGAAACTGTTTCATATATCTATTGCAAAGTCATTTTACATGTTCAATTCATACACCTTTTTATTGCGTTCATTCTGTGTACAACATTCTGAAGTGAGTATGGCAGGACATAGAAAAATCAGTGTTAAAACTATGAGAAAGTGATTATTATTTTGACTTATTTCATTAGTGCAGAAAACATGCTTCACTACTGTGAATTCTACTCCTGTGATACCAGAAACAAGGAACTTTTATCTCACATAGGCAGCAAGTACAATTTAAGTGCACATGTACAGCAAATGTTCCAGGGCCATTAGAAGAAACACTAGTTATATAAACTATTTAACACTACAGTTAAAATGAAGAGGATTCTAAACTAGGAAACCTATTGTTTCCTCTAATTATAAACAGAATTTCATGTACTTTTTACCCTATATTGGTCTACATAATTAAAGAGAACCAGCACTGCTTTTTAAAACTGCAAAGAAATGTTCATCTACACTGTGTTATTTTACTCTTACTGTAAACCTTTATAACAAACTAAGATCTAGAAGATATGCTAACCTTAGTGTGAGCTCATCAGTTTTGTAGCTTATTGCCATTTGGCAGTGTTAGAATAACTGTTTGAACAACTGCCAAAGAATGTGTTTAAACTGGGTATCTATTTGCACAAATTTTACTGAGTCTAGCATTCTTACTTGAACATCTTACAGTGTACAGAGAACTGCGAAGAGTAACGAGTACAATGAATTGTTGAAATGCGTTGTTTCTATGCATCCGATTGTCTGGTCCACGGTTTTTACATAGATATGTGCATCAAAAATTGAACTTCTCAGTTATCAGAAACTCATATTTCTATTGGAAAGCCTTTTTATATGTTCAACCCATGCACGTTTTTTTGTGTTCAGTATGTGTGCAACATTCTGAGTGAGAATTGCAGATTTACAAAAATCAGAGTTAAAACTATGAGAAAATGATTATAATTTTAAATTATTTCATTAGGGCAGAGAACATGCTTCAATACTCTGAAAGAATTCTTTGCCAGTGTTAATGAGCACTGTCTGAAACAGCCACAGTATATAGAAGTTCAACATTGAAACTCTCATTTACTGGTTAGCAAATGCAACAGCATCAAGCTGTATAGTGATGATACTACCTGATAAAGTTACAAAGTGTTCTGCTGATTAGAAGTAGCAGTGCTTGTCAGAATCTGTTTTTTCCCTGTTGAATTAAAAAATACGGCGTTTAATAACAGAGTAATACCAATTTTGCACTCACTGTTAATGTAACTTAACTGAACATAATGGGGAGGTCCTTAGTTTTTTGAAATATAGTTCTGGGTGGAGTTGTCCGAAGATTATTTTATACTTCTATGTTGAGCATATTCCAGAACAGATGTTAATGCATGGTTACAAGTATCCTTTAACTTTTTGTCGGGTTTGAGTTTGTGTAGAAATGAAATTTAAGGATTCTGAGCAAGCTTCACTCATATGTACATGTGAAATTACTTAAAATTTGACCTGAAGCGTTTATATTTTTCTTCTCTGCACATCTCAGGCAAAAATGTCTTTTAAGCTGATGTTACATAAAGCTTTCCTTTTAGTTCATCACAGCTTATTATATGAAATGCACATGTCTTAGATTTCTGAGTTCATTACACTATCGTATTTCTTACGTAAATTGAGAGACGATTGTGTAAACAGATATTTCTACCTTGAAAATGACACTATTTAATCCTAATTTAGAAGTAACTTTTATCTAACATAAACAGCAAGTACAAATTAACTTCCAAAGTACAGAAAATGTTACAGGGCCATTATAAGAAAAACTAGTGATGTAAACTTTATTTAAAACTATATACAGTTAAACTAAAGGAGATTCTGAACTGAGAAATCTATTGTTTTTTCTCATCTAGGACAGAATTTCATGTACTTTTTTGATAATTGATCTACATAATTAAAAAAACCACAAATGTGTTTTAAAACTGCAAATAAATGTTTCTGTAAACTTTGCGTTATTTTGCTCTTACTCTAAAATTGTATATCAAATTAAGATGCAGAATATATCCTAAAATTAATGTGTGATCATCACTCTTTCTCGCTTATTGCCGTTTGACCGTGTTAGAATACCTTTCTGGCTAACTGGAAAAGAGTGTGATTTAAAACATTACTAAACAGCAGAAATTTAACTCAAAGTCTGGCTGTCTTAATTGAAAATCTTATAGTGTACAGAGAACTGCAAAGAGTAACACCTATAACAAAGCATTGAAATGTGTTGTCTGTATGCATCAGATTGAAAAATGGACGTGTTTTACATATTTACATAAAAATATCAACCTCTGTGTTATCAGAAACAGTTTTATATATCCATTTGAAAGTCACTTTTCATGCTCAATTCATACACGTTTCTTTGTGTTCGGTATGTGTACAACATTCTCACGTGAGCATTGCCCGATATACTAAAATCATTGTTAAAACTATGAGAAAATGATTATTATTTACACTTAATTCATTAGAAGAGAGAACTTGCTTCCAACTTTATATTCAACTTCTCTGTTATCAGAAACAAGTAACTTATATTTCACATAGGCAGCAAGTACAATTTTACTGCACATGTAGAAAAAATGTTCCAGTGCCCTTCGAAGAAACACAAGTTATATAAACTATTTAACTCTACAGTAAAACTAAAGGGGATTCTGAACTAAAAAATCTATTGTTTTTTCTCATAAACGACAGAATTTCATGTACTTTCTACCCTAATTAATCTACATAATTAAATAGAACCACAAATGTGTTTTAAAACTGCAGAGAAATATTTTTCGACACTGTGCATGAATTTCCTCTTTCGAAAACTTATATAAAACACTGATTCAGAAGTATTCTAAGTTGAATGTGAGCTCATCAGTCTTTCTCGCTTATTGCCATTTGACCGTGTTGGAATACCTTTATGGCCAACTGCAAAAGTGTGTTTTCACTTTTTACTAAACAGCACAAATTTAACGAAAAGTCTGGCATGCTTACTTGAAAATCTTATCTTGTACAGTGAACTGCTAAGAGTAACACATACAATAACGCATTGGAATGCATTGTTTCTATGCATCAGTTAGAAGGATCCACGTTTCTTCCATATTTACATGAAAATTCTATTCCTGTTTTATCAGAAACTGTTTCATATATCTATTGCAAAGTCTTTTTACATGTTCAATTCATACACCTTTTTATTGCGTTCATTCTGTGTACAACATTCTGAAGTGAGTATGGCAGGACATAGAAAAATCAGTGTTAAAACTATGAGAAAGTGATTATTAATTTGACTTATTTCATTAGTGCAGAAAACATGCTTCACTACTGTGAATTCTTCTCCTGTGATACCAGAAACAAGGAACTTTTATCTCACATAGGCAGCAAGTACAATTTAAGTGCACATGTACAGCAAATGTTCCAGGGCCATTAGAAGAAACACTAGTTATATAAACTATTTAACACTACAGTTAAAATGAAGAGGATTCTAAACTAGGAAACCTATTGTTTCCTCTAATTATAAACAGAATTTCATGTACTTTTTACCCTATATTGGTCTACATAATTAAAGAGAACCAGCACTGCTTTTAAAAACTGCAAAGAAATGTTAATCTACACTGTGTTATTTTACTCTTACTGTAAACCTTTATAACAAACTAAGATCTAGAAGATATGCTAACCTTAGTGTGAGCTCATCAGTTTTGTAGCTTATTGCCATTTGGCAGTGTTAGAATAACTGTTTGAACAACTGCCAAAGAATGTGTTTAAACTGGGTATCTATTTGCACAAATTTTACTGAGTCTAGCATTCTTACTTGAACATCTTACAGTGTACAGAGAACTGCGAAGAGTAACGAGTACAATGAATTGTTGAAATGCGTTGTTTCTATGCATCCGATTGTCTGGTCCACGGTTTTTACATAGATATGTGCATCAAAAATTGAACTTCTCAGTTATCAGAAACTCATATTTCTATTGGAAAGCCTTTATATATGTTCAACCCATGCAAGTTTTTTTGTGTTCAGTATGTGTGCAACATTCTGAGTGAGAATTGCAGATTTACAAAAATCAGAGTTAAAACTATGAGAAAATGATTATAATTTTAAATTATTTCATTAGGGCAGAGAACATGCTTCAATACTCTGAAAGAATTCTTTGCCAGTGTTAATGAGCACTGTCTGAAACAGCCACAGTATATAGAAGTTCAACATTGAAACTCTCATTTACTGGTTAGCAAATGCAACAGCATCAAGCTGTATAGTGATGATACTACCTGATAAAGTTACAAAGTGTTCTGCTGATTAGAAGTAGCAGTGCTTGTCAGAATCTGTTTTTTCCCTGTTGAATTAAAAAATACGGCGTTTAATAACAGAGTAATACCAATTTTTCACTCACTTTTTGTGTTACGTAACTGAACATATTGGGGAGGTCCTTAGTTCTTTGAAATATAGTTCTGGGTGAAGTTGTCCGAAGATTATTTTATACTTCTATGTTGAGCATATGCCAGAACAGATGTTAATGCATGGTTACAAGTATCCTTTAACTTTTTGTCGGGTTTGAGTTTGTGTAGAAATGAAATTTAAGGATTCTGAGCAAGCTTCACTCATATGTACATGTGAAATTACTTAAAATTTGACCTGAAGCGTTTATATTTTTCTTCTCTGCACATCTCAGGCAAAAATGTCTTTTAAGCTGATGTTACATAAAGCTTTCCTTTTAGTTCATCACAGCTTATTATATGAAATGCACATGTCTTAGATTTCTGAGTTCATTACACTATCGTATTTCTTACGTAAATTGAGAGACGATTGTGTAAACAGATATTTCTACCTTGAGGATAACACTATTTAATCCTAATTTAGAAGTAACTTTTATCTAACATAAACAGCAAGTACAAATTAACTTCCAAAGTACAGAAAATGTTACAGGGCCATTATAAGAAAAACTAGTGATGTAAACTTTATTTAAAACTATATACAGTTAAACTAAAGGAGATTCTGAACTGAGAAATCTATTGTTTTTTCTCATCTAGGACAGAATTTCATGTACTTTTTTGATAATTGATCACCATAATTAAATAAACACAAATGTGTTTTAAAACTGCAAATAAATGTTTCTGTAAACTTTGCGTTATTTTGCTCTTACTGTAAAATTGTATATCAAATTAAGATGCAGAATATATCCTAAAATTAATGTGTGATCATCACTCTTTCTCGCTTATTGCCGTTTGACAGTGTAAGAATACCTTTCTGGCTAAATGGAAAAGAGTGTGATTTAAAACATTACTAAACAGCAGAAATTTAACTCAAAGTCTGGCTGTCTTAATTGAAAATCTTATAGTGTACAGAGAACTGCAAAGAGTAACACCTATAACAAAGCATTGAAATGTGTTGTCTGTATGCATCAGATTGAAAAATGGACGTGTTTTACATATTTACATAAAAATATCAACCTCTGTGTTATCAGAAACAGTTTTATATATCCATTTGAAAGTCACTTTTCATGCTCAATTCATACACGTTTCTTTGTGTTCGGTATGTGTACAACATTCTCACGTGAGCATTGCCCGATATACTAAAATCATTGTTAAAACTATGAGAAAATGATTATTATTTACACTTAATTCATTAGAAGAGAGAACTTGCTTCCAACTTTATATTCAACTTCTCTGTTATCAGAAACAAGTAACTTATATTTCACATAGGCAGCAAGTACAATTTTACTGCACATGTAGAAAAAATGTTCCAGTGCCCTTCGAAGAAACACAAGTTATATAACCTATTTAACTGTACAGTAAAACTAAAGGGGATTCTGAACTAAAAAATCAATTGTTTTTTCTCATAAACGACAGAATTTCATGTACTTTCTACCCTAATTAATCTACATAATTAAATAGAACCACAAATGTGTTTTAAAACTGCAGAGAAATATTTTTTGACACTGTGCATGAATTTCCTCTTTCGAAAACTATATAAAACACTGATTCAGAAGTATTCTAAGTTTAATGTGAGCTCATCAGTCTTTCTCGCTTATTGCCATTTGACCGTGTTGGAATACCTTTATGGCCAACTGCAAAAGTGTGTTTTCACTTTTTACTAAACAGCACAAATTTAACTAAAAGTCTGGCATGCTTACTTGAAAATCTTATCTTGTACAGTGAACTGCTAAGAGTAACACATACAATAACGCATTGAAATGCATTGTTTCTATGCATCAGTTAGAAGGATCCACGTTTCTTCCATATTTACATGAAAATTCTACTCCTGTTTTATCAGAAACTGTTTCATATATCTATTGCAAAGTCATTTTACATGTTCAATTCATACACCTTTTTATTGCGTTCATTCTGTGTACAACATTCTGAAGTGAGTATGGCAGGACATAGAAAAATCAGTGTTAAAACTATGAGAAAGTGATTATTAATTTGACTTATTTCATTAGTGCAGAAAACATGCTTCACTACTGTGAATTCTTCTCCTGTGATACCAGAAACAAGGAACTTTTATCTCACATAGGCAGCAAGTACAATTTAAGTGCACATGTACAGCAAATGTTCCAGGGCCATTAGAAGAAACACTAGTTATATAAACTATTTAACACTACAGTTAAAATGAAGAGGACTCTAAACTAGGAAACCTATTGTTTCCTCTAATTATAAACAGAATTTCATGTACTTTTTACCCTATATTGGTCTACATAATTAAAGAGAACCAGCACTGCTTTTAAAAACTGCAAAGAAATGTTCATCTACACTGTGTTATTTTACTCTTACTGTAAACCTTTATAACAAACTAAGATCCAGAAAATATGCTAACCTTAGTGTGAGCTCATCAGTTTTGTAGCTTATTGCCATTTGGCAGTGTTAGAATAACTGTTTGAACAACTGCCAAAGAATGTGTTTAAACTGGGTATCTATTTGCACAAATTTTACTGAGTCTAGCATTCTTACTTGAACATCTTACAGTGTACAGAGAACTGCGAAGAGTAACGAGTACAATGAATTGTTGAAATGCGTTGTTTCTATGCATCCGATTGTCTGGTCCACGGTTTTTACATAGATATGTGCATCAAAAATTGAACTTCTCAGTTATCAGAAACTCATATTTCTATTGGAAAGCCTTTTTATATGTTCAACCCATGCACGTTTTTTTGTGTTCAGTATGTGTGCAACATTCTGAGTGAGAATTGCAGATTTACAAAAATCAGAGTTAAAACTATGAGAAAATGATTATAATTTTAAATTATTTCATTAGGGCAGAGAACATGCTTCAATACTTTGAAAGAATTCTGTGCCAGTGTTAATGAGCACTGTCTGAAACAGCCACAGTATATAGAAGTTCAACATTGAAACTCTCATTTACTGGTTAGCAAATGCAACAGCATCAAGCTGTATAGTGATGATACTACCTGATAAAGTTACAAAGTGTTCTGCTGATTAGAAGTAGCAGTGCTTGTCAGAATCTGTTTTTTCCCTGTTGAAATAAAAAATACGGCGTTTAATAACAGAGTAATACCAATTTTGCACTCACTGTTTATGTAACTTAACTGAACATAATGGGGAGGTCCTTAGTTCTTTGAAATATAGTTCTGGGTGAAGTTGTCCGAAGATTATTTTATACTTCTATGTTGAGCATATTCCAGAACAGATGTTAATGCATGGTTACAAGTATCCTTTAACTTTTTGTCGGGTTTGAGTTTGTGTAGAAATGAAATTTAAGGATTCTGAGCAAGCTTCACTCATATGTACATGTGAAATTACTTAAAATTTGACCTGAAGCGTTTATATTTTTCTTCTCTGCACATCTCAGGCAAAAATGTCTTTTAAGCTGATGTTACATAAAGCTTTCCTTTTAGTTCATCACAGCTTATTATATGAAATGCACATGTCTTAGATTTCTGAGTTCATTACACTATCGTATTTCTTACGTAAATTGAGAGACGATTGTGTAAACAGATATTTCTACCTTGAAAATGACACTATTTAATCCTAATTTAGAAGTAACTTTTATCTAACATAAACAGCAAGTACAAATTAACTTCCAAAGTACAGAAAATGTTACAGGGCCATTATAAGAAAAACTAGTGATGTAAACTTTATTTAAAACTATATACAGTTAAACTAAAAGAGATTCTGAACTGAGAAATCTATTGTTTTTTCTCATCTAGGACAGAATTTCATGTACTTTTTTGATAATTGATCTACATAATTAAAAAAACCACAAATGTGTTTTAAAACTGCAAATAAATGTTTCTGTAAACTTTGCGTTATTTTGCTCTTACTGTAAAATTGTATATCAAATTAAGATGCAGAATATATCCTAAAATTAATGTGTGATCATCACTCTTTCTCGCTTATTGCCGTTTGACAGTGTTAGAATACCTTTCTGGCTAACTGGAAAAGAGTGTGATTTAAAACATTACTAAACAGCAGAAATTTAACTCAAAGTCTGGCTGTCTTAATTGAAAATCTTATAGTGTACAGAGAACTGCAAAGAGTAGCACCTATAACAAAGCATTGAAATGTGTTGTTTGTATGCATCAGATTGAAAAATGGACGTGTTTTACATATTTACATAAAAAAATCAACCTCTGTGTTATCAGAAACAGTTTTATATATCCATTTGAAAGTCACTTTTCATGCTCAATTCATACACGTTTCTTTGTGTTCAGTATGTGTACAACATTCTCACGTGAGCATTGCCCGATATACTAAAATCATTGTTAAAACTATGAGAAAATGATTATTATTTACACTTAATTCATTAGAAGAGAGAACTTGCTTCCAACTTTATATTCAACTTCTCTGTTATCAGAAACAAGTAACTTATATTTCACATAGGCAGCAAGTACAATTTTACTGCACATGTAGAAAAAATGTTCCAGTGCCCTTCGAAGAAACACAAGTTATATAAACTATTTAACTGTACAGTAAAACTAAAGGGGATTCTGAACTAAAAAATCAATTGTTTTTTCTCATAAATGACAGAATTTCATGTACTTTCTACCCTAATTAATCTACATAATTAAATAGAACCACAAATGTGTTTTAAAACTGCAGAGAAATATTTTTCGACACTGTGCGTGAATTTCCTCTTTTAAAAACTTATATAAAACAGTGATTCAGAAGTATTCTAAGTTTAATGTGAGCTCATCAGTCTTTCTCGCTTATTGCCATTTGACCGTGTTGGAATACCTTTATGGCCAACTGCAAAAGTGTGTTTTCACTTTTTACTAAACAGCACAAATTTAACTAAAAGTCTGGCATGCTTACTTGAAAATCTTATCTTGTACAGTGAACTGCTAAGAGTAACACATACAATAACGCATTGAAATGCATTGTTTCTATGCATCAGTTAGAAGGATCCACGTTTCTTCCATATTTACATGAAAATTCTACTCCTGTTTTATCAGAAACTGTTTCATATATCTATTGCAAAGTCATTTTACATGTTCAATTCATACACCTTTTTATTGCGTTCATTCTGTGTACAACATTCTGAAGTGAGTATGGCAGGACATAGAAAAATCAGTGTTAAAACTATGAGAAAGTGATTATTATTTTGACTTATTTCATTAGTGCAGAAAACATGCTTCACTACTGTGAATTCTACTCCTGTGATACCAGAAACAAGGAACTTTTATCTCACATAGGCAGCAAGTACAATTTAAGTGCACATGTACAGCAAATGTTCCAGGGCCATTAGAAGAAACACTAGTTATATAAACTATTTAACACTACAGTTAAAATGAAGAGGATTCTAAACTAGGAAACCTATTGTTTCCTCTAATTATAAACAGAATTTCATGTACTTTTTACCCTATATTGGTCTACATAATTAAAGAGAACCAGCACTGCTTTTTAAAACTGCAAAGAAATGTTCATCTACACTGTGTTATTTTACTCTTACTGTAAACCTTTATAACAAACTAAGATCTAGAAGATATGCTAACCTTAGTGTGAGCTCATCAGTTTTGTAGCTTATTGCCATTTGGCAGTGTTAGAATAACTGTTTGAACAACTGCCAAAGAATGTGTTTAAACTGGGTATCTATTTGCACAAATTTTACTGAGTCTAGCATTCTTACTTGAACATCTTACAGTGTACAGAGAACTGCGAAGAGTAACGAGTACAATGAATTGTTGAAATGCGTTGTTTCTATGCATCCGATTGTCTGGTCCACGGTTTTTACATAGATATGTGCATCAAAAATTGAACTTCTCAGTTATCAGAAACTCATATTTCTATTGGAAAGCCTTTTTATATGTTCAACCCATGCACGTTTTTTTGTGTTCAGTATGTGTGCAACATTCTGAGTGAGAATTGCAGATTTACAAAAATCAGAGTTAAAACTATGAGAAAATGATTATAATTTTAAATTATTTCATTAGGGCAGAGAACATGCTTCAATACTCTGAAAGAATTCTTTGCCAGTGTTAATGAGCACTGTCTGAAACAGCCACAGTATATAGAAGTTCAACATTGAAACTCTCATTTACTGGTTAGCAAATGCAACAGCATCAAGCTGTATAGTGATGATACTACCTGATAAAGTTACAAAGTGTTCTGCTGATTAGAAGTAGCAGTGCTTGTCAGAATCTGTTTTTTCCCTGTTGAATTAAAAAATACGGCGTTTAATAACAGAGTAATACCAATTTTGCACTCACTGTTAATGTAACTTAACTGAACATAATGGGGAGGTCCTTAGTTTTTTGAAATATAGTTCTGGGTGGAGTTGTCCGAAGATTATTTTATACTTCTATGTTGAGCATATTCCAGAACAGATGTTAATGCATGGTTACAAGTATCCTTTAACTTTTTGTCGGGTTTGAGTTTGTGTAGAAATGAAATTTAAGGATTCTGAGCAAGCTTCACTCATATGTACATGTGAAATTACTTAAAATTTGACCTGAAGCGTTTATATTTTTCTTCTCTGCACATCTCAGGCAAAAATGTCTTTTAAGCTGATGTTACATAAAGCTTTCCTTTTAGTTCATCACAGCTTATTATATGAAATGCACATGTCTTAGATTTCTGAGTTCATTACACTATCGTATTTCTTACGTAAATTGAGAGACGATTGTGTAAACAGATATTTCTACCTTGAAAATGACACTATTTAATCCTAATTTAGAAGTAACTTTTATCTAACATAAACAGCAAGTACAAATTAACTTCCAAAGTACAGAAAATGTTACAGGGCCATTATAAGAAAAACTAGTGATGTAAACTTTATTTAAAACTATATACAGTTAAACTAAAGGAGATTCTGAACTGAGAAATCTATTGTTTTTTCTCATCTAGGACAGAATTTCATGTACTTTTTTGATAATTGATCTACATAATTAAAAAAACCACAAATGTGTTTTAAAACTGCAAATAAATGTTTCTGTAAACTTTGCGTTATTTTGCTCTTACTCTAAAATTGTATATCAAATTAAGATGCAGAATATATCCTAAAATTAATGTGTGATCATCACTCTTTCTCGCTTATTGCCGTTTGACCGTGTTAGAATACCTTTCTGGCTAACTGGAAAAGAGTGTGATTTAAAACATTACTAAACAGCAGAAATTTAACTCAAAGTCTGGCTGTCTTAATTGAAAATCTTATAGTGTACAGAGAACTGCAAAGAGTAGCACCTATAACAAAGCATTGAAATGTGTTGTTTGTATGCATCAGATTGAAAAATGGACGTGTTTTACATATTTACATAAAAAAATCAGCCTCTGTTTAATCAGAATCAGTTTTATATATCCATTTGAAAATCACTTTTCATGCTCAATTCATACACGTTTCTTTGTGTTCAGTATGTGTACAACATTCTCACGTGAGCATTGCCCGATATACTAAAATCATTGTTAAAACTATGAGAAAATGATTATTATTTACACTTAATTCATTAGAAGAGAGAACTTGCTTCCAACTTTATATTCAACTTCTCTGTTATCAGAAACAAGTAACTTATATTTCACATAGGCAGCAAGTACAATTTTACTGCACATGTAGAAAAAATGTTCCAGTGCCCTTCGAAGAAACACAAGTTATATAAACTATTTAACTGTACAGTAAAACTAAAGGGGATTCTGAACTAAAAAATCAATTGTTTTTTCTCATAAATGACAGAATTTCATGTACTTTCTACCCTAATTAATCTACATAATTAAATAGAACCACAAATGTGTTTTAAAACTGCAGAGAAATATTTTTCGACACTGTGCATGAATTTCCTCTTTCGAAAACTTATATAAAACACTGATTCAGAAGTATTCTAAGTTGAATGTGAGCTCATCAGTCTTTCTCGCTTATTGCCATTTGACCGTGTTGGAATACCTTTATGGCCAACTGCAAAAGTGTGTTTTCACTTTTTACTAAACAGCACAAATTTAACGAAAAGTCTGGCATGCTTACTTGAAAATCTTATCTTGTACAGTGAACTGCTAAGAGTAACACATACAATAACGCATTGAAATGCATTGTTTCTATGCATCAGTTAGAAGGATCCACGTTTCTTCCATATTTACATGAAAATTCTACTCCTGTTTTATCAGAAACTGTTTCATATATCTATTGCAAAGTCATTTTACATGTTCAATTCATACACCTTTTTATTGCGTTCGTTCTGTGTACAACATTCTGAAGTGAGTATGGCAGGACATAGAAAAATCAGTGTTAAAACTATGAGAAAGTGATTATTATTTTGACTTATTTCTTTAGTGCAGAAAACATGCTTCACTACTGTGAATTCTACTCCTGTGATACCAGAAACAAGGAACTTTTATCTCACATAGGCAGCAAGTACAATTTAAGTGCACATGTACAGCAAATGTTCCAGGGCCATTAGAAGAAACACTAGTTATATAAACTATTTAACACTACAGTTAAAATGAAGAGTATTCTAAACTAAGAAACCTATTGTTTCCTCTAATTATAAACAGAATTTCATGGACTTTTTACCCTATATTGGTCTACATAATTAAAGAGAACCAGCACTGCTTTTTAAAACTGCAAAGAAATGTTCATCTACACTGTGTTATTTTACTCTTACTGTAAACCTTTATAACAAACTAAGATCTAGAAGATATGCTAACCTTAGTGTGAGCTCATCAGTTTTGTAGCTTATTGCCATTTGGCAGTGTTAGAATAACTGTTTGAACAACTGCCAAAGAATGTGTTTAAACTGGGTATCTATTTGCACAAATTTTACTGAGTCTAGCATTCTTACTTGAACATCTTACAGTGTACAGAGAACTGCGAAGAGTAACGAGTACAATGAATTGTTGAAATGCGTTGTTTCTATGCATCCGATTGTCTGGTCCACGGTTTTTACATAGATATGTGCATCAAAAATTGAACTTCTCAGTTATCAGAAACTCATATTTCTATTGGAAAGCCTTTTTATATGTTCAACCCATGCACGTTTTTTTGTGTTCAGTATGTGTACAACATTCTGAGTGAGAATTGCAGATTTACAAAAATCAGAGTTAAAACTATGAGAAAATGATTATAATTTTAAATTATTTCATTATCGCAAAAAACATGCTTCAGTACTCTGAAAGAATTCTTTGCCAGTATTAATGAGCACTGTCTGAAACAGCCACAGTATATAGAAGTTCAACATTGAAACTCTCATTTACTGGTTAGCAAATGCAACAGCATCAAGCTGTATAGTGATGATACTACCTGATAAAGTTACAAAGTGTTCTGCTGATTAGAAGTAGCAGTGCTTTTCAGAATCTGCTTTTTCTCTGTTGAATTAAAAAATTCGGCGTTTAATAATAGAGTAATACCAATTTTGCACTCACTGTTTATGTTACGTAACTGAACATAATGGGGAGGTCCTTAGTTCTTTGAAATATAGTTCTGGGTGAAGTTGTCCGAAGATTATTTTATAGTTCTATGTTGAGCATATTCCAGAACAGATGTTAATGCATGGTTACAAGTATCTTTTAACTTTTTGTCGGGTTTGAGTTTGTGTAGAAATGAAATTTAAGGATTCTGAGCAAGCTTCACTCATATGTACATGTGAAATTACTTAAAATTTGACCTGAAGCGTTTATATTTTTCTTCTCTGCACATCTCAGGCAAAAATGTCTTTTAAGCTGATGTTACATAAAGCTTTCCTTTTAGTTCATCACAGCTTATTATATGAAATGCACATGTCTTAGATTTCTGAGTTCATTACACTATCGTATTTCTTACGTAAATTGAGAGACGATTGTGTAAACAGATATTTCTACCTTGAAAATGACACTATTTAATCCTAATTTAGAAGTAACTTTTATCTAACATAAACAGCAAGTACAAATTAACTTCCAAAGTACAGAAAATGTTACAGGGCCATTATAAGAAAAACTAGTGATGTAAACTTTATTTAAAACTATATACAGTTAAACTAAAGGAGATTCTGAACTGAGAAATCTATTGTTTTTTCTCATCTAGGACAGAATTTCATGTACTTTTTTGATAATTGATCTACATAATTAAAAAAACCACAAATGTGTTTTAAAACTGCAAATAAATGTTTCTGTAAACTTTGAGTTATTTTGCTGTTACTCTAAAATTGTATATCAAATTAAGATGCAGAATATATCCTAAAATTAATGTGTGATCATCACTCTTTCTCGCTTATTGCCGTTTGACAGTGTTAGAATACCTTTCTGGCTAACTGGAAAAGAGTGTGATTTAAAACATTACTAAACAGCAGAAATTTAACTCAAAGTCTGGCTGTCTTAATTGAAAATCTTATAGTGTACAGAGAACTGCAAAGAGTAACACCTATAACAAAGCATTGAAATGTGTTGTTTGTATGCATCAGATTGAAAAATGGACGTGTTTTACATATTTACATAAAAAAATCAACCTCTGTTTTATCAGAATCAGTTTTATATATCCATTTGAAAGTCACTTTTCATGCTCAATTCATACACGTTTCTTTGTGTTCAGTATGTGTACAACATTCTCACGTGAGCATTGCCTGATATACTAAAATCAATGTTAAAACTATGAGAAAATGATTATTATTTACACTTAATTCATTAGAAGAGAGAACTTGCTTCCAACTTTATATTCAACTTCTCTGTTATCAGAAACAAGTAACTTATATTTCACATAGGCAGCAAGTACAATTTTACTGCACATGTAGAAAAAATGTTCCAGTGCCCTTCGAAGAAACACAAGTTATATAAACTATTTAAATCTACAGTAAAACTTAAGGGGATTCTGAACTAAAAAAATCAATTGTTTTTTCTCATAAACGAGAGAATTTCATGTACTTTCTACCCTAATTAATCTACATAATTAAATAGAACCACAAATGTGTTTTAAAACTGCAGAGAGATATTTTTCGACACTGTGCGTGAATTTCCTCTTTCGAAAACGTATATAAAACAGTGATTCAGAAGTATTCTAAGTTTAATGTGAGCTCATCAGTCTTTCTCGCTTATTGCCATTTGACCGTGTTGGAATACCTTTATGGCCAACTGCAAAAGTGTGTTTTCACTTTTTACTAAACAGCACAAATTTAACTAAAAGTCTGGCATGCTTACTTGAAAATCTTATCTTGTACAGTGAACTGCTAAGAGTAACACATACAATAACGCATTGAAATGCATTGTTTCTATGCATCAGTTAGAAGGATCCACGTTTCTTCCATATTTACATGAAAATTCTACTCCTGTTTTATCAGAAACTGTTTCATATATCTATTGCAAAGTCATTTTACATGTTCAATTCATACACCTTTTTATTGCGTTCATTCTGTGTACAACATTCTGAAGTGAGTATGGCAGGACATAGAAAAATCAGTGTTAAAACTATGAGAAAGTGATTATTATTTTGACTTATTTCTTTAGTGCAGAAAACATGCTTCACTACTGTGAATTCTACTCCTGTGATACCAGAAACAAGGAACTTTTATCTCACATAGGCAGCAAGTACAATTTAAGTGCACATGTACAGCAAATGTTCCAGGGCCATTAGAAGAAACACTAGTTATATAAACTATTTAACACTACAGTTAAAATGAAGAGGATTCTAAACTAGGAAACCTATTGTTTCCTCTAATTATAAACAGAATTTCATGTACTTTTTACCCTATATTGGTCTACATAATTAAAGAGAACCAGCACTGCTTTTTAAAACTGCAAAGAAATGTTCATCTACACTGTGTTATTTTACTCTTACTGTAAACCTTTATAACAAACTAAGATCTAGAAGATATGCTAACCTTAGTGTGAGCTCATCAGTTTTGTAGCTTATTGCCATTTGGCAGTGTTAGAATAACTGTTTGAACAACTGCCAAAGAATGTGTTTAAACTGGGTATCTATTTGCACAAATTTTACTGAGTCTAGCATTCTTACTTGAACATCTTACAGTGTACAGAGAACTGCGAAGAGTAACGAGTACAATGAATTGTTGAAATGCGTTGTTTCTATGCATCCGATTGTCTGGTCCACGGTTTTTACATAGATATGTGCATCAAAAATTGAACTTCTCAGTTATCAGAAACTCATATTTCTATTGGAAAGCCTTTTTATATGTTCAACCCATGCACGTTTTTTTGTGTTCAGTATGTGTGCAACATTCTGAGTGAGAATTGCAGATTTACAAAAATCAGAGTTAAAACTATGAGAAAATGATTATAATTTTAAATTATTTCATTATCGCAGAAAACATGCTTCAATACTCTGAAAGAATTCTTTGCCAGTGTTAATGAGCACTGTCTGAAACAGCCACAGTATATAGAAGTTCAACATTGAAACTCTCATTTACTGGTTAGCAAATGCAACAGCATCAAGCTGTATAGTGATGATACTACCTGATAAAGTTACAAAGTGTTCTGCTGATTAGAAGTAGCAGTGCTTGTCAGAATCTGCTTTTTCTCTGTTGAATTAAAAAATTCGGCGTTTAATAACAGAGTAATACCAATTTTGCACTCACTGTTTATGTTACGTAACTGAACATAATGGGGAGGTCCTTAGTTCTTTGAAATATAGTTCTGGGTGAAGTTGTCCGAAGATTATTTTATAGTTCTATGTTGAGCATATTCCAGAACAGATGTTAATGCATGGTTACAAGTATCCATTAACTTTTTGTCGGGTTTGAGTTTGTGTAGAAATGAAATTTAAGGATTCTGAGCAAGCTTCACTCATATGTACATGTGAAATTACTTAAAATTTGACCTGAAGCGTTTATATTTTTCTTCTCTGCACATCTCAGGCAAAAATGCCTTTTAAGCTGATGTTACATAAAGCTTTCCTTTTAGTTGATCACAGCTTATTATATGAAATGCACATGTCTTAGATTTTTGAGTTCATTACACTATCGTATTTCTTACGTAAATTGAGAGACGATTGTGTAAACAGATATTTCTACCTTGAAAATGACACTATTTAATCCTAATTTAGAAGTAACTTTTATCTAACATAAACAGCAAGTACAAATTAACTTCCAAAGTACAGAAAATGTTACAGGGCCATTATAAGAAAAACTAGTGATGTAAACTTTATTTAAAACTATATACAGTTAAACTAAAGGAGATTCTGAACTGAGAAATCTATTGTTTTTTCTCATCTAGGACAGAATTTCATGTACTTTTTTGATAATTGATCTACATAATTAAAAAAACCACGAATGTGTTTTAAAACTGCAAATAAATGTTTCTGTAAACTTTGCGTTATTTTGCTCTTACTCTAAAATTGTATATCAAATTAAGATGCAGAATATATCCTAAAATTAATGTGTGATCATCACTCTTTCTCGCTTATTGCCGTTTGACAGTGTTAGAATACCTTTCTGGCTAACTGGAAAAGAGTGTGATTTAAAACATTACTAAACAGCAGAAATTTAACTCAAAGTCTGGCTGTCTTAATTGAAAATCTTATAGTGTACAGAGAACTGCAAAGAGTAGCACCTATAACAAAGCATTGAAATGTGTTGTTTGTATGCATCAGATTGAAAAATGGACGTGTTTTACATATTTACATAAAAAAATCAGCCTCTGTTTAATCAGAATCAGTTTTATATATCCATTTGAAAGTCACTTTTCATGCTCAATTCATACACGTTTCTTTGTGTTCGGTATGTGTACAACATTCTCACGTGAGCATTGCCCGATATACTAAAATCATTGTTAAAACTATGAGAAAATGATTATTATTTACACTTAATTCATTAGAAGAGAGAACTTGCTTCCAACTTTATATTCAACTTCTCTGTTATCAGAAACAAGTAACTTATATTTCACATAGGCAGCAAGTACAATTTTACTGCACATGTAGAAAAAATGTTCCAGTGCCCTTCGAAGAAACACAAGTTATATAAACTATTTAACTCTACAGTAAAAATAAACGGGATTCTGAACTAAAAAATCTATTGTTTTTTCTCATAAACAACAGAATTTCATGTACTTTCTACCCTAATTAATCTACATAATTAAATAGAACCACAAATGTGTTTTAAAACTGCAGAGAAATATTTTTCGACACTGTGCATGAATTTCCTCTTTCGAAAACTTATATAAAACACTGATTCAGAAGTATTCTAAGTTTAATGTGAGCTCATCAGTCTTTCTCGCTTATTGCCCTTTGACCATGTTGGAATACCTTTATGGCCAACTGCAAAAGTGTGTTTTCACTTTTTACTAAACAGCACAAATTTAACGAAAAGTCTGGCATGCTTACTTGAAAATCTTATCTTGTACAGTGAACTGCTAAGAGTAACACATACAATAACGCATTGGAATGCATTGTTTCTATGCATCAGTTAGAAGGATCCACGTTTCTTCCACATTTACATGAAAATTCTACTCCTGTTTTATCAGAAACTGTTTCATATATCTATTGCAAAGTCTTTTTACATGTTCAATTCATACACCTTTTTATTGCGTTCATTCTGTGTACAACATTCTGAAGTGAGTATGGCAGGACATAGAAAAATCAGTGTTAAAACTATGAGAAAGTGATTATTAATTTGACTTATTTCATTAGTGCAGAAAACATGCTTCACTACTGTGAATTCTACTCCTGTGATACCAGAAACAAGGAACTTTTATCTCACATAGGCAGCAAGTACAATTTAAGTGCACATGTACAGCAAATGTTCCAGGGCCATTAGAAGAAACACTAGTTATATAAACTACTTAACACTACAGTTAAAATGAAGAGGATTCTAAACTAGGAAACCTATTGTTTCCTCTAATTATAAACAGAATTTCATGTACTTTTTACCTTATATTGGTCTACATAATTAAAGAGAACCAGCACTGCTTTTTAAAACTGCAAAGAAATGTTAATCTACACTGTGTTATTTTACTCTTACTGTAAACCTTTATAACAAACTAAGATCTAGAAGATATGCTAACCTTAGTGTGAGCTCATCAGTTTTGTAGCTTATTGCCATTTGGCAGTGTTAGAATAACTGTTTGAGCAACTGCCACAAATGTGTTTAAACTGGCTATCTATTAGCACAAATTTTACTGAGTCTAGCATTCTTACTTGAACATCTTACAGTGTACAGAGAACTGCGAAGAGTAACGAGTACAATGAATTGTTGAAATGCGTTGTTTCTATGCATCCGATTGTCTGGTCCACGGTTTTTACATAGATATGTGCATCAAAAATTGAACTTCTCAGTTATCAGAAACTCATATTTCTATTGGAAAGCCTTTTTATATGTTCAACCCATGCACGTTTTTTTGTGTTCAGTATGTGTACAACATTCTGAGTGAGAATTTCAGATTTACAAAAATCAGAGTTAAAACTATGAGAAAATGATTATAATTTTAAATTATTTCATTAGGGCAGAGAACATGCTTCAATACTCTGAAAGAATTCTGTGCCAGTGTTAATGAGAACTGTCTGAAAAAGCCACAGTATATAGAAGTTCAACATTGAAACTCTCATTTACTGCTTAGCAAATGCAACAGCATCAAGCTGTATAGTGATGATACTACCTGATAAAGTTACAAAGTGTTCTGCTGATTAGAAGTAGCAGTGCTTGTCAGAATCTTCTTTTTCTCTGTTGAATTAAAAAATACGGCGTTTAATAACAGAGTAATACCAATTTTGCACTCACTGTTTGTGTTACGTAACTGAACATAATGGGGAGGTCCTTAGTTCTTTGAAATATAGTTCTGGGTGAAGTTGTCCGAAGATTATTTTATACTTCTATGTTGAGCATATTCCAGAACAGATGTTAATGCATGGTTACAAGTATCCTTTAACTTTTTGTCGGGTTTGAGTTTTTGTAGAAATGAAATTTAATAATTCTGAGCAAGCTTCACTCATATGTACATGTGAAATTACTTAAAATTTGACCTGAAGCGTTTATATTTTTCTTCTCTGCACATCTCAGGCAAAAATGTCTTTTAAGCTGATGTTACATAAAGCTTTCCTTTTAGTTCATCCCAGCTTATTATATGAAATGCACATGTCTTAGATTTCTGAGTTCATTACACTATCGTATTTCTTACGTAAATGGAGAGACGATTGGGTAAACAGATATTTCTACCTTGAAGATAACACTATTTAATCCTAATTTAGAAGTAACTTTTATCTAACATAAACAGCAAGTACAAATTAACTTCCAAAGTACAGAAAATGTTACAGGGCCATTATAAAAAAAACTAGTGATGTAAACTTTATTTAAAACTATATACAGTTAAACTAAAGGAGATTCTGAACTGAGAAATCTATTGTTTTTTCTCATCTAGGACAGAATTTCATGTACTATTTTGATAATTGATCTACATAATTAAAAAAACCACAAATGTGTTTTAAAACTGCAAATAAATGTTTCTGTAAACTTTGCGTTATTTTGCTCTTACTGTAAAATTGTATATCAAATTAAGATGCAGAATATATCCTAAAATTAATGTGTGATCATCACTCTTTCTCGCTTATTGCCGTTTGACAGTGTTAGAATACCTTTCTGGCTAACTGGAAAAGAGTGTGATTTAAAACATTACTAAACAGCAGAAATTTAACTCAAAGTCTGGCTGTCTTAATTGAAAATCTTATAGTGTACAGAGAACTGCAAAGAGTAACACCTATAACAAAGCTTTGAAATGTGTTGTTTGTATGCATCAGATTGAAAAATGGACGTGTTTTACATATTTACATAAAAAAAATCAACCTCTGTGTTATCAGAAACAGTTTTATATATCCATTTGAAAGTCACTTTTCATGCTCAATTCATACACGTTTCTTTGTGTTCGGTATGTGTACAACATTCTCACGTGAGCATTGCCCGATATACTAAAATCATTGTTAAAACTATGAGAAAATGATTATTATTTACACTTAATACATTAGAAGAGAGAACTTGCTTCCAACTTTATATTCAACTTCTCTTTTATCAGAAACAAGTAACTTATATTTCACATAGGCAGCAAGTACAATTTTACTGCACATGTAGAAAAAATGTTCCAGTGCCCTTCGAAGAAACACAAGTTATATAAACTATTTAACTCTACAGTAAAACTAAAGGGGATTCTGAACTAAAAAATCTATTGTTTTTTCTCATAAATGACAGAATTTCATGTACTTTCTACCCTAATTAATCTACATAATTAAATAGAACCACAAATGTGTTTTAAAACTGCAGAGAAATATTTTTCGACACTGTGCATGAATTTCCTCTTTCGAAAACTTATATAAAACACTGATTCAGAAGTATTTTAAGTTTAATGTGAGCTCATCAGTCTTTCTCGCTTATTGCCATTTGACCGTGTTGGAATACCTTTATGGCCAACTGCAAAAGTGTGTTTTCACTTTTTACTAAACAGCACAAATTTAACTAAAAGTCTGGCATGTTTACTTGAAAATCTTATCTTGTACAGTGAACTGCTAAGAGTAACACATACAATAACGCATTGAAATGCATTGTTTCTATGCATCAGTTAGAAGGATCCACGTTTCTTCCATATTTACATGAAAATTCTACTCCTGTTTTATCAGAAACTGTTTCATATATCTATTGCAAAGTCTTTTTACATGTTCAATTCATACACCTTTTTATTGCGTTCATTCTGTGTACAACATTCTGAAGTGAGTATGGCAGGACATAGAAAAATCAGTGTTAAAACTATGAGAAAGTGATTATTAATTTGACTTATTTCATTAGTGCAGAAAACATGCTTCACTACTGTGAATTCTACTCCTGTGATACCAGAAACAAGGAACTTTTATCTCACATACGCAGCAAGTACAATTTAAGTGCACATGTACAGCAAATGTTCCAGGGCCATTAGAAGAAACACTAGTTATATAAACTATTTAACACTACAGTTAAAATGAAGAGGATTCTGAACTAGGAAACCTATTGTTTCCTCTAATTATAAACAGAATTTCATGTACTTTTTACCCTATATTGGTATACATAATTAAGGAGAACCAGCACTGCTTTTTAAAACTGCAAAGAAATGTTAATCTACACTGTGTTATTTTACTCTTACTGTAAACCTTTATAACAAACTAAGATCTAGAAGATATGCTAACCTTAGTGTGAGCTCATCAGTTTTGTAGCTTATTGCCATTTGGCAGTGTTAGAATAACTGTTTGAGCAACTGCCACAAATGTGTTTAAACTGGCTATCTATTAGCACAAATTTTACTGAGTCTAGCATTCTTACTTGAACATCTTACAGTGTACAGAGAACTGCGAAGAGTAACGAGTACAATGAATTGTTGAAATGCGTTGTTTCTATGCATCCGATTGTCTGGTCCACGGTTTTTACATAGATATGTGCATCAAAAATTGAACTTCTCAGTTATCAGAAACTCATATTTCTATTGGAAAGCCTTTTTATATGTTTAAACCATGCACGTTTTTTTGTGTTCAGTATGTGTACAACATTCTGAGTGAGAATTGCAGATTTACAAAAATCAGAGTTAAAACTATGAGAAAATGATTATAATTTTAAATTATTTCATTAGGGCAGAGAACATGTTTCAATACTCTGAAAGAATTCTGTGCCAGTGTTAATGAGCACTGTCTGAAACAGCCACAGTATATAGAAGTTCAACATTGAAACTCTCATTTACTGGTTAGCAAATGCAACAGCATCAAGCTGTATAGTGATGATACTACCTGATAAAGTTACAAAGTGTTCTGCTGATTAGAAGTAGCAGTGCTTGTCAGAATCTTCTTTTTCTCTGTTGAATTAAAAAATACGGCGTTTAATAACAGAGTAATACCAATTTTTCACTCACTGTTTGTGTTACGTAACTGAACATAATGGGGAGGTCCTTAGTTCTTTGAAATATAGTTCTGGGTGAAGTTGTCCGAAGATTATTTTATACTTCTATGTTGAGCATATTCCAGAACAGATGTTAATGCATGGTTACAAGTATCCTTTAACTTTTTGTCGGGTTTGAGTTTGTGTAGAATTGAAATTTAAGGATTCTGAGCAAGCTTCACTCATATGTACATGTGAAATTACTTAAAATTTGACCTGAAGCGTTTATATTTTTCTTCTCTGCACATCTCAGGCGAAAATGTCTTTTAAGCTGATGTTACATAAAGCTTTCCTTTTAGTTCATCCCAGCTTATTATATGAAATGCACATGTCTTAGATTTCTGAGTTCATTACACTATCGTATTTCTTACGTAAATGGAGAGACGATTGGGTAAACAGATATTTCTACCTTGAAGATAACACTATTTAATCCTAATTTAGAAGTAACTTTTATCTAACATAAACAGCAAGTACAAATTAACTTTCAAAGTACAGAAAATGTTACAGGGCCATTATAAGAAAAACTAGTGATGTAAACTTTATTTAAAACAATATACAGTTAAACTAAAGGAGATTCTGAACTGAGAAATCTATTGTTTTTTCTCATCTAGGACAGAATTTCATGTACTTTTTTGATAATTGATCGACATAATTAAAAAAACCAGAAATGTGTTTTAAAACTGCAAATAAATGTTTCTGTAAACTTTGCGTTATTTTGCTCTTACTGTAAAATTGTATATCAAATTAAGATGCAGAATATATCCTAAAATTAATGTGTGATCATCACTCTTTCTCGCTTATTGCCGTTTGACAGTGTTAGAATACCTTTCTGGCTAACTGGAAAAGAGTGTGATTTAAAAAAATTATTAAACAGCCGAAATTTAACTCAAAGTCTGGCTGTCTTAATTGAAAATTTTATAGTGTACAGAGAACTGCAAAGAGTAACACCTATAACAAAGCATTGAAATGTGTTGTTTGTATGCATCAGATTGAAAAATGGACGTGTTTTACATATTTACATAAAAAATCAACCTCTGTGTTATCAGAAACAGTTTTATATATCCATTTGAAAGTCACTTTTCATGCTCAATTCATACACGTTTCTTTGTGTTCAGTATGTGTACAACATTCTCACGTGAGCATTGCCCGATATACTAAAATCATTGTTAAAACTATGAGAAAATGATTATTATTTACACTTAATACATTAGAAGAGAGAACTTGCTTCCAACTTTATATTCAACTTCTCTGTTATCAGAAACAAGTAACTTATATTTCACAAAGGCAGCAAGTACAATTTTACTGCACATGTAGAAAAAATGTTCCAGTGCCCTTCGAAGAAACACAAGTTATATAAACTATTTAACTCTACAGTAAAACTAAACGGGATTCTGAACTAAAAAATCTATTGTTTTTTCTCATAAGCGACAGAATTTCATGTACTTTCTACCCTAATTAATCTACATAATTAAATAGAACCACAAATGTGTTTTAAAACTGCAGAGAAATATTTTTCGACACTGTGCATGAATTTCCTCTTTCGAAAACTTATATAAAACACTGATTCAGAAGTATTCTAAGTTGAATGTGAGCTCATCAGTCTTTCTCGCTTATTGCCTTTTGACCGTGTTGGAATACCTTTATGGCCAACTGCAAAAGTGTGTTTTCACTTTTTACTAAACAGCACAAATTTAACTAAAAGTCTGGCATGCTTACTTGAAAATCTTATCTTGTACAGTGAACTGCTAAGAGTAACACATACAATAACGCATTGAAATGCATTGTTTCTATGCATCAGTTAGAAGGATCCACGTTTCTTCCATATTTACATGAAAATTCTACTCCTGTTTTATCAGAAACTGTTTCATATATCTATTGCAAAGTCTTTTTACATGTTCAATTCATACACCGTTTTATTGCGTTCATTCTGTGTACAACATTCTGAAGTGAGTATGGCAGGACATAGAAAAATCAGTGTTAAAACTATGAGAGTGTGATTATTAATTTGACTTATTTCATTAGTGCAGAAAACATGCTTCACTACTGTGAATTCTACTCCTGTGATACCAGAAACAAGGAACTTTTATCTCACATAGGCAGCAAGTACAATTTAAGTGCACATGTACAGCAAATGTTCCAGGGCCATTAGAAGAAACACTAGTTATATAAACTATTTAACACTACAGTTAAAATGAAGAGGATTCTAAACTAGGAAACCTATTGTTTCCTCTAATTATAAACAGACTTTCATGTACTTTTTACCCTATATTGGTCTACATAATTAAAGAGAACCAGCAACTGCTTTTTAAAACTGCAAAGAAATGTTAATCTACACTGTGTTATTTTACTCTTACTGTAAACCTTTATAACAAACTAAGATCTAGAAGATATGCTAACCTTAGTGTGAGCTCATCAGTTTTGTAGCTTATTGCCATTTGGCAGTGTTAGAATAACTGTTTGAACAACTGCCAAAGAATGTGTTTAAACTGGGTATCTATTAGCACAAATTTTACTGAGTCTAGCATTCTTACTTGAACATCTTACAGTGTACAGAGAACTGCGAAGAGTAACGAGTACAATGAATTGTTGAAATGCGTTGTTTCTATGCATCCGATTGTCTGGTCCACGGTTTTTACATAGATATGTGCATCAAAAATTGAACTTCTCAGTTATCAGAAACTCATATTTCTATTGGAAAGCCTTTTTATATCTTCAACCCATGCACGTTTCTTTGTGTTCAGTATGTGTACAACATTCTGAGTGAGAATTGCAGATTTACAAAAATCAGAGTTAAAACTATGAGAAAATGATTATAATTTTAAATTATTTCATTAGGGCAGAGAACATGCTTCAATACTCTGAAAGAATTCTGTGCCAGTGTTAATGAGCCCTGTCTGAAACAGCCACAGTATATAGAAGTTCAACATTGAAACTCTCATTTACTGGTTAGCAAATGCAACAGCATCAAGCTGTATAGTGATGATACTACCTGATAAAGTTACAAAGTGTTCTGCTGATTAGAAGTAGCAGTGCTTGTCAGAATCTGTTTTTTCTCTGTTGAATTAAAAAATACGGCGTTTAATAACAGAGTAATACCAATTTTGCACTCACTGTTTGTGTTACGTAACTGAACATAATGGGGAGGTCCTTAGTTCTTTGAAATATAGTTCTGGGTGAAGTTGTCCGAAGATTATTTTATACTTCTATGTTGAGCATATTCCAGAACAGATGTTAATGCATGGTTACAAGTATCCTTTAAATTTTGTCGGGTTTGAGTTTGTGTAGAAATGAAATTTAAGGATTCTGAGCAAGCTTCACTCATATGTACATGTGAAATTACTTAAAATTTGACCTGAAGCGTTTATATTTTCCTTCTCTGCACATCTCAGGCGAAAATGTCTTTTAAGCTGATGTTACATAAAGCTTTCCTTTTAGTTCATCACAGCTTATTATATGAAATGCACATGTGTTAGATTTCTGAGTTCATTACACTATTGTATTTCTTACGTAAATTGAGAGACGATTGTGTAAACAGATATTTCTACCTTGAAAATGACACTATTTAATCCTAATTTAGAAGTAACTTTTATCTAACATAAACAGCAAGTACAAATTAACTTTCAAAGTACAGAAAATGTTACAGGGCCATTATAAGAAAAACTAGTGATGTAAATTTTATTTAAAACAATATACAGTTAAACTAAAGGAGATTCTGAACTGAGAAATCTATTGTTTTTTCTCATCTAGGACAGAATTTCATGTACTTTTTTGATAATTGATCGACATAAGTAAAAAAACCAGAAATGTGTTTTAAAACTGCAAATAAATGTTTCTGTAAACTTTGCGTTATTTTCCTCTTACTGTAAAATTGTATATCAAATTAAGATGCAGAATATATCCTAAAATTAATGTGTGATCATCACTCTTTCTCCCTTATTGCCGTTTGACAGTGTTAGAATACCTTTCTGGCTAACTGGAAAAGAGTGTGATTTAAAAAAATTATTAAACAGCCGAAATTTAACTCAAAGTCTGGCTGTCCTAATTGAAAATTTTATAGTGTACAGAGAACTGCAAAGAGTAACACCTATAACAAAGCATTGAAATGTGTTGTTTGTATGCATCAGATTGAAAAATGGACGTGTTTTACATATTTACATAAAAAATCAACCTCTGTGTTATCAGAAACAGTTTTATATATCCATTTGAAAGTCACTTTTCATGCTCAATTCATACACGTTTCTTTGTGTTCAGTATGTGTACAACATTCTCATGTGAGCATTGCCCAATATACTAAAATCATTGTTAAAACTATGAGAAAATGATTATTATTTACACTTAATTCATTAGAAGAGAGAACTTGCTTCCAACTTTATATTCAACTTCTCTGTTATCAGAAACAAGTAACTTATATTTCACAAAGGCAGCAAGTACAATTTTACTGCACATGTAGAAAAAATGTTCCAGTGCCCTTCGAAGAAACACAAGTTATATAAACTATTTAACTCTACAGTAAAACTAAAGGGGATTCTGAACTAAAAAATCTATTGTTTTTTCTCATAAGGGACAGAATTTCATGTACTTTCTACCCTAATTAATCTACATAATTAAATAGAACCACAAATGTGTTTTAAAACTGCAGAGAAATATTTTTCGACACTGTGCATGAATTTCCTCTTTCGAAAACTTATATAAAACACTGATTCAGAAGTATTCTAAGTTGAATGTGAGCTCATCAGTCTTTCTCGCTTATTGCCTTTTGACCGTGTTGGAATACCTTTATGGCCAACTGCAAAAGTGTGTTTTCACTTTTTACTAAACAGCACAAATTTAACTAAAAGTCTGGCATGCTTACTTGAAAATCTTATCTTGTACAGTGAACTGCTAAGAGTAACACATACAATAACGCATTAAAATGCATTGTTTCTATGCATCAGTTAGAAGGATCCACGTTTCTTCCATATTTACATGAAAATTCTACTCCTGTTTTATCAGAAACTGTTTCATATATCTATTGCAAAGTCTTTTTACATGTTCAATTCATACACCGTTTTATTGCGTTCATTCTGTGTACAACATTCTGAAGTGAGTATGGCAGGACATAGAAAAATCAGTGTTAAAACTATGAGAAAGTGATTATTAATTTGACTTATTTCATTAGTGCAGAAAACATGCTTCACTACTGTGAATTCTACTCCTGTGATACCAGAAACAAGGAACTTTTATCTCACATAGGCAGCAAGTACAATTTAAGTGCACATGTACAGCAAATGTTCCAGGGCCATTAGAAGAAACACTAGTTATATAAACTATTTAACACTACAGTTAAAATGAAGAGGATTCTAAACTAGGAAACCTATTGTTTCCTCTAATTATAAACAGACTTTCATGTACTTTTTACCCTATATTGGTCTACATAATTAAAGAGAACCAGCACTGCTTTTTAAAACTGCAAAGAAATGTTCATCTACACTGTGTTATTTTGCTCTTACTGTAAACCTTTATAACAAACTAAGATCTAGAAGATATGCTAACCTTAGTGTGAGCTCATCAGTTTTGTAGCTTATTGCCATTTGGCAGTGTTAGAATAACTGTTTGAACAACTGCCAAAGAATGTGTTTAAACTGGGTATCTATTAGCACAAATTTTACTGAGTCTAGCATTCTTACTTGAACATCTTACAGTGTACAGAGAACTGCGAAGAGTAACGAGTACAATGAATTGTTGAAATGCGTTGTTTCTATGCATCCGATTGTCTGGTCCACGGTTTTTACATAGATATGTGCATCAAAAATTGAACTTCTCAGTTATCAGAAACTCATATTTCTATTGGAAAGCCTTTTTATATGTTCAACCCATGCACGTTTCTTTGTGTTCAGTATGTGTACAACATTCTGAGTGAGAATTGCAGATTTACAAAAATCAGAGTTAAAACTATGAGAAAATGATTATAATTTTAAATTATTTCATTAGGGCAGAGAACATGCTTCAATACTCTGAAAGAATTCTGTGCCAGTGTTAATGAGCACTGTCTGAAACAGCCACAGTATATAGAAGTTCAACATTGAAACTCTCATTTACTGGTTAGCAAATGCAACAGCATCAAGCTGTATAGTGATGATACCACCTGATAAAGTTACAAAGTGTTCTGCTGATTCGCAGTAGCAGTGCTTGTCAGAATCTGTTTTTTCTCTGTTGAATTAAAAATACGGCGTTTAATAACAGAGTAATACCAATTTTGCACTCACTGTTTGTGTTACGTAACTGAACATAATGGGGAGGTCCTTAGTTCTTTGAAATATAGTTCTGGGTGAAGTTGTCCAAAGATTATTTTATACTTCTATGTTGAGCATATTCCAGAACAGATGTTAATGCATGGTTACAAGTATCCTTTAACTTTTTGTTGGGTTTGAGTTTGTGTAGAAATGAAATTTCAGTATTCTGAGCAAGCTTCACTCATATGTACATGTGAAATTACTTAAAATTTGACCTGAAGTGTTTATATTTTTCTTCTCTGCACATCTCAGGCGAAAATGTTTTTTAAGCTGATGTTACATAAAGCTTTCCTTTTAGTTCATCACAGCTTATTATATGAAATGCACATGTCTTAGATTTCTGAGTTCATTACACTATCGTATTTCTTACGTAAATGGAGAGACGATTGTGTAAACAGATATTTCTACCTTGAAGATAACACTATTTCATCCTAATTTAGAAGTAACTTTTATCTAACATAAACAGCAAGTACAAATTAACTTCCAAAGTACAGAAAATGTTACAGGGCCATTATAAGAAAAACAAGTAATGTAAACTTTATTTAAAACTATATACAGTTAAACTAAAGGAGATTCTGAACTGAGAAATCTATTGTTTTTTCTCATCTAGGACAGAATTTCATGTACTTTTTTGATAATTGATCTACATAATTAAAAAAACCACAAATGTGTTTTAAAACTGCAAATAAATGTTTCTGTAAACTTTGCGTTATTTTGCTCTTACTGTAAAATTGTATATCAAATTAAGATGCAGAATATATCCTAAAATTAATGTGTGATCATCACTCTTTCTCGCTTATTGCCGTTTGACAGTGTTAGAATACCTTTCTGGCTAACTGGAAAAGAGTGTGATTTAAAACATTACTAAACAGCAGAAATTTAACTCAAAGTCTGGCTGTCTTAATTGAAAATCTTATAGTGTACAGAGAACTGCAAAGAGTAACACCTATAACAAAGCATTGAAATGTCTTGTTTGTATGCATCAGATTGAAAAATGGACGTGTTTTACATATTTACATAAAAAATCAACCTCTGTGTTATCAGAAACAGTTTTACATATCCATTTGAAAGTCACTTTTCATGTTCAATTCATACACGTTTCTTTGTGTTCAGTATGTGTACAACATTCTCACGTGAGCATTGCTCGATATACTAAAATCATTGTTAAAACTATGAGAAAATGATTATTATTTACACTTAATTCATTAGAAGAGAGAACTTGCTTCCAACTTTATATTCAACTTCTCTGTTATCAGATACAAGTAACTTATATTTCACATAGGCAGCAAGTACAATTTTACTGCACATATAGAAAAAATGTTCCAGTGCCCCTCAAAGAAACACAAGTTATATAAACTATTTAACTCTACAGTAAAACTAAAGGGGATTCTGAACTAAAAAATCTATTGTTTTTTCTTATAAGAGACAGAATTTCATGTACTTTCTACCCTAATTAATCTACATAATTAAATAGAACCACAAATGTGTTTTAAAACTGCAGAGAAATATTTTTAGACACTGTGCATGAATTTCCCCTTTCGAAAACTTATATAAAACACTGATTCAGAAGTATTCTAAGTTTAATGTGAGCTCATCAGTCTTTCTCGCTTATTGCCATTTGACCGTGTTGGAATACCTTTATGGCCAACTGCAAAAGTGTGTTTTCACTTTTTACTAAACAGCACAAATTTAACTAAATATCTGGCATGCTTACTTGAAAATCTTATCTTGTACAGTGAACTGCTAAGAGTAACACATACAATAACGCATTGAAATGCATTGTTTCTATGCATCAGTTAGAAGGATCCACGTTTCTTCCATGTTTACATGAAAATTCTACTCCTGTTTTATCAGAAACTGTTTCATATATCTATTGCAAAGTCTTTTTACATGTTCAATTCATACACCTTTTTATTGCGTTCATTCTGTGTACAACATTCTGAAGTGAGTATGGCAGGACATAGAAAAATCAGTGTTAAAACTATGAGAAAGTGATTATTAATTTGACTTATTTCATTAGTGCAGAAAACATGCTTCACTACTGTGAATTCTACTCCTGTGATACCAGAAACAAGGAACTTTTATCTCACATAGGCAGCAAGTACAATTTAAGTGCACATGTACAGAAAAAGTTCCAGAGCCATTAGAAGAAACACTAGTTATATAAACTATTTAACACTACAGTTAAAATGAAGAGGATTCTAAACTAGGAAACCTATTGTTTCCTCTAATTATAAACAGAATTTCATGTACTTTTTACCCTACATTGGTCTACATAATTAAAGAGAACCAGCACTGCTTTTTAAAACTGCAAAGAAATGTTCATCTACACTGTGTTATTTTAATCTTACTGTAAACCTTTATAACAAACTAAGATCTAGAAGATATGCTAACCTTAGTGTGAGCTCATCAGTTTTGTAGCTTATTGCCATTTGGCAGTGTTAGAATAACTGTTTGAACAACTGCCAAAGAATGTGTTTAAACTGGGTATCTATTAGCACAAATTTTACTGAGTCTAGCATTCTTACTTGAACATCTTACAGTGTACAGAGAACTGCGAAGAGTAACGAGTACAATGAATTGTTGAAATGCGTTGTTTCTATGCATCCGATTGTCTGGTCCACGGGTTTTACATAGATATGTGCATCAAAAATTGAAATTCTCAGTTATCAGAAACTCATATTTCTATTGGAAAGCCTTTTTATATGTTCAACCCATGCACGTTTCTTTGTGTTCAGTATGTGTACTACATTCTGAGTGAGAATTGCACATTTACAAAAATCAGAGTTAAAACTATGAGAAAATGATTATAATTTTAAATTATTTCATTAGGGCAGAGAACATGCTTCAATACTCTGAAAGAATTCTGTGCCTGTGTTAATGAGCACTGTCTGAAACAGCCACAGTATATAGAAGTTCAACATTGAAACTCTCATTTACTGCTTAGCAAATGCAACAGCATCAAGCTGTATAGTGATGATACTACATGATAAAGTTACAAAGTGTTCTGCTGATTAGAAGTAGCAGTGCTTGTCAGAATCTGTTTTTTCTCTGTTGAATTAAAAAATACGGCGTTTAATAACAGAGTAATACCAATTTTGCACTCACTGTTTGTGTTACGTAACTGAACATAATGGGGAGGTCCTTAGTTCTTTGAAATATAGTTCTGGGTGAAGTTGTCCGAAGATTATTTTATACTTCTATGTTGAGCATATTCCAGAACAGATGTTAATGCATGGTTACAAGTATCCTTTAACTTTTTGTCGGGTTTGAGTTTGTGTAGAAATGAAATTTAAGGTTTCTGAGCAAGCTTCACTCATATGTACATGTGAAATTACTTAAAATTTGACCTGAAGCGTTTATATTTTTCTTCTCTGCACATCTCATGCAAAAATGTCTTTTAAGCTGATGTTACATAAAGCTTTCCTTTTAGTTCATCACAGCTTATTATATGAAATGCACATGTCTTAGATTTCTGAGTTCATTACACTATCGTATTTCTTACGTAAATTGAGAGACGATTGTGTAAACAGATATTTCTACCTTGAAGATAACACTATTTAATCCTAATTTAGAAGTAACTTTTCTCTAACATAAACAGCAAGTACAAATTAACTTCCAAAGTACAGAAAATGTTACAGGGCCATTATAAGAAAAACTAGTGATGTAAACTTTATTTAAAACTATATACAGTTAAACTAAAGGAGATTCTGAACTGAGAAATCTATTGTTTTTTCTCATCTAGGACAGAATTTCATGTACTTTTTTGATAATTGATCTACATAATTAAAAAAACCACAAATGTGTTTTAAAACTGCAAATAAATGTTTCTGTAAACTTTGCGTTATTTTGCTCTTACTGTAAAATTGTATATCAAATTAAGATGCAGAATATATCCTAAAACTAATGTGTGATCATCACTCTTTCTCGCTTATTGCCGTTTGACAGTGTTAAAATACCTTTCTGGCTAACTGGAAAAGAGTGTGATTTAAAACATTACTAAACAGCAGAAATTTAACTCAAAGTCTGGCTGTCTTAATTGAAAATCTTATAGTGTACAGAGAACTGCAAAGAGTAACACCTATAACAAAGCATTGAAATGTGTTGTTTGTATGCATCAGATTGAAAAATGGACGTGTTTTACATATTTACATAAAAAAATCAACCTCTGTGTTATCAGAAACAGTTTTATATATCCATTTGAAAGTCACTTTTCATGCTCAATTCATACACGTTTCTTTGTGTTCAGTATGTGTACAACATTCTCACGTGAGCATTGCCCGATATACTAAAATCATTGTTAAAACTATGAGAAAATGATTATTATTTACACTTAATTCATTAGAAGAGAGAACTTGCTTCCAACTTTATATTCAACTTCTCTGTTATCAGAAACAAGTAACTTATATTTCACATAGGCAGCAAGTACAATTTTACTGCACATGTAGAAAAAATGTTCCAGTGCCCTTCGAAGAAACACAAGTTATATAAACTATTTAACTCTACAGTAAAACTAAAGGGGATTCTGAACTAAAAAATCTATTGTTTTTTCTCATAAACGACAGAATTTCATGTACTTTCTACCCTAATTAATCTACATAATTAAATAGAACCACAAATGTGTTTTAAAACTGCAGAGAAATATTTTTCGACACTGTGCATGAATTTCCTCTTTCGAAAACTTATATAAAACACTGAATCAGTAGTATTCTAAGTTTAATGTGAGCTCATCAGTCTTTCTCGCTTATTGCCATTTGACCGTGTTGGAATACCTTTATGGCCAACTGCAAAAGTGTGTTTTCACTTTTTACTAAACAGCACAAATTTAACTAAAAGTCTGGCATGCTCACTTGAAAATCTTATCTTGTACAGTGAACTGTTAAGTGTAACACATACAATAACGCATTGAAATGCATTGTTTCTATGCATCAGTTAGAAGGATCCACGTTTCTTCCATATTTACATGAAAATTCTACTCCTGTTTTATCAGAAACTGTTTCATATATCTATTGCAAAGTCTTTTTACATGTTCAATTCATACACCTTTTTATTGCGTTCATTCTGTGTACAACATTCTGAAGTGAGTATGGCAGGACATAGAAAAATCAGTGTTAAAACTATGAGAAAGTGATTATTAATTTGACTTATTTCATTAGTGCAGAAAACATGCTTCACTACTGTGAATTCTACTCCTGTGATACCAGAAACAAGGAACTTTTATCTCACATAGGCAGCAAGTACAATTGAAGTGCACATGTACAGCAAATGTTCCAGGGCCATTAGAAGAAACACTAGTTATATAAACTATTTAACACTACAGTTAAAATGAAGAGGATTCTAAACTAGGAAACCTATTGTTTCCTCTAATTATAAACAGAATTTCATGTACTTTTTACCCTATATTGGTCTACATAATTAAAGAGAAACAGCACTGCTTTTTAAAACTGCAAAGAAATGTTCATCTACACTGTGTTATTTTACTCTTACTGTAAACCTTTATAACAAACTAAGATCTAGAAGATATGCTAACCTTAGTGTGAGCTCATCAGTTTTGTAGCTTATTGCCATTTGGCAGTGTTAGAATAACTGTTTGAACAACTGCCAAAGAATGTGTTTAAACTGGCTATCTATTAGCATAAATTTTACTGAGTCTAGCATTCTTACTTGAACATCTTACAGTGTACAGAGAACTGCGAAGAGTAACGAGTACAATGAATTGTTGAAATGCGTTGTTTCTATGCATCCGATTGTCTGGTCCACGGTTTTTACATAGATATGTGCATCAAAAATTGAACTTCTCAGTTATCAGAAACTCATATTTCTATTGGAAAGCCTTTTTATATGTTCAACCCATGCACGTTTCTTTGTGTTCAGTATGTGTACAACATTCTGAGTGAGAATTGCAGATTTACAAAAATCAGAGTTAAAACTATGAGAAAATGATTATAATTTTAAATTATTTCATTAGGGCAGAGAACATGCTTCAATACTCTGAAATAATTCTGTGCCAGTGTTAATGAGCACTGTCTGAAACAGCCACAGTATATAGAAGTTCAACATTGAAACTCTCATTTACTGGTTAGCAAATGCAACAGCATCAAGCTGTATAGTGATGATACCACCTGATAAAGTTACAAAGTGTTCTGCTGATTAGAAGTAGCAGTGCTTGTCAGAATCTGTTTTTTCTCTGTTGAATTAAAAAATACGGCGTTTAATAACAGAGTAATACCAATTTTGCACTCACTGTTTGTGTTACGTTACTGAACATAATGGGGAGGTCCTTAGTTCTTTGAAATATAGTTCTGGGTGAAGTTGTCTGAAAATTATTTTATACTTCTATGTTGAGCATATTCCAGAACAGATGTTAATGAATGGTTACAAGTATCCTTTAACTTTTTGTCGGGTTTGAGTTTGTGTAGAAATGAAATTTAAGGATTCTGAGCAAGCTTCACTCATATGTACATGTGAAATTACTTAAAATTTGACCTGAAGCGTTTATATTTTTCTTCTCTGCACATCTCAGGCAAAAATGTCTTTTAAGCTGATGTTACATAAAGCTTTCCTTTTAGTTAATCACAGCTTATTATATGAAATGCACATGTCTTAGATTTCTGAGTTCATTACACTATCGTATTTCTTACGTAAATTGAGAGACGATTGTGTAAACAGATATTTCTACCTTGAAGATAACACTATTTAATCCTAATTTAGAAGTAACTTTTCTCTAACATAAACAGCAAGTACAAATTAACTTCCAAAGTACAGAAAATGTTACAGGGCCATTATAAGAAAAACTAGTGATGTAAACTTTATTTAAAACTATATACAGTTAAACTAAAGGAGATTCTGAACTGAGAAATCTATTGTTTTTTCTCATCTAGGACAGAATTTCATGTACTTTTTTGATAATTGATCTACATAATTAAAAAAACCACAAATGTGTTTTAAAACTGCAAATAAATGTTTCTGTAAACTTTGCGTTATTTTGCTCTTACTGTAAAATTGTATATCAAATTAAGATGCAGAATATATCCTAAAACTAATGTGTGATCATCTCTCTTTCTCGCTTATTGCCGTTTGACAGTGTTAGAATACCTTTCTGGCTAACTGGAAAAGAGTGTGATTTAAAACATTACTAAACAGCAGAAATTTAACTCAAAGTCTGGCTGTCTTAATTGAAAATCTTATAGTGTACAGAGAACTGCAAAGAGTAACACCTATAACAAAGCATTGAAATGTGTTGTTTGTATGCATCAGATTGAAAAATGGACGTGTTTTACATATTTACATAAAAAATCAACCTCTGTGTTATCAGAAACAGTTTTATATATCCATTTGAATGTCACTTTTCATGCTCAATTCATACACGTTTCTTTGTGTTCAGTATGTGTACAACATTCTCACTTGAGCATTGCTCGATATATTAAAATCATTATTAAAACTATGAGAAAATAATTATTATTTACACTTAATTCATTAGAAGAGAGAACTTGCTTCCAACTTTATATTCAACTTCTCTGTTATCAGAAACAAGTAACTTATATTTCACATAGGCAGCAAGTACAATTTTACTGCACATGTAGAGAAAATGTTCGAGTGCCCTTCGAAGAAACACAAGTTATATAAACTATTTAACTCTACAGTAAAACTAAAGGGGATTCTGAACTAAAAAATCTATTGTTTTTTCTCATAAGGGACAGAATTTCATGTACTTTCTACCCTAATTAATCTACATAATTAAATAGAACCACAAATGTGTTTTAAAACTGCAGAGAAATATTTTTCGACACTGTGCATGAATTTCCTCTTTCGAAAATTTATATAAAACACTGATTCAGAAGTATTCTAAGTTGAATGTGAGCTCATCAGTCTTTCTCGCTTATTGCCATTTGACCGTGTTGGAATACCTTTATGGCCAACTGCAAAAGTGTGTTTTCACTTTTTACTAAACAGCACAAATTTAACGAAAAGTCTGGCATGCTCACTTGAAAATCTTATCTTGTACAGTGAACTGCTAAGAGTAACACATACAATAACGCATTGAAATGCATTGTTTCTATGCATCAGTTAGAAGGATCCACGTTACTTCCATATTTACATGAAAATTCTACTCCTGTTTTATCAGAAACTGTTTCATATATCTATTGCAAAGTCATTTTACATGTTCAATTCATACACCTTTTTATTGCGTTCATTCTGTGTACAACATTCTGAAGTGAGTATGGCAGGACATAGAAAAATCAGTGTTAAAACTATGAGAAAGTGATTATTAATTTGACTTATTTCATTAGTGCAGAAAACATGCTTCACTACTGTGAATTCTACTCCTGTGATACCAGAAACAAGGAACTTTTATCTCACATAGGCAGCAAGTACATTTTAAGTGCACAAGTACAGCAAATGTTCCAGGGCCATTAGAAGAAACACTATTGATATAAACTATACAACACTACAGTTAAAATGAAGAAGATTCTAAACTAAGAAACCTATTGTTTCTTTTCGCCTTGAACAGAATTTCATGGACGTTTTACCCTAATGTCTACATAATTAAAGAGAACCACAAATGTGTTCTAAAACTGCAAAGAAATGTTAATCTACACTGTGTTATTTTACTCTTACTGTAAACCTTTATAAGAAACTAAGATCTGGAATATATGCTAACTTTAATGTGAGCTCATCAGTTTTGTAGCTTATTGCCATTTGGCAGTGTTAGAATAACTGTTTGAACAACTGTCAAAGAATGTGTTTAAACTGAATACCTAACAGCACACATTTTACTGATTCTAGCATTCTTACTTGAAAATTCTACAGTGTAAAGAGAACTGCTAAGAGTAACGTGTATAATGAATTGTTGAAATGCATTGTTTCTATGCATCTGATTGTCTGGTCCACGGTTTTTAAATAGATATGTGCATGCAAATTTCAACATCTCAGTTATCACATACTCATATTTCTATTGGAAAGTCTTTTTTTATGTTCAACCCATGCACGTTTTTTTGTGTTCAGTAGTGTGTACAACATTCTGAGTGACCATTGCAGGATATACAAAAATAAGAGTTAAAACTAGACAAAATGATTATAATTTTAAATTATTTCATTATTGCAGAAAACATGCTTCAATACTCTGAAAGCATTCTGTGCCAGTGTCTCTTACCACTCTCTAAAACAGCCACAGTATATAGAATTTCAACAGTGAAACTCTCAATCCCTTGGTTAGTAAATGCAACAGCATCAAGCTGTATAGTGATGATACTACCTGATAAAGTTACAAAGTGTTCTGCTGATTAGAAGTAGCAGTGCTTGTCAGAATCTGTTTTTTCTCTGTTGAATTAAAAAATACGGCGTTTAATAACAGAGTAATACCAATTTTGCACTCACTGTTTATGTTCTGAAACTGAACTTAACGAGGAGATCCTGAGTTCTTTGAAATATAGTTCTGGGTGAAGTTGTGCATAGTTTATTTTATACTTCTATGATGATTATATTCCAGAAAAGATTCTAATGCTTTCTTACAAGTGTCATTTAACATTTTGTTGAGTTTGAGTTTTAGTAGAAATGAAATTTAAGTAGTTTGAGCAAGCTTCACTCATATGTACATGTGGAATTACTTTAAATTTGTCTTGAAGCATATTTTTTCTTGTCTGCACATCTCGGTCAAAACTGTCTTTCTAGCTGATGTTAAATAAAGCTTTCTATTTTTTAAATCACTGCCTATTATATGAAATGCACATGTCTTTGAATGCTGAGTTCATTAAATAATCGCATTTCTTTCGTAAATAGAAAGACCATTGTGTAAACAGATATTTCTACCTTGAAGATAACACTATTTAATCCTAATTTAGAATTAACTTTTATCTAACATAAACAACAAGTACAAGTTAACTGCACAAGTACAGAAAATGTTCCAGGACCATTATAAGAGAGACTATTGACGAAAACATTATTTTCAGCAAACATCATACTAAATGGACAAAGATTAAAAGCAATGCCCTTAAGATTAAGAACCAGTTAGGGATGCCCCTCTTCTCCACTCTCATTCAACATAGTTCTGGAAGTCCCAGCTACAGCAATCAGACAAGAAGAAAAAATAAAATGCATCCAAATTGGAAAAGAAGAAGTATAACTGTCACTATTTGCAGTTGTTATGATATTGTATATTGAAAACCCTAAAGTCTCAGTCAAAAAACTCCTGGACCTTATAAATGAATTTATCAAGGCGGCAGGATATAAAATTAATACTCAGAAATCAGAGGCATTTCTACATTCCAACAATGAAATATCAGCAAAAGAAATTATAGAAATAATCATCTTCACTATTGCAGCCAAAAAAATAAAGTACCTAGGAGTAAATTTAACCAAGGTGGTTAAGGACTTGTACTCGGAAAATTAGAGAATATTGATAAAAGAAATCAAGGAAGATACAAACAAGTGGAAGCATATACCGTGCTCATGGCTAGGAAGAATAAACATCATTAAAATGTCTATATTACCCAAAGCAATTTATAAATTTAATGCAATACCAATTGAAATACCAATGACATAACTCAAAGATATAAAAAAATATTCCAAAAATTTATATGGAACCAAAAGAACACGAATAGCCTCAGCAATCTTAAAAAGAAAAAATAAAGCAGGAGGTATCACTCTTCCGGATATCAAGATTTACTACAAGGCCATTATACTCAAGACAGCCTGGCAGTGGCATAAGAACAGGCACGTAGATCAATGGAATAGAACAGAGGACCCAGAAATAAACCCACAGCTTTATGGACAACTGATATTTGACAAAGGAGGAAAGAACATACAATGGAGTAAAGACAGCCTCTTTAACGAATGATTTTCGGAAAATTGCACATCTACCTGCCAAAAAATGAAACTAGACCATCAACTTACACCATTCACAAAAACAAACTCAAAATGGATAAAAGACTTAAATGTAATCCGTGAAACCATAAGCATCTTAGAATAAAACATAGGCAGCAAGCTCTCCGACATCTGTAGCAGCAGTAAATTTACAGATTAATTTCCACGCACAACTGAAATAAAAGGTAAGATAAACAAATGGGACTATATCAATCTAAAAAGTTTTTCACATCTAAAGAGAATAGGAACAGAAAAAAACGACAAACCACACAATGGGGGAACATATATCACATCACATCTAATAAGAGGTTAATAACTAAAATTTATAAAGAACTTATAAAACTCAACACCAGGAAGACAAACAACCCAATCAAAAAATAGGCAAAAGAAATGAATAGAAATTTCTCCAAAGAGAACATACAGATGGCAAATACCCATATGAAAAAATGTTCAACATCACTAATCATTAGAGAAATGCAAATTAAAACCACAATGAGATATCACCTCACATTTGTCAGAATGGCACTCATCAGCAAATCAACACAGAATAAGTGTTGGCGAGGATGTGGAGAAAAGGGAACCCTTCTGCACTGCTGGTGAGAATGCAGACTGTTGCAGCCACTGTGGAAAACAGTTTGGAGATTCCTCAAAAAATTAAAAATCAAACTGCCTTTTGACCCAGCTATCCCATTTTTAGGAATATTCCCTAAGAACACCATAGCACTGTTCGAAAAGAATAAATGCGCCCCCATGTTCGTGGCAGCATTGTTCACAATAGCGAAGATCTGGAACCTGCCCAAGTGTCCGTCAGAAGAAGAGTGGATTAAAAAGCTATGGTAAATATATATTATGGAATACAACTCAGCCATAAGAAACGATGACATCGGATCATTTATAACAAAATGGATGTACCTTGATAACATTATACGGAGTGAAATAAGTAAATCAGAAAAAAAAGAAAAACTGAAACAGCATGATTACATACATAGGTGGGACAAAAAAGTGAGAATATGAAACATGGACAAGAGAGTGGTTGTTATGGGATGGGGGGAGGGAGGGAAGAGTGGGATAGGGAGGAGGGGAGGGTCACAGGGAAGGCCAGATTGAAGGTGACAGAGGACAGTTTGACTTTTGGTGATGGGTATGCAACACAACTGAATGATAAGATAACCTGCAGATGTTTTCATTGTACATATGTACCCTGATTTATTGGTGTCACCCCATAAGAATTAATAATAATAAAATATATATGTAAAATGAAAAGAAAAATACTACCGTTAAACTAAAGGAGATTCGGAACTAAGAAATCTATTGTTTTTTTCTCATCAAGGACAGAATTTCATTTACTTTTTCCCTAATTGATATACGTAATTGAATAAAAAAACAAATATATTTTAAAACTAGAAATATGTGTTTCTTTATACTTTGTGTTATTTTCCTCTTACTGTAACACTGTATATCAAATTAAGATCCAGAATATATCCTAAAATTAATGTGAGATCATCACTTCTTCTTGCATATTGTCATTTGACTGTGTTAGAATATCTTTCTGGCCAATTGGAAAAGAGTGTGTTTTAAAACCTTACTAAACAGCACAAATTTAACTAAAAGTCTGGCTTTCTTACTTGAAAATCTTATGGTGTACAGAGAACTGCAAATAATAACACCTATAACAAAGCATTGAAATGCGCTGTCTGTATGCATCAGAGTGTATAATGGACGTGTTTTACATATATACATGAAAAATCAACCTCTGGGTTATCAGAAACAGTTTTATATATCTATTGGAAAGTCACTTTCCATGCTCAATTCATACACTTTTCTTTGTGTTTAGTATGTGTACAACATTCTGAAGTGAGCATTGCAGGATATACAAAAATCAATGTTAAAACTATGAGAAAATGATAATTATTTTAACTTATTTCATTAGGGGAGAGAACTTGCTTCCAAATTCTGAATTCAACTTCTCTGTTTTCAGAAACAAGTAACTTATATTTCACATTGGCAACAAGTACAATTTAACTGCACATGTAGAAGAAATGTTCCAGGACCTTTCAAAGAAACACAAGTTATATAAACTATTTAACTCTACAGTAAAACTAAAGGAGATTCTGAAATAAGAAACCTATTTTTTCCTCTCCTCAGGAACAGAATCTCATGTATTTTCTACACTAATTAATCTACATAATTAAATAGAACCACAAATGTGTTTTAAAACTACAAAGAGATGTTTCTCTACACTATGTGTGATTTTACTCTTACTCTAAACCTGTATTACAAACTAAGATCGAAAAGATACCCTAACATTAATGTGAGTTCATCATTCTTGTAGATTATTGCCATTAGGCAGTGTTAGAATACCTTTTGAACAAATGCCAAAGAATGTGTTTAAACTGGTTAGTTAACAGCAAAAATTTTACTATGAGTCTGGTATTCTTACTTGAAAATCTTACATTCTACAAATAACTGCTAAGAGTAACACATACAAAAAAGCATTGAAATGCGTTGTTTCTATGAATCAGATTGAATGATCCACGTATTTTACATATTTACATGCAAAATCAAATTCTTTTTTATCAGAAAACATTTCATATATCTATTGGAAAATAATTTTACATGTTCAATTAATACACCATTTTTTGTGTTCATTATTTGTACAACGTTCTTAAGTGAGCATGGCAGGATATACAAAAATCGGTGTTAAAACTATAAAAAATGATTATAATTTTAACTTATTTCATTAGGGCAGAGAAAATGCTTCATTACTTTGAAAGTGTTGTGTGCCAAGGTTAGTTAGCACTGTCTAAAAGAGCCACAGTATATAGAAGTAGAACAGTGAATCTCTCATTCTCTTGGTAAGCCAATGCAACAACATCAAGATGTATAGCTCCTATACTACTTGATAAAATTACACAGTGTTCTGCTCAGTAGAAGTATCAGTGCTTGTCAGAATCTTCTATATTTCTGTTGAATTAAAAAATACAGTGTTTAATAACAGAGCAATACCAATTTTGAACTCACTGTTTATGTTCTATAACTGAACATAATGGGGAGGTCCTTAGTTCTTTGAAATATAGTTCTGGGTGAAGTTGCGCAAAGATTATTTTATACTTCTATGAGGAGCATATACCAGAACAGATGTTAATGCTTGGTTTCAAGTGTCATTTACCTTTTTGTTGTGTTTGAGTTTGTGTAGAAATGAAATTTAATTATTTTCAGCAAGCTTCACTCATATGTACATGTGGAATTACTTAAAATTTGACCTGAAGCATTTATATTTTTCTTCTCTGCACATCTCGGTCAAGACTGTCTTTCAGCTGATGATACATAAAGCTTTCTTTTTAATTAATCACTGCTTTTTATATAAAATGCACATGTCTTAAAATTCTGAGTTCATAAAACAATCGTATTTCTTACATAAATTGAGAGACCATTGTGTAAACAGATACTTCTACCTTGAAGACAACACTATTTAATGCTAATTTAGAAGTAACTTTTATCTAACATAAAGAGCAAGTACAAGTTAACTGTGCAAGTACAGAAAATGTTCCAGGGGCATTATAAGAAAAACTAGTGATGTATACTTTATTTGAAACTACAGTTAAACTAAAGAAGATTCTGAACTAAGAAATCTATTGTTTTCTCTCATGAAGGACAGAATTTCATGTACTTTCCTCCTAATTGATCTACATCATTAAATAAAACCACAAAAGTTATTTAAAACAGCAAATTAGGGTTTCTCCTAAACTTTGTGTTATTTTGCTCTTACTCTAAAACTGTATATCAAATTAAGATCCAGAATACATTCTAAAGTTAATGTGAGATCTTCACTCTCTCTCGATTATTGCCATTTGACAGTGTTAGCATACCTTTCTGGCCAACTTGAAAAGAGTGTGTTTTACAACCTTATTAAACAGCACAAATTGAACTAAAAGTCTGGCATTCTTACTTGAAAATCTTATAGTGTACAGAGAACTGCAAAGGGTAACACCTATAACAAAGCATTGAAATGCGTAGTTTGTATGCATCAGAGTGAATAATGGAGGTGTTTTACATATTTACATGAAAAATCAACCTCTGTGATATCACAAAATGTTTTATATATCAACTAGAAAGTCACTTTCCATGCTGAATTCATACACGTTTCTTTGTGTTCAGTATGTGTACAACATTCTTAAGTGAGCATTGCAGGATATACAAAAATCAGTGTTAAAAAATGAGAAAATGAATATTATTTTAACTTATTTCATTAGGGCAGAGAACATTCTTCATTACTTTTAAAGCGTTGTGTGCCAGGGTTAGTTACCACTGTCTAAAACAGCCACAGCGCCTGACCTGTGGTGGCGCAGTGGATAAAGCGTCGACCTGGAATGCTGAGGTTGCCGGTTCAAAACCCTGCACTGGTCTGGTCAAGGCACATATGGGAGTTGATGCTTACTGCTCCTCCCCCCTTTCTCTCTCTCTCTCTCTCTCTCTCTCTCCTCTCTAAAATGAATAAATAAAAATGTTTAAAACAGCCACAGTATATAGAAGTTGAACAGTGAATCTCTCATTCTCTTGGTGAGCAAAGGCAACAGCATCAAGTTGTGTAGATCCTATACTACCTGATAAAGTTACACAGTGTTCTGCTCATTAGAAGTAGCATTGCTTGTCAGAATCTTCTTTTGCTTTATTGAATTAAAAAATACTGAGTTTTATAAACAGTAATGCCAATTTCGCACTCAATTCTAACGTTCTGTAGCTGAACATAATGGGGAAGTCCTTAGTTTCTTGAAATATAGTTCTGGGTGAAGTTGTGTGAAAATTATTTTATACATCTATGAGGAGCATATTCCAGGACAGATGTTAATGCTTGGTTAAAAGTGTCATTTATGATTTTTTTGTCTATGAGTTTGAGTTGAAATGAAATTTAAGTATGTTGTGCTAGCCGCACTCATATTTACATGTGGAGTTATATGTAATTTGACCTGAAGCATTTATGTTTATCTTGTCTGTACCTCTAGCTCAAAAATGTCATTCAAGCTGATGTTCGATAAAGCGTTCTTTATAATTAATCACTGCTTATTATAGAAAATTCACATGTCTTAGAATCCTGAGTTCTTTAAACAATGGAATTTCTTATGTAATTGGAAGACCATTGTGTAAACAGATATTTCTACCTTGAAAATAACAATAGTAAATTTTAATTGAGAAGTAACTTTTATCTTCCACGAACAGCAAGTTCATTTTAACTGCACAAGTACAGAAAATGTTCCAGGGCCATTATAAGAAAGACTAGTGATGTAAATTTATCTATCACTGCAGTTAAACTAAAAGAGATTCTGAACTAAGAAATTTATTTTTTTTCTCATCAAGGACAGAATTTCATGTTCGTTCCCCCTTATTGGTCCACATAATTAAATAAACACACAAATGTGTTTTAAAACTGCAAATAAGTGTTTCTGTAAACATGGTGTTATTTTGCTTTTACTGTAAACCTTTAACACAAATTGAGATCTAGAAGATATGCTATCTTAAATGTCAGCTCATCAGTTTTGTAGCTTATTGCCATTTAGCAGTGTTAGAATAACTGTATGAACAACTGCCAAAGAATGTGTTAAAAATGCGTACCTAAGAGCACAAATTTTACTGAGTCTAGCATTCTTACATGAAAATCTTACAGTGTACAGACAACTGCTAAGAGTAACGTGTATAATGAATTGTTCAAATGTGCTGTTTCTATGCATCCGATTGTCTGGTCCAAGGTTTTTACATAGATATGTGCATCAAAACTTCAACTTCTCAGTGGTCAGAAACTCATATTTCTATTGGAAAGTTTTTTTATATGTTCAACCCTTGCACTTTTTTTGTGTTCAGTTGTGTACAACATTCTTAGTGAGCATTGCAGTATATACAAAAATCAGAGTTAAAACTATGAGAAAATGATTATAATTTTAAATTATTTCATTAGGGCAGAGAAATTGCTTCAATACTCTGAAAACATTCTGTGCCAGTGCTAATTAGCACTGTCTAAAATAGCCACAGTATATAGAAGTTTAACAGTGAAACTCTCATTCTCTTGGTTAGCAAATGCAACAGCATCAAGTTGTATAGTGATGATACTACCTAATAAAATTACAAAGTGTTCTGCCGATTAGAAGAAGCAGTGCTTGACAGAATTTTCTTTTTCACTGCTGAATTAAAAAATACGGTGTTGAATAACAGAGTAATACCAATTTTGCACTCACTGTTTATGTTCTGTAACTGAACATAATGGGCAGGTCGTGAGTCCTTTGAAATATAGTTCTTGGTGAAGTGTGCAAGATTATTTATAATTCTATGATGAGCATATTTCAGAACAGATGTTTATGCTTGGTTACAAGTGTCATTTACCTTTCTGTTGGGTTTGAGTTTGTGTAGAAATGAAATTTAAGTATTTTGAGCAAGCTTCACTCATATGTACATGTGGAATTACTTTTAACAAGACCTGAAGCGTTTAAATTTTTCTCCTCTGCACATCTCGGTCAAAACTGTCTTTCAAGCTGATGTTACATAAAGTTTTCTTTTTAATTAATCACTGCTTATTATATGAAATGCACATATCTTAGAATGCTGAGTTCATTAAACAATCGCATTTCTTACGTAAATTGAGAGACCATTCTGTAAACAGATATTTCTACCTTGAAGATAACACTATTTAATCCTAATTTAGAAGTAACTTTTACCTAACCTAAACAACAGGTACAAGTTAACTGCACAAGTACAGAAAATGTTCCATGGCCATTAAAGAAAGACTAGTGATGTAAAGTTTATGTATCACTACAGTTCACCTAAAGGAGATTCTGAACTAAGAAATCTATTGCTTTTTATCATCAAGGACAGAATTTCATGTACTTTATACCCTTATAATTCTTCATAATTAAATAGAACCACAAATGTGTTTTAAAACTGCAGAGAAATCTTTCTCTACACTGTGCGTGAATTAGTCTTACTGAAAACCAATATAACACACTGATTCAGAAGTATCAAAAGTTTAATATCTTTCTCGCTTATTGCCATTTGACAGGGTTGTAATAATTTTCTAGCCAACTGCAAAAGTGTGTTTTCACTCCTTACTAAACAGAACAATTTAACTAAAAGTCTGGCATCCTTGCTAGAAAATCTACCATTGTACAGAGAACTGCTAAGGGCATCAAATACATTAAAGCATTGAAATGCATTGTTTCTATGCTTCAGATTGAAGGATACACGTTTTTTATATATTTACATGAAAAATCAACTTTTATCAGAAACTGTTTCATATATCTATTGCAAATTCATTTTACATGTTCAATTCATACACCTTTTTATTGCGTTCATTATGTGTACAACCTTCTGAAGTTAGTATTGCAGGACATAGAAAAATCAGTGTTAAAACTATGAGAAAATGATTATTACTTTGAATAATTTCATTAGTACAGAGAACATGCTTCAATACTCTGAAAGCATTCTGTGCCAGTGTTAATGAGCACTGTCTAAAACAGCCACGGTATATGTATGTTCAACAGTGAAACTCTCATTCCCTTGCTTAGCAATTGCAACAGCATCAAGATGTATAGTTTATATATTACCTGGTAAAGTTACACATTGTTCTGATCATTAGAAGTAGCAGTGCTTGTCAGAATCTTCTTTTTCTTTATTGAATTAAAAATACTGTGTTTTATGACACAGTAATGCCAATTTAGCACTCACTGCTAACGTTCTGTACCAGAACATAATGGAGAGGTCCTGAATTCTTTGAAATATAGTTCTGGGTGAAGTTGTGCAAAGATTATTTTATACTTCTATGATGAGCATATTCCAGAACAGATGTAAATGCTTGGTTACAAGTGTCATTTACAATTCTGTTGGGTTTGAGTTTGTGTAGAAATGAAATTTAAGCATTTTGAGCAAGCTTCCGTCATATGTACATGTGGAATTACTTAAAATTTGACCTGAAGCGTTTATATTTTTCTTGTCTGCACATCTCGGGCAAAAATGTCTTTCAAGCTGATGTTACATAAAGCTTTCTTTTTAATTATTCACTGCTTATTATATGAAATGCACATGTCTTAGAATGTTGAGTTCATTAAACAGTCGTATTTCTTACGAAAATTGATAGGCCATTGTGTAAACAGATATTTCTACCTTGAAGATAACACTATTTAATCCTAATTTAGAAGTAACTTTTATCTAACATAAACAGCAAGTACAAGTTAACTGTGCAAGTACAGAAAATGATCCAGGGCCATTATAAGAAAGACTAGTGATTTAAACTTTATTTAAAACTACAGTTAAACTAAAGAAGATTCTTAATTGAGAAATCTATTGTTTATTACTCATTAAGGACAAATTTTCATGTACTTTTCCCCTAATTGATCTACATAATTAAATACAACCACATATGTGTTTTAAAACTGCAAATAAGTGTTTATGTAAACTTTGTGTTATTTTGCTCTTTCTGTAAAACTGTATATCAAATTAAGATCCAGAATATATCCTAAAATTAATGTGAGATCATCACTCTTTCTTGCTTATACCCATTTGACAGTGTTAGAATACCTTTCTGGCCAACTGGAAAAGAGTGTGATTTCAAACCTTACTAAACAGCACAAATTTAACTAAAAGTATGGCTTTCTTACAAGAAAATCTTATAGTGTAAGGAGAACAACAAAGAGTAACACCTTTGGCAAAGCATTGAAATGCATTGTTTGTATGTATCAGAGTGAATAATGGACGTGTTTTACATATTTACATGAAAAATCAACCTCTGTGTTATCGGAAACAGTTTTATATATCTATTGAAAAGTCACTTTCTATGCTCAATTTATACATGTTTCTTCGTGTTCAGTATGTTTACAACATTTTAAAATGAACACTGCAGTGTTAAAACTATGAGAAAATGATTATTATTGTAACATATTTCATTAGGGTAAGAACTTGCTTCCAAACTTTGAATTCAAATTCTATGTTATCAGAAACAAGTAACTTATATTTCACATAGGCAGCAAGTACAATTTAACTGCACATGTAGAGGAAATGTTCCAGGGCCCTTCGAGGAAACGTAAGTTATATAAACTATTTAACTCTACAGTAAAACTAAAGTGGATTCTGAACTAAGAAACCTATTTTTTCCTCTCATCATGAACAGAATCTCATGTATTTTTTACACTAATTTACCTACATAATTAAAGAGAACCACAAATGTGTTTTAAAACTGCAAAGAAATGTGTCTCTACACTATGTGTTATTTAAGTCTCACTCTAAACCTATATGACAAACTGAGATCGAGAAGATATCCTAACTTTAATGTGAGTTCATCGGTCTTCTAGATTATTGCCATTTGGCAGTGTTAGAATAACTTTTGAACAACTGCCACAGAATGTATTTAAACTCGTTAGTTAATAGCACAAATTTTACTATGAGTCTAGCATTCTTACTTGAAAATCTTACATTCTACAAATAACTGCTAAGAGTAACACATACAAAAAAGCATTGAAATGCATTGTTTCTATGAATCAGATTGAATGATCCAAGTTTTTTACATATTTACATGAAAAATCAACTCCTGTTTTATCAGAAACCATTTCATATATCTATTGGAATGTCATTTTACATGTTCAATTCATACACCATTTTTTTGTTCATTATGTGTGTAAAAATGAAATTTTGTATTTTGAGCAAGCTTCCGTCATATGTACATGTGGAATAACTTTAAATTTGACCTGAAGAGTTTATATTTTTCTTGTCTGCACATCTCGGTCAAAACTGTCTTTCAAGTTGATGTTACATAAGGCTTTCTTTTTAATTAATCACTGCCTATTATACGAAATGCGCATGTCTTAGAATTCTGAGTACATTAAATAATCGCATTTTTTATGTAAATTGAAAAACCACTGTGTATGTACTTTCTACTTTATTAATGTACATAATTAAATAGAACCACAAATGTGTTTGAAAGCTGCAGAGAAATTTTTCTCCACACTGTGCGTGAATTTACTCTTACTGAAAACATATATAACACACTGATTCAGAAGTATCATAAGTTTAATGTGACGTCATCAATCTTTCTCGCTTATTGCCATTTGACCGTGTTGGAATATCTTTCTGGCCTACTGCAAAGGTGTCTTTTCAATTCTTACTAAACAGCACAAATTTATCTAAATGTCTGTCCTTCTTACTTGAAAATCTTATAGTGTACAGAGTACTGCAAAAAGTTATACCTATAACAAAGCATTGAAATACGGTGTTTGTATGCATCAGAGTGAATAATGAATGTGTTTTCATATTTACATGGAAAATCAAACGTTGTGTTATCACAAACAGTTATATATATATATATATATATATATATATATATATTGAAAAGGCACTGTCCATTCTCAATTCATACACGTTTCTTTGTGTTCAGTATGTGTACAACATTCTGAAGTGAGCATTGCAGGATATACAAAAATCAGTGTTAAAACTATGAGAAAAATATTATTAATTTGACTTATTTCATTTTTGCAGAGAACATGCATCGATACTGTAAATTCTACTCCAGTGTTATCAGAAAAAGGAACTTTTCTTTCGCATGAACAGCAAGTACATTTTAAAGGAATAAGTACAGGAAATGTTCCACGTTTTTTAAAGAAAGACTAGTGATGTAAATTTTATCTATCACTACAGTTAAACTAAAGAAGTTTCTAAACTAAGAAATCCATTGCTTTTTCTCATCAAGGACAGAATTTCATGTACTATCTACCCTAATTTATCTACATAACTAAATAGAACCACAAATGTGTTTTAAAAGTGCAGAGAAATCTTTCTCCACACTGTGCGTGAATTACTCTGACTGAAAACCTATATAACACCCTGATTCAGAAGTATCCTAACTTTAATATCTTTCTCGCTTATTGCCATTTGACAGTGTTGGAATACCTTTCTAACTAACAGCAAAAGTGTGTTTTCAATCCTTACTAAACAGCAAAATTTAACTAAAAGTCTGGAATTCTTACTTTAAAATCTTACATTGTACAAAGAACTGCTAAGAGTAACACATACAATAAAGCATTGAAATGCATTGTTTTTATGCTTCAGATTGAAGGATCCAGGTTTTTTACATATTTCCATGAAAAATCAACTGTTTTATCAGAAATTTTTTCATATCTCTATTGCAAAGTCATTTTACATGTTCAATTCATACACCTTTTTATTGCGTTCATTATGTGTACAACCTTCTAAAGTGAGTATTGCAGGACATAGAAAAATCAGTGTTAAAACTATGAGAAAATGATTATTAATTTGACTTATTTCATTAGTGCAGAGAACATGCTTCAATACTGCGAATTCTAATCCTCTGTTATCAGAATCAAGGAAATATTATCTCACATAGGCAGTGAGTACAATTTAAGATCACATGTACAGCAAATGTTTCAGGGCCATTAGAAGAAACACTAGTTATATAAACTATTTAACACTACAGTTAAAATGAAGATGATTCTAAACTAAGAAACCTATTGTTTCCTCTCATCATGAACAGAATTTTATGTACTTTTTACCTTAATTGGTCTGCATAATTAAAGAGAACCACCAATGTGTTTTAAAACTGCAGAGAAATGTTAATCTACACTGTGTTATTTTACTCTTACTGTAAATCTTTATAACAAACTAAGATCTAGAAGATATGCTAACTTTATGTGAGCTCAAAAGTTTTGTAGCTTATTGCCATTTGGAAGTGTTAGAATAACTGTTCGAACAACTGCCAAATAATGTGTTTTAACTGTGTAACTATCAGCGCAAATTTTAATGAGTCTAGCATTCTTCCTTGAAAATCTTACAGTGTACGGAGAACTGCGAAGAGTAACGTGTATAATGAATTGTTGTAAAGCGTTGTTTCTATGCATCCGATTGTCTGGTCCACAGTTTTTAAATAGATATGTGCAACAAAACTTCAACTTCTCAGTAACCAGAAACTCATATTTCTATTGGAAATTCTTTTATATGTTCAACTCATGTACATTTTTTTGTTTTCAATATGTGTACAACATTCTTAGTGAGCATTGCAAGATATACAAAAATCAGAGTTTAAACTATGAGAAAATGATTATAATTTAAAATTATTTCATTAGAGCAGAGAACATGCTTAAATACCCTGAAAGCATTTTGTGCCAGAGTTAATGAGCACTGTTTAAAACAGCCACTGTATATAGAAGTTCAACAGTGAAACTCTGATTTCCTTGGTTAGCAAATGCAACAGCATCAAGGTGTATAGTGATGATACTACCTGATAGTTACAAAGTGTTCTACTGATTACAATAGCAGTGCTTGTCAGAATCTTCTTTTTCTCTGTTGAATTAATAAATACGGTGTTTAGTAACAGAGTAATACCAATTTTGCACTCAGTGTTTATGTTCTGTAACTGAACATAATGAAGAGGTCCTTATTTCTTCGAATATTGTTCTGGGTGAAGTTTTGCGAAGATTATTTCATACTTCTATGCTTTGCATATTCCAGAACAGATGTTAGTGCTTAATTACAAGTGTCATTTACCTTTTAGTTGGGTTTGAGTTTGTGTAGAAATAAAATTTAAGCATTTTGAGCAAGCTTCACTAATATGTACATGTGGAATTACTTAAAATTTGACCTGAAGCGTTTATATTTTTTTCGTCTGCACATCTCAGGCAAAAATGTCTTTCAAGCTGATGTTAGATAAAGCTTTCTTTTTAATTAATCACTGCTTATTATAGGAAATGCACATGTTTTAGAATGTTGAGTTCATTAAACAATCGTATTTCTTACGTAAATTGAGAGGCCATTGTGTAAAAGGCATTTCTACCTTGATGATAACACTCTTTAATCCTAATTTATAAATAACTCTTATCTAGCATAAACTGCATGTACAAGTTAACTGCGCAAGTACATAAAATGTTCTAGGGCCATTATAAGAAATATATGTTATGTAAACTTTATTTAAAACTAGTGTTAAACTAAAGAAGTTTCTTAACTGTGAAATCTATTGTTTTTTCTCATCAAAAACAGAATTTCATGTACTTGTCCCCAAATTGATCTACATAACTAAATAAAACCACAAATGTGTTTTCAAACTGCAAATAAGAGTTTCTGTAAACTTTGTGTTATTTTGCTCTTCCTGTAAAACTGTATATCAAATTAAGATCCAGAATATATCCTAAAATTAATGTGAGAATATCACTCTTTTTCGCTTATTGCCATATGACAGTGTTAGAATACCTTTCTGGCCAAATGGGAAAGAGTGTTTTCAAACCTTACTAATCAACACAAATTTAACTAAAAGTCTAGCTTTCTTTCTTCAAAATCTTATAGTGTACAGAGAACTGCAAAGAATAACACCTATAACAAAGCATTGAAACGCATTGTTTGTATGCTTTAGAGTGAATAATGGACGTGTTTTACATATTTACATGAAAAATCAACCTCTGTTTTATCAGAAACAGTTTTATATATCTATTGGAATGTCAATTTCCATGCTGAATTCATACATGTTTCTTTGTGTTCAGTATGTGTACAACATTCTGAAGTGAGCTTTGCAGGATATACAAAAATCAGAGTTAATAGTATGAGATAATTATTAGTATTTTAACTTTTTTCATTCGGAGAGAGAACTTGCTTCCAAACTCTGAATTCAACTTGTCTATTATCAGAAAAAAGTAACTTATATTTTACATAGGCAGCAAGTACAATTTAACTGCACTTGTAGAAGAAAAGTTCCAGGGCCCTTCGAAGAAACACAAGTTATATAATCTATTTAACTCTACAGAAAAACTAAAGGGGATTCTGAACTAAGAAACTATTTTTTCTCTCATTATGAACAGAATCTCATGTATTTTCTGCACTAATTGATCTCCATAATTAAAGAGAATGAAAAATGTGTTTTAAAACAGCAAAGAAATGTACCTCTACACTATGTGTTATATTTCTCTTACCCTAAACCTGTATGACAAACTGAGATCAAGAAGATATCCTAACTTCAATGTGAGTTCATCAGTCTTCTAGATTACTGCCATTTGTCAGTGTTAAAATAGCTTTTGAACAACTGCCGGAGAATGTGTTTAAACTGGTTAGTTAACAGCACAAATTTTATTATGAATCTAGCATTCTCTTTTTTTAATTTTATTTTTATTTATTCTTTTTAGAGAGGAGACACAGAGTGAGAGAGAGGAAGTGAGAGAGAGAGAGAGAGAAAGGTAGAAGGAGCTAGAAGCATCAACTCCCATATGTGCCTTGACCAGACCAGTGCAGGGTTATGAACAGGCGACCTCAGTGTTCCAAGGTCAATGCTTTATCTACTGCACCACCACAGGTCAGGCAAGTCTAGCATTCTTATTTGAAAATCTTACATTCTACAAATAACTGCTAAGAGTAACACATACAAGAAAGCATTGAAATGCATGGTTTCTATTAATCAGATTGAATGATCCACGTTTTTTACTTATTTACATGAAAAATCAACTCCTCTTTTATCAGAAACCGTTTCACATATCTATTGCAAAGTCATTTCACATGTTCAATTCATACACCTTTTTATTGCGTTCATTTTGTGTACCACCTTCTGAAGTGATCATTGCAGGACATACAAAAATCAGTGTTAAAACTATGAGAAAATGATTAATATTTTGAAATATTTAATTAGTGCAGAGAACATGATTCAATACTGTGAATTCTACTCCTGTGTTTTCAGAAACAAGGAACCTTTATCTTACTTAGGCATTGAGTACAATTTAAGTGCACATTTACAAAAATGTTCCAGGGCCAGAGGAAGAAACACTAGTTATATAAACTATTTAAAAGTACAGTTAAAATGAAGAAGATTCTAAACTAAGAAACCTATTGTTTCCTCTCATCATGAACAGAATCTCATGTATTTTCTAAACTAATTGATCAACATAATTAAAGAGAACCACAAATGTGTTTTAAAACTGCAAAGAAATGTTTCTCTACACTATGTGTTATTTTACTCTTACTCTAAACCTGTATTATAAACTAAGATCGAGAAGATATCCTAACTTTAATGTGAGTTCATCAGTCTTCTAGGTTATTGCCATTTGGCAGTGTTAGAATACCTTTTTGAACAACTGCCAAAGAATGTGTTTGAACTGGTTAGTTAACAGCACAAATATTACTATGAGTATATCATTCTTACTTGAAAATTGTACATTCTACAAATAACTGCTAAGAGTGACACATACAATAAAGCATTGAAATGCGTTGTTTCTATGATTCAGATAGAATGATCCACGTTTTCTTACATATTTACATGAAAAAATCAACTCCTGTTTTATCAGAAACCGTTTCATATATCTACTGGAAAGTCATTTTACATGTACAAATCATACAGCATTTTTTGTGTTGGTTATGTGTACTATGTTCTGAGGTGAGCATTGCAGGATATACAAAATCAGTGTTAAAACTATAAAAAAATTATTATAATTTTAACTTATTTCATTAGCACAGATAACATGGTTCATTATTTTGAAAGCGTTGTGTGCCAGGGTTAGTTAGCACTGTCTAAAACAGCCACAGTATATAGAAGTTGAACAGTGAATCTCTCATTCTCCTGGTGAGCAAATGCAAAAGCATCCTATACTACCTGATAAAGTTACACAGTGTTCTGCTCATTAGAAGTAGCAGTGCTTCTCAGAATCTTCTTTTTCTTTATTGAATTAAAAAATACTGAGTTTTATCACACAGTAATGCCAATTTAGCACTCACTGCTAAAGTTCTGTAAGTGAACATAATGAGGAAGTTCTTAGTTCTTTGAAATATAATTCTGGGTGAAGTTGTGCGAAGATTATTTTATACTTCTATGATGAGCATATACCAGAACAGATGTTAATGCTTGGTTAAAAGGGTCATTTACGTTTTTCTTGTTTATGAGATAGAGTTGAAATGAAATTTAAGAATTTTTAGCTAGCTGCACTATATTTACACGTGGAATTACTTGTAATTTGACCTGAAGTGTTTATATTTATCTTCTCTTTACATCTCGCTCAAAAATGTCTTTCAAGCTGATGTTAGATAAAGCTTTCTTTTTAATTAATTGCTGCTTACTATAAAAAATGCACATGTCTTAGAATGCTAAGTTCATTAAACAATCAAATTTTTTATGTAAATTTGAAGACCATTGTGCAAACAGATATTTCTACCTTGAAGATAACAATAATAAATCCTAATTTAGAAGTAACTTTTATCTTGCATGAACAGCAAGTACATTTTAACTGCTCAAGTACAGAAAATGTTCCAGGGCCATTATAAGAAAGACTGGTGTACCTAAAAGCACAAATTTTACTGAGTCTAGCATTCTTACTTGAACATCTTACAGTGTACAGAGAACTGCGAAGAGTAAAATGTATAATGAATTGTTGAAATGCGTTGTGTCTATGCATCCGATTGTCTGGTCCACGGTTTTTACAAAGATATGTGCATGAAAATTTCAAGTTCTCGCTTGACCAGTGGTGGCTTAGTGGATAAAGCCTCGACATAGGAACACTGAGATCACCGGTTCAAGACCCAGAACTTGTCTGGTCAAGGCACATATGGCAGTTGATACTTCCGGCTTCTCCCCCCTTTATCTCTAATTCTCTCTCTCCTCTATAAGGTGAATAAATAGTAAATAAATAAATTTAAAAAAAAATTCAACTTCTCAGTTAATCAGAAACTCATATTTATTTTGGAAAGTCTTTTTATATGTTCAAACCATGCAGGTTTTTTTGTGTTCAGTATGTGTACAACATTCTGAGTGAGCATTGCAGGTTATACAAAAATCAGAGATAAAACTATTATAAAATGATTATAATTTTAAATTATTTCATTAGGCCTGAGAACATGCTTCAATACTCTGAAAGAAATCTGTGCCAGTGTTAATGAGCACTGTCTTAAACAGCCACAGTATATAGAAGTTCAACATTGAAACTCTCATTCCCTTGGTTAGCAAATGCAACAGCATCAAGCTGTATAGTGATGATACTATCTGATAAAGTTACAAAGTGGTGTGCTGATTAGAAGGAGCAGTGCTTGTCAGAATCTTCTTTTTCTCTGTTGAATTAAAAAATACGGTGTTTAATAACAAAGTAATACGAATTTTGAACTCACTGTTTATGTTCTATAACTGTACATAATGGGGAGGTCCTTAGTTCTTTGAAATATATTTCTGGGTGAAGTTGTGCGAAGATTATTTTATACTTCTATGATGAGCATATTCCAGAACAGATGTTAATGCTTGGTTACAAGTGTCATTTACCTTTTTGTTGGGTTTGAGTTTGTGTTGAAATGAAATTTAAGCATTTTGAGCAATCTTCACTCATATGTACATGTGGAATAACTTAAAATTTGACCTGAAGCGTTTAGATTTTTCTGCTCTGCACATCTCGGTCAATACTGTCTTTCAAGCTGATGTTACATAAAGATTTCTTTTTAATTAATCACTGCTTATTATATGAAATGCACATGTCTTAGAATGCTGAGTTCATTAAATATTCATATTTCTTATTTAAATTGATAGACCATTGTGTAAATAGATATTTCTACCTTGAAGATAACACTATTTAATCCTAATTTAGAAGTAACTTTTATCTAACATAAACAGCAGGTACAAGTTAAATGTGCAAATACAGAAAATGAACCAGGGCCATTATAAGAACGATTAGTGATGTAAACTTTTTTTAAATCTATAGCTAAACTAAAGAAGATTCTGAACTGAGAAACCTATTGTTTTTTATCATCAAGGACAGAATTTCATATACTTTTTTCCGAAATGATCTACATAATTTTAAAAAAAAACCACAAATGTGTTTTAAAACTGCAAATAAGTGTTTCTGTAAACTTTCTGTTATTTTGCTCTTACTGTAAAACAGTATATCAAATAAAGATCCAGAATATATCCTAAAATTAATGTGAGATCATCACTCTTTCTCGCTTATTGCCATTTGACAGTGTTAGAATACCTTTCTGGCCAACTGGAAAAGAGTGTGTTTCCAAACCTTAATAAACAGCACAAATTTAACTAATAGTCTGGCTTTTTTACTTAAAAATCTTATAGTGTACAGAGAACTGCAAAGAGTAACACCTATAAAAAAGCATTGAAATGCAATGTTTGTATGATTCAGAGTGAATAATGGACGTGTTTTACATATTTACATGAAAAATCAACCCCTGTGTTATCAGAAACAGTTTTGTATATCTATTGGAAAGTCACTTTCCATGATCAATTCATACACGTTTTTTTGTGTTCAGTATGTGTACAATATTCTGAAGTGAGCATTGCAGGATATAAAAAAATCAGTGTTAAAACTATGAAAAAATGATTATTATTTCAACATATTTCATTAGGGTACAGAAATTGCTTTCCAACTCTGAATTCAATTTCTCTGTTATGAGAAACAATTAACTTATATTTCACGTAGGCAGCAAGTACAATTTAACTGCACATGTAGAAGAAATGTTCCAGAACCCTTCGAAGAAACACAAGTTATATAAACAATTTAACTCTACAGTAAAACTAAAGGGGATTCTGAACTAAAAAATCTATTGTTTTTTCTCATAAACGACAGAATTTCATGTACTTTCTACCCTAATTAATCTACATAATTAAATAGAACTACAAATGTGTTTTAAAACTGCAGAGAAATATTTTTTCACACTGTGCATGAATTTCCTTTTTCGAGAACTTATATAACACAATGATTCAGAAGTATTCTAAGTTTATTGTGAGCTCATCAGTCTTTCTCGCTTATTGCCATTTGACCATGTTCGAATACCTTTATGGCCAACTGCAAAAGTGTGTTTCCACTTTTTACTAAACAGCACAAATTTAACTAAAACTCTGGCATGCTTACTTGAAAATCTTTTCTTGTACAGTGAACTGCTAAGAGAAACACATTCAATAAAGCATTGAAATGCATTGTTTCTATGCATCAGTTTGAAGGATCCATGTTTTTTAAATATTTACATGAAAATTCTACTCCTGTTTTATCAGAAACTGTTTCATATATCTATTGCAAAGTCGTTTTACATTTTCAATTCATAGAGCTTTTTATTGCGTTCAATCTGTGTACAACATTCTGAAGTGTGTATGGCAGGACATAGTAAAATCAGTGTTAAAAATATGAGAAAGTGATTATTAATTTTAGTTATTTCATTAGAGCAGAAAACATACTTCAATACTGTGAATTCTACTCCTCTGTTATCAGAAACAAGGAACTTTTATCTCACATAGGCAGCAAGTACAATTTATGTGCATATGTACAGCAAATATTCCAAAGCCATTAGAAGAAACACTAGTTATATAAACTATTTAACACTACAGTTTAAATGAAAAGAATTCTAAACTAAGAAACCTATTGTTTCCTCTCATCAAGAACAGAATTTCATGAACTTTTTATCCTAATTGGTCTACATAATTAAAGAGAACCACCAATGTGTTTTAAAACTGTAAAGAAATGTTAATCTACACTGTGTTATTTTACTCTTACTGTAAAGCTTTATAACAAAGATCTAGAAGATATGATCACTTTAATGTGAGCTCATCAGTTTTGTAGCATATTGCCATTTTGCAGTGTTAGAATAACTGTTTGAACAACTGCCAAAGAATGTGTTTAAACTGCGTACCTAACAGATCAAATTTTACTGAGTCTAGCATTCTTACTTGAAAATCTTACAGTGTACAGAGAACTGCGAAGAGTAACGTGTATAATGAATTGTTGAAATGCGTTGTTTCTATGAATCCGATTATCTGGTCCACGGTTTTTACATAGATATGTGCATCAAAACATCCACTTCTCAGTTATCAGAAACTCATTTTTCTATTGGAAAGTCTTTTTATATGTTCAACCCATGGACATTTTTTTGTGTTCAGTTTGTGTACAACATTCTGAGTGAGCATTGCAGGATATACAAAAATCAGAGTTAAAACTATGAGAAAATAATTATAATTTTAAATTTTTTCTTGAGGGCAGAGAACATGCTTCAATACTCTGAAAGCATTCTGTGCCAGTGTGAATTACCACTGTCTAAAACAGCCACAGTATATAGAAGTTCAACAGTGAAACTCTCATCTCTTGGTTAGGAAATGCAACAGCATCAAGCTGTATAGTGATGATACTACCTGATAATGTTACAAAGTGTTGTGTTGATTACAAGTAGCAGTGTTTGTCAGAATCTTTTTTTTCTTTGTTGAATTAAAAAATACGGTTTTTAATAATAGAATAATACCAATTTTGCACTCACTTTTTATGTTCTGTAACTGAATACAATGAGGAGGTCCTTAGTTCTTTGAAATATAGTTCTGGGTGAAGTTTTGAAAGAATATTTTATGTACATGTGGAATTGCTTAAAATTTGAAGTGAAGCGTTTATATATTCCTTGTCTGCACATCCTGGTCAAAAATACCTCTCAAGCTGATGTCACCTAAAGCTTTCTTTTTAATTAATCACTGCTTATTATATAAAATGGACATGTCTTAGAATGCTGAGTTCTTTAAACAATCGCATTTCTTACATAAATTGAAAGACCATTGTTTAAGCAGATATTTCTACATTGAAGATAATACTATTTAATCCTAATTTAAAAGTAACTTTTATCTAAGGTAAACAGCAAGTACAAGTTAACTTCACAAGTACAGAAAATGTTCCAGGGCCATTATAAGAAAGACTAGTGATGTAAACTTTATTTAAATGTACAGTCAAACTAAAGGAGATTCTGAACTAAGAAATCTATTGTTTTTATGATCAAAAAGAGAATTTCATATACTTTCCTTCTAAATGATATACATAATTAAATAAAACTACAAATGTGTTTTAAAACTGCAAATAAGTGTTTTCCTAAACTTTGTATCATTTTGCTTTTACTGCAAAACTGTACATCAAATTATGATCAAGAATATATCCTAAAATTAATGTGAGATCATCACTCTTTCTCGCTTATTGCCATTTGACAGTGTTAAAATACCTTTCTGGCAAACTGTAAAAGAGTGTGTTTTAAAAAATTAATAACAGCACAAATTTAACTCAAAGTCTGGCTTTTATACTTGAAAATCTTATAGTGTTCAGAGAACTGCAGAGTAACACCTATAAAAAAGCATTGAAATTTGTTGTTTGTATGCCTTAGATTGAATAATGGACATGTTTTACATATTTACATAAAAAATCAACTCTTTTTTTTTCAGAAACCATTTCATATATCTAACAGAAAGTCATTTTACATGTTCAATTCAAAAAACATTATTTGTGTTCATTATGTGTACATTGTTCTGAAGTGAGCATTGCAGGATATACAAAAATCAGTGTTAAATCTATGAGAAAATGATTATTATTTTAACTTATTTCATTAGGGGAGAGAACTTGCTTCCAAACTCTGAATTCAACTTCTCTGTTAACAGAAACAAGTAACTTATATTTCACATAGGCAGCAAGTACAATTTAACTGCACATGTAGAAGAAATGTTCCAGGGCCCTTCAAAAAAACACAAGTTTTATAACCTATTTAACTCTACAGTAAAACTAAAGAAGATTCTGAACTAAGAAACCCATTTTTTCCCTCTTATCTTGAACAGAATCTCATGTATTTTCTACACTAATTGATCTACATAATTAAATAGAACCACAAATGTGTTTTAACTGCAAAGAAATGTGTCTCTACACTATGTGTAATTTTACTCTTACTCAAAACCTGTATAACAAACTAAGATCGAGAAGATATCCTAACTTTAATGTGAGTTCAACAGTCTTTTAGATTCTTGCCATTTGGCAGTGTTAGAAAGCCTTTTTGAACAACAGCAAAAGAATGTGTTTAAACACGTTAGTTAACAGCACAAATTTTCCTATGAGTATAGCAATCTTACTTGAAAATCTTACATTCTACAAATAACTGCTAAGAGTAACACATACAATAAAGCATTGAAATGCGTTGTTTTTATGAATCACATAGAATGATACACGTTTTTTACATATTTACATGAAATATCAACTCCTGTTTTTTCAGAAACCGTTTCATATATCTATTGGAAAGTCATTTTAAATGTTCAATTCATACACCATTATTTGTGTTCATTATGTGTACAAGGTTCTGAAGTGAGCATTGCAGGATATATAAAAATTGGTGTTAAGACTATAAAAAATGATTATAATTTTAACTTATTTAATTAGGGAAAAAATGCTTCATCACTTTGAAAACGTTGTTTGCCAGGGTTACTTTGCACTGTCTAAAAGAGCCACAGTATATAGAAGTTGAACAGTGAATCTCTCATACCCTTGGTGAGCAAATGCAACAGCATCAAGATGTATAGTTCGTATACTACCTAATAAAGTTACACAGTGTTCTGCTCATTAGAAGTAGCAGTGTTTTTCAGAATCTTCTTTTTCTTTATTGAATTAGAAAATACTGTGTTTTATAACACAGTAATGCCAATCTAGCACTCACTGCTAACGTACTCTGACTGAACATAATGAGGAGGTCCTCAGTTCTTTGAAATATAGTGCTGGGTGAAGTTGTGAGAAGATTATTTGATACTTCTATGATGAGCATATTCCAGAACAGATGTTAATGCTTGGTTAAAAGTGTCATTTACCATTTTCTTGTCTATGATTTTTTGTTGAAATGATATTTAATTATTTTGAGCTAGTTGCACTCATATTTACACGTGGAATTACTTGTAATTTGACCTGAAGCGTTTATATTTATCTAGTCTGTACATCTCTCTCAAAAATGTCTTTCAAGCTGATGTTAGATAAAGCTTTCTTTTTAATTAAACACTGCTCATTATAGGAAATGCACATGTTTTAGAATGCTGAGTTCATTAAACTGTCCAATTCCTTATGTAAATTGGAAGATAATTGTGTAAAAAGATATTTCTACTTTGAAGATAACACTGGTAAATCCTAATTTAGAAGTAACTTTTATCTCACATGAACAGCAAGTACATTTTAACTGCATAAAGACCGAAAATGTTCCACGGCCATTAAAAAAAGACTAGTGATGTAAACTTTATCTATCACTACAGTTAAACTAAAGAGATTCTGAACTAAGAAATCTATTATTTTTCCTCATGAAGGACAGAATTTCATGTACTTTCTACCCTAATTAATCTACATAATTAAACAGAACCACAAATGTGTATTAAAACTGCAGAAAAATCATTCTCTATACTGTGCGTGAATTTACTCTTACTGATAACCTATATAACACACTGATTGAGGGTATCCTAAGTTTAATATCTTTCTCGCTTATTGCCATTTGAGAGTGTTGGAATACCTTTCTAGTCAACTGCGAAAGTATGTTTTCACTCCTTACTAACCAGCACAATTTAACTAAAAATCTGGCATTCTTACTTGAAAATCTTACATTGTACAGAGAACTGCTAATAGTAACACATACAATAAAGCATTGAAATGCATTTTTTCTATGCTTCAGATTCAAGGTTCCACGTTTTATACATATTTACATGAAAAATCGACTGTTTCATCAGATACCGTTTCATATATCTATTGCAAAGTCATTTTAAATGTTCAATTCATAAACCTTTTTATTGCGTTCATTATGTGTACAACCTTCTGTAGTGAGTATTTCAGGACATAAAAAAATCAGTGTTAAAACTATGAGAAAATGATTATTAATTTGTCTTATTTCATTAGTGTAGAGAACATGCTTCAATACTGTGAATTTTACGCCTGTGTTATAAGGATCAAGGAACTCTTATCTCATATAGGCAGCAAGTACAATTTAAGTGCACATGTACAGCAAAGGTTCCAGGGTCATTAGAAGAAACACTAGTTATATAATCTATTTAACACTACAGTTAAAATGAAAAGGATTCTAAACTAAGAAACTTATTGTTTCCTCTCATCATGAACAGAATTTTATGTACTTTTTACCCTAATTGCTCTACATAATTAAAGAAAACCACCAATGTGTTTTCAAACTGCAAAGAAATGTTAATCTACACTGTGTTATTTTACTCTTACTGTAAAGCTTTATAACAAACTAAGAATTAGAAGACATTCTAAATTTAGTGTGAGCCAATCAGTTTTGTAGCTAATTGCTATTTTGCAGTGTTAGAATAACTGTTTGAACTACTGCCAAAGAATGTGTTTAAACTGCGTACCTAACAGCACAAATTTTACTGAGTCTAGCATTCTTACTTGAAAATATTACAGTGTACAGAGAACTGCGAAGAGTAACGTGTATAATGAATTGTTGAAATGCCTTGTTTCTATGTATCCTATTGTCTGGTTCACGGTTTTTACATAGATATGTGCATCAAAACATCCACTTCTCAGTTATCAGAAACTCATATTTCTTTAGGAAATTCTTTTTATATGTTCAACCCATGCACGTTTTTTTGTGTTCAGTATGTGTACAAAATTCTGAGTGAGCATTGCAGTATATACAAAAATCAGAGTTAAAACTATAAGAAAATTTTTGTAATTTTAAATTATTTCATTAGGGCAGAGAACATGCTTCAATACTCTGAAAGTATTCTGTGCCAATGTTAATGAGCACGGTCTAAAACAGCCACAGTATATAGAAGTTCAACAGTGAAACTCTCATTCTCTTGGTTAGCAAATGCAACAGCATCAAGCTGTATAGTGATGATACTACCTGATAAAGTTACAAAATGTACTGCTGATTATAAGTAACCGTGCTTGTCAGAATCTTCTTTTTCTCTGTTGAATTAAAAAATACGGTGTTTAATAACAGAATAATACCAATTTTGCACTCACTGTTTATGTTCTGTAACTGAACGTAATGGAGAGGTCCTTAGTTCTTTAAAATATAGTTCTGGGTGAGGTTGTGCGAAGATTATTTTATACTTCTATGATGACCATATTTCAGAACAGATGTTTATGCTTGGTTATAAGTGTCATTTACCTTTTTCTTGTATATGAGTTTGTGTAGAAATAAAATTTAATTGTTTTGAGCTAGCTGCACTCATATTTACACGTGGAACTTCTTGTACTTTGACCTGTAGTGTTTATATTTATCTTATATGTACATCTCGCTCAAAAATGTCGTTCAAGCTGATGTTAGATAAAGCTTTCTTCTTAATTAATCGCTGCTTATTATAGGAAATGCACATGTTTTACAATGCTGTGTTCATTAAACAATCGAATTCCTTACGTACATTGGAAGACCATTGTGTATACAGATATTTCTACCTTGAAGAGAACACTAGTAAATCCTAATTTAAAAGTAACTTTTATCTCACATAAACAGCAAGTACATTTTAACTGAATAAATACAGAAAATATTCCATGGCCATTAAAGAAAGACTAGTGATGTAAACTTTATCTATCTCTACATTTAAAATAGAGGAGATTCTGAACTAAGAAAACTATTGTTTCCTCTCTTCATGGACAGAATTTCTTGTAATTTCTGCCTAAATTGATCTACATAATTAAAACGAACCCCAAGTGTGTTTTTAAACTGCAGAGAAATGATTTTCTACAGTGTGTTATGTTACTCTAATTGTAAAACTGTATTTCAAACTAAGATCCAGAAGATTTCCTAAAAATTATGTGAGTTCATCACTATTTCTCGCTTATTGCCATTTGACATTGTTAGAATACCTTTTTGTCAACTGCAAAATATTGTTAATTAACTACTTACTAAACAGCACAAATTTAAAAATCTGGCATTCTTTCTTTAAAATGTTACATTGTACAGAGAACTGCTAACAGTTACATATATAGTAAAGCATTGAAATGCGTTGTTTCTATGCATCACATAGAATGTTCTACGTATTTTACATATTTACATGAAAAATCAACTCCTGTTTTATCAGAAACAATTTCATATATGTATTGGTAAGTTATTTTACATGTTCAATTCATACACGTTTGTTGTGTTAAGTACGTGTTCATTCTGATTTTAGCATTGCAGGACATTCAAAAATCAGTGTTAAAACTATGAGAAAATCATTATTATTATAACGAATTTCATTAGGGCAAAGAACATGCTTCCATACTCTGAATTCAAATCCTGTGTTATCAGAAACAAGTAAATTTTATCACACATAAGCACCAAGTACAATTTAATGGTACTTGTACTGGAAATATTCTAGGGCCGTTAGAAGAAACTCTCTTTATATAAACTATTTAACACTACAGTTAAACTAAAGGGGATTCTGAACTAGAAATCTATTGTTTCCTCCCATCATTAACAGTATTTCCTGTAATTACTACCCCAATTGATCTACATAATTAAAGAGAACCACAAATGTGATTTAATACTGCAAAGAAATGTTTCCCTACACTGTGTTATTTTACTCTTACTGTAAACCTGTATCAAAAATTAAGATCCAGAAGATATACTAATTTATTGTGAGTTCATCAGTATTTCCAGCTTAGGTAAAAGTTACGGGTAAATGGAAATTACTAGTGTTATCTTCATGGTAGGAAAGTCTGTTTATACAATGGTGTCCAATTTCCATAAAAATGGGATTGTTTAATGAATTCAGCATTCTAAGAAATGTGCATTTTATATAATAAGCAGTGATTATTTAAAAAGAAAGCTTTACATAACATCAGCTTGAAAGACATTTTGGAGCGAGATGTACAGACAACATAAATATAAACGCTTCAGGTCAAATTAAAATTACTTCCACGTGTACATATGAGTGCAGGTAGCTCAAAATACACTAATTGCATTGCAAAACAAACACAAATACACCAATAAGGTAAATGACACTTAGAACCAAGCATTTCCATCTGATCTGAAACATTCTCAGCATAAAAGTATAAAATAATCTTTGCAGAACTTCACCCAGAATGATATTACAAAGAACTAAGGACCTCCCCATTATGTTCAGTTACCGAACATAAGCAATGTGTGCTAAATTTGCATTACCTTGTTATAAAACTCAGTATTTAATTCAACAAAGAAAAAGAAGTTTCTGACAAGCACTGCTACTTCTAATGTACAGAACACTGTGTAACTTTACCATGTAGTATAAGAACTATACATCTTGATGCTGTTGCATTTACTAACCAAGAGAATGCGAGTTTCAGTGTTGAAATTCTATACACTGTGGTTGTTTTAGACAGTGCTAACTAACACTGGCACAGCATGCTTTCAGAGAATTGAAGCATGTTCTCTGCAATAATAAAATAAGTTAAAATTATAATCATTTTCTCATAGTTTTAACACTGGTATTTTTATATCCTGCAATACTCATTTAGAATGTTGTACACATTCTTTACACAAAGAAATGTGTATGGGTTGAGCATGTAGAAAGACTTTCCAAGAGAAATATGAGTTTCTGATAACAGAGGAGTTGAATTTTTGATGAACATATATATGTAAAAACCGTGGACCAAACAATATCATGCATAGAAACAACGCATTTCAACAATTCATTATATACTTGTTACTCTTAGCAGTTCTCTGTGCACTGTAAGATTTTCAAGTAAGAATGCTAAACTCATCGTACAATTCGTGCTGTTAACTGCGCAGTTTAAACACATTATTTGGCAGTTGTTCAAAAAGGTATTCTAACACTGCCAAATGGCAATAAGCTGGAAAGACTGATGAACTCACAATAAAGTTAGGATATGTTCTGGATCTTAGTTTGTTATAAAGGTTTACAGTAAGAATAAAATAACACAAAGATTAGTGAAACCTTTATTTGAAATTTTAAAACACATTTGGGTTCTCTTTAATATGTAGATCCAGTTAGGCAGAAAGTCTATGAAATTCTGTCCATGATGGGAGAAAACAGTAGGTTTTTGTGCAGAATCTTCTTTAGTTTAAGTGTAGTTTTAAATACCGTTTTCATCACAAGTCTTTCTTATAATGTCCCTGGAACATTTTCTGTACCTGTGCAGTTAAACTGTGTTTTCTGCTAATGTAAGACAAAAGTTACTTCTAAATGGGAATTACTAGTGTTATCTTCACGGTAGGAAAATGTGTATACACAATGGTCTTCCAATTTACATAAAGAATGTGATTGTTTAATGAACCCAGCATTCTAAAAAATGTGCATTTCATATAATAAGCAGTGATTAATTAAAATGAAAGCTTTATGTAACATCAGCTTGAAAGACATTTTGGAGCGAGATGTACAGACAAGATAAATATAAACGCTTCAGGTCAAATTTCAATTAATTACATGTGTACATATGAGTTCAGCTAGCTCAAAATACTTAAATTTCATTTCAACACAAACTCAAATACAACAAAAAGGTAAATGACACTTGGAACCAAGCATTAACATCTGTTCTGAAATATGCTCACCAAAGAAGTATAAAATAATCTTCGCACAACTTCACCCAGAACTATATTTCAAAGAACTAAAGACCTCCCCATTATGTTCAGTTACAGAACGTTAGCAGTGAGTGCTAAATTGGCATTACTGTGTTATAAAACACAGTATTTTTTAATTCAAGTAAGAAAAAGAAGATTCTGACAAGCACTGCTACTTCTAATGAGCAGAACACTGTGTAAATTTATCCGGTAGTATCATCACTATACATCTTGATGCTGTTGCCTTTGCTAACCAAAAGAATGAGAGTTTCACTGTTGAACTTCTATATACTGTGGCTGTTCTACACAGTGCTCACACTGGTACAGAATGCTTTCAGAGTACTAAGGCATGTTCTCTTCCCTAATGAAATAAGTTAAAATTACAGTCATTTTATCATAATTTTAACACTGTTTTTGTATATTCTTCAATGCTCACTTCAGACTGTTGTAAAAATACTGAACACAGAAAGCATGTATGGGTGGAACTTGTAAAAAGACTTTCCAAGAGAAATATGAAAGACTTACTGATGACAGAGGAGTTGAATTTCTGATGTACATAGGTAAAAACTGTGGACCAAACAATCTGATGCACAGAAGCAATGCATTTCAATGCTTTATTATACATGTTACACATAGCAGTTCTCTGTACTCTGTTAGATTTTCAATTAAGAATGCTAGACTCATAGTAAAATTTGTGCTGTTATCTACGCAGTTCAAACACATTCTTTGGCAGTTGTTCAAAAAGGTATTCTAACACTGCCAAAGAGCCAGAACGACTGGTGAGCTCACATTAAAGTTAGGATATCTTCTGGATCTCAGTTTGTTATACAGGTTAACAGTAAGAATAAAACAACACATTGTAGAGAAACATTTCTTTGCAGTTTTAAAACCCACTTGGGGTTTTATTTATTTATGTAGATCAAGTTAGGCAGAAAATCCATGAAATTCTGTCCATGATGACCGGAAACAATGGGTTTCTTAGTTCAGAATCTTCTTTAGTTTAACTGTAGTGTTGAAAACAGTTTACATCACTAGTCTTTTTTATAATGACCCTGGAACATTGCCTGTACCTGTGCAGTTAAACTATACTTGCTACTAATGTAAGGTAAAAGTTACTTGTAAATGGGAATTACTAGTGTTATCTTCATGGTAGGAAAATCTGTTTACACAATGGTCTTCCAATTTACATAAAGAATGTGATTGTTTAATGAATTCAGCATTCTAAGAAATGCGCATTTCATATAATAAGCAGTGATTATTTAAAAAGAAAGCTTTATGTAACATCAGCTTGAAAGTAACTATACATCTTGATTTTTGCGCATTTGTTAACCAACATAATGTAAGTCTCACTGTTGAGCCTCTATATACTGTGGCTATCCTAGAAAGTGGTAACGCTTACTCAGAATGCTTTCAGAATATTGAAGCATGTTTTTTCCTAATTAATTAAGTAAAAGTAATTATCAGTTTTGTATGGTAATACTTATTTCTCTATATCCAGCAATGCTGCCTTCAGAAGGTTATACATATTCTGAACACTAAAAACGTGTACGAGTTGTACATGTAAAATAACTTTCCAATAAAAGTATGGAACTGTTTTTGATAACAAAGGAGTTGAATTTTTGATATTCATATATAAAAACGTGGACCAGAGAATGTGATGCACAGAAACAATGCATTTCATTGCTTCATGATACACATTACTCTAAGCAGTTCTCTGTACACTGTAAGATGTTCAAGTAAGAATGCTATATTTGTAGTAAAATTTGTGCTGTTATGTATGTAGTTAAAACACAATTTTTTCTAGTTGACCGAAAAGATATTCTAACACTACCCAATCGCAATAAGTGACAAAGACTAATGAGCTCACATTAATATTAGGATATCTTCCGAATCTCAGTTTGACATACAATTTCACAGTAAGAGTAAAATAACACACAGTGTAGAGAAACATTTCTTTGCATTTTAAAAACACATTTAGGTTTCTTTTTAATTATGTAGATCAATTTAGGTTGAAACTACATGAAATTTTGTCCATGATGAGAGGAGACAATACTTTTTTTTAGTTCTGAGTCTTCTTTAGTTTAATTGTAGTGTAGTAAATATAAACAAATTTCAGCCATACAGATGAGTGCAGAAAGCTCAAAGAACATTTCAATACAAACTCAAATACAACAAAGAAGTAAATGTCACTTGTAAGGAAGCATTAACGTTTGTCCTGGAAGAATATGCTCATCATATATGTATAAAATAATCATTGCACGACTTCACACAGAACTATATTTCAAAGAACTAGAGACCTCCCCAGTATGTTCAGTTGCAGAACCTAAGTAGAGAGCGCAAGATTGGCTCTGTCTAAAAACACTATTTTCTAAATCGCCAAAAACAACATGTCTGCCAAGCACTGCTACTCCTGTTGAGCATACCACTGTGTAACATCAGGTAGTAGAGTAACTATACATTTTGATTCTGCTGCATTTGCTAACCAATAAAATGAAAGTTTCAATGTTGAGCTTCTATATACTGTGGCTGTTCTAGACAGTGCTATGCCTTACACAGAATGCGTTAAAAATATTGGAGCATGTTCTCTGCCCTAATGAAAAAAATTAAAGTGATAATCAGTTTCTTATTGTAGTAATACTGATTTCTCTATATGCTGCAATGCTCCCTTCTGAAGGTTGTACACATACTGAACAAAAAATTGTGTATGAGTTGAACATGTAAAATAACACAGTGTACAGAAACATTTCTTTTCAGTTTTATGATACATTTGGGGTTCTCTAACTTTTGTAGAACAATTTGGATTGAAACTACATAAAATTTCATCCAGGATGAGAGGATACTATAGTTTTCCTAGTTCTAAATCGTTTTTAATTTAGGTGTAGTGTTAAATTTAGTTTACATTAACATCTGTCCTGGAATATGCTCAGCATAGAAGTATAAAATAGTCTGCACAATTTCACCCAGAACTGCTTTTCAAAGAACTAGAGACCTCCCCATTATGTTCAGTTACAGAAACTAAGAATGGAGTGCTGGATGGTAATTACTCTGTTATAAAACTGATTATTTTCTAAATCAACAAAGAAAAACAAGTTTCTTCCATGCACTGCTACTCCTGATAAGCAGACCACTGTGTCATTTTATTAGGTAGTATTATAACTATAAATCTTGGTTCTGGTGCATTTGCTAAGCAAGACAATGAAAGTTTCACTGTTGAGATTCTATAGGCTGTTGCTGTTCTAGACAGTGCTAAGGCCCACACAGAATGCTTTTAGAATATTGGAGCATGTGGTCTGCTCTAATGAAGAAAGTTAAAATGATATACATTTTCTGAGGGTATTATCAGTGATTAATGTATATCCTGCAATGCTTCCTTCTGAAGGTGAACACTAAAAACGTGTATGGGTTGAACATTTAAAATGGCTTCAAAATAAATATATGGAACTGTTTCTGATAACACAGGAGTTGAATTTTTGATCTACATATGTAAAAAACATTGACAAAACAATCTGATGCATAGAAACAACGCATTTCAACCTTTCATTATGCACATTATTCCATGCATTTTTCTGTACAGTATAAGATTTTCAAGTGAGAATGCTAGACTAGTAGTAAATTTGTGCTGTTATGCACGCAGTTTAAACACACTTTTTTGCAGTTGATCAAAAAGGTAGTCTGACACTGCCGAATGGCAATGAGCCAGATAGATTGATGAGCTCACATTAATATTGGAATGTCTTCTGGAGCTTAGTTTGACTTACAGTTTCACAGTAAGAGCAGAATCACACAGTGTACATAAACATTTCTTTTCAGCTTTAAGACACGTTTGGGGTTCTCTTTTACTTATGTAGATCAAATCAGGATGAAACTACATGTAATTCTGTCCAGGATGAGAGGAAACAATAGGTTTTCTAGTTATGAATCTCCTTAAATTTAATTGTACTGTTATATTTAGTTAACATTACTAGTCTTTCTTATAATGTCCCTTGAACTTTTTTTGTAGTTTTGCAGTTAAACTGGAGCTGCTGCTAATATTAGATAAGTTACTTATAAATTTCCGGTTTCCTTATGTTATCTTCAGGGTAGGAAATTCTGTTTACAAAATGGTGTCACAATTTACCTGAGGTATATCATTGTCTAATGAACTCAGCCTTCTAAAAACTGTGTAGTTTATATAATAAGCATGATTTAATTAAATAGCAAGCTACCTGTATATTGAGCTCAAAAGGTCTTGAGCAGGATGTACAGATAGAATAAATATAAAAGCTTCAGGTTAACTTAAAAGTAATTTCAAGTATACAGATGAGTGTAGATAGCTATAAACCGTTAAATCTCATTTCAGCACAAACTGAAATACAAAGAAAAATTAAATGTCACTTTTAAGGAAGGTTTAGCATTTCTCCTGGAAGAATATCCTCAGCATAGAAGTATCAAATAATCTTTGCACAACATCAAGTAGAACTGTATTTCAAAGAACTAGAGACCTCCCCATTATATTCAGTTACAGAACCTAAGAAGAGAATGCTGGATTGCCATTACTGTGTTATAAAACCGAGTATTTTCTAAATCGACAAAGAAGAACAATTTTCTGCCAAGCACTGCTAGTCCTGATGAGCAGACCACTATGTAACTTTATCAGGTAGTATATATCTTGTTTCTGGTGCATTTGTGAACCAACAGAATGAAAGTTTCACTGTTGGACTTTTATATACTGTGGCAGTTCTAGACAGTGCTAACACCTACACAGAATGTTTTCAAAGTATTGAAGCATGCCTTCTGACCTAATGAAATAAGTTAAAGTGATAATCATTTGTTCATAGTTTAACAGTGAGTTATGTATATCCTTCAATGCTCACTTTAGAAGACTAAAAATATAAATATACCGAGCACTAAAAAAGTGTATGGGTTAAACATTTAAAATGTCTTTCCAATAGAATTATGGCACTCTTTCTGATAGCAGTTAGTTGAATCATTGATATACTGGGACCAAACAAAGCAATGAGGAGAAACAACGTATTTCTAAACTCCATTATACACATTACTCTAAGCAGTTTTCTGTACCATGTAAGAATTTCAAGTGAGATTGCTAGACTGTTTTGCAGTTAACCAGAATGGTATTCTGACAATGTCAAATGGCAATGTGCGAGAAAGTTATGAGCTCACATTAATGTTAGAATATCTTCTGGAGCTTGGTTTGACATACAGTTCACAGTAAGAGTAGAATAACACACAGTGTAGAGAAAATTTTCATTTCAATTATGAGATACATTTTGGGTTCTCTTTAAGTTACATAGATCAATTTAGGTTGAAACTAAAAAGTTTTGTCAAGGATGAAAGGAAACAACAGTATTCCTAGTTCTGAATTTCCTTTGATTTAAGGGTAGTGTGATAGTATTCATCTCCAGTCTTTCTTATAATTCCACTAGAAGGTTTTCTGTACCGGTGGACTTAATTGGACCTGCGGCTAATGTTTGTTAGATTAAAGTTACTTCTAAATTTGGGGGTTTCAGGGTAAGGAAGTCTGTTTACACAATGGTGTCACATTTTATCATGAGGAATTTGATTGTGTATTAAACTCAGAATTCTTGAAACTGCAGTTTATATAAGAAGCACTGTTTAGTTATTAAAAAGCTTTCTGTAAATAAACTTTGAAAAACCTTTTTGAGCTGGATGTAGAGAAAACAAAAATATAAAATCTTGAGGTTTAGTTTAGAGTAATTCCAAGCATACACATCTGTGCCACTTGATCAAAAACAGTTAAATCTCATTTCAGCACACTCGAATATTACAAAAAAGTAAATATCACTTGTAAAGAAGCATTAGTGATTTCCTGGAAGAATAGAGTCAGCATAGAAGAAAATATTTGCCCAACTTTCCCCAGGCCCATATTTCAAAAAATTAAACACTTACCCATTACTTTCAGTTACAGAACCTGAGAACACAGTGCTGGATTGACATTATTTGTTAGAAAACTGAGTATTTGCTCAATTTATAAGGAAAATCAAGTTTCTCACAAGCAGTGCTACTCCTGGAGATGAAACCATTGTGTAAATTTATCAGGTAGTAAACTAATTATACTGTTGATTCTGGTATATTTGATACCCAGTAGAATGAAAGTTTCACTGTTGAACTTCTCTATACTTTGGCTATTCTAGATAGTTCGAAGGTTTAGACAGAATGGTTTCAGAGTATTGATACATGTTCTCTGCCCTAATGAAATAAGTGAAAGTGATAACCATTTTCTCAAAGTTTTAACACTAATTTTTGTATATCCTGCAATGCTGACTTTAGAAGGTTGTACACATACTGAACACAAAAAGCATGTATGGCTTGAATATGTAAAATGAATTTCCAATAGAAATATGCAACTGTTCCCGATTACACAGGAGTTGAATTTATAATGTACATATGTAAAAACGTGGACCAAACAATCTGATGCACAAAAACAACGCATTTTATTGCTTAATTATATACATTACTTTTAGCAGTGCTTGTCAGAATCTTCTTTTTCTTTACTGAATTAAAAAATACTCTGTTTTATAGCACAGTAATGCCAATTTAGCACTCACTGCTAACGTTCGGTAACTGAAAATAATAGGGAGGTCCTTAGTTCTTTGAAATATAGTTCTGGGTGAAGTTGTGCGAAGATTATTTTATACTTCTATGATAAACAAATTCCAGAACAATGTTAATGCTTGGTTAAAAGTGTCATTTACCTTTTTATTGTCTACGAGTATTTTGTTGAAATAAAATTTAAGTATTTTTAGCTAGCTGCACTCATATTTACACGTGAAATTACGTGTAATTTGACCTGAAGCGTTTATATTTATCTTGTCTGTACATGATGCTCAAAAATATCTTTCAAACTGATATTAGATAAAGCTTTCTTTTTAATTAATCGCTGCTTATTATAGGAAATGCACATGTTTTAGAATGCTGAGAGACCATTGTGTAAACAGATATTTTTACATTGAAGATAACACTATTTAATCCTAATTTAGAAGTAACTTTTTTCTACCATAAACAGAAAGTACAAGTTAACTGCGTAAGTACAGAAAATGTTCCAGGGTCATTATAAGAAGACTTGTGATGTAAACTTTATTTAAAACTACAGTTAAACTAAAGAAGATTTTTAAGTGAGAAATCTATTGTTTTTTCTCATCAAGGACAGAATTTAATGTACTTTTCCCCTAATTGATCTACATAATTAAATAAAACCACAAATGTGTTTTAAAACTGCAAATAATTGTTTCTGTGAACTTTCTGTTATTTTGCTCTCACTGTAAAACTGTATATCAAATTAAGATCCAGAATATATCCTAAAATTTATGTGAGATCATCACTGTTTCTCGCTTATTGCCATTTGACAGTGTTATAATACCTTTCTGACCAACTGGAAAAGAGTGTGTTTTAAAACCTTCCTAAACAGCACAAATTTAACTCAAAGTCTGGCTTTTTTACTAGAAAATCTTATAGTGTACAGAGAACTGCAAAGAGTAACACCTATAAGAAAGCATTGAAAGGCATTGTTTGTATGTATCAGAGTGAATACCGGACGTGTTTTAAATATTTACAAGAAAAATCAAACTTTGTGTTATTGGAAACAGCTTTATATATCTATTGTAAAGTCACTTTCCACGCTCAATTAACACACGTTTCTTTGTGTTCAGTATGCGTAAAACATTCTGAAGTGAGCATTGCAGGATATACAAAAGTCAGTGTTAAAACTATGAGAAAATGATTATTTTTTTAAATTATTTTATTAGGGGAGAGAATTTGCTTCCAAAGTCTGAATTCAACTTTTCTGTTATCATAAACAAGGAACTTATATTTCACCTAGGCAGCAAGTACAATTTAACTGCACATGTAGAAGAAATGTTCCAGGGCCTTCGAAGAAACACAAGTTATATAAATTATTTAACTCTACAGTACAAGTAAAGGGGATTCTGAACTAAGAAACCTATTTTTCCTCTCATCATTAACAAAATATCATGTATTTTCTACACTAATTGATCTACATAATTCAAGAGAATCACAAATGTGTTTTAAAACTGCAAAGAAATGTGTCTCTACACTATGTGTTATTTTACTCTAACTCTAAACCTCTATTACAAACTAAGATCGAGAAGATGACCTAACTTTAATGTGAGTTCTTCAGTTTTCTTGATTATTGCCATTGGCAGTGTTAGAATACCTTTTGAACAACTGCCAAAGAATGTGTTTATACTTGTTAGTTAACAGCACAAATTTTACTGTGAGTCTTGCATTCTTACTGAAAATCTTACATTCTACAAATAACTGCTAAGAGTAACACATACTATAAAGCCTTGAAATGCATTGTTTGTATGAATCAGATTGAATGATCCACGCTTTTTATATATTTACATGAAAAAACAACTCCCGTTTTATCAGAAACCATTTCATATATTTATTGGAAAGTCATTATACATGTTCAATTTATACACCATTTTTTGTGTTCATTATGTGTACCACGTTCTGAAGTAAGCATTGCAGGATATACAAAAATCGGTGTTAAAAGTATAAAAAAATGATTATAATTTTAACTTATTACATTAGGGCAGAGAAAATGCTTCATTACTTTGAAAGCATTGTGTGCCAATGTTAGTTAACACTGTCTAAAACAGCCACAGTATATAGAAGTTGAACAGTGAATCTCTCATTCTCTTGGTGAGCAAATGTAACAGCATCAAGATATATAATTTGTATACTACCTGATATAGTTACACAGTGTTCTGCTCATTAGAAATAGCAGTGCTTGTCTGAATCTTCTTTTTCTTTATTGAATTAAAAAATAATGTGTTTTATAACACAGTAATGCCAATTTAGCTCTCACTGCTAACGTTCTGTAGCTGAACATAATGGAGAGGTCCTTAGTTCTTTGAAATATAGTTCTGGTTGAAGTTGTATGAAGATTATTTTATACTTCTATGATGAGCATATTCCAGAATAGATGTTAATTCTTGGTTAAAAGTGTCATTTACTTTTTTCTTGTCTACAAGTTTGTGTTGAAATGAAATTTAAATATTTTGAGCTAGCTGCCCTCATATTTACACGTGGAATTACTTGTAATTTGACCTGAAGCGTTTACATTTATCCTGTCTGTATATCTCGTTCAAAAATTTCTTTCACGCTGATGTTAGATAAATCTTTCTTTTTAATTAATGGCTGCCTATTATAGGAAATGCATATATCTTAGAATGCTGAGTTCATTAAACAATCGAATTTTTTTCGTAAATTGGAAGACCATTGTATAAACAGATTTTTCTACCTTGAAGATAACACTAGTAAATACTAATTTAGAAGTAACATTTATCTCACATGAACAGCAAGTACATTTTAACTGTATATGTACAGGAAATGTTCCACGGCCATTAAAGAAAGACTAGTGTTGTAAACTTTATCTATCACTGCAGATAAACTAAAAAAGATTCGGAACTAAGAAATCTATTACTTTTTCTCATCACGAACAGAATTTCATGTACTTTCTACCCTAATTAATCTATATAGTTAAATAGAACCACAAATGTGTTTTAAAACTGCAGAGAAATCTTTCTTTACACTGTTCGTGAATTTACTCTTACTGAAAACGTATATAACACACCGATTTAGAAGTATTCTAAGTTTTATATCTTTCTCGCTTATTGCCATTTGACAGTGTTGGAATACCTTTCTAGCCAACTGCAAATGTGTGTTTTCACTCCTTACTAAACAGCAAAATTTAACTAAAAGTCTGGCATTCTTATTTGCAAATCTTACATTGTACAGAGAACTCCTAAGAGTAACACATACAATAAAGCATTGAAATGCATTGTTTCTATGCTGCAGATTGAAGGATCCACGTTTTTTACATATTTACATGAAAAATCAACTCTTTTATTAGAAACTGTTTCATATATATATATTGCAAAGTCATTTTACATGTTTAATTCATACACCTTTTTATTGCGTTCATTATGTGTACAACCTTCTAAAATGAGTATTGCAGGACATAGAAAAATCAGTGTGAAAACTATGAGAAAATGATTATTAATTTGAGTTATTTCATTAGTGCAGAGAACATGTTTCAATACTGTGAATTCGACCCCTGTGTTATCAGAATCAAGGAAATCTTATCTCACATAGGCAGCAAGTACAATTTAAGTGCACATGTACTGCAAATGTTCCAGGGCCATTAGAAGAATCACTAGGTATATAAACTATTTAACACTACAGTTTAAATGAAGAGGATTCTAAACTAAGAAACCTATTGTTTCCTCTCTTCATGAACAGAATTTTATGTACTTTTTACCCTAATTTTTCTACATAATTAAAGAGAACCACCAGTGTGTTTTAAAACTGCAAAGAAATGTTAATCTACACTGTGTTATTTTACTCTTACTGTAAAACTTTATAACAAACTAACATCTACAAGATATGCTAACTTTAGTGTGAGCTCATAAGATTTTTAGCTTATTGCCATTTGGCTGTGCTAGAATAACTGTTTGAACAACTGCCAAAGAATGTGTTTAAACTGTGTACCTATGAGCAAAAATTTTACTGAGTCTAGCATTCTTACTTGAATATCTTACAGTGTACAGAGAACTGCGAAGAGTAACGTGTATAATAAATTTTTGAAATGCGTTGTTTCTATGCATCCGCTTGTCTGGTCCTCAGGTTTTACATAAATATGTGCATCAAAACTTCAACTTCTCAGTTATCAGAAACTCATATTTCTATTGTAAAGTCTTTTTATATGTTCAACCCATGCACGTTTTATTTGTGTTCAGTATGTGTACAACATTCTGAGTGAGCATTGAAGGATATACAAAAATCCGAGTTAAAACTATGAGAAAAAGCATTTCTCAGTTTTTTTTTTCTGATTTACTTATTTCACTCCGTGTAATGTTATCAAGGTACATCCATTGTGTTATAAATGATCCGATGTCATTGTTTCTTATGGCTGAGTAGTATTCCATAGTATATATGTGCCATAGCTTTTTAATCCACTCGTCTTCTGACGGACACTTGGTCTGGTTCCAGATCTTCGCTATTGTGAACAATGCTGCCACGAACATGGGGGCGTATTTCTTCTTTTAGAACAGTGCTAAGGTGTTCTTAGGGTATATTCCTAAGAGTGGGATAGCTGGGCCAAAAGGCAGTTCGATTTTTAATATTTTGAGGAATCTACAAACTGTTTTTTATAGTGGCTGTACCAGTTTGCATTGGCACTAGCAGTGCAGAAGGGTTCCTTTTTCTCCACAACCCCGCCAGCACTTATTCTGTGTTGTTTTGCTGATGAGTGCCATTCTGACTTGTGTGAGGTGATATCTCATTGTGGTTAATGGGTGGGGGGAGGGAAGGTAGGGTACAATAGGGAGGAGGGGAGGGACACAGAGAAATCCAGATTGAAGGTGACAAAGTAAAATTTGAGTTTTGGTGATGGTTATGCAACACAATTGAATGATAAGATAACCTGGAGATGTTTCCATTGTACATATGTACCCAGTTTTATTGGTCTCAACCCATTAGAATTATTAATAATAAAATATATTTTAAAAACTAGGAGAAAATGATTATAATTTTAAATTATTTCATTAGAGCAGAGAACATCCTTCAATACTCTGAAAGCATTCTGTGCCAGTGTTAATGAGCACTGTCTAAAACAGCCACAGTATATAGGAGATCAACAGTGAAAGTCTCACTCCCTTGGTTAGCAAATGCAACAGCATCAAGCTGTATAGTGATGATACTACCTGATAAAATTACAAAGTGTTCTGCTAATTAGAAGTAGCAGTGCTTGTCAGAATCTTCTTTTTCATTACTGAATTAAAAATACTGTGTTTCATAACACAGTAATGCCAATTTAGCAATCACTGCTAACGTTATGTAACTGAACCTAATGGGGAGGTCCTTAGTTCTTTGAAATATAGTTCTGGGTGAAGTTGTGCGAAGATTATTTAATACTTCTATGATGAGCATATTCCAGAACAGATGTTAATGCTTGGTTAAAAGTGTCATTTACCTTTTTCTTGTCTAAGAGTTTGTGCTGAAATGAAATTTAAGTATTTTGAGCAACTGCACTCATATTTACACGTGGAATTACTTGTAATTTGACCTGAAGCATCTATATTTATCTTGTCTGTACATCTCGCTCAAAAATGTCTTTCAAGCTGATGTTAGATACAGCTTTCTTTTTAATTAATCGCTGCTTATTATAGGAAATGCACATGTCTTAGAATGCTGAGTTCATTAAACAATCGAATTTTTTACGTAAATTGGAAGACCATTGTGTAAAATGATTTTTCAACCTTGAAGATAACACTAGTAAATCCTAATTTAGAAGTAACTTTTATTTCGCATGAACAGCAAGTACATTTTTACTGAATAAGTACAGGAAATGTTCCATGACCATTAAAGAAATACTAGTGACGTAAACTTTATCTATCACTACAGTTAAAATAAAGGAGATTCTGAACTAAGAAATTGAATACGTTTTCTCATCAAGGACAGAATTTCATGTACTTTCTACCCTAATTAATTTACATAATTAAATAGAACCAAAAATGTGTTTTAAAACTGCAGAGAAATCTTTCTCCACACTGTGCGTGAATTTACTCTTACTGAAAACCTATATAACACACCGATTCAGAAGTATCCTATGTTTAATATCTTTCTCGCTTATTGTCATTTGACAGTGTTGGAATACCTTTTTAGCCAACTGCAAAAGTGTGTTTTCACTCCTTACTAAACAGCACAATTTAACTAAAATTCTGGCATTCTTACTTGAAAATCTTACATTGTACAGAGGACTGCTAAGAGCATCACATACAAGAAAGCATTGAAATGCATTGTTTCTATGCTTCAGATTGAAGGATCCACGTTTTTTTACATATTTACATAAAAATCGAATGTTTTATGAGAAACTGTTTCATATATCTATTGCAAAGTCATTTTTCAGGTTCAATTCATACAGCTTTTTATTGCGTTCATTATGTGTACAACCTTCTGAAGTGAGTATTGCATGACATAGAAAAATCAGTGTTAAAACTATAAGAAAATGATTATTAATTTAAGTTATTTCATTAGTGCAGAGAACATGTTTCAATACTGTGAATTCGACCCCTGTGTTATCAGAATCAAGGAAATTTTATCTCACTTAGGCAGCAAGTACAATTTAAGTGCACATGTACAGAAGATGTTTTTGGGCCATTAGAAGAAACACTAGTTATATAAACTATTTAACACTACATTTAAAATGAAGAGGATTCTAAACTAAGAAACCTATTGTTTCCTCTCATCATGAACAGAGTTTCATGTACTTTTACCTAATTGGTCTACATAATTAAAGAGAACCACCAATGTGTTTTCAAACTGCACAGAAATGTTAATCTACACTGTGTTATTTTACTCTTACTGTAAAACTTTATAACAAACTAACATCTACAAGATATGCTAACTTTAATGTGAGCTCATCAGTTTTGTAGCTTATTGCCATTTGGCAGTGTTAGAATAACTGCTTGAACAACTGTCAAAGAATGTGTTTAAACTGTGTACCTATCATTACAAATTTTACTGAGTCTAGCATTCTTACTTGAAAATCTTACAGTGTACAGGGAACTGCGAAGGGTAACGTGTATAATGAATTGTTGAAATGCATTGTTTCTATGTATCCGATTGTCTGGCCCACGGTTTTTACATAGATATGTGCATCAAAACTGCACCTTCTCTGTTATCAGAAACTCATATTTCTATTGGAAAATCTTTTTATATGTTCAACCCATGCAGGTTTTTTTGTGTGCGGTATGTGTACAACATTCTGAGTGAACATGGCAGGATATACAAAAATACAGATATTTCTACCTTGAAGATAACACTATTTAATCCTAATTTAGAAGTAACTTTTTTCTAACATAAACAACAAGTACAAGTTAACTGCGCAAGTACAGAAAATGTTCCAGGGCCATTATAAGAAAGACTAGAGATGTCAACTTTTTTTAATACTATGTTAAACTAAAAAGATTCTTAACTGAGAAATCTATTGTTTTTTCTCATCAAGGACAGAATTTCATGTACTTTTTCCCTAATTGATCTACATAATTAAATAAAACCACAAATGTGTTTTTAAACTGCAAATAAGTGTTTCTCTAAACTTTGTGTAATTTTGCTCTTACTGTAAAACTGTATATCAAAATAAGATCCAGAACATATCCTAAAATTTATTTGAGAACATCACTCTTTCTCACTTAATGTCATTTGACAATGTTAGAATAACTTTCTGGCCAACTGGAAAAGAGTTTTTTTAAAACCTTACTAAACAGCACAAACTTAACTCAAAGTCTGGCTTTCTTACTTAAAAATCTTATAGTGTACAGAGAATAGAAAAGAGTAACACCTGTAACAAAGCATTGAAATGCATTGTTTGTATTCATCAGATTGAATAATGGACGTGTTTTACATTTTTACATAATAAATCAACTTCTGTGTTATTTGAAATGGTTTTATACATCTATTGCAAAGTCACTTTCCATGCTCAATTCATACATGTTTCTTTGTGTTCAGTATGTGTACAACATTCTGAAGTAAGCATTGCAGGATATACAAAAATCAGTGTTAAAAGTATGAGGAAATGATTATTATTCTACCTTATTTCATTAGAAGGAAGAACTTGCTTCCAAACTCTGAATTCAACTTCTCTGTTATCAGAAACATGTAACTTACATTTCACATAGGCAGGAAGTACAATTTCACTGCACATGTAGAATAAATGTTCCAGGGCTCTTCCAAGAAACACAAGTTATATAAACTATTTAACTCTACAGTAAAACTAAAGGGGATTCTGAACTAAGAAACCTATTTTTTTCTCTTATCATGAACAGAGCGTCATGTATTTTCTACACTAATTGATCTACATAATTAAAGAGAACCACAAATGTGTTTTAAAACTGTACAGAAATGTTTCTCTACATTATGTGTTATTTTACTCTTACTGTAAACCTGTATAACAAACTAAGATCGAGAAGATATCCTAACTAATGCGAGTTCATCAGTCTTCTGGATTATTTCCATTTGGCAGTGTTAGAATACCTTTTTGAACAACTGCCAAAGAATGTTTTTAAACTGGTTAGTTAACAGCACAAATTTTACTATGAGTTTAGCATTCTTACTTGAAAATCTTACATTCTACAAATAACTGCTAAGAGTAACACAGAATCATCCACGTTTTTTACATATTTACATGAAAAATCAAATCCGGTTTTTACAGAAACCATTACATATATCTATTGGAAAGTCATTTTACATGTTCCAATCATACAACGATTTTTGTGTTCATTATTTGTACAACGTTCTAAAGTGAGCATTGCAGGAAAAACAAAAATCGGTGTTAAAACTTTAAAAAATGATTATAATTTCAACTTATTTCATTAGGGCAAAAAACATGCTTCATTACTTTGAATGCATTTTGTGCCAAGGTTAGTTAGCACTGTCTAAAACAGCCACAGTATATAGAAGTTGAACAGTGAATCTCTCATTCTCTTGGTGAGCAAATGCAACAGTATCACGATGTATACTTCCTATACTGCTTGATAAATTTACACACAGTTCCACTCATTAGAAGTAGCAGTGGTTTTCTGAATCGTCTTTTTCTTTATTGAGTTAAAAATACTTTGTTTGATAACACAGTAATGCCAATTTAGCAACCCCTTCTAACGTTCGGTAACTGAACATAATGGGGAGGTCCTTAGTTCTTTGAAATATAGTTCTGGGTGAAGTTGTGGAAACATTATTTTATACTTCTATGATGAGCATATTCCAGAACAGATGTTAATGCTTGGTTAAAAGTGTCAGTTACCTTTTTTTGTATATGAGTTTGTGTAGAAATAAAATTTAAGTATTTTGAGCTAGCTGCACTCATATTTACATGTGGAATTACTTGTAATTGGACCTGAAGCATTTATATTTATCTTGTCTGTATATCTCGCTCAAAAATGTCTTTCAAGCTGATGGCATAAATTAATCGCTGCTTATTATATGAAATGTACATGTCTTAGAATGCTGAGTTCATTAAACAATCGAATTCCTTACCTAAATTGGAAGACCATTGTGTAAACAGATATTTCTACCTTGAAGATAACACTAGTAAATCCTAATGTACAAGTAACTTTTATCTCTCATAAACAGGAAGTACATTTTAACTGAATAAGTACAGGAAATGTTCCATGGCCATTAAAGAAAGACTAGTGATGTAAACTTTATTTATCACTACAGTTAAACTAAAGGAGATTCTGAACTAAGAAAACTATTGTTTCCACTCATCATGGGCAGAATTTCATGTAATTACTGCCTAAATTGATCTACATAATTAAATAGAACCCCAAGTGTGTTTTCAAACTGCAGAGAAATGTTTTCCTACAGTGTGTTATTTTACTCTAACTGTAAAACTGTATTTCAAACTATGATCCAGAAGATATCCTAAAATTAATGTGAGCTCATCACTATTTCTCGCTTATTTCCATTTGACAGTGTTAGAATACCTTTTTGTCAACTGCAAAATATTGTCTTTTAACTCCTTCCTAAACAGCAAAAATTTAAATGTCTGGCATTCTTTCTTAAAAATCTTACATTGTACATAGAAATGCTAAGAGTGACATGTATAGTAAAGCATACAAATGCGTTGTTTCTATGCATCAGATTGAATGATCTACGTATTTTACATATTTACATGAAAAGTCAACTCCTGTTTTATCAGAAACAATCTCATATATGTATTGGTAAGTTATTTTACATGTTCAATTCATACACGTGTTTTGTGTTCAGTACTTGTTCATTCTGATGTGAGCATTGCACGATATTCAAAAATCAGTGTTAAAACTATGAGAAAATCATTATTATTATAAAAAATTTCATTAGAGCAAAGAACATGCTTCCATACTCTGAATTCAAATCCTGTGTTATCAGAAACAAGTAAGTTTTATCACACATAAGCAGCAAGTATAATTTAACTGCACAAGTAATGGAAATGTTCCAGGGCATGTAGAAGAAAAACTAGTTATATAAACTATTTAACACTACAGTTAAACTAAAGGAAATTTTGAACTAGAAATCTATTGTTTTCTCTCATCATGACCAGAATTTCCTGTAATTTCTACCCTAATTGAACTGCATAATTAAAGAGAACCACAAATGTATTTTAAAACTGCAAAGAAATGTTTCCATACACTGTGATATTTTACTCTTACTGTAAACCTGTATAACAAATTAAGATCCAGAAGTCATTTTAAATTTAATATGAGTTCATCAGTATTTCTAGCTTAGGTAAAAGTTACATGTAAATGCAAATTACTAGTGTTATCTTCATGATAGGAAAGTCTGTTTATACAATGGTGTCCAATTTCCGTAAAAATGAAATTGTTTAATGAATTCAGCCTTATAAGACATGTGCATTTCATATAATAAGCAGTGATTATTTAAAAAGAAATATTTATGTAACATCAGCTTGAAAGACATTTTGGAGCGAGATGTACAGACAACATAAATATAAACGCTTCAGGTTAAATTTCAATTACTTCCACGTGTACATATGAGTGCAGGTAGCTCAAAATACACAAATTACATTGCAAAAAAACCACAAATACAACAGAACGGTAAATGACACTTGTAACCAAGCATTAACATCTGTACTGGATTATGCTCACCATAAAAATATAAAATAATTTTTTCACAACTTCACCCAGAACGATATTGCAAAGAACTAGGGACCTCCCCATTATGTTCAGTTACAGAACGTGAGCAGTGAATGCTAAATTGGCATTACTCTGTTATATATCTCAGTACTGAAATCAAAAAAGAAAGATTCTGATGAGCACTGCGTCTTCTCATGTGCAGAATACTGTCTATCCTTATCACGTAATTTTGTAACTATACACCTTGATGCTGTTGCATTTGCTAACCAAAAGAATGAGACTTTCACTGTTGAACTTCTATATACTGTGGGTGTTCTAGACAGTGCTAACACTGGCACACAATGCTTTCAGAGTACTAAAGCATGTTCTCTTCCCTAATGAAATAAGTTAAAATTACAGTCATTTTATCATAATTTTAACACTGTTTTTGTATATTCTGCGATGCTCACTTCAGAATGTTGTAAAAACACTGAACACAGAAAGCATGTATGGGTTGAATTTGTAAAAAGTCTTTCCAAAGAAATATGAAAGACTTACTGATGACAGAGAAGTTGAATTTCTGATGTACATAGGTAAAATCTGTGGACCAAAACAATCTGATGCACAGAAGCAATGCATTTCAATGCTTTATTATACATGTTACACTTAGCAGTTCTATGTACTCTGTTAGATTTTCAAGTAAGAATGCTAGACTCATAGTAAAATTTGTGCTGTTTACTACGCTGTTCAAACACATTCTTTGGCAGTTGTTCAAAGAGGTATTCTAACACTGCCAAATAGCCAGGAAGACTGATGAGCTCACATTAAAGTTAGGATATCTTCTGGATCTCAGTTTGTTATACAGGTTTACAGTAAGAATAAAACAACACAGTGTAGACAAACATTTCTTTGCAGTTTTAAAACACACTCGAGGTTCTCTTTAATTATGTAGGCCAAGTTATGCAGAAAGTCCATGAATTTCTGTCCATGATGAGAGGAAACAATGGGTTTCTTAGTTCAGAATCTCCTTTAGTTTAACTGTAGTGTTCAAAACAGTTTACATCACTAGGCTTTTTTTTATAATGACCCTGGGACATTTTCTGTTCCTGTGCAGTTAAACTATACTTGCTACTAATGTAAGGAAACAGTTAACTGTAAATGAGAATTACTAGTGTTATCTTCATGGTAGGAAAATCTGTTTACACAATGGTGTCCAATTTCTGTAAAAGTGGGATTGTTTAATGAATTCAGCATTCTAAGAAATGCGCATTTCATATAATAAGCAGTGATTTTTTTAAAAAAAAATGCATTATGTAACATCAGATTGAAAGACATTTTGGAACGAGATGTACAGACAAGATAAATATAAACGCTTCAGGGAAAATTTCAATAACTTCCACGTGTACATATGAGTGCAGCTAGCTCAAAATACTTAAATTTCATTTCAACACAAACTCAAATACAACAGAAAGGTAAATGACCCTTGGAACCAAGCATTAACATCTGTTCTGGAATATGCTCTGCATAAAACTATAAAATAATCTTTGCACAACTTCACCCAGAACGATATTTCAAAGAACTAGGGTCCTCCCCATTATGTTCAGATACAGAACATAAGCAATGAGTGCTAAATTGGCATTACTCTGTTTTAAATCTCAGTATTTAACTCAACAAAGAAAGATTCTGACGAGCACTGCTACTTCTAATGAACAGAACACTGTATAACTTTTCCATGTAGTATAGGAACTATACATCTTGATACTGTTGCATTTGCTAACCAAGAGAATGAGACTTTTTGTGTTGAAATTCTATACACTGTGGCTGTTTTAGACAATGCTAACTAACACTGGCACAGCATGCTTTCAGAGTATTGAAGCATGTTCTCTGCACTAGTGAAATAAGTTAAAATTATAATCATTTTCTCATAGTTTCAACACTTTTACTTGTATATCCTGCAATACTCATTTAGAATGCTGTACACATTCCGTAAAAAAAGAAAAGTGTATGGGTTGAGCATGTAGAAAGACTTTCCAAGAGAAATATGAGTTTCTGATAACAGAGGAGTTGAATTTTGGATGAACATATATATGTAAAAACCGTGGACCAAACAATCTCATGCATAGAAACAACGCATTTCAACAATTCATTATATACTCGTTACTCTTAGCAGTTCTCTGTACACTGTAAGATTTTCAAGTAAGAACGCTCGACTCATAGTACAATACGTGTTGTTAACTACACAGTTTAAACACATTCTTTGGCAGATGTTCAAAAAGGTATTCTAAAACTGCCAAATGGCAATAAGCTAAAAAGACTTTTGAGCTCACAATAAATTTTGGATATGTTCTGGATCTTAGTTTGTTATACAGGTTTACAGTAAGAGTAAAATAACACAAAGTTTAGTGAAACCTTTATTTGCAATGTTAAAACACCCCTTGGGTTCTCTTCAATCATGTAGATCCAGTTAGGCAGAAAGTCCATGGAATTCTGTCCATGATGGGAGCAAACAGTAGTTTTCTTAGTTCAGAATCTTCTTTAGTTTAAGTGTAGTTTTAAATACCGTTTTCATCACAAGTCTTTCTTATAATTTACCTGGAACATTTCCTGTACCTGTGCAGTTAAGCTGTGCTTTCTGCTAATGTAAGACAAAAGTGACTTTTAAATGGGAATTACTAGTGTTATCTTCACGGTAGGAAAATGTGTTTACACAATGGTCTTCCAATTTTCATAAAGACTGTGATTGTTTAATGCACCCAGCATTCTAAGAAATGTGCATTTCATATAATAAGCAGTGACTAATTAAATAGAAAGCTTTATGTAACATGAGCTTGAAAGACATTTTGGAGCGAGATGTATAGGCAAGGTAAATATAAACACATTGAGGAGGTGTATCTCATCACCCATGTTCTCAGCAGACAGCAAAGGATCAGCAGCGTCCAGAGTCCGGCCGGAAGAGGAGGAGCAGGTGAAGGAAGAGAATAAGGAGGAGGAGAAAACAACAAGGTTTTGGAAGTACATTGAACAAGTGTATCTCATCACCAATGTTACTCAGCAGACAGCACAGGAACAGTAGTGGACAGACACCGGCCGGAGGAGCATGAGGAAAATAAGGAGAAGAAGGAGGAATAGGAGACGTCAACATGGTGTCGGAAAAACACTGAGCAGATGTATCTCATCACCCATGTTACTCAGCTGACAGGCAGAAACAGCAGGGGCCAGAGACCAGCAAGAGGAGAATGAGAAAACGAGGAGGAGGAGGTGGTGGAGGAGACGACAGGATGTCGGAAGTACATTGAGCGGTGTATTTCTTCACTCATATTGTTCAGCAGACAGCGCAGGAACAGCAGCAGCCAAAAACAAAAGGAGGAGAAGGAGGAGGAGGAGGAGGAGAAGAAGAAGAAGGAGGAAGAGACGACAGGTTGACGAAAGTATATTGAGCAGGTGTATCTCATCACACGTGTTGCTCCAAAAACAGCGCAGGAACAGCAGCAGCCATAGATTCTTCAGACTAATAGGAAGAGGAAGAGAAGGAGGAGGAAAAAAAGGAGAAAATGACTAGGACAGGGTTAGGAAGTACATTGAGCAGGTGTGTCTCATCACACATGTGTCTCAGAAGACAGCGCAGGAATAACAGGGAAAGAAGACTGGTCTGAGAAAAATAAGGAAGAGGAGGAGGAGGCGGCGGAAAAGGGGGAGGAGAAGAAAACGACGACAGGGTGGCGAAAGTACATTGAGCAGGTTTATCTCACCAACCATGTTGCTCAGAAGACAGCGCAGAAAGAGCAGCAGACAGAGACAGGCCAGAGAAAAAAATAAAAATGGGTGAGGAGGAGAAGAAGTAAAAGGAGAAGACAACATGGTGTCAGAAGTACATTGAGCAGATGTATCTCATCACCCATGTTGCTCAGCAGACAGCGCATGAACAGCAGCGGCTACAGACCGGCGGGATAAGGAGATGGAGAAGGAGGAGGAAGAGGAGACGACGACACGGTGTCAGAAATACATTGAGCAGGTGTATCTCATCACCCATGTTGCTCAGCAGACAGCGCAGAAACAGCAGCGGCCAAAAACCGGTAAGAGGAGGAGGAGGAGAAGGAAAAAAGAAGTTGACAGGGTATCGAAAGTACAATGAGCAGGTGTATCTCATCACACATGTTTCTCAGCAGACAGTGGAGAAACAGCTGCGGCCTGAGACCGGCCAAAGTAGGAAAAGGAGAAGGAGAAAAAGAAGGAGAAAAAAAAGTAGAAAAAGGAGGAGAAAAAGATGATGACAGTGTGTCGGAAGTACTCTGAGCTGGTGTATCTCATCACCCATGTTTCTCAGCAGACAGAGCAGAAACAGCAGCTGCCAAAGACTGGCCAAAAAAGGAGGAGGAGGAGAACAAGAATGAAGAAAAGGACGAGGATGAGGAGACGACGGGGTGTCGGAAGCACATTGAGCAGGGGTATCATCACCCATGTAGCTCAGCAGACCGCGAAAGAAAAGCAGTGGCCAGAGACCGGCAGGAGGAAGAGGAGGAGGAGGAGGAGAAGGAAAAGGAGGAGACAAAAGGGTGTCGAAAGTACATTGAGCAGGTGTATATCATCACCCATGTTGCTCAGCAGACAGCGAAGAAACAGAGGAGGCCGGAGACCAGCCAGAGGACAAAAAGGAGGAGGATAAAAAGAGGAGACAACGACAGGGTGTCGAAAGTACATTGAGCAGTTGTATCTCATCACCCATATTGCTCAGTTGACAGCACAGGATCAGCAGCGGCCAGAGAACGAAAGGAGGACTAAGAGGAGGAGGAGAAGAAGGAGATGACTACAGGGTGGCGAAAGTACATTGAGCAGGTGTATTTCATCACTCATGTTGCTCAGCAGACAGCGCAGGAACAGCAGGTGTCAGAAACCGGCTGAAGGAGTAGGAGGAGGAGAAAGAGGAGGAGGAGGAGGAGGAGAAAAAGATGACGACAGAATGTCGGAAGTACATTGAGCCTGTGTTTTTCATCACACATTTTTCTCAGAAGACAGAGCAGGAACAGCAGCAGCAAGAGACCAGCAGGAGAAGGAGGAGAAGGAGGAAGAGGAGGAGAAGGAGGAGGAGGAAAAAGAGAAAAAAGAGGATATGACAAGGTGTCAGAAGTACATTGAGCTGGTGTATCCCATCACACATGTTACTCAGCAGACAGTACAGGAACAGCAGCAGCCAGAGACCAGCCTGAGAAGGAGCTGGAGGAGGAGGAGAAAGAGGAGATGAAGAAAGAGGAGGAGAAGGAGGAAAAGGAGAAAAAGACAACAGGTTGTCGGAAGTATATTCAGAATGTGTATCTAATCACCCATGTTTCTCAGCAGACAGCGCAGGAACAGCAGGATCCAGAGACCCGCAGGAAGAGTAGTAGGAGGAGGAGAAGGAGGAGGAAGAAAAGCAAGAAAAGGAGGAGGAAGAGAAGGATGAGGAAAAAAAGCAAGAAAAGGAGGAGGAGGAGGAGGAGACGACAGGGTCTCGCAAGTACCTTGAGCAGGTGTACATAATCACGCATGTTGCTCAGCAGACAAAGCAAGAACAGCAGCGGCCAGAGACCAGCCTGAGAAGGACGATGAGGAGAAAAAGGAAAAAAAGAAAGAAAGGAGGAGGAGGAGGTCGAGGAGACAACAGGGTGTCGAAAGTACATTAAGCTGGTGTGTCTCATCACCCATGTTGCTCAGCAGACAGCGCAGGAACAGCAGCGGTCAGAGACCATCTGGAGAATGAGAAGGAGAAGAAGGAGGAAAAAAAGAAGTAGGAGGAGACAACAAAGTGTCAGAAGTATATTAAGCAGGAGAATCTCATCACCCATGTTGCTCAGGAGACAGCACAGGAAAAGTAGTGGCCAGAGACTGGCCAGAGAAGGAGGAGGAAGAGGAGAAATAGGAGAAAAAGGAGGAGATGACAGGGTGTCAGAAGTACATTGAGCTGGTATATCTCATCACTCATCTAGCACAGCAGACAGCGCAGAAACAGCAGCAGCCAGAGATTGCCCAGAGGAGGAGCTGGAAGAGGAGGAGGAGGAGGAGGAGGAGGAGGAGGAGGAGGAGGAGGAGGAGAAGAAGTGAAAAACGACAGGTTGTCGGAAGTATATTGAGCAGGTATATCTAATCACCCATGTTGCTCTGCAGACAGCGCAGGAAAAGCAGCGGCCAATGAAAGGCAGGAGGAGGAGGAGGGGGAGAGGGGAAAGGAGGAAAAAGAGAAAAAGAAGGAGACGACAGTTTTTCAGAAGTATATTGAGCAGGTGTATCTCATCATAAATGTTTCTCAGCAGACAGCGCAGGAACAGCATGAACCAGAGACTGGTAGGAGGAGGAGTAAGAGGAGGAGGAGGAGGAAAATAGGAGGAGGCAACAGGATGCCGGAAGTACATTGAGAAGGTATGTCTCATCACGCATGTGTCTCAGCAGACAGCGCAGGAACAACAGGGGAATGAGACTGGTCTGAGGAAGAGGAGGAGAAGGAGAAAAAGGAGGAGGAGGAGAAGGAGGAGGACACAACGACGACGAGTTTCGGAAGTACATTGAGCACGTTTATCTCATCACCCATGTTGCTCAACAGACAGCGCAGGAACAGCAGCGACCAGAGGTCTGCTGCAGGAGAAGAAAGAGGAGGAGAAGGAGGAGGAGAAGGAAAAAGAGGAGGAGGAGGAGGAGAAGACGATGACGACAGGGTGGTGAACATACATTGTATTGATCAGGTGTATCTCACCACCCATGTTGCTCAGCAGACAGCGCAGGAACAGCAGAGGCCAGAGACCAGGAGGAGGAAGAGGAGGAAAAAAAGGAAGAAGAGGAGACGACGACAAAGTGTCGAAAGTACATTGAGCAGGTGTATTACATCACTCATGTTGCTCAGCAGACAGTGCAGAAACAGCAGCGGTCAGAAACCGGCAGGAGGAGGAGGAGGAGGAAGAGAAAAAAAAAAGATGACAGGGTTTCCGAAGTACATTGAGCAATTGTATCTCATCACATATGTTCCTCAGCAAACAGGGAAGGAACAGAAGCGGCATGAGACTGGATGGAGAATAAGGAGGAGAAGAAGGAGGAGGAGGAAGAAAAGGATTAGGAGAAGGAGGAGAAGGAGGAGACGACAGGGTGTCAGAAATACATTGAGCAGGTGTATCTCATCACACATGTCGCTCAGCAGACAGCGCAAGGACAGCAGCGGCCAGAGACCAGCCAGAGGAGAAGGATGAGGAGGAGGAAAATGAGAAGGAGGAAAAGACGGCAACGACAGGGTGTTGAAAATACATTGAGCAGGTGTATCTCATCATTCATGTTGCTCAGCAGACAGCTCAGAAACAGCAGCAGCCTGGGACCGACCAGAGGAGGAGTAGGAGAAGTAGGAGGAGGAGGAAGAGGATGAGACGGCGACGATAGGGTGTCGGAAGTACATTTAGCAGGTTTATCTCATCACCAATGTTGCTCAGCAGACAGCGCAGGAAGAGCAGCTGCCAGAGACCGTCCGTGGAGTAGGAGGAGAAGTAGGAGAAAGAGAAGGAGAAGGAGACGATGACGAATGGGTATCGGAAGTATATTGAGCAGTTGTATCTCAACACTCATGTACTCAGCAGACAGTGCAGGAACAACAGTGGCCAGAGACAGGCCGAAGGAGTAGGAAGAGGAGGAGGAGAAGGAGGGGGAGGAAGAGGAGGAGGAGAAGGAGGAGATGACAGGGTGTCAAAAGTACATTGAGCAGTTGTATCTCATCACCCATGATGCTCAAAAGACAGCGCAGAAACAGCATCGGCCAGAGACTGGCCGGAGAAGAAGGAGAATAAGAAAAAGAAGGAGAAGTAGGAGAAAAAGGAGGAGAAGGAGGAGAGGAGGAGGAGAAGCAGGAGATGGCAGGGTGTCGGAAGTACATTGATCAAGTGTATCTCATCAACCATAGTGCCCAGCAAAAAGAGCAGCAATAGCAGCGGCTTGAGACAGGCAGGAGAATGAGGAGAAGGAAGTGGCAAAGAAGGAGGAGGAGGAGGAAAAGGAGGACGAGACGATGACGACAGAGTGTCCAAAGAACATTGAGCAGGTGTATCTTATCACCCATGTTCTCAGCAGACAGGAAAGGATCAGCAGTGTCCATAGTGCAGCCGGAAGAGGAGGAGCAGGTGAAGGAAGAGAATGAGGAGGAGGAGAAAACGACATGGTTTTGGAAGTACATTGAGCAGGTGTACCTCATCACCCATATTACTCAGCAGACAAAACAGGAACAGCAGCGGACAGACACCGGCTGGAAGAGCACGAGAAAAATAAGGAAAAGGAGGAGGAGAAGGAGACGACGACAGGGTGTTGGAAGTACCTTGGGCAGGTGTATCTCCTCACCCATGTTGTTCAGCAGACAGCGCAGGAACAGAAGTGGCCAGAAACCTGTAGAAGGAGGAGGAGGAGGAAAAGGAGGAGAAGGAGAAGGAGGAGGAGGAGAAAACGACAGGGTGTCAGAAGTACATTGAGAAGACGTATCTCATCACCCATGTTGCTCAGCAGACAGCGCAGGAACATCTGCGGTCAGAGACCATAAGAAGGAGGAGTAAAAGAAAGAGGAGGAGGAGGTAGGAAAAGGAGGAGAAGGAGGAGGAGGATGAGGAGGAAACGACAGGATGTGAAAAGTAAATTGAGCAGGTGTATCTCATCACTAATGTTGCACAGCAGACAGCGCAGGAACAGAAGCGGACAGGGACCGACCAAAGAAGGAGGAGAAGAAGTAGGAGAAGAAGGAAGAGAAGGAGACAACGACGACAGGGTGTCAAAGGTACATTGAGAAGTTGTATCTCATCACCCACGTTGCTCAGCAAAAAGCACAGGAACAGCAGCGGCCAGAGACTGGCCAGAGAAGCAGGAAAAAAAGGAGATGGAGGAGGAGGAGGAGGAGGAAGAGGGGGAGGAAAAGAAGTACGTGGAGGAGGAGAAAAAATAGATGACAGGGTGTCAGAAGTACATTGAGCAAGTGTATCTCATCACCCATGTTGCTCAGCAAATAGCACAGGTACAGCAGGGTCCCAGGTTGACCAAAGAAAAAGGAGAAGAGGGAGGAGGAGGAGGAGGAGGAGGAGGAGGAGGAGCGATGACAACAGGAGGTCAAAAGTACATTGAGCAGTTGTATCTCATTACCCATGTTGCTCAGCAGACAGCCAGAAACAGCATCGGCCAAAGACCGGCTTGAGGAGAAGAAGGAAAAGGATGAGGAGGAGAAGGAGAAGCAGGAGATGACAGGTTTTCCGAAGTACATTTAGCAGGTGTATCTCATCAACCATGTTGCACAGCAAACAGAGCATAAATACCAGCAGCCAGAGACCGGCCGGAGAAGGAGGAGGAGGAGGAGAAGGAGCAGTAGGAGAAGATGATGATTACAGAGTGTCAGAAGTGCATTGAGCAGGTGTATCTAATCACCCATGTTCTCATCAAACAGCGCAGGATCAGCAGCAGACAGAGTCTGGCCGGAAGTGGAAGAGGAGGTGGAGGAAGAGAATGAGAGGGAGAGAAGACAAGAGCATTTCAGAAGTACATTGAGCAGGTGTATCTCGTCACCCATGTTACTCAGCAGACAGCCAGAAACAGCAGCGGCCAGAGACCAGCAAGAGGAGGATGAGAAAACAAGGAGGAGGAGAAGGAGATGGAGGAGACGACAATGTGTCGGAATTACATTGAGCGGTGTATCTCTTCACCCATGTTGCTCAGCAGACAGCGCAGGAACAGCAGCAGCCAGAAACCAACAAAAGGAGACAACAAAATGTAGGAAGTACATTGAGCAATTGTACCTCATTACCCATGTTGCTCAACAGACTGTGCAGGAACAACAGCGGCCAAAAACCAAAAGAAGGAGAAGGAGGATGAGGAGGAGAAGGAGAAGGAGGAGGAGACAACAGGTTGACGGAAGTACATTGAGCAGGTGTACCTCATCACACATGTAGCTCAAAAAACAGCGCAGGAACAGCAGCGGCCATAGATCCTTTGGACAAACAGGAAGAAAAAGAGGAGGAGGAGGAGGAAAAGGAGAAGATGACGAGGACAGGGTTTCGGAAGTACATTGAGCAGGTGTGTCTCATCACACAAGTGTCTCAGCAGACAGCGCAGGAACAGCAGTGGCCAGAGACCATCCGGAGAATGAGAAGGAGGAGAAGGAAATAAAAAGTAGGAGGAGACAACAAAGTGTCGGAAGTACATTGAGCATGTGTATCTCATCACCCATGTTGCTCAGGAGACAGCGCAGGAAAAGTAGTGGCCAGAGACTGGCTGGAGGAGAAGGAGGAGGAGGAGGAGGAGGAGGAGGAGGAGGAGGAGGAGAGGAGGAAAAGAAGACAGTGTGTCGGAAGTACACTGAGTAAGTGTATCTAATCTCCCATGTTGCTAAGCAGACAGCTCAGGTACGGCAGTGGCAAGAGTCCTTCCGGAGGAGGAGGATCATGAGGAGAAAAAGGAGGAGAAGGAGGAAAAGAAGACGACGACGACATGTTGTCAGAAGTACATTGAGCCAGTGTATCTAATCACCCATGATGCTCGGCACACAGAGCAGAAACATCAGCGGCCAGAGACAGGCCAGAGAAGTAGGAGGACGTGGAGGAGGAGGAGGAAATAAAAAAGGAGAAGGAGGACGAGAAAAAAGAAAGAAGAGAAAGAGGAGGAGGTGGAGGAGGAGGATATGGAGATGACAGGGTGTCGTTAGTACATTGAGCAGGTGTATCTCATCACCCATGTAGCTCAGCAGACAGCAAAAAAAAAAAAAGCAGAAGCCAGAAACCGGCTGAAGCAGGAGAAAGAGGAGGTAGAGAAGGAGGAGACAAGGACAGTATGTAGGAAGTATATTGAGCCAGTGTATGTAATCACACATGTTGCTCAGCAAGCAGCACAGGAACAGCTGTGGCCAGAGAATGGAAGGAGGCAGAGGAGAAGGAGGAAGAGAAGGAGGAGAAGAAGGAGGAGATTACAGGGTGTTGGAAGTACATTGAGCAGATGTATCTCATCACCCTTAAACTCAGCAGACAGTCCCAAAACAGCAGCGATCAGAGACCGGTCGGAGAAGGCCGAGGAGGAGGAGGAGGAGGAGGAGGAGGAGGAGGAGACGACAGAGTGTCAAAAGTACATTGAGCAACTGTATCTCATCAACCATGTTGCTAAGCAAACAGCTCAGAATCAGCAGTGGCAAGAGACCGGCCGGAGGAGGAGAAGGAGTAGGACGAAAAAAAGAAAAATGAGGAGGAGGAGGAGACGACGATGACTGGTTGTGAGAAGTACATTGAGCCGGTGTATCTCATCACCCATGATGCTCGGCAGACAGTGCAGGAACAGCAGCGGCCAGAGTTTGGCTGGAGAAGAAGGAGGACGAGGAGAAGGAGAAGAAAAATAAGGAGGAGAAAGAGGAGAAGGAGGAGGGAAGAGGAAGAGGAGGAGAAAATAGAGAAGAAGGATGTTTAGAGGACAGGGTGTCTGAGGTAAATTGAGCACGTGTATCTCATCACACATGTTGCTCAGCAAACAGCGCAGGATCAGCTTCTGCCAGAGACTGGCAGAAGGTGAAGAAAAAGTAAAAGCAGAAGAAGAAAAAATAAAGTAGGAGGAGACAACAGGGTGTCGAAAGTACATTGAGCAGGTGTATTTCATCACCCATTTGCTCAGCAGACTACGAAGAAACAGTAGCGACCAGAGACTGGCTGGAGTAGGAGGAGGAGGAGGAGGAGGAGGAGGAGGAGGAGGAGGAGGAGGAGGAGGAGACGACGACAGGGTGCAGGAAGTACATTGAGCAGTTATATCTTATCACCCATGTTGCTAAGGAAACAGTGCAAGAACAGTAGCGGCCAGAGACCGGCAGGAGGAGGAGAAGGAGTAGGAAGAGGAGGAGGAGGAGGATACGACAAAGTGTCAGAAGTACTTTGAGAAGATGTATTTCATGACCCATATTCTCAGCAGACAGGGCAGGAACAGCAGCGGCCAGAGACGGGCCAGAGATGGAGAAGGAAGAGGAGAAGGAGGAAGAAAAAGAGAAGAAGGAGGAGGAGGAGGCAGGAAAAAGAGAAATAGGAGGAGGTGGAGAAGGAGGAGGAGAAGACGACAGGATGTCTGAAGTACATTGAGCAGGAGTATCTAATAACTTATGTATCTCATAAGTTATTACAGACAGTGCAAAAACAGCAGAGGCCAGACCGGCCGAAGAAAAGAGGAAAAGGAGGAGGAAGAGGAGAAGGAGAAGGAAAAATAGTCGACAACGACAGAGTTTTGGAAGTACATTAAGAAAATGTATCTCATCAATCATGTTGCTCAACAGACAGCGCAGAAACATCAGCGGCCAGAGACCGGCCGAAGAAGGAGGAGGAGGAAGAGGAGGAGGAGACGACGACGACAGGGTGTCGGAAGTACATTTAGCCAGTGTACTTCATCACCCATGTTGCTCAGCAGACACCGCAGGAACAGCAGCAACCAGAGTACAGCCAGAAAAAAAGGAGAAGGAGGAGGAGGAAGAGGAGACAACAGGGTGCTGGATGTACATTGAGCAGGTGTATCTCATTACCCATGTAGCTAAGCAGCAAGCATAGGTAAAGCAGCGGCCAGATACCGGCCGGAGAAGGAAGAGAACGAGAAGAAGGAGAAGAAAAAAAAGAAGAAAAAGGAGGAGGAGAAGGTAGGAGGAGGAGGAAAAGAAGGAGGCGGAAGAGGAGGAGGTGGAAACGACATGGTGTCGGAAGTACATTGAGCAGGTGTATCTCATCACCCACGTTGCTTAGCAGACAGTGCCAGAACAGAAGCTGCCAGAGACCAACCAGAGAAGGAAGAGGAGAAGAAGCAGGAGTAAGAGGAGGAGTATGAGAAGACGACTAGTTTTCGGAAGTACATTGAGCATGTGTATCACATAACCCATGTTGCTGAGCAGACAGTGCAGGAACAACAGCAGCCAAAGAATGGATGATGGAGGAGAAGAGGAAGGACGAGAAGGAGAAGGAGGAGGAGGAGGAGGAAAAGACGACAGGGTGTCAAAAGTACATTGAGCAACTGTATCTCACCACCCATGTTGCTAAGCAGACAGCTCAGGAACAGCAGTGGCAAGAGACCGGCCGGAAAGGAGGAGGAGAAGGAGTGCGAGGAGGAGGAACAGGAGGAGGAAACAACGACAAAAGGGTGTCAGCAGTACATTGAGCCAGTGTATATCATCACCCACATGCTCAGCAAACAGCGCAGGATCAGCAGAGGTCAGAGACCGGCCGGAGAAGTAGGAGGACGAGGAGGAAGAGAAAGAAAAAAGGAGGAGGAGGAGAAGGAAGGAATAAGAGGAGGAGGAAAAAATAAAGGAGGAGGAGACAACAGGGTGTCTGAAGTCATTGAGCAGGTGTATCTCATCACCCATGTTGCTCAGCAAACAGCAAAAGAACAGCAGAGGCCAGTGACTGGCCAGAGGCGGAGGAGAAGTAGGGGGAGGAGGAATAGGATGAGGAGGAAATGACGACGACAGGGTGTCAGAAGTATATTGGGCCGGTGTATTTCATCACCCATGATGCTTGGCAGACAGCGCAGGAACATTAGCGACCAAAGACCGGACGGAGAAGTAGGGGGACAAGGAGAAGGAGGAGAAAAAAAAGGAGGAGGAGGAGAAAAAAAAGGAGGAGGAGGAGCAGGAGTATGTGGAGACGACAGGGTGTCGCAAGTACATTGAGCAGGTGTATCTCATCATCCATGTTGCTCAGCCAACAGCGCAGAAACAGCAGCAGCCAGAGACCGACTGGAGAAGGAGGTGGTGGAGGAAGAGGAGGAGAAGAAGACAACAACGACAGGGTGTAGAAAGTACATTGGGCAGGTGTATCTCATCACACATGTTGCTCAGTATACAGCGCAGAAACAGTAGCTGCCAGAAACCGGCCAAAGGAGAAGGAGCAGGAGGAGGAGGAGAAAAAGAAGGAGACGACAGGGTGTCAGAAGTTTATTTAGCAGGTGTATCTCATCACAAATCTTGCTCAGCAGACAATGAAAAAACAGCAGAGGCAAGAGACCTGCCAAAGGAGGAGGAAGAGGAGGAGGAGGAGGAGGAGACGAAGACAGGTTGTCGCAAGTACATTGAGCCAGTGTATCTAATCACACATGTTGCTCAGCAATCAGCGCAGGTACATTAGAGGCTATAGACAAAAATGAGGAGGAGGAGGAGGAGACGACAGGGTGTCAAAAGTACTTTGAGCAGGTGTATCTCATCACCCATGTTGCTCAGCATACAGCGCAGGAACAGCAGCCGACATAGACCGGATGTAGGAGGAAGAGGAGCAGGTGGAAGAGCAGGAGGAGGAGGAGGAGGAGGAGGAGAAGGAAGAGGAAGAGACGACGACTACAGGTTTTCAGAAGTACATTGAACAGGTGTATCTCATCACCCATGTTGCTCAGCAGACAGCGCAGGAATAGCAGCAGCCAAAACCCGGCCAAAGAAGGAGGAAGAGGAGAAGGAGGAGGAGAAAATGGAGGAGAGAAGACGATGTCAGGGTGTCGAAATTACATTGAGCAGGTGTATCCCATCACACATGTTGCTCTGCAGACAGCGCAGGAATATTAGCGTCCAGATACCGCCCAGAGAAAGAGGAGGAGTATGAGGAGGAGGAGGAGGAGGAGACGACAGGATGTCGGAAGTACATTGAGCAGGTGTATCTCATCACACATGTTGCTTAGCAGTCAGCGCATGTAAAGAAGTGCCTAGAGACCGGCCGGAAGAGGAGGCGAATGAACTGGAGGAGAAAAAAAAAAAAAAGGAGGAGAAGGAGGATAAGGAGGTAGAAAAAAGAGGAGGAGAAGGTGGTGAAAGAGAAGCAGGTTGAAATGAAAAGGTGTCGAAATTACATTAAGCAGGAGTATCTCATCACTTATGTTGCTCAGCAGACATCACAGGAACAGCAGAGGCCAGAGACCGACCAAAGAAAAAGAAGGAGGAGGAGAAGGAGGAGGAGGAGGAGGATGAAATGACGACATGGTGTCAGAAGTACATTGAACAGGTGTATCTCATCACCCATGTTGCTCAGCAGACTGCGAAGAAACAGCAGTGGCCAAAGACCTGCCAGAGAAGGAGGAGGAGTAGGAGGAGATGAAGGAGGAGAAGAAGGAGGAGAAGACGACAGAGTGTTGGAAGTACATTGAGCAGGTGTATCTCATTACCCTGTACTCAGGAGACAGAACAGGAACAGTGGCAGCCAGAGACCAGCCAAAGGAGGACAAGGAAGAGGATGATGATGAGGAGGAAACGACGACGAAAGGGTGTCATAAGTACATTGAGCAGGGGTAACTCATCACCCATGTTGCTCAGCAGACAGCGAAACAAAATCAGTGGCCAAAGCCCGGCTGGAAAAGGAGGAGGAAGAGGAGGAGGAGGAGGAGACGACAGGGTTTCGGAAGTACATTGAGCAGGTGTATGTCATCACCTATGTTGCTCAGCAGACAGCGCAGGAACAGCAGAGGCCAGAGACCGGCTGAAGGAGGAGGACGAGGAGAGTAGGAGGAGTAAGAAGAGAAGGAAAAGGAAGAGACTACGACGACAGGTTTTCGGAAGTACATAGTGCAGGTGTATCTCATCACCCATGTTGCTCAACAGACAGCGTAGGTACAGCAGTGGCCAGTGAGTGGCTGAAAGAGGAGGCGGAGAAGAGGAAGAAGAGAAGAAGAAGGTAGGAAAAGGAGGAAAGGAGGTGGTGGAAGAAGAGGAGTTGGAAATGACAAGGTGTCGAAATTACATTGAGCAGGTGTTTCTCACAACTCATGTTGCTCAGCAGACTGCACAGGAACAGCAGCGGCCAGAGACCGACCGGAGAAAGGGAAGGATGAGGAAGAGGATAAGGAGGAGGAGGAGGAAACGACGACATGGTGTTGGAAGTACATTGAGCAGGTGTATTCATCACCCATGTTGTTACGCAGACAGCGCAGAAAATACAGCGGTGAAAGACTGGCTGAAGGAGGAGGAGAAGGAGGAGAAGAAAAAGAAGGAGAAGACGAGAGGGTGTCAGAAGTACTATGAGCAGGTGTATCTCATCACCTGTGTTGCTCAGCAGACAGCGCAGAAACAGCAGCGTCCAGAGACCAAGCAAAAAAGGTGGAGAAAGAGGAGAAGGAGGAGGAGGAGGAGAACGACAGGGGTCGGAAGTACATTGAGGATGTGTATCTAATCACCCATGTTGGTAACGAGACGGAGCAGAAAAAGCAGCATCCAGAAAACGGCAGGAGGAGAAGGAGGAGGTGGAGGAGGAGAAGGAGGAGAAGGAGACGACAGGGTGTCGGAAGTACATTGAACAGGTGTATCTCATTATCCATGTACTCAGCAGAAAGGGCAGGAACAGCAGCGGCCAGAAACCGGCAGGAGGAGAAGAAGGAGGAGGAGGAGGAGGAGGAGAAAAAGTATGACATGACAGAGTGTCAGAAGTACATTTAGAAGGTGTATATCATCAACCATGTTACTTATCAGACAGTGCAGGAATAGCAGCGGCCAGAGATCGGCCGGAGTAGGAGGAGGAAGTGGAGAATGAGGAGGAGAAGACAGAATGTCGGAAGTACATTGAGCAGGTGTATCATATCACTCATGTTGCTCAGCACAGTGCGAAGGAAGAGCAGTGGCCAGAGACCGCCTGGAGTAGAAGGAGGAGTAGGAGGAGAAGGAGGATACGACGAAGGGTGTTGGAAATACATTCAGAAGGTGTATCTAAACACCCATTTTGCTAAGCGGACAGCACAGAAACAGCTGCGGTCAGAGAATGGTAAGAGGAGGAGGAGGAGGAGAAGGAAGAGGAGAAGGAAGAGACGACAGGGTGTCGGTAATACTTTGAGAAGGTGTATCTCATCAGCCATGTATTCAGCAGACAGTGAAGGAACAGCAATGGCCAGATTCCAGCCGGAGAAGAAGGAGGAGGGAGAGAAGGAGGAGGAGGAGGAAAAGGAGAAGAAGGAGGAGGAGGAGAAAGGAGGAGGAGAAGAAAAAGGAGGTGGAGGAGGAGGAGTAGAAGACGACAGGGTGTCAGAAGTACATTGAGCAGGTGTATATTATCACTTATGTATTTCAGCAAACAGCGCAGGAACAGCAGCAGCCAGAGTCCGGCCGAAGAAGGAGTAGAAGGAGGAAGAGAAGAAGGAGGAGGAAAAGGAGGAGGAGAAAGAGACGACGACAACAGGGTTTCGGAAGTACATTGAGCATGTGAATCTCATCAACCATGATGTTCAGCAGACAGCGCAGGAACAGCAGTGGCAAAAGACCGGCCGGAGGAGGAGTAAAATGAGAAGGAGGAGGAGACGACGAGGAGAGGTTGTAGGTAAAACATTGAGCAGATGTATCTCATCACCCATGTTGCTCTGCAGACAGCGAAAGAACAGCAGCGGCAAGAAACCGGTCGAAGGAGGAGGAAAAGGAGAAGAAGAAAGAGAAGGAGGAGGAAAAAAAAGACGAGGAGGAGGAGGAGGAGGTAGGAGGAGAAAAAGAAGGAGGAGGTGGAATAGAAGGAGATGGAGTCGCCAGGGTGTCGGAAGTACATTGACACGGTGTATTTCACCACTCATGTTGCTCAGGATACAGCCCCAAAACAGCAGCGGCCAGAGACTGACTGGAGAAGAAGGAGGAGGAGGAGGAGAAGAAGAAGAAGGAGGAGGAGGAGAAGAAGAAGGAGGAGGAGGAGGAGGAAGAGGAGTAAAAAACGACGACGGCAGGGTGTCAAAAGTACATTGAACAAGTGTATCTCATCACACATGTTGCTCAGCAGACAGCGCAGGAACAGCAGCAGCCATAGACTGGCCGAAGGAGGAGGAGGAGGAGGAAGAGGAGGAGGAGGAGGAGGAAAAAGAGACGATGAAGACAGGGTTTCGGAAGTACATTCAGCAGGTATATCTCATTACATATTTTTCTAAGCAGACAGTGCAGAAAGAGCAGTGGCCAGAGACCAGACGGAGGATGAGGAAGATTTGGACATGAAGAAGCAAAAGGAGACGACGACAGCATTTCGGAAGTACATTGAGCAGGAGTATCTTATCACCCATGTTGATCAGCAGACAGCGAAAAAACAGCAGCAGCCAGAGACCGTCCAAAGAAGGAGGAGGAGGAGGAGGAAGAGTAGGAGGAGGAAGAGTAGGAGGAGGAGACGACGACGACAGGGTGTCGGAAGTACATTGAGCAAGTGTATCTCATCACACATGTTGCTCAGCAGACAGCGCAGGAATAGCAGCAGCCAGAGACCTGCTGGAGGAACAATAGGAAAGGAGGAGGAGTAAAAGGAGAAACGACGACGACAGTGTGTTGGAAGTATATTGAGCAGGTGTACTTCATCACCCATGTTGCTCAGTAGACACTGCAGGAACAGCAGCAACCAGAGTCCAGCCAGAAAAAAAAAAGAAGGAGGAGGAGAAAGAGTAGACGACAGGGTGCTGGATGTACATTGAGCAGGTGTATCTCATCACCTATGTAGCTAAGCAGCCAGCACAGGTAGAGCAGTGGCCAGATACCGGCCGGAGAAGGAGAAGAACGAGAAGAAGAAGAGAAAAAAAAAGGAGGAAAAGCAGGAGGAGAAGGTAGGAGGAGGAGGAAAAAAAGAAGGCGGAATGGAAGGAGGTGGAAAAGACATGGTGTCGGAAGTACATTGAGCAGGTGTATCTCATCATCCATGTTGCTCAGCAGACAGCGCAGGAACAGCAGCGGCCAGAAACCAGCCGGAGAAGGAAAAGGAAGAGAAGCAGGAGAAAGAGGAGGAGTATGAGAAGACGACAAGTTTTTGGAAGTACATTGAGCATGTGTATCACAACACCCATGTTGCTGAGCAGACAGTGCAGGAACAACAGCAGCCAGAGAACGGATGGTGGAGGAGAAGGAGGAGGACGAGAAGGAGGAGGAGAAAAACACGACAGGGTGTCAGAAGTACATTGAGCAACTGTATCTCATCACCCATGTTGCTAAGCAGACAGCTCAGGAACAGCAGCGGCAAGCGACCGGCCAGAGAGGAGGAGGAGAAGGAGTACAGGAGGAGGAGGAGGAGGAGGAGGAGGAAACGATGAAGAAAGGGTGTCAGAAGTACATTGAACCGGTGTATATCTTCACCCATAATGCTCGGCAGACAGCGCAGGAACAGCAGCGGCCAGAGACCAGCCAAAAAAGTAGGAGGACGAGGAGGAGGAGAAGGAAAAAATGGAGGAGAAGGAGGAGGATGAGAAAGGAGGAAGAGGAAGAGGAGGAGGTGGAGGAGGAGAATGTGGAGATGACAGGGTGTTGGAAGTACATTGAGCACGTGTATCTCATCACCCATGTTGCTCAGCAAACAGCGCAGGATCAGCACCTGCCAGAGTCCGGCAGCAGGTGGATGAGAAAGAAAAAAAAAAAGAAAAAAGAAAAGGAGGAGGAGACAACAGGGTATAGGAAGTACATTGAGCAGGTGTATCTCTTCCTCCATATTCTCAGGAGACAGCGCAGAAACAGCAGCGGCCAGAGACCGGCGGGAGGAGGAGGAGGAGGAGGAGAAGGAGAAGGAAACGACGACTATAGGGTGTCGGAAGTACATTGAGAAGGTGTATCTCATCACCCATGTTGCTTAGCAGACAGCACAACAACAACAGCGGCCAGAGACCAGCCAGAGAAAAATGAAGAGGAGGTGGAGAAGGAGGAGGAGGAAAAGGAGGAGACGCAGGTGTCGGAAGTACAGTGAGAGGTGTATATCATCACCCATGTTGCTCAGAAGATAACGCAGGTACAGCAGCCTCCAGAATCCGGCCTGAGTAGGTGGAGGAGTAGGAGGAGGAGGAGAAGACGACAACAGGGTGTAGGATGAACTTTGAACAGGTGTATTTAATCACCTATGTTGCTAAGCAGACAGTGCAAGAACAGCAGCGGCCAGAGACCGGCAGGAGGAGGAAAAGGAGTAGGAGAAGGAGAAGGAAGAGGAGACGAAAGAGTGTCGGAAGTACTTTGAGCAGGTGTATTTCATCACTTATGTACTCAGCAGACAGGGCAGGAACAGCAGCTGCCAGAGACCGGCCGGAGATGGAAGAGGAAGAGGAAGAGGTGGAGGAAAAAGGGAAGAAAGGAGAGGAGGCAGAAAAAAAAGAAATAGGAGGAGGTTGAGAAGGAGGAGTAGAAGACGGCAGGGTGTCTGAATACATTGAGCAGGTGTATCTAATCACTTATGTATCTCAGCTAACAGCGCATGAACTGCAGCGGCCAGAGACCGGCCGAAAAAGGAGAAGGAGGAAGAGGAGGAGTAGGATGAGGAGGAGGACGAGGAGGAGGAGGAGGAGGAGGAGGAAGAGAAAAAATAGACGACGACCACAGGGTTGTGGAAGTACATTGAGCATGTGTATCTCATCAAACATGTTGCTCAGCAGACAGCGCAGGAACATCAGCAGCCAGAGAAAGACAGGAGGAGGAAGAGGAGGAAGAGGAGAAGGAGATGATGATGACAGGGTGTCGAAAGTACATTGAGCAGGTGTACTTCATCACCCATTTTGCTCAGCAGACACCGCAGGAACAGCAGCAACGAGAGTCCAGCCAGAAAAGAGGAAGAAGAAGGAGGAGGAGGGGGAGACGACAGGGTGCCAGAAGTGCATTGAACAGGTGTACCTAATCACCCATTAAGGCCTGCAGGTAATGCAGGAAGAGCAGCGGCCAGATACCGGGCAGAGAGGGAGAAGAATGAGGAGGAGGAGAAGGAAAACAAAAAGTAGGAGGAGGAGAAGGTAGGAAGAGGAGGAGAAGGAGGAGGAGCTGGAAGGGGAGGAAGAGACGACAGGGTGTCGGAAGTTGATTGAGCAGGTGTATCTCATCACCCATATTGCTCAGCAAACAGTGAAAGAACAGCAGAGGCCAGAGACTGGCCGGAAGCGGAGGAGGAGGAGGAGGAGGAGGAAGAGGATGAGGAGGAAATGACGACGACAGGGTGTCAGAAGTACATTGAGCTGGTGTATCTCATCACCCATGATTCTTGGCAGACAGTGCAGGAACAGCAGCGGTCAGAGACCGGCTGGAGAAGTAGGAGGTCGAGGAGGAGGAGGAGAAAAAAAAAGGAAGAGGAGCAGGAGTATGTGGAGATGACAGAGTGTTGCAAGTATATTGAGCAGGTGTATCTCATCACCCATGTTGCTCAGTATACAGCGCAAAAGCAGTAGCCACCAGAAATCGGCCAAAGGAGAAGGAGCAAGAGGAGGAGGAGAAAAAGAAGGAGAAGTCAGGGTGTCAGAAGTTTATTTAGCAGATGTATCTCATCACCCATGTTGCTCAGCAGACAACGAAGAAAACAGCAGAGGCCGGAGTCCTGCCAAAGGAGAAGGAAGAGGAGGAGGAGGAGGAGGAGGAGACAAAGACAGGTTGTCGCAAGTACATTGAGCCTGTGTATCTAATCACACATGTTGCTCAGCAATCAGCAGAGAAACATTAGCGGCCATAGACCAAAATGAGGAGGAGGAGGATACTACAGGGTATGAAAAGTGCTTTGAGCAGGTGTATCTCATCACCTATGTTGCTCAGCATACAGCGCAGGAACAGCAGCCACCATAGACTGGATGGAGAAGAAGGTGGCGGAGCAGGTGGAAGAGGAGGAGGAGAAGGAGGAGGAGAAGGAGGAGGAGAAGGAAGAGGAAGAGACGACGACGACAGGTTTTCAGAAGTTCATTGAACAGGTGTATCTCATCACCCATGTTGCTCAGCAGACAGCGCAGGAATAGCAGCAGCCAAATACTGGCCAAAGAAGGAGGAAGAGGAGAAAAAGGAGGAGAAAATGGAGGAGAGAAGATGACGTCAGGGTGTCAGAAGTACACTGAGCAGGTGTATCCCATCACACATGTTGCTCTGCAGACAGCGCAGGAACATTAGCGGCCAGATACCGCCCACAGAAGGAGGAGGAGTAGGAGGAGTATAAGGAGGAGGAGGAGGAGACGACAGAGTGTCAGAAGTACATTAGGTAGGTGTATCTCATCACCCATGTTGCTTATCAGAAAGCGCAGGTACAGCAGCGGCCAGAGACCAGCCAGAAGACGAGGCGAAGGAACAGGAGTAGAAGGAAAAAAAGGAGGAGGAGGAGGAGAAGGTAGAGAAAAGAGGAAAAGGAGGTGGTGGAAGAGAAGGAGGTTGAAATGAAAGGGTGTCGAAATTACATTGAGCAGGTGTATCTCATCACCCCTGTTGCTCAGCAAACTGCGAAGGAACAGTAGCAGCCAAAGACAGGCCGGAGAAGGAGGAGGAGTAGGAGGAGATGAAGCAGGAGAAGGAGGAGGACAAGACTACAGAGTGTCGAAAGTACATTGAGCAGGTTTAACTCATCACCCATGTTGCTCAGCAGACAGCTGAACAATAGCAGCGGCCAGAGCCAGGCCGGAAAAGGAGGAAGAAGAGGAGGAGTAAGAGGAGGACGACGAGGAGACCTAAAAAAGAATGAAGAGGATGAGGGACGAGGATGAGCAGAAAGAGGAGGTGAAGGAGGAGGAGGAGGAGACGACAGGGTTTCGGAAGTACATTGAGCAGGTGTATGTCATCACCTATGTTGCTCAGCAGTCAGCGCAGGAACAGGAGAGGCCAGAGATCGGCTAGAGGAAGAGGAGGAGGAGAGTAGGAGGGGTAAGAGGAGGAGAAAAGGAAGAGATGACGAGGAAAGTTTTTCGGAAGTACATAGAGCAGATGTATCTCATCACCCATGTTGCTCAGCAGACAGCGCAGGTACAGCAGAGGACAGTGACCGGCCGGAAGAGGAGGCGGAGGAAAGGAAGAGGAGAAGAAGAAGGTAGGAAAAGGAGGAGGAGGAGGTGGTGGAAGAGGAGGAGGTGGAAATGACAAGGTATGGGAATTACATTGAGCAGGTGTATCTCATCACTCATGTTGCTCAGCAGACTGCACAGGAACAGCAGCAGCCAGAGACCGACCAGAGAAAGAGAAGGAAGAGGAAGAGGAGAAGAAGGAGTAGGAGGAAACTACGACATGGTGTCGGAAGTACATTGAGCAGGTGTATCTCCTCACCCATGTTGTTACACAGACAGCGCAGAAACAACAGTGGTGAGACTGGCTGAAGGAGGAGGAGGAGGAGGAGAAGTAAAATAAAGAAGACTAAGGGTGTCGGAAGTACTATGAGCAGGTGTATCTCATCACCCATGTTGCTCAGCAAACAGTGCAGGAACAGCTGCGGTCAGAGTCCGGCCATAGAAGGAGAGAAGAAGGAAGAGAAGAAGAAGAAGGAAAAGGAGGAGAAGGAAGAGGAGGAGTTAGGAGGTTGAGGAAGAGGAGGAGGTGGAAGAGAAGAAGATGGAAACGACACATTTTCAGAAGTACATTGAGCAGGTGTATCTCATCTCCCATGCTGCTCAGCAGAGATTGCAGGAACAGCAGCGGCCAAAGACCGGATAAAGGAGGAGGAGAAGGAGGCCGTGAAGAAGGAGAAGGTGGAGATGACCGGGTGTCGGAAGTACATTGACCAGGTGTATCTCATCACCCATATACTCAGCAGACAGCCCAAAAAAGACAGTGGCTAGAGACCGGACCGAGGAGAAGAAGGAGAAGGAGAAAAATGAGAAGAAAAAGAAGGAGGAGGAGACGATGACGACAGGGTGTCAGAAGTACATTGAGCAGGTGTATCTAATCACTTATGTATTTCAGCAGACAGCGCAGAAACAGCAGTGGCTAGAGACCAGCCAAAGGAGGAGGAGGAAATGGAGGAGAAGGAAAAAAAGATAGAGGAGGAGGAGACGACGACGAGAGGGGGTCAGAAGAACATTGAGCAGGTGTATCTCATCACTCATGTTTCTCAGCAGACAGTGCAGGAACAGCAGCTGCCAGAACCGCAAGGAAAAGAAAGAGGAGGAGGAGAAAGTGAAGGAGGAAGAGGAGGAAAAGGAGGAGAGGAGGTAAAAAAGTCGATTTATACAGGGTGACAAAAGTACATTGAGCAGGTGTATCTCATCACCCATGTTGCTCAGCAGACAGCGCAGGAACAGCAGCGGCCAGAGATTGGCCAGAGGAGGAAGAGGAGAAGGAAGAGGAGAAGGAGATGGAGATGACGACCAGATTTAAAAAGTACATTGAGCAGGTGTTTCTCATCTTTCATTTTTTCAGTAGACAGCGCAGAATCAGCAGCGGCCAGAGACCGGCCGGAGTAGGAGGAGGAGGAGGAGAAAAGAGTGGTGGAGTAGGAGAGGGAGGAGGAGGAGGAGGAGGAGGAGGAGGAGGAGGAGGAGGAGGAGGAGGAGGAAGAAGAGAAGGAAATTACAGGGTGTCAAAAGTACATTGAGTAGGTGTATCTCATCACGCATGTCTCAGCAGACAACGCAGAAACAGCAGTGGCCAGTGACTGGCCGGAGGATGAAAAGAAGAAAAAGGAGGAGGAGGAAAAGGAGGAAGAGGAGGAGAGGACGATGACAGGGTGTTGAAAAAACCTTAAGGAGGTGTATCTCATCACCCATGTTGCTCAGCCAACAGCATAAGAACAGCAGCGGCCGGAGAGCGGCTGGAGAAGGAGGAGGAGAGGGAATAGGAGGAGGAGGAGGAAGAGAAGACAAGGTTTCGGAAGTACGTTGAGCAGGTGTATCTCATCATCCATGTTGCTCATCAGACAGTGCAGAAACAGCAGCGGCCAGAAACCGGCAGGAGGAGAGAAAGGAAGAGAAGGAAAAGGTGGAGAAGGAGGAGGAGGAGGAGGAGACAACGTCAAGGTGTCAGAAGTACATTGAGCAGGTGTATCTCATCACCCATGATGCTCAGCAAACAGTGCAGGAACAGGAGTGGCCAGAGACCAGCAGGAGGAGGAGAAAGAAAAGAAGAAGGAGGAGGAGAAGGAGAAAGAAGAGACAACAGGGTGTCAAAAGTACATTGAGCAGGTGTATCTCACCACCCATGTTGCTCAGCAGTCAGCGCAAAAAAAAGCAGAAAACAAAGTCCGGCCGTAGGAGGAACAGGAGAAGGAGGAGAGGAGGAAGAGGAGGAGACAACGACAGGGTGTCAAAAGTATATTGAGTAGGTGTATCTCACCACCCATGTTGCTCAGCAGACATCGCAGGAACAGCAGTGGCTAGAAACCAGCTGGAAATAAAGGAGGAGGAGGAGGAAGAATTAAAGTGGAGGAGAGGACAACAGCGTGTCGAAAGTACATTCAGCAGGTATATCTCACAACCCACGTTTCCCAGCAGACAGTGCAGGTACAGCACCGGCCAGAGACCAGCAGAAAGAAGAAGAGAAAGAGGAGAAGGAGGAGGAGACGACAGGGTATCGGAAGTACATTTAGCAGGTATATCTCATCATCCATGTTGCTCAGCAGACAGCGCAAAAACAGTAGCGGCCAGAGACATGCAGGAGGAGAAAGAGGAGCAGGAGGAGGAGGAGGAGGAGGAGGAGGAGGAGGAAAAGAAAGAGGACGACGACCACAGGGTGTCGGAAGTACATTGAGCAGGTGTATCACATCACCCATGTTGCTCTGCAGACAGTACAGGAACAGCAGCGGCCAGAAATTGGCAGGAGGAGAAGAAGAAGGAGGAGGAAAAGTAGGAGGAGGAGGAGGAGGAGCAAGAAAAGGAGACGACGACAGGGTGTTGGAAGTACATTAAGCAGGTGTATCTCATCACACATGATGCTCAGCAGACAGCGCAGGAACAAAAGTGGCCAGAGACTGGCAGGAGGAGTAGGAGGAGGAAGAGAAGGATGAGGAAAAAAAGCAAGAAAAGGAGGAGGAGGAGGAGGAGACGACAGGGTCTCGCAAGTACCTTGAGCAGGTGTACATAATCACGCATGTTGCTCAGCAGACAAAGCAAGAACAGCAGCGGCCAGAGACCAGCCTGAGAAGGACGATGAGGAGAAAAAGGAAAAAAAGAAAGAAAGGAGGAGGAGGAGGTCGAGGAGACAACAGGGTGTCGAAAGTACATTAAGCTGGTGTGTCTCATCACCCATGTTGCTCAGCAGACAGCGCAGGAACAGCAGCGGTCAGAGACCATCTGGAGAATGAGAAGGAGAAGAAGGAGGAAAAAAAGAAGTAGGAGGAGACAACAAAGTGTCAGAAGTATATTAAGCAGGAGAATCTCATCACCCATGTTGCTCAGGAGACAGCACAGGAAAAGTAGTGGCCAGAGACTGGCCAGAGAAGGAGGAGGAAGAGGAGAAATAGGAGAAAAAGGAGGAGATGACAGGGTGTCAGAAGTACATTGAGCTGGTATATCTCATCACTCATCTAGCACAGCAGACAGCGCAGAAACAGCAGCAGCCAGAGATTGCCCAGAGGAGGAGCTGGAAGAGGAGGAGGAGGAGGAGGAGGAGGAGGAGGAGGAGGAGGAGGAGGAGGAGGAGGAGGAGGAGGAGAAGAAGTGAAAAACGACAGGTTGTCGGAAGTATATTGAGCAGGTATATCTAATCACCCATGTTGCTCTGCAGACAGCGCAGGAAAAGCAGCGGCCAATGAAAGGCAGGAGGAGGAGGAGGGGGAGAGGGGAAAGGAGGAAAAAGAGAAAAAGAAGGAGACGACAGTTTTTCAGAAGTATACTGAGCAGGTGTATCTCATCATAAATGTTTCTCAGCAGACAGCGCAGGAACAGCATGAACCAGAGACTGGTAGGAGGAGGAGTAAGAGGAGGAGGAGGAGGAAAATAGGAGGAGGCATCAGGATGCCAGAAGTACATTGAGAAGGTATGTCTCATCACGCATGTGTCTCAGCAGACAGCGCAGGAACAACAGGGGAATGAGACTGGTCTGAGGAAGAGGAGGAGAAGGAGAAAAAGGAGGAGGAGGAGAAGGAGGAGGACACAACGACGACGAGTTTCGGAAGTACATTGAGCACGTTTATCTCATCACCCATGTTGCTCAACAGACAGCGCAGGAACAGCAGCGACCAGAGGTCTGCTGCAGGAGAAGAAAGAGGAGGAGAAGGAGGAGGAGAAGGAAAAAGAGGAGGAGGAGGAGGAGAAGACGATGACGACAGGGTGGTGAACATACATTGTATTGATCAGGTGTATCTCACCACCCATGTTGCTCAGCAGACAGCGCAGGAACAGCAGAGGCCAGAGACCAGGAGGAGGAAGAGGAGGAAAAAAAGGAAGAAGAGGAGACGACGACAAAGTGTCGAAAGTACATTGAGCAGGTGTATTACATCACTCATGTTGCTCAGCAGACAGTGCAGAAACAGCAGCGGTCAGAAACCGGCAGGAGGAGGAGGAGGAGGAAGAGAAAAAAAAAAGATGACAGGGTTTCCGAAGTACATTGAGCAATTGTATCTCATCACATATGTTCCTCAGCAAACAGGGAAGGAACAGAAGCGGCATGAGACTGGATGGAGAATAAGGAGGAGAAGAAGGAGGAGGAGGAAGAAAAGGATTAGGAGAAGGAGGAGAAGGAGGAGACGACAGGGTGTCAGAAATACATTGAGCAGGTGTATCTCATCACACATGTCGCTCAGCAGACAGCGCAAGGACAGCAGCGGCCAGAGACCAGCCAGAGGAGAAGGATGAGGAGGAGGAAAATGAGAAGGAGGAAAAGACGGCAACGACAGGGTGTTGAAAATACATTGAGCAGGTGTATCTCATCATTCATGTTGCTCAGCAGACAGCTCAGAAACAGCAGCAGCCTGGGACCGACCAGAGGAGGAGTAGGAGAAGTAGGAGGAGGAGGAAGAGGATGAGACGGCGACGATAGGGTGTCGGAAGTACATTTAGCAGGTTTATCTCATCACCAATGTTGCTCAGCAGACAGCGCAGGAAGAGCAGCTGCCAGAGACCGTCCGTGGAGTAGGAGGAGAAGTAGGAGAAAGAGAAGGAGAAGGAGACGATGACGAATGGGTATCGGAAGTATATTGAGCAGTTGTATCTCAACACTCATGTACTCAGCAGACAGTGCAGGAACAACAGTGGCCAGAGACAGGCCGAAGGAGTAGGAAGAGGAGGAGGAGAAGGAGGGGGAGGAAGAGGAGGAGGAGAAGGAGGAGATGACAGGGTGTCAAAAGTACATTGAGCAGTTGTATCTCATCACCCATGATGCTCAAAAGACAGCGCAGAAACAGCATCGGCCAGAGACTGGCCGGAGAAGAAGGAGAATAAGAAAAAGAAGGAGAAGTAGGAGAAAGAGGAGGAGAAGGAGGAGAGGAGGAGGAGAAGCAGGAGATGGCAGGGTGTCGGAAGTACATTGATCAAGTGTATCTCATCAACCATAGTGCCCAGCAAAAAAGAGCAGCAATAGCAGCGGCTTGAGACAGGCAGGAGAATGAGGAGAAGGAAGTGGCAAAGAAGGAGGAGGAGGAGGAAAAGGAGGACGAGACGATGACGACAGAGTGTCCAAAGAACATTGAGCAGGTGTATCTTATCACCCATGTTCTCAGCAGACAGGAAAGGATCAGCAGTGTCCATAGTGCAGCCGGAAGAGGAGGAGCAGGTGAAGGAAGAGAATGAGGAGGAGGAGAAAACGACATGGTTTTGGAAGTACATTGAGCAGGTGTACCTCATCACCCATATTACTCAGCAGACAAAACAGGAACAGCAGCGGACAGACACCGGCTGGAAGAGCACGAGAAAAATAAGGAAAAGGAGGAGGAGAAGGAGACGACGACAGGGTGTTGGAAGTACCTTGGGCAGGTGTATCTCCTCACCCATGTTGTTCAGCAGACAGCGCAGGAACAGAAGTGGCCAGAAACCTGTAGAAGGAGGAGGAGGAGGAAAAGGAGGAGAAGGAGAAGGAGGAGGAGGAGAAAACGACAGGGTGTCAGAAGTACATTGAGAAGACGTATCTCATCACCCATGTTGCTCAGCAGACAGCGCAGGAACATCTGCGGTCAGAGACCATAAGAAGGAGGAGTAAAAGAAAGAGGAGGAGGAGGTAGGAAAAGGAGGAGAAGGAGGAGGAGGATGAGGAGGAAACGACAGGATGTGAAAAGTAAATTGAGCAGGTGTATCTCATCACTAATGTTGCACAGCAGACAGCGCAGGAACAGAAGCGGACAGGGACCGACCAAAGAAGGAGGAGAAGAAGTAGGAGAAGAAGGAAGAGAAGGAGACAACGACGACAGGGTGTCAAAGGTACATTGAGAAGTTGTATCTCATCACCCACGTTGCTCAGCAAAAAGCACAGGAACAGCAGCGGCCAGAGACTGGCCAGAGAAGCAGGAAAAAAAGGAGATGGAGGAGGAGGAGGAGGAGGAAGAGGGGGAGGAAAAGAAGTACGTGGAGGAGGAGAAAAAATAGATGACAGGGTGTCAGAAGTACATTGAGCAAGTGTATCTCATCACCCATGTTGCTCAGCAAATAGCACAGGTACAGCAGGGTCCCAGGTTGACCAAAGAAAAAGGAGAAGAGGGAGGAGGAGGAGGAGGAGGAGGAGGAGGAGGAGCGATGACAACAGGAGGTCAAAAGTACATTGAGCAGTTGTATCTCATTACCCATGTTGCTCAGCAGACAGCCAGAAACAGCATCGGCCAAAGACCGGCTTGAGGAGAAGAAGGAAAAGGATGAGGAGGAGAAGGAGAAGCAGGAGATGACAGGTTTTCCGAAGTACATTTAGCAGGTGTATCTCATCAACCATGTTGCACAGCAAACAGAGCATAAATACCAGCAGCCAGAGACCGGCCGGAGAAGGAGGAGGAGGAGGAGAAGGAGCAGTAGGAGAAGATGATGATTACAGAGTGTCAGAAGTGCATTGAGCAGGTGTATCTAATCACCCATGTTCTCATCAAACAGCGCAGGATCAGCAGCAGACAGAGTCTGGCCGGAAGTGGAAGAGGAGGTGGAGGAAGAGAATGAGAGGGAGAGAAGACAAGAGCATTTCAGAAGTACATTGAGCAGGTGTATCTCGTCACCCATGTTACTCAGCAGACAGCCAGAAACAGCAGCGGCCAGAGACCAGCAAGAGGAGGATGAGAAAACAAGGAGGAGGAGAAGGAGATGGAGGAGACGACAATGTGTCGGAATTACATTGAGCGGTGTATCTCTTCACCCATGTTGCTCAGCAGACAGCGCAGGAACAGCAGCAGCCAGAAACCAACAAAAGGAGACAACAAAATGTAGGAAGTACATTGAGCAATTGTACCTCATTACCCATGTTGCTCAACAGACTGTGCAGGAACAACAGCGGCCAAAAACCAAAAGAAGGAGAAGGAGGATGAGGAGGAGAAGGAGAAGGAGGAGGAGACAACAGGTTGACGGAAGTACATTGAGCAGGTGTACCTCATCACACATGTAGCTCAAAAAACAGCGCAGGAACAGCAGCGGCCATAGATCCTTTGGACAAACAGGAAGAAAAAGAGGAGGAGGAGGAGGAAAAGGAGAAGATGACGAGGACAGGGTTTCGGAAGTACATTGAGCAGGTGTGTCTCATCACACAAGTGTCTCAGCAGACAGCGCAGGAACAGCAGTGGCCAGAGACCATCCGGAGAATGAGAAGGAGGAGAAGGAAATAAAAAGTAGGAGGAGACAACAAAGTGTCGGAAGTACATTGAGCATGTGTATCTCATCACCCATGTTGCTCAGGAGACAGCGCAGGAAAAGTAGTGGCCAGAGACTGGCTGGAGGAGAAGGAGGAGGAGGAGGAGGAGGAGGAGGAGGAGGAGGAGGAGGAGGAGGAGAGGAGGAAAAGAAGACAGTGTGTCGGAAGTACACTGAGTAAGTGTATCTAATCTCCCATGTTGCTAAGCAGACAGCTCAGGTACGGCAGTGGCAAGAGTCCTTCCGGAGGAGGAGGATCATGAGGAGAAAAAGGAGGAGAAGGAGGAAAAGAAGACGACGACGACATGTTGTCAGAAGTACATTGAGCCAGTGTATCTAATCACCCATGATGCTCGGCACACAGAGCAGAAACATCAGCGGCCAGAGACAGGCCAGAGAAGTAGGAGGACGTGGAGGAGGAGGAGGAAATAAAAAAGGAGAAGGAGGACGAGAAAAAAGAAAGAAGAGAAAGAGGAGGAGGTGGAGGAGGAGGATATGGAGATGACAGGGTGTCGTTAGTACATTGAGCAGGTGTATCTCATCACCCATGTAGCTCAGCAGACAGCAAAAAAAAAAAAAGCAGAAGCCAGAAACCGGCTGAAGCAGGAGAAAGAGGAGGTAGAGAAGGAGGAGACAAGGACAGTATGTAGGAAGTATATTGAGCCAGTGTATGTAATCACACATGTTGCTCAGCAAGCAGCACAGGAACAGCTGTGGCCAGAGAATGGAAGGAGGCAGAGGAGAAGGAGGAAGAGAAGGAGGAGAAGAAGGAGGAGATTACAGGGTGTTGGAAGTACATTGAGCAGATGTATCTCATCACCCTTAAACTCAGCAGACAGTCCCAAAACAGCAGCGATCAGAGACCGGTCGGAGAAGGCCGAGGAGGAGGAGGAGGAGGAGGAGGAGGAGGAGGAGACGACAGAGTGTCAAAAGTACATTGAGCAACTGTATCTCATCAACCATGTTGCTAAGCAAACAGCTCAGAATCAGCAGTGGCAAGAGACCGGCCGGAGGAGGAGAAGGAGTAGGACGAAAAAAAGAAAAATGAGGAGGAGGAGGAGACGACGATGACTGGTTGTGAGAAGTACATTGAGCCGGTGTATCTCATCACCCATGATGCTCGGCAGACAGTGCAGGAACAGCAGCGGCCAGAGTTTGGCTGGAGAAGAAGGAGGACGAGGAGAAGGAGAAGAAAAATAAGGAGGAGAAAGAGGAGAAGGAGGAGGGAAGAGGAAGAGGAGGAGAAAATAGAGAAGAAGGATGTTTAGAGGACAGGGTGTCTGAGGTAAATTGAGCACGTGTATCTCATCACACATGTTGCTCAGCAAACAGCGCAGGATCAGCTTCTGCCAGAGACTGGCAGAAGGTGAAGAAAAAGTAAAAGCAGAAGAAGAAAAAATAAAGTAGGAGGAGACAACAGGGTGTCGAAAGTACATTGAGCAGGTGTATTTCATCACCCATTTGCTCAGCAGACTACGAAGAAACAGTAGCGACCAGAGACTGGCTGGAGTAGGAGGAGGAGGAGGAGGAGGAGGAGGAGGAGGAGGAGGAGGAGGAGGAGGAGACGACGACAGGGTGCAGGAAGTACATTGAGCAGTTATATCTTATCACCCATGTTGCTAAGGAAACAGTGCAAGAACAGTAGCGGCCAGAGACCGGCAGGAGGAGGAGAAGGAGTAGGAAGAGGAGGAGGAGGAGGATACGACAAAGTGTCAGAAGTACTTTGAGAAGATGTATTTCATGACCCATATTCTCAGCAGACAGGGCAGGAACAGCAGCGGCCAGAGACGGGCCAGAGATGGAGAAGGAAGAGGAGAAGGAGGAAGAAAAAGAGAAGAAGGAGGAGGAGGAGGCAGGAAAAAGAGAAATAGGAGGAGGTGGAGAAGGAGGAGGAGAAGACGACAGGATGTCTGAAGTACATTGAGCAGGAGTATCTAATAACTTATGTATCTCATAAGTTATTACAGACAGTGCAAAAACAGCAGAGGCCAGACCGGCCGAAGAAAAGAGGAAAAGGAGGAGGAAGAGGAGAAGGAGAAGGAAAAATAGTCGACAACGACAGAGTTTTGGAAGTACATTAAGAAAATGTATCTCATCAATCATGTTGCTCAACAGACAGCGCAGAAACATCAGCGGCCAGAGACCGGCCGAAGAAGGAGGAGGAGGAAGAGGAGGAGGAGACGACGACGACAGGGTGTCGGAAGTACATTTAGCCAGTGTACTTCATCACCCATGTTGCTCAGCAGACACCGCAGGAACAGCAGCAACCAGAGTACAGCCAGAAAAAAAGGAGAAGGAGGAGGAGGAAGAGGAGACAACAGGGTGCTGGATGTACATTGAGCAGGTGTATCTCATTACCCATGTAGCTAAGCAGCAAGCATAGGTAAAGCAGCGGCCAGATACCGGCCGGAGAAGGAAGAGAACGAGAAGAAGGAGAAGAAAAAAAAGAAGAAAAAGGAGGAGGAGAAGGTAGGAGGAGGAGGAAAAGAAGGAGGCGGAAGAGGAGGAGGTGGAAACGACATGGTGTCGGAAGTACATTGAGCAGGTGTATCTCATCACCCACGTTGCTTAGCAGACAGTGCCAGAACAGAAGCTGCCAGAGACCAACCAGAGAAGGAAGAGGAGAAGAAGCAGGAGTAAGAGGAGGAGTATGAGAAGACGACTAGTTTTCGGAAGTACATTGAGCATGTGTATCACATAACCCATGTTGCTGAGCAGACAGTGCAGGAACAACAGCAGCCAAAGAATGGATGATGGAGGAGAAGAGGAAGGACGAGAAGGAGAAGGAGGAGGAGGAGGAGGAAAAGACGACAGGGTGTCAAAAGTACATTGAGCAACTGTATCTCACCACCCATGTTGCTAAGCAGACAGCTCAGGAACAGCAGTGGCAAGAGACCGGCCGGAAAGGAGGAGGAGAAGGAGTGCGAGGAGGAGGAACAGGAGGAGGAAACAACGACAAAAGGGTGTCAGCAGTACATTGAGCCAGTGTATATCATCACCCACATGCTCAGCAAACAGCGCAGGATCAGCAGAGGTCAGAGACCGGCCGGAGAAGTAGGAGGACGAGGAGGAAGAGAAAGAAAAAAGGAGGAGGAGGAGAAGGAAGGAATAAGAGGAGGAGGAAAAAATAAAGGAGGAGGAGACAACAGGGTGTCTGAAGTCATTGAGCAGGTGTATCTCATCACCCATGTTGCTCAGCAAACAGCAAAAGAACAGCAGAGGCCAGTGACTGGCCAGAGGCGGAGGAGAAGTAGGGGGAGGAGGAATAGGATGAGGAGGAAATGACGACGACAGGGTGTCAGAAGTATATTGGGCCGGTGTATTTCATCACCCATGATGCTTGGCAGACAGCGCAGGAACATTAGCGACCAAAGACCGGACGGAGAAGTAGGGGGACAAGGAGAAGGAGGAGAAAAAAAAGGAGGAGGAGGAGAAAAAAAAGGAGGAGGAGGAGCAGGAGTATGTGGAGACGACAGGGTGTCGCAAGTACATTGAGCAGGTGTATCTCATCATCCATGTTGCTCAGCCAACAGCGCAGAAACAGCAGCAGCCAGAGACCGACTGGAGAAGGAGGTGGTGGAGGAAGAGGAGGAGAAGAAGACAACAACGACAGGGTGTAGAAAGTACATTGGGCAGGTGTATCTCATCACACATGTTGCTCAGTATACAGCGCAGAAACAGTAGCTGCCAGAAACCGGCCAAAGGAGAAGGAGCAGGAGGAGGAGGAGAAAAAGAAGGAGACGACAGGGTGTCAGAAGTTTATTTAGCAGGTGTATCTCATCACAAATCTTGCTCAGCAGACAATGAAAAAACAGCAGAGGCAAGAGACCTGCCAAAGGAGGAGGAAGAGGAGGAGGAGGAGGAGGAGACGAAGACAGGTTGTCGCAAGTACATTGAGCCAGTGTATCTAATCACACATGTTGCTCAGCAATCAGCGCAGGTACATTAGAGGCTATAGACAAAAATGAGGAGGAGGAGGAGGAGACGACAGGGTGTCAAAAGTACTTTGAGCAGGTGTATCTCATCACCCATGTTGCTCAGCATACAGCGCAGGAACAGCAGCCGACATAGACCGGATGTAGGAGGAAGAGGAGCAGGTGGAAGAGCAGGAGGAGGAGGAGGAGGAGGAGGAGAAGGAAGAGGAAGAGACGACGACTACAGGTTTTCAGAAGTACATTGAACAGGTGTATCTCATCACCCATGTTGCTCAGCAGACAGCGCAGGAATAGCAGCAGCCAAAACCCGGCCAAAGAAGGAGGAAGAGGAGAAGGAGGAGGAGAAAATGGAGGAGAGAAGACGATGTCAGGGTGTCGAAATTACATTGAGCAGGTGTATCCCATCACACATGTTGCTCTGCAGACAGCGCAGGAATATTAGCGTCCAGATACCGCCCAGAGAAAGAGGAGGAGTATGAGGAGGAGGAGGAGGAGGAGACGACAGGATGTCGGAAGTACATTGAGCAGGTGTATCTCATCACACATGTTGCTTAGCAGTCAGCGCATGTAAAGAAGTGCCTAGAGACCGGCCGGAAGAGGAGGCGAATGAACTGGAGGAGAAAAAAAAAAAAAAGGAGGAGAAGGAGGATAAGGAGGTAGAAAAAAGAGGAGGAGAAGGTGGTGAAAGAGAAGCAGGTTGAAATGAAAAGGTGTCGAAATTACATTAAGCAGGAGTATCTCATCACTTATGTTGCTCAGCAGACATCACAGGAACAGCAGAGGCCAGAGACCGACCAAAGAAAAAGAAGGAGGAGGAGAAGGAGGAGGAGGAGGAGGATGAAATGACGACATGGTGTCAGAAGTACATTGAACAGGTGTATCTCATCACCCATGTTGCTCAGCAGACTGCGAAGAAACAGCAGTGGCCAAAGACCTGCCAGAGAAGGAGGAGGAGTAGGAGGAGATGAAGGAGGAGAAGAAGGAGGAGAAGACGACAGAGTGTTGGAAGTACATTGAGCAGGTGTATCTCATTACCCTGTACTCAGGAGACAGAACAGGAACAGTGGCAGCCAGAGACCAGCCAAAGGAGGACAAGGAAGAGGATGATGATGAGGAGGAAACGACGACGAAAGGGTGTCATAAGTACATTGAGCAGGGGTAACTCATCACCCATGTTGCTCAGCAGACAGCGAAACAAAATCAGTGGCCAAAGCCCGGCTGGAAAAGGAGGAGGAAGAGGAGGAGGAGGAGGAGACGACAGGGTTTCGGAAGTACATTGAGCAGGTGTATGTCATCACCTATGTTGCTCAGCAGACAGCGCAGGAACAGCAGAGGCCAGAGACCGGCTGAAGGAGGAGGACGAGGAGAGTAGGAGGAGTAAGAAGAGAAGGAAAAGGAAGAGACTACGACGACAGGTTTTCGGAAGTACATAGTGCAGGTGTATCTCATCACCCATGTTGCTCAACAGACAGCGTAGGTACAGCAGTGGCCAGTGAGTGGCTGAAAGAGGAGGCGGAGAAGAGGAAGAAGAGAAGAAGAAGGTAGGAAAAGGAGGAAAGGAGGTGGTGGAAGAAGAGGAGTTGGAAATGACAAGGTGTCGAAATTACATTGAGCAGGTGTTTCTCACAACTCATGTTGCTCAGCAGACTGCACAGGAACAGCAGCGGCCAGAGACCGACCGGAGAAAGGGAAGGATGAGGAAGAGGATAAGGAGGAGGAGGAGGAAACGACGACATGGTGTTGGAAGTACATTGAGCAGGTGTATTCATCACCCATGTTGTTACGCAGACAGCGCAGAAAATACAGCGGTGAAAGACTGGCTGAAGGAGGAGGAGAAGGAGGAGAAGAAAAAGAAGGAGAAGACGAGAGGGTGTCAGAAGTACTATGAGCAGGTGTATCTCATCACCTGTGTTGCTCAGCAGACAGCGCAGAAACAGCAGCGTCCAGAGACCAAGCAAAAAAGGTGGAGAAAGAGGAGAAGGAGGAGGAGGAGGAGAACGACAGGGGTCGGAAGTACATTGAGGATGTGTATCTAATCACCCATGTTGGTAACGAGACGGAGCAGAAAAAGCAGCATCCAGAAAACGGCAGGAGGAGAAGGAGGAGGTGGAGGAGGAGAAGGAGGAGAAGGAGACGACAGGGTGTCGGAAGTACATTGAACAGGTGTATCTCATTATCCATGTACTCAGCAGAAAGGGCAGGAACAGCAGCGGCCAGAAACCGGCAGGAGGAGAAGAAGGAGGAGGAGGAGGAGGAGGAGAAAAAGTATGACATGACAGAGTGTCAGAAGTACATTTAGAAGGTGTATATCATCAACCATGTTACTTATCAGACAGTGCAGGAATAGCAGCGGCCAGAGATCGGCCGGAGTAGGAGGAGGAAGTGGAGAATGAGGAGGAGAAGACAGAATGTCGGAAGTACATTGAGCAGGTGTATCATATCACTCATGTTGCTCAGCACAGTGCGAAGGAAGAGCAGTGGCCAGAGACCGCCTGGAGTAGAAGGAGGAGTAGGAGGAGAAGGAGGATACGACGAAGGGTGTTGGAAATACATTCAGAAGGTGTATCTAAACACCCATTTTGCTAAGCGGACAGCACAGAAACAGCTGCGGTCAGAGAATGGTAAGAGGAGGAGGAGGAGGAGAAGGAAGAGGAGAAGGAAGAGACGACAGGGTGTCGGTAATACTTTGAGAAGGTGTATCTCATCAGCCATGTATTCAGCAGACAGTGAAGGAACAGCAATGGCCAGATTCCAGCCGGAGAAGAAGGAGGAGGGAGAGAAGGAGGAGGAGGAGGAAAAGGAGAAGAAGGAGGAGGAGGAGAAAGGAGGAGGAGAAGAAAAAGGAGGTGGAGGAGGAGGAGTAGAAGACGACAGGGTGTCAGAAGTACATTGAGCAGGTGTATATTATCACTTATGTATTTCAGCAAACAGCGCAGGAACAGCAGCAGCCAGAGTCCGGCCGAAGAAGGAGTAGAAGGAGGAAGAGAAGAAGGAGGAGGAAAAGGAGGAGGAGAAAGAGACGACGACAACAGGGTTTCGGAAGTACATTGAGCATGTGAATCTCATCAACCATGATGTTCAGCAGACAGCGCAGGAACAGCAGTGGCAAAAGACCGGCCGGAGGAGGAGTAAAATGAGAAGGAGGAGGAGACGACGAGGAGAGGTTGTAGGTAAAACATTGAGCAGATGTATCTCATCACCCATGTTGCTCTGCAGACAGCGAAAGAACAGCAGCGGCAAGAAACCGGTCGAAGGAGGAGGAAAAGGAGAAGAAGAAAGAGAAGGAGGAGGAAAAAAAAGACGAGGAGGAGGAGGAGGAGGTAGGAGGAGAAAAAGAAGGAGGAGGTGGAATAGAAGGAGATGGAGTCGCCAGGGTGTCGGAAGTACATTGACACGGTGTATTTCACCACTCATGTTGCTCAGGATACAGCCCCAAAACAGCAGCGGCCAGAGACTGACTGGAGAAGAAGGAGGAGGAGGAGGAGAAGAAGAAGAAGGAGGAGGAGGAGAAGAAGAAGGAGGAGGAGGAGGAGGAAGAGGAGTAAAAAACGACGACGGCAGGGTGTCAAAAGTACATTGAACAAGTGTATCTCATCACACATGTTGCTCAGCAGACAGCGCAGGAACAGCAGCAGCCATAGACTGGCCGAAGGAGGAGGAGGAGGAGGAAGAGGAGGAGGAGGAAGAGGAAAAAGAGACGATGAAGACAGGGTTTCGGAAGTACATTCAGCAGGTATATCTCATTACATATTTTTCTAAGCAGACAGTGCAGAAAGAGCAGTGGCCAGAGACCAGACGGAGGATGAGGAAGATTTGGACATGAAGAAGCAAAAGGAGACGACGACAGCATTTCGGAAGTACATTGAGCAGGAGTATCTTATCACCCATGTTGATCAGCAGACAGCGAAAAAACAGCAGCAGCCAGAGACCGTCCAAAGAAGGAGGAGGAGGAGGAGGAAGAGTAGGAGGAGGAAGAGTAGGAGGAGGAGACGACGACGACAGGGTGTCGGAAGTACATTGAGCAAGTGTATCTCATCACACATGTTGCTCAGCAGACAGCGCAGGAATAGCAGCAGCCAGAGACCTGCTGGAGGAACAATAGGAAAGGAGGAGGAGTAAAAGGAGAAACGACGACGACAGTGTGTTGGAAGTATATTGAGCAGGTGTACTTCATCACCCATGTTGCTCAGTAGACACTGCAGGAACAGCAGCAACCAGAGTCCAGCCAGAAAAAAAAAAGAAGGAGGAGGAGAAAGAGTAGACGACAGGGTGCTGGATGTACATTGAGCAGGTGTATCTCATCACCTATGTAGCTAAGCAGCCAGCACAGGTAGAGCAGTGGCCAGATACCGGCCGGAGAAGGAGAAGAACGAGAAGAAGAAGAGAAAAAAAAAGGAGGAAAAGCAGGAGGAGAAGGTAGGAGGAGGAGGAAAAAAAGAAGGCGGAATGGAAGGAGGTGGAAAAGACATGGTGTCGGAAGTACATTGAGCAGGTGTATCTCATCATCCATGTTGCTCAGCAGACAGCGCAGGAACAGCAGCGGCCAGAAACCAGCCGGAGAAGGAAAAGGAAGAGAAGCAGGAGAAAGAGGAGGAGTATGAGAAGACGACAAGTTTTTGGAAGTACATTGAGCATGTGTATCACAACACCCATGTTGCTGAGCAGACAGTGCAGGAACAACAGCAGCCAGAGAACGGATGGTGGAGGAGAAGGAGGAGGACGAGAAGGAGGAGGAGAAAAACACGACAGGGTGTCAGAAGTACATTGAGCAACTGTATCTCATCACCCATGTTGCTAAGCAGACAGCTCAGGAACAGCAGCGGCAAGCGACCGGCCAGAGAGGAGGAGGAGAAGGAGTACAGGAGGAGGAGGAGGAGGAGGAGGAGGAAACGATGAAGAAAGGGTGTCAGAAGTACATTGAACCGGTGTATATCTTCACCCATAATGCTCGGCAGACAGCGCAGGAACAGCAGCGGCCAGAGACCAGCCAAAAAAGTAGGAGGACGAGGAGGAGGAGAAGGAAAAAATGGAGGAGAAGGAGGAGGATGAGAAAGGAGGAAGAGGAAGAGGAGGAGGTGGAGGAGGAGAATGTGGAGATGACAGGGTGTTGGAAGTACATTGAGCACGTGTATCTCATCACCCATGTTGCTCAGCAAACAGCGCAGGATCAGCACCTGCCAGAGTCCGGCAGCAGGTGGATGAGAAAGAAAAAAAAAAAGAAAAAAGAAAAGGAGGAGGAGACAACAGGGTATAGGAAGTACATTGAGCAGGTGTATCTCTTCCTCCATATACTCAGGAGACAGCGCAGAAACAGCAGCGGCCAGAGACCGGCGGGAGGAGGAGGAGGAGGAGGAGAAGGAGAAGGAAACGACGACTATAGGGTGTCGGAAGTACATTGAGAAGGTGTATCTCATCACCCATGTTGCTTAGCAGACAGCACAACAACAACAGCGGCCAGAGACCGGCCAGAGAAAAATGAAGAGGAGGTGGAGAAGGAGGAGGAGGAAAAGGAGGAGACGCAGGTGTCGGAAGTACAGTGAGAGGTGTATATCATCACCCATGTTGCTCAGAAGATAACGCAGGTACAGCAGCCTCCAGAATCCGGCCTGAGTAGGTGGAGGAGTAGGAGGAGGAGGAGAAGACGACAACAGGGTGTAGGATGAACTTTGAACAGGTGTATTTAATCACCTATGTTGCTAAGCAGACAGTGCAAGAACAGCAGCGGCCAGAGACCGGCAGGAGGAGGAAAAGGAGTAGGAGAAGGAGAAGGAAGAGGAGACGAAAGAGTGTCGGAAGTACTTTGAGCAGGTGTATTTCATCACTTATGTACTCAGCAGACAGGGCAGGAACAGCAGCTGCCAGAGACCGGCCGGAGATGGAAGAGGAAGAGGAAGAGGTGGAGGAAAAAGGGAAGAAAGGAGAGGAGGCAGAAAAAAAAGAAATAGGAGGAGGTTGAGAAGGAGGAGTAGAAGACGGCAGGGTGTCTGAATACATTGAGCAGGTGTATCTAATCACTTATGTATCTCAGCTAACAGCGCATGAACTGCAGCGGCCAGAGACCGGCCGAAAAAGGAGAAGGAGGAAGAGGAGGAGTAGGATGAGGAGGAGGACGAGGAGGAGGAGGAGGAGGAGGAGGAAGAGAAAAAATAGACGACGACCACAGGGTTGTGGAAGTACATTGAGCATGTGTATCTCATCAAACATGTTGCTCAGCAGACAGCGCAGGAACATCAGCAGCCAGAGAAAGACAGGAGGAGGAAGAGGAGGAAGAGGAGAAGGAGATGATGATGACAGGGTGTCGAAAGTACATTGAGCAGGTGTACTTCATCACCCATTTTGCTCAGCAGACACCGCAGGAACAGCAGCAACGAGAGTCCAGCCAGAAAAGAGGAAGAAGAAGGAGGAGGAGGGGGAGACGACAGGGTGCCAGAAGTGCATTGAACAGGTGTACCTAATCACCCATTAAGGCCTGCAGGTAATGCAGGAAGAGCAGCGGCCAGATACCGGGCAGAGAGGGAGAAGAATGAGGAGGAGGAGAAGGAAAACAAAAAGTAGGAGGAGGAGAAGGTAGGAAGAGGAGGAGAAGGAGGAGGAGCTGGAAGGGGAGGAAGAGACGACAGGGTGTCGGAAGTTGATTGAGCAGGTGTATCTCATCACCCATATTGCTCAGCAAACAGTGAAAGAACAGCAGAGGCCAGAGACTGGCCGGAAGCGGAGGAGGAGGAGGAGGAGGAGGAAGAGGATGAGGAGGAAATGACGACGACAGGGTGTCAGAAGTACATTGAGCTGGTGTATCTCATCACCCATGATTCTTGGCAGACAGTGCAGGAACAGCAGCGGTCAGAGACCGGCTGGAGAAGTAGGAGGTCGAGGAGGAGGAGGAGAAAAAAAAAGGAAGAGGAGCAGGAGTATGTGGAGATGACAGAGTGTTGCAAGTATATTGAGCAGGTGTATCTCATCACCCATGTTGCTCAGTATACAGCGCAAAAGCAGTAGCCACCAGAAATCGGCCAAAGGAGAAGGAGCAAGAGGAGGAGGAGAAAAAGAAGGAGAAGTCAGGGTGTCAGAAGTTTATTTAGCAGATGTATCTCATCACCCATGTTGCTCAGCAGACAACGAAGAAAACAGCAGAGGCCGGAGTCCTGCCAAAGGAGAAGGAAGAGGAGGAGGAGGAGGAGGAGGAGACAAAGACAGGTTGTCGCAAGTACATTGAGCCTGTGTATCTAATCACACATGTTGCTCAGCAATCAGCAGAGAAACATTAGCGGCCATAGACCAAAATGAGGAGGAGGAGGATACTACAGGGTATGAAAAGTGCTTTGAGCAGGTGTATCTCATCACCTATGTTGCTCAGCATACAGCGCAGGAACAGCAGCCACCATAGACTGGATGGAGAAGAAGGTGGCGGAGCAGGTGGAAGAGGAGGAGGAGAAGGAGGAGGAGAAGGAGGAGGAGAAGGAAGAGGAAGAGACGACGACGACAGGTTTTCAGAAGTTCATTGAACAGGTGTATCTCATCACCCATGTTGCTCAGCAGACAGCGCAGGAATAGCAGCAGCCAAATACTGGCCAAAGAAGGAGGAAGAGGAGAAAAAGGAGGAGAAAATGGAGGAGAGAAGATGACGTCAGGGTGTCAGAAGTACACTGAGCAGGTGTATCCCATCACACATGTTGCTCTGCAGACAGCGCAGGAACATTAGCGGCCAGATACCGCCCACAGAAGGAGGAGGAGTAGGAGGAGTATAAGGAGGAGGAGGAGGAGACGACAGAGTGTCAGAAGTACATTAGGTAGGTGTATCTCATCACCCATGTTGCTTATCAGAAAGCGCAGGTACAGCAGCGGCCAGAGACCAGCCAGAAGACGAGGCGAAGGAACAGGAGTAGAAGGAAAAAAAGGAGGAGGAGGAGGAGAAGGTAGAGAAAAGAGGAAAAGGAGGTGGTGGAAGAGAAGGAGGTTGAAATGAAAGGGTGTCGAAATTACATTGAGCAGGTGTATCTCATCACCCCTGTTGCTCAGCAAACTGCGAAGGAACAGTAGCAGCCAAAGACAGGCCGGAGAAGGAGGAGGAGTAGGAGGAGATGAAGCAGGAGAAGGAGGAGGACAAGACTACAGAGTGTCGAAAGTACATTGAGCAGGTTTAACTCATCACCCATGTTGCTCAGCAGACAGCTGAACAATAGCAGCGGCCAGAGCCAGGCCGGAAAAGGAGGAAGAAGAGGAGGAGTAAGAGGAGGACGACGAGGAGACCTAAAAAAGAATGAAGAGGATGAGGGACGAGGATGAGCAGAAAGAGGAGGTGAAGGAGGAGGAGGAGGAGACGACAGGGTTTCGGAAGTACATTGAGCAGGTGTATGTCATCACCTATGTTGCTCAGCAGTCAGCGCAGGAACAGGAGAGGCCAGAGATCGGCTAGAGGAAGAGGAGGAGGAGAGTAGGAGGGGTAAGAGGAGGAGAAAAGGAAGAGATGACGAGGAAAGTTTTTCGGAAGTACATAGAGCAGATGTATCTCATCACCCATGTTGCTCAGCAGACAGCGCAGGTACAGCAGAGGACAGTGACCGGCCGGAAGAGGAGGCGGAGGAAAGGAAGAGGAGAAGAAGAAGGTAGGAAAAGGAGGAGGAGGAGGTGGTGGAAGAGGAGGAGGTGGAAATGACAAGGTATGGGAATTACATTGAGCAGGTGTATCTCATCACTCATGTTGCTCAGCAGACTGCACAGGAACAGCAGCAGCCAGAGACCGACCAGAGAAAGAGAAGGAAGAGGAAGAGGAGAAGAAGGAGTAGGAGGAAACTACGACATGGTGTCGGAAGTACATTGAGCAGGTGTATCTCCTCACCCATGTTGTTACACAGACAGCGCAGAAACAACAGTGGTGAGACTGGCTGAAGGAGGAGGAGGAGGAGGAGAAGTAAAATAAAGAAGACTAAGGGTGTCGGAAGTACTATGAGCAGGTGTATCTCATCACCCATGTTGCTCAGCAAACAGTGCAGGAACAGCTGCGGTCAGAGTCCGGCCATAGAAGGAGAGAAGAAGGAAGAGAAGAAGAAGAAGGAAAAGGAGGAGAAGGAAGAGGAGGAGTTAGGAGGTTGAGGAAGAGGAGGAGGTGGAAGAGAAGAAGATGGAAACGACACATTTTCAGAAGTACATTGAGCAGGTGTATCTCATCTCCCATGCTGCTCAGCAGAGATTGCAGGAACAGCAGCGGCCAAAGACCGGATAAAGGAGGAGGAGAAGGAGGCCGTGAAGAAGGAGAAGGTGGAGATGACCGGGTGTCGGAAGTACATTGACCAGGTGTATCTCATCACCCATATACTCAGCAGACAGCCCAAAAAAGACAGTGGCTAGAGACCGGACCGAGGAGAAGAAGGAGAAGGAGAAAAATGAGAAGAAAAAGAAGGAGGAGGAGACGATGACGACAGGGTGTCAGAAGTACATTGAGCAGGTGTATCTAATCACTTATGTATTTCAGCAGACAGCGCAGAAACAGCAGTGGCTAGAGACCAGCCAAAGGAGGAGGAGGAAATGGAGGAGAAGGAAAAAAAGATAGAGGAGGAGGAGACGACGACGAGAGGGGGTCAGAAGAACATTGAGCAGGTGTATCTCATCACTCATGTTTCTCAGCAGACAGTGCAGGAACAGCAGCTGCCAGAACCGCAAGGAAAAGAAAGAGGAGGAGGAGAAAGTGAAGGAGGAAGAGGAGGAAAAGGAGGAGAGGAGGTAAAAAAGTCGATTTATACAGGGTGACAAAAGTACATTGAGCAGGTGTATCTCATCACCCATGTTGCTCAGCAGACAGCGCAGGAACAGCAGCGGCCAGAGATTGGCCAGAGGAGGAAGAGGAGAAGGAAGAGGAGAAGGAGATGGAGATGACGACCAGATTTAAAAAGTACATTGAGCAGGTGTTTCTCATCTTTCATTTTTTCAGTAGACAGCGCAGAATCAGCAGCGGCCAGAGACCGGCCGGAGTAGGAGGAGGAGGAGGAGAAAAGAGTGGTGGAGTAGGAGAGGGAGGAGGAGGAGGAGGAGGAGGAGGAGGAGGAGGAGGAGGAGGAAGAAGAGAAGGAAATTACAGGGTGTCAAAAGTACATTGAGTAGGTGTATCTCATCACGCATGTCTCAGCAGACAACGCAGAAACAGCAGTGGCCAGTGACTGGCCGGAGGATGAAAAGAAGAAAAAGGAGGAGGAGGAAAAGGAGGAAGAGGAGGAGAGGACGATGACAGGGTGTTGAAAAAACCTTAAGGAGGTGTATCTCATCACCCATGTTGCTCAGCCAACAGCATAAGAACAGCAGCGGCCGGAGAGCGGCTGGAGAAGGAGGAGGAGAGGGAATAGGAGGAGGAGGAGGAAGAGAAGACAAGGTTTCGGAAGTACGTTGAGCAGGTGTATCTCATCATCCATGTTGCTCATCAGACAGTGCAGAAACAGCAGCGGCCAGAAACCGGCAGGAGGAGAGAAAGGAAGAGAAGGAAAAGGTGGAGAAGGAGGAGGAGGAGGAGGAGACAACGTCAAGGTGTCAGAAGTACATTGAGCAGGTGTATCTCATCACCCATGATGCTCAGCAAACAGTGCAGGAACAGGAGTGGCCAGAGACCAGCAGGAGGAGGAGAAAGAAAAGAAGAAGGAGGAGGAGAAGGAGAAAGAAGAGACAACAGGGTGTCAAAAGTACATTGAGCAGGTGTATCTCACCACCCATGTTGCTCAGCAGTCAGCGCAAAAAAAAGCAGAAAACAAAGTCCGGCCGTAGGAGGAACAGGAGAAGGAGGAGAGGAGGAAGAGGAGGAGACAACGACAGGGTGTCAAAAGTATATTGAGTAGGTGTATCTCACCACCCATGTTGCTCAGCAGACATCGCAGGAACAGCAGTGGCTAGAAACCAGCTGGAAATAAAGGAGGAGGAGGAGGAAGAATTAAAGTGGAGGAGAGGACAACAGCGTGTCGAAAGTACATTCAGCAGGTATATCTCACAACCCACGTTTCCCAGCAGACAGTGCAGGTACAGCACCGGCCAGAGACCAGCAGAAAGAAGAAGAGAAAGAGGAGAAGGAGGAGGAGACGACAGGGTATCGGAAGTACATTTAGCAGGTATATCTCATCATCCATGTTGCTCAGCAGACAGCGCAAAAACAGTAGCGGCCAGAGACATGCAGGAGGAGAAAGAGGAGCAGGAGGAGGAGGAGGAGGAGGAGGAGGAGGAGGAAAAGAAAGAGGACGACGACCACAGGGTGTCGGAAGTACATTGAGCAGGTGTATCACATCACCCATGTTGCTCTGCAGACAGTACAGGAACAGCAGCGGCCAGAAATTGGCAGGAGGAGAAGAAGAAGGAGGAGGAAAAGTAGGAGGAGGAGGAGGAGGAGCAAGAAAAGGAGACGACGACAGGGTGTTGGAAGTACATTAAGCAGGTGTATCTCATCACACATGATGCTCAGCAGACAGCGCAGGAACAAAAGTGGCCAGAGACTGGCAGGAGGAGTAGGAGGAGGAAGAGAAGGATGAGGAAAAAAAGCAAGAAAAGGAGGAGGAGGAGGAGGAGACGACAGGGTCTCGCAAGTACCTTGAGCAGGTGTACATAATCACGCATGTTGCTCAGCAGACAAAGCAAGAACAGCAGCGGCCAGAGACCAGCCTGAGAAGGACGATGAGGAGAAAAAGGAAAAAAAGAAAGAAAGGAGGAGGAGGAGGTCGAGGAGACAACAGGGTGTCGAAAGTACATTAAGCTGGTGTGTCTCATCACCCATGTTGCTCAGCAGACAGCGCAGGAACAGCAGCGGTCAGAGACCATCTGGAGAATGAGAAGGAGAAGAAGGAGGAAAAAAAGAAGTAGGAGGAGACAACAAAGTGTCAGAAGTATATTAAGCAGGAGAATCTCATCACCCATGTTGCTCAGGAGACAGCACAGGAAAAGTAGTGGCCAGAGACTGGCCAGAGAAGGAGGAGGAAGAGGAGAAATAGGAGAAAAAGGAGGAGATGACAGGGTGTCAGAAGTACATTGAGCTGGTATATCTCATCACTCATCTAGCACAGCAGACAGCGCAGAAACAGCAGCAGCCAGAGATTGCCCAGAGGAGGAGCTGGAAGAGGAGGAGGAGGAGGAGGAGGAGGAGGAGGAGGAGGAGGAGGAGGAGAAGAAGAAGTGAAAAACGACAGGTTGTCGGAAGTATATTGAGCAGGTATATCTAATCACCCATGTTGCTCTGCAGACAGCGCAGGAAAAGCAGCGGCCAATGAAAGGCAGGAGGAGGAGGAGGGGGAGAGGGGAAAGGAGGAAAAAGAGAAAAAGAAGGAGACGACAGTTTTTCAGAAGTATATTGAGCAGGTGTATCTCATCATAAATGTTTCTCAGCAGACAGCGCAGGAACAGCATGAACCAGAGACTGGTAGGAGGAGGAGTAAGAGGAGGAGGAGGAGGAAAATAGGAGGAGGCAACAGGATGCCGGAAGTACATTGAGAAGGTATGTCTCATCACGCATGTGTCTCAGCAGACAGCGCAGGAACAACAGGGGAATGAGACTGGTCTGAGGAAGAGGAGGAGAAGGAGAAAAAGGAGGAGGAGGAGAAGGAGGAGGACACAACGACGACGAGTTTCGGAAGTACATTGAGCACGTTTATCTCATCACCCATGTTGCTCAACAGACAGCGCAGGAACAGCAGCGACCAGAGGTCTGCTGCAGGAGAAGAAAGAGGAGGAGAAGGAGGAGGAGAAGGAAAAAGAGGAGGAGGAGGAGGAGAAGACGATGACGACAGGGTGGTGAACATACATTGTATTGATCAGGTGTATCTCACCACCCATGTTGCTCAGCAGACAGCGCAGGAACAGCAGAGGCCAGAGACCAGGAGGAGGAAGAGGAGGAAAAAAAGGAAGAAGAGGAGACGACGACAAAGTGTCGAAAGTACATTGAGCAGGTGTATTACATCACTCATGTTGCTCAGCAGACAGTGCAGAAACAGCAGCGGTCAGAAACCGGCAGGAGGAGGAGGAGGAGGAAGAGAAAAAAAAAAGATGACAGGGTTTCCGAAGTACATTGAGCAATTGTATCTCATCACATATGTTCCTCAGCAAACAGGGAAGGAACAGAAGCGGCATGAGACTGGATGGAGAATAAGGAGGAGAAGAAGGAGGAGGAGGAAGAAAAGGATTAGGAGAAGGAGGAGAAGGAGGAGACGACAGGGTGTCAGAAATACATTGAGCAGGTGTATCTCATCACACATGTCGCTCAGCAGACAGCGCAAGGACAGCAGCGGCCAGAGACCAGCCAGAGGAGAAGGATGAGGAGGAGGAAAATGAGAAGGAGGAAAAGACGGCAACGACAGGGTGTTGAAAATACATTGAGCAGGTGTATCTCATCATTCATGTTGCTCAGCAGACAGCTCAGAAACAGCAGCAGCCTGGGACCGACCAGAGGAGGAGTAGGAGAAGTAGGAGGAGGAGGAAGAGGATGAGACGGCGACGATAGGGTGTCGGAAGTACATTTAGCAGGTTTATCTCATCACCAATGTTGCTCAGCAGACAGCGCAGGAAGAGCAGCTGCCAGAGACCGTCCGTGGAGTAGGAGGAGAAGTAGGAGAAAGAGAAGGAGAAGGAGACGATGACGAATGGGTATCGGAAGTATATTGAGCAGTTGTATCTCAACACTCATGTACTCAGCAGACAGTGCAGGAACAACAGTGGCCAGAGACAGGCCGAAGGAGTAGGAAGAGGAGGAGGAGAAGGAGGGGGAGGAAGAGGAGGAGGAGAAGGAGGAGATGACAGGGTGTCAAAAGTACATTGAGCAGTTGTATCTCATCACCCATGATGCTCAAAAGACAGCGCAGAAACAGCATCGGCCAGAGACTGGCCGGAGAAGAAGGAGAATAAGAAAAAGAAGGAGAAGTAGGAGAAAAAGGAGGAGAAGGAGGAGAGGAGGAGGAGAAGCAGGAGATGGCAGGGTGTCGGAAGTACATTGATCAAGTGTATCTCATCAACCATAGTGCCCAGCAAAAAGAGCAGCAATAGCAGCGGCTTGAGACAGGCAGGAGAATGAGGAGAAGGAAGTGGCAAAGAAGGAGGAGGAGGAGGAAAAGGAGGACGAGACGATGACGACAGAGTGTCCAAAGAACATTGAGCAGGTGTATCTTATCACCCATGTTCTCAGCAGACAGGAAAGGATCAGCAGTGTCCATAGTGCAGCCGGAAGAGGAGGAGCAGGTGAAGGAAGAGAATGAGGAGGAGGAGAAAACGACATGGTTTTGGAAGTACATTGAGCAGGTGTACCTCATCACCCATATTACTCAGCAGACAAAACAGGAACAGCAGCGGACAGACACCGGCTGGAAGAGCACGAGAAAAATAAGGAAAAGGAGGAGGAGAAGGAGACGACGACAGGGTGTTGGAAGTACCTTGGGCAGGTGTATCTCCTCACCCATGTTGTTCAGCAGACAGCGCAGGAACAGAAGTGGCCAGAAACCTGTAGAAGGAGGAGGAGGAGGAAAAGGAGGAGAAGGAGAAGGAGGAGGAGGAGAAAACGACAGGGTGTCAGAAGTACATTGAGAAGACGTATCTCATCACCCATGTTGCTCAGCAGACAGCGCAGGAACATCTGCGGTCAGAGACCATAAGAAGGAGGAGTAAAAGAAAGAGGAGGAGGAGGTAGGAAAAGGAGGAGAAGGAGGAGGAGGATGAGGAGGAAACGACAGGATGTGAAAAGTAAATTGAGCAGGTGTATCTCATCACTAATGTTGCACAGCAGACAGCGCAGGAACAGAAGCGGACAGGGACCGACCAAAGAAGGAGGAGAAGAAGTAGGAGAAGAAGGAAGAGAAGGAGACAACGACGACAGGGTGTCAAAGGTACATTGAGAAGTTGTATCTCATCACCCACGTTGCTCAGCAAAAAGCACAGGAACAGCAGCGGCCAGAGACTGGCCAGAGAAGCAGGAAAAAAAGGAGATGGAGGAGGAGGAGGAGGAGGAAGAGGGGGAGGAAAAGAAGTACGTGGAGGAGGAGAAAAAATAGATGACAGGGTGTCAGAAGTACATTGAGCAAGTGTATCTCATCACCCATGTTGCTCAGCAAATAGCACAGGTACAGCAGGGTCCCAGGTTGACCAAAGAAAAAGGAGAAGAGGGAGGAGGAGGAGGAGGAGGAGGAGGAGGAGCGATGACAACAGGAGGTCAAAAGTACATTGAGCAGTTGTATCTCATTACCCATGTTGCTCAGCAGACAGCCAGAAACAGCATCGGCCAAAGACCGGCTTGAGGAGAAGAAGGAAAAGGATGAGGAGGAGAAGGAGAAGCAGGAGATGACAGGTTTTCCGAAGTACATTTAGCAGGTGTATCTCATCAACCATGTTGCACAGCAAACAGAGCATAAATACCAGCAGCCAGAGACCGGCCGGAGAAGGAGGAGGAGGAGGAGAAGGAGCAGTAGGAGAAGATGATGATTACAGAGTGTCAGAAGTGCATTGAGCAGGTGTATCTAATCACCCATGTTCTCATCAAACAGCGCAGGATCAGCAGCAGACAGAGTCTGGCCGGAAGTGGAAGAGGAGGTGGAGGAAGAGAATGAGAGGGAGAGAAGACAAGAGCATTTCAGAAGTACATTGAGCAGGTGTATCTCGTCACCCATGTTACTCAGCAGACAGCCAGAAACAGCAGCGGCCAGAGACCAGCAAGAGGAGGATGAGAAAACAAGGAGGAGGAGAAGGAGATGGAGGAGACGACAATGTGTCGGAATTACATTGAGCGGTGTATCTCTTCACCCATGTTGCTCAGCAGACAGCGCAGGAACAGCAGCAGCCAGAAACCAACAAAAGGAGACAACAAAATGTAGGAAGTACATTGAGCAATTGTACCTCATTACCCATGTTGCTCAACAGACTGTGCAGGAACAACAGCGGCCAAAAACCAAAAGAAGGAGAAGGAGGATGAGGAGGAGAAGGAGAAGGAGGAGGAGACAACAGGTTGACGGAAGTACATTGAGCAGGTGTACCTCATCACACATGTAGCTCAAAAAACAGCGCAGGAACAGCAGCGGCCATAGATCCTTTGGACAAACAGGAAGAAAAAGAGGAGGAGGAGGAGGAAAAGGAGAAGATGACGAGGACAGGGTTTCGGAAGTACATTGAGCAGGTGTGTCTCATCACACAAGTGTCTCAGCAGACAGCGCAGGAACAGCAGTGGCCAGAGACCATCCGGAGAATGAGAAGGAGGAGAAGGAAATAAAAAGTAGGAGGAGACAACAAAGTGTCGGAAGTACATTGAGCATGTGTATCTCATCACCCATGTTGCTCAGGAGACAGCGCAGGAAAAGTAGTGGCCAGAGACTGGCTGGAGGAGAAGGAGGAGGAGGAGGAGGAGGAGGAGGAGGAGGAGGAGGAGGAGGAGAGGAGGAAAAGAAGACAGTGTGTCGGAAGTACACTGAGTAAGTGTATCTAATCTCCCATGTTGCTAAGCAGACAGCTCAGGTACGGCAGTGGCAAGAGTCCTTCCGGAGGAGGAGGATCATGAGGAGAAAAAGGAGGAGAAGGAGGAAAAGAAGACGACGACGACATGTTGTCAGAAGTACATTGAGCCAGTGTATCTAATCACCCATGATGCTCGGCACACAGAGCAGAAACATCAGCGGCCAGAGACAGGCCAGAGAAGTAGGAGGACGTGGAGGAGGAGGAGGAAATAAAAAAGGAGAAGGAGGACGAGAAAAAAGAAAGAAGAGAAAGAGGAGGAGGTGGAGGAGGAGGATATGGAGATGACAGGGTGTCGTTAGTACATTGAGCAGGTGTATCTCATCACCCATGTAGCTCAGCAGACAGCAAAAAAAAAAAAAGCAGAAGCCAGAAACCGGCTGAAGCAGGAGAAAGAGGAGGTAGAGAAGGAGGAGACAAGGACAGTATGTAGGAAGTATATTGAGCCAGTGTATGTAATCACACATGTTGCTCAGCAAGCAGCACAGGAACAGCTGTGGCCAGAGAATGGAAGGAGGCAGAGGAGAAGGAGGAAGAGAAGGAGGAGAAGAAGGAGGAGATTACAGGGTGTTGGAAGTACATTGAGCAGATGTATCTCATCACCCTTAAACTCAGCAGACAGTCCCAAAACAGCAGCGATCAGAGACCGGTCGGAGAAGGCCGAGGAGGAGGAGGAGGAGGAGGAGGAGGAGGAGGAGACGACAGAGTGTCAAAAGTACATTGAGCAACTGTATCTCATCAACCATGTTGCTAAGCAAACAGCTCAGAATCAGCAGTGGCAAGAGACCGGCCGGAGGAGGAGAAGGAGTAGGACGAAAAAAAGAAAAATGAGGAGGAGGAGGAGACGACGATGACTGGTTGTGAGAAGTACATTGAGCCGGTGTATCTCATCACCCATGATGCTCGGCAGACAGTGCAGGAACAGCAGCGGCCAGAGTTTGGCTGGAGAAGAAGGAGGACGAGGAGAAGGAGAAGAAAAATAAGGAGGAGAAAGAGGAGAAGGAGGAGGGAAGAGGAAGAGGAGGAGAAAATAGAGAAGAAGGATGTTTAGAGGACAGGGTGTCTGAGGTAAATTGAGCACGTGTATCTCATCACACATGTTGCTCAGCAAACAGCGCAGGATCAGCTTCTGCCAGAGACTGGCAGAAGGTGAAGAAAAAGTAAAAGCAGAAGAAGAAAAAATAAAGTAGGAGGAGACAACAGGGTGTCGAAAGTACATTGAGCAGGTGTATTTCATCACCCACGTTTCCCAGCAGACAGTGCAGGTACAGCACCGGCCAGAGACCAGCAGAAAGAAGAAGAGAAAGAGGAGAAGGAGGAGGAGACGACAGGGTATCGGAAGTACATTTAGCAGGTATATCTCATCATCCATGTTGCTCAGCAGACAGCGCAAAAACAGTAGCGGCCAGAGACATGCAGGAGGAGAAAGAGGAGCAGGAGGAGGAGGAGGAGGAGGAGGAGGAGGAAAAGAAAGAGGACGACGACCACAGGGTGTCGGAAGTACATTGAGCAGGTGTATCACATCACCCATGTTGCTCTGCAGACAGTACAGGAACAGCAGCGGCCAGAAATTGGCAGGAGGAGAAGAAGAAGGAGGAGGAAAAGTAGGAGGAGGAGGAGGAGGAGCAAGAAAAGGAGACGACGACAGGGTGTTGGAAGTACATTAAGCAGGTGTATCTCATCACACATGATGCTCAGCAGACAGCGCAGGAACAAAAGTGGCCAGAGACTGGCAGGAGGAGTAGGAGGAGGAAGAGAAGGATGAGGAAAAAAAGCAAGAAAAGGAGGAGGAGGAGGAGGAGACGACAGGGTCTCGCAAGTACCTTGAGCAGGTGTACATAATCACGCATGTTGCTCAGCAGACAAAGCAAGAACAGCAGCGGCCAGAGACCAGCCTGAGAAGGACGATGAGGAGAAAAAGGAAAAAAAGAAAGAAAGGAGGAGGAGGAGGTCGAGGAGACAACAGGGTGTCGAAAGTACATTAAGCTGGTGTGTCTCATCACCCATGTTGCTCAGCAGACAGCGCAGGAACAGCAGCGGTCAGAGACCATCTGGAGAATGAGAAGGAGAAGAAGGAGGAAAAAAAGAAGTAGGAGGAGACAACAAAGTGTCAGAAGTATATTAAGCAGGAGAATCTCATCACCCATGTTGCTCAGGAGACAGCACAGGAAAAGTAGTGGCCAGAGACTGGCCAGAGAAGGAGGAGGAAGAGGAGAAATAGGAGAAAAAGGAGGAGATGACAGGGTGTCAGAAGTACATTGAGCTGGTATATCTCATCACTCATCTAGCACAGCAGACAGCGCAGAAACAGCAGCAGCCAGAGATTGCCCAGAGGAGGAGCTGGAAGAGGAGGAGGAGGAGGAGGAGGAGGAGGAGGAGGAGGAGGAGGAGGAGGAGGAGAAGAAGTGAAAAACGACAGGTTGTCGGAAGTATATTGAGCAGGTATATCTAATCACCCATGTTGCTCTGCAGACAGCGCAGGAAAAGCAGCGGCCAATGAAAGGCAGGAGGAGGAGGAGGGGGAGAGGGGAAAGGAGGAAAAAGAGAAAAAGAAGGAGACGACAGTTTTTCAGAAGTATATTGAGCAGGTGTATCTCATCATAAATGTTTCTCAGCAGACAGCGCAGGAACAGCATGAACCAGAGACTGGTAGGAGGAGGAGTAAGAGGAGGAGGAGGAGGAAAATAGGAGGAGGCAACAGGATGCCGGAAGTACATTGAGAAGGTATGTCTCATCACGCATGTGTCTCAGCAGACAGCGCAGGAACAACAGGGGAATGAGACTGGTCTGAGGAAGAGGAGGAGAAGGAGAAAAAGGAGGAGGAGGAGAAGGAGGAGGACACAACGACGACGAGTTTCGGAAGTACATTGAGCACGTTTATCTCATCACCCATGTTGCTCAACAGACAGCGCAGGAACAGCAGCGACCAGAGGTCTGCTGCAGGAGAAGAAAGAGGAGGAGAAGGAGGAGGAGAAGGAAAAAGAGGAGGAGGAGGAGGAGAAGACGATGACGACAGGGTGGTGAACATACATTGTATTGATCAGGTGTATCTCACCACCCATGTTGCTCAGCAGACAGCGCAGGAACAGCAGAGGCCAGAGACCAGGAGGAGGAAGAGGAGGAAAAAAAGGAAGAAGAGGAGACGACGACAAAGTGTCGAAAGTACATTGAGCAGGTGTATTACATCACTCATGTTGCTCAGCAGACAGTGCAGAAACAGCAGCGGTCAGAAACCGGCAGGAGGAGGAGGAGGAGGAAGAGAAAAAAAAAAGATGACAGGGTTTCCGAAGTACATTGAGCAATTGTATCTCATCACATATGTTCCTCAGCAAACAGGGAAGGAACAGAAGCGGCATGAGACTGGATGGAGAATAAGGAGGAGAAGAAGGAGGAGGAGGAAGAAAAGGATTAGGAGAAGGAGGAGAAGGAGGAGACGACAGGGTGTCAGAAATACATTGAGCAGGTGTATCTCATCACACATGTCGCTCAGCAGACAGCGCAAGGACAGCAGCGGCCAGAGACCAGCCAGAGGAGAAGGATGAGGAGGAGGAAAATGAGAAGGAGGAAAAGACGGCAACGACAGGGTGTTGAAAATACATTGAGCAGGTGTATCTCATCATTCATGTTGCTCAGCAGACAGCTCAGAAACAGCAGCAGCCTGGGACCGACCAGAGGAGGAGTAGGAGAAGTAGGAGGAGGAGGAAGAGGATGAGACGGCGACGATAGGGTGTCGGAAGTACATTTAGCAGGTTTATCTCATCACCAATGTTGCTCAGCAGACAGCGCAGGAAGAGCAGCTGCCAGAGACCGTCCGTGGAGTAGGAGGAGAAGTAGGAGAAAGAGAAGGAGAAGGAGACGATGACGAATGGGTATCGGAAGTATATTGAGCAGTTGTATCTCAACACTCATGTACTCAGCAGACAGTGCAGGAACAACAGTGGCCAGAGACAGGCCGAAGGAGTAGGAAGAGGAGGAGGAGAAGGAGGGGGAGGAAGAGGAGGAGGAGAAGGAGGAGATGACAGGGTGTCAAAAGTACATTGAGCAGTTGTATCTCATCACCCATGATGCTCAAAAGACAGCGCAGAAACAGCATCGGCCAGAGACTGGCCGGAGAAGAAGGAGAATAAGAAAAAGAAGGAGAAGTAGGAGAAAAAGGAGGAGAAGGAGGAGAGGAGGAGGAGAAGCAGGAGATGGCAGGGTGTCGGAAGTACATTGATCAAGTGTATCTCATCAACCATAGTGCCCAGCAAAAAGAGCAGCAATAGCAGCGGCTTGAGACAGGCAGGAGAATGAGGAGAAGGAAGTGGCAAAGAAGGAGGAGGAGGAGGAAAAGGAGGACGAGACGATGACGACAGAGTGTCCAAAGAACATTGAGCAGGTGTATCTTATCACCCATGTTCTCAGCAGACAGGAAAGGATCAGCAGTGTCCATAGTGCAGCCGGAAGAGGAGGAGCAGGTGAAGGAAGAGAATGAGGAGGAGGAGAAAACGACATGGTTTTGGAAGTACATTGAGCAGGTGTACCTCATCACCCATATTACTCAGCAGACAAAACAGGAACAGCAGCGGACAGACACCGGCTGGAAGAGCACGAGAAAAATAAGGAAAAGGAGGAGGAGAAGGAGACGACGACAGGGTGTTGGAAGTACCTTGGGCAGGTGTATCTCCTCACCCATGTTGTTCAGCAGACAGCGCAGGAACAGAAGTGGCCAGAAACCTGTAGAAGGAGGAGGAGGAGGAAAAGGAGGAGAAGGAGAAGGAGGAGGAGGAGAAAACGACAGGGTGTCAGAAGTACATTGAGAAGACGTATCTCATCACCCATGTTGCTCAGCAGACAGCGCAGGAACATCTGCGGTCAGAGACCATAAGAAGGAGGAGTAAAAGAAAGAGGAGGAGGAGGTAGGAAAAGGAGGAGAAGGAGGAGGAGGATGAGGAGGAAACGACAGGATGTGAAAAGTAAATTGAGCAGGTGTATCTCATCACTAATGTTGCACAGCAGACAGCGCAGGAACAGAAGCGGACAGGGACCGACCAAAGAAGGAGGAGAAGAAGTAGGAGAAGAAGGAAGAGAAGGAGACAACGACGACAGGGTGTCAAAGGTACATTGAGAAGTTGTATCTCATCACCCACGTTGCTCAGCAAAAAGCACAGGAACAGCAGCGGCCAGAGACTGGCCAGAGAAGCAGGAAAAAAAGGAGATGGAGGAGGAGGAGGAGGAGGAAGAGGGGGAGGAAAAGAAGTACGTGGAGGAGGAGAAAAAATAGATGACAGGGTGTCAGAAGTACATTGAGCAAGTGTATCTCATCACCCATGTTGCTCAGCAAATAGCACAGGTACAGCAGGGTCCCAGGTTGACCAAAGAAAAAGGAGAAGAGGGAGGAGGAGGAGGAGGAGGAGGAGGAGGAGGAGCGATGACAACAGGAGGTCAAAAGTACATTGAGCAGTTGTATCTCATTACCCATGTTGCTCAGCAGACAGCCAGAAACAGCATCGGCCAAAGACCGGCTTGAGGAGAAGAAGGAAAAGGATGAGGAGGAGAAGGAGAAGCAGGAGATGACAGGTTTTCCGAAGTACATTTAGCAGGTGTATCTCATCAACCATGTTGCACAGCAAACAGAGCATAAATACCAGCAGCCAGAGACCGGCCGGAGAAGGAGGAGGAGGAGGAGAAGGAGCAGTAGGAGAAGATGATGATTACAGAGTGTCAGAAGTGCATTGAGCAGGTGTATCTAATCACCCATGTTCTCATCAAACAGCGCAGGATCAGCAGCAGACAGAGTCTGGCCGGAAGTGGAAGAGGAGGTGGAGGAAGAGAATGAGAGGGAGAGAAGACAAGAGCATTTCAGAAGTACATTGAGCAGGTGTATCTCGTCACCCATGTTACTCAGCAGACAGCCAGAAACAGCAGCGGCCAGAGACCAGCAAGAGGAGGATGAGAAAACAAGGAGGAGGAGAAGGAGATGGAGGAGACGACAATGTGTCGGAATTACATTGAGCGGTGTATCTCTTCACCCATGTTGCTCAGCAGACAGCGCAGGAACAGCAGCAGCCAGAAACCAACAAAAGGAGACAACAAAATGTAGGAAGTACATTGAGCAATTGTACCTCATTACCCATGTTGCTCAACAGACTGTGCAGGAACAACAGCGGCCAAAAACCAAAAGAAGGAGAAGGAGGATGAGGAGGAGAAGGAGAAGGAGGAGGAGACAACAGGTTGACGGAAGTACATTGAGCAGGTGTACCTCATCACACATGTAGCTCAAAAAACAGCGCAGGAACAGCAGCGGCCATAGATCCTTTGGACAAACAGGAAGAAAAAGAGGAGGAGGAGGAGGAAAAGGAGAAGATGACGAGGACAGGGTTTCGGAAGTACATTGAGCAGGTGTGTCTCATCACACAAGTGTCTCAGCAGACAGCGCAGGAACAGCAGTGGCCAGAGACCATCCGGAGAATGAGAAGGAGGAGAAGGAAATAAAAAGTAGGAGGAGACAACAAAGTGTCGGAAGTACATTGAGCATGTGTATCTCATCACCCATGTTGCTCAGGAGACAGCGCAGGAAAAGTAGTGGCCAGAGACTGGCTGGAGGAGAAGGAGGAGGAGGAGGAGGAGGAGGAGGAGGAGGAGGAGGAGGAGGAGAGGAGGAAAAGAAGACAGTGTGTCGGAAGTACACTGAGTAAGTGTATCTAATCTCCCATGTTGCTAAGCAGACAGCTCAGGTACGGCAGTGGCAAGAGTCCTTCCGGAGGAGGAGGATCATGAGGAGAAAAAGGAGGAGAAGGAGGAAAAGAAGACGACGACGACATGTTGTCAGAAGTACATTGAGCCAGTGTATCTAATCACCCATGATGCTCGGCACACAGAGCAGAAACATCAGCGGCCAGAGACAGGCCAGAGAAGTAGGAGGACGTGGAGGAGGAGGAGGAAATAAAAAAGGAGAAGGAGGACGAGAAAAAAGAAAGAAGAGAAAGAGGAGGAGGTGGAGGAGGAGGATATGGAGATGACAGGGTGTCGTTAGTACATTGAGCAGGTGTATCTCATCACCCATGTAGCTCAGCAGACAGCAAAAAAAAAAAAAGCAGAAGCCAGAAACCGGCTGAAGCAGGAGAAAGAGGAGGTAGAGAAGGAGGAGACAAGGACAGTATGTAGGAAGTATATTGAGCCAGTGTATGTAATCACACATGTTGCTCAGCAAGCAGCACAGGAACAGCTGTGGCCAGAGAATGGAAGGAGGCAGAGGAGAAGGAGGAAGAGAAGGAGGAGAAGAAGGAGGAGATTACAGGGTGTTGGAAGTACATTGAGCAGATGTATCTCATCACCCTTAAACTCAGCAGACAGTCCCAAAACAGCAGCGATCAGAGACCGGTCGGAGAAGGCCGAGGAGGAGGAGGAGGAGGAGGAGGAGGAGGAGGAGACGACAGAGTGTCAAAAGTACATTGAGCAACTGTATCTCATCAACCATGTTGCTAAGCAAACAGCTCAGAATCAGCAGTGGCAAGAGACCGGCCGGAGGAGGAGAAGGAGTAGGACGAAAAAAAGAAAAATGAGGAGGAGGAGGAGACGACGATGACTGGTTGTGAGAAGTACATTGAGCCGGTGTATCTCATCACCCATGATGCTCGGCAGACAGTGCAGGAACAGCAGCGGCCAGAGTTTGGCTGGAGAAGAAGGAGGACGAGGAGAAGGAGAAGAAAAATAAGGAGGAGAAAGAGGAGAAGGAGGAGGGAAGAGGAAGAGGAGGAGAAAATAGAGAAGAAGGATGTTTAGAGGACAGGGTGTCTGAGGTAAATTGAGCACGTGTATCTCATCACACATGTTGCTCAGCAAACAGCGCAGGATCAGCTTCTGCCAGAGACTGGCAGAAGGTGAAGAAAAAGTAAAAGCAGAAGAAGAAAAAATAAAGTAGGAGGAGACAACAGGGTGTCGAAAGTACATTGAGCAGGTGTATTTCATCACCCATTTGCTCAGCAGACTACGAAGAAACAGTAGCGACCAGAGACTGGCTGGAGTAGGAGGAGGAGGAGGAGGAGGAGGAGGAGGAGGAGGAGGAGGAGGAGGAGGAGACGACGACAGGGTGCAGGAAGTACATTGAGCAGTTATATCTTATCACCCATGTTGCTAAGGAAACAGTGCAAGAACAGTAGCGGCCAGAGACCGGCAGGAGGAGGAGAAGGAGTAGGAAGAGGAGGAGGAGGAGGATACGACAAAGTGTCAGAAGTACTTTGAGAAGATGTATTTCATGACCCATATTCTCAGCAGACAGGGCAGGAACAGCAGCGGCCAGAGACGGGCCAGAGATGGAGAAGGAAGAGGAGAAGGAGGAAGAAAAAGAGAAGAAGGAGGAGGAGGAGGCAGGAAAAAGAGAAATAGGAGGAGGTGGAGAAGGAGGAGGAGAAGACGACAGGATGTCTGAAGTACATTGAGCAGGAGTATCTAATAACTTATGTATCTCATAAGTTATTACAGACAGTGCAAAAACAGCAGAGGCCAGACCGGCCGAAGAAAAGAGGAAAAGGAGGAGGAAGAGGAGAAGGAGAAGGAAAAATAGTCGACAACGACAGAGTTTTGGAAGTACATTAAGAAAATGTATCTCATCAATCATGTTGCTCAACAGACAGCGCAGAAACATCAGCGGCCAGAGACCGGCCGAAGAAGGAGGAGGAGGAAGAGGAGGAGGAGACGACGACGACAGGGTGTCGGAAGTACATTTAGCCAGTGTACTTCATCACCCATGTTGCTCAGCAGACACCGCAGGAACAGCAGCAACCAGAGTACAGCCAGAAAAAAAGGAGAAGGAGGAGGAGGAAGAGGAGACAACAGGGTGCTGGATGTACATTGAGCAGGTGTATCTCATTACCCATGTAGCTAAGCAGCAAGCATAGGTAAAGCAGCGGCCAGATACCGGCCGGAGAAGGAAGAGAACGAGAAGAAGGAGAAGAAAAAAAAGAAGAAAAAGGAGGAGGAGAAGGTAGGAGGAGGAGGAAAAGAAGGAGGCGGAAGAGGAGGAGGTGGAAACGACATGGTGTCGGAAGTACATTGAGCAGGTGTATCTCATCACCCACGTTGCTTAGCAGACAGTGCCAGAACAGAAGCTGCCAGAGACCAACCAGAGAAGGAAGAGGAGAAGAAGCAGGAGTAAGAGGAGGAGTATGAGAAGACGACTAGTTTTCGGAAGTACATTGAGCATGTGTATCACATAACCCATGTTGCTGAGCAGACAGTGCAGGAACAACAGCAGCCAAAGAATGGATGATGGAGGAGAAGAGGAAGGACGAGAAGGAGAAGGAGGAGGAGGAGGAGGAAAAGACGACAGGGTGTCAAAAGTACATTGAGCAACTGTATCTCACCACCCATGTTGCTAAGCAGACAGCTCAGGAACAGCAGTGGCAAGAGACCGGCCGGAAAGGAGGAGGAGAAGGAGTGCGAGGAGGAGGAACAGGAGGAGGAAACAACGACAAAAGGGTGTCAGCAGTACATTGAGCCAGTGTATATCATCACCCACATGCTCAGCAAACAGCGCAGGATCAGCAGAGGTCAGAGACCGGCCGGAGAAGTAGGAGGACGAGGAGGAAGAGAAAGAAAAAAGGAGGAGGAGGAGAAGGAAGGAATAAGAGGAGGAGGAAAAAATAAAGGAGGAGGAGACAACAGGGTGTCTGAAGTCATTGAGCAGGTGTATCTCATCACCCATGTTGCTCAGCAAACAGCAAAAGAACAGCAGAGGCCAGTGACTGGCCAGAGGCGGAGGAGAAGTAGGGGGAGGAGGAATAGGATGAGGAGGAAATGACGACGACAGGGTGTCAGAAGTATATTGGGCCGGTGTATTTCATCACCCATGATGCTTGGCAGACAGCGCAGGAACATTAGCGACCAAAGACCGGACGGAGAAGTAGGGGGACAAGGAGAAGGAGGAGAAAAAAAAGGAGGAGGAGGAGAAAAAAAAGGAGGAGGAGGAGCAGGAGTATGTGGAGACGACAGGGTGTCGCAAGTACATTGAGCAGGTGTATCTCATCATCCATGTTGCTCAGCCAACAGCGCAGAAACAGCAGCAGCCAGAGACCGACTGGAGAAGGAGGTGGTGGAGGAAGAGGAGGAGAAGAAGACAACAACGACAGGGTGTAGAAAGTACATTGGGCAGGTGTATCTCATCACACATGTTGCTCAGTATACAGCGCAGAAACAGTAGCTGCCAGAAACCGGCCAAAGGAGAAGGAGCAGGAGGAGGAGGAGAAAAAGAAGGAGACGACAGGGTGTCAGAAGTTTATTTAGCAGGTGTATCTCATCACAAATCTTGCTCAGCAGACAATGAAAAAACAGTAGAGGCAAGAGACCTGCCAAAGGAGGAGGAAGAGGAGGAGGAGGAGGAGGAGACGAAGACAGGTTGTCGCAAGTACATTGAGCCAGTGTATCTAATCACACATGTTGCTCAGCAATCAGCGCAGGTACATTAGAGGCTATAGACAAAAATGAGGAGGAGGAGGAGGAGACGACAGGGTGTCAAAAGTACTTTGAGCAGGTGTATCTCATCACCCATGTTGCTCAGCATACAGCGCAGGAACAGCAGCCGACATAGACTGGATGTAGGAGGAAGAGGAGCAGGTGGAAGAGCAGGAGGAGGAGGAGGAGGAGGAGGAGAAGGAAGAGGAAGAGACGACGACTACAGGTTTTCAGAAGTACATTGAACAGGTGTATCTCATCACCCATGTTGCTCAGCAGACAGCGCAGGAATAGCAGCAGCCAAAACCCGGCCAAAGAAGGAGGAAGAGGAGAAGGAGGAGGAGAAAATGGAGGAGAGAAGACGATGTCAGGGTGTCGAAATTACATTGAGCAGGTGTATCCCATCACACATGTTGCTCTGCAGACAGCGCAGGAATATTAGCGTCCAGATACCGCCCAGAGAAAGAGGAGGAGTATGAGGAGGAGGAGGAGGAGGAGACGACAGGATGTCGGAAGTACATTGAGCAGGTGTATCTCATCACACATGTTGCTTAGCAGTCAGCGCATGTAAAGAAGTGCCTAGAGACCGGCCGGAAGAGGAGGCGAATGAACTGGAGGAGAAAAAAAAAAAAAAGGAGGAGAAGGAGGATAAGGAGGTAGAAAAAAGAGGAGGAGAAGGTGGTGAAAGAGAAGCAGGTTGAAATGAAAAGGTGTCGAAATTACATTAAGCAGGAGTATCTCATCACTTATGTTGCTCAGCAGACATCACAGGAACAGCAGAGGCCAGAGACCGACCAAAGAAAAAGAAGGAGGAGGAGAAGGAGGAGGAGGAGGAGGATGAAATGACGACATGGTGTCAGAAGTACATTGAACAGGTGTATCTCATCACCCATGTTGCTCAGCAGACTGCGAAGAAACAGCAGTGGCCAAAGACCTGCCAGAGAAGGAGGAGGAGTAGGAGGAGATGAAGGAGGAGAAGAAGGAGGAGAAGACGACAGAGTGTTGGAAGTACATTGAGCAGGTGTATCTCATTACCCTGTACTCAGGAGACAGAACAGGAACAGTGGCAGCCAGAGACCAGCCAAAGGAGGACAAGGAAGAGGATGATGAGGAGGAGGAAACGACGACGAAAGGGTGTCATAAGTACATTGAGCAGGGGTAACTCATCACCCATGTTGCTCAGCAGACAGCGAAACAAAATCAGTGGCCAAAGCCCGGCTGGAAAAGGAGGAGGAAGAGGAGGAGGAGGAGGAGACGACAGGGTTTCGGAAGTACATTGAGCAGGTGTATGTCATCACCTATGTTGCTCAGCAGACAGCGCAGGAACAGCAGAGGCCAGAGACCGGCTGAAGGAGGAGGACGAGGAGAGTAGGAGGAGTAAGAAGAGAAGGAAAAGGAAGAGACTACGACGACAGGTTTTCGGAAGTACATAGTGCAGGTGTATCTCATCACCCATGTTGCTCAACAGACAGCGTAGGTACAGCAGTGGCCAGTGAGTGGCTGAAAGAGGAGGCGGAGAAGAGGAAGAAGAGAAGAAGAAGGTAGGAAAAGGAGGAAAGGAGGTGGTGGAAGAAGAGGAGTTGGAAATGACAAGGTGTCGAAATTACATTGAGCAGGTGTTTCTCACAACTCATGTTGCTCAGCAGACTGCACAGGAACAGCAGCGGCCAGAGACCGACCGGAGAAAGGGAAGGATGAGGAAGAGGATAAGGAGGAGGAGGAGGAAACGACGACATGGTGTTGGAAGTACATTGAGCAGGTGTATTCATCACCCATGTTGTTACGCAGACAGCGCAGAAAATACAGCGGTGAAAGACTGGCTGAAGGAGGAGGAGAAGGAGGAGAAGAAAAAGAAGGAGAAGACGAGAGGGTGTCAGAAGTACTATGAGCAGGTGTATCTCATCACCTGTGTTGCTCAGCAGACAGCGCAGAAACAGCAGCGTCCAGAGACCAAGCAAAAAAGGTGGAGAAAGAGGAGAAGGAGGAGGAGGAGGAGAACGACAGGGGTCGGAAGTACATTGAGGATGTGTATCTAATCACCCATGTTGGTAACGAGACGGAGCAGAAAAAGCAGCATCCAGAAAACGGCAGGAGGAGAAGGAGGAGGTGGAGGAGGAGAAGGAGGAGAAGGAGACGACAGGGTGTCGGAAGTACATTGAACAGGTGTATCTCATTATCCATGTACTCAGCAGAAAGGGCAGGAACAGCAGCGGCCAGAAACCGGCAGGAGGAGAAGAAGGAGGAGGAGGAGGAGGAGGAGAAAAAGTATGACATGACAGAGTGTCGGAAGTACATTTAGAAGGTGTATATCATCAACCATGTTACTTATCAGACAGTGCAGGAATAGCAGCGGCCAGAGATCGGCCGGAGTAGGAGGAGGAAGTGGAGAATGAGGAGGAGAAGACAGAATGTCGGAAGTACATTGAGCAGGTGTATCATATCACTCATGTTGCTCAGCACAGTGCGAAGGAAGAGCAGTGGCCAGAGACCGCCTGGAGTAGAAGGAGGAGTAGGAGGAGAAGGAGGATACGACGAAGGGTGTTGGAAATACATTCAGAAGGTGTATCTAAACACCCATTTTGCTAAGCGGACAGCACAGAAACAGCTGCGGTCAGAGAATGGTAAGAGGAGGAGGAGGAGGAGAAGGAAGAGGAGAAGGAAGAGACGACAGGGTGTCGGTAATACTTTGAGAAGGTGTATCTCATCAGCCATGTATTCAGCAGACAGTGAAGGAACAGCAATGGCCAGATTCCAGCCGGAGAAGAAGGAGGAGGGAGAGAAGGAGGAGGAGGAGGAAAAGGAGAAGAAGGAGGAGGAGGAGAAAGGAGGAGGAGAAGAAAAAGGAGGTGGAGGAGGAGGAGTAGAAGACGACAGGGTGTCAGAAGTACATTGAGCAGGTGTATATTATCACTTATGTATTTCAGCAAACAGCGCAGGAACAGCAGCAGCCAGAGTCCGGCCGAAGAAGGAGTAGAAGGAGGAAGAGAAGAAGGAGGAGGAAAAGGAGGAGGAGAAAGAGACGACGACAACAGGGTTTCGGAAGTACATTGAGCATGTGAATCTCATCAACCATGATGTTCAGCAGACAGCGCAGGAACAGCAGTGGCAAAAGACCGGCCGGAGGAGGAGTAAAATGAGAAGGAGGAGGAGACGACGAGGAGAGGTTGTAGGTAAAACATTGAGCAGATGTATCTCATCACCCATGTTGCTCTGCAGACAGCGAAAGAACAGCAGCGGCAAGAAACCGGTCGAAGGAGGAGGAAAAGGAGAAGAAGAAAGAGAAGGAGGAGGAAAAAAAAGACGAGGAGGAGGAGGAGGAGGTAGGAGGAGAAAAAGAAGGAGGAGGTGGAATAGAAGGAGATGGAGTCGCCAGGGTGTCGGAAGTACATTGACACGGTGTATTTCACCACTCATGTTGCTCAGGATACAGCCCCAAAACAGCAGCGGCCAGAGACTGACTGGAGAAGAAGGAGGAGGAGGAGGAGAAGAAGAAGAAGGAGGAGGAGGAGAAGAAGAAGGAGGAGGAGGAGGAGGAAGAGGAGTAAAAAACGACGACGGCAGGGTGTCAAAAGTACATTGAACAAGTGTATCTCATCACACATGTTGCTCAGCAGACAGCGCAGGAACAGCAGCAGCCATAGACTGGCCGAAGGAGGAGGAGGAGGAGGAAGAGGAGGAGGAGGAGGAGGAAAAAGAGACGATGAAGACAGGGTTTCGGAAGTACATTCAGCAGGTATATCTCATTACATATTTTTCTAAGCAGACAGTGCAGAAAGAGCAGTGGCCAGAGACCAGACGGAGGATGAGGAAGATTTGGACATGAAGAAGCAAAAGGAGACGACGACAGCATTTCGGAAGTACATTGAGCAGGAGTATCTTATCACCCATGTTGATCAGCAGACAGCGAAAAAACAGCAGCAGCCAGAGACCGTCCAAAGAAGGAGGAGGAGGAGGAGGAAGAGTAGGAGGAGGAAGAGTAGGAGGAGGAGACGACGACGACAGGGTGTCGGAAGTACATTGAGCAAGTGTATCTCATCACACATGTTGCTCAGCAGACAGCGCAGGAATAGCAGCAGCCAGAGACCTGCTGGAGGAACAATAGGAAAGGAGGAGGAGTAAAAGGAGAAACGACGACGACAGTGTGTTGGAAGTATATTGAGCAGGTGTACTTCATCACCCATGTTGCTCAGTAGACACTGCAGGAACAGCAGCAACCAGAGTCCAGCCAGAAAAAAAAAAGAAGGAGGAGGAGAAAGAGTAGACGACAGGGTGCTGGATGTACATTGAGCAGGTGTATCTCATCACCTATGTAGCTAAGCAGCCAGCACAGGTAGAGCAGTGGCCAGATACCGGCCGGAGAAGGAGAAGAACGAGAAGAAGAAGAGAAAAAAAAAGGAGGAAAAGCAGGAGGAGAAGGTAGGAGGAGGAGGAAAAAAAGAAGGCGGAATGGAAGGAGGTGGAAAAGACATGGTGTCGGAAGTACATTGAGCAGGTGTATCTCATCATCCATGTTGCTCAGCAGACAGCGCAGGAACAGCAGCGGCCAGAAACCAGCCGGAGAAGGAAAAGGAAGAGAAGCAGGAGAAAGAGGAGGAGTATGAGAAGACGACAAGTTTTTGGAAGTACATTGAGCATGTGTATCACAACACCCATGTTGCTGAGCAGACAGTGCAGGAACAACAGCAGCCAGAGAACGGATGGTGGAGGAGAAGGAGGAGGACGAGAAGGAGGAGGAGAAAAACACGACAGGGTGTCAGAAGTACATTGAGCAACTGTATCTCATCACCCATGTTGCTAAGCAGACAGCTCAGGAACAGCAGCGGCAAGCGACCGGCCAGAGAGGAGGAGGAGAAGGAGTACAGGAGGAGGAGGAGGAGGAGGAGGAGGAAACGATGAAGAAAGGGTGTCAGAAGTACATTGAACCGGTGTATATCTTCACCCATAATGCTCGGCAGACAGCGCAGGAACAGCAGCGGCCAGAGACCAGCCAAAAAAGTAGGAGGACGAGGAGGAGGAGAAGGAAAAAATGGAGGAGAAGGAGGAGGATGAGAAAGGAGGAAGAGGAAGAGGAGGAGGTGGAGGAGGAGAATGTGGAGATGACAGGGTGTTGGAAGTACATTGAGCACGTGTATCTCATCACCCATGTTGCTCAGCAAACAGCGCAGGATCAGCACCTGCCAGAGTCCGGCAGCAGGTGGATGAGAAAGAAAAAAAAAAAGAAAAAAGAAAAGGAGGAGGAGACAACAGGGTATAGGAAGTACATTGAGCAGGTGTATCTCTTCCTCCATATACTCAGGAGACAGCGCAGAAACAGCAGCGGCCAGAGACCGGCGGGAGGAGGAGGAGGAGGAGGAGAAGGAGAAGGAAACGACGACTATAGGGTGTCGGAAGTACATTGAGAAGGTGTATCTCATCACCCATGTTGCTTAGCAGACAGCACAACAACAACAGCGGCCAGAGACCGGCCAGAGAAAAATGAAGAGGAGGTGGAGAAGGAGGAGGAGGAAAAGGAGGAGACGCAGGTGTCGGAAGTACAGTGAGAGGTGTATATCATCACCCATGTTGCTCAGAAGATAACGCAGGTACAGCAGCCTCCAGAATCCGGCCTGAGTAGGTGGAGGAGTAGGAGGAGGAGGAGAAGACGACAACAGGGTGTAGGATGAACTTTGAACAGGTGTATTTAATCACCTATGTTGCTAAGCAGACAGTGCAAGAACAGCAGCGGCCAGAGACCGGCAGGAGGAGGAAAAGGAGTAGGAGAAGGAGAAGGAAGAGGAGACGAAAGAGTGTCGGAAGTACTTTGAGCAGGTGTATTTCATCACTTATGTACTCAGCAGACAGGGCAGGAACAGCAGCTGCCAGAGACCGGCCGGAGATGGAAGAGGAAGAGGAAGAGGTGGAGGAAAAAGGGAAGAAAGGAGAGGAGGCAGAAAAAAAAGAAATAGGAGGAGGTTGAGAAGGAGGAGTAGAAGACGGCAGGGTGTCTGAATACATTGAGCAGGTGTATCTAATCACTTATGTATCTCAGCTAACAGCGCATGAACTGCAGCGGCCAGAGACCGGCCGAAAAAGGAGAAGGAGGAAGAGGAGGAGTAGGATGAGGAGGAGGACGAGGAGGAGGAGGAGGAGGAGGAGGAAGAGAAAAAATAGACGACGACCACAGGGTTGTGGAAGTACATTGAGCATGTGTATCTCATCAAACATGTTGCTCAGCAGACAGCGCAGGAACATCAGCAGCCAGAGAAAGACAGGAGGAGGAAGAGGAGGAAGAGGAGAAGGAGATGATGATGACAGGGTGTCGAAAGTACATTGAGCAGGTGTACTTCATCACCCATTTTGCTCAGCAGACACCGCAGGAACAGCAGCAACGAGAGTCCAGCCAGAAAAGAGGAAGAAGAAGGAGGAGGAGGGGGAGACGACAGGGTGCCAGAAGTGCATTGAACAGGTGTACCTAATCACCCATTAAGGCCTGCAGGTAATGCAGGAAGAGCAGCGGCCAGATACCGGGCAGAGAGGGAGAAGAATGAGGAGGAGGAAAAGGAAAACAAAAAGTAGGAGGAGGAGAAGGTAGGAAGAGGAGGAGAAGGAGGAGGAGCTGGAAGGGGAGGAAGAGACGACAGGGTGTCGGAAGTTGATTGAGCAGGTGTATCTCATCACCCATATTGCTCAGCAAACAGTGAAAGAACAGCAGAGGCCAGAGACTGGCCGGAAGCGGAGGAGGAGGAGGAGGAGGAGGAAGAGGATGAGGAGGAAATGACGACGACAGGGTGTCAGAAGTACATTGAGCTGGTGTATCTCATCACCCATGATTCTTGGCAGACAGTGCAGGAACAGCAGCGGTCAGAGACCGGCTGGAGAAGTAGGAGGTCGAGGAGGAGGAGGAGAAAAAAAAAGGAAGAGGAGCAGGAGTATGTGGAGATGACAGAGTGTTGCAAGTATATTGAGCAGGTGTATCTCATCACCCATGTTGCTCAGTATACAGCGCAAAAGCAGTAGCCACCAGAAATCGGCCAAAGGAGAAGGAGCAAGAGGAGGAGGAGAAAAAGAAGGAGAAGTCAGGGTGTCAGAAGTTTATTTAGCAGATGTATCTCATCACCCATGTTGCTCAGCAGACAACGAAGAAAACAGCAGAGGCCGGAGTCCTGCCAAAGGAGAAGGAAGAGGAGGAGGAGGAGGAGGAGGAGACAAAGACAGGTTGTCGCAAGTACATTGAGCCTGTGTATCTAATCACACATGTTGCTCAGCAATCAGCAGAGAAACATTAGCAGCCATAGACCAAAATGAGGAGGAGGAGGATACTACAGGGTATGAAAAGTGCTTTGAGCAGGTGTATCTCATCACCTATGTTGCTCAGCATACAGCGCAGGAACAGCAGCCACCATAGACTGGATGGAGAAGAAGGTGGCGGAGCAGGTGGAAGAGGAGGAGGAGAAGGAGGAGGAGAAGGAGGAGGAGAAGGAAGAGGAAGAGACGACGACGACAGGTTTTCAGAAGTTCATTGAACAGGTGTATCTCATCACCCATGTTGCTCAGCAGACAGCGCAGGAATAGCAGCAGCCAAATACTGGCCAAAGAAGGAGGAAGAGGAGAAAAAGGAGGAGAAAATGGAGGAGAGAAGATGACGTCAGGGTGTCAGAAGTACACTGAGCAGGTGTATCCCATCACACATGTTGCTCTGCAGACAGCGCAGGAACATTAGCGGCCAGATACCGCCCACAGAAGGAGGAGGAGTAGGAGGAGTATAAGGAGGAGGAGGAGGAGACGACAGAGTGTCAGAAGTACATTAGGTAGGTGTATCTCATCACCCATGTTGCTTATCAGAAAGCGCAGGTACAGCAGCGGCCAGAGACCAGCCAGAAGACGAGGCGAAGGAACAGGAGTAGAAGGAAAAAAAGGAGGAGGAGGAGGAGAAGGTAGAGAAAAGAGGAAAAGGAGGTGGTGGAAGAGAAGGAGGTTGAAATGAAAGGGTGTCGAAATTACATTGAGCAGGTGTATCTCATCACCCCTGTTGCTCAGCAAACTGCGAAGGAACAGTAGCAGCCAAAGACAGGCCGGAGAAGGAGGAGGAGTAGGAGGAGATGAAGCAGGAGAAGGAGGAGGACAAGACTACAGAGTGTCGAAAGTACATTGAGCAGGTTTAACTCATCACCCATGTTGCTCAGCAGACAGCTGAACAATAGCAGCGGCCAGAGCCAGGCCGGAAAAGGAGGAAGAAGAGGAGGAGTAAGAGGAGGACGACGAGGAGACCTAAAAAAGAATGAAGAGGATGAGGGACGAGGATGAGCAGAAAGAGGAGGTGAAGGAGGAGGAGGAGGAGACGACAGGGTTTCGGAAGTACATTGAGCAGGTGTATGTCATCACCTATGTTGCTCAGCAGTCAGCGCAGGAACAGGAGAGGCCAGAGATCGGCTAGAGGAAGAGGAGGAGGAGAGTAGGAGGGGTAAGAGGAGGAGAAAAGGAAGAGATGACGAGGAAAGTTTTTCGGAAGTACATAGAGCAGATGTATCTCATCACCCATGTTGCTCAGCAGACAGCGCAGGTACAGCAGAGGACAGTGACCGGCCGGAAGAGGAGGCGGAGGAAAGGAAGAGGAGAAGAAGAAGGTAGGAAAAGGAGGAGGAGGAGGTGGTGGAAGAGGAGGAGGTGGAAATGACAAGGTATGGGAATTACATTGAGCAGGTGTATCTCATCACTCATGTTGCTCAGCAGACTGCACAGGAACAGCAGCAGCCAGAGACCGACCAGAGAAAGAGAAGGAAGAGGAAGAGGAGAAGAAGGAGTAGGAGGAAACTACGACATGGTGTCGGAAGTACATTGAGCAGGTGTATCTCCTCACCCATGTTGTTACACAGACAGCGCAGAAACAACAGTGGTGAGACTGGCTGAAGGAGGAGGAGGAGGAGGAGAAGTAAAATAAAGAAGACTAAGGGTGTCGGAAGTACTATGAGCAGGTGTATCTCATCACCCATGTTGCTCAGCAAACAGTGCAGGAACAGCTGCGGTCAGAGTCCGGCCATAGAAGGAGAGAAGAAGGAAGAGAAGAAGAAGAAGGAAAAGGAGGAGAAGGAAGAGGAGGAGTTAGGAGGTTGAGGAAGAGGAGGAGGTGGAAGAGAAGAAGATGGAAACGACACATTTTCAGAAGTACATTGAGCAGGTGTATCTCATCTCCCATGCTGCTCAGCAGAGATTGCAGGAACAGCAGCGGCCAAAGACCGGATAAAGGAGGAGGAGAAGGAGGCCGTGAAGAAGGAGAAGGTGGAGATGACCGGGTGTCGGAAGTACATTGACCAGGTGTATCTCATCACCCATATACTCAGCAGACAGCCCAAAAAAGACAGTGGCTAGAGACCGGACCGAGGAGAAGAAGGAGAAGGAGAAAAATGAGAAGAAAAAGAAGGAGGAGGAGACGATGACGACAGGGTGTCAGAAGTACATTGAGCAGGTGTATCTAATCACTTATGTATTTCAGCAGACAGCGCAGAAACAGCAGTGGCTAGAGACCAGCCAAAGGAGGAGGAGGAAATGGAGGAGAAGGAAAAAAAGATAGAGGAGGAGGAGACGACGACGAGAGGGGGTCAGAAGAACATTGAGCAGGTGTATCTCATCACTCATGTTTCTCAGCAGACAGTGCAGGAACAGCAGCTGCCAGAACCGCAAGGAAAAGAAAGAGGAGGAGGAGAAAGTGAAGGAGGAAGAGGAGGAAAAGGAGGAGAGGAGGTAAAAAAGTCGATTTATACAGGGTGACAAAAGTACATTGAGCAGGTGTATCTCATCACCCATGTTGCTCAGCAGACAGCGCAGGAACAGCAGCGGCCAGAGATTGGCCAGAGGAGGAAGAGGAGAAGGAAGAGGAGAAGGAGATGGAGATGACGACCAGATTTAAAAAGTACATTGAGCAGGTGTTTCTCATCTTTCATTTTTTCAGTAGACAGCGCAGAATCAGCAGCGGCCAGAGACCGGCCGGAGTAGGAGGAGGAGGAGGAGAAAAGAGTGGTGGAGTAGGAGAGGGAGGAGGAGGAGGAGGAGGAGGAGGAGGAGGAGGAGGAGGAGGAGGAGGAGGAGGAGGAAGAAGAGAAGGAAATTACAGGGTGTCAAAAGTACATTGAGTAGGTGTATCTCATCACGCATGTCTCAGCAGACAACGCAGAAACAGCAGTGGCCAGTGACTGGCCGGAGGATGAAAAGAAGAAAAAGGAGGAGGAGGAAAAGGAGGAAGAGGAGGAGAGGACGATGACAGGGTGTTGAAAAAACCTTAAGGAGGTGTATCTCATCACCCATGTTGCTCAGCCAACAGCATAAGAACAGCAGCGGCCGGAGAGCGGCTGGAGAAGGAGGAGGAGAGGGAATAGGAGGAGGAGGAGGAAGAGAAGACAAGGTTTCGGAAGTACGTTGAGCAGGTGTATCTCATCATCCATGTTGCTCATCAGACAGTGCAGAAACAGCAGCGGCCAGAAACCGGCAGGAGGAGAGAAAGGAAGAGAAGGAAAAGGTGGAGAAGGAGGAGGAGGAGGAGGAGACAACGTCAAGGTGTCAGAAGTACATTGAGCAGGTGTATCTCATCACCCATGATGCTCAGCAAACAGTGCAGGAACAGGAGTGGCCAGAGACCAGCAGGAGGAGGAGAAAGAAAAGAAGAAGGAGGAGGAGAAGGAGAAAGAAGAGACAACAGGGTGTCAAAAGTACATTGAGCAGGTGTATCTCACCACCCATGTTGCTCAGCAGTCAGCGCAAAAAAAAGCAGAAAACAAAGTCCGGCCGTAGGAGGAACAGGAGAAGGAGGAGAGGAGGAAGAGGAGGAGACAACGACAGGGTGTCAAAAGTATATTGAGTAGGTGTATCTCACCACCCATGTTGCTCAGCAGACATCGCAGGAACAGCAGTGGCTAGAAACCAGCTGGAAATAAAGGAGGAGGAGGAGGAAGAATTAAAGTGGAGGAGAGGACAACAGCGTGTCGAAAGTACATTCAGCAGGTATATCTCACAACCCACGTTTCCCAGCAGACAGTGCAGGTACAGCACCGGCCAGAGACCAGCAGAAAGAAGAAGAGAAAGAGGAGAAGGAGGAGGAGACGACAGGGTATCGGAAGTACATTTAGCAGGTATATCTCATCATCCATGTTGCTCAGCAGACAGCGCAAAAACAGTAGCGGCCAGAGACATGCAGGAGGAGAAAGAGGAGCAGGAGGAGGAGGAGGAGGAGGAGGAGGAGGAGGAGGAAAAGAAAGAGGACGACGACCACAGGGTGTCGGAAGTACATTGAGCAGGTGTATCACATCACCCATGTTGCTCTGCAGACAGTACAGGAACAGCAGCGGCCAGAAATTGGCAGGAGGAGAAGAAGAAGGAGGAGGAAAAGTAGGAGGAGGAGGAGGAGGAGCAAGAAAAGGAGACGACGACAGGGTGTTGGAAGTACATTAAGCAGGTGTATCTCATCACACATGATGCTCAGCAGACAGCGCAGGAACAAAAGTGGCCAGAGACTGGCAGGAGGAGTAGGAGGAGGAAGAGAAGGATGAGGAAAAAAAGCAAGAAAAGGAGGAGGAGGAGGAGGAGACGACAGGGTCTCGCAAGTACCTTGAGCAGGTGTACATAATCACGCATGTTGCTCAGCAGACAAAGCAAGAACAGCAGCGGCCAGAGACCAGCCTGAGAAGGACGATGAGGAGAAAAAGGAAAAAAAGAAAGAAAGGAGGAGGAGGAGGTCGAGGAGACAACAGGGTGTCGAAAGTACATTAAGCTGGTGTGTCTCATCACCCATGTTGCTCAGCAGACAGCGCAGGAACAGCAGCGGTCAGAGACCATCTGGAGAATGAGAAGGAGAAGAAGGAGGAAAAAAAGAAGTAGGAGGAGACAACAAAGTGTCAGAAGTATATTAAGCAGGAGAATCTCATCACCCATGTTGCTCAGGAGACAGCACAGGAAAAGTAGTGGCCAGAGACTGGCCAGAGAAGGAGGAGGAAGAGGAGAAATAGGAGAAAAAGGAGGAGATGACAGGGTGTCAGAAGTACATTGAGCTGGTATATCTCATCACTCATCTAGCACAGCAGACAGCGCAGAAACAGCAGCAGCCAGAGATTGCCCAGAGGAGGAGCTGGAAGAGGAGGAGGAGGAGGAGGAGGAGGAGGAGGAGGAGGAGGAGGAGGAGGAGGAGAAGAAGTGAAAAACGACAGGTTGTCGGAAGTATATTGAGCAGGTATATCTAATCACCCATGTTGCTCTGCAGACAGCGCAGGAAAAGCAGCGGCCAATGAAAGGCAGGAGGAGGAGGAGGGGGAGAGGGGAAAGGAGGAAAAAGAGAAAAAGAAGGAGACGACAGTTTTTCAGAAGTATATTGAGCAGGTGTATCTCATCATAAATGTTTCTCAGCAGACAGCGCAGGAACAGCATGAACCAGAGACTGGTAGGAGGAGGAGTAAGAGGAGGAGGAGGAGGAAAATAGGAGGAGGCAACAGGATGCCGGAAGTACATTGAGAAGGTATGTCTCATCACGCATGTGTCTCAGCAGACAGCGCAGGAACAACAGGGGAATGAGACTGGTCTGAGGAAGAGGAGGAGAAGGAGAAAAAGGAGGAGGAGGAGAAGGAGGAGGACACAACGACGACGAGTTTCGGAAGTACATTGAGCACGTTTATCTCATCACCCATGTTGCTCAACAGACAGCGCAGGAACAGCAGCGACCAGAGGTCTGCTGCAGGAGAAGAAAGAGGAGGAGAAGGAGGAGGAGAAGGAAAAAGAGGAGGAGGAGGAGGAGAAGACGATGACGACAGGGTGGTGAACATACATTGTATTGATCAGGTGTATCTCACCACCCATGTTGCTCAGCAGACAGCGCAGGAACAGCAGAGGCCAGAGACCAGGAGGAGGAAGAGGAGGAAAAAAAGGAAGAAGAGGAGACGACGACAAAGTGTCGAAAGTACATTGAGCAGGTGTATTACATCACTCATGTTGCTCAGCAGACAGTGCAGAAACAGCAGCGGTCAGAAACCGGCAGGAGGAGGAGGAGGAGGAAGAGAAAAAAAAAAGATGACAGGGTTTCCGAAGTACATTGAGCAATTGTATCTCATCACATATGTTCCTCAGCAAACAGGGAAGGAACAGAAGCGGCATGAGACTGGATGGAGAATAAGGAGGAGAAGAAGGAGGAGGAGGAAGAAAAGGATTAGGAGAAGGAGGAGAAGGAGGAGACGACAGGGTGTCAGAAATACATTGAGCAGGTGTATCTCATCACACATGTCGCTCAGCAGACAGCGCAAGGACAGCAGCGGCCAGAGACCAGCCAGAGGAGAAGGATGAGGAGGAGGAAAATGAGAAGGAGGAAAAGACGGCAACGACAGGGTGTTGAAAATACATTGAGCAGGTGTATCTCATCATTCATGTTGCTCAGCAGACAGCTCAGAAACAGCAGCAGCCTGGGACCGACCAGAGGAGGAGTAGGAGAAGTAGGAGGAGGAGGAAGAGGATGAGACGGCGACGATAGGGTGTCGGAAGTACATTTAGCAGGTTTATCTCATCACCAATGTTGCTCAGCAGACAGCGCAGGAAGAGCAGCTGCCAGAGACCGTCCGTGGAGTAGGAGGAGAAGTAGGAGAAAGAGAAGGAGAAGGAGACGATGACGAATGGGTATCGGAAGTATATTGAGCAGTTGTATCTCAACACTCATGTACTCAGCAGACAGTGCAGGAACAACAGTGGCCAGAGACAGGCCGAAGGAGTAGGAAGAGGAGGAGGAGAAGGAGGGGGAGGAAGAGGAGGAGGAGAAGGAGGAGATGACAGGGTGTCAAAAGTACATTGAGCAGTTGTATCTCATCACCCATGATGCTCAAAAGACAGCGCAGAAACAGCATCGGCCAGAGACTGGCCGGAGAAGAAGGAGAATAAGAAAAAGAAGGAGAAGTAGGAGAAAAAGGAGGAGAAGGAGGAGAGGAGGAGGAGAAGCAGGAGATGGCAGGGTGTCGGAAGTACATTGATCAAGTGTATCTCATCAACCATAGTGCCCAGCAAAAAGAGCAGCAATAGCAGCGGCTTGAGACAGGCAGGAGAATGAGGAGAAGGAAGTGGCAAAGAAGGAGGAGGAGGAGGAAAAGGAGGACGAGACGATGACGACAGAGTGTCCAAAGAACATTGAGCAGGTGTATCTTATCACCCATGTTCTCAGCAGACAGGAAAGGATCAGCAGTGTCCATAGTGCAGCCGGAAGAGGAGGAGCAGGTGAAGGAAGAGAATGAGGAGGAGGAGAAAACGACATGGTTTTGGAAGTACATTGAGCAGGTGTACCTCATCACCCATATTACTCAGCAGACAAAACAGGAACAGCAGCGGACAGACACCGGCTGGAAGAGCACGAGAAAAATAAGGAAAAGGAGGAGGAGAAGGAGACGACGACAGGGTGTTGGAAGTACCTTGGGCAGGTGTATCTCCTCACCCATGTTGTTCAGCAGACAGCGCAGGAACAGAAGTGGCCAGAAACCTGTAGAAGGAGGAGGAGGAGGAAAAGGAGGAGAAGGAGAAGGAGGAGGAGGAGAAAACGACAGGGTGTCAGAAGTACATTGAGAAGACGTATCTCATCACCCATGTTGCTCAGCAGACAGCGCAGGAACATCTGCGGTCAGAGACCATAAGAAGGAGGAGTAAAAGAAAGAGGAGGAGGAGGTAGGAAAAGGAGGAGAAGGAGGAGGAGGATGAGGAGGAAACGACAGGATGTGAAAAGTAAATTGAGCAGGTGTATCTCATCACTAATGTTGCACAGCAGACAGCGCAGGAACAGAAGCGGACAGGGACCGACCAAAGAAGGAGGAGAAGAAGTAGGAGAAGAAGGAAGAGAAGGAGACAACGACGACAGGGTGTCAAAGGTACATTGAGAAGTTGTATCTCATCACCCACGTTGCTCAGCAAAAAGCACAGGAACAGCAGCGGCCAGAGACTGGCCAGAGAAGCAGGAAAAAAAGGAGATGGAGGAGGAGGAGGAGGAGGAAGAGGGGGAGGAAAAGAAGTACGTGGAGGAGGAGAAAAAATAGATGACAGGGTGTCAGAAGTACATTGAGCAAGTGTATCTCATCACCCATGTTGCTCAGCAAATAGCACAGGTACAGCAGGGTCCCAGGTTGACCAAAGAAAAAGGAGAAGAGGGAGGAGGAGGAGGAGGAGGAGGAGGAGGAGGAGCGATGACAACAGGAGGTCAAAAGTACATTGAGCAGTTGTATCTCATTACCCATGTTGCTCAGCAGACAGCCAGAAACAGCATCGGCCAAAGACCGGCTTGAGGAGAAGAAGGAAAAGGATGAGGAGGAGAAGGAGAAGCAGGAGATGACAGGTTTTCCGAAGTACATTTAGCAGGTGTATCTCATCAACCATGTTGCACAGCAAACAGAGCATAAATACCAGCAGCCAGAGACCGGCCGGAGAAGGAGGAGGAGGAGGAGAAGGAGCAGTAGGAGAAGATGATGATTACAGAGTGTCAGAAGTGCATTGAGCAGGTGTATCTAATCACCCATGTTCTCATCAAACAGCGCAGGATCAGCAGCAGACAGAGTCTGGCCGGAAGTGGAAGAGGAGGTGGAGGAAGAGAATGAGAGGGAGAGAAGACAAGAGCATTTCAGAAGTACATTGAGCAGGTGTATCTCGTCACCCATGTTACTCAGCAGACAGCCAGAAACAGCAGCGGCCAGAGACCAGCAAGAGGAGGATGAGAAAACAAGGAGGAGGAGAAGGAGATGGAGGAGACGACAATGTGTCGGAATTACATTGAGCGGTGTATCTCTTCACCCATGTTGCTCAGCAGACAGCGCAGGAACAGCAGCAGCCAGAAACCAACAAAAGGAGACAACAAAATGTAGGAAGTACATTGAGCAATTGTACCTCATTACCCATGTTGCTCAACAGACTGTGCAGGAACAACAGCGGCCAAAAACCAAAAGAAGGAGAAGGAGGATGAGGAGGAGAAGGAGAAGGAGGAGGAGACAACAGGTTGACGGAAGTACATTGAGCAGGTGTACCTCATCACACATGTAGCTCAAAAAACAGCGCAGGAACAGCAGCGGCCATAGATCCTTTGGACAAACAGGAAGAAAAAGAGGAGGAGGAGGAGGAAAAGGAGAAGATGACGAGGACAGGGTTTCGGAAGTACATTGAGCAGGTGTGTCTCATCACACAAGTGTCTCAGCAGACAGCGCAGGAACAGCAGTGGCCAGAGACCATCCGGAGAATGAGAAGGAGGAGAAGGAAATAAAAAGTAGGAGGAGACAACAAAGTGTCGGAAGTACATTGAGCATGTGTATCTCATCACCCATGTTGCTCAGGAGACAGCGCAGGAAAAGTAGTGGCCAGAGACTGGCTGGAGGAGAGAGGAGGAGGAGGAGGAGGAGGAGGAGGAGGAGGAGGAGGAGGAGAGGAGGAAAAGAAGACAGTGTGTCGGAAGTACACTGAGTAAGTGTATCTAATCTCCCATGTTGCTAAGCAGACAGCTCAGGTACGGCAGTGGCAAGAGTCCTTCCGGAGGAGGAGGATCATGAGGAGAAAAAGGAGGAGAAGGAGGAAAAGAAGACGACGACGACATGTTGTCAGAAGTACATTGAGCCAGTGTATCTAATCACCCATGATGCTCGGCACACAGAGCAGAAACATCAGCGGCCAGAGACAGGCCAGAGAAGTAGGAGGACGTGGAGGAGGAGGAGGAAATAAAAAAGGAGAAGGAGGACGAGAAAAAAGAAAGAAGAGAAAGAGGAGGAGGTGGAGGAGGAGGATATGGAGATGACAGGGTGTCGTTAGTACATTGAGCAGGTGTATCTCATCACCCATGTAGCTCAGCAGACAGCAAAAAAAAAAAAAGCAGAAGCCAGAAACCGGCTGAAGCAGGAGAAAGAGGAGGTAGAGAAGGAGGAGACAAGGACAGTATGTAGGAAGTATATTGAGCCAGTGTATGTAATCACACATGTTGCTCAGCAAGCAGCACAGGAACAGCTGTGGCCAGAGAATGGAAGGAGGCAGAGGAGAAGGAGGAAGAGAAGGAGGAGAAGAAGGAGGAGATTACAGGGTGTTGGAAGTACATTGAGCAGATGTATCTCATCACCCTTAAACTCAGCAGACAGTCCCAAAACAGCAGCGATCAGAGACCGGTCGGAGAAGGCCGAGGAGGAGGAGGAGGAGGAGGAGGAGGAGGAGGAGACGACAGAGTGTCAAAAGTACATTGAGCAACTGTATCTCATCAACCATGTTGCTAAGCAAACAGCTCAGAATCAGCAGTGGCAAGAGACCGGCCGGAGGAGGAGAAGGAGTAGGACGAAAAAAAGAAAAATGAGGAGGAGGAGGAGACGACGATGACTGGTTGTGAGAAGTACATTGAGCCGGTGTATCTCATCACCCATGATGCTCGGCAGACAGTGCAGGAACAGCAGCGGCCAGAGTTTGGCTGGAGAAGAAGGAGGACGAGGAGAAGGAGAAGAAAAATAAGGAGGAGAAAGAGGAGAAGGAGGAGGGAAGAGGAAGAGGAGGAGAAAATAGAGAAGAAGGATGTTTAGAGGACAGGGTGTCTGAGGTAAATTGAGCACGTGTATCTCATCACACATGTTGCTCAGCAAACAGCGCAGGATCAGCTTCTGCCAGAGACTGGCAGAAGGTGAAGAAAAAGTAAAAGCAGAAGAAGAAAAAATAAAGTAGGAGGAGACAACAGGGTGTCGAAAGTACATTGAGCAGGTGTATTTCATCACCCATTTGCTCAGCAGACTACGAAGAAACAGTAGCGACCAGAGACTGGCTGGAGTAGGAGGAGGAGGAGGAGGAGGAGGAGGAGGAGGAGGAGGAGGAGGAGGAGGAGACGACGACAGGGTGCAGGAAGTACATTGAGCAGTTATATCTTATCACCCATGTTGCTAAGGAAACAGTGCAAGAACAGTAGCGGCCAGAGACCGGCAGGAGGAGGAGAAGGAGTAGGAAGAGGAGGAGGAGGAGGATACGACAAAGTGTCAGAAGTACTTTGAGAAGATGTATTTCATGACCCATATTCTCAGCAGACAGGGCAGGAACAGCAGCGGCCAGAGACGGGCCAGAGATGGAGAAGGAAGAGGAGAAGGAGGAAGAAAAAGAGAAGAAGGAGGAGGAGGAGGCAGGAAAAAGAGAAATAGGAGGAGGTGGAGAAGGAGGAGGAGAAGACGACAGGATGTCTGAAGTACATTGAGCAGGAGTATCTAATAACTTATGTATCTCATAAGTTATTACAGACAGTGCAAAAACAGCAGAGGCCAGACCGGCCGAAGAAAAGAGGAAAAGGAGGAGGAAGAGGAGAAGGAGAAGGAAAAATAGTCGACAACGACAGAGTTTTGGAAGTACATTAAGAAAATGTATCTCATCAATCATGTTGCTCAACAGACAGCGCAGAAACATCAGCGGCCAGAGACCGGCCGAAGAAGGAGGAGGAGGAAGAGGAGGAGGAGACGACGACGACAGGGTGTCGGAAGTACATTTAGCCAGTGTACTTCATCACCCATGTTGCTCAGCAGACACCGCAGGAACAGCAGCAACCAGAGTACAGCCAGAAAAAAAGGAGAAGGAGGAGGAGGAAGAGGAGACAACAGGGTGCTGGATGTACATTGAGCAGGTGTATCTCATTACCCATGTAGCTAAGCAGCAAGCATAGGTAAAGCAGCGGCCAGATACCGGCCGGAGAAGGAAGAGAACGAGAAGAAGGAGAAGAAAAAAAAGAAGAAAAAGGAGGAGGAGAAGGTAGGAGGAGGAGGAAAAGAAGGAGGCGGAAGAGGAGGAGGTGGAAACGACATGGTGTCGGAAGTACATTGAGCAGGTGTATCTCATCACCCACGTTGCTTAGCAGACAGTGCCAGAACAGAAGCTGCCAGAGACCAACCAGAGAAGGAAGAGGAGAAGAAGCAGGAGTAAGAGGAGGAGTATGAGAAGACGACTAGTTTTCGGAAGTACATTGAGCATGTGTATCACATAACCCATGTTGCTGAGCAGACAGTGCAGGAACAACAGCAGCCAAAGAATGGATGATGGAGGAGAAGAGGAAGGACGAGAAGGAGAAGGAGGAGGAGGAGGAGGAAAAGACGACAGGGTGTCAAAAGTACATTGAGCAACTGTATCTCACCACCCATGTTGCTAAGCAGACAGCTCAGGAACAGCAGTGGCAAGAGACCGGCCGGAAAGGAGGAGGAGAAGGAGTGCGAGGAGGAGGAACAGGAGGAGGAAACAACGACAAAAGGGTGTCAGCAGTACATTGAGCCAGTGTATATCATCACCCACATGCTCAGCAAACAGCGCAGGATCAGCAGAGGTCAGAGACCGGCCGGAGAAGTAGGAGGACGAGGAGGAAGAGAAAGAAAAAAGGAGGAGGAGGAGAAGGAAGGAATAAGAGGAGGAGGAAAAAATAAAGGAGGAGGAGACAACAGGGTGTCTGAAGTCATTGAGCAGGTGTATCTCATCACCCATGTTGCTCAGCAAACAGCAAAAGAACAGCAGAGGCCAGTGACTGGCCAGAGGCGGAGGAGAAGTAGGGGGAGGAGGAATAGGATGAGGAGGAAATGACGACGACAGGGTGTCAGAAGTATATTGGGCCGGTGTATTTCATCACCCATGATGCTTGGCAGACAGCGCAGGAACATTAGCGACCAAAGACCGGACGGAGAAGTAGGGGGACAAGGAGAAGGAGGAGAAAAAAAAGGAGGAGGAGGAGAAAAAAAAGGAGGAGGAGGAGCAGGAGTATGTGGAGACGACAGGGTGTCGCAAGTACATTGAGCAGGTGTATCTCATCATCCATGTTGCTCAGCCAACAGCGCAGAAACAGCAGCAGCCAGAGACCGACTGGAGAAGGAGGTGGTGGAGGAAGAGGAGGAGAAGAAGACAACAACGACAGGGTGTAGAAAGTACATTGGGCAGGTGTATCTCATCACACATGTTGCTCAGTATACAGCGCAGAAACAGTAGCTGCCAGAAACCGGCCAAAGGAGAAGGAGCAGGAGGAGGAGGAGAAAAAGAAGGAGACGACAGGGTGTCAGAAGTTTATTTAGCAGGTGTATCTCATCACAAATCTTGCTCAGCAGACAATGAAAAAACAGCAGAGGCAAGAGACCTGCCAAAGGAGGAGGAAGAGGAGGAGGAGGAGGAGGAGACGAAGACAGGTTGTCGCAAGTACATTGAGCCAGTGTATCTAATCACACATGTTGCTCAGCAATCAGCGCAGGTACATTAGAGGCTATAGACAAAAATGAGGAGGAGGAGGAGGAGACGACAGGGTGTCAAAAGTACTTTGAGCAGGTGTATCTCATCACCCATGTTGCTCAGCATACAGCGCAGGAACAGCAGCCGACATAGACCGGATGTAGGAGGAAGAGGAGCAGGTGGAAGAGCAGGAGGAGGAGGAGGAGGAGGAGGAGAAGGAAGAGGAAGAGACGACGACTACAGGTTTTCAGAAGTACATTGAACAGGTGTATCTCATCACCCATGTTGCTCAGCAGACAGCGCAGGAATAGCAGCAGCCAAAACCCGGCCAAAGAAGGAGGAAGAGGAGAAGGAGGAGGAGAAAATGGAGGAGAGAAGACGATGTCAGGGTGTCGAAATTACATTGAGCAGGTGTATCCCATCACACATGTTGCTCTGCAGACAGCGCAGGAATATTAGCGTCCAGATACCGCCCAGAGAAAGAGGAGGAGTATGAGGAGGAGGAGGAGGAGGAGACGACAGGATGTCGGAAGTACATTGAGCAGGTGTATCTCATCACACATGTTGCTTAGCAGTCAGCGCATGTAAAGAAGTGCCTAGAGACCGGCCGGAAGAGGAGGCGAATGAACTGGAGGAGAAAAAAAAAAAAAGGAGGAGAAGGAGGATAAGGAGGTAGAAAAAAGAGGAGGAGAAGGTGGTGAAAGAGAAGCAGGTTGAAATGAAAAGGTGTCGAAATTACATTAAGCAGGAGTATCTCATCACTTATGTTGCTCAGCAGACATCACAGGAACAGCAGAGGCCAGAGACCGACCAAAGAAAAAGAAGGAGGAGGAGAAGGAGGAGGAGGAGGAGGATGAAATGACGACATGGTGTCAGAAGTACATTGAACAGGTGTATCTCATCACCCATGTTGCTCAGCAGACTGCGAAGAAACAGCAGTGGCCAAAGACCTGCCAGAGAAGGAGGAGGAGTAGGAGGAGATGAAGGAGGAGAAGAAGGAGGAGAAGACGACAGAGTGTTGGAAGTACATTGAGCAGGTGTATCTCATTACCCTGTACTCAGGAGACAGAACAGGAACAGTGGCAGCCAGAGACCAGCCAAAGGAGGACAAGGAAGAGGATGATGATGAGGAGGAAACGACGACGAAAGGGTGTCATAAGTACATTGAGCAGGGGTAACTCATCACCCATGTTGCTCAGCAGACAGCGAAACAAAATCAGTGGCCAAAGCCCGGCTGGAAAAGGAGGAGGAAGAGGAGGAGGAGGAGGAGACGACAGGGTTTCGGAAGTACATTGAGCAGGTGTATGTCATCACCTATGTTGCTCAGCAGACAGCGCAGGAACAGCAGAGGCCAGAGACCGGCTGAAGGAGGAGGACGAGGAGAGTAGGAGGAGTAAGAAGAGAAGGAAAAGGAAGAGACTACGACGACAGGTTTTCGGAAGTACATAGTGCAGGTGTATCTCATCACCCATGTTGCTCAACAGACAGCGTAGGTACAGCAGTGGCCAGTGAGTGGCTGAAAGAGGAGGCGGAGAAGAGGAAGAAGAGAAGAAGAAGGTAGGAAAAGGAGGAAAGGAGGTGGTGGAAGAAGAGGAGTTGGAAATGACAAGGTGTCGAAATTACATTGAGCAGGTGTTTCTCACAACTCATGTTGCTCAGCAGACTGCACAGGAACAGCAGCGGCCAGAGACCGACCGGAGAAAGGGAAGGATGAGGAAGAGGATAAGGAGGAGGAGGAGGAAACGACGACATGGTGTTGGAAGTACATTGAGCAGGTGTATTCATCACCCATGTTGTTACGCAGACAGCGCAGAAAATACAGCGGTGAAAGACTGGCTGAAGGAGGAGGAGAAGGAGGAGAAGAAAAAGAAGGAGAAGACGAGAGGGTGTCAGAAGTACTATGAGCAGGTGTATCTCATCACCTGTGTTGCTCAGCAGACAGCGCAGAAACAGCAGCGTCCAGAGACCAAGCAAAAAAGGTGGAGAAAGAGGAGAAGGAGGAGGAGGAGGAGAACGACAGGGGTCGGAAGTACATTGAGGATGTGTATCTAATCACCCATGTTGGTAACGAGACGGAGCAGAAAAAGCAGCATCCAGAAAACGGCAGGAGGAGAAGGAGGAGGTGGAGGAGGAGAAGGAGGAGAAGGAGACGACAGGGTGTCGGAAGTACATTGAACAGGTGTATCTCATTATCCATGTACTCAGCAGAAAGGGCAGGAACAGCAGCGGCCAGAAACCGGCAGGAGGAGAAGAAGGAGGAGGAGGAGGAGGAGGAGAAAAAGTATGACATGACAGAGTGTCGGAAGTACATTTAGAAGGTGTATATCATCAACCATGTTACTTATCAGACAGTGCAGGAATAGCAGCGGCCAGAGATCGGCCGGAGTAGGAGGAGGAAGTGGAGAATGAGGAGGAGAAGACAGAATGTCGGAAGTACATTGAGCAGGTGTATCATATCACTCATGTTGCTCAGCACAGTGCGAAGGAAGAGCAGTGGCCAGAGACCGCCTGGAGTAGAAGGAGGAGTAGGAGGAGAAGGAGGATACGACGAAGGGTGTTGGAAATACATTCAGAAGGTGTATCTAAACACCCATTTTGCTAAGCGGACAGCACAGAAACAGCTGCGGTCAGAGAATGGTAAGAGGAGGAGGAGGAGTAGAAGGAAGAGGAGAAGGAAGAGACGACAGGGTGTCGGTAATACTTTGAGAAGGTGTATCTCATCAGCCATGTATTCAGCAGACAGTGAAGGAACAGCAATGGCCAGATTCCAGCCGGAGAAGAAGGAGGAGGGAGAGAAGGAGGAGGAGGAGGAAAAGGAGAAGAAGGAGGAGGAGGAGAAAGGAGGAGGAGAAGAAAAAGGAGGTGGAGGAGGAGGAGTAGAAGACGACAGGGTGTCAGAAGTACATTGAGCAGGTGTATATTATCACTTATGTATTTCAGCAAACAGCGCAGGAACAGCAGCAGCCAGAGTCCGGCCGAAGAAGGAGTAGAAGGAGGAAGAGAAGAAGGAGGAGGAAAAGGAGGAGGAGAAAGAGACGACGACAACAGGGTTTCGGAAGTACATTGAGCATGTGAATCTCATCAACCATGATGTTCAGCAGACAGCGCAGGAACAGCAGTGGCAAAAGACCGGCCGGAGGAGGAGTAAAATGAGAAGGAGGAGGAGACGACGAGGAGAGGTTGTAGGTAAAACATTGAGCAGATGTATCTCATCACCCATGTTGCTCTGCAGACAGCGAAAGAACAGCAGCGGCAAGAAACCGGTCGAAGGAGGAGGAAAAGGAGAAGAAGAAAGAGAAGGAGGAGGAAAAAAAAGACGAGGAGGAGGAGGAGGAGGTAGGAGGAGAAAAAGAAGGAGGAGGTGGAATAGAAGGAGATGGAGTCGCCAGGGTGTCGGAAGTACATTGACACGGTGTATTTCACCACTCATGTTGCTCAGGATACAGCCCCAAAACAGCAGCGGCCAGAGACTGACTGGAGAAGAAGGAGGAGGAGGAGGAGAAGAAGAAGAAGGAGGAGGAGGAGAAGAAGAAGGAGGAGGAGGAGGAGGAAGAGGAGTAAAAAACGACGACGGCAGGGTGTCAAAAGTACATTGAACAAGTGTATCTCATCACACATGTTGCTCAGCAGACAGCGCAGGAACAGCAGCAGCCATAGACTGGCCGAAGGAGGAGGAGGAGGAGGAAGAGGAGGAGGAGGAGGAGGAAAAAGAGACGATGAAGACAGGGTTTCGGAAGTACATTCAGCAGGTATATCTCATTACATATTTTTCTAAGCAGACAGTGCAGAAAGAGCAGTGGCCAGAGACCAGACGGAGGATGAGGAAGATTTGGACATGAAGAAGCAAAAGGAGACGACGACAGCATTTCGGAAGTACATTGAGCAGGAGTATCTTATCACCCATGTTGATCAGCAGACAGCGAAAAAACAGCAGCAGCCAGAGACCGTCCAAAGAAGGAGGAGGAGGAGGAGGAAGAGTAGGAGGAGGAAGAGTAGGAGGAGGAGACGACGACGACAGGGTGTCGGAAGTACATTGAGCAAGTGTATCTCATCACACATGTTGCTCAGCAGACAGCGCAGGAATAGCAGCAGCCAGAGACCTGCTGGAGGAACAATAGGAAAGGAGGAGGAGTAAAAGGAGAAACGACAACGACAGTGTGTTGGAAGTATATTGAGCAGGTGTACTTCATCACCCATGTTGCTCAGTAGACACTGCAGGAACAGCAGCAACCAGAGTCCAGCCAGAAAAAAAAAAGAAGGAGGAGGAGAAAGAGTAGACGACAGGGTGCTGGATGTACATTGAGCAGGTGTATCTCATCACCTATGTAGCTAAGCAGCCAGCACAGGTAGAGCAGTGGCCAGATACCGGCCGGAGAAGGAGAAGAACGAGAAGAAGAAGAGAAAAAAAAAGGAGGAAAAGCAGGAGGAGAAGGTAGGAGGAGGAGGAAAAAAAGAAGGCGGAATGGAAGGAGGTGGAAAAGACATGGTGTCGGAAGTACATTGAGCAGGTGTATCTCATCATCCATGTTGCTCAGCAGACAGCGCAGGAACAGCAGCGGCCAGAAACCAGCCGGAGAAGGAAAAGGAAGAGAAGCAGGAGAAAGAGGAGGAGTATGAGAAGACGACAAGTTTTTGGAAGTACATTGAGCATGTGTATCACAACACCCATGTTGCTGAGCAGACAGTGCAGGAACAACAGCAGCCAGAGAACGGATGGTGGAGGAGAAGGAGGAGGACGAGAAGGAGGAGGAGAAAAACACGACAGGGTGTCAGAAGTACATTGAGCAACTGTATCTCATCACCCATGTTGCTAAGCAGACAGCTCAGGAACAGCAGCGGCAAGCGACCGGCCAGAGAGGAGGAGGAGAAGGAGTACAGGAGGAGGAGGAGGAGGAGGAGGAGGAAACGATGAAGAAAGGGTGTCAGAAGTACATTGAACCGGTGTATATCTTCACCCATAATGCTCGGCAGACAGCGCAGGAACAGCAGCGGCCAGAGACCAGCCAAAAAAGTAGGAGGACGAGGAGGAGGAGAAGGAAAAAATGGAGGAGAAGGAGGAGGATGAGAAAGGAGGAAGAGGAAGAGGAGGAGGTGGAGGAGGAGAATGTGGAGATGACAGGGTGTTGGAAGTACATTGAGCACGTGTATCTCATCACCCATGTTGCTCAGCAAACAGCGCAGGATCAGCACCTGCCAGAGTCCGGCAGCAGGTGGATGAGAAAGAAAAAAAAAAAGAAAAAAGAAAAGGAGGAGGAGACAACAGGGTATAGGAAGTACATTGAGCAGGTGTATCTCTTCCTCCATATACTCAGGAGACAGCGCAGAAACAGCAGCGGCCAGAGACCGGCGGGAGGAGGAGGAGGAGGAGGAGAAGGAGAAGGAAACGACGACTATAGGGTGTCGGAAGTACATTGAGAAGGTGTATCTCATCACCCATGTTGCTTAGCAGACAGCACAACAACAACAGCGGCCAGAGACCGGCCAGAGAAAAATGAAGAGGAGGTGGAGAAGGAGGAGGAGGAAAAGGAGGAGACGCAGGTGTCGGAAGTACAGTGAGAGGTGTATATCATCACCCATGTTGCTCAGAAGATAACGCAGGTACAGCAGCCTCCAGAATCCGGCCTGAGTAGGTGGAGGAGTAGGAGGAGGAGGAGAAGACGACAACAGGGTGTAGGATGAACTTTGAACAGGTGTATTTAATCACCTATGTTGCTAAGCAGACAGTGCAAGAACAGCAGCGGCCAGAGACCGGCAGGAGGAGGAAAAGGAGTAGGAGAAGGAGAAGGAAGAGGAGACGAAAGAGTGTCGGAAGTACTTTGAGCAGGTGTATTTCATCACTTATGTACTCAGCAGACAGGGCAGGAACAGCAGCTGCCAGAGACCGGCCGGAGATGGAAGAGGAAGAGGAAGAGGTGGAGGAAAAAGGGAAGAAAGGAGAGGAGGCAGAAAAAAAAGAAATAGGAGGAGGTTGAGAAGGAGGAGTAGAAGACGGCAGGGTGTCTGAATACATTGAGCAGGTGTATCTAATCACTTATGTATCTCAGCTAACAGCGCATGAACTGCAGCGGCCAGAGACCGGCCGAAAAAGGAGAAGGAGGAAGAGGAGGAGTAGGATGAGGAGGAGGAGGAGGAGGAGGAGGAGGAGGAGGAGGAGGAGGAAGAGAAAAAATAGACGACGACCACAGGGTTGTGGAAGTACATTGAGCATGTGTATCTCATCAAACATGTTGCTCAGCAGACAGCGCAGGAACATCAGCAGCCAGAGAAAGACAGGAGGAGGAAGAGGAGGAAGAGGAGAAGGAGATGATGATGACAGGGTGTCGAAAGTACATTGAGCAGGTGTACTTCATCACCCATTTTGCTCAGCAGACACCGCAGGAACAGCAGCAACGAGAGTCCAGCCAGAAAAGAGGAAGAAGAAGGAGGAGGAGGGGGAGACGACAGGGTGCCAGAAGTGCATTGAACAGGTGTACCTAATCACCCATTAAGGCCTGCAGGTAATGCAGGAAGAGCAGCGGCCAGATACCGGGCAGAGAGGGAGAAGAATGAGGAGGAGGAGAAGGAAAACAAAAAGTAGGAGGAGGAGAAGGTAGGAAGAGGAGGAGAAGGAGGAGGAGCTGGAAGGGGAGGAAGAGACGACAGGGTGTCGGAAGTTGATTGAGCAGGTGTATCTCATCACCCATATTGCTCAGCAAACAGTGAAAGAACAGCAGAGGCCAGAGACTGGCCGGAAGCGGAGGAGGAGGAGGAGGAGGAGGAAGAGGATGAGGAGGAAATGACGACGACAGGGTGTCAGAAGTACATTGAGCTGGTGTATCTCATCACCCATGATTCTTGGCAGACAGTGCAGGAACAGCAGCGGTCAGAGACCGGCTGGAGAAGTAGGAGGTCGAGGAGGAGGAGGAGAAAAAAAAAGGAAGAGGAGCAGGAGTATGTGGAGATGACAGAGTGTTGCAAGTATATTGAGCAGGTGTATCTCATCACCCATGTTGCTCAGTATACAGCGCAAAAGCAGTAGCCACCAGAAATCGGCCAAAGGAGAAGGAGCAAGAGGAGGAGGAGAAAAAGAAGGAGAAGTCAGGGTGTCAGAAGTTTATTTAGCAGATGTATCTCATCACCCATGTTGCTCAGCAGACAACGAAGAAAACAGCAGAGGCCGGAGTCCTGCCAAAGGAGAAGGAAGAGGAGGAGGAGGAGGAGGAGGAGACAAAGACAGGTTGTCGCAAGTACATTGAGCCTGTGTATCTAATCACACATGTTGCTCAGCAATCAGCAGAGAAACATTAGCGGCCATAGACCAAAATGAGGAGGAGGAGGATACTACAGGGTATGAAAAGTGCTTTGAGCAGGTGTATCTCATCACCTATGTTGCTCAGCATACAGCGCAGGAACAGCAGCCACCATAGACTGGATGGAGAAGAAGGTGGCGGAGCAGGTGGAAGAGGAGGAGGAGAAGGAGGAGGAGAAGGAGGAGGAGAAGGAAGAGGAAGAGACGACGACGACAGGTTTTCAGAAGTTCATTGAACAGGTGTATCTCATCACCCATGTTGCTCAGCAGACAGCGCAGGAATAGCAGCAGCCAAATACTGGCCAAAGAAGGAGGAAGAGGAGAAAAAGGAGGAGAAAATGGAGGAGAGAAGATGACGTCAGGGTGTCAGAAGTACACTGAGCAGGTGTATCCCATCACACATGTTGCTCTGCAGACAGCGCAGGAACATTAGCGGCCAGATACCGCCCACAGAAGGAGGAGGAGTAGGAGGAGTATAAGGAGGAGGAGGAGGAGACGACAGAGTGTCAGAAGTACATTAGGTAGGTGTATCTCATCACCCATGTTGCTTATCAGAAAGCGCAGGTACAGCAGCGGCCAGAGACCAGCCAGAAGACGAGGCGAAGGAACAGGAGTAGAAGGAAAAAAAGGAGGAGGAGGAGAAGGTAGAGAAAAGAGGAAAAGGAGGTGGTGGAAGAGAAGGAGGTTGAAATGAAAGGGTGTCGAAATTACATTGAGCAGGTGTATCTCATCACCCCTGTTGCTCAGCAAACTGCGAAGGAACAGTAGCAGCCAAAGACAGGCCGGAGAAGGAGGAGGAGTAGGAGGAGATGAAGCAGGAGAAGGAGGAGGACAAGACTACAGAGTGTCGAAAGTACATTGAGCAGGTTTAACTCATCACCCATGTTGCTCAGCAGACAGCTGAACAATAGCAGCGGCCAGAGCCAGGCCGGAAAAGGAGGAAGAAGAGGAGGAGTAAGAGGAGGACGACGAGGAGACCTAAAAAAGAATGAAGAGGATGAGGGACGAGGATGAGCAGAAAGAGGAGGTGAAGGAGGAGGAGGAGGAGACGACAGGGTTTCGGAAGTACATTGAGCAGGTGTATGTCATCACCTATGTTGCTCAGCAGTCAGCGCAGGAACAGGAGAGGCCAGAGATCGGCTAGAGGAAGAGGAGGAGGAGAGTAGGAGGGGTAAGAGGAGGAGAAAAGGAAGAGATGACGAGGAAAGTTTTTCGGAAGTACATAGAGCAGATGTATCTCATCACCCATGTTGCTCAGCAGACAGCGCAGGTACAGCAGAGGACAGTGACCGGCCGGAAGAGGAGGCGGAGGAAAGGAAGAGGAGAAGAAGAAGGTAGGAAAAGGAGGAGGAGGAGGTGGTGGAAGAGGAGGAGGTGGAAATGACAAGGTATGGGAATTACATTGAGCAGGTGTATCTCATCACTCATGTTGCTCAGCAGACTGCACAGGAACAGCAGCAGCCAGAGACCGACCAGAGAAAGAGAAGGAAGAGGAAGAGGAGAAGAAGGAGTAGGAGGAAACTACGACATGGTGTCGGAAGTACATTGAGCAGGTGTATCTCCTCACCCATGTTGTTACACAGACAGCGCAGAAACAACAGTGGTGAGACTGGCTGAAGGAGGAGGAGGAGGAGGAGAAGTAAAATAAAGAAGACTAAGGGTGTCGGAAGTACTATGAGCAGGTGTATCTCATCACCCATGTTGCTCAGCAAACAGTGCAGGAACAGCTGCGGTCAGAGTCCGGCCATAGAAGGAGAGAAGAAGGAAGAGAAGAAGAAGAAGGAAAAGGAGGAGAAGGAAGAGGAGGAGTTAGGAGGTTGAGGAAGAGGAGGAGGTGGAAGAGAAGAAGATGGAAACGACACATTTTCAGAAGTACATTGAGCAGGTGTATCTCATCTCCCATGCTGCTCAGCAGAGATTGCAGGAACAGCAGCGGCCAAAGACCGGATAAAGGAGGAGGAGAAGGAGGCCGTGAAGAAGGAGAAGGTGGAGATGACCGGGTGTCGGAAGTACATTGACCAGGTGTATCTCATCACCCATATACTCAGCAGACAGCCCAAAAAAGACAGTGGCTAGAGACCGGACCGAGGAGAAGAAGGAGAAGGAGAAAAATGAGAAGAAAAAGAAGGAGGAGGAGACGATGACGACAGGGTGTCAGAAGTACATTGAGCAGGTGTATCTAATCACTTATGTATTTCAGCAGACAGCGCAGAAACAGCAGTGGCTAGAGACCAGCCAAAGGAGGAGGAGGAAATGGAGGAGAAGGAAAAAAAGATAGAGGAGGAGGAGACGACGACGAGAGGGGGTCAGAAGAACATTGAGCAGGTGTATCTCATCACTCATGTTTCTCAGCAGACAGTGCAGGAACAGCAGCTGCCAGAACCGCAAGGAAAAGAAAGAGGAGGAGGAGAAAGTGAAGGAGGAAGAGGAGGAAAAGGAGGAGAGGAGGTAAAAAAGTCGATTTATACAGGGTGACAAAAGTACATTGAGCAGGTGTATCTCATCACCCATGTTGCTCAGCAGACAGCGCAGGAACAGCAGCGGCCAGAGATTGGCCAGAGGAGGAAGAGGAGAAGGAAGAGGAGAAGGAGATGGAGATGACGACCAGATTTAAAAAGTACATTGAGCAGGTGTTTCTCATCTTTCATTTTTTCAGTAGACAGCGCAGAATCAGCAGCGGCCAGAGACCGGCCGGAGTAGGAGGAGGAGGAGGAGAAAAGAGTGGTGGAGTAGGAGAGGGAGGAGGAGGAGGAGGAGGAGGAGGAGGAGGAGGAGGAGGAAGAAGAGAAGGAAATTACAGGGTGTCAAAAGTACATTGAGTAGGTGTATCTCATCACGCATGTCTCAGCAGACAACGCAGAAACAGCAGTGGCCAGTGACTGGCCGGAGGATGAAAAGAAGAAAAAGGAGGAGGAGGAAAAGGAGGAAGAGGAGGAGAGGACGATGACAGGGTGTTGAAAAAACCTTAAGGAGGTGTATCTCATCACCCATGTTGCTCAGCCAACAGCATAAGAACAGCAGCGGCCGGAGAGCGGCTGGAGAAGGAGGAGGAGAGGGAATAGGAGGAGGAGGAGGAAGAGAAGACAAGGTTTCGGAAGTACGTTGAGCAGGTGTATCTCATCATCCATGTTGCTCATCAGACAGTGCAGAAACAGCAGCGGCCAGAAACCGGCAGGAGGAGAGAAAGGAAGAGAAGGAAAAGGTGGAGAAGGAGGAGGAGGAGGAGGAGACAACGTCAAGGTGTCAGAAGTACATTGAGCAGGTGTATCTCATCACCCATGATGCTCAGCAAACAGTGCAGGAACAGGAGTGGCCAGAGACCAGCAGGAGGAGGAGAAAGAAAAGAAGAAGGAGGAGGAGAAGGAGAAAGAAGAGACAACAGGGTGTCAAAAGTACATTGAGCAGGTGTATCTCACCACCCATGTTGCTCAGCAGTCAGCGCAAAAAAAAGCAGAAAACAAAGTCCGGCCGTAGGAGGAACAGGAGAAGGAGGAGAGGAGGAAGAGGAGGAGACAACGACAGGGTGTCAAAAGTATATTGAGTAGGTGTATCTCACCACCCATGTTGCTCAGCAGACATCGCAGGAACAGCAGTGGCTAGAAACCAGCTGGAAATAAAGGAGGAGGAGGAGGAAGAATTAAAGTGGAGGAGAGGACAACAGCGTGTCGAAAGTACATTCAGCAGGTATATCTCACAACCCACGTTTCCCAGCAGACAGTGCAGGTACAGCACCGGCCAGAGACCAGCAGAAAGAAGAAGAGAAAGAGGAGAAGGAGGAGGAGACGACAGGGTATCGGAAGTACATTTAGCAGGTATATCTCATCATCCATGTTGCTCAGCAGACAGCGCAAAAACAGTAGCGGCCAGAGACATGCAGGAGGAGAAAGAGGAGCAGGAGGAGGAGGAGGAGGAGGAGGAGGAGGAAAAGAAAGAGGACGACGACCACAGGGTGTCGGAAGTACATTGAGCAGGTGTATCACATCACCCATGTTGCTCTGCAGACAGTACAGGAACAGCAGCGGCCAGAAATTGGCAGGAGGAGAAGAAGAAGGAGGAGGAAAAGTAGGAGGAGGAGGAGGAGGAGCAAGAAAAGGAGACGACGACAGGGTGTTGGAAGTACATTAAGCAGGTGTATCTCATCACACATGATGCTCAGCAGACAGCGCAGGAACAAAAGTGGCCAGAGACTGGCAGGAGGAGTAGGAGGAGGAAGAGAAGGATGAGGAAAAAAAGCAAGAAAAGGAGGAGGAGGAGGAGGAGACGACAGGGTCTCGCAAGTACCTTGAGCAGGTGTACATAATCACGCATGTTGCTCAGCAGACAAAGCAAGAACAGCAGCGGCCAGAGACCAGCCTGAGAAGGACGATGAGGAGAAAAAGGAAAAAAAGAAAGAAAGGAGGAGGAGGAGGTCGAGGAGACAACAGGGTGTCGAAAGTACATTAAGCTGGTGTGTCTCATCACCCATGTTGCTCAGCAGACAGCGCAGGAACAGCAGCGGTCAGAGACCATCTGGAGAATGAGAAGGAGAAGAAGGAGGAAAAAAAGAAGTAGGAGGAGACAACAAAGTGTCAGAAGTATATTAAGCAGGAGAATCTCATCACCCATGTTGCTCAGGAGACAGCACAGGAAAAGTAGTGGCCAGAGACTGGCCAGAGAAGGAGGAGGAAGAGGAGAAATAGGAGAAAAAGGAGGAGATGACAGGGTGTCAGAAGTACATTGAGCTGGTATATCTCATCACTCATCTAGCACAGCAGACAGCGCAGAAACAGCAGCAGCCAGAGATTGCCCAGAGGAGGAGCTGGAAGAGGAGGAGGAGGAGGAGGAGGAGGAGGAGGAGGAGGAGGAGGAGGAGGAGAAGAAGTGAAAAACGACAGGTTGTCGGAAGTATATTGAGCAGGTATATCTAATCACCCATGTTGCTCTGCAGACAGCGCAGGAAAAGCAGCGGCCAATGAAAGGCAGGAGGAGGAGGAGGGGGAGAGGGGAAAGGAGGAAAAAGAGAAAAAGAAGGAGACGACAGTTTTTCAGAAGTATATTGAGCAGGTGTATCTCATCATAAATGTTTCTCAGCAGACAGCGCAGGAACAGCATGAACCAGAGACTGGTAGGAGGAGGAGTAAGAGGAGGAGGAGGAGGAAAATAGGAGGAGGCAACAGGATGCCGGAAGTACATTGAGAAGGTATGTCTCATCACGCATGTGTCTCAGCAGACAGCGCAGGAACAACAGGGGAATGAGACTGGTCTGAGGAAGAGGAGGAGAAGGAGAAAAAGGAGGAGGAGGAGAAGGAGGAGGACACAACGACGACGAGTTTCGGAAGTACATTGAGCACGTTTATCTCATCACCCATGTTGCTCAACAGACAGCGCAGGAACAGCAGCGACCAGAGGTCTGCTGCAGGAGAAGAAAGAGGAGGAGAAGGAGGAGGAGAAGGAAAAAGAGGAGGAGGAGGAGGAGAAGACGATGACGACAGGGTGGTGAACATACATTGTATTGATCAGGTGTATCTCACCACCCATGTTGCTCAGCAGACAGCGCAGGAACAGCAGAGGCCAGAGACCAGGAGGAGGAAGAGGAGGAAAAAAAGGAAGAAGAGGAGACGACGACAAAGTGTCGAAAGTACATTGAGCAGGTGTATTACATCACTCATGTTGCTCAGCAGACAGTGCAGAAACAGCAGCGGTCAGAAACCGGCAGGAGGAGGAGGAGGAGGAAGAGAAAAAAAAAAAGATGACAGGGTTTCCGAAGTACATTGAGCAATTGTATCTCATCACATATGTTCCTCAGCAAACAGGGAAGGAACAGAAGCGGCATGAGACTGGATGGAGAATAAGGAGGAGAAGAAGGAGGAGGAGGAAGAAAAGGATTAGGAGAAGGAGGAGAAGGAGGAGACGACAGGGTGTCAGAAATACATTGAGCAGGTGTATCTCATCACACATGTCGCTCAGCAGACAGCGCAAGGACAGCAGCGGCCAGAGACCAGCCAGAGGAGAAGGATGAGGAGGAGGAAAATGAGAAGGAGGAAAAGACGGCAACGACAGGGTGTTGAAAATACATTGAGCAGGTGTATCTCATCATTCATGTTGCTCAGCAGACAGCTCAGAAACAGCAGCAGCCTGGGACCGACCAGAGGAGGAGTAGGAGAAGTAGGAGGAGGAGGAAGAGGATGAGACGGCGACGATAGGGTGTCGGAAGTACATTTAGCAGGTTTATCTCATCACCAATGTTGCTCAGCAGACAGCGCAGGAAGAGCAGCTGCCAGAGACCGTCCGTGGAGTAGGAGGAGAAGTAGGAGAAAGAGAAGGAGAAGGAGACGATGACGAATGGGTATCGGAAGTATATTGAGCAGTTGTATCTCAACACTCATGTACTCAGCAGACAGTGCAGGAACAACAGTGGCCAGAGACAGGCCGAAGGAGTAGGAAGAGGAGGAGGAGAAGGAGGGGGAGGAAGAGGAGGAGGAGAAGGAGGAGATGACAGGGTGTCAAAAGTACATTGAGCAGTTGTATCTCATCACCCATGATGCTCAAAAGACAGCGCAGAAACAGCATCGGCCAGAGACTGGCCGGAGAAGAAGGAGAATAAGAAAAAGAAGGAGAAGTAGGAGAAAAAGGAGGAGAAGGAGGAGAGGAGGAGGAGAAGCAGGAGATGGCAGGGTGTCGGAAGTACATTGATCAAGTGTATCTCATCAACCATAGTGCCCAGCAAAAAGAGCAGCAATAGCAGCGGCTTGAGACAGGCAGGAGAATGAGGAGAAGGAAGTGGCAAAGAAGGAGGAGGAGGAGGAAAAGGAGGACGAGACGATGACGACAGAGTGTCCAAAGAACATTGAGCAGGTGTATCTTATCACCCATGTTCTCAGCAGACAGGAAAGGATCAGCAGTGTCCATAGTGCAGCCGGAAGAGGAGGAGCAGGTGAAGGAAGAGAATGAGGAGGAGGAGAAAACGACATGGTTTTGGAAGTACATTGAGCAGGTGTACCTCATCACCCATATTACTCAGCAGACAAAACAGGAACAGCAGCGGACAGACACCGGCTGGAAGAGCACGAGAAAAATAAGGAAAAGGAGGAGGAGAAGGAGACGACGACAGGGTGTTGGAAGTACCTTGGGCAGGTGTATCTCCTCACCCATGTTGTTCAGCAGACAGCGCAGGAACAGAAGTGGCCAGAAACCTGTAGAAGGAGGAGGAGGAGGAAAAGGAGGAGAAGGAGAAGGAGGAGGAGGAGAAAACGACAGGGTGTCAGAAGTACATTGAGAAGACGTATCTCATCACCCATGTTGCTCAGCAGACAGCGCAGGAACATCTGCGGTCAGAGACCATAAGAAGGAGGAGTAAAAGAAAGAGGAGGAGGAGGTAGGAAAAGGAGGAGAAGGAGGAGGAGGATGAGGAGGAAACGACAGGATGTGAAAAGTAAATTGAGCAGGTGTATCTCATCACTAATGTTGCACAGCAGACAGCGCAGGAACAGAAGCGGACAGGGACCGACCAAAGAAGGAGGAGAAGAAGTAGGAGAAGAAGGAAGAGAAGGAGACAACGACGACAGGGTGTCAAAGGTACATTGAGAAGTTGTATCTCATCACCCACGTTGCTCAGCAAAAAGCACAGGAACAGCAGCGGCCAGAGACTGGCCAGAGAAGCAGGAAAAAAAGGAGATGGAGGAGGAGGAGGAGGAGGAAGAGGGGGAGGAAAAGAAGTACGTGGAGGAGGAGAAAAAATAGATGACAGGGTGTCAGAAGTACATTGAGCAAGTGTATCTCATCACCCATGTTGCTCAGCAAATAGCACAGGTACAGCAGGGTCCCAGGTTGACCAAAGAAAAAGGAGAAGAGGGAGGAGGAGGAGGAGGAGGAGGAGGAGGAGGAGGAGGAGGAGGAGGAGCGATGACAACAGGAGGTCAAAAGTACATTGAGCAGTTGTATCTCATTACCCATGTTGCTCAGCAGACAGCCAGAAACAGCATCGGCCAAAGACCGGCTTGAGGAGAAGAAGGAAAAGGATGAGGAGGAGAAGGAGAAGCAGGAGATGACAGGTTTTCCGAAGTACATTTAGCAGGTGTATCTCATCAACCATGTTGCACAGCAAACAGAGCATAAATACCAGCAGCCAGAGACCGGCCGGAGAAGGAGGAGGAGGAGGAGAAGGAGCAGTAGGAGAAGATGATGATTACAGAGTGTCAGAAGTGCATTGAGCAGGTGTATCTAATCACCCATGTTCTCATCAAACAGCGCAGGATCAGCAGCAGACAGAGTCTGGCCGGAAGTGGAAGAGGAGGTGGAGGAAGAGAATGAGAGGGAGAGAAGACAAGAGCATTTCAGAAGTACATTGAGCAGGTGTATCTCGTCACCCATGTTACTCAGCAGACAGCCAGAAACAGCAGCGGCCAGAGACCAGCAAGAGGAGGATGAGAAAACAAGGAGGAGGAGAAGGAGATGGAGGAGACGACAATGTGTCGGAATTACATTGAGCGGTGTATCTCTTCACCCATGTTGCTCAGCAGACAGCGCAGGAACAGCAGCAGCCAGAAACCAACAAAAGGAGACAACAAAATGTAGGAAGTACATTGAGCAATTGTACCTCATTACCCATGTTGCTCAACAGACTGTGCAGGAACAACAGCGGCCAAAAACCAAAAGAAGGAGAAGGAGGATGAGGAGGAGAAGGAGAAGGAGGAGGAGACAACAGGTTGACGGAAGTACATTGAGCAGGTGTACCTCATCACACATGTAGCTCAAAAAACAGCGCAGGAACAGCAGCGGCCATAGATCCTTTGGACAAACAGGAAGAAAAAGAGGAGGAGGAGGAGGAAAAGGAGAAGATGACGAGGACAGGGTTTCGGAAGTACATTGAGCAGGTGTGTCTCATCACACAAGTGTCTCAGCAGACAGCGCAGGAACAGCAGTGGCCAGAGACCATCCGGAGAATGAGAAGGAGGAGAAGGAAATAAAAAGTAGGAGGAGACAACAAAGTGTCGGAAGTACATTGAGCATGTGTATCTCATCACCCATGTTGCTCAGGAGACAGCGCAGGAAAAGTAGTGGCCAGAGACTGGCTGGAGGAGAAGGAGGAGGAGGAGGAGGAGGAGGAGGAGGAGGAGGAGGAGAGGAGGAAAAGAAGACAGTGTGTCGGAAGTACACTGAGTAAGTGTATCTAATCTCCCATGTTGCTAAGCAGACAGCTCAGGTACGGCAGTGGCAAGAGTCCTTCCGGAGGAGGAGGATCATGAGGAGAAAAAGGAGGAGAAGGAGGAAAAGAAGACGACGACGACATGTTGTCAGAAGTACATTGAGCCAGTGTATCTAATCACCCATGATGCTCGGCACACAGAGCAGAAACATCAGCGGCCAGAGACAGGCCAGAGAAGTAGGAGGACGTGGAGGAGGAGGAGGAAATAAAAAAGGAGAAGGAGGACGAGAAAAAAGAAAGAAGAGAAAGAGGAGGAGGTGGAGGAGGAGGATATGGAGATGACAGGGTGTCGTTAGTACATTGAGCAGGTGTATCTCATCACCCATGTAGCTCAGCAGACAGCAAAAAAAAAAAAAGCAGAAGCCAGAAACCGGCTGAAGCAGGAGAAAGAGGAGGTAGAGAAGGAGGAGACAAGGACAGTATGTAGGAAGTATATTGAGCCAGTGTATGTAATCACACATGTTGCTCAGCAAGCAGCACAGGAACAGCTGTGGCCAGAGAATGGAAGGAGGCAGAGGAGAAGGAGGAAGAGAAGGAGGAGAAGAAGGAGGAGATTACAGGGTGTTGGAAGTACATTGAGCAGATGTATCTCATCACCCTTAAACTCAGCAGACAGTCCCAAAACAGCAGCGATCAGAGACCGGTCGGAGAAGGCCGAGGAGGAGGAGGAGGAGGAGGAGGAGGAGGAGGAGACGACAGAGTGTCAAAAGTACATTGAGCAACTGTATCTCATCAACCATGTTGCTAAGCAAACAGCTCAGAATCAGCAGTGGCAAGAGACCGGCCGGAGGAGGAGAAGGAGTAGGACGAAAAAAAGAAAAATGAGGAGGAGGAGGAGACGACGATGACTGGTTGTGAGAAGTACATTGAGCCGGTGTATCTCATCACCCATGATGCTCGGCAGACAGTGCAGGAACAGCAGCGGCCAGAGTTTGGCTGGAGAAGAAGGAGGACGAGGAGAAGGAGAAGAAAAATAAGGAGGAGAAAGAGGAGAAGGAGGAGGGAAGAGGAAGAGGAGGAGAAAATAGAGAAGAAGGATGTTTAGAGGACAGGGTGTCTGAGGTAAATTGAGCACGTGTATCTCATCACACATGTTGCTCAGCAAACAGCGCAGGATCAGCTTCTGCCAGAGACTGGCAGAAGGTGAAGAAAAAGTAAAAGCAGAAGAAGAAAAAATAAAGTAGGAGGAGACAACAGGGTGTCGAAAGTACATTGAGCAGGTGTATTTCATCACCCATTTGCTCAGCAGACTACGAAGAAACAGTAGCGACCAGAGACTGGCTGGAGTAGGAGGAGGAGGAGGAGGAGGAGGAGGAGGAGGAGGAGGAGGAGGAGGAGGAGGAGACGACGACAGGGTGCAGGAAGTACATTGAGCAGTTATATCTTATCACCCATGTTGCTAAGGAAACAGTGCAAGAACAGTAGCGGCCAGAGACCGGCAGGAGGAGGAGAAGGAGTAGGAAGAGGAGGAGGAGGAGGATACGACAAAGTGTCAGAAGTACTTTGAGAAGATGTATTTCATGACCCATATTCTCAGCAGACAGGGCAGGAACAGCAGCGGCCAGAGACGGGCCAGAGATGGAGAAGGAAGAGGAGAAGGAGGAAGAAAAAGAGAAGAAGGAGGAGGAGGAGGCAGGAAAAAGAGAAATAGGAGGAGGTGGAGAAGGAGGAGGAGAAGACGACAGGATGTCTGAAGTACATTGAGCAGGAGTATCTAATAACTTATGTATCTCATAAGTTATTACAGACAGTGCAAAAACAGCAGAGGCCAGACCGGCCGAAGAAAAGAGGAAAAGGAGGAGGAAGAGGAGAAGGAGAAGGAAAAATAGTCGACAACGACAGAGTTTTGGAAGTACATTAAGAAAATGTATCTCATCAATCATGTTGCTCAACAGACAGCGCAGAAACATCAGCGGCCAGAGACCGGCCGAAGAAGGAGGAGGAGGAAGAGGAGGAGGAGACGACGACGACAGGGTGTCGGAAGTACATTTAGCCAGTGTACTTCATCACCCATGTTGCTCAGCAGACACCGCAGGAACAGCAGCAACCAGAGTACAGCCAGAAAAAAAGGAGAAGGAGGAGGAGGAAGAGGAGACAACAGGGTGCTGGATGTACATTGAGCAGGTGTATCTCATTACCCATGTAGCTAAGCAGCAAGCATAGGTAAAGCAGCGGCCAGATACCGGCCGGAGAAGGAAGAGAACGAGAAGAAGGAGAAGAAAAAAAAGAAGAAAAAGGAGGAGGAGAAGGTAGGAGGAGGAGGAAAAGAAGGAGGCGGAAGAGGAGGAGGTGGAAACGACATGGTGTCGGAAGTACATTGAGCAGGTGTATCTCATCACCCACGTTGCTTAGCAGACAGTGCCAGAACAGAAGCTGCCAGAGACCAACCAGAGAAGGAAGAGGAGAAGAAGCAGGAGTAAGAGGAGGAGTATGAGAAGACGACTAGTTTTCGGAAGTACATTGAGCATGTGTATCACATAACCCATGTTGCTGAGCAGACAGTGCAGGAACAACAGCAGCCAAAGAATGGATGATGGAGGAGAAGAGGAAGGACGAGAAGGAGAAGGAGGAGGAGGAGGAGGAAAAGACGACAGGGTGTCAAAAGTACATTGAGCAACTGTATCTCACCACCCATGTTGCTAAGCAGACAGCTCAGGAACAGCAGTGGCAAGAGACCGGCCGGAAAGGAGGAGGAGAAGGAGTGCGAGGAGGAGGAACAGGAGGAGGAAACAACGACAAAAGGGTGTCAGCAGTACATTGAGCCAGTGTATATCATCACCCACATGCTCAGCAAACAGCGCAGGATCAGCAGAGGTCAGAGACCGGCCGGAGAAGTAGGAGGACGAGGAGGAAGAGAAAGAAAAAAGGAGGAGGAGGAGAAGGAAGGAATAAGAGGAGGAGGAAAAAATAAAGGAGGAGGAGACAACAGGGTGTCTGAAGTCATTGAGCAGGTGTATCTCATCACCCATGTTGCTCAGCAAACAGCAAAAGAACAGCAGAGGCCAGTGACTGGCCAGAGGCGGAGGAGAAGTAGGGGGAGGAGGAATAGGATGAGGAGGAAATGACGACGACAGGGTGTCAGAAGTATATTGGGCCGGTGTATTTCATCACCCATGATGCTTGGCAGACAGCGCAGGAACATTAGCGACCAAAGACCGGACGGAGAAGTAGGGGGACAAGGAGAAGGAGGAGAAAAAAAAGGAGGAGGAGGAGAAAAAAAAGGAGGAGGAGGAGCAGGAGTATGTGGAGACGACAGGGTGTCGCAAGTACATTGAGCAGGTGTATCTCATCATCCATGTTGCTCAGCCAACAGCGCAGAAACAGCAGCAGCCAGAGACCGACTGGAGAAGGAGGTGGTGGAGGAAGAGGAGGAGAAGAAGACAACAACGACAGGGTGTAGAAAGTACATTGGGCAGGTGTATCTCATCACACATGTTGCTCAGTATACAGCGCAGAAACAGTAGCTGCCAGAAACCGGCCAAAGGAGAAGGAGCAGGAGGAGGAGGAGAAAAAGAAGGAGACGACAGGGTGTCAGAAGTTTATTTAGCAGGTGTATCTCATCACAAATCTTGCTCAGCAGACAATGAAAAAACAGCAGAGGCAAGAGACCTGCCAAAGGAGGAGGAAGAGGAGGAGGAGGAAGAGGAGACGAAGACAGGTTGTCGCAAGTACATTGAGCCAGTGTATCTAATCACACATGTTGCTCAGCAATCAGCGCAGGTACATTAGAGGCTATAGACAAAAATGAGGAGGAGGAGGAGGAGACGACAGGGTGTCAAAAGTACTTTGAGCAGGTGTATCTCATCACCCATGTTGCTCAGCATACAGCGCAGGAACAGCAGCCGACATAGACCGGATGTAGGAGGAAGAGGAGCAGGTGGAAGAGCAGGAGGAGGAGGAGGAGGAGGAGGAGAAGGAAGAGGAAGAGACGACGACTACAGGTTTTCAGAAGTACATTGAACAGGTGTATCTCATCACCCATGTTGCTCAGCAGACAGCGCAGGAATAGCAGCAGCCAAAACCCGGCCAAAGAAGGAGGAAGAGGAGAAGGAGGAGGAGAAAATGGAGGAGAGAAGACGATGTCAGGGTGTCGAAATTACATTGAGCAGGTGTATCCCATCACACATGTTGCTCTGCAGACAGCGCAGGAATATTAGCGTCCAGATACCGCCCAGAGAAAGAGGAGGAGTATGAGGAGGAGGAGGAGGAGGAGACGACAGGATGTCGGAAGTACATTGAGCAGGTGTATCTCATCACACATGTTGCTTAGCAGTCAGCGCATGTAAAGAAGTGCCTAGAGACCGGCCGGAAGAGGAGGCGAATGAACTGGAGGAGAAAAAAAAAAAAAAGGAGGAGAAGGAGGATAAGGAGGTAGAAAAAAGAGGAGGAGAAGGTGGTGAAAGAGAAGCAGGTTGAAATGAAAAGGTGTCGAAATTACATTAAGCAGGAGTATCTCATCACTTATGTTGCTCAGCAGACATCACAGGAACAGCAGAGGCCAGAGACCGACCAAAGAAAAAGAAGGAGGAGGAGAAGGAGGAGGAGGAGGAGGATGAAATGACGACATGGTGTCAGAAGTACATTGAACAGGTGTATCTCATCACCCATGTTGCTCAGCAGACTGCGAAGAAACAGCAGTGGCCAAAGACCTGCCAGAGAAGGAGGAGGAGTAGGAGGAGATGAAGGAGGAGAAGAAGGAGGAGAAGACGACAGAGTGTTGGAAGTACATTGAGCAGGTGTATCTCATTACCCTGTACTCAGGAGACAGAACAGGAACAGTGGCAGCCAGAGACCAGCCAAAGGAGGACAAGGAAGAGGATGATGAGGAGGAGGAAACGACGACGAAAGGGTGTCATAAGTACATTGAGCAGGGGTAACTCATCACCCATGTTGCTCAGCAGACAGCGAAACAAAATCAGTGGCCAAAGCCCGGCTGGAAAAGGAGGAGGAAGAGGAGGAGGAGGAGGAGACGACAGGGTTTCGGAAGTACATTGAGCAGGTGTATGTCATCACCTATGTTGCTCAGCAGACAGCGCAGGAACAGCAGAGGCCAGAGACCGGCTGAAGGAGGAGGACGAGGAGAGTAGGAGGAGTAAGAAGAGAAGGAAAAGGAAGAGACTACGACGACAGGTTTTCGGAAGTACATAGTGCAGGTGTATCTCATCACCCATGTTGCTCAACAGACAGCGTAGGTACAGCAGTGGCCAGTGAGTGGCTGAAAGAGGAGGCGGAGAAGAGGAAGAAGAGAAGAAGAAGGTAGGAAAAGGAGGAAAGGAGGTGGTGGAAGAAGAGGAGTTGGAAATGACAAGGTGTCGAAATTACATTGAGCAGGTGTTTCTCACAACTCATGTTGCTCAGCAGACTGCACAGGAACAGCAGCGGCCAGAGACCGACCGGAGAAAGGGAAGGATGAGGAAGAGGATAAGGAGGAGGAGGAGGAAACGACGACATGGTGTTGGAAGTACATTGAGCAGGTGTATTCATCACCCATGTTGTTACGCAGACAGCGCAGAAAATACAGCGGTGAAAGACTGGCTGAAGGAGGAGGAGAAGGAGGAGAAGAAAAAGAAGGAGAAGACGAGAGGGTGTCAGAAGTACTATGAGCAGGTGTATCTCATCACCTGTGTTGCTCAGCAGACAGCGCAGAAACAGCAGCGTCCAGAGACCAAGCAAAAAAGGTGGAGAAAGAGGAGAAGGAGGAGGAGGAGGAGAACGACAGGGGTCGAAAGTACATTGAGGATGTGTATCTAATCACCCATGTTGGTAACGAGACGGAGCAGAAAAAGCAGCATCCAGAAAACGGCAGGAGGAGAAGGAGGAGGTGGAGGAGGAGAAGGAGGAGAAGGAGACGACAGGGTGTCGGAAGTACATTGAACAGGTGTATCTCATTATCCATGTACTCAGCAGAAAGGGCAGGAACAGCAGCGGCCAGAAACCGGCAGGAGGAGAAGAAGGAGGAGGAGGAGGAGGAGGAGAAAAAGTATGACATGACAGAGTGTCGGAAGTACATTTAGAAGGTGTATATCATCAACCATGTTACTTATCAGACAGTGCAGGAATAGCAGCGGCCAGAGATCGGCCGGAGTAGGAGGAGGAAGTGGAGAATGAGGAGGAGAAGACAGAATGTCGGAAGTACATTGAGCAGGTGTATCATATCACTCATGTTGCTCAGCACAGTGCGAAGGAAGAGCAGTGGCCAGAGACCGCCTGGAGTAGAAGGAGGAGTAGGAGGAGAAGGAGGATACGACGAAGGGTGTTGGAAATACATTCAGAAGGTGTATCTAAACACCCATTTTGCTAAGCGGACAGCACAGAAACAGCTGCGGTCAGAGAATGGTAAGAGGAGGAGGAGGAGTAGAAGGAAGAGGAGAAGGAAGAGACGACAGGGTGTCGGTAATACTTTGAGAAGGTGTATCTCATCAGCCATGTATTCAGCAGACAGTGAAGGAACAGCAATGGCCAGATTCCAGCCGGAGAAGAAGGAGGAGGGAGAGAAGGAGGAGGAGGAGGAAAAGGAGAAGAAGGAGGAGGAGGAGAAAGGAGGAGGAGAAGAAAAAGGAGGTGGAGGAGGAGGAGTAGAAGACGACAGGGTGTCAGAAGTACATTGAGCAGGTGTATATTATCACTTATGTATTTCAGCAAACAGCGCAGGAACAGCAGCAGCCAGAGTCCGGCCGAAGAAGGAGTAGAAGGAGGAAGAGAAGAAGGAGGAGGAAAAGGAGGAGGAGAAAGAGACGACGACAACAGGGTTTCGGAAGTACATTGAGCATGTGAATCTCATCAACCATGATGTTCAGCAGACAGCGCAGGAACAGCAGTGGCAAAAGACCGGCCGGAGGAGGAGTAAAATGAGAAGGAGGAGGAGACGACGAGGAGAGGTTGTAGGTAAAACATTGAGCAGATGTATCTCATCACCCATGTTGCTCTGCAGACAGCGAAAGAACAGCAGCGGCAAGAAACCGGTCGAAGGAGGAGGAAAAGGAGAAGAAGAAAGAGAAGGAGGAGGAAAAAAAAGACGAGGAGGAGGAGGAGGAGGTAGGAGGAGAAAAAGAAGGAGGAGGTGGAATAGAAGGAGATGGAGTCGCCAGGGTGTCGGAAGTACATTGACACGGTGTATTTCACCACTCATGTTGCTCAGGATACAGCCCCAAAACAGCAGCGGCCAGAGACTGACTGGAGAAGAAGGAGGAGGAGGAGGAGAAGAAGAAGAAGGAGGAGGAGGAGAAGAAGAAGGAGGAGGAGGAGGAGGAAGAGGAGTAAAAAACGACGACGGCAGGGTGTCAAAAGTACATTGAACAAGTGTATCTCATCACACATGTTGCTCAGCAGACAGCGCAGGAACAGCAGCAGCCATAGACTGGCCGAAGGAGGAGGAGGAGGAGGAAGAGGAGGAGGAGGAGGAGGAAAAAGAGACGATGAAGACAGGGTTTCGGAAGTACATTCAGCAGGTATATCTCATTACATATTTTTCTAAGCAGACAGTGCAGAAAGAGCAGTGGCCAGAGACCAGACGGAGGATGAGGAAGATTTGGACATGAAGAAGCAAAAGGAGACGACGACAGCATTTCGGAAGTACATTGAGCAGGAGTATCTTATCACCCATGTTGATCAGCAGACAGCGAAAAAACAGCAGCAGCCAGAGACCGTCCAAAGAAGGAGGAGGAGGAGGAGGAAGAGTAGGAGGAGGAAGAGTAGGAGGAGGAGACGACGACGACAGGGTGTCGGAAGTACATTGAGCAAGTGTATCTCATCACACATGTTGCTCAGCAGACAGCGCAGGAATAGCAGCAGCCAGAGACCTGCTGGAGGAACAATAGGAAAGGAGGAGGAGTAAAAGGAGAAACGACGACGACAGTGTGTTGGAAGTATATTGAGCAGGTGTACTTCATCACCCATGTTGCTCAGTAGACACTGCAGGAACAGCAGCAACCAGAGTCCAGCCAGAAAAAAAAAAGAAGGAGGAGGAGAAAGAGTAGACGACAGGGTGCTGGATGTACATTGAGCAGGTGTATCTCATCACCTATGTAGCTAAGCAGCCAGCACAGGTAGAGCAGTGGCCAGATACCGGCCGGAGAAGGAGAAGAACGAGAAGAAGAAGAGAAAAAAAAAGGAGGAAAAGCAGGAGGAGAAGGTAGGAGGAGGAGGAAAAAAAGAAGGCGGAATGGAAGGAGGTGGAAAAGACATGGTGTCGGAAGTACATTGAGCAGGTGTATCTCATCATCCATGTTGCTCAGCAGACAGCGCAGGAACAGCAGCGGCCAGAAACCAGCCGGAGAAGGAAAAGGAAGAGAAGCAGGAGAAAGAGGAGGAGTATGAGAAGACGACAAGTTTTTGGAAGTACATTGAGCATGTGTATCACAACACCCATGTTGCTGAGCAGACAGTGCAGGAACAACAGCAGCCAGAGAACGGATGGTGGAGGAGAAGGAGGAGGACGAGAAGGAGGAGGAGAAAAACACGACAGGGTGTCAGAAGTACATTGAGCAACTGTATCTCATCACCCATGTTGCTAAGCAGACAGCTCAGGAACAGCAGCGGCAAGCGACCGGCCAGAGAGGAGGAGGAGAAGGAGTACAGGAGGAGGAGGAGGAGGAGGAGGAGGAAACGATGAAGAAAGGGTGTCAGAAGTACATTGAACCGGTGTATATCTTCACCCATAATGCTCGGCAGACAGCGCAGGAACAGCAGCGGCCAGAGACCAGCCAAAAAAGTAGGAGGACGAGGAGGAGGAGAAGGAAAAAATGGAGGAGAAGGAGGAGGATGAGAAAGGAGGAAGAGGAAGAGGAGGAGGTGGAGGAGGAGAATGTGGAGATGACAGGGTGTTGGAAGTACATTGAGCACGTGTATCTCATCACCCATGTTGCTCAGCAAACAGCGCAGGATCAGCACCTGCCAGAGTCCGGCAGCAGGTGGATGAGAAAGAAAAAAAAAAAGAAAAAAGAAAAGGAGGAGGAGACAACAGGGTATAGGAAGTACATTGAGCAGGTGTATCTCTTCCTCCATATACTCAGGAGACAGCGCAGAAACAGCAGCGGCCAGAGACCGGCGGGAGGAGGAGGAGGAGGAGGAGAAGGAGAAGGAAACGACGACTATAGGGTGTCGGAAGTACATTGAGAAGGTGTATCTCATCACCCATGTTGCTTAGCAGACAGCACAACAACAACAGCGGCCAGAGACCGGCCAGAGAAAAATGAAGAGGAGGTGGAGAAGGAGGAGGAGGAAAAGGAGGAGACGCAGGTGTCGGAAGTACAGTGAGAGGTGTATATCATCACCCATGTTGCTCAGAAGATAACGCAGGTACAGCAGCCTCCAGAATCCGGCCTGAGTAGGTGGAGGAGTAGGAGGAGGAGGAGAAGACGACAACAGGGTGTAGGATGAACTTTGAACAGGTGTATTTAATCACCTATGTTGCTAAGCAGACAGTGCAAGAACAGCAGCGGCCAGAGACCGGCAGGAGGAGGAAAAGGAGTAGGAGAAGGAGAAGGAAGAGGAGACGAAAGAGTGTCGGAAGTACTTTGAGCAGGTGTATTTCATCACTTATGTACTCAGCAGACAGGGCAGGAACAGCAGCTGCCAGAGACCGGCCGGAGATGGAAGAGGAAGAGGAAGAGGTGGAGGAAAAAGGGAAGAAAGGAGAGGAGGCAGAAAAAAAAGAAATAGGAGGAGGTTGAGAAGGAGGAGTAGAAGACGGCAGGGTGTCTGAATACATTGAGCAGGTGTATCTAATCACTTATGTATCTCAGCTAACAGCGCATGAACTGCAGCGGCCAGAGACCGGCCGAAAAAGGAGAAGGAGGAAGAGGAGGAGTAGGATGAGGAGGAGGAGGAGGAGGAGGAGGAGGAGGAGGAGGAAGAGAAAAAATAGACGACGACCACAGGGTTGTGGAAGTACATTGAGCATGTGTATCTCATCAAACATGTTGCTCAGCAGACAGCGCAGGAACATCAGCAGCCAGAGAAAGACAGGAGGAGGAAGAGGAGGAAGAGGAGAAGGAGATGATGATGACAGGGTGTCGAAAGTACATTGAGCAGGTGTACTTCATCACCCATTTTGCTCAGCAGACACCGCAGGAACAGCAGCAACGAGAGTCCAGCCAGAAAAGAGGAAGAAGAAGGAGGAGGAGGGGGAGACGACAGGGTGCCAGAAGTGCATTGAACAGGTGTACCTAATCACCCATTAAGGCCTGCAGGTAATGCAGGAAGAGCAGCGGCCAGATACCGGGCAGAGAGGGAGAAGAATGAGGAGGAGGAGAAGGAAAACAAAAAGTAGGAGGAGGAGAAGGTAGGAAGAGGAGGAGAAGGAGGAGGAGCTGGAAGGGGAGGAAGAGACGACAGGGTGTCGGAAGTTGATTGAGCAGGTGTATCTCATCACCCATATTGCTCAGCAAACAGTGAAAGAACAGCAGAGGCCAGAGACTGGCCGGAAGCGGAGGAGGAGGAGGAGGAGGAGGAAGAGGATGAGGAGGAAATGACGACGACAGGGTGTCAGAAGTACATTGAGCTGGTGTATCTCATCACCCATGATTCTTGGCAGACAGTGCAGGAACAGCAGCGGTCAGAGACCGGCTGGAGAAGTAGGAGGTCGAGGAGGAGGAGGAGAAAAAAAAAGGAAGAGGAGCAGGAGTATGTGGAGATGACAGAGTGTTGCAAGTATATTGAGCAGGTGTATCTCATCACCCATGTTGCTCAGTATACAGCGCAAAAGCAGTAGCCACCAGAAATCGGCCAAAGGAGAAGGAGCAAGAGGAGGAGGAGAAAAAGAAGGAGAAGTCAGGGTGTCAGAAGTTTATTTAGCAGATGTATCTCATCACCCATGTTGCTCAGCAGACAACGAAGAAAACAGCAGAGGCCGGAGTCCTGCCAAAGGAGAAGGAAGAGGAGGAGGAGGAGGAGGAGGAGACAAAGACAGGTTGTCGCAAGTACATTGAGCCTGTGTATCTAATCACACATGTTGCTCAGCAATCAGCAGAGAAACATTAGCGGCCATAGACCAAAATGAGGAGGAGGAGGATACTACAGGGTATGAAAAGTGCTTTGAGCAGGTGTATCTCATCACCTATGTTGCTCAGCATACAGCGCAGGAACAGCAGCCACCATAGACTGGATGGAGAAGAAGGTGGCGGAGCAGGTGGAAGAGGAGGAGGAGAAGGAGGAGGAGAAGGAGGAGGAGAAGGAAGAGGAAGAGACGACGACGACAGGTTTTCAGAAGTTCATTGAACAGGTGTATCTCATCACCCATGTTGCTCAGCAGACAGCGCAGGAATAGCAGCAGCCAAATACTGGCCAAAGAAGGAGGAAGAGGAGAAAATGGAGGAGAGAAGATGACGTCAGGGTGTCAGAAGTACACTGAGCAGGTGTATCCCATCACACATGTTGCTCTGCAGACAGCGCAGGAACATTAGCGGCCAGATACCGCCCACAGAAGGAGGAGGAGTAGGAGGAGTATAAGGAGGAGGAGGAGGAGACGACAGAGTGTCAGAAGTACATTAGGTAGGTGTATCTCATCACCCATGTTGCTTATCAGAAAGCGCAGGTACAGCAGCGGCCAGAGACCAGCCAGAAGACGAGGCGAAGGAACAGGAGTAGAAGGAAAAAAAGGAGGAGGAGGAGAAGGTAGAGAAAAGAGGAAAAGGAGGTGGTGGAAGAGAAGGAGGTTGAAATGAAAGGGTGTCGAAATTACATTGAGCAGGTGTATCTCATCACCCCTGTTGCTCAGCAAACTGCGAAGGAACAGTAGCAGCCAAAGACAGGCCGGAGAAGGAGGAGGAGTAGGAGGAGATGAAGCAGGAGAAGGAGGAGGACAAGACTACAGAGTGTCGAAAGTACATTGAGCAGGTTTAACTCATCACCCATGTTGCTCAGCAGACAGCTGAACAATAGCAGCGGCCAGAGCCAGGCCGGAAAAGGAGGAAGAAGAGGAGGAGTAAGAGGAGGACGACGAGGAGACCTATAAAAGAATGAAGAGGATGAGGGACGAGGATGAGCAGAAAGAGGAGGTGAAGGAGGAGGAGGAGGAGACGACAGGGTTTCGGAAGTACATTGAGCAGGTGTATGTCATCACCTATGTTGCTCAGCAGTCAGCGCAGGAACAGGAGAGGCCAGAGATCGGCTAGAGGAAGAGGAGGAGGAGAGTAGGAGGGGTAAGAGGAGGAGAAAAGGAAGAGATGACGAGGAAAGTTTTTCGGAAGTACATAGAGCAGATGTATCTCATCACCCATGTTGCTCAGCAGACAGCGCAGGTACAGCAGAGGACAGTGACCGGCCGGAAGAGGAGGCGGAGGAAAGGAAGAGGAGAAGAAGAAGGTAGGAAAAGGAGGAGGAGGAGGTGGTGGAAGAGGAGGAGGTGGAAATGACAAGGTATGGGAATTACATTGAGCAGGTGTATCTCATCACTCATGTTGCTCAGCAGACTGCACAGGAACAGCAGCAGCCAGAGACCGACCAGAGAAAGAGAAGGAAGAGGAAGAGGAGAAGAAGGAGTAGGAGGAAACTACGACATGGTGTCGGAAGTACATTGAGCAGGTGTATCTCCTCACCCATGTTGTTACACAGACAGCGCAGAAACAACAGTGGTGAGACTGGCTGAAGGAGGAGGAGGAGGAGGAGAAGTAAAATAAAGAAGACTAAGGGTGTCGGAAGTACTATGAGCAGGTGTATCTCATCACCCATGTTGCTCAGCAAACAGTGCAGGAACAGCTGCGGTCAGAGTCCGGCCATAGAAGGAGAGAAGAAGGAAGAGAAGAAGAAGAAGGAAAAGGAGGAGAAGGAAGAGGAGGAGTTAGGAGGTTGAGGAAGAGGAGGAGGTGGAAGAGAAGAAGATGGAAACGACACATTTTCAGAAGTACATTGAGCAGGTGTATCTCATCTCCCATGCTGCTCAGCAGAGATTGCAGGAACAGCAGCGGCCAAAGACCGGATAAAGGAGGAGGAGAAGGAGGCCGTGAAGAAGGAGAAGGTGGAGATGACCGGGTGTCGGAAGTACATTGACCAGGTGTATCTCATCACCCATATACTCAGCAGACAGCCCAAAAAAGACAGTGGCTAGAGACCGGACCGAGGAGAAGAAGGAGAAGGAGAAAAATGAGAAGAAAAAGAAGGAGGAGGAGACGATGACGACAGGGTGTCAGAAGTACATTGAGCAGGTGTATCTAATCACTTATGTATTTCAGCAGACAGCGCAGAAACAGCAGTGGCTAGAGACCAGCCAAAGGAGGAGGAGGAAATGGAGGAGAAGGAAAAAAAGATAGAGGAGGAGGAGACGACGACGAGAGGGGGTCAGAAGAACATTGAGCAGGTGTATCTCATCACTCATGTTTCTCAGCAGACAGTGCAGGAACAGCAGCTGCCAGAACCGCAAGGAAAAGAAAGAGGAGGAGGAGAAAGTGAAGGAGGAAGAGGAGGAAAAGGAGGAGAGGAGGTAAAAAAGTCGATTTATACAGGGTGACAAAAGTACATTGAGCAGGTGTATCTCATCACCCATGTTGCTCAGCAGACAGCGCAGGAACAGCAGCGGCCAGAGATTGGCCAGAGGAGGAAGAGGAGAAGGAAGAGGAGAAGGAGATGGAGATGACGACCAGATTTAAAAAGTACATTGAGCAGGTGTTTCTCATCTTTCATTTTTTCAGTAGACAGCGCAGAATCAGCAGCGGCCAGAGACCGGCCGGAGTAGGAGGAGGAGGAGGAGAAAAGAGTGGTGGAGTAGGAGAGGGAGGAGGAGGAGGAGGAGGAGGAGGAGGAGGAGGAGGAGGAAGAAGAGAAGGAAATTACAGGGTGTCAAAAGTACATTGAGTAGGTGTATCTCATCACGCATGTCTCAGCAGACAACGCAGAAACAGCAGTGGCCAGTGACTGGCCGGAGGATGAAAAGAAGAAAAAGGAGGAGGAGGAAAAGGAGGAAGAGGAGGAGAGGACGATGACAGGGTGTTGAAAAAACCTTAAGGAGGTGTATCTCATCACCCATGTTGCTCAGCCAACAGCATAAGAACAGCAGCGGCCGGAGAGCGGCTGGAGAAGGAGGAGGAGAGGGAATAGGAGGAGGAGGAGGAAGAGAAGACAAGGTTTCGGAAGTACGTTGAGCAGGTGTATCTCATCATCCATGTTGCTCATCAGACAGTGCAGAAACAGCAGCGGCCAGAAACCGGCAGGAGGAGAGAAAGGAAGAGAAGGAAAAGGTGGAGAAGGAGGAGGAGGAGGAGGAGACAACGTCAAGGTGTCAGAAGTACATTGAGCAGGTGTATCTCATCACCCATGATGCTCAGCAAACAGTGCAGGAACAGGAGTGGCCAGAGACCAGCAGGAGGAGGAGAAAGAAAAGAAGAAGGAGGAGGAGAAGGAGAAAGAAGAGACAACAGGGTGTCAAAAGTACATTGAGCAGGTGTATCTCACCACCCATGTTGCTCAGCAGTCAGCGCAAAAAAAAGCAGAAAACAAAGTCCGGCCGTAGGAGGAACAGGAGAAGGAGGAGAGGAGGAAGAGGAGGAGACAACGACAGGGTGTCAAAAGTATATTGAGTAGGTGTATCTCACCACCCATGTTGCTCAGCAGACATCGCAGGAACAGCAGTGGCTAGAAACCAGCTGGAAATAAAGGAGGAGGAGGAGGAAGAATTAAAGTGGAGGAGAGGACAACAGCGTGTCGAAAGTACATTCAGCAGGTATATCTCACAACCCACGTTTCCCAGCAGACAGTGCAGGTACAGCACCGGCCAGAGACCAGCAGAAAGAAGAAGAGAAAGAGGAGAAGGAGGAGGAGACGACAGGGTATCGGAAGTACATTTAGCAGGTATATCTCATCATCCATGTTGCTCAGCAGACAGCGCAAAAACAGTAGCGGCCAGAGACATGCAGGAGGAGAAAGAGGAGCAGGAGGAGGAGGAGGAGGAGGAGGAGGAGGAGGAAAAGAAAGAGGACGACGACCACAGGGTGTCGGAAGTACATTGAGCAGGTGTATCACATCACCCATGTTGCTCTGCAGACAGTACAGGAACAGCAGCGGCCAGAAATTGGCAGGAGGAGAAGAAGAAGGAGGAGGAAAAGTAGGAGGAGGAGGAGGAGGAGCAAGAAAAGGAGACGACGACAGGGTGTTGGAAGTACATTAAGCAGGTGTATCTCATCACACATGATGCTCAGCAGACAGCGCAGGAACAAAAGTGGCCAGAGACTGGCATAAGGAGAAGGAGTAGAGGAGGAAAAAAAGGAAGAAGAGGAGAAGACAAAATGGTGTCGGAACTACAATTAGCAGGTGTATCTCATGACCCATGTTGCTCAGGAGACAACGAAGAAAAGCTGCGGCCGGAGACAGGACTGAGAAAGAGGAGGAGAAGGAGAAGGAGGAGGAAACGACAGGGTGTCAAAAGTACATTGAGCAGGTGTACCTCATCACCAATGTTTCACGGCAAACAGCGCAGCAACAGCAGTAGCCAGAAACCAGCCGGAAAAGGGGTACGAGAATGACAAGAAAAACGAGGAGAAGGAGGAGAAGACGACAGGGTGTAGGAAGTACGTTGAGCAGGAGTATCTCATCACCCATGTTGCTCAGGAGACAGCGCAGGAACACCAGCGGCCAGAGACTGGACGGAGAGGAGGTGGAGGAGGAGTAGGAGGAAGAGGAGGAGAAGGCGACAGGGTGTCGGAAGAACATTATGCAGGTGTATATCATCACCCATGTTGCTCTGCAAAGAGTGCAGAAACATAGCGGCCAGAGATTGGCCAAAAGAGAAGAAGAAGCAGGAACAGCAGGAGGAAAACGAGAAGGAAAAAAAGAAAAAAAGAGAAACTGGAGAATTAGGGAGATGAAGGAGGATATGGAGGAGGAGAAGAAGGAGGAGGAGGAGACGACAATGTGTCGGAAGTACATTGATCAGGTGTATCTCCTCACCCATGTTGCTCAGAAGACAGCGCAGGACCAGCAGCAGCCAGAGACCGGCCAAAGGAAGATAAGGAAAAAGAGAAGTATGAGGAGACGGATACGACGAAAGGATGTCAGAAATACATTGAGCAGGTGTACCTCATCACCTATCTTGCTCAGCAGACAGCGCAGGAATAGCAGTGGCCAGAGACCCGCAAAAAAAGGAAGAGGAGAATGATGAGGACCAGGAGGAGCAGACGACGACAGGGTGTCGTAAGTATATTGAGCAGGTGTATCTCATCACCCAAGTTGCTCAGCAGACAACGCAGGAAAAGCAGCAGCCAGAGACCGGCCGGAGGAGAAGCAGGAGGATGAGGAGGAAGAGGAGAAAGAGACGACGATGACAGGTGACAGAAGTACATTGATCAGGTGTATCTCATCACCCATGTTGCTCAGAAGACAGCACAGGACCAGCAGCGGCCAGAGACCGGCCAGAGGAGGAGGAGGAGGAAAAATAGGAGGAGAAGACAAAAGGAGGAGTAGACAAAGACTACAATCATTAAGAAGTACATTGAGCAGGTGTATCTTACCACCCATGTTGCTCAGCAGGCAGCGCAGGAACAGCAGGGAACAGAGATCGGCCGAAAACAGTGAAAAAGGAGGAAGAAAAGGAAGAGGAGGAGAAGACGACAGTAGTGTCGAAAGTACATTTAGCAGGTGTATCTCATCACCCATGTTGCTCAGGACACAGCGCAGGAACACCAGCAACCAGAGACTGGACGGAGGAGGAGGTGGAGTAGGAACAGGAAGAAGAGGAGGAGAAGTCAACAGGGTGTCGGAAGAACATTATGCAGGTGTATCTCATCACCCATGTTGTTCTGCAAGGAGCGCAGAAACAGCAGCGGCCAGAGATTGGCCAAAAGAGAAGGAGAAGGAGCAGGAACAGCAGGAGGAAAACAAGAAGGAAAAAAAGAGAAAAGAGAAACTGGAGAATTAGGAGGATGAAGTAGGACGTGGAGGAGGAGAAGAAGGAGGAGGAGGCGACACGGTGTCAGAAGTACATTGAGCAGGTGTATCGTACCACCCATGTTGCTGAGAAGACAGCGCAGGAACAGCAGCGGCCAGGGACTGGCCGAAGGAGGAGCAGGTAGAAAAGAAGAAGGATGAGAAGAAGGAGATGTCGATGAAAGGGTGTCGGAAGTACATTGAAAAGGTGTATGTTATCACTGATGTTGATTAGCAGACAGCTCAGGAACAGCAGCGGCATGAGACCGGCAGGAAAAGGAGGATGAGGAGAAGGAGGAGGTAGAGGAGGAGGAGGAGGAGGTGGAGGAGACGACAATGTGTCGGAAGTACATTGAGCAGGTGTATCTCCTCACCCATGTTGCTCAGAAGAGAGCACAGGACCAGCAGCGGACAGAGACCAGCCATAGGAGGAGGAGGAGGAAAAAGAAGAGGAGGAGACTAAAGGAGGAGTAGACAAAGACTACAATCATTCAGAAGTACATTGAGCAGGTGTATCTCATCACCCATGTTGCTCAGCAGGCAGCGCAGGAACAGCAGCGACCAGAGATCGGCCGAAAAAAGTGAAAAAGGAGGAGGAAAAGGAAGAGGAGGAGGAGATGACAGGGTGTCGGAAGTATATGGAGCAAGTGTAAGTCATCACACATGTTGCTCAGCAGAGAGCGCAGAAACAGCAGGGGCCAGATACGGGCCAGAAGGAAAGAAGAAGGAGGAGGAGAAGGAGGAGGAAGAGGAGGATGATAAGGAGACAACAGGGAGTAGGAAATATATTGAGCAGGTGTATCTCATCACCCATCATGCTCAGCAGACAGTGAAGGAACAGCAGCGGCCAGAGACAGGCCAGGAGAAAAAGAGGAGAAGCAGGATGATGATGAGGAGGAGATGACGACGACAGGGGGTCTGAGGTACATTGAGCAGGTGTATCTCATCAACCATCATGCTCAGCAGACAGCGAAGGAACAGCAGTGGCTAGAAACCAGCTGGAAATAAAGGAAGAGGAGGAGGAAGAATTAAAGTGGAGGAGAGGACAACAGCGTGTTGAAAGTACATTCAGCAGGTATATCTCACAACCCATGTTTCTCAGCAGACAGTGCAGGTACAGCACCGGCCAGAGACCGGCAGAAAGAAGAGGAGAAAAAGGAGAAGGAGGAGGAGACGACAGGGTATCGGAAGTACATTTAGCAGGTATATCTCATCATCCATGTTGCTCAGCAGACAGCGCAAAAACAGTAGCGGCCAGAGACTTGCAGGAGGAGAAAGAGGAGGAGGAGGAGGAGGAAAAGAAAGAGGACGATGACCACAGGGTGTCGGAAGTACATTGAGCAGGTGTATCACATCACCCATGTTGCTCAGCAGACAGCGCAGGAACAGCAGCAACAAGAAACCGGCCAAAGGAAGAGAAGGAAAAAGAGAAGTATGAGGAGACGGATACGACGAAAGGATGTTGGAAATACATTGAGCAGGTGTACCTCATCACCTATCTTGCTCAGCAGACAGCGCAAGAATAGCAGTGGCCAGAGGCCCGCAAAAAAAGCAAGAGGAGAATGATGAGGACCAGGAGGAGAAGACGACGACAGGGTGTCGTAAGTATATTGAGCAGGTGTAACTCATCACCCAAGTTGCTCTGTGGACAGTACAGGAACAGCAGCGGCCAGAAATTGGCAGGAGGAGAAGAAGGAGGAGGAAAAGGAGGAGGAGGAGGAGGAGGAGGAGCAAGAAAAGAAGACGACGACAGGGTGTCGGAAGTACATTAAGCAGGTGTATCTTATCACCCATATTGCTCAGCAGACAGCACAGGAACAGCAGTGGCTAGAAACCCGCCGGAGGAGGGGCAGGAGGAGGAGAAGTAGGATTTGGAGGAGAAGACGACGACACGATGTCAGAATTACATTGAGCAGGTGTATCTAATCACCAATGTTGCTCATAAGACAGCGCAGAAAAAACAGCGAACAAAGTCTGGCCAGAGGAGAAGGAAGAGGAGGAGGAGAAACAGGAGACAACGTCAAGGTGATGGAAGTACATTGAGCAGGAGTAACTCATCACCCATGTTGCTCAGAAGACAGCGCAGGAACAGCAGCGGCCAAAGTCCGGTCGAAGGAGGAGGAGGAAAAGAAGGGGGAGGAGGAGGAGGAGGAAGAAAAGGAGACGACGACAGGGTGTCAGAAGAACGTAAAGCAGGTGTATCTCATCACACATGATGCTCAGCAGACAGCGCAGAAACAAAGGTGGCCAGAGACCGGCAGAAGGAGGAGTAGAAGGAGGAGAAAAAGGAGGAAGAGGAGAAGATGAAATGGTGATGGAACTACAATTAGCAGGTGTATCTAATGACCCATGTTGCTCAGGAGACAACGAAGAAAAGCTGTGGCCAGAGACTGGCCGGAGAAAGAGGAGGAGAAGGAGGAGAAGGAGGTGGAAACGACAGGGTGTCGGAAGTACATTGAGCAGGTGTACCTCATCACCAATGTTTCACAGCAAACAGCGCAGCAACAGCAGCGTCCGGAAACCAGCCGGAAAAGGGGTACGAGAATGACGAGGAAAACGAGGAGAAGGAGGAAACGACGACAGAGTGTCGGAAGTACGTTGAGCAGGAGTATCTCATCACCCATGTTGCTCTGCACACAACACAGGAACGGCAGCGGCCAGAGACCAGCCAAAAAAGGAGAAAAAGGATAACAAAGAGAAGGAGTGGGAGCAGCAGGAGGAGGAGACGAGATTGACAGAGTTTCCGAAGTACAATAAGCAAGTGTAACTCATCACCCATGTTGCTCAGCAGACAGTGCAGAAACAGCCGCGGCCAGAAACCGGCAGGAGGAGGGGGAAGAGGAGGAGAAGGAGACAACTTCAAGGTGTCGGAAGTACATTGAGCAGGTGTATCTCATCACCCATGATGCTCAGCAAACAGCTCAGGAACAGCCGTGGCCAGAGACCAGCAGGAGGAGGAGGAAGAAAAGGAGAAGGAGGAGGAGTTTAAGGACGACAGGGTGTCGAAAGTACATTGAGCAGGTGTATCTCACCACCCATGTTGCTCAGAAGACATCGCAGGAACAGCAGTGGCTAAAGACCGGCCGGAAGTGAAGGAGAAGGAACAGAAGGAGATGACAGGGTGTCGAAAGTACATTGAGCAGGTGTATCTCATCACCCATGTTGCTCAGGACACAATGCAGGAACACCAGCGACCAGAGACTGGACAGAGGAGGAGGTGGTGTAGGAGCAGGAGGAAGAGGAGGAGAAGTCAACAGGGTGTTGGAAGAACATTACACAGGTGTATCTCATCACCCATGTTGCTCTGCAAAGAGAGCAGAAACAGCAACGGCCAGAGATTGGCCAAAAGAGGAGAAGAAGCAGGAACAGCAGGAGGAAAATGAGAAGGAAAATAAAAAAAAGAGAAACTGGAGAATTAGGAGGATGAAGGAGGACGTGGAGGAGGAGAAGAAGGAGGAAGAGGAGACGACAATGTGTAGGAAGTACATTGAGCAGGTGTATCTCCTCACCCATGTTGCTCAGAAGACAGCGCAGGACCAGCAGCGGCCAGAGACCGGACAGAGGAGGAGGAGGAGGAAAAATAGGAGGAGAAGACAAAAGGAGGAGTAGACAAAGACTACAATCATTCAGAAATACATTGAGCAGGTGTACCTCATCACCTATCTTGCTCAGCAGACAGCGCAGGAATAGCAGTGGCCAGAGACCCGCAAAAAAAGGAAGAGGAGAATGATGAGGACCAGGAGGAGAAGACGACGACAGGGTGTCGTAAGTATATTGAGCTGGTGTATCTCATCACCCAAGTTGCTCAGCAGACAACCCAGGAAAAGCAGCAGCCAGAGACCGGCCGGAGGAGAAGCAGGAGGATGAGGAGGAAGAGGAGAAAGAGACGACGATGACAGGTGACAGAAGTACATTGATCAGGTGTATCTCATCACCCATGTTGCTCAGAAGACAGCGCAGGACCAGCAGTGGCCAGAGACGGGCCAAAGAAAGAGGAGGAGGAAAAATAGGAGGAGAAGACAAAAGGAGGAGTCGACAAAGACTACAATCATTCAGAAGTACATTGAGCAGGTGTATCTTACCACCCATGTTGCTCAGAAGACAGCGCAGGAACAGCAGCGGCCAGGGACTGGCCAGCGGAGGAGCAGGTAGAGGAGAAGGAGGACGAGGAGAAAAAGACGACGACGAAAGGGTGTCGGAAGTACATTGAAAAGGTGTATGTTATCACTGATGTTGCTTAGCAGACAGCTCAGCAACAGCAGCGGCATGAGACCGGCAGGAAAAGGAGGATGAGGAGAAGGAGGAGGTAGAGGCGAAAGAGGAGGAGGAGGAGGAGGTGGAGGTCGAGGAGACGACAATGTGTCGAAAGTACATTGAGCAGGTGTATCTCCTCACCCATGTTGCTCAGAAGACAGCGCAGGACCTGCAGCGGCCAGAGACCGGCCAGAGGAGGAGGAGGAGGAAAAAGAAGAGGAGACAAAAGGAGGACTAGACAAAGACTACAATCATTCAGAATTACATTGAGCAGGTGTATCTCATCACGCGTGTTGCTCAGCAGGCAGCGCAGGAACAGCAGCGACCAGAGGTTGGCTGAAAAATGTGAAAAAGGAGGAGGAAAAGAAAGAGGAAGAGGAGACGACAGGGTGTCGGTAGTATATTGAGCAATGTATGTCATCACCCATGTTGCTCAGCTGAGAGCGCAGAAACAGCAGGGGCTAGATACGGGCCAGAAGGAAAGAAGGAGGAGAAGGAGAAGGAGGGGGAGGAGGACGAGGGACGACAGGATGTCGGAAGTACATTAAGCAGGTGTATCTCATCACCCATGTTGCTCAGCAGATGGCGCAGGAACAGCAGCGGTGAGAGACTGGCAGGAATAAAAAGAGGAGAAGGAGTAGGAGGAGGAGAAGGAGGTGGTGTTGGAGGAGACGACAAAGTGTCGGAAGTACATTGAGCAAATATATCTCATCACCCATGTTGCTCAGTAGACAGCGCAGGAACAGCAGCGACAAGAGACTGGCCGGAAGAGGAGGAGAAGAAAGAGGAGATGACAGCGTGTCGGAAGTACATTGAGCAGGTGTATCTCAAACCCTAGGAGCTCAGCAGAAAGCACAGGAACAGCAGCGGTCAGAGATTGGTGGGAGGACGAGGAGCAAAAGCAGACACAGCAGGAGAAGGAGGAGAAGGAGGAGAAGGAAAAGGAGGAGAAAGAAAAAGAGGAAGAGAAGGATTAGGAGGATGAGGGAGGACATAGAGTAGGAGGAGAAGGAGGAGGAGTAGGTGACGACAGGGTGTCGGAAGTACTTTGAGCAGGTGTATCTCATCACCCATGTTGTTCAGAAGACAGCGCAGAAAGAGCAGCGGCCTGAGACCGGCCGGAGCAGGTGCCGGAGGAAGAGGAGGAGGAGGAGAAGGATGAGGAGGAAGAGTAAACGACAGGGTGTCGGTAGTACATTGAGCAGGTGTATCCCATCACCCATGTTGCTCATCAGACAGTGCAGGAACAGCAGCCACGAAAGACCAGCAGGAAAAGGAGGAGGAGGAAAAGCAGAAGGAGGAGGAGGAGGAGGAGGAGGAGGAGGAGGAGGAGGAGGAGAAGGTGGAGGAGACTACAACGTGTCGGAAATACATTGATCAGGTTTATCTCATCACTCGAGTTGCTCAGGAGACAGCGAAGGAACACCAGCGACCAGAGACTGGACGGAGGAGGAGGTGGAGGAGGAGGAGGAGGAAGAGGAGGAGAAGACGACAGGGTGTTTGAAAGAACATTACGCAGGGGTATCTCATCACTCATGTTGCTCAGCAAAGAGCGCAGGAACAACAGCGGCCAGAGATTGGCCAAAAGAGAAGGAGAAGGAGCAGGAACAGGAGGAGGAAAACGAGAAGGAAAAAAAGAAAAAAGAGAAACTGGAGGATTAGGAGGATGAGGGAGGACGTGGAGGAGGAGAAGAAGGAGGAGGAGGAGACGACAAGGTGTCAGAAGTACATTGAGCAGGTGTGGCGGAGGAGGAGGAGGACGGGGAGGAGGAGAACGGGGAGGAGGAGGACGAGGAGACGACGACGACAGGGTGTCGGAAGAACATTGAGCAAGTTTATCTCATCACCCATGTTGCTCAGCAGACAGCGCAGGAACAACAGCAGCCAGAGACCACAGAAAAAGGAATAGGAGGAGGAGGAAAAATAGAAGAAGGAGGAGAAAAAGAAGGAAAAGTAGGAGGAGGTGGAGTAGACGAAAGGGTGTCTGAAGTACATTAAGCAGGTGTATCTCATCACCCATGTTGCTCATGAGACAACGCAGGAACCGCAGCGGCATGAGACCGGCAGGGGGCAGAGGAGGAGGAGGACGGGGAGGAGGAGGACGAGGAGACGACGACGACAAGGTTTTGAAAGTATATTGAGCAGGTGTATCTCATCATCCATGTTGCTCAGCTAACAGCGCATTAACAGCAGCGGCCAGAAACCGGCCGGGGATTGAGTATAAGGAGGAGGAGAAGTAGGAGGAGGAGGAGAAGTAGGAGGAGGAGGAGAAGGAGGAGGAGGAGGAGGAGGAGGAGGAGGAGGAGGAGGAGGAGGAGGAGGAGGAGGAGAGGACGATGACAGCGACTTTAAAGTACATTGAACAGGTTTATCTTATCACACATGTTTTTCAGCAGACAGCACAGGAACAGCAGTGGCCAGAGACCGACCAGAGAAGGAGTAAAAGGAGCAGGAGGAAAAGGAGGATTTGGAGGAGGAGAAGAAGACGATGACAGGGATTCAAAAGTACATTGAGCAGGTGAATCTAATCACCAATGTTACTCAGTAGACAGGGCTGAAACAGTAGCGGTCAGAGACTGGCGAAAGTAGGAAGATAAGGAGGAGGAAGAGGAGGAGATGAAGGAGGTGACGACAACGACAGGGTGTCAGAAGAACATTGAGCAGGTGTATCTCATCACACATGTTGCTCAGAAGACAGCGAAGGAACAGCGGCGACTAGAGACCGGCCAGAAGAGGAGGAGGAGGAGGAGGAGGAGGTGGAGGAGGAGGAAGAGGAGGAGGAGGAGGAGGAGGAGGAGGAGGAAAGGAAAAAAAAAGAGAAGACGACAGGGTGTAAGAAGTACATTGAGCAGGTGTATCTCATCATCCATGTTGCTCAGCAGACAGCGCTGGAATAACAGAGGCCAGAGACCCGTCGGAGATGGAGCAGAAAAACGATGAGGAGGAAGAGGAGAAAGAGACAAAGGCAGGGTTTCTGAAGTACATTGATCAGGTGTATCTCATCACCCATGTTGCTCAGAAGACAGCGCAGGACCGGCAGCGGCCAGAGACTGGCCAGAGGAGGAGGAGGAGGAAAAATAGGAGGAGAAGACAAAAGGAGGAGTAGACAAAGACTACAATCATTCAGAAGTACATTGAGCAGGTGTATCTTACCACCCATGTTGCTCAGAAGACAGCGCAGGAACAGCAGCGGCCAGGGACTGGCCAGCGGAGGAGCAGGTAGAGGAGAAGGAGGACGAGGAGAAAAAGACGATGACGAAAGGGTGTCGGAAGTACATTGAAAAGGTGTATGTTATCACTGATATTGCTTAGCAGACAGCTCAGCAACAGCAGCGGCATGAGACCGGCAGGAAAAGGAGGATGAGGAGAAGGAGGAGGTAGAGGTGAAAGAGGAGGAGGAGGAGGAGGTGGAGGTCGAGGAGACGACAATGTGTCGAAAGTACATTGAGCAGGTGTATCTCCTCACCCATGTTGCTCAGAAGACAGCGTAGGACCTGCAGCGGCCAGAGAACGGCCAGAGGAGGAGGAGGAGGAAAAAGAGGAGGTGACAAAAGGAGGAGTAGACAAAGACTACAATCATTCAGAATTATATTAGGCAGGTGTATCTCATCACGCATGTTGCTCAGCAGGCAGCGCAGGAACAGCAACGACCAGAGGTTTGTTGAAAAATGTGAAAACGGAGGAGGAAAAGGAAGAGGAGGAGGAGACAACAGGGTGTCGGTAGAAATGTATGTCATCACCCATGTTGCTCAGCAGAGAGCGCAGAAACAGCAGGGGCCAGATACGGGCCAGAGGAAAGAAGGAGGAGGAGGAGAAGGAGGGGGAGGAGGACGAGAGACGACAGGATGTCGGAAGTACATTGAGCAGGTGTATCTCATCACCCATGTTGCTCAGCAGATGGCGCAGGAACAGCAGCGATGAGAGACTGGCAGGAATAAAAGGAGAAGAAGGAAGAAGAGGAGAAGAAGTAACAGGAGGAGGAGGAGGTGGTGGTGGAGGAGACGACAAAGTGTCGGAAGTACATTGAGCAAATATATCTCAACACCCATGTTGCTCAGTAGACAGCGCAGGAACAGCAGCGACAAGAGACCGGCCAGAAAAGGAGGAGAAGGAAGAGGAGAAGAAAACAGGGTGTCAGAAGTACATTGAGCAAATGTATCTCATCACCAATGTTTCTCAGGAGACAACGCAGGAACAGCAGCGACCAAAGACTGGCCGGAGCAGGAGGAGGAGGAGGAGGAGGAGAAAAAGGAGGAGAAGACGATAGGGTGTCGGAAGTATATTCAGCAGGTGTATCTCATCACCGATCATGCTCTGCAGACAGTGAAGGAACAGCAGCAGTCAGAGACAGGCTGGAAGAGAAAGAGGAGAAGCAGGATGATGATGAGGAGGAGGAGATTATGACGACAGGGGGTCTGAGGTACATTGAGCAGGTGTATCTCATCACGCAGGTTGCTCAGCAGAGAGCGCAGGAAAAGCAGCGGCCAGAGACTTAGGAGGTGGAGGAGCAGAAGCACTGGCAGAAGGAGGAGGAGGTGAAGGAGGAGGAGGAGGAGGAGGAGGAGGAGAAGGAGGAGGAAAATGTGGAAGAGGAGAATTAGGAGGATGAGGGAAGATGTGGAGTAGGAGGAGGAGGAGGTGGAGAAGGAGACTTCAGGGAGTTGGACGTATATTGAGCAGGTGTATCTCATCACCCATGTTGCTTCGCAAACAGCGCAGGAAATGCAGCGACCAGAGACCGGCCGGAATAGCAGGAGATAAAAAAAGAAAAGGAGGAGAAGGAGGAGGATGAGACGACGATGACAAAGATTTGGAAGTACATTGAGCTGGTGTATCTCATCACCCCTGTTGCTCAGCAGACAGCGCAGGAACAGCAGCGACAAGAGACCAGCCAAAGAAAGAGAAGGAAAAAGAGAAGTATGAGGAGACGGATACGACGAAAGGATGTTGGAAATACATTGAGCAGGTGTACCTCATCACCTACCTTGCTCAGCAGACTGGGCAGGAATAGCAGTGGCCAGAGACCCGCAAAAAAAGGAAGAGGGGAATGATGAGGACCAGGAGGAGAAGACGACGACAGGGTGTCGTAAGTATATTGAGCAGGTGTATCTCATCACCCAAGTTGCTAAGCAGACAACGCAGGAAAAGCAGCAGTCTAAGACCGGCCGGAGAAGAAGCAGGAGGATGAGGAGGAAGAGGAGAAAGAGACGACGATGACAGGTGACAGAAGTACATTGATCAGGTGTATCTCATCACCCATGTTGCTCAGAAGACAGCGCAGGACCAGCAGCGGCCAGAGACCGGCCAGAGGAGGAGGAGGAGGAAAAATAGGAGGAGAAGTCAAAAGGAGGAATAGACAAAGACTACAATCGTTCAGAAGTACAATGAGCAGGTGTATCTTACCTCCCATGTTGCTCAGAAGACAGCGCAGGAACAGAAGCGACAAGAGACCAGCCAGAAAAGGAGGAGAAGGAAGAGGAGAAGACAACAGGGTGTCAGAAGTACATTGAGCAAATGTATCTCATCACCAATGTTTCTCAGGACACAACGCAGGAACAGCAGCGACCAAAGACTGGCCGGAGCAGGAGGAGGAGGAGAAAAAGAAGGAGAAGACGACAGGGTGTCGGAAGTACATTAAGCAGGTGTATATCATCAACCTTGTTGTTCAGCAGACAGAGCAGGAACAGCAGCGGCCAGAGACGGGCGGAAGAAAAAGAAGGGGAGTAGTAGGAGGAGAAGGAGTAGGAAGAGGAGGAGGATAAGGAGACGACGACAGGGGTTCGGAAGTATATTCAGCAGGTGTATCTCATCACCCATCATGCTCTGCAGACAGTGAAGGAACAGCAGCGGTCAGAGACAGGCCGGAAGAGAAAGAGGAGAAGCAGGATGATGATGATGAGGAGGAGATGATGACGACAGGGGGTCTGAGGTACATTGAGCAGGTGTATCTCATCACGCAGGTTGCTCAGCAGAGAGCGCAGGAACAGCAGCGGCCAGAGACTTAGGAGGTGGAGGAGCAGAAGCACTGGCAGGAGGAGGAGGAGGTGAAGGTGGAGGAGGAGGAGGAGGAGGAGGAGAAGGAGGAGGAAAATGAGGAAGAGGAGAATTAGGAGGATGAGGGAAGATGTGGAGTAGGAGGAGGAGGAGGTGGAGAAGAGACGTCAGGGAGTTGGACGTATATTGAGCAGGTGTATCTCATCACCCATGTTGCTTAGCAAACAGCGCAGGAAATGCAGCGACCAGAGACCGGCCGGAATAACAGGAGATAAAAAAAGAAAAGGAGGAGAAGGAGGAGGATGAGACGACGATGACAAAGATTTGGAAGTACATTGAGCAGGTGTATCTCATCACCCCTGTTGCTCAGCAGACAGCGCAGGAACAGCAGCGACAAGAGACCGGCCAAAGGAAGAGAAGGAAAAAGAGAAGTATGAGGAGACGGATACGACGAAAGGATGTTGGAAATACATTGAGCAGGTGTACCTCATCACCTACCTTGCTCAGCAGACTGGGCAGGAATAGCAGTGGCCAGAGACCCGCAAAAAAAGGAAGAGGGGAATGATGAGGACCAGGAGGAGAAGACGACGACAGGGTGTCGTAAGTATATTGAGCAGGTGTATCTCATCACCCAAGTTGCTCAGCAGACAACGCAGGAAAAGCAGCAGTCAGAGACCGGCCGGAGAAGAAGCAGGAGGATGAGGAGGAAGAGGAGAAAGAGACGACGATGACAGGTGACAGAAGTACATTGATCAGGTGTATCTCATCACCCATGTTGCTCAGAAGACAGCGCAGGACCAGGAGCGGCCAGAGACCGGCCAGAGGAGGAGGAGGAAGAAAAATAGGAGGAGATGTCAAAAGGAGGAGTAGACAAAGACTACAATCGTTCAGAAGTACATTGAGCAGGTGTATCTTACCTCCCATGTTGCTCAGAAGACAGCGCAGGAACAGCAGCGACAAGAGACCAGCCAGAAAAGGATGAGAAGGAAGAGGAGAAGACAACAGGGTGTCAGAAGTACATTGAGCAAATGTATCTCATCACCAATGTTTCTCAGGACACAACGCAGGAACAGCAGCGACCAAAGACTGGCCGGAGCAGGAGGAGGAGGAGAAAAAGAAGGAGAAGACGACAGGGTGTCGGAAGTACATTAAGCAGGTGTATATCATCAACCTTGTTGTTCAGCAGACAGAGCAGGAACAGCAGCGGCCAGAGACGGGCGGAAGAAAAAGAAGAGGAGTAGTAGGAGGAGAAGGAGTAGGAAGAGGAGGAGGATAAGGAGACGACGACAGGGGTTCGGAAGTATATTCAGCAGGTGTATCTCATCACCGATCATGCTCTGCAGACAGTGAAGGAACAGCAGCGGTCAGAGACAGGCCGGAAGAGAAAGAGGAGAAGCAGGATGATGATGATGAGGAGGAGATGATGACGACAGGGGGTCTGAGGTACATTGAGCAGGTGTATCTCATCACGCAGGTTGCTCAGCAGAGAGCGCAGGAACAGCAGCGGCAAGAGACTTAGGAGGTGGAGGAGCAGAAGCACTGGCAGGAGGAGGAGGAGGTGAAGGAGGAGGAGGAGGAGGAGAAGGAGGAGGAATATGTGGAAGAGGAGAATTAGGAGGATGAGGGAAGATGTGGAGTAGGAGGAGGAGGAGGTGGAGAAGGAGACGTCAGGGAGTTGGACGTATATTGAGCAGGTGTATCTCATCACCCATGTTGCTTCGCAAACAGCGCAGGAAATGCAGCGACCAGAGACCGGCCAAAATAGCAGTAGATAAAAAAAGAAAAGGAGGAGAAGGAGGAGGATGAGACGACGATGACAAAGATTTGGAAGTACATTGAGCCGGTGTATCTCATCACCCCTGTTGCTCAGCAGACAGCGCAGGAACAGCAGCGACAAGAGACCGGCCAAAGGAAGAGAAGGAAAAAGAGAAGTATGAGGAGACGGATACGACGAAAGGATGTTGGAAATACATTGAGCAGGTGTACCTCATCACCTATCTTGCTCAGCAGACTGGGCAGGAATAGCAGTGGCCAGAGACCCGCAAAAAAAGGAAGAGGGGAATGATGAGGACCAGGAGGAGAAGACGACGACAGGGTGTCGTAAGTATATTGAGCAGGTGTATCTCATCACCCAATTTGCTCAGCAGACAACGCAGGAAAAGCAGCAGTCAGAGACCGGCCGGAGAAGAAGCAGGAGGATGAGGAGGAAGAGGAGAAAGAGACGACGATGACAGGTGACAGAAGTACATTGATCAGGTGTATCTCATCACCCATGTTGCTCAGAAGACAGCGCAGGACCAGCAGCGGCCAGAGACCGGCCAGAGGAGGAGGAGGAGGAAAAATAGGAAAAGAAGTCAAAAGGAGGATTAGACAAAGACTACAATCGTTCGGAAGTACATTGAGCAGGTGTATCTTACCACCCATGTTGCTCAGAAGACAGCGCAGGAACAGCAGCGACAAGAGACCAGCCAGAAAAGGAGGAGAAGGAAGAGGAGAAGACAACAGGGTGTCAGAAGTACATTGAGCAAATGTATCTCATCACCAATGTTTCTCAGGACACAACGCAGGAACAGCAGCGACCAAAGACTGGCCGGAGCAGGAGGAGGAGGAGAAAAAGAAGGAGAAGACGACAGGGTGTCGGAAGTACATTAAGCAGGTGTATATCATCAACCTTTTTGTTCAGCAGACAGAGCAGGAACAGCAGCGGCCAGAGACGGGCGGAAGAAAAATAAGGGGAGTAGTAGGAGGAGAAGGAGTAGGAAGAGGAGGAGGATAAGGAGACGACGACAGGGGTTCGGAAGTATATTCAGCAGGTGTATCTCATCACCCATCATGCTCTGCAGACAGTGAAGGAACAGCAGCGGTCAGAGACAGGCCGGAAGAGAAAGAGGAGAAGCAGGATGATGATGATGAGGAGGAGATGATGACGACAGGGGGTCTGAGGTACATTGAGCAGGTGTATCTCATCACGCAGGTTGCTCAGCAGAGAGCGCAGGAACAGCAGCGGCCAGAGACTTAGGAGGTGGAGGAGCAGAAGCACTGGCAGGAGGAGGAGGAGGTGAAGGAGGAGGAGGAGGAGGAGGAGGAGGAGAAAGAGGAGGAAAATGTGGAAGAGGAGAATTAGGAGGATGAGGGAAGATGTGGAGTAGGAGGAGGAGGAGGTGGAGAAGGAGACGTCAGGGAGTTGGACGTATATTGAGCAGGTGTATCTCATCACCCATGTTGCTTAGCAAACAGCGCAGGAAATGCAGCGACCAGAGACCGGCCGGAATAGCAGGAGATAAAAAAAGAAAAGGAGGAGAAGGAGGAGGATGAGACGACGATGACAAAGATTTGGAAGTACATTGAGCAGGTGTATCTCATCACCCCTGTTGCTCAGCAGACAGCGCAGGAACAGCAGCGACAAGAGACCGGCCAAAGGAAGAGAAGGAAAAAGAGAAGTATGAGGAGACGGATACGACGAAAGGATGTTGGAAATACATTGAGCAGGTGTACCTCATCACCTACCTTGCTCAGCAGACTGGGCAGGAATAGCAGTGGCCAGAGACCCGCAAAAAAAGGAAGAGGGGAATGATGAGGACCAGGAGGAGAAGACGACGACAGGGTGTCGTAAGTATATTGAGCAGGTGTATCTCATCACCCAAGTTGCTCAGCAGACAACGCAGGAAAAGCAGCAGTCAGAGACCGGCCGGAGAAGAAGCAGGAGGATGAGGAGGAAGAGGAGAAAGAGACGACGATGACAGGTGACAGAAGTACATTGATCAGGTGTATTTCATCACCCATGTTGCTCAGAAGACAGCGCAGGACCAGCAGCGGCCAGAGACCGGCCAAAGGAGGAGGAGGAAGAAAAATAGGAGGAGATGTCAAAAGGAGGAGTAGACAAAGACTACAATCGTTCAGAAGTACATTGAGCAGGTGTATCTTACCTCCCATGTTGCTCAGAAGACAGCGCAGGAACAGCAGCGACAAGAGACCAGCCAGAAAAGGATGAGAAGGAAGAGGAGAAGACAACAGGGTGTCAGAAGTACATTGAGCAAATGTATCTCATCACCAATGTTTCTCAGGACACAACGCAGGAACAGCAGCGACCAAAGACTGGCCGGAGCAGGAGGAGGAGGAGAAAAAGAAGGAGAAGACGACAGGGTGTCGGAAGTACATTAAGCAGGTGTATATCATCAACCTTGTTGTTCAGCAGACAGAGCAGGAACAGCAGCGGCCATAGACGGGCGGAAGAAAAAGAAGAGGAGTAGTAGGAGGAGAAGGAGTAGGAAGAGGAGGAGGATAAGGAGACGACGACAGGGGTTCGGAAGTATATTCAGCAGGTGTATCTCATCACCGATCATGCTCTGCAGACAGTGAAGGAACAGCAGCGGTCAGAGACAGGCCGGAAGAGAAAGAGGAGAAGCAGGATGATGATGATGAGGAGGAGATGATGACGACAGGGGGTCTGAGGTACATTGAGCAGGTGTATCTCATCACGCAGGTTGCTCAGCAGAGAGCGCAGGAACAGCAGCGGCCAGAGACTTAGGAGGTGGAGGAGCAGAAGCACTGGCGGGAGGAGGAGGAGGTGGAGGAGGAGGAGGAGGAGGAGGAGAAGGAGGAAAATGTGGAAGAGGAGAATTAGGAGGATGAGGGAAGATGTGGAGTAGGAGGAGGAGGAGGTGGAGAAGGAGACGTCAGGGAGTTGGACGTATATTGAGCAGGTGTATCTCATCACCCATGTTGCTTCGCAAACAGCGCAGGAAATGCAGCGACCAGAGACCGGCCGGAATAACAGTAGATTAAAAAAAAAAAGGAGGAGAAGGAGGAGGATGAGACGACGATGACAAAGATTTGGAAGTACATTGAGCCGGTGTATCTCATCACCCCTGTTGCTCAGCAGACAGCGCAGGAACAGCAGCGACAAGAGACCGGCCAAAGGAAGAGAAGGAAAAAGAGAAGTATGAGGAGACGGATACGACGAAAGGATGTTGGAAATACATTGAGCAGGTGTACCTCATCACCTATCTTGCTCAGCAGACTGGGCAGGAATAGCAGTGGCCAGAGACCCGCAAAAAAAGGAAGAGGGGAATGATGAGGACCAGGAGGAGAAGACGACGACAAGGTGTCGTAAGTATATTGAGCAGGTGTATCTCATCATCCAAGTTGCTCAGCAGACAACGCAGGAAAAGCAGCAGTCAGAGACCGGCCGGAGAAGAAGCAGGAGGATGAGGAGGAAGAGGAGAAAGAGACGACGATGACAGGTGACAGAAGTACATTGATCAGGTGTATCTCATCACCCATGTTGCTCAGAAGACAGCGCAGGACCAGCAGCGGCCAGAGACCGGCCAGAGGAGGAGGAGGAGGAAAAATAGGAAAAGAAGTCAAAAGGAGGAGTAGACAAAGACTACAATCGTTCAGAAGTACATTGAGCAGGTGTATCTTACCACCCATGTTGCTCAGAAGACAGCGCAGGAACAGCAGCGACAAGAGACCAGCCAGAAAAGGAGGAGAAGGAAGAGGAGAAGACAACAGGGTGTCAGAAGTACATTGAGCAAATGTATCTCATCACCAATGTTTCTCAGGACACAACGCAGGAACAGCAGCGACCAAAGACTGGCCGGAGCAGGAGGAGGAGGAGAAAAAGAAGGAGAAGAAGACAGGGTGTCGGAAGTACATTAAGCAGGTGTATATCATCAACCTTTTTGTTCAGCAGACAGAGCAGGAACAGCAGCGGCCAGAGACGGGCGGAAGAAAAATAAGGGGAGTAGTAGGAGGAGAAGGAGTAGGAAGAGGAGGAGGATAAGGAGACGACGACAGGGGTTCGGAAGTATATTCAGCAGGTGTATCTCATCACCCATCATGCTCTGCAGACAGTGAAGGAACAGCAGCGGTCAGAGACAGGCCGGAAGAGAAAGAGGAGAAGCAGGATGATGATGAGGAGGAGGAGATGATGACGACAGGGAGTCTGAGGTACATTGAGCAGGTGTATCTCATCACGCAGGTTGCTCAGCAGAGAGCACAGGAACAGCAGCGGCCAGAGAGTTAGGAGGTGGAGGAGCAGAAGCACTGGCAGGAGGAGGAGGAGGTGAAGGAGGAGGAGGAGGCGGAGGAGGAGAAGGAGGAGGAAAATGTGGAAGAGGAGAATTAGGAGGATGAGGGAAGATGTGGAGTAGGAGGAGGAGGTGGAGAGGAGACGTCAGGGAGTTGGACGTATATTGAGCAGGTGTATCTCATCACCCATGTTGCTTAGCAAACAGCGCAGGAAATGCAGCGACCAGAGACCGGCCGGAATAGCAGGAGATAAAAAAAGAAAAGGAGGAGAAGGAGGAGGATGAGACGACGATGACAAAGATTTGGAAGTACATTGAGCAGGTGTATCTCATCAGCCCTGTTGCTCAGCAGACAGCGCAGGAACAGCAGGGACAAGAGACCGGCCAAAGGAAGAGAAGGAAAAAGAGAAGTATGAGGAGACGGATACGACGAAAGGATGTCAGAAATACATTGAGCAGGTGTACCTCATCACCTATCTTGCTCAGCTGACAGCGCAGGAATAGCAGTGGCCAGAGACCCGCAAAAAAAGGAAGAGGAGAATGATGAGGACCAGGAGGAGAAGACGACGACAGGGTGTCGTAAGTATATTGAGCAGGTGTATCTCATCACCCAAGTTGCTCAGCAGACAACGCAGGAAAAGCAGCAGTCAGAGACCGGCCGGAGGAGAAGCAGGAGGATGAGGAGGAAGAGGAGAAAGAGACGACGATGACAGGTGACAGAAGTACATTGATCAGGTGTATCTCATCACCCATGTTTCTCAGAAGACAGCGCAGGACCAGCAGTGGCCAGAGACGGGCCAAAGAAAGAGGAGGAGGAAAAATAGGAGGAGAAGACAAAAGGAGGAGTCGACAAAGACTACAATCATTCAGAAGTACATTGAGCAGGTGTATCTTACCACCCATGTTGCTCAGAAGACAGCGCAGGAACAGCAGCGGCCAGGGACTGGCCAGCGGAGGAGCAGGTAGAGGAGAAGGAGGACGAGGAGAAAAAGACGACGACGAAAGGGTGTCGGAAGTACATTGAAAAGGTGTATGTTATCACTGATGTTGCTTAGCAGACAGCTCAGCAACAGCAGCGGCATGAGACCGGCAGGAAAAGGAGGATGAGGAGAAGGAGGAGGTAGAGGCAAAAGAGGAGGAGGAGGAGGAGGTGGAGGTCGAGGAGACGACAATGTGTCGAAAGTACATTGAGCAGGTGTATCTCCTCACCCATGTTGCTCAGAAGACAGCGCAGGACCTGCAGCGGCCAGAGACCGGCCAGAGGAGGAGGAGGAGGAAAAAGAAGAGGAGACAAAAGGAGGACTAGACAAAGACTACAATCATTCAGAATTACATTGAGCAGTTGTATCTCATCACGCGTGTTGCTCAGCAGGCAGCGCAGGAACAGCAGCGACCAGAGGTTGGCTGAAAAATGTGAAAAAGGAGGAGGAAAAGAAAGAGGAAGAGGAGACGACAGGGTGTCGGTAGTATATTGAGCAATGTATGTCATCACCCATGTTGCTCAGCTGAGAGCGCAGAAACAGCAGGGGCTAGATACGGGCCAGAAGGAAAGAAGGAGGAGAAGGAGAAGGAGGGGGAGGAGGACGAGGGACGACAGGATGTCGGAAGTACATTAAGCAGGTGTATATCATCACCCATGTTGCTCAGCAGATGGCGCAGGAACAGCAGCGGTGAGAGACTGGCAGGAATAAAAGGAGGAGAAGGAGTAGGAGTAGGAGGAGGAGGTGGTGGTGGAGGAGACGACAAAGTGTCGGAAGTACATTGAGCAAATATATCTCATCACCCATGTTGCTCAGTAGACAGCGCAGGAACAGCAGCGACAAGAGACTGGCCGGAGGAGGAGGAGAAGAAAGAGGAGATGACAGCGTGTCGGAAGTACATTGAGCAGGTGTATCTCAAACCCTAGGAGCTCAGCAGAAAGCACAGGAACAGCAGCGGTCAGAGATTGGTGGGAGGACGAGGAGCAAAAGCAGACACAGCAGGAGAAGGAGGAGAAGGAGGAGAAGGAAAAGGAGGAGAAAGAAAAAGAGGAAGAGAAGGATTAGGAGGATGAGGGAGGACATAGAGTAGGAGGAGAAGGAGGAGGAGTAGGTGACGACAGGGTGTCGGAAGTACTTTGAGCAGGTGTATCTCATCACCCATGTTGTTCAGAAGACAGCGCAGAAAGAGCAGCGGCCTGAGACCGGCCGGAGCAGGTGCCGGAGGAAGAGGAGGAGGAGGAGAAGGATGAGGAGGAAGAGTAAACGACAGGGTGTCGGTAGTACATTGAGCAGGTGTATCCCATCACCCATGTTGCTCATCAGACAGTGCAGGAACAGCAGCCACGAAAGACCAGCAGGAAAAGGAGGAGGAGAAAAAGCAGAAGGAGGAGGAGGAGGAGGAGGAGGAGGAGGAGGAGGAGGAGAAGGTGGAGGAGACTACAACGTGTCGGAAATACATTGATCAGGTTTATCTCATCACTCGAGTTGCTCAGGAGACAGCGAAGGAACACCAGCGACCAGAGACTGGACGGAGGAGGAGGTGGAGGAGGAGGAGGAGGAAGAGGAGGAGAAGACGACAGGGTGTTTGAAAGAACATTACGCAGGGGTATCTCATCACTCATGTTGCTCAGCAAAGAGCGCAGGAACAACAGCGGCCAGAGATTGGCCAAAAGAGAAGGAGAAGGAGCAGGAACAGGAGGAGGAAAACGAGAAGGAAAAAAAGAAAAAAGAGAAACTGGAGGATTAGGAGGATGAGGGAGGACGTGGAGGAGGAGAAGAAGGAGGAGGAGGAGACGACAAGGTGTCAGAAGTACATTGAGCAGGTGTGGCGGAGGAGGAGGAGGACGGGGAGGAGGAGAACGGGGAGGAGGAGGACGAGGAGACGACGACAACAGGGTGTCGGAAGAACATTGAGCAAGTTTATCTCATCACCCATGTTGCTCAGCAGACAGCGCAGGAACAACAGCAGCCAGAGACCACAGAAAAAGGAATAGGAGGAGGAGGAAAAATAGAAGAAGGAGGAGAAAAAGAAGGAAAAGTAGGAGGAGGTGGAGTAGACGAAAGGGTGTCTGAAGTACATTAAGCAGGTGTATCTCATCACCCATGTTGCTCATGAGACAACGCAGGAACCGCAGCGGCCTGAGACCGGCAGGGGGCAGAGGAGGAGGAGGACGGGGAGGAGGAGGACGAGGAGATGACGACGACAAGGTGTTGAAAGTATATTGAGCAGGTGTATCTCATCATCCATGTTGCTCAGCTAACAGCGCATTAACAGCAGCGGCCAGAAACCGGCCGGGGATTGAGTATAAGGAGGAGGAGAAGTAGGAGGAGGAGGAGAAGTAGGAGGAGGAGGAGAAGGAGGAGGAGGAGGAGGAGGAGGAGGAGGAGGAGGAGGAGGAGGAGGAGGAGGAGGAGAGGACGATGACAGCGACTTTAAAGTACATTGAACAGGTTTATCTTATCACACATGTTTTTCAGCAGACAGCACAGGAACAGCAGTGGCCAGAGACCGACCAGAGAAGGAGTAAAAGGAGCAGGAGGAAAAGGAGGATTTGGAGGAGGAGAAGAAGACGATGACAGGGATTCAAAAGTACATTGAGCAGGTGAATCTAATCACCAATGTTACTCAGTAGACAGGGCTGAAACAGTAGCGGTCAGAGACTGGCGAAAGTAGGAAGATAAGGAGGAGGAAGAGGAGGAGATGAAGGAGGTGACGACAACGACAGGGTGTCAGAAGAACATTGAGCAGGTGTATCTCATCACACATGTTGCTCAGAAGACAGCGAAGGAACAGCGGCGACTAGAGACCGGCCAGAAGAGGAGGAGGAGGAGGAGGAGGAGGTGGAGGAGGAGGAAGAGGAGGAGGAGGAGGAGGAGGAGGAGGAGGAGGAGGAGGAAAGGAAAAAAAAAGAGAAGACGACAGGGTGTAAGAAGTACATTGAGCAGGTGTATCTCATCATCCATGTTGCTCAGCAGACAGCGCTGGAATAACAGAGGCCAGAGACCCGTCGGAGATGGAGCAGAAAAACGATGAGGAGGAAGAGGAGAAAGAGACAAAGGCAGGGTTTCTGAAGTACATTGATCAGGTGTATCTCATCACCCATGTTGCTCAGAAGACAGCGCAGGACCAGCAGTGGTCAGAGACGGGCCAAAGAAAGAGGAGGAGGAAAAATAGGAGGAGAAGACAAAAGGAGGAGTCGACAAAGACTACAATCATTCAGAAGTACATTGAGCAGGTGTATCTTACCACCCATGTTGCTCAGAAGACAGCGCAGGAACAGCAGCGGCCAGGGACTGGCCAGCGGAGGAGCAGGTAGAGGAGAAGGAGGACGAGGAGAAAAAGACGACGACGAAAGGGTGTCGGAAGTACATTGAAAAGGTGTATGTTATCACTGATGTTGCTTAGCAGACAGCTCAGCAACAGCAGCGGCATGAGACCGGCAGGAAAAGGAGGATGAGGAGAAGGAGGAGGTAGAGGCAAAAGAGGAGGAGGAGGAGGAGGTGGAGGTCGAGGAGACGACAATGTGTCGAAAGTACATTGAGCAGGTGTATCTCCTCACCCATGTTGCTCAGAAGACAGCGTAGGACCTGCAGCGGCCAGAGAACGGCCAGAGGAGGAGGAGGAGGAAAAAGAGGAGGTGACAAAAGGAGGAGTAGACAAAGACTACAATCATTCAGAATTATATTAGGCAGGTGTATCTCATCACGCATGTTGCTCAGCAGGCAGCGCAGGAACAGCAGCGACCAGAGGTTGGCTGAAAAATGTGAAAACGGAGGAGGAAAAGGAAGAGGAGGAGGAGACGACGGTGTCGGTAGAAATGTATGTCATCACCCATGTTGCTCAGCAGAGAGCGCAGAAACAGCAGGGGCCAGATACGGGCCAGAGGAAAGAAGGAGGAGGAGGAGAAGGAGGGGGAGGAGGACGAGAGACGACAGGATGTCGGAAGTACATTGAGCAGGTGTATCTCATCACCCATGTTGCTCAGCAGATGGCGCAGGAACAGCAGCGGTGAGAGACTGGCAGGAATAAAAGGAGAAGAAGGAAGAGGAGGAGAAGAAGTAAGAGGAGGAGGAGGAGGTGGTGGTGGAGGAGACGACAAAGTGTCGGAAGTAAATTGAGCAAATATATCTCAACACCCATGTTGCTCAGTAGACAGCACAGGAACAGCAGCGACAAGAGACCGGCCAGAAAAGGAGGAGAAGGAAGAGGAGAAGAAAACAGGGTGTCAGAAGTACATTGAGCAAATGTATCTCATCACCAATGTTTCTCAGGAGACAACGCAGGAACAGCAGCGACCAAAGACTGGCCGGAGCAGGAGGAGGAGGAGGAGGAGGAGAAAAAGGAGGAGAAGACGATAGGGTGTCGGAAGTATATTCAGCAGGTGTATCTCATCACCGATCATGCTCTGCAGACAGTGAAGGAACAGCAGCAGTCAGAGACAGGCTGGAAGAGAAAGAGGAGAAGCAGGATGATGATGATGAGGAGGAGATTTTGACGACAGTGGGTCTGAGGTACATTGAGCAGGTGTATCTCATCACGCAGGTTGCTCAGCAGAGAGCGCAGGAACAGCAGCGGCCAGAGACTTAGGAGGTGGAGTAGCAGAAGCACTGGCAGGAGGAGGAGGAGGTGAAGGAGGAGGAGGAGGAGGAGGAGGAGGAGAAGGAGGAGGAAAATGTGGAAGAGGAGAATTAGGAGGATGAGGGAAGATGTGGAGTAGGAGGAGGAGGAGGTGGAGAAGGAGACGTCAGGGAGTTGGACGTATATTGAGCAGGTGTATCTCATCACCCATGTTGCTTCGCAAACAGTGCAGGAAATGCAGCGACCAGAGACCGGCCGGAATAGCAGGAGATAAAAAAAGAAAAGGAGGAGAAGGAGGAGGATGAGACGACGATGACAAAGATTTGGAAGTACATTGAGCAGGTGTATCTCATCAGCCCTGTTGCTCAGCAGACAGCGCAGGAACAGCAGCGACAAGAGACCGGCCAAAGGAAGAGAAGGAAAAAGAGAAGTATGAGGAGACGGATACGACGAAAGGATGTTGGAAATACATTGAGCAGGTGTACCTCATCACCTACCTTGCTCAGCAGACTGGGCAGGAATAGCAGTGGCCAGAGACCCGCAAAAAAAGGAAGAGGGGAATGATGAGGACCAGGAGGAGAAGACGACGACAGGGTGTCGTAAGTATATTGAGCAGGTGTATCTCATCACCCAAGTTGCTCAGCAGACAACGCAGGAAAAGCAGCAGTCAGAGACCGGCCGGAGAAGAAGCAGGAGGATGAGGAGGAAGAGGAGAAAGAGACGACGATGACAGGTGACAGAAGTACATTGATCAGGTGTATCTCATCACCCATGTTGCTCAGAAGACAGCGCAGGACCAGCAGCGGCCAGAGACCGGCCAGAGGAAGAGGAGGAAGAAAAATAGGAGGAGAAGTCAAAAGGAGGAGTAGACAAAGACTACAATCGTTCAGAAGTATATTGAGCAGGTGTATCTTACCTCCCATGTTGCTCAGAAGACAGCGCAGGAACAGCAGCGACAAGAGACCAGCCAGAAAAGGATGAGAAGGAATAGGAGAAGACAACAGGGTGTCAGAAGTACATTGAGCAAATGTATCTCATCACCAATGTTTCTCAGGACACAACGCAGGAACAGCAGCGACCAAAGACTGGCCGGAGCAGGAGGAGGAGGAGAAAAAGAAGGAGAAGACGACAGGGTGTCGGAAGTACATTAAGCAGGTGTATATCATCAACCTTGTTGTTCATCAGACAGAGCAGGAACAGCAGCGGCCAGAGACGGGCGGAAGAAAAAGAAGGGGAGTAGTAGGAGGAGAAGGAGTAGGAAGAGGAGGAGGATAAGGAGACGACGACAGGGGTTCGGAAGTATATTCAGCAGGTGTATCTCATCACCCATCATGCTCTGCAGACAGGGAAGGAACAGCAGCGGTCAGAGACAGGCCGGAAGAGAAAGAGGAGAAGCAGGATGATGATGAGGAGGAGGAGATGATGACGACAGGGGGTCTGAGGTACATTGAGCAGGTGTATCTCATCACGCAGGTTGCTCAGCAGAGAGCGCAGGCACAGCAGCGGCCAGAGACTTAGGAGGTGGAGGAGCAGAAGCACTGGCGGGAGGAGGAGGAGGTGGAGGAGGAGGAGGAGGAGGAGGAGAAGGAGGAAAATGTGGAAGAGGAGAATTAGGAGGATGAGGGAAGATGTGGAGTAGGAGGAGGAGGAGGTGGAGAAGGAGACGTCAGGGAGTTGGACGTATATTGAGCAGGTGTATCTCATCACCCATGTTGCTTAGCAAACAGCGCAGGAAATGCAGCGACCAGAGACCTGCCGGAATAGCAGGAGATAAAAAAAGAAAAGGAGGAGAAGGAGGAGGATGAGACGACGATGACAAATATTTGGAAGTACATTGAGCAGGTGTATATCATCACCCCTGTTGCTCAGCAGACAGCGCAGGAACAGCAGGTACAAGAGACCGGCCAAAGGAAGAGAAGGAAAAAGAGAAGTATGAGGAGACGGTACGATGAAAGCATGTTGGAAATACATTGAGCAGGTGTACCTCATCACCTATCTTGCTCAGCAGACTGCGCAGGAATAGCAGTGGCCAGAGACCCGCAAAAAAAGGAAGAGGAGAATAATGAGGACCAGGAGGAGAAGACGACGACAGGGTGTCGTAAGTATATTGAGCAGGTGTATCTCATCACCCAAGTTGCTCAGCAGACAACGCAGGAAAAGCAGCAGCCAGAGACCGGCCGGAGGAGAAGCAGGAGGATGAGGAGGAAGAGGAGAAAGAGACGACGATGACAGGTGACAGAAGTATATTGATCAGGTGTATCTCATCACCCATGTTGCTCAGAAGACAGTGCAGGAACAGCAGCGGCCAGGGACTGGCCAGAGGAGGAGCAGGTAGAGGAGAAGGAGGACGAGGAGAAAAAGACGACGACGAAAGGGTGTCGGAGTACATTGAAAAGGTGTATGTTATCACTGATTTTCCTTAGCAGACAGCTCAGCAACAGCATCGGCATGAGCCCGGCAGGAAAAGGAGGATGAGGAGAAGGAGGAGGTAGAGGCGAAAGAGGAGGAGGAGGAGGAGGTGGAGGTCGAGGAGACGACAATGTGTCGAAAGTACATTGAGCAGGTGTATCTCCTCACCCATGTTGCTCAGAAGACAGCGCAGGACCTGCAGCGGCCAGAGATCGGCCAGAGGAGGAGGAGAAGGAAAAAGAGGAAGTGACAAAAGGAGGAGTAGACAAAGACTACAATCATTCTGAATTACATTGAGCAGGTGTATCTCATCACGCATGTTGCTCAGCAGGCAGCGCAGGAACAGCAGCGACCAGAGGTTGGCTGAAAAATGTGAAAACGGAGGAGGAAAAGGAAGAGGAGGAGGAGACGACAGGGTGTCGGTAGTATATTGAGCAATGTATGTCATCACCCATGTTGCTCAGCAGAGAGCGCAGAAACAGCAGGGGCCAGATACGGGCCAGAAGGAAAGAAGAAGGAGGAGGACAAGGAGGGGGAGGAGGACGAGAGACGACAGGATGTCGGAAGTACATTGAGCAGGTGTATCTCATCACCCATGTTGCTCAGCAGATGGCGCAGGAACAGCAGCGGTGAGAGACTGGCAGGAATAAAAAAATGAGAAGGAAGAGGAGGAGAAGTTGTAGTAGTAGGAGGAGGAGGTGGTGGTGGAGGAGACGACAAAGTGTCGGAAGTACATTGAGCAAATATATCTCATCACCCATGTTGTTCAGTAGACAGCGCAGGAACAGCAGCGACAAGAGACCAGCCAGAAAAAAAGGAGAAGGAAGAGGAGAAGACAACAGGGTGTCAGAAGTATATTGAGCAAATGTATCTCATCACCAATGTTTCTCAGGAGACAACGTAGGAACAGCAGCGACCAAAGACTGGCCGGAGCAGGAGGAGGAGGAGGAGGAGGAGAAAAAGGAGGAGAAGACGACAGGGTGTCGGAAGTACATTAAGCAGGTGTATGTCATCAACCTTGTAGTTCAGCAGACAGAGCAGGAACAGCAGCGGCCAGAGACGGGCGGAAGAAAAAGAAGGGGAGTAGTAGGAGGAGAAGGAGTAGGAAGAGGAGGAGGATAAGGAGACGACGACAGGGGTTCGGAAGTATATTCAGCAGGTGTATCTCATCACCCATCATGCTCTGCAGACAGTGAAGGAACAGCAGCGGTCAGAGACAGGCCGGAAGAGAAAGAGGAGAAGCAGGATGATGATGAGGAGGAGGAGATGATGACAACAGGGGGTCTGAGGTACATTGAGCAGGTGTATCTCATCACGCAGGTTGCTCAGCAGAGAGCGCAGGAACAGCAGCGGCCAGAGACTTAGGAGGTGGAGGAGCAGAAGCACTGGCAGGAGGAGGAGGAGGTAAAGGAGGAGGAGGAGGAGGAGGAGGAGGAGGAGGAGAAAAAGGAGGAAAATGTGGAAGAGGAGAATTAGGAGGATGAGGGAAGATGTGGAGTAGGAGGAGGAGGAGGTGGAGAAGGAGACGTCAGGGAGTTGGATGTATATTGAGCAGGTGTATCTCATCACCCATGTTGCTCAGAAGACAGCGCAGGACCGGCAGCGGCCAGAGACTGGCCAGAGGAGGAGGAGGAGGAAAAATAGGAGGAGAAGACAAAAGGAGGAGTAGACAAAGACTACAATCATTCAGAAGTACATTGAGCAGGTGTATCTTACCACCCATGTTGCTCAGAAGACAGCGCAGGAACAGCAGCGGCCAGGGACTGGCCAGCGGAGGAGCAGGTAGAGGAGAAGGAGGACGAGGAGAAAAAGACGATGACGAAAGGGTGTCGGAAGTACATTGAAAAGGTGTATGTTATCACTGATATTGCTTAGTAGACAGCTCAGCAACAGCAGCGGCATGAGACCGACAGGAAAAGGAGGATGAGGAGAAGGAGGAGGTAGAGGTGAAAGAGGAGGAGGAGGAGGAGGTGGAGGTCGAGGAGACGACAATGTGTCGAAAGTACATTGAGCAGGTGTATCTCCTCACCCATGTTGCTCAGAAGACAGCGTAGGACCTGCAGCGGCCAGAGAACGGCCAGAGGAGGAGGAGGAGGAAAAAGAGGAGGTGACAAAAGGAGGAGTAGACAAAGACTACAATCATTCAGAATTATATTAGGCAGGTGTATCTCATCACGCATGTTGCTCAGCAGGCAGCGCAGGAACAGCAGCGACCAGAGGTTGGCTGAAAAATGTGAAAACGGAGGAGGAAAAGGAAGAGGAGGAGGAGACGACAGGGTGTCGGTAGAAATGTATGTCATCACCCATGTTGCTCAGCAGAGAGCGCAGAAACAGCAGGGGCCAGATACGGGCCAGAGGAAAGAAGGAGGAGGAGGAGAAGGAGGGGGAGGAGGACGAGAGACGACAGGATGTCGGAAGTACATTGAGCAGGTGTATCTCATCACCCATGTTGCTCAGCAGATGGCGCAGGAACAGCAGCGGTGAGAGACTGGCAGGAATAAAAGGAGAAGAAGGAAGAGGAGGAGAAGAAGTAAGAGGAGGAGGAGGAGGTGGTGGTGGAGGAGACGACAAAGTGTCGGAAGTACATTGAGCAAATATATCTCAACACCCATGTTGCTCAGTAGACAGCGCAGGAACAGCAGCGACAAGAGACCGGCCAGAAAAGGAGGAGAAGGAAGAGGAGAAGAAAACAGGGTGTCAGAAGTACATTGAGCAAATGTATCTCATCACCAATGTTTCTCAGGAGACAGCGCAGGAACAGCAGCGACCAAAGACTGGCCGGAGCAGGAGGAGGAGGAGGAGGAGGAGAAAAAGGAGGAGAAGACGATAGGGTGTCGGAAGTATATTCAGCAGGTGTATCTCATCACCGATCATGCTCTGCAGACAGTGAAGGAACAGCAGCAGTCAGAGACAGGCTGGAAGAGAAAGAGGAGAAGCAGGATGATGATGATGAGGAGGAGATTATGACGACAGTGGGTCTGAGGTACATTGAGCAGGTGTATCTCATCACGCAGGTTGCTCAGCAGAGAGCGCAGGAACAGCAGCGGCCAGAGACTTAGGAGGTGGAGTAGCAGAAGCACTGGCAGGAGGAGGAGGAGGTGAAGGAGGAGGAGGAGGAGGAGGAGAAGGAGGAGGAAAATGTGGAAGAGGAGAATTAGGAGGATGAGGGAAGATGTGGAGTAGGAGGAGGAGGAGGTGGAGAAGGAGACGTCAGGGAGTTGGACGTATATTGAGCAGGTGTATCTCATCACCCATGTTGCTTCGCAAACAGTGCAGGAAATGCAGCGACCAGAGACCGGCCGGAATAGCAGGAGATAAAAAAAGAAAAGGAGGAGAAGGAGGAGGATGAGACGACGATGACAAAGATTTGGAAGTACATTGAGCAGGTGTATCTCATCAGCCCTGTTGCTCAGCAGACAGCGCAGGAACAGCAGCGACAAGAGACCGGCCAAAGGAAGAGAAGGAAAAAGAGAAGTATGAGGAGACGGATACGACGAAAGGATGTTGGAAATACATTGAGCAGGTGTACCTCATCACCTACCTTGCTCAGCAGACTGGGCAGGAATAGCAGTGGCCAGAGACCCGCAAAAAAAGGAAGAGGGGAATGATGAGGACCAGGAGGAGAAGACGACGACAGGGTGTCGTAAGTATATTGAGCAGGTGTATCTCATCACCCAAGTTGCTCAGCAGACAACGCAGGAAAAGCAGCAGTCAGAGACCGGCCGGAGAAGAAGCAGGAGGATGAGGAGGAAGAGGAGAAAGAGACGACGATGACAGGTGACAGAAGTACATTGATCAGGTGTATCTCATCACCCATGTTGCTCAGAAGACAGCGCAGGACCAGCAGCGGCCAGAGACCGGCCAGAGGAAGAGGAGGAAGAAAAATAGGAGGAGAAGTCAAAAGGAGGAGTAGACAAAGACTACAATCGTTCAGAAGTATATTGAGCAGGTGTATCTTACCTCCCATGTTGCTCAGAAGACAGCGCAGGAACAGCAGCGACAAGAGACCAGCCAGAAAAGGATGAGAAGGAATAGGAGAAGACAACAGGGTGTCAGAAGTACATTGAGCAAATGTATCTCATCACCAATGTTTCTCAGGACACAACGCAGGAACAGCAGCGACCAAAGACTGGCCGGAGCAGGAGGAGGAGGAGAAAAAGAAGGAGAAGACGACAGGGTGTCGGAAGTACATTAAGCAGGTGTATATCATCAACCTTGTTGTTCATCAGACAGAGCAGGAACAGCAGCGGCCAGAGACGGGCGGAAGAAAAAGAAGGGGAGTAGTAGGAGGAGAAGGAGTAGGAAGAGGAGGAGGATAAGGAGACGACGACAGGGGTTCGGAAGTATATTCAGCAGGTGTATCTCATCACCCATCATGCTCTGCAGACAGGGAAGGAACAGCAGCGGTCAGAGACAGGCCGGAAGAGAAAGAGGAGAAGCAGGATGATGATGAGGAGGAGGAGATGATGACGACAGGGGGTCTGAGGTACATTGAGCAGGTGTATCTCATCACGCAGGTTGCTCAGCAGAGAGCGCAGGCACAGCAGCGGCCAGAGACTTAGGAGGTGGAGGAGCAGAAGCACTGGCGGGAGGAGGAGGAGGTGGAGGAGGAGGAGGAGGAGGAGGAGGAGAAGGAGGAAAATGTGGAAGAGGAGAATTAGGAGGATGAGGGAAGATGTGGAGTAGGAGGAGGAGGAGGTGGAGAAGGAGACGTCAGGGAGTTGGACGTATATTGAGCAGGTGTATCTCATCACCCATGTTGCTTAGCAAACAGCGCAGGAAATGCAGCGACCAGAGACCTGCCAGAATAGCAGGAGATAAAAAAAGAAAAGGAGGAGAAGGAGGAGGATGAGACGACGATGACAAATATTTGGAAGTACATTGAGCAGGTGTATATCATCACCCCTGTTGCTCAGCAGACAGCGCAGGAACAGCAGGTACAAGAGACCGGCCAAAGGAAGAGAAGGAAAAAGAGAAGTATGAGGAGACGGTACGATGAAAGCATGTTGGAAATACATTGAGCAGGTGTACCTCATCACCTATCTTGCTCAGCAGACTGCGCAGGAATAGCAGTGGCCAGAGACCCGCAAAAAAAGGAAGAGGAGAATAATGAGGACCAGGAGGAGAAGACGACGACAGGGTGTCGTAAGTATATTGAGCAGGTGTATCTCATCACCCAAGTTGCTCAGCAGACAACGCAGGAAAAGCAGCAGCCAGAGACCGGCCGGAGGAGAAGCAGGAGGATGAGGAGGAAGAGGAGAAAGAGACGACGATGACAGGTGACAGAAGTATATTGATCAGGTGTATCTCATCACCCATGTTGCTCAGAAGACAGTGCAGGAACAGCAGCGGCCAGGGACTGGCCAGAGGAGGAGCAGGTAGAGGAGAAGGAGGACGAGGAGAAAAAGACGACGACGAAAGGGTGTCGGAGTACATTGAAAAGGTGTATGTTATCACTGATTTTCCTTAGCAGACAGCTCAGCAACAGCATCGGCATGAGCCCGGCAGGAAAAGGAGGATGAGGAGAAGGAGGAGGTAGAGGCGAAAGAGGAGGAGGAGGAGGAGGTGGAGGTCGAGGAGACGACAATGTGTCGAAAGTACATTGAGCAGGTGTATCTCCTCACCCATGTTGCTCAGAAGACAGCGCAGGACCTGCAGCGGCCAGAGGTTGGCTGAAAAATGTGAAAACGGAGGAGGAAAAGGAAGAGGAGGAGGAGACGACAGGGTGTCGGTAGTATATTGAGCAATGTATGTCATCACCCATGTTGCTCAGCAGAGAGCGGAGAAACAGCAGGGGCCAGATACGGGCCAGAAGGAAAGAAGAAGGAGGAGGACAAGGAGGGGGAGGAGGACGAGAGACGACATGATGTCGGAAGTACATTGAGCAGGTGTATCTCATCACCCATGTTGCTCAGCAGATGGCGCAGGAACAGCAGCGGTGAGAGACTGGCAGGAATAAAAAAATGAGAAGGAAGAGGAGGAGAAGTTGTAGTAGTAGGAGGAGGAGGTGGTGGTGGAGGAGACGACAAAGTGTCGGAAGTACATTGAGCAAATATATCTCATCACCCATGTTGTTCAGTAGACAGCGCAGGAACAGCAGCGACAAGAGACCAGCCAGAAAAAAAGGAGAAGGAAGAGGAGAAGACAACAGGGTGTCAGAAGTATATTGAGCAAATGTATCTCATCACCAATGTTTCTCAGGAGACAACGTAGGAACAGCAGCGACCAAAGACTGGCCGGAGCAGGAGGAGGAGGAGGAGGAGGAGAAAAAGGAGGAGAAGACGACAGGGTGTCGGAAGTACATTAAGCAGGTGTATGTCATCAACCTTGTAGTTCAGCAGACAGAGCAGGAACAGCAGCGGCCAGAGACGGGCGGAAGAAAAAGAAGGGGAGTAGTAGGAGGAGAAGGAGTAGGAAGAGGAGGAGGATAAGGAGACGACGACAGGGGTTCGGAAGTATATTCAGCAGGTGTATCTCATCACCCATCATGCTCTGCAGACAGTGAAGGAACAGCAGCGGTCAGAGACAGGCCGGAAGAGAAAGAGGAGAAGCAGGATGATGATGAGGAGGAGGAGATGATGACGACAGGGGGTCTGAGGTACATTGAGCAGGTGTATCTCATCACGCAGGTTGCTCAGCAGAGAGCGCAGGAACAGCAGCGGCCAGAGACTTAGGAGGTGGAGGAGCAGAAGCACTGGCAGGAGGAGGAGGAGGTAAAGGAGGAGGAGGAGGAGGAGGAGGAGGAGGAGGAGGAGAAAAAGGAGGAAAATGTGGAAGAGGAGAATTAGGAGGATGAGGGAAGATGTGGAGTAGGAGGAGGAGGAGGTGGAGAAGGAGACGTCAGGGAGTTGGATGTATATTGAGCAGGTGTATCTCATCACCCATGTTGCTCAGAAGACAGCGCAGGACCGGCAGCGGCCAGAGACTGGCCAGAGGAGGAGGAGGAGGAAAAATAGGAGGAGAAGACAAAAGGAGGAGTAGACAAAGACTACAATCATTCAGAAGTACATTGAGCAGGTGTATCTTACCACCCATGTTGCTCAGAAGACAGCGCAGGAACAGCAGCGGCCAGGGACTGGCCAGCGGAGGAGCAGGTAGAGGAGAAGGAGGACGAGGAGAAAAAGACGATGACGAAAGGGTGTCGGAAGTACATTGAAAAGGTGTATGTTATCACTGATATTGCTTAGTAGACAGCTCAGCAACAGCAGCGGCATGAGACCGACAGGAAAAGGAGGATGAGGAGAAGGAGGAGGTAGAGGTGAAAGAGGAGGAGGAGGAGGAGGTGGAGGTCGAGGAGACGACAATGTGTCGAAAGTACATTGAGCAGGTGTATCTCCTCACCCATGTTGCTCAGAAGACAGCGTAGGACCTGCAGCGGCCAGAGAACGGCCAGAGGAGGAGGAGGAGGAAAAAGAGGAGGTGACAAAAGGAGGAGTAGACAAAGACTACAATCATTCAGAATTATATTAGGCAGGTGTATCTCATCACGCATGTTGCTCAGCAGGCAGCGCAGGAACAGCAGCGACCAGAGGTTGGCTGAAAAATGTGAAAACGGAGGAGGAAAAGGAAGAGGAGGAGGAGACGACAGGGTGTCGGTAGAAATGTATGTCATCACCCATGTTGCTCAGCAGAGAGCGCAGAAACAGCAGGGGCCAGATACGGGCCAGAGGAAAGAAGGAGGAGGAGGAGAAGGAGGGGGAGGAGGACGAGAGACGACAGGATGTCGGAAGTACATTGAGCAGGTGTATCTCATCACCCATGTTGCTCAGCAGATGGCGCAGGAACAGCAGCGGTGAGAGACTGGCAGGAATAAAAGGAGAAGAAGGAAGAGGAGGAGAAGAAGTAAGAGGAGGAGGAGGAGGTGGTGGTGGAGGAGACGACAAAGTGTCGGAAGTACATTGAGCAAATATATCTCAACACCCATGTTGCTCAGTAGACAGCGCAGGAACAGCAGCGACAAGAGACCGGCCAGAAAAGGAGGAGAAGGAAGAGGAGAAGAAAACAGGGTGTCAGAAGTACATTGAGCAAATGTATCTCATCACCAATGTTTCTCAGGAGACAGCGCAGGAACAGCAGCGACCAAAGACTGGCCGGAGCAGGAGGAGGAGGAGGAGGAGGAGAAAAAGGAGGAGAAGACGATAGGGTGTCGGAAGTATATTCAGCAGGTGTATCTCATCACCGATCATGCTCTGCAGACAGTGAAGGAACAGCAGCAGTCAGAGACAGGCTGGAAGAGAAAGAGGAGAAGCAGGATGATGAGGAGGAGGAGGAGATTATGACGACAGGGGGTCTGAGGTACATTGAGCAGGTGTATCTCATCACGCAGGTTGCTCAGCAGAGAGCGCAGGAACAGCAGCGGCCAGAGACTTAGGAGGTGGAGGAGCAGAAGCACTGGCAGGAGGAGGAGGAGGTGAAGGAGGAGGAGGAGGAGGAGGAGGAGGAGGAGAAGGAGGAGGAAAATGTGGAAGAGGAGAATTAGGAGGATGAGGGAAGATGTGGAGTAGGAGGAGGAGGAGGTGGAGAAGGAGACGTCAGGGAGTTGGACGTATATTGAGCAGGTGTATCTCATCACCCATGTTGCTTAGCAAACAGCGCAGGAAATGCAGCGACCAGAGACCGGCCGGAATAGCAGGAGATAAAAAAAGAAAAGGAGGAGAATGAGGAGGATGAGACGACGATGACAAAGATTTGGAAGTACATTGAGCAGGTGTATCTCATCACCCCTGTTGCTCAGCAGACAGCGCAGGAACAGCAGCGACAAGAGACCAGCCAGAAAAGGAGGAGAAAAAAGAGGAGAAGACAGCAGGGTGTCAGAAGTACATTGAGCAAATGTATCTCATCACCAATGTTTCTCAGGACACAACGCAGGAACAGCAGCGACCAAAGACTGGCCGGAGCAGGGGGAGGAGGAGAAAAAGAAGGAGAAGACGACAGGGTGTCGGAAGTACATTAAGCAGGTGTATATCATCAACCTTGTTGTTCAGCAGACAGAGCAGGAACAGCAGCGGCCAGAGACGGGCGGAAGAAAAAGAAGGGGAGTAGTAGGAGGAGAAGGAGTAGGAAGAGGAGGAGGATAAGGAGACGACGACAGGGGTTCGGAAGTATATTCAGCAGGTGTATCTCATCACCCATCATGCTCTGCAGACAGTGAAGGAACAGCAGCGGTCAGAGACAGGCCGGAAGAGAAAGAGGAGAAACAGGATGATGATGAGGAGGAGGAGATGATGACGACAGGGGGTCTGAGGTACATTGAGCAGGTGTATCTCATCACGCAGGTTGCTCAGCAGAGAGCGCAGGAACAGCAGCGGCCAGAGACTTAGGAGGTGGAGGAGCAGAAGCACTGGCAGGAGGAGGAGGAGGTGAAGGAGGAGGAGGAGGAGGAGGAGGAGGAGAAGGAGGAAAATGTGGAAGAGGAGAATTAGGAGGATGAGGGAAGATGTGGAGTAGGAGGAGGAGGAGGTGGAGAAGGAGATGTCAGGGAGTTGGACGTATATTGAGCAGGTGTATCTCATCACCCATGTTGCTTAGCAAACAGCGCAGGAAATGCAGCGACCAGAGACCGGCCGGAATAGCAGGAGATAAAAAAAGAAAAGGAGGAGAAGGAGGAGGATGAGACGACGATGACAAAGATTTGGAAGTACATTGAGCAGGTGTATCTTATCACCCCTGTTGCTCAGCAGACAGCGCAGGAACAGCAGTGACAAGAGACCGGCCAAAGGAAGAGAAGGAAAAAAAGAAGTATGAGGAGATGGTACGACGAAAGAATGTTGGAAATACATTGAGCAGGTGTACCTCATCACCTATCTTGCTCAGCAGACAGCGCAGGAATAGTAGTGGCCAGAGACACGCAAAAAAAGGAAGAGGAGAATGATGAGGACCAGGAGGAGAAGACGACGACGGGGTGTTGTAAGTATATTGAGCAGGTGTATCTCATAACCCAAGTAGCTCAGCAGACAATGCAGGAAAAGCAGCAGCCAGAGACCGGCCGGAGGAGAAGCAGGAGGATGAGGAGGAAGAGGAGAAAGAGACGACGATGACAGGTGACAGAAGTACATTGATCAGGTGTATCTCATCACCCATGTTGCTCAGAAGACAGCGCAGGAACAGCAGCGGCCAGAGACTGGCCAGAGGAGGAGCAGGTAGAGGAGAAGGAGGACGAGGAGAAAAGGACGACGAAGAAAGGGTGTTGGAAGTACATTGAAAAGGTGTATGTTATCACTGATGTTGCTTAGCAGACAGCTCAGCAACAGCAGCGGCATGAGACCGGCAGGAAAAGGAGGATGAGGAGAAGGAGGAGGTAGAGGCGAAAGAGGAGGAGGATGTGGAGATCGAGGAGACGACAATGTGTCAAAAGTACATTGAGCAGGTGTATCTCCTCACCCATGTTGCTCAGAAGAAAGCGCAGGACCTGCAGCGGCCAGAGACCGGCCAGAGGAGGAGGAGGAAAAAGAGGAGGTGACAATATGAGGAGTAGACAAAGACTACAATCATTCAGAATTACACTGAGCAGGTTTATCTCATCACGCATGTTGCTCAGCAGGCAGCGCAGGAACAGCAGCGACCAGAGGTTGGCTGAAAAATGTGATAACGGAGGAGGAAAAGGAAGAGGAGGAGGAGATGACAGGGTGTCGGTAGTATATTGAGCAATGTATGTCATCACCCATGTTGCTCAGCAGAGAGCACAGAAACCGCAGGGGCCAGATACGGCCCAGAAGGAAAGAAGGAGGAGGAGGACAAGGAGGGGGAGGAGGACGAGAGACGACAGGATGTCGGAAGTACATTGAGCAGGTGTATCTCATCACCCATGTTGCTCAGCAGATAGCGCAGGAACAGCAGCGGTGAGAGACTGGCAGGAATAAAAGGAGGAGAAGGAATAGGAGGAGAAGTAGTAGTAGTAGGAGAAGGAGGTGGTGGTGGAAGAGAGACAAAGTGTCGGAAGTACATTGAGCAAATATATCTCAACACCCATGTTGCTCAGTAGACAGCGCAGGAACAGCAGCAACAAGAGACCAGCCAGAAAAGGAGGAGAAGGAAGAGGAGAAGACAACAGGGTGTCAGAAGTACATTGAGCAAATGTATCTCATCACCAATGTTTCTCAGGAGACAACGCAGGAACAGCAGCGACCAAAGACTGCCCGGAGCAGGAGGAGGAGAAGGAGGAGGAGAAAAAGGAGGAGAAGACGACAGGGTGTCGGAAGTATATTCAGCAGGTGTATCTCATCACCCATCATGCTCTGCAGACAGTGAAGGAACAGCAGCGGTCAGAGAGAGGCCGGAAGAGAAAGAGGAGAAGCAGGATGATGATGAGGAGGAGGAGATGATGACGACAGGGGGTCTGAGGTACATTGAGCAGGTGTATCTCATCACGCAGGTTGCTCAGCAGAGAGCGCAGGAACAGCAGCGGCCAGAGACTTAGGAGGTGGAGGAGCAGAAGCACTGGCGGGAGGAGGAGGAGGTGGAGGAGGAGGAGGAGGAGAAGGAGGAAAATGTGGAAGAGGAGAATTAGGAGGATGAGGGAAGATGTGGAGTAGGAGGAGGAGGAGGTGGAGAAGGAGACGTCAGGGAGTTGGACGTATATTGAGCAGGTGTATCTCATCACCCATGTTGCTTAGCAAACAGCGCAGGAAATGCAGCGACCAGAGACCTGCCGGAATAGCAGGAGATAAAAAAAAGAAAAGGAGGAGAAGGAGGAGGATGAGACGACGATGACAAATATTTGGAAGTACATTGAGCATGTGTATATCATCACCCCTGTTGCTCAGCAGACAGCGCAGGAACAGCAGGTACAAGAGACCGGCCAAAGGAAGAGAAGGAAAAAGAGAAGTATGAGGAGACGGTACGATGAAAGCATGTTGGAAATACATTGAGCAGGTGTACCTCATCACCTATCTTGCTCAGCAGACTGCGCAGGAATAGTAGTGGCCAGAGACCCGCAAAAAAAGGAAGAGGAGAATGATGAGGACCAGGAGGAGAAGACGACGACAGGGTGTCGTAAGTATATTGAGCAGGTGTATCTCATCACCCAAGTTGCTCAGCAGACAACGCAGGAAAAGCAGCAGCCAGAGACCGGCCGGAGGAGAAGCAGGAGGATGAGGAGGAAGAGGAGAAAGAGACGACGATGACAGGTGACAGAAGTATATTGATCAGGTGTATCTCATCACCCATGTTGCTCAGAAGACAGTGCAGGAACAGCAGCGGCCAGGGACTGGCCAGAGGAGGAGCAGGTAGAGGAGAAGGAGGACGAGGAGAAAAAGACGACGACGAAAGGGTGTCGGAAGTACATTGAAAAGGTGTATGTTATCACTGATTTTCCTTAGCAGACAGCTCAGCAACAGCAGCGGCATGAGCCCGGCAGGAAAAGGAGGATGAGGAGAAGGAGGAGGTAGAGGCGAAATAGGAGGAGGAGGAGGAGGTGGAGTTCGAGGAGACGACAATGTGTCGAAAGTACATTGAGCAGGTGTATCTCCTCACCCATGTTGCTCAGAAGACAGCGCAGGACCTGCAGCGGCCAGAGATCGGCCAGAGGAGGAGGAGAAGGAAAAAGAGGAGGTGACAAAAGGAGGAGTAGACAAAGACTACAATCATTCTGAATTACATTGAGCAGGTGTATCTCATCACGCATGTTGCTCAGCAGGCAGCGCAGGAACAGCAGCGACCAGAGGTTGGCTGAAAAATGTGAAAACGGAGGAGGAAAAGGAAGAGGAGGAGGAGACGACAGGGTGTCGGTAGTATATTGAGCAATGTATGTCATCACCCATGTTGCTCAGCAGAGAGCGCAGAAACAGCAGGGGCCAGATACGGGCCAGAAGGAAAGAAGGAGGAGGAGGACAAGGAGGGGGAGGAGGACGAGAGACGACAGGATGTCGGAAGTACATTGAGCAGGTGTATCTCATCACCCATGTTGCTCAGCAGATGGCGCAGGAACAGCAGTGGTGAGAGACTGGCAGGAATAAAAAAAGGAGAAGGAAGAGGAGGAGAAGTAGTAGTAGGAGGAGGAGGAGGTGGTGGTGGAGGAGACGACAAAGTGTCGGAAGTACATTGAGCAAATATATCTCATCACCCATGTTGTTCAGTAGACAGCGCAGGAACAGCAGCGACAAGAGACCAGCCAGAAAAGGAGGAGAAGGAAGAGGAGAAGACAACAGGGTGTCAGAAGTACATTGAGCAAATGTATCTCATCACCAATGTTTCTCAGGAGACAACGTAGGAACAGCAGCGACCAAAGACTGGCCGGAGCAGGAGGAGGAGGAGGAGGAGGAGAAAAAGGAGGAGAAGACGACAGGGTGTCGGAAGTACATTAAGCAGGTGTATGTCATCAACCTTGTTGTTCAGCAGACAGAGCAGGAACAGCAGCGGCCAGAGACGGGCGGAAGAAAAAGAAGGGGAGTAGTAGGAGGAGAAGAAGTAGGAAGAGGAGGAGGATAAGGAGACGACGACAGGGGTTCGGAAGTGTATTCAGCAGGTGTATCTCATCACCCATCATGCTCTGCAGACAGTGAAGGAACAGCAGCGGTCAGAGACAGGCCGGAAGAAAAAGAGGAGAAGCAGGATGATGATGAGGAGGAGGAGATGATGACGACAGGGGGTCTGAGGTACATTGAGCAGGTGTATCTCATCACCCATGTTGCTCAGCAGATGGCGCAGGAACAGCAGTGGTGAGAGACTGGCAGGAATAAAAAAAGGAGAAGGAAGAGAAGGAGAAGTAGTAGTAGTAGGAGGAGGAGGTTGTGGTGGAGGAGACGACAAAGTGTCGGAAGTACATTGAGCAAATATATCTCATCACCCATGTTGTTCAGTAGACAGCGCAGGAACAGCAGCGACAAGAGACCAGCCAGAAAAGGAGGAGAAGGAAGAGGAGAAGACAACAGGGTGTCAGAAGTACATTGAGCAAATGTATCTCATCACCAATGTTTCTCAGGAGACAACGTAGGAACAGCAGCGACCAAAGACTGGCCGGAGCAGGAGGAGGAGGAGGAGGAGGAGAAAAAGGAGGAGAAGACGACAGGGTGTCGGAAGTACATTAAGCAGGTGTATGTCATCAACCTTGTTGTTCAGCAGACAGAGCAGGAACAGCAGCGGCCAGAGACGGGCGGAAGAAAAAGAAGGGGAGTAGTAGGAGGAGAAGAAGTAGGAAGAGGAGGAGGATAAGGAGACGACGACAGGGGTTCGGAAGTATATTCAGCAGGTGTATCTCATCACCCATCATGCTCTGCAGACAGTGAAGGAACAGCAGCGGTCAGAGACAGGCCGGAAGAGAAAGAGGAGAAGCAGGATGATGATGAGGAGGAGGAGATGATGACGACAGGGGGTCTGAGGTACATTGAGCAGGTGTATCTCATCACGCAGGTTGCTCAGCAGAGAGCGCAGGAACAGCAGCGGCCAGAGACTTAGGAGGTGGAGGAGCAGAAGCACTGGCAGGAGGAGGAGGAGGTGAAGGAGGAGGAGGAGGAGGAGGAGGAGAAGAAGGAGGAAAATGTGGAAGAGGAGAATTAGGAGGGTGAGGGAAGATGTGGAGTAGGAGGAGGAGGAGGTGGAGAAGGAGACGTCAGGGAGTTGGACGTATATTGAGCAGGTGTATCTCATCACCCATGTTGCTTAGCAAACAGCGTAGGAAATGCAGCAACCAGAGACCGGCCGGAATAGCAGGAGATAAAAAAAGAAAAGGAGGAGAATGAGGAGGATGAGACGACGATAACAAAGATTTGGAAGTACATTGAGCAGGTGTATCTCATCACCCCTGTTGCTCAGCAGACAGCGCAGGAACAACAGCGACAAGAGACCGGCCAAAGGAAGAGAAGGAAAAAGAGAAGTATGAGGAGACGGATACGATGAAAGGATGTCAGAAATACATTGAACAGGTGTACCTCATCACCTATCTTGCTCAGCAGACAGCACAGAAATAGCAGTGGCCAGAGACCCGCAAAAAAAGGAAGAGAAGAACGATGAGGACCAGAAGGAGAAGACGACGACAGGGTGTCCTAAGTATATTGAGCAAGTGTATCTCATCACCCAAGTTGCTCAGCAGACAACGCAGGAAAAGCAGCAGCCAGAGACCGGCCGGAGGAGAAGCAGGAGGATGAGGAGGAAGAGGAGAAAGAGACGACGATGACAGGTGACAGAAGTACATTGATCAGGTGTATCTCATCACCCATATTGCTCAGAAGACAGCGCAGGACCAGCAGCGGCCAGAGACCAGCCAGAGGAGGAGGACGAGGGAAAATAGGAGGAGAAGACAAAAGGAGGAGTAGACAAAGACTACAATCATTCAGAAGTACATTGAGCTGGTGTATCTTACCACCCATGTTGCTCAGAAGACAGCGCAGGAACAGCAGCGGCCAGGGACTGGCCAGAGGAGGAGCAGGTAGAGGAGAAGGAGGACGAGGAGAAAAAGACGACGACGAAAGGGTGTCGGAAGTACATTGAAAAGGTGTATGTTATCACTGATGTTCCTTAGCAGACAGCTCAGCAACAGCAGTGGCATGAGACCTGCAGGAAAAGGAGGATGAGGAGAAGGAGGATGTAGAGGTGAAAGAGGAGGAGGAGGAGGAGGTGGAGGTCGAGGAGACGACAATGTGTCGAAAATACATTGAGCAGGTGTACCTCCTCACCCATGTTGCTCTGAAGACAGCGCAGGACCTGCAGCGGCCGAAGACCAGCCAGAGGAGGAGGAGGAGGAAAAAGAGGAGGAGACAAAAGGAGGAGTAGACAAAGACTACAATCATTCAGAATTACATTGAGCAGGTGTATCTCATCACGCATGTTGCTCAGCAGGCAGCGCAAGAACAGCAGCGACCAGAGGTTGGCTGAAAAATGTGAAAAAGGAGGAGGACAAGAAGAGGAGGAGGAGACGACAGGTTGTCGGTAGTGTATTGAGCAATGAATGTCATCACCCATGTTGCTCAGCAGAGAGCGCAGAAACAGCAGGGGCCAGATACGGGCCAGAAGGAAAGAAGGAGGAGGAGGAGAAGGAGGGGGAGGAGGATGAGAGACGACAGGATGTCGGAAGTACATTGAGCAGGTGTATCTCATCACCCATGTTGCTCAGCAGATGGCGCAGGAACAGCAGCGGTGAGAGACTGGCAGAAATAAAAGGAGGAGAAGGAAGAGGAGGAGAAGGAGTAGTAGGAGGAGGAGGAGGAGGTGGTGGTGGAGGAGACGACAAAGTGTCGGAAGTATATTGAGCAAATATATCTCATCACCCATGTTGCTCAGTAGACAGCGCAGGAACAGCAGCGACAAGAGACCAGCCAGAAAAGGAGGAGAAGGAAGAGGAGAAGACAACAGGGTGTCAGAAGTACATTGAGCAAATGTATCTCATCACCAATGTTTCTCAGGAGACAACGCAGGAACAGCAGCGACCAAAGCCTGGCCGGAGCAGGAGGAGAAGGAGGAGGAGGAGAAAAAGGAGGAGAAGACGACAGGGTGTCGGAAGTACATTAAGCAGGTGTATGTCATCACTCATGTTGCTCAGCAGACAGCGCAGGAACAGCAGAGGCCAGAGACCAGGAGGAAAAGGAGAAGAAGGAGGAAAAGCAGCGGCCAGAGAATGTCAGGAAAAGGAGAAGGAGGAGAAGGAGGAAGAGGAGGATGAGGAGAAAGAGGTGGAGGAGAAGGAGGAGGTGGAGGAGACGACAGAGTGTCGAAAATATATTGTGCAGGTGTATCTCATAACCCATGTTGCTCAGCAGAGAGCGCAGGAACAGCAGCGACCAAAGACCAGCCGAAATAAAATGAGGAGGAGCAGGAGAAGAAGGAGGAAAAGATTTAGATTACAGGGTTTCGGAAGTATATTGGGCAGGTGTATCTCATCACCCATGTTTTTCAGTAGACAGCGCAGGAACAGCAGTGGCCATAGACTGGCTGGGGGAGGAGGAGGAGAAGGAGGAGGAGGAGGAGGAAGAAAAGGATGAGAAGACAGAGTGTCGGAAGTACATTGAGCAGGTGTAAGTCATATCCCATGTTGCTCAGCAGACAGCGCAGGAAGAACAGCGGCCAAATATGGGCCGGAGGGAAAGGAGGAGGAGAAAAAGAAAGAGGAGGAGGAGGAGGAAGATAAGGTGGAGAAGAAGGAGACGACATGGTGTCAAAAGTACATTGAGCAGGTGTATCTCATCACCCAAGTTGCTCAGCAGACAGTGCAGGAACAGCAGTGGCCAGAGTAGGAGCAGGACAAAAAAGAGAAGGAGGAGGTAAAAAAGGAGGGGAAGAAGAAGACAGGGTGTTGGAAGTACATTGAGCATGTGTATCTCATCACCCATGTTCCTCAGCACACAAGGCAGAAACAGCAGCGATCAGAGACTGGCCAGAGGAAGAGGAGGAGGAGGAAGAAGAGGAGGCGGATGAGGAGGAAAAGACGACTATGAAAAGTTGTCGAAAGTACATTGAGCAGGTGTATCTCATCCCCCATGTTCCTCGGAAGATAGCGCAGGAACAGCAGCAACCAGAGACTGGCCTGAGGAGTAGGAGGAGGAGGAGGAGGAGAAGGAGACGACAGGGTGTTGGAAGTACATTGAGAAAGTGTATGTCATCACCCATGTTGCACAGCAGACTCCGCAGAAAAAGCAGTGGCCAGACCAGCAGGAAAAGCAGGAGGAGGAGGAGGAAAAGGAAGAGAAGGAGGAGGAGAAGATGACAGGGTGTCGGAAGTACATTGAGCGGTGTATCTCATCACCCATGTTGTTCAGCATACGGTGCAGGAACATCTGCGGCCAGACCAGCCGGAGGTGAACGAGAACGAGGAGGTGGAGAAGGAGGAATAAAAGGAGGAGGAGACGGCGAAAGGGTGTCGGAAGTATATTAAGCAGGTGTATCTCATCACTCATGTTGTTCAGTAGACAGCGCAGGAACAGCAGCGGCCATAGACTGGCCTGCTGAGGAGGAAAAGGAGGAGGAGGAGGAAAAGGAGAAGGAGGAGGAGACGACAGGGTGTCGGAAATACATTGAGCAGTTGTATCACATCACCTGTGTTGCTCTGAAAACAGCGCATTAACAGCAGTGGCCAGAGACTGGCCGGAGAAGGAGGAGTAAAAGAAAAAGAAGGAGGAGGAGACGACGACGACAGGGTGTCGGAAGTACATTGAGCAGGTGTATCTCATCACCCATGTCACTAAGCAGACAGCGCAGGAACAACAGCGGCCAGAGACTGGCCGGAGGAGAACCTGAAGGAAATGGTGGAAGAGGAGGAGGAGACGACGACGACAGGGTGTCAGAAGTACATTGAGTAGGTGTATCTTATCACCCATGTTGCTTAGCAGACAGCTCAGGAACAGCAGCGGCCGGACACCGCCCAGAGGAAGAGGAAAAGAAGGAGGAGGATGTGGGCGACGAAAAGGAGGATGAAGAGGAGTAGGAGGAGGAGGGAAGAAGAGGAGAAAAAGGGGAAGGTGGAGGAGGAGGAAAAGGAGACGGCAGGGTGTCTGAAGTAGATTGAGCAGGTGTATCTCATCACCCAAATTGCTCAGCAGACAGTGTAGGAACAGCAGCGGCCAGTGACCGGTTTAAAAAAAAAAAAAGAAGGAGGAGGAAGAGGAGGAGAATTAGGAGAAGGAAGAGGAAGACGACGAGGAGACGATATGGTGCTGGAAGTACATTAAGCACGTGGATCTCATTGCACATGTTGCTCAGCAAACAGCACAGGAACAGAAGCGGCCAAAGACCGGCAGGAAAAAGAGGAGGAGGAGGAGGAGGAGGAGGAGGAGGAGGAGGAGGAGGAGGAGGAGGAGGAGGAGACGACAGGGTGTCGGAAGTACATTGAGCAGGTGTATCTAATTACACATGTTGCTCAGCAGACAGCGCAGGAACAACAGTGGCCAGAGACTCGCAGGAGGAGAGAAAAAAGGAGGAGGGAAAGGAGGATTAGGAGACGACAGGGTGTCAGAAAAACATTAAGCAGGTGTATCTTATCACCAATGTACTCAGCAGACAGCACAGGAACAGCAGCGGCCAGAGACCAGACAGAGGAGAAAGAGGAGGGGGAGAAGGAAGAGGAGGAGAAGGAGGAGGAAACGACGACGACAGGGTGTCGAAAGTACATTCAGCAGGTGTATCTCATCACCCATGTTGCTCAGCAGACAACGCAGAAACAGCAGCAGCAAAAGACCGGCCGGAGGAGGAGGAGGACTAGAAGGAGGAGAAAAAAAAAGGAGAAGGAAGATGAGGCGGGAAGAAGAGGAGGAGGCGGAAAAGGTGGAGAAGCAGGAGGAGGTGAGGACAGGGTGTCGGAGGTACATTGAGCAGGAGTATCTCATCACTCATGTTGCTCAGCGGACAGCACAAGAACAGCAGCGGCCAGAAACCGGCCGGAAGAGGTAAAGGAGGAGAAAGAGAAGGAGGAGGAGTAGAAGGAAAAGACGATAAAGACAAGGTTTCGAAAGTACATTGAGCAGGTGTATGTTATCAATCATGTTGCTCAGCAGACAGCGCAGAAACAGCAGCGGCCAGAGAACAGCCGGAGGAATGGTAGGAGGAGGAGGAGCAGGGGGAGGAGGAGGAGGAGAAGTTAACAGGGTGTCACAAGTACATTGATCAGGTGTATCTCATCACCCATGTTTCTCAGCAGAAAGCGCTGAAACAACAGTGACCAGAAACCGGCCAGAGGAGGAAAAGGAGGAGGACGATGTGGAGGAGGAAATGACAGGGTCTACGAAGTACATTGAGTAGGTGTATCTCATCATCCATGTTGCTCAGCAAACAGCGCAGGAATAGCAGTGGCCGAAGTCTGGCCAAAGAAAAAGAGAAAGGAGTAGGAGAAGAAGGAGGAGGAGGAGGAAAAGAAAACGATGACAGGGTGTTGGAAATAAATTGAGCCGGTGTATCTCATCACCAATGTTGCTCATCTGACAGCACAGGAACAGTAACAGCCAGAAACCGGCCGGAGGAGGAGGAGGAAAAGTAGGAGGAGAAGGAAAAGGAGGAGGATGAGGAGAAGATGACAGGGTGTCGGAAGTACATTGAGCAGGTGTATCTCATCACCATGTTTCTAAGAAGACAGCGCAGAAACAGAAGCGGCCAAGATGGCAAGAGGAGGAGAAAAAAGGAGGAAAAGGAGGAAGAGGAGGAGACGACAACAGGGTGTCGTAAATACATTGAGCAGGTGTATCTCATCATCCATTTTGCTCAGAAGACAGGGAAGGAACAGCAGCGGCTAGAGACGGGACGGAGGAGGAGGAGGAGGAGGAAGAAAAGGGAGAAAAAGAGGAGGAGGAGGAGGAAGAGAAAGGAGGAGGTAGAGGAGGAGGAGGTGGGGAAGACTACGACAGGGTGTGGGAAGTACATTGAGTAGGTGTTTCTCATAACCCATGTCACTCAGCAGACAGCGCAGGAACTGCAGCGGACAGAGACCGGCAGGAGAAGGAGGAGAAGGAGGAGGAGGAGGACAAGACGACAGGGTGTCGGAAGTACATTGAGCAGGTGTATCTCATCACCCAAGATTCTCAGGAGACAGAGCAGGAACAGCAGCGGCCAGAGTCTGGCTGCAGAAGAAGAAGGAGGAGGAGGAGGAAAAGGAGGAAGAGGAGACGACAGGGTACCAAAAGTACATTGAGCAGGAGTATCTCAGCAGTCATGTTGCTCAGCAGACAGCGCAGGAACAGTAGCGGCCAGAGACCTGCCAAAAAGAAAAAGAAAAAGGAGGAAGAGCAAAAGAAGTAGACGACGACGACAGCGTGTAGGGAGTACATTGAACAGGTGTATCGCATCACCAATGTTGCTCAGCAGATAGCGCAGAAACAGCAGCTGCCAGAGACCGGCCGGAAGAAGAGGAGGAGGAGAAGAATGAGAAGCAGGAGGAAGAGGAGGAGGAGGAGGAAAAAAAGGAGGAGGAGAAGACGACTACAGGGTGTCGGAAAAACATTGAACAGGTGTATCGCATCACGCATGATGCTCAGCACACACCGCAGGAACAGCAGCGGCCAAAGACTGGCAGAAAAATAAGAAAGAGGACGAGGACGAAAAGTAGGAGGAAGAAGAGACAATGACAGTGTTTCAGATGTACATTGAACAGGTGTATCTTATCACACATGTTGCTCAGCAGACAACTCAGAAACAGCAGCGGCCAAAGACAGGCATGTGGAGGAGGAGGATGAGGAGCAGAAGGAGGAGAAGACGATAGGTTGTCGGTAGTACATTGAGCAGGTGTATCTCATCAGTTATGTACTCAGCAGACAGCGCAAAAACAGCAGCGGCCAGGGACAGGCTGGAGAAGGAGGAGGAGGAGGAAGAGGAGGAGGAGGAGACAACGACGACAGCGTGTGTGAAGTATATTGAGCACGTGTATTTCATCACGCATGTTGCTCAGCAGACAGCGCAGGAACAACAGCGGCCAGAGACTGGCAGGAGGAGGAGAAGGAGGAGGAGGAGGAGGAGGAGGAGGAGGAAGAGGAGGAGGAGGAGGAGGAAGAGGAAGAGGAGGAGGAGGAGGAGGAGGAAGAAAGGGAGACGACTACAGGGTGTCGGAAGTACATTGAGCAGGTGTATCTCATCACCCATGTTGCTCAGCAGACAGCGCAGGATCAGCAGCGGCCAGTGACAGGCCGGAGAAGGAGGAGGAGGAGACGATGACGACAGAGATTGTGGAGTACATTGAACGGGTGTATCTCATCACCCATTTTGCTCAACAGACAGCGCAGAAACAGCAGCGTACAGAGACTGGCCAGAGGAGGAGAAGGATGAGAAAGAGGAGGAGGAACAGGACACGACAGGGTGTCGGAAGTACATTGAGCAGTTGTAAGTCATCAGCCATGTTGCTCAGCAGACAGCGCAGAAATAGCAGCGGCCAGAGACCGGCCGGAAGAGGAGGATGAGGAGAAGAATGAGAAGCAGGACGAGGAAGAGGAGGAAAAAAAGGAGGAGGGGAAGACGACTACAGGGTATTGGAAAAACATTGAGCAGGTGTATCTCATCACCCATGTTGCTCAGCAGACAGCGAAGGAACAGCAGCGGCCAGTGACAGGCCAGAGAAGGAGGAGGAGGAGACGACGACGACAGAGATTGTGGAGTACATTGAACGGGTGTATCTCATCACCCATTTTGCTCAGCAGACAGCGCAGAAAATGCAGCGGCCATAGACCGGTCCGTGGGGAGGAGGAGAAGGAGAAGGAGAAGGAGAAGGAGAACTAGGAGGAGGAGGAAAATGAGACGACGACAGGGTGTCAGAAGTACATTGAGCCGGTGTATCTCATCACCCAAGTTTCTCAGGAGACAGCCCAGGAACAGCAGTGGCCAGAGACCGGACTGGGGAGGAGGAGGAGGAGGAGGAAAAGGAGGAGTAGGAGGAAGAGGAGGAGGAGGAAGAGAAGGAGGAGGAGGAGGAGGAGGACGAAAAGGAGTAGACAACTATGACCGGTTGTTGGAAGTACATTGAGCAGGTGTATCTCATCACCAATGTTGCTCCGCAGACAGCGCAGGAACAGCAGCGGCCAGAGACCAGCCGGAGGAGGAGCAGGAAGAGAAAAAGGATGAGGAGGAGGAAAAGGAGGAGGAGGAGGTCGAGCAGGAGAAAGAAGAGACGACAGGGTGTCGGAAGTACATTTATCAGGTATATCTCATCACCCATGTTGCTCAGCAGACTGCGCAGGTACAGCTTCGGCCGGAGACTGGCTGGAGGAAGAGGAGGAGGAGACGACAGGGTGTTGGAAGTACATTGACAGGATAAACTGACTGACATAGAGCATAGTTGCAGTTCAAGTTCAAAGGTGGTTTTCTGGCAGAATTACTTTTTCTCCTGGGGAGGTCAATTTTTTTCTGTAAAGGTCTTCACCTGATTGGATGAGTCTCACACACATTATGGAGGATAATCGGCTTTACATGTAAGTCTACTGTCTTACATGTTAATCTCATCTAATATAGGCTTTCACAGCACCATCTCCAATAAAATTTGACCAAATATCTGGGTCCTAGGCCTTATTTAAATTGAAAAAAATTATTTTTTACAGTTCAATAATAGAGTGTCATTTTGAGAAAAACAATGACTTTTGGTGGAAGAACATTTGTAGCTTAGAAGTAAGTTTTCGGGGAAGGAACTGTAAATGTGGTTTTTTAAGTAGTGTTCTGACCAGCAAAATTAGCATCAGCATTACCTGGAACCTGTTAAAATACAAATCCAGACCCTGTTCCAGGCCTACTAAGTCAGAAATGCTTGGAGTAGAGCACAATTATATGTATGTTGAGAAGTTCTTCTCTCTGTGATTTTCATGCATCTGTAACACAAACTATTGAGTTACATAAATAAATGCACCTCCTTCCCAGCTTTCTCCCTCTTGTCTCTTTTTAGGACTCCTCATGATCCAGACCTGTCAGGAAGTCAGAGAGCACAAAACCTGTTAATGGAGATCAGGTAGGGTAGCCTCCCAAGGTAGGGATTTGTGTGCAAAAATGGTAGAAAATAAATCAGAAAAGACAACTGAAAAATATTCTGTTTCTGAGTAAGGGGCTAGCAGACTAGGAAGTCTCTCACAGATAAATCATGGTTCAGAATTGAGAGTGTTGGAATTGCCAAAGCAGAAACTTTAAGAAGAAAAGAAAGGTCAGATGTAGATTCTAAGCCTAATACACATGTTAGAAATGCCCTGTGATTCTTCTTCTAGACTCACATTTTATCTTAAACTTTCACTGGTGAACTAAACTTGCTTTTTGCCTGTAAGTCAAAATTCTTCATTTCCCTAACAGAACGAGAGTTCTAACTTGTATATGTTCAGTATGGAAGCACTGTGCAGCTCTCTCTAATCCATACTACATAAACTATCTGTCCTTGTGGTGCTCCTCAACTATGAATTGATTGTGGACCATCATTGATCAAAGTCTTGCTTGAGACATTTGGTCTTTAAGAGAATGTGTCTAATTGAAAAGTAATTGTACTGTGACTTTCAAGTGTCATTGCAATGGGGAGTTATACATATAATCAGAATGTCAGTTACCTAGCCCATATTATTTCAGACTCTGATTGAAATTACTTTATTGTGTCAACATTGAATATGAGCCTGACCAGGCAGTGGCACAGTGGATAGAGCATTGAACTGGGATGTGGAGGACCCAGGTTTGAGACCCCGAGGTCGCAAGCTTGAGCATGAACTCATCTGGCTTGAGCAGAAGCCCACCAGCATGGACCCAAGGTCGCTGGCTCCAGCAAGGGGTTGCTTGGTATACTGAAGGCCCGTGGTCAAGGCACATGTGAGAAAGCAATCAATGAACAACTAAGGTGTTGCAATGAGAAACTGATAATTGATGCTTCTCACCTCTCTCCGTTCCTGTCTGTCTCTCCCTATCTATTCCTCTCTCTGACTCTCTCTCTGTCCCTGTAAAAAATAAATTAATTAATTAAAAAAACATTGAATGTGATCATTTTAGCTCACATAATACAATAATCATGGTAATAATAAAATAGTAATAATGATAATCACTTGAGCAGCTTCCCTATGCCATTTATCAACTGTTGATTGTTCAATAAAATCTTATTGAAGGACCCTGGCTGGTTTGCTCAGTGGATAGAGTGTTGGCCCAGAGTATGGACATCCTGACTTCAGTTTCCAGTCAGGCACACAAGAGAAGCAACCCTCTTCTTCTCTTCTTCTCCCCCTCCCTGGCCTGCTCCTCATCCCCTCCTCTAGACATGGCTCAGTAGGTTTAAGTATCAGCCCCAGGCATTGACTATAGCTTGGTTGGTCTGAATGTTGGCCTCAGGCACTGAAGGTAGCTCAGTTGATTCGAGCATGAACCAAGATGGGTGTTTGCCAGGACTCTGGTTAGGGTGCATGTGAAAGTCTTATTGCCTCTCCTCTTCAAAAAAAATTTATTTAAAGCTATAGAAGACCTTCTCTCCACCAGTGTTTGGCACCATGTGTAGAAGGTAATTATTACATGGTTCTTGCTTTCAGGTTGTTCATATTTGAGCAAATAAAACAGAAGCATAAACAGTTATCATAAAACAGCAGATGATTCAAAGATAGAAGAAGGAGGTATTCATTTTACTCTTCAACCTTAAGAAAACTTCAGGGAGGAACCATTTAAAGTGGCCTCAGAAAATGAGTGGGAGTTTACCAAATACACGAAGGGTTGTGGATTTGTTGAAACAAGTGGAAAGAACAACAATGAGAGGCATGGAAGTGAGCCGAGAGCAGGGCAGGCCCAGGCGGCAGTGTCTGAAAACGGGGTGGCGTGACAAGTCTACATCATGGAGGCTTTACATTGTCTTCCTGGGAGTCTGAAATCTATCCTGAAGGCAGTGGGAGACAATATGGTTTTAGGATTCCTAGATTAATCTAATTAGATTTCAGTGAAGCAATTTTGATATTTTGAAGTTATCAGAGCAGTTTATTTTCAACTTTTTAAATAATAGTTTACTAGCAATTGTAGATTATAGAAAAATTGAGCAAAAATTAAGCTCCCTTTTCCACACCCAACCCCACAGCTTCCCATTATAAACCTCTTGAGTCAGTGTGGCACATATGTTACCATTGGTGAACCAATATCACTGCATTATTATTGACTAAAGTCTATTTTTCACATGGCAGTTTACTCTTTGTGCTGTATAGTTCTATGAGATTTGACAGATACATTTATCATTACAGAATCATACTCTCATTGCCCTAAAAGTCCACTGTGTGACACTGATCGTTTATTTCTCCACCCCTGTGCCTCTGGCAACCACTAGTATTTTTTCTGTGTCTGTAGGTACTTCTACCCCAAAAAGTTATATTGTTGGAATTATACATAGAGTTTGTTGCCTTTTCAGATTGGTCTTTTCACTAAGTAATATGCACTTAAGTTCATTTATGTTTTTTCATGACCTGAAAGTTCATATCTTTTAATAATCAAATAATATTTTATTCCATAAATGTACTATGGTCTGTTTATTATTTATAAAAGCATATCTTGGTTATTTCTGAATTTCTGCAAATATGAATAAGAATGCAATAAAAATTGATATACAGGTTTTGTTTGGACATATGTTTGCAACTCATTTGAATAACTAGTCATGATCAGAATTGCCAGATTATATAGAAAGGCTGCGTTAAGTTGTGTAAGATGCAGTCAAACTTTTTTCCAAACTGGCTCCACCATTCTAAATTTTCACTGATAATGCAAGATAATTTCAGTTGCTTTACATTTTTGCCAGTATTTGGTGTTGTGTTTTGGATTTTAGCCATTCTAAGTGGTATGTAGGTTTATGTTATTGCTCTTTTAATTCCCCCAGTTCTCTAATGGCACATAATACTGAGAACATTTTCATATGCTTAGTTGCAAGCTGTACAACTTCTTGAATATTTTGAATACTATTTCTTTATCAGATATCCTGCAAAAATTTACTTTCAGTATGTGACTTGTCTTTTCATTATCTCAACAGTGTCTTTTGCAGAACATGTTTCTAATTTTAATGAAGTTCAGATTATAATTTTTTTCTTTCATAGATTATACTTTTGGTGTTGTAATCAAGTCACCTATTTTTCCAACTATTTTTTAACTTTGAATTAAAGTATAATGTACATACAGAAAAGTGCATGTAAAAGCTCACTAAATTTTTACAAATGGTATCTATGAATGAACACTCAAATCAACAAATAGAATATTACCAAATGTCAGCTGTCAGTTTGAAAGGAATATTAACATAGGATGATTGCCTACTTGAGGCTTTCAACAACAGAAACACAAAGCAAAATGATTAGGAGTTTTAGTCCTACTTAATAGAGGTATTAGTGACTAAATTTTAATTATCTCCTGAACAGGAACCTTGTCCCAATTCTAAATTGAATTGGCAATAACTATTGAGTGCTGGTATGAAGTAAGCAATTACGAAGAAGTCAATGAATGAATGAATTAATGCAAGTGATGTGATGGATTAGCCTTAAGAGAACAAATTATTTTTATGGACAAGTTAATGAGGGAAACCATGATGGAGAAAAAATTGGGGGCCATCATAAACCAAAAGTTAAATAAAAGAAAAATCAACCAGTTTTCACTTGTTGATCATGTTACCTGTACTTCAACAAACTGATAAGGGCCTTTCAGTAGAGCGGGGCTGTTAGTGTGAGGAGGATGTGGTGGTATGTGGGGTGGGTGAGTGATTAGGCAGCAGAGAACAGAATTAAGTTAGATCAATTAATGGTTCTTTGCCTGAGCTTGACATTAACCTAACACTTCCTATAGCTTTAAATCTGTTGTTTTAAAAAAAATTGTATTGGCTTCAGGGAGAAAGATAAAGAAGAAGGGAAGGATGAGAAAGAAAAGAGAGAAAGAGATAAGCATCAACTCGTTCCACTTAGTTGTTTCATTTTGTTCTGCACTCATTGGTTGCTTCTCACATTTGTCCTGAACCCAGGTTGAATCCCTTATCAGACGTATTGTCGAATATGTTCTCCCATTGTGTGGTTTGTCTTTTTATTCTGTTCTTATTGTCTTTACCTGTGCAAAATCTTTTAAGTTTGATATAGTCCCATTTGTTTATCCTGCCTTTTATTTCATTTGCCGGTGGAGATAAATCAGCAAATACATTGTGCGAAAGATGTCAAAGAGCTGACTGCCTATGTTTTCTTCTAGGATGCTTATGATTTCACGGCTTATGTTTAAGTCTTTTATCCATTTTGAGTTTGTTTTTGTGAACGGTGTAAGATGGTGGTCAAGTTCCATTTTTTGAAAGTAGATGTCCAATTTTCTCAACACAATTTGTTAAAGAGACTGTCTTTACTCCATTGTATGTTCTTTTCTCCTTTGTCAAATATCAGTTGTCCATAAAGATGTGGGTTTATTTCTGGGTTCTCTGTTCTGTTTAATTGATCTATGTGACTGTTCTTATGCCAGTACCAGGCTGTCTTTAGTACAGTGGCCTTGTAGCATTCCTTGATATCCGGAAGACTGATAAATTCTGTTTTATTTCTTCTTTTTAAGATTGCTGAGGCTATTCATATTCTTTATTGGTTCCATATAAATTTTTAGAATATGTTTTCTATATCTTTGAAGTATGTCATTGATATTTTAATTGGTATTGCATTAAATTTATAAATTGCTTTAAGTAATATAGACATTTTAATGATGTTTATTCTTCCTAACCATGAGCACTGTATATGCTCCCACTTGTTTGTATCTTTCTTGATTTCTTTTATCAGTGTTTTATAATTTTTCGAGTACAAGTTCTTAACCTCCTTGGTTAAATTTACTCCTAGGTACTTTATGTTTTTGGTTGCAATAGTGAATCAGTTTGCTTCCTTAATTTCTTTTGCTGACAGTTCATTGTTGGTATATAAAAATGCCTCGGATTTCTGAGTATTAATTTTATATCCTGCCACCTTGCTGAATTCATTTATCAGTCCAGTAGTTTTTTGACTGAGACTTTAGGATTTTCTATATAAAATATCATATCATCTGCAAATAATGACAGTTTTCCTTCTTTTCCAATTTGGATGCCTTTTATTTCTTCTAGTTGTCTGATTGCTGTAGCTAGGACTTCCAGAACTATGTTGAATATGAGTGGTGAAAGGGGGCACCCCTGCCTGGTTCCTGCTCTTAAGGGGATTGCTTTTAATTATTTCCCATTTAGTATGATGTTTGCTGTGGGTTTGTCATAGATGGCCTTTATCATGTTAAGAAATGTTCCCTGTATTCCCACTTTACTGAGAGTTTTGAGCATGAATGGGTGCTGGATTTTATGAAATGCTTTTTTTGCATCTATTGAAATTGTTATGTGATTTTTGTTCTTCCTTTTGTTTATGTGATGAATCACATTGATTCATTTGTGAATATTGAACCAGCCTTGCCTCTCCGGAATAAATCCCACTTGATTATCGGGTATGATTTTTTCATATATTGCGGGATTCGTTTGGCTACTATTTTGTTGAGAATTTTAGCATCTAAATTTATCAGGGATATTGGTTTATACTTTTCTTTGTGTTGTTTTGCCTGTTTTGGGGTTTAGAATTATGCTTGCCTCATAACAGAAATTTGGAAGTCTTTCTTCCTCTTGAATTTCTTGAAATAGCTTAAGAATAGAAATTAGTTCTTCTTTGAATATTTGGTAGAATTCACTTTTGAATCCATCAGGCCGAAGACATTTTTTTGTTGTTAGGAGTGTTTATTGATAACTGTTTCTATCTCATTTGTTGTAATTGGTCTGTTTAGGTGTTCTGATCGTTCCAGAATGATTTTTGGAAGATTATATGATTCAAGAAATTTGTCCATTTCACCTAGGTTGTCTAATCTTTTGGCATAGGGTTCTTCATAGTATTTTCTTACAATACTTCGTATTTCTGTTGTGTCGGTTGTTGTTTCTCCACTCTCATTTCTAATTTTATTTACTTGTGTCCTCTCTTTTTTTTTTTTTTTTGGTGACTCTCTTTAAAGATTCATTGATCTTGTTTACCTTTTCAAAGAACCAGCTCCTGGTTTTATTGATCCTCTGTATTGTTTTCTTAGCCTCTATGTCATTTATATCTGCTCTGATCTGTATTATTTTCTTCCTTCTACTAGTCCTGGGCTGTATTTGCTTTTGGTTATATTTGATTCATTCAGGTCCTTATCTGGAGATTTGTCTTGATTCATTTGGGTTGCATTCTTCTGCCTGCCCATTTTGTCTGTATGTAAGAAGAGTTTGGCTACTGGAGTCCAATGGGTGTTGCCTCTGTGTTCCCTAGGTATGGTCTGTGTGCAGGCCTGCCAACCCCTCTGCAGCTGCCTAGGGTGTTTGGATGTAGGTATTTCTGGTGCTGGTGCTGAGGCTGTTGCTGCGGTCTCCGCCTTGCCTCCAGAGGAGGGGCTGTGTTCTTATGCCAGGCTCTATAAGCCTCAGCGGGTCTCGGCCTTTTCCCCTCTTCCACAGGTGGGACCATGAACCACACTCAGGCCATAAGCCTGGGCACCAAGGGCAAGAATGAGCACTTTTGCTTAGCTGCAGGTCCCTGTCAACCTTTTCCTCTGGCCTTGAGGGGCTTCTGGTGCATGCTCAATTGCTAGCCTGGGCTTCCGTTCCACCCCCGCCAACCTCGGCTTCTCAGCTGGGCAGAGCTGCTGCTAGGTGCTCAACAGTGCGCTGGGCTTCCACCCTGCCCCTGCCAACCTCAGCTTCTGAACTGGGATGAGCAGCTATGTGCTCAACTGCATGCTGGGTTTCTGCCTCACCTCCGCTGGCAAAGTCAGTTTGTGCAGGGCTTCAAGCCTCAGAGATCAAGTGCGGCAGTGTGCATGCTTACCCCTGCCCAGTGAAGGATCTCTGCCCATTCCATGTTTCCGCTCTTTCCCCATTGGTGAGATCTCAGGCAGGCCTGCAGCCACTGGACCGCTTTCATGCATCCCCCTTTACCCCAGCTGGGCTAGACCAAGGTCAAGCCATTCAGATAACCTCAGACCCCACCAGTGGAACCGCACTACCACATCCCACCACTCTCTGCCCTTCAGCAAGCCCTCAGCAGTGTGGGTGAGGGCACTGCAGCTCAGACACTCTATACTGTAGTCCTGAAAGCTTCTCCCTTCTAAGCAACTGTGCTCTAATTGCTGCAGGAGAGCCTGTTTGGCTGGTGTTCTTCCCCTTGCTGGTTCCAGAGGAAATATTGTTTAAGATTTGTGGAGTGACTCAGCCCAGGGTTTATAAGTGGCTGTCCCTGATAGCTTTTCTCCCTGTGCCTTCCAGACCGTACTCTTCCCGATGCTCTGCTCCTTTTCTCTCTCCCTATCTCCCAGAGTCCCGAGTGAGTGGTTGTGAGAGAGGTTTCTGTGCTGTCCCTATAATAAGGATCCTGGGTCTGAGACAACTGTCTCTTTATTACAAACAGTATCCTAAACTGTTTCCCAGCTAAATACTGTCCATACACCTCTTCTTGGCTCTTGGGCTGCTGGCTGGAGCTTTGTTCCTGGAGCCCAGGTCCCTACTCTTTCACTAGTCTCTTTCCGGCACATGAGGCTCTCTGGGCTGCCTTTCACTCCGGGGAGCTGGGCAACTTTTTCCACACTTTCACTTTTCCTAACAGTCTCAATGTTGCTTCTTCAGTGTTCCCCGGTTGAAGAGTCCTTTCAGTCCAGTTCAGTGGTGGTTTATCCACATGATGGTTCTTAAAGTCAAGTTATAATCTACTTTGGTTTTGGGAGTTAAAAGGTGGTACATCCATTTACTCCATCACCATCTTGCCCCTTATAGGCATTTCTTAGAAAGCTTGAAAAGCTTAAATAAACAACCTAACACTTCATCTAAAATAACTTTAAAAAGTACAGCAAGTAAGGCCCAGAGGTAGTAGAAGGAAGGAAATAATAAAGATCCGAGCAGAAATAAATGACATAGAAGATAACTAACAATACAGAGAATCAATGAAACCAAGAGCTGGTTCTTTGAAAGGGTAAACAAGATCAATGAACCTTTAACGAGACTCCCCAAGAAAAGAAGGGAGAGGACTCAAATAAATAAAATTAGAAATGAGAGTAGAGAAATAACCGACACAAGTAAAATACAAAATATTGTAAGAAAATACTATAAAGAACTGTATGCCAAAAAAATTTAAACAACCTAGGTGAAATGGACAAATTCCTTGAAACATATAATCTTCCAAAATTCAATCTGGAAGAATCAGAAAACCTAAAGAGACCTATTACAGCAAAAAAAGATTGAAACAGTTATAAAAAAGCTCTCCAAACCCAAAACCTCTGGGCCAGATAAATTCACTGGTGAATTCTACCAAATATTCAAAGAACTAACTCCTATTCTTCTAAAGCTATTTCAAAAAATTCAAGAGGAACAACACAAGAGAAAAATTAAGTTTTTTTGTTTTGTTTTGTTTTTTGTTTTTTTTTTGTTTTTTTTAAAAGGCAAGCATAATTCTGATTCCAAAACCAGGCAAAGACAACACAAAGAAAAATATGACAGGCCAATATTCCTGATGAATTTAGATGCTAAAATTCTCAACAAAATATTAGCAAACAGGATCTAGCAATACATGAAAAAAATCATACATCATGATTTATTCTGGAGAGGCATAGATGGTACAACATTCATAAATCAATTAATGTGATTCACCACATATACAAAAGAAAAGAGAAAAACCACATGATAATTTCAATAGATGCAAAATAGCATTTGATAAAATCCAGCATTTTTAGGATCAAAACTTAGCAAAGCGGAAATACAAGGAACATACCTCAACATTATAAAAGCCATTTATGACAAACCCACAGCCAATATCATAATCGATGGACAAAAATTAAAAGCAATTCTTCTGAAATCAGGAACAAGGCAGGGTGGCCTCTTTCACCACTCTTATTCAACATAGTTCTAGAAGTCCTAGCTATAGCAATCACACAAGAAGAAGAAATAAAAGGCATCCAAATTGGAAAAGAAGAAGTTATAGTATCATTATTTGCAGATGATAGGATACTTTACATAGAAAACTCTAAGGGCTCAGTCAAAAAACTACTGGACCTAATAAACAAATTCAGCAAGGTGGCAGAATATAAAATTAACACACAGAAATCAGAGGCATTTCTATACATGAACATTGAAATGTTAGAAAAAGAAATTAAGGAAACAATCCCCTTCACTATTGCAAAAATAAAAATAAAGTACTTCGGAGTAGATTTAACCAAGGAGGTTAAAGACATGTACTGAGAAAATTATAAAACATTGATAAAAAAATCAAGAAAGACACAAACAAGTGGAAGCATATACCATGTTCATGGTTAGGAAGAATAAACATCATTAAAATGTCTATATTACCCAAAGCAATTTATAAATTCAATGCAATACAAATTAAAATACCAATGACATACTTCAAAGATATAGAACAAATATTACAAAAATTTATATGGAACCAAAAAAAAAAAAAAACACGAATAGCCTCAGCAATCTTGAAAACGAATAATAAAGTGGGAGGTATCACACTTCCTGATATCAAGTTATCCTACAAGGCCATTGTACTCAAAACAGCTTGGTACTGGCATAAGAACAGGCATATAGATCAAGGAAACAGAACAGAGAACCCAGAAATAAACACACCTTTATGGACAATTGATATTTGACAAAGAAGGTAAGAACATACAGTGGAGTAAAGACAGTCTCTTTATCATATTATGTTGGGAAAACTGGACAGCTACCTGCAAAAAAATGAAACTAGACCACCAACTTACACCATGCACAAAAATAAGCTCAAAATGGACTTAAATGTAAGCAGTAAAACCATAAGCATTCTAGAAGAAAACATCCGACATCTATCGAAGCAATATATTTGCTGATTTATCTCCACAGGCAAATGAAATAGCTTTTGCACAGCTAAAGACAATATAAACAAAGTAAAAAGACAAGCCACACAATGAAAGAATATATTCGACAACACATCTGATAAAGGGTTAATAACCAAAATTTATAAAGAACTTGTAAAACTCAACACCAGGAAGACAAACAATCCAATCAAAAAATGGGCACAAGAAGTGAATAGACAATTCTTCAAAGAGGACATACAGATGGCCAATAGGCATATGAAAAAGTGCTCAACATCACTAATCATTAGAGAAATGCAAATTAAAAACACAATGAGACACCATCTTACACCAGTCAGAATGGTGCTCATTAACAAAACAACACATTATAGGTGCTGGTGAGGATGTGGAATAAGGAGAACCCTTCTGCACTGCTGGTGGGAATGCAGACTGGTGCACATACTGTGGATAAAAAGTATGGAGATTCCTCAAAAAATTAGAAATGAAACTGCCCTTTGACCCAACTTTTTCACTTATAGGAATATTTCCCAAGGACACCATATAACTGACTGAAAAAAAGAAATGCGCCCCCATGTTTATGGCAGCATTGTTTGCAATAGCAAAGAGCTGGAAACAGTCAAGTGTCCATCAGTGGACGAATGGATTAAAAATCTTTGGTACATATATACAATGAAATGCTATGGGGCCATGAAAAAGAAGAAAATATTACCTTTTGCAACAATATGGAGGGACCTGGAAACTATTAGGTTGAGTGAAATAAGCCAGGCAGAAAAACCAAAATATTATATGACCTCACTCATTTGAGGAATCCAAGGAACATTGAGAACTGAGGAAAGAAATTGAGACAGAGGAGGGATCAAAGGAACCAGAAAAAAAGAAGACAGAAGAAAAGGAGAGGATAGGATGGTATAAACCTTAAGGGAAGGGGGAAGGGCCCTGTAGAGAAGGAACAAGGGAGATGTGGAGGGCAATATGATGGAGGGGGGATGCAGTCGGGGTTACCCTAGAACTTATGTAAACACAATTAATAATAATAAAAAAAGAATACAGGTGGAGCAAAAGTAGGTTTACAGTTGTTCATATGGAAAATAATACAATAATTAATAATAACACAAAAATAAATTGTTTTGCATACTTACAACTATAAACTTACTTTTCCCACCCTGTATACCTTTTTTCTTACTGTTGATGAATCGATCACTCAGCTCATATATGATCTTTAATGATTTTTCCATAAAAATTATATCAGTGTTTAATCTTATCTTTGTGAATGATATAAACTCTAATTATTCAATATACAATATTTTCAATTTTGTTTCACTTTGGTAATCATCTGCAATGAAATTTTAAGGCATTGAACCAAAACTTGTGATTAGTTTTACATTGATCTTTGAAATGTTATAGCTGAACTTTTAATAGAATAATAGAATGTGAATCTTGCATTTTCCAACAAGGATAAGGCACACTGCTAAATATTATGTTGTTTAAAAATTTCAGGTATCTAAGATAATCTAGTTATTGTAACATAATGGAGGCTGGTTATGTGAAAAACAATCCAGATGTTCTTAGGACCTCATTTAAAAAACTATTTTCAGAGACTTTTAACAATGAAATTGAAAGTAGGAGGGCATTGTAGTGAATTTTTCAAATAAATAAAAAATATTTGTGAGAAATTAATATTTATTATTTGGATCTTGGAAGCCATTTCTTTGGCAGATTTAAAAAGAAAGCATTAGTATTACCTTGGACAGCCTGTTATTAATGTTATAATTATTCTTTTATTTTAAAGGAGTGAATAATTATTATAGCAAGCATTCTAATCTCCTGTACTCATAATTATACTTATGCACTGAAGAAAGGTAGAAATCAAAGGTTTCAGTCACAGAAAAAATATTATTTCTCTGAATAGTTATTTTTTCCTACAGTTCTGTAAAATGTAGTAGTGTGGACAAAAAAAATAGTAAAATGTGCTATTCTCAACAAATGGAATTATAAATGCTTTTGAAGGAATGTGCTGTAAGTCCTTTAAGGCAAGATATTTTCTTTTAATAGTTAAGAAGTGACAGTGACTAGACAGATATTTTAAATATAAAGTACAGGCTTACAGTCTCTGGGCTGTTTTTAGAGGGCATAAATGAGACCAAAGGGAATGGTAGACAAAGACAATGAGAAACAGAACAAAGTGCATCGGTGGGTATTTTAAACCTAAGACAGTTTTAACACATTATCCTGGAAGTGATTAAAGACAGAAAGTTGTAACTGATAAAACTATGCAAATTTTGAGCTGGCTGCTAACTACAAAAAAAGGAAATAGTGGGAGGTCAAGAAAGTTCAGTTTAACTCAGCAAGAGTATATTGAACATTCTGGAATGTATAGTGATATACTACAGGATTTTATTGCTAAACACAGGCCCAATCTTGACTAAAGAAAAGCATGATATTTGGAGAGGTGGAGGATAGTGATCATATACTAATGCATAGGAAAAACAAGTTCAAAGTTTTTCAGAAACTAAGTTGAACATTAGGAGCACCAGTGTTATGTGGAGAAGGCACAGCATGTGTTAGCCTTTATAGTAAATACAGCTGAAGTTCAAGTGTCGAGCCTAGAGAAAGAATAAAAATTTTTACAATTTTTTACATTAAGAGCAAGAAGAGAAAACATAGTAACTGAACATTTGAAAAGAAAAGTAAATCTACTGGAGAAATCCACTCATTCTTTATTGGTTGTCAAAAGATCAAGACAGAAAAGGGACAGACGGTAGGGTGAAGGTGCAGTGGGGAGTAAGTGAATCGAGGTCAATACAGAACTAGATAGATTGTTTCAGGGCAAAGAACTGAAAGAAAAAATTCTATAGCAGCTGAAAGCACCCCTCCTCATTGTGTGAAATATGCTGTATCCATAGAACAAAGAAGAGAATATTAAACTTCAATCAAGTAGGAAGGCACTTAATAAAATAGACCTCTGAGAAACCCCAAATAGATACATTAGTAACTACTGTCCATTGTGATCAATTAACATGACAACAAAGAAAGATCTGTGACCAGGACAGAAGGAGTCACTGACTTCTTATAAAAGGACCCAGTAGTGTGTAATTGAAGCTGTTTTGTTTTTCTTTTTTTACAGGGACAGAGAGAGAGAGAGTCAAAGAGGAATAGACAGGAACGGAGAGAGGTGAGAAGCACCAATCATTAGTTTTTCGTTGCCATTGCAATGCCTTAGTTTTTCATTGATTACTTTCTCACATGTGCCTTGACCGTGGGTCTTCAGCAGACCAAGCAACCCCTTCCTGGAGCAAGTGACCTTGGGTCCAAGCTGACAAGCTTTTTGCTCAAGCAGATGGGCCCATGCTTAAGCTGGAGAGCTCTGTGTCTCGAACCTGGGTGTTCCGCATCCCGGTCCGATGTTCTATCTACTGCGCCACTGCCTGGTCAGGCTTGTTTTTCTCTTTATTGTTTCTCTTGTTTTTGTTGAAGCTATTTTCTAAGTAAAGTTAAGAACTGAGTATTTTGAACAACTGAACTCAGAGAAATGATTAGGGTTAAGGGTAGAGTGAGTTTGAATCAGGCAGTTGACTGTGGATCACGGGCTTACTACTTAATTGGTTCCTTACTCAATGTCTTGCTTTCCTTGGTCAGTCACCCTGAAAACCATCAGACATTCAAAGATATGGGAGGAAACACTGTTCCAAGAGGCTTGTCAAGATCAGAAAGTCAGTGAGCCAGCACACCCAGTAGAAAGAACTTTACTGACTCAAGGAACCATTGCTAATTAATGACAGTCATGAGAAAAGAAGCAAGTAGTCACTGCTGTCCCCCTGTTCTGGTAGTCTTGTACTTTTGGAGTGCATGCTGAAGCAAAATTATCTGCTCAAACATTATTTAGAATCTGACATCTCAAGATCTACTGAGACTTGCAGCTGTTTTTGAACCAAACTAAAATCAAAGCTTTTAGGATCTATGTTTCACCACCTCTCTTCCTAGTTGCATAATACCCAGTGTTATGATTTTAATATCACCAAGCCTGTGTGATCCCAGCTGAGAAAAACACACTCTTAGCCTCTTAACTCTAGAGCTTCACCCAATTAATTATCCATACAGGAACTACAGTCACCTTTGTTGTTATTAGCACAAAAGTTTGACCTATTTTATTTCTAACCCAGGCTGGTTCACCTCTTCTTCTTAGTCAACCTGTTGGTCCTCCACTCCCAGGAGGTCACCATGTTGATGTCAAACTTTGTGCAGATGCCCAATTGGCATAGCACACTACAGCCAAAAACTTCTGGACTCAAGCGATCCTACTGCCTCAGCCTTGTGAGTAGCAGGGATTACAGGCTCACTCTACTGTGCTGCTAGTTGCTTTTGTTGTTATCAAATAGAATCCATACCATGACTAACCCCCGATATCTATATCCCCCATCTTATAGATGTTATGTTTCATATCATAGGTAATTATACTTTTCCTGCTGTTGCAGGGTGAATAAAATTCTCCTCTACTCTCTTTCAGTCTCTGACTGGGTCTAAGAATTAAACTGATGTAAGATAGCTCAACTGGAAAAAAATCATACAAATTTTATTAAATTTTTACATGTACACAGAAACCTTCACAAGAGAATGAAAACCTGTAGAAGAGTATGGAGCAGAAAGCTTTTATATATTTAAGACAATAAAACAATTTGTGAAGAATAGAGAAAATATAGAGATTTGGGTTTGAGATAGCACCAAGAGCAGAGTCCCTAAATAATTCTCAAAGTGTTCTATGTTCTAAATAATAGTTTATTGTTGGTTTTCTTTGCAAAACTATGACTGAAAGGATTTTTTCCTTGGAGTTCTATTCCAGATCAGAATTGTATTGCCTTTTTGAAAGGCCATCACAAGACTTCCAGAGTAAAAAGTAGGTGTAGTGGAATCCTCATTGTGAGTTAAGACCAAAATAAAGCAAAGAGAGGATATCAGAGATTTAAAAAATCATTAATAATTTTTTTATGAAATTTGAAAATAGTACCTCCATATTTTCACTTTGTTATAAAATAATTTCACTTTGTTTTTGAAAGGGCCAGAAAATAAGTGATATATACCTATGAGTTTTTCAGGGTGGAGAAAGTGACTGAGTCATTTCATTCCTAATGTGTCACATGAAGCCTGAAACCAGCACTCAAGGAAAAAAACAAAAAAGAAAGAACCTTTAGCTTTGGGCTTCCACACACACAATTTTCTGGACTAAGTGAGTTTATCTGAAAACCAAGTACAAGAAAGTAAATTGGTAAATGTCAGATGACCACAAGGAATAAGTGTCTATTGTTCAATCTTCACAACAGTTCTATGAGATATTATCCTGTTTAAAACAAGGATTTAAGCAAAATAAAAAAATTAAAATCCTCATAGACACAGACAACAGGATAGAGATCATGAAATGTTAAGGGCATGGGGGTGTTAGAAATGGGTAGGAGGGATTTATGGTGATGGAGGGAGACTTGACTTGGTGTGATGGACACACAACACAATGTGTGGATAATGTGTGTGCAGTTGTGCACCTGAAACCTGGATGATTTTGTTCACCAATATCAACCCAATAAACTTTAATAAAAATAAAAACATGGGAGAAGAGGGAATGAGATGTAGGTACAATAAATAACTTACCCAAAATCATGTAGCTAATAAGTTGCAAAGACTTTTTTTATACTTGCAGGAGAATTGAAGAAACTGAAAGCATTTAGGGGGGAAAAATGAAAAGAAACAAATGAAAAAAGTTTTATAAAATTAAAAGAAAAATCCAAGAGACACAGTCTTTAAATTAGTTAATTTAAATAAAGTTGAAAAGAATGTGGAGCTAATACAGACCATTGTTTTACAGTTCTTGGTCAAATGACATCAATTCTGAAATTTCTACTTTTACTAGCAAATAGAAATTATATGCTTCTCAATGTTGGTATTAGCTAAATTGTTCCAAATCTGAAGTTGTGTGAGATCTATTAAATGTCACTACTGCAAAACATTAAGGTTTCATAAATGTTAATTTTTTTTAGCAAAAGGAGGGGAGGCAGAGATAGACTTCTGCATGGGCCCCAACCAGGATCCACCCAACATGCCCACTAGGGGCAATGCTTTTCCCAGCTGAGACCCTGCTCCTTTGTAACCAGAGCCATTTTTCAGTGCCTGAGGCAGAGGCCATTAAGCCATCCTCAGTGCTTGGGGTCAACTCACTGTAATCAATCCATGGCTGCAAGAGGAAAAGATAAAAGACAGGAGGAGGGATGGAGAGAAAAGTGTGTGAGAGAGAGAGAGAGAGAGAGAGAGAGGGACAGAAGTGAGAGGGGTGGGGGTAGAGAAGCAAATTATCACTTCTCCTGTGTGCCCTGACCAGGAATTGAACCCAGGAAATCCACACCCCAGGCTGACGCTCTACAACTAAACCAACAATCCAGAGCCATTAATGTGTTCATTTTATAATGTCTCTCTATGCGTTATATGGAAATATTCAGACATCTCTAGAATGCGTTCTCCAATCATATCCACTGCAATAGATATGATAGAAGGTTCAGAATAACTGGATAAATTTCTCAAGAGCTCAAAAGTTATATCTGTGTCAGGATCAAGACATGTAAATGTGGTTTCAAGAAAATTGTAGTTAGCCTGACCAGGTGGTGGCACAGTGGATAGAGCCTCGGACTGAAATGCGGAAGAACCAGGTTCGAGACCCCAAGCTTGACAGCTTGAGCATGGGCCCATCTGGCTTGAGCAAAAACTCACCAGCTTAGATCCAAGGTCGCTGGCTTTAGCAAGGGGTTGTTTGGTCTGCTGAAGGCATGTGGTCAAGGCACATGTGAGAAAGCAATCAATAAACAACTATGGTGTCGCAATGGCAATGAAGAAATGATTGATGCTTCTCACCTCTCTTTGTTCCTGTCTGTCTGCTTCTGTCTATCCCTCTCTCCCTGTAAAAAAAAAAAAGAAATTGTAGTTAGATGCAATGAAGAATTGATGTTTCTCATCTCTCTCTCTTTCTGTCTCTCACTCTCTCTGTCTCTGCTACAAAACAACAAAGAAAGAAAATTGTAGTTAGAGATTAATCAGGATGCTTCAGGTCATCCTCTGCCAGAAACCTCTCCTTTACTGACTTATTTGCTTGACTGCACTTCTACTATATGATCAATTATTTTATCTCATTTGGTTTATCATTAGAGAATATCACTTGAAAACTTTGTTCCCAAAGCTATTTAGTGTTTACTCTTAAGTCAATTGAACTAACATTAATCAAGGGCTAAATTGCCATGTATGAAACTGACTAGAGAATAAAACTTATAATCCAAAGTAAAAGAAAAATTTATTAAATTTTAACCTATTAGTGATAATATAATGCAGGATATAATTTAAGTGACATTTCTTCTATACTGCCTTAGCTAAGGTTGTATAGTTATCTTGATAGTTATCTCTTACCCCATATTAGGCAACAGCTGTGTTGACTGTTTTAGTAATTTCTATAATCTTCCGTGTTATATTGAGTTTGATGTATTTACTAAATATAGTTTTATCCATAGTTGTACAACTATTTTGAAACTTAAGAGCAAGATTTTATATTTATGCCATGAATTTTTATCTTGCTATAATCAAGAGCACAGTGCCAAAACCTTTGTTGGATCTCAGTTTGGACATTCAACAGAGTAGCCACACTCCTTCATTTGTGTATCTTGTTTGATGTGACATACCAACTAAGGCCAAATAAAGAGCTATGTGATTCCTTACTGTGTTTTTGAATCAGTGTGTTCTACATACAGTTTGCTAGCTGCTCCATTCCTAAAACTTCCACAAGGTTGAAAGGAAGTTGAATTATTTTTTATTGAGAAATAAGTAGAGGTGATATATCTGGTATTGACTCACATTTTTCTATTTATTCATTTAAAAATATATATGTATGAATTTATTATCTATCATGTTCATATAATTTCAAAATTTATAAGGTAAAATATTTTCAAAGTAAATTGACCCTAGATATTAAGGTATGGTATGATAGTTAATTTTATGTATCAAATGCTAGCTCATGTACTCAGATACTTGGTCAAACACCAGTCTAGCTATGACAGTGGAGGTAACATTTAGATAGGACTAACATTTGGGTAAAGCAGATTACCCTCCATCATGTAGGTGGGTCTCATTCAATTTGTTGAAATTCTTAAAAGAAAAAAGATAGAGTTTTCCCAAATAAAGAGGAAATTCCTCCTCCAAATTGCCTTCAGACTTGAACTTCAACATCAATTCTTCCAAGGAGCTCTTGCCTGGGAACCTGGCCTGCAAACAAACACACACAGACACACCACACACCACACACACACACACACACACACACACACACACACACACCTGTAGGTTCTGTTACTCTGGAGTACCCAGAATAATACAAGGCTGATGGCATTCAAGCCAAGGTTAGTATTCTCTAGAGTGGGTGTCTGTATCAAGTAGAAAGTTGAGTAATCTAGATAATTTCTATGATTGTCTTCAATGATTCTACATGACTACCAGTGACCTCTTTATTTCAATCAGTACAGTATTTGGATAACATATGGTTCATTACTTAGATGGGTTTATACTTACTAGTGATAGCCAGCTGATCAAAATACTAATAACCTTTATTACAATTAGACAATACTGTGGTCAATATACCAGTCCTTCACATATTCACTACATTTGAATTTCTCAACAATCTTTAGCCACACATAGTGTATGTGTTTATTATATTTCAAACACAGAAGCTAAGATTAAAGAGGTATTGCTTAGAAAATAAATTAGGATGAAGGACTAGACTCCAGAAGTGATTTTATTTTAGCATCATCTCTTGCTTTTTACAAGAAATTGGACTGTTATGAACTAAATTGTGCCCCTCAATTCATATGTTGAACCGCTAATTTCCAATTTAATGGTATTTGGAGAGGTGGCCTTTAGGAGATAATCAGTGCCCTTATAAAAAGAGATACCAGAGTGTGCACTCTCGCCCCACCTACACCTGCACCAACAATGTAAGGCTATAGGGAGAAGGCAAGCCAAAAAAAACACCTTCCACTGGAACTGACCCTTGCTGGCACACTAATATTAAACCCCAGCCTCCAGAATGATGAAAATACATTTCTGTTATTTAAGCAACCTAGTCTATGGTAGTTTGTTGTGGCAGCCTGTGCTAAATAAAAAAGAAACTTACAAACTTAGGTGTCATTGAATACTACAACCTACTTAAATATTATATATTAGAAATATTTATTTCAAAAACAAAGTAAAATTGTAATAATCAAAGAGGAAGATCATATAAATTAGTGGGACTTGGACATGGGTGGCATAATCATCACTTACAAAGTATATTGAAACATAGATTGTTGACCACATACCGTAAAGTGTGTGATCAATCAATGAGTTTGGGATGGGATGCAAACATTTGCATATCTAATATTAGTTCCAGGGTGATATTGATGCTTATAAAATCAGTTTTTCAGTTATTTATACAGATTGATGAAACATGTAAATCATAATTTAATTAGAGCACTGAGAATGCATTTTAAGCACACATATGTACACAAAATATCAAACTGGACTTTCAAGATTTTCACCCTGGATATCTTGAGTGGGCCATGCTTTCATAAAGAATTTAAAAAAAAATTGACAGTTTGTTTTAACATGGAACTACCAGCCTGAAATTATCATATTGGAAAAGAAAGTTTCATGTATTTAATTAGAATACAACAAAAATACTAGGATAAAAATATTACTTCAGAAAAGGTACTTTCAAAATTTTCTTAACATGAAATTTGTATGCAATGCTCACTTAACAATGTTGTAAAAATACTGAACACAATATACGTGTATGCGTTGAACATGTAAAATGACTTTACAATAGATATATAAAACTGTTTCTGATAACAGAGGAGTTAAATTTTAGATGTAAATATGTAAAAAACAAGAATCAATCAATCTGATTTATAGAAACAACCCATTTCAATGCTTCATTATACATGTTACTCTTAGCAGTTCTCTGTACAGTGTAAGATTTTTAAGTAAGAATGCCAGAGTTTTAGTTAAATTTGTGTTGTTAAGTAAAAAGTTAAAATGCACTCTTTTGCAGTTGGCCAAAAAGGTATTTTAACACTGTCAAATGGCATTAAACGAGAGTGATGAGCTTACATTAATGGGAAGACATCTAGATCTTTGCTTGATATATGGTTTTACAGTAAATGCAAAATAACCCAAAGTTTAAAGAAATATTTATTTGCAGTTTCAAAACACACCTGGATTTCTTTTTAGTTATGTAGATCAATTTAGTTAGAAAGTACTTGAAATTCTATTCATGATGAGAGGATACAATAGGTTCCTTATTTCAGAACCTGTTTTAGTATAACTGTAGTGTTAAATACAGTTTACATCACTAGTCTTTCTTACAATGGCCCTGGAACATTTCCTGTACTTGTGCAGTTAACCTGTACTTGCTGCTAATGTTAGATAAAGGTTACTTGTAAATTGAGATTTACTAGTGTTATCTTCAAAGTAGAAAAATCTGTTTACACAATGGTCTTCCAATTTACGTAAAGAAAGTAATTATTTAATGAACTCAGCATACTAAGAAATGTGCATTTCATATAAAAAGCAGTCATTAATTAAAAAGAAAGCTTTATGTAACTTCAGCTTGAAAGACATTTTTGAGGGAGATGTGCAGAAAAGATAAATATAAAAGCTTCAGGTCATATTTCAAGAAATTCCACATGAACATATGAGTGAATCTAGCTCAGAATACATAAATTTTATTTCAACACACACTCAAATACAACAAAAAGTAAATGACACTTGTAACTGTGCATTCGCATCTCTTCTGGAATATGCTTCGCATAGAACTATAAAATAATCCTTGTACAACTTCAACCAGAACTATATTTCAAAGAACTAAAGATCTCCTCATTATGCTCAGTTACAGAACCTAAGCAGTGAGTGCTGCATTGACATTACATTGTTATAAAAATAAGTATTGTCTAAATAAACAACAACAAAAAAGATTCTGCCAAACAATGCTACTGCTGATGAGTAGACCACTGTGCAATTATAGCAGGCAGTAGAGTATCTATACATCTTGTTGCTGGTGCATTTGCTAACTAATACTATGAAAGTTTCACTGTTGAACTTCTATATACTGTGGCTATTCTAGACAGTGCTAACACTGGAATAGAATTCTTTCAGAGTATTGAAGCATGTGTTTTTTCATAATAAAATAAGTTAAAATAATTGTTTTCTCATAGCTTTAACACTGATATTTGTATATCCTGCAATGCTCTCTTAACAATGTTGTACACATACTGAACACAAAAAAGACGTGTATGGGTTGAGCATATAAAATGACTTTGCAGTAGAAATCCGAAAGAGTTTCTAATAACACAGGAGTTCAATTTTAGAAGTAAATATGTAAAAACGTAGATCAATCAATCTGATTCATAGAAACAACCCATTTCAATGCTTCATTACACATGTTGCTCTTAGAAATTCTCTGTACAGTGCAAGATTTTTAAGTAAGAATGCCAGACTTTTAGATAAATTTATGCTGTTAAGTAAGGAGTTAAAACACACTCTTTTGCAGTTGGTCAAAACTTTCCTACACTGTCAAATGGCATTCAGCGAGAGTGATGAGCTCACATTAAGGTTAGGACATCTTCTAGATCTTTGTTTGATATACAGTTTTACAGTAAAAGCAAAATAACACTAAGTTGACACAAAGATTTGTTTGCAGTTTTAAAACACACTTATGGTTCTCTTTAATTATGCAGATCAATTTAGGTAGAAAGTACATGAAATTCTGTACATGATGAGAGGAAATAATAGGTTTCATAGTCCAGAATCTTCTTTAGTTTAAATACAATTTACATCACTAGTCTTTCTTCTATGGCCCTGGATCATTTCTTGTACTTGTGCAGTTAAACTGTACTTGCTGCTAATGTGAGATGAAAGTTACTTGTAAATTGGGATTTACAGGTGTTATATTCAAAGTAGAAAAATCTGTTCACTCAATGGTCTTCCAATTTATGTAAAGAAAGTGATTATTTAATGAACTCAGCATTCTAAGAAATGTGCATTTCATATAAAAAGCAATGATTAATTTAATAGGAAGCTTTATGTAACTTCTGCTTGAAAGACATTTTGAGCGAGATGTACAGAAAAGATAAATATAAAAGCTTCAGGTCATATTTCAAGTAATTCCATGTGTACATATGAGTGCAACTAGCTCAGAATATTTAAATTTTATTTAAACACACACTCAAATACAACAAAAATAAATGACACTTGTAACCGTGCACTCCCATCTTTTCAGGAATATGCTCTGCATAGAAGTATAAAATAATCAATACTCTCTTTACAATGTTGTACACATATTGAACACAAAAAAGAACGTGTATGGATTGAGCATGTAAAATGACTTTGCAGTAGAAATCTGAAAGATTTTCTGATAACACAGGGGTTCAATTTTAGATGTAAATATGTAAAAAATGTGGATCAATAAATCTGATCCATAGAAACAACCCATTTCAATGTTTTATTACACATGTTACTTATAGATGTTATCTGTAGAGTGCAAGATTTTCAAGAATGCCAGACTTTTAGTTAAATTTGTGCTTTTAAGTAAAAAGTTAAAACACACTCTTTTGCAGTTGGCAAAAAAGGTATTCCTACCCTGTCAATTGGCATTCAGCGAGAGTGACGAGCTCACATTTAGGTTAGGACATCTTCAAGATCTTTGTTTGATATACAGTTTTACATTAAAAGCAAAACAACACAAAGTTTACAAAAATATTTATTTCCAGCTTTAAAACACAATTGTGGTTCTCTTCAATTATGGAGATCAATTTAGGTAGAAAGTACATGAAATTCTGTCCCTGAGGAGAAGAAACAATAAGTTTTTTTGTTCTGAATGTCCTTTAGTTTAACTGTAACATTAACTACAGGTAACATCACAAGTCTTTTGTAAATGGCCCTGGAACATTTTCTGTACAAGTGCAGTTAAAATATACTTGCTGCTAATGTGAGATAAAAGTTACCTCAAAATTGAAATATACTAGTGTTATATTCACAGTAGGAAAATCGGTTTACACAATGGTCTACAAATTTATGTAAAAAAATGTGATTGTTTAATAAACTCAGAATTCTAAAAAATGTGCATTTCATATAATAAGCAGTCATGAATTAAAAAAAAAAGCTTTATGTAACTTCAGCTTGAAATACATTTTTGAGCAAGATGTTTTAAAACTGCAGAGAAACCTTTCTCCACACTGTCCGTGAATTTACTCTTACTGAAAACCTATATAACACACTGATTCAGAAGTATCCTAAGTTTAATATCTTTCTCGATTATTGCCATTTGACAGTGTCAGAATACCTTTCTAGCCAACTGCAAAAGTGTGTTTTCACCCCTTACTAAATAGTGCAATTTAACTAAAATTCTGGCATTCTTACTTGAAAATCTTAAATTGTACGGAGAACTGATAAGAGTAACACATACAATAAAGCATTGAAATGCATTGTTTCTATGCAGCAGATTGAAGGATCCACGTTTTTTACATATTTAGATGAAAAATCAACTGTTTTATCAGAAACTGTTTCAAATATCTATTGCAAAGTCATTTTACATGTTCAATTCAAGCACCTTTTTATTGCTTTCATTATGTGTACAACCTTCTGAAGTGAGTATTGCAGGACATAGAAAAATCAGTGCTAAAACTATGAGAAAATGATTATTAATTTGACTTATTTCATTAGTGCAGAGAACATGCTTCAATACTGTGAATCATACACCTCTGTTATCAGAATTAAGGAACTCTTATCTCAGGTAGGCAGCAAGTATAATTTTAGTGCACATGTACAGCAAATGTTTCAGGGCCATTAGAAGAAACACTAGTTATATAAACTATTTAACACTACAGTAAAAATAAAGAGGATTCTAAATTAAGAGACCTATTGTTTCCTATCATCATGAACAAAATTTCATGTACTTTTTAACCTAATTGGTCTACATAATTAAAGTGAAACACCAATTTGTTTTAAAACGGCAAAGAAATGTTAATCTACACTGTGTTGTTTTACTCTTACTGTAAAAATGTATATCAAATTAAGATCCAGAATATATCCTAAAATTAATGTGAGATCATCACTCTTTCTCGCTTATTGCCATTAGACAGTGTTAGAATAACTGTTTGAACAACTGCCAAAGAATGTGTTTAAACTGGTTAGTTAAATTTCATGTACTTTTTACCCTAATTGGTCTACATAATTAAAGAGAACCACCAATGCGTTTTAAAACTGCAAAGAAATGTTAATCTACACTGCTTTATTTTACTCTTTCTGTAAACCTTTATAACAAACTAAGATCTAGAAGATATGCTCACTTTAATGTGAGCTTATCAGTTTTGTAGCTTATTGCCATTTGGCAGTGTTAGAATAACTGTTGGAAAAACTGCCAAAGAATGTGTCAAACTGCATACCTATCAGCACAAATTTTACTGAGTCTAGCATTCTTACTTGAAAATCTTACAGTGTACAGAGAACTCTGAAGAGTAACACCTATAACAAAGCATTGAAATGCGTTGTTTGTATGCATCAGAGTGAATAATGGACGTGTTTTACATATTTACATAAAAAATCAACCTCTGTGTTATCAGAAACAGTTTTATATATCTATTGGAAAGTCACATTTCATGCTCAATTCACACACGTTTCTTTGTGTTCAGTATGTGTACAACATTCTCAAGTGAGTATTGCAGGATATACAAAAATCAGTGTTAAAACTATGAGAAAATGATTATTATTCTAACTTATTTCATTAGAAGAGAGAACTTGCTTCCAAACTCAGAATACAACTTCTCTGTTATCAGAAACAAGTAACTCATATTTCACATAGGCAGCAAGTACAATTTAACTGCACATGTAGAAGAAATTTTCAATGGCCCTTCGAAGAAACACAAGTTATATAAACTATTTAAATCTACTGTACAAGTAAAAGGGATTCTGAACTAAGAAACCTATTCTTTCCTCTCATCATGAACAGAATCTCATGTATTTTCTACACTAATTGATCTACATAATTAAAGAGAACCATAAATGTTTTTTAAAAGAGAAAAAGAATTGTGTCTCTACACTATGTATTATTTTACTCTTACTCTAAACCTGTATTACAAACTAAGATCGAGAAGTTATTCTAACTTAAATGTGAGTTCATCAGTCTTCTAGATTACTGCTGTTTGGCAGTGTTAGAATACCTTTTGAACAACTGCCAAAGAATGTGTTTAAACTGGTTAGTTAACAGCACAAATTTTACTATGAGTCTAGCATTCTTACTTGAAATTATTACATTCTACAAATAACTGCTAGGAGTCACACATACAGAAAAGCATTGCAATGCATTGTTTCTATAAATCAGATTGAATGATCCAGGTTTTTTACATATTTGCATGAAAAATCAACTCCTGTTTTATTAGAAACCGTTTCATATATCTATTGGAAAGTCATTTTTCATGTTCAATTCATACACCATTTTTTGTGTTCATTATGAGTACAACATTCTGAACTGAGCATTGCAGGATATACAAAAATTGGTGTTAAAACTGTAAAAAAATGATTATAATTTTAACTTATTTTATTAGTGCAGAGAACATGCTTCAATACGGTGAATTTTACTCCTGTGTTATCAGAATCCAGGAACTCTTATCTCACATAGGCAGCAAGTAGAACTTAAGTGCACATGTACAGCAAATATTCCAGGGCAATTAAAAGAAATTCTAGTTATATAAACTATTTAAAACTGCAGTTAAAATGAAGGGGATTCTAAACTAAGAAACCTATTGTTTCTTCTCATCATGAACGGGATTTCAGGTACTTTTTACCCTACTTGGTCTACATAATTAAAGAGAACCAACGATGTGTTTTAAAACTGCAAAGAAATGTTCATCTATACTGTGTTATTTCACTCTTACTCTAAACCTTTATAACAAACTAAGATCTAGAAGATATGCTAACTTTAATGAGAGCTAATCAGTTTTTTAGCTTATTGCCATTTGGCAGTGTTAGAATAACTGTTTGAACAACTGCCAAAGAATGTGTTTTAACTGCGTACCTAACAGCACAAATTTTACTGAGTCTAGCATTCTTACATGAAAATTTTACAGTATACAGAGAAGTGCGAAGAGTAATGTGTATAATGAATTGTTGAAATGCGTGGTTTCTATGCATCCAATTGTCTGGTCCACGGTTTTTACATAGATATGTGCATCAAAACGTCAACTTCTCAGTTATCAGAAACTCATATTTCTATTGGAAAGTCTTTTTATATGTTCAACCCATGCAAATTTTTTTTTATTCATTATGTGTACAATATTCTGAGTGAACAATGCAGGATATAGAAAAATCAGAGTTAAAACTATTAGAAAATGATTATAATTTTAAATTATTTCATTAGGGCAAGGAACATGCTTCAATACTCTGAAATATTCTTTGCCAGTCTTAATGAGGACTGTCTAAAACAGCCACAGTATATAGAAGTTGAACAGTGAATCTCTCATTCTCTTGGTGATCAAATGAAACAGCATCAATATGTATAGTTCCTATACTATCTGATAAAGTTACACAGTGTTCTGCTCATTGGAATTAGCAGTGCTTGTCAGAATCATCTTTTTCTTTATTGAATTAAAAAATACAGTCTTTTATAACACGGTAATGCCAATTTAGCACCCACTGCTAACGTTCTGTAACTGAACATAATGGGGAGCTCCTTAGTTCTTTGAAATATAGTTCTGGGTGAAGTTGTGCGAAGATTATTTTATACTTCTATGATGAGCATATTCCAGACAAGATGTTAACGCTTGGTTACAAGTGTCATTTACCTTTTACTTGTCCACGAGTTTGTGTTGAAATAGAATTTAAGTATTTTGAGCTAACTGCACTCATATTTACACGTGGAATTACTTGTAATTTGACCTGTAGCGTTTATATTTTTCTTGTCTGCACATCTCGGGCAAAAATGTCTTTCAAGCTGATGTTACATAAAGCTTTCTTTTTAATTAATCACTGCTTATTATATGAAATGCACGTGTCTTAGGAAGCTGAGTTCATTAAACAATCGTATTTCTTCCGTAAATTGAGAGACCAATGTGAAAACTGGTATTTCTACCTTGAAGATAACACTATTTAATCCTAATTTAGAGGTAACTTTTATCTAACATAAACAGCAAGTACAAGTTAACTGCGCAAGTGTAGAAAATGTTCCAAGGCCTTTAAAAGAAAGACTAGTGCTGTAAACTTTATTTAAAACTACAGTTGAACTAAAGAAGATTCTTAACTAAGAAATCTATTGTTTTTTCTCATCAAGGACAGAATTTCATGTAGTTTTTCACTAATTGATCTACATAATTAAATAAAACCACTAATGTGTTTTGAAACTGAAAATATGTGTTTCTGTAAAGTTTGTGTTATTTGGCTCTTACTGTAAAACTGTATATCTAATTAAGATCCAGTATATATCCTAAAGTTAACGTGAGATAATCACTCTTTCTCACTTATTGCCATATGACAGTGTTAGAATACCTTTATGGCCAACTGGAAAAGAGTGTGTTTAAAACCTTACTAAACAGCACAAATTTAACTCAAAGTCTGGCTTTCTTACTTGAAAATCTTATAGTGTACAGAGAACTGCAAAGAGTAACACCTATAACAAAGCATTGAAATGCGTTGTTTGTATGCATCAGAGTGAATAATGGACGTGTTTTATTTATTTTCATGGAAAATCAACCCCTTTGTTATCAGAAACAGTTTTGTATATCTATTGGAAAGTCACTTTCCATGCTCAATTCATACACATTTCTTTGTGTTCAGTATGTGTAAAACATTGTGCAGGGAGCATTCCAGGATATTAAAAAAATCAGTATTAAAACTATGAGAAAATGATTATTTTTTAACTTATTTCATTAGGTTAAAGACCTGCTTCCAAACTCTGAATTCAACTTCTCTGTTATCAGAAACAAGTAACTTATACTTCACATAGGCAGCAAGTACAATTTAACTGCACATGTAGAAGAAATTTTCAATTGTCCTTCGAAGAAACACAAGTTATATAAACTACTTAACTCTACATTTAAAATAAATAGGATTCTAAACAAAAAAACCTATTGTTTCCTCTCATCATGAACAAAATTTCATGTACTTTTTACCCTAATTGGTCTACATAATTAAACAGAACCACCAATGTGTTTTCAAACTGCAGAGAAATGTTCATCTACACTGTGTTATTTTACTCCTACTGTAAACCTTTATAACAAACTAGATCTAGAAGATATGCTAACTTTAATGTGAGCTCATCAGTCTTCTAGATTATTGCCTTTTGGCAGTGTTAGAATACCTTTTGAACAACTGCCAAAGAATGTGTTTAAACTGGTTAGTTAACAGCACAAATTTTACTATGAGTCTAGCATTCTTACTTGAAAATATTACATTCTACAAATAACTGATAGGTGTGACACATACAGTAAAGAATTGAAATGTGTTGTTTTTATGAAACAGATTGAATGATCCAAGTTTTTTACATATTTACATAAAAAATCAACTCCTGTTTTATCAGAAACCTTTTCATATATCTATTGGAAATTCATTTTACATGTTAAATTCATACACCATTTTTTCTGTTCATTATGTGTAAAACGTTCTGACGTGAGCATTGCAGAATATACAAAAATCGGTGTTAAAACTATAAAAATGATTATAATATTAAATTATTTCTTTAGGGCAGAGAACATGCTTCAATACTCTGAAAGCATTCTGTGCCAGTGTTAATGAGCACTGTCTAAAACAGCCACAGTACATAGATGTTCAACTGTTAAACTCTCATTTTCTTTGTTAGCAAATGCAACAGTACAAGCTGAATAGTGATGATACTACCTAATAAAGTCACAAAGTGTTCTGCTGATTAGAAGTAGCAGTGCTTGTCAGAATCTTTTTCTCTGTTGAATTTAAAAATACGGTGTTTAATAACAGAGTAATACCAATTTTGCACTGACAGTTTATGTTCTGTAACTGAACATAATGGGGAGGTCCTTAGTTCTTTGAAATATAATTCTGGTTAAAGTTGTGCGAAGATTATTTTATACTTCTATGATGAGCATATTCCAGAACAGATGTTAATGCTTGGTTACAAGTGTCATTTACCTTTTTGTTGGGGTTGAGTTTGTGTAGAAATGAAATTTAAGCAAGTTTAATTTATTTTATTTTTATTTTATTCATTTTAGAGAGGAGACACTGAGTGAGAGAAAGAGAGAGAGAAAGAGAGAAAGGGGGGAGGAGCTGGAAGCATCAACTCCCATATGTGCGTTGACCAGACCAGTGCAGGGTTTTGAACTGGTGACCTCAGTGTTCCCAGGTCAAAGCTTTATCCACTGCGCCACCACAGGTCAGGCTGAAATTTAAGCATTTTGAGCAAGCTTCACTCATATGTACATGTGGAATTACTTAAAATTTGAACTGAAGCGTGTATATTTATCTTGTCTGTACATGACTCTCAAAAATATCTATCAAGCTAATGTTAGATAAAGCTTTCTTTTTAATAAATCGCTGCTTATTATAGGAAATGCACATGTCTTAGAATGCTGAGTTCATTAAACAATTGAATTCCTTACGTAAATTGAAAGACCATTGTGTATACAGATATTTCTACTTTGAAGATAACACTATGTAATCCTAATTTAGAAGTAACTTTTATCTAACATAAACAGCAAGAACAAGTTAAATGCACAAGTACAGAAAATGTTCCAGGGCCATTATAAAAAAGACTCGTAATGTAAACTTTATTTAAAACTACAGTTAAACTAAAGAAGATTCCTAACTGAGAAATCTATTGTTTTTTCTCATCAAGGACAGAATTTCATGTACTTTTCCCCTAATTGATATACATAAATAAATAAAACCACAAATGTGTTTTAAAACTGCAAATAAGTGTTTCTGTAAACTTTGTTTTATTTTGCTCTTACTGTAAAACTGTATTATCACTGTTTCTCGCTTATTGCCATTTGACAGTGTTAGAATACCTTTCTGGCCAACTGGAAAAGAGTGTGTTTACAAACCTTCCTAAACAGCACAAATTTTACTAAAATTTTGACTTTCTTACTTGAAAATCTTATAGTGTACAGAGAACTGCAAAGAGTAACAACTATTACAAAGCATTGAAATACGTTGTTTGTATGCATCACAGTGAATAATGGACGTGTTTTACATATTTACATGAAAAATCAACCTCTCTTTTATCAGAAATAGGTTTATATATCTATTGGAAAGTCCCTTTCCATGCTCAATTCATACACATTTATTTGAGTTCAGTATGTGTACCACATTCTGAAGTAAGCATTGCAGGATATACAAAAATCAGTGTTAAAACTATGAGAAAATTATTATTATTTTAACTTTTTTTATTAGGAGAGAGGATTTGCTTCCAAACTCTGAATTCAACTTCTCTGTTATCAAAAACAAGTAACTTTTATTTTGCATAGGCAGCAAGTACAATTAACTGCAAATGTAGAAGAAATGTTCCAGGGCCCTTCAAAGAAACACAAGTTATATAAACTATTTAACTCTACAGTACAAGTAAAGGGGATTCTGAACTAAGAAACCTGTTTTTCCCTCTCATCATGAACAGAATCTCATATATTTTCTACACTAATTGATCTATATAATTAAAGAGAACCACAAATGTGTTTTAAAACTGCAAAGAAATGTGCCTCTACACTATGTGTTAATTTACTCTTACACTAAACTGTATTGTAAACTAAGATCGAGAAGATATCTTAACTTTAATGTGAGTTTATAAGTCTTCTCGATTATTGCCATTTGGCAGTGTTAGAATACCTTTTGAACAACTGCCAAAGACTGTGTTAAAACTGGCTGGTTAACAGCACAAATTTTACTATGAGTCTAGCATTCTTACTTGAAAATCTTACATTCTACAAATAACTGCTAGGAGTAACACATAGAATAAAACATTGAAATGCGTTGTTTAAATGAATCAGATTGAAATCCACGTTTTTTATATATTTACATGAAAAATCAACTCCTGTTTTATCAGAAAACGGTATATATATCTATTGGAAATTCATGTTACATGTCCAATTCATACACCATTTTTTGTGTTCATTATGTGTACAACGTTCTGAAGTGAGCATTGCAGGATATACAAAAATCGAAGTTTAAACTATAAAAAAATGATTATAAATTTAAAGCATTGTGTGACAGGGTTAGTTAGTACTGTCTAAAACAGCCACAGTATATATAAGTTGAACAGAGAATCTCTCATTCTCTTGGTGAGCAAATGCAACAGCATCAAGATGTATAGTTTCTATACTACCTGATCAGGTTACACAGTGTTCTGCTCATTAGAAGTAGCAGTGCTTCTCAGAATTATCTTTTTCTTCATTGAATTAAGAAATACTGTGTTTTATAACACAGTAATGCCAATTTAGCACTCACTGCTAACGTTCAGTAACTGAACATAATGGGGAGGTCTTTAGTTCTTTGAAATATAGTTCTGGGTGAAGTTGTGCGAAGATAATTTTATACTGCTATGATGAGCATATTCCAGAACAGATGTTAATGCTTGGTTAAAAGTGTCACTTACCTTTTTCTTGCCTACGAGTTTGTGATGAAATCGAATTTAAGTATTTTCAGCTAGCTGCACTCATATTTACACATGGAATTACTGCTAATTTGACCTGAAGAATTTATATTTATCTTGTCTGTACATCTCTCTCAATAATGTCTTTCAAGCTGATGTTAGATAAAGTTTTCTTTTTAAGTAATCGCTGCTTATTAAAGGGAATGCACATGACTTATAATGCTGAGTTCATTAAACAATTGATTTCTTTACGAAACTTGGAAGACCATTGTGTAAACAGATATTTCTACGTTGAAGATAAGACTAGTAAACCCTAATTTAGAAGTAACTTTTATCTCCCATGAACAGCAAGTACATTTTAACTGAATAAGTACAGGAAATGTTCCACGGCCATTAAAGAAAGACTAGTGATGTAAACTTTATCTATCACTACAGTTAAGCTAAAGGAGATTCTGAACTAAGAAATTTATTGATTTTTCTCCTCAAGGACAGAATTTCATGTACTTTCTCCCCTAATTAATCTTCATAATTAAATAGAACCACAAATGTGTTTTAAAACTGTAGAGAAATTTTTTCCACACTATGCGTGAATTTACTCTAACTGAAAACCTATATGACACACTGATTCAGAAGTATCTTAAGTTTAATATCTTTCTCGCTTAATGCCATTTGACAGTGTTGGAATACCTTTCTAACCAACTGCAAAAGTGTGTTTTCACTCCTTATTAAACAGCACATTTTAACTAAAATTCTGGCATTCTTACTTGAAAATCTTACATTGTACAGAGAACTGCTAAGAGTAACACATACAATAAAGCATTGAAATGCATTGTTTCTATGCTTCAGATTGAAGGATCCACGTTTTTTACATATTTACATGAAAAATCAACTCTTTTATCAGAAGCTGTTTAATATATCTATTGCAAATTCATTTTACACGTCCAATACATACACCTTTTTATTGCGTTCATTATGTGTACAACCTTCTGAAGTGAGTATTGCAGGACATAGAAAAATCAGTGTGAAAACTATGAGAAAATGATTATTAATTTGACTTATTTCATTAGTGCAGAGAACATGCTTCAATACTGTGAATTCTACTCCTGAGTTATCAAAATCAAGGAACTCTTATCTCACGTAGGCAGCAAGTACATTTTAAGTGCACATGTACAGCAAATGTTCCAGGGCTATTAGAAGAATCACTAGTTATATAAACTATTTAACACTACAGATAAAATGAAGAGGATTCTAAACTAAAAAACCTATTTTTTCCTCTCATCATGAACAGAATTTCATGTACTTTTTACCCTAATTGGTCTACATAAATAAAGAGAACCACCAATGTGTTTTAAAACTGCAAAGAAATATTAGTCTGCACTGTGTTATTTTACTCATACTTTAAACCTTTATTACAAACTAATATCTAGAAGATATGCTAACTTTAATGTGAGCTCTTCAGTTTTGTAGCTTATTGCCATTTGGCAGTGTTAGAATAACTGTTTGAACCACTGCCAAAGAATGTGTTTAAAGTGCGGACCTATCAGCACAAATTTTACTGATTCTACCATTCTTACTTGAATATCTTACAGTGTACAGAGAAGTGTGAAGAGTAACGTGTATAATGAATTGTTGAAATGCGTTGTTTCTATGCATCTGATTGTCTGGTCCACGGTTTTTACATAGATATGTGCATCAAAAATTCATCTTCTCAGTTATCGGAAACTCATATTTCTATTGGAGAGTCTTTTTATATGTTCAACCCATGAACGTTTTTCTGTGTTCAGTATGTGTACAACATTCTGAGTGAACCTTGAATGATATACAAAAATCAGAGTTAAAGCTATGAGAAAATAATTATATTATTTCATTAGGGCAGAGAACATGCTTCAGTATCTGAAAGCATTCTGTGCCAGTGTTAATTAGCACTGTCTAAAATAGCCACAGTTTATAGAAATTCAACACTGAATCTCTCATTCTCTTGGTGAGCAAATGCAACAGCATCAAGATGTATAGTGATGATACTACCTGATAAATTTACACAGTGTTCTGCTGATTAGAAGTAGCAGTGCTTGTCAGAATCTTCTTTTTCTTTATTGAATTAAAAAATACTGTGTTTTATAACACAGTAATGCCAATTTTGCACTCACTGCTAACGTTCTGTAACTGAACATAATAGGGAGGTCCTTAGTTCTTTGAAATATAGTTCTGGGTGAAGTTGTGCGAAGATTATTTTATACTTCTATGGTGAGCATATTTCAGAACAGATGTTAATACTTGGTTACAAGTGTCATTTACATTTTTGTTGGGTTTAAGTTTGTGTAGAAATGAAATTTAAGCATTTTGAGCTAGCGGCACTCACATTTACACGTGGAATTACTTGTAATTTTACCTGAAGCGTTTGTATTTATCTTGTCTGTACATCTCGCTCAAAGATGTCTTTCAAGCTGATGTTAGATAAAGCTTTCTTTTTAATTAATCGCTGATTGTTATAGGAAATGCACATGTCTTAGAATGCTGAGTTCATTAAACAATCGAATTCCTTACGTAAATTGGAAGACCTTTGTGTAAACAGATATTTCTACCTTGAGGATAACACTAATAAATCCTAATGTAGAAGTAACTTTTATCTCGCATAAACAGCAAGTACATTTTAACTCAATAAGTGTAGGAAATGTTCCACGGCCATTAAAGAAAGACTAGTGAGGTAAATTTTATCTATCACTACAGTTAAACTAAAGAAGAATCTGAACTAAGAAATCTATTGTTTTTTCTAATCAAGGACAGAATATCATCTACTTTCTACCCTAATTAATCTACCTAATTAAATACAATCACACATGTGTTTTCAAACTGCAGAGAAATCTTTCTCCACATTGTGCGTGAATTTCCTCTTACTGAAAACCTATATAACACACTGATTCAGAAGTACCCTTAGTTTAATGTCTTTCTCGCTTATTGCAATTTGCCAGTGTTGAAATACCTTTCTAGCCAATTGCAAAAGTGTGTTTTCAATCCTTACTAAAGAGCACAAATTTAACTAAAAGTCTGGCTTTCTTCCTTTAAAATATTATAGTGTACAAAGAAGTGCAAAGAATAACACCTATAACAAAGCATTGAAATGTGTTCTTTGTATGCATCAGATACAATGATGGACGTGTTTTACATATTTACATAAAAAACCAACCTCTGTTATCAGAAAGAGTTTTATATAACTATTGGAAAGTCAATTCCCATGCTCAATTCATACACGTTTCTTTGTGTTCAGTATGTGTACAATATTCTGAAGTGAGCATTGCAGGATGTTAAAAAATCAGTGTTACAACTATGAGAAAATGATTATTATTTTAACTTATTTCATTAGGGGAGAGAACTTGCTTCCAAACTCTGAATTCAACTTCTCTGTTATCAGAAACAAGTAACTTATATTTCACATATGCAGCAAGTACAATTTAACTGCACATGTAGAAGAAATGTTCCAGGGCCCTTCGAAGAAACACAAGTTATATAAACTATTTAACTCTACAGTACAAGTAATGCGGATTCTGAACTAAGAAACCTTTTTTTTCCTCTCAACATGAAAATAAACTCAAGTATTTTCTACACTAGCTTATCTACATAATTAAAGAGAACCTCAAATGTGTTTTAAAACTGCAAAGAAATGTTTCTTTATACGTTGTGTTATTTTACTCTTACTCTAAACCAGAATAACAAACTAAGATCAAGAAGATATCTTAACTTTAATGTGAGTTTATCAGTCTTTTAGATTATTGGCATTTGGCAGTGTTAGAATACCTTTTTAAACAACTGCCAAAGAATCTGCTTAAACCGGTTAGTTAACAGCACAAATTTTACTATGACTCTAGCATTCTTACTTGACAATCTTACATTCTACAAATAACTGCTAAGAGTGTCACATACAGTAAATCATTAAATTGCATTGTTTTATGAATCAGATTGAATGATCCACGTTTTTTACATATTTACATAAAAAATCAACTCCTCCTTTAATAGAAACCTTTTCATATATCTATTGGAAAGTCATTTTACAAGTTCAAATCATACACCATTTTTTGTGTTCATAATGTGTACAACGTTCTGAAGTGAGCATTGCTGGATATACAAAAATCAGAGTTAAAACTATGAGAAAATCATTATAATTTTAAATTATTTCATTAGGGCAGAGAACATGCTTCAATACTCTGAACGCATTCTTTGCCAGTGTTAATTAGCTCTGTCTAAAACAGACACAGTATATAGAAGTTCAACAGTGAGACTCTCATTCCCTTCATTAGCAAATGCAACAGCATTAAGATGTATAGTGATGATACTCACTGATAAAATTACAAAGTTGTCTGCTGATTAGAAGTAGCAGTGCTTGTCAAAATCTTCTTTTTCACTGTTGAATTAAAAAACACGGTGTTTAATAAAAGAGTAATACCAATTTTGCACTCACTGTTTTTGTTCTGTAACTAAGCATTATGGGGAGGTCCTTAGTTCTTTGAAATCTATTTCTGGGTGAAGTTGTGCAAAGATTATTTTAAACTTCTATGATGAGCATATTCCAGAACAGATGTTAATGCTTGGTTACAAGTGTCATTTACCTCGTTGTTGGGTTTGAATTTGTGTAGAAATGAAAATTAAGTATTTTGAGCAAGCTTCACTCATATGTACATGCGGAATTGCTGAAAATTTGACCTGAAGCATTAGATTTTTCTTGTCTGCACATCTCGATGAAAACTTTCTTTTATGCTGAAGTTACATAACGCTTACTTTTTAATTAATCACTGCTTATTGTATGAAATGCACATGTCTTAGAATACTGAGTTCATTAAAACTCGCATTTCTTACATAAATTGAAAGACCATTGTGTAAATAGATATTTCTACATTGAAGATAACATTATTTAATCTTAATTTAGAAGGAACTTTTATGTAACATAAACAGCAAGTACAAGTTAACTGCACAAGTACAGAAAATGTTCCGGGGCCATTATTAGAAAGACTAGTGATGTAAATTTTATTTAAAACTAGAGTTAAACTAAATGAGATTCTGAACTAAGAAATCTATTGTTTTTCCTCATCAAAAACAGAATTTCATGTACTTTCCCCCTAAAGATCTACATAATTAAATAAAACCACAAATGTGTTTTAAAACTGCAAAGAAATGTTTCTCTACACGAGTGATATTTTACTTTTACTCTAAACATGTATAAAAACCTATGATCGAGAAGATTTCCTAATGTAAATGTAAGTTCATCAGTCTTCTAGAATATTGCTATTTGGCAGTGTTAGAATACCTTTCTGAACAACTACCAAAACATGTGTTTAAACTGGTTAGTTAACAGCACAAATTTTACTATTATTCTAGCATTCTTACTTGACAATCTTACATTCTAAAAATAACTGCTAAGAGTAACACATACATTAAAGCATTGAAATGCGTTGTTTCTATGAATCAGATTGAATGATCCATGTTTTTTCATATTTACATGAAATATCAACTCCGCTTTTATCAGAAACCTTTTCATATATCTATTGGAAAGTAATTTTACATGTTCAAATCATACACCATTTTTTGTGTTCATAATGTGTACAACGTTCTGAAGTGAGCATTGCAGGATATACAAAAATCAGAGTTAAAACTATGAGAAAATGATTATAATTTTAAATTATTTTATTAGGGCAGAGAACATGTTTCAATACTCTGAAAGCATTTTTTGCCAGTGTTAATTAACACTGCCTGAAACAGACACAGTACATAGATGTTCAACAGTGAAACTCTCATTCCCTTCATTAGCAAATGCAACAGCATCAAGATGTAGAGTGATGATACTGACTGATAAAGTTACAAAGTGGTCTGCCAATTAGAAGTAGCAGTGCTTGTAAGAATGTTTTTATTTCTCTGTTTAATTAAAAAAATACGGTGTTTAATAAAAGAGTAATACCAATTTTGCACTCACTGTTTATGTTCTGTAACGGAACATAATGGGGAGGTCCTCAGTTCTTTGAAATATAGTTCTGGGTGAAGTTGTGGAAAGATTATTTTATACATCTATGCTGAGCATATTTTCGAACAGATATTAATGCTTGGTTGCAAGTGTCATTTACCTCGTTGTTGGGTTTGAATTTGTTTAGAAATGAAAATTAAGTATTTTGAGCAAGCTTCACTCATATGTACATGCGGAATTGCTTAAAATTTGACCTGAAGCGATTAGATATTTCTTGTCTGCACATCTCGGTCCAAACTGTCTTTTATGCTGATGTTACATAAAGCTTACTTTTTAATTAATCACTGCTTATTGTATGAAATGCGCATGTCTTAGAATGCTGAGTTCATTAAAAACTCGCATTTCTTATGTAAATTGAAAGACCATTGTGTATATAGATATTTCTACCTTGAAGATAACACTATTTAATCCTAATTTAGAAGGAACTTTTATGTAACATAAACAGCAAGTACAAGTTAACTGCACAAGTACAGAAAATGTTCCGGGGCCATTATTAGAAAGACTAGTGATGTAAATTTTATTTAAAACTAGTGTTAAAGTAAAGGAGTTTCTGAACTAAGAAATCTATTGTTTTTCCTTATCAAGAACAGAATTTCATGTACTTTTCCCCTAATAGATCTACATAATTAAATAAAACCACAAATGTGTTTTAAAACTGCAAAGAAATGTTTCTCTACATCTCCCCCTTCTTTATTTTTTAGCATAATACGGTAAATAGTCGTGCCAAAGCTCAAGAGAAGCTTATTGTAAAATTTGAGTATCAGTGGCAGCAAGAGTATTGCAAGGAGTATTACACCTACAAAACTGACAATGGAGTTGAGTATGGACGTTAAGGATAAATGAGAAAACCTTTGTTTTAATGTAGATACAGTATTATCTGTGAACTGGTCGGCAGGCCATAGTGGCGGTTTGCTATTTTCTATGGCAAAGATTTCAGTATGTAATTTACTAATATCTAGAGAAACATTGCTATTCTTCCATATACCAAGGAGATGCTTTTTTACACGATCCCAGTTCCAATTGCTGCATTATATGGAACGTAACACATATATATATAAAAACATAGGATGGCACCGCAGGGTATATAAGCCCAAAAAACCTCCCCATTCACTCCAGGTCCTTGAAGCATCAGCATCATGCTGGAAAGTAAGGTCCCCAATGTTACTGGTCCAGTGACAGTTTTTATAGCAGTATCAGCAAGCTGCAACAAGTCCTTGTACATTGGATGTTGATGTAGTTTCACTCTTTGACGCCGGGCCTTTCTTTTCTGGTTCCTTCCAGTCTTGGCCTTTTTGCTGATTGTCAGTAGCACCATTTGTTTTGTCATTTGTCGATACTTCTTCCTTTTCTTTCTGGATTCTGACCAATCTAACGGGGACCCATCCAGGAGCGTCTGCACCTGCGGGAAAAACACAAACACTTCCTCTGGCCCAAATTAATACCTGGTCAGGGTCATGCCATTCAAGGGTTAACGGATCTTTCCATCGGGCCATAACCCGTCCTGATCGCTCAGAGGCATGATGTCTTTCATAAGCAGACCTGCCCTGCTCATCCAAATTCAAAAAATTTAATGTAAATAGAGATGATGATAATACATTCGGAGGAGACATAGTAATATATTTCCCTAACTCCCCCTTCTTTATTTTATAAATTTGATTTTTCAAAGTGCAATGAGCACGCTCAATTATTCCTTGTCCCTGGGGATTATATGGGATACCGGTTAGATGACAAATATTAAATTGGGAACAGAAATGTTTAAACCCACTGCTAGTATAGGCAGGTCCATTATCAGTTTTTAGTACTTTTGGTAATCCTAGGGTAGCAAAGCTTTTCAAACAGGAAGCTATGACATGTTTTAGAGCTTCCCCTGTATGGTCCATGGCAAATAAAAAATTGCTATAAGTATCAATGATAACATGAACATATTTCAATGCACCAAATTCGGGGACGTGCGTCACGTCCATTTGCCAAATATGATTAGGTAAAATGCCTCGAGGATTAACCCCTAGGGCAATGGGAATGAAATTCTTGTCCTGGCAATGAGAACATTGTTTAACTATCTGCCGAGCTTGTTCCCTAGTAAGATGAAACTGCTTCCGAAGGCAATGACTGTTCTGATAAAATTTAGCATGACTGCATTGTGCATTTTCAATCACAGAGTAAGACTTTAAAGACTTATCAGCCAGGCGATTTCCTTCACTGAGGGCTCCTGGCAATCCAGAATGAGCCCGAAGGTGGCCTATAAAATAAGCATGAGTACGGGCCCATATAGCTTGTTGAATTTTAATAAAAAACTGAAAAATATCAGGATTAGTATTAGAGCCGATAACCGCAGTTTCAATATGTTGAATGACATGGACAACATATTGGCTGTCTGAATAAATATTTAATGCGGTGTCAGTAAAAGTGGAAAAAACTTGAAAGACAGCATTTAATTCAGCTTGTTGAGCTGATTTCAAAGTGGAGGTAAACATATATGGCTTTCCATCAATGACAAAGCTGTACTTACCTGAGGAAGAGCCATCAGTAAATACTACAGGAGCTCCGATAATCGGTTTTGTAGCACATTTCTTGGGAAAAATCACTGGATTAGTTTTCAAAAATTCTAACAATTTAGAACTAGGGAAATGACACTCTAATTGTCCTGGATAATGAGCTAAAGCAATCATCCATTCAACAGAAGTTTCTAATAATTGGGTAATTTGCTCAGGCTTCAATGGAGTAATGATATTAAAAGGCTCATGGCCAAATAATTGACGAGCCCGTTTCCTAGTCATAGTAATAAGTTGTGCAATTGCATCTGTATAGGGCAAGACCACCTTTTTTCTTGAGGATGGTAAATGTATCCATTCCAGAGGCCCATCTTGCCAGAACAGCCCTGTGGGTAAATATTCTGTGGGTAAAATGAGCACACACCACGGCTGTTCATAACCTATGCGTTGTACAAATTGCTCTTGAATACGATTTTGTACTAGTTCTAAAAGTTGTATGGCCTCTGGTGTTATTGTCCTCTCACTATTAGGATTAGAATTTCCTTTTAATATATCAAATAATGGCTTCATTTCGCCTGTAGTAAGACCCAGGGAAGGTCTTATCCAATTAATATCTCCTAGTAATTTTTGCCAATCATTAAGAGTTTTCAAATGGTCCCTCCTAATTTCACATTTCTGACGTTTGATGGTTCGTCCCAAGACAAGATACCCTAAATACTGGTAAGGAGGACAACTTTGAACCTTTTCTTCTGCAATTTTCAACCCTCTAATTTCCAGGTTATTTTTTGCATGTTGGAACACTGCAGCTAACATGGATGGATCAGGGGCTGCAAACAAAATATCATCCATATAATGGATAATATAGCTATTAGGAAACTGAAGCCGTGTTTTCTCCAGTCCTTGGGCTACAAATTTTTGACATAGTGTAGGACTGTTTGCCATCCCTTGAGGGAGGACTTTCCAATGAAATCTTTTCATTGGCTCGGAAAAATTTTCAGATAGTACAGAAAAAGCAAAACGAGGACAGTCCTGTGGAGCTAAAGGTATAGTATAAAAACAGTCTTTAAGATCAATTATCAATAAGCAATAAGTGCTTGGAATAGCTACAGGAGAAGGTAGGCCAGGTTGGAGAGGTCCCATCAGTTGCATGGTTTTGTTCACTGCCCTTAGATCCTGCAGTAATATCCATTTACCAGACTTTTTCTTGATAACAAAGATGGGACTATTCCAGGGACTATTAGACTCCTCTATATGACCAAGCTGTAACTGCTCCTGTACTAAGCTATTAGCAGCTTGGATTTTTTCTTTTGTCAAAGGCCACTGCTCCACCCAAACAGGATTATCACTGTTCCATACAATGGAATCAGCTGTCTGGGATACAGGTAGAACAGCTCCTACTTGTGAAAATGCGAATCTACCGTTGTTAAAATGGCATTCATTCCTTTCAAAATGTCGCGGCCCCAAAGATTTGCAGGTAAATTAGGCAATATATAGGGTTGAAAAAACCCTGAATGTCCCTCCGCATCAGACCACTGTAACAGTTTTGTGCTTTTCAGTGGATTATTAGACTGTCCAATGCCTTCCAATCGGGTAATGGCTGCTGTACAAGGCCAGGATTTTGGCCAATGTTCCAGACTTAGAAACATCAGCTCCAGTGTCTAAAATTCCCCGAAATTGTTTTCCTTCTATTGTTAAGTATAAGTCAGGCCTATCTTTAGATATTTCATGTATCCAATAAGCAGCATCAGAAGAACCAAAACCACCCATGCCTCTATTGGGTTTTAAAATCTTTCCAAATTTATTTAACGGCAGAAGAACTAATTGAGCTATTCTTTGACCCTTGTTAATAGTCACAATACTTTTTGGGGAAGAACACATGATTTGTATTTCTCCAGTATAATCTTGATCTATTACTCCAGGAAAAACTTGCAAACCTTTCATAGTAAGGGAGCTACGTCCTAACAATAGTCCAAAGGTGTTATCTGGAAGTGGGCCAAATACTCCAGTTGGTATAGCCTGCGGATTTAATTCAGGCGTTAACACAAAATATTTTGTACTGGCTAAATCCAATCCTGCACTCCCTGGGGAGGCTCGGAGGAGGCTGCTGACATTTTTTGGATTTCCTCCGGAGTGAAAGGCGGGAGCTGTGCTCTGCAAATGGGCCTGGCTTCGGTAGTCACCCCTATTGTTTGCCGGGCCGGGGTTGGGCCCCTCCTGAAGTTTCCCGGCTGTAGAGGCTTTCCCTCTTTGTCTGTTTTAGATTTACATTCATTTGCCCAGTGTTTTCCTCTCCTACATTTTGGACATATGCCAGGAACACGCTTACCGGTACTATTCCGTTCTTGGGGCTTAGGACAATTTCTTTTTAAATGTCCTTCTCTCCCACACCCAAAGCATTTTACTCCTTTTTGTAACCCTTGATTTATTACACTTGCGATAGTGGTGCCCTTCAGGGCAGCGGCCAATGTTACTCCCTGAACATAAGAAGGGCCGACGTCTGCACAGAGTCTAATGTAATCTTCTAAAGTAGCCTTTTTATAATAAGGTCTGAGTATTGCTTGACAAGCTGAATTTGCATTCTCAAAAGCCAATTGTTTCACTAACATGGTTCCAGCCTCCCCATCTATGACAACTCGACCTACAGCTTGTAACAATCGGGACACAAAATCATGATACCTTTCATCAGGGCCTTGTATTATCTTAGACAATTCTTCAGTTCTATGGGTAGTTTGCAATCTCCTCCAAGCCTTTTGAGCACATGCAAGAATCTGTCCATATAACATTTCTGGATACCTTATCTGAACATCGGTCTCATAATATATGCCTGTGCCTTCAATCATATCTGCTGTCCATTGTTGTTATGGATTCTGTCCAGTGGCCCTATTCCTCATTGCTTGATCTCTAGTGGCCTCCTGAAATTCAGATCTCCATAACAAATAATCACCCCCATTAAGGCAAGCTCTAGCTATAGTTCTCCAATCATTAGGAGTGAGAGCTTCATTTTCCAGGGATGACAGCAAACTCATAGTATACGGAGCAGTAGCTCCATACTGAGAACAAGATTGTTTTAAGTCTTTCAGTAGTTTCAAAGATATGGGTTGATGCTGTCTGAAGTACTGTCCTGGATTATTGGGATCTGGCACCTGAAACACAGGAGCCACAAATTCAAAACCAGGATCCCTTCCTGCTTCTTTTTCTCTCAATATTGCTTGCTGCAAGGAAGATAAACATTTACCCCCATAAAGGGGTGCAGACGCTCCCTGCATAATCTGAGAAACAGTTTGCGATGGCGGTCGCCAGGGAGGCGGAAATGTAGGTGCTTGCTCAGAGACTATGTCAGGAGGAGTCGTCTCTAAATTCTGACAATTCTTCTTTGATCTCTGTATTAAAGCCTGTGCTTCTAATGATAAATCCGCAACTTCTGTGGGCAAGGGGGGATACTTTATTTCTTTAATCTTTTTTCTGTCCTCCTCATCTTCAATATGTTCTATAAAGGGAGGACAATCATAAACAAGCTCCTCTTTGTCTGACATATCAAAAGAATTAGTTGATTGAACCATTTTTTGTCTAGGTGGGGGTTCACCTATGGTATCCCTAATTAATCCCCAAATAGAAAAAGTATCAAGGGGAACACTCATAGGATTCCCTGCGTGGAAATCCTTTAATCTTTTTCCCACTGTTTCCCAGGCATCAGAATTAATGGTGCCTTCCACAGGAAACCATGGGCATTGTTCCTGAACCAATGTCAGAAACCTTTGAATTTGAGCAGAAGTAATCTTTACTCCCCTAGCCAATAACATAGATTTCAACATTTGTGCATACAAATGTCTCTCCTTTAACTCAGATTGTCCCATTTTTACTCCCGATTAAAAATCTTTCTCCGGAACCTTTTACTTACTTTCACTTTCGTCGACAACTCGGAGGCTTCTCACAGAATTCCCTTTCTTGCCCCACGTTGGGCGCCACTTGTCACGAGACGGCGTGACGAGCCGTTCCATGGGGTGAGGGGATGTGGAATTGATGAGTCTGGGTCGGGAGGTCTGATGAACCATCAGCCATCAGCAATTTATTTTTGCAAGCAAGTTTCTTATATACAGCAAAACTACGCAACTACAATGTTTTCCTATCCAAAGTCACATGACCTCCTTCATCAGAGATTAAATGGTTAAACACCAGGTGTCTTCTGTACAAAGGCTCCTGCCTTAAAACCACATGAACAGGGAGTAAAAGTCTTTGAGCTTTATCAGACCATATAAGGATGCTGGTCGCTCTGACCTTTCAGCTAATAATAAAACCAGAGAATATCGGGGGCTTGCGCCTTGCCCTCAAGTTACACAGCTGTGTTTACTAGACGGCTCCCAACATCTACACTAGTGTTATTATTCTTTTACTCTAAACATGTATAAAAAAATATGGTCGAGAAGATATCCTAATGTTAATGTAAGTTCATCAGTCTTCTAGAATATTGCCATTTGGCAGTGTTAGAATACCTTTCTGAACAACTGCCAAAAAATGTGGTGAAATTGGTTAGTTAACAGCACAAATTTTACTATGATTCTAGCATTCTTACTTGAAAATCTTACATTCTAAAAATAACTGCTAAGAGGAACACATACATTAAAGCATTGAAATGCGTTGTTTCTATGAATCAGATTGAATGATCCACGTTTTTTACATATTTACATGAAAAATCAACTCCTCTTTTATCAGAAAACTTTTCATATATCTAGTGGAAAGTCATTTTACATGTTCAAATCATACAGCATTTTTTCTGTTCATAATGTGTACAACGTTCTGAAGTGAGCATTGCAGGATATACAAAAATCAGAGTTAAAACAATGAGAAAATGATTATAATTTTAAATTATTTCATTAGGGCAGAGAACATGCTTCAATACTCTGAACTCATTCTTTGCCAGTGTTAATTCACACTGTCTAAAAGAGACACAGAATATAGAATTTAAACAGTGAAGCTCTCATTCCCTTCATTAGCAAATGCAACAGCATCAGGATGTATAGTGATGGTACTCACTGATAAAGTTACAAAGTGGTCTGCTGATTAGAAGTAGAAGTGCTTGTCAGAATCTTCTTTTTCTCTGTTGAATTAAAAAATACGGTGTTTAATAAAAGAGAAATACCAATTTTGAACTCACTGTTTATGTTCTGTAACTGAACATAATGGGGAGGTCCTTAGTTCTTTGAAATATAGTTCTGTGTGAAGTTCTGCAAAGATTATTTTATACTTCTATGCTGAGCATATTCCCGAACTGATGTTAATGCTTGATTACAAGTGTCATTTAACTCTTTGTTGGGTTTTAATTTATGTAGAAATGAAAATTAAGTATTATGAGCAACCTTCACTCATATGTACATGCGGAATTCCTTAAAATTTGACCTGAAGCGTTTAGATTTTTCTTGTGTGCACATCTCGGTCAAAGCTGTCTTTCAAGCTGATGTTACATAAAGCTTACTTTTTAATTAATTACTGCTTATTGTATGAAATGCACATGTCTAAGAATGCTGAGTTCATTTAAAACTCGCATTTCTTACGTAAATTGAAAGAACATTGTGTAAATAGATATTTCTACCTTGAAGATAACACTATTTAATCCTAATTTAGAAGGAACTTTAATGTCACATAAACAGCAAGTAAAAGTTCACTGCACAAGTACAGAAAACGTTCAGGGGCCATTAATAGAAAGACTAGTGATGTAAATTTTATTTAAAACTAGAGGTAAACTGAAGGAGATTCTGAACTAAGAAATCTATTGTTTTTGCTCATCAAGAACAGAATTTAATGTACTTTTCCCCTAACAGATCTACATAATTAAATATATCCACAAATGTGTTTTAAAACTGCAAAGAAATGTTTCTCTACCCTAGTGTTATTTTACTTTTACTCTAAACATGTATTAAAAAACTATGATCGAGAAGATATTATAATGTTAATTTAAATTCATCAGTCTTCTAGAATATTGCCATTTGGCAGTGCTAGAATACCTTTCTGAACTACTGCCAAAAATGTGTTTAAACTGGTTAGTTAAAAGCTCAAATTTTACTATGATTCTAGCATTCTTACTTGTAAATCTGACATTCTACCAATAACTGCTAAGAGTAACACATACATTAAAGCATTGAAATGCGTTGTTTCTATGAATCCGATTGAATGATCCTCGTTTTTTAAATATTTACATAAAAAATCAACTCCACTTTTATCAGAAACCTTTTCATATATCTATTGGAAAGTCATTTTACAAGTTCAAATCATAAATCATTTTTTGTATTCATAATGTGTACAACGTTCTGAAGTGAGCATTGCTGGATATACAAAAATCAGACTTAAAACTATGAGAAAATGATTATAATTTTAAATTATTTCATTAGGGCAGAGAACATGCTTCAGAACTCTGAAAACATTCTTTGCCAGTGTTAATTAGCACTGTCTAAAACAGACACAGTATATACAAGTTCAACAGTGAATCTCTCATTCCCTTCATTAGCAAATGCAACAGCATCAAGATGTATAGTGATGATACTCACTGATAAAGTTACAAAGTAATCTGCCGATTAGAAGTAGCAGTGCTTGTCAGAATCTTCTTTTTCTCTGTTGAATTAAAAAATACGGTGTTTAATAACAAAGTAATACCAATTTTGCACTCAATGTTTATGTTCTCTAATTGTACATTATGGGGAGGACCTTAGTTCTTTTAAATATAGTTCTGGCAGGGTTTGTGCAAAGATTATTTTAAACTTTTATGCTGAGCATATTCCCGAACAGATGTTAATGCTTGGTTACAAGTGTCATTTACCTCGTTGTTGGGTTTGAATTTGTGTAGAATTGAAAATTAAGTATTTTGAACAAGCTTCACTCATATGTACATGCTGAATTGTTTAATATTTGACCTGAAGCGTTTCGATTTTTCTTGTCTGCACATCTCGGTCAAAACTGTCTTTCAAACTTATGTTACATAAAGCTTACTTTTTAATTAATACTGCTTACTGTATGAAATGCACATGTCTTAAAATGCTGAGTTCATTAAAAACTCGCATTTTTTACGTGAATTGAAAGACCATAGTGTAAATAAATATTTCTACCTTGAAGATAACACGATTTAATCCTAATTTAGAAGGAACTTTTATGTAACATAAACAGCAAGTACAAATTAACTGCACAAGTACAGAAAATGTTCCGGGGACATTATTAGAAAGACTAGTGATGTAAATTTTATTTAAAACTAGAGTTAAACTAAAAGAGATTCTCAACTAAGAAATCTATTGTTTTTCCTTATAAAGAACAGAATTTCATGTACTTTTCCCCTAATAGATCTACATAAATAAATAAAACCACAAATGTGTTTTAAAACTGCAAAGAAATGTTTCTCTACACTAGTGTTATTTTACTTTTAATCTAAACATGTATAAAAAACTATGATCGAGAAGATATCCTAATGTTAATGTAAGTTCATCAGTCTTCCAGAATATCGCCACTTGGCAGTGCTAGAATACCTTTCTGAACATGAGCCAAAAAATGGATTTTAAGTGGTTAGTTAACAGCACAAATTTTACTATGATTCTAGCATTCTTACTTGAAAATCTTACATTCTACAAATAACTGCTAAGAATAACACATACATTAAAGCATTAAAATGTGTTGTTTCTATGAATCAGATTGAATGATCCACGTTTTTTTATATTTGCATGAAAAATCATCTCCTCTTTTATCAGAAACCTTTTCATATATATATTGGTAAGTCATTTTACATGTTCAAATCATACAGCATTTGTTGTTTCCATAATGTCTACAACTTTCTTAAGTGAGCATTGCAGGATATACAAAAATCAGAATTAAAACTATGAGAAAATGATTATAATTTTAAATTATTTCATTAGGGCAGAGAACATCCTTCAATACTCTGAACGGATTCTTTGCCAGTGTTAATTAGCACTGTGTAAAATAGACACAGTATATAGATGTTCAACAGTGAAACTCTCATTCCCTTCATTAGCAAAAGCAACAGCATCAAGATGTATAGTTATGATACTCACTGATAAAGTTACAAAGTGGTCTGCTGATTAGAAGTAGCAGTGCTTGTCAGAATCTTCTTTTTATCTGTTGAATTAAGAAATGCGGTGTTTAATAACAGAGTAATACCAATTTTGCACTCACTGTTTATGTTCTGTAACTGAATATTATGGCGAGGTCCTTAGTTCTTTTAAATATAGTTCTGGGGGAAGTTTTGCAAAGATTATTTTAAACTTCTATGCTGAACATATTCCCGAACAGATGTTAATGCTTGGTTACATGTGTCATTTACCTCGTTGATGGGTTTGAATTTGTGTAGAAATGAAAATTAAGTATTTTGAGCAAGCTTCACACATATGTAAATGCGGAATTGCTTAAAATTCGACCTGAAGCATTTCGATTTTTCTTGTCTGCACATCTCGGTCAAAACTGTCTTTCAAGCTTATGTTACATAAAGCTTACTTTTTAATTAATACTGCTTATTGTATGAAATGCACATGTCTTAGAATGCGGAGTTCTATAAAAACTCGCATTTCTCTCGTAAATTGAAAGACCATAGTGTAAATAGATATTTCTACCTTGAAGATAAAACTATTTATTCCTAATTTAGAAGAAACTTTTATGTAACATAAACAGCAAGTACAAGTTCACTGCACAAGTACAGAAAATGTTCCGAGGCCATTATTAGAAAGACTAGTGATGTAAATTTTTTTTAAAACTAGATTTAAACTTAAGGAGATTCTCAACTAAGAAATCTATTGTTTTTCCTCATCAAGAACAGAATTTCATGTACTTTTCCCCTAATAGATCTACATAATTAAATAAAACCACAAATGTTTTTTAAAACTGCATAGAAATGTTTCTTTACACTAGTGTTATTTTACTTTTACTCTAAAGATGTATAAAAAACTACGATCAAGAAGATATACGAATGTTAATGTAAGTTCATCAGTCTTCTAGAATATTGCCTTTTGGCAGTGCTAGAATACCTTTCTGAACAACTGCCAAAAAATGTGTTTAAACTGGTTAGTTAACAGCACAAATTTAACAATGATTCTAGCATTCTTAAAGAAAATCTTACATTCTACAAATCACTGCTAAGAGTAACACATACATTAAAGCATTGAAGTGCGTTGTTTCTATGAATCAGATTGAATGATTTACGTTATTTTCATATTTACATGAAAAATCAACTCCTCTTTTATCAGAAACCTTTTCATATATCTATTCGAAAGTCATTTTACATGTTCAAATCATACAGTACTTTTTGGTTCATAATGTGTACAACGTTCTGAAGTGAGCATTGCTGGATATACAAAAATCAGAGTTAAAACTATGAGAAAATGATTATAATTTTAAATTATGTCATTAGGGCAGAGAACATGCTTCAGAACTCGGAAAACATTCTTTGCCAGTGTTAATTAGCACTGTCTAAAACAGACACAGTATATACAAGTTCAACAGTCAATCTCTCATTCCCTTCATTAGCAAATGCAACAGCATCAAGATGTATAGTGATGATACTCACTGATAAAGTTACAAAGTAATCTGCCGATTAGAAGTAGCAGTGCTTGTCAGAATCTTCTTTTTCTCTGTTGAATTAAAAAATACGGTGTTTAATAACAGAGTAATACCAATTTTGCACTCAATGTTTATGTTCTCTAGTTGTACATTATGGGGAGGACCTTAGTTCTTTTAAATATAGTTCTGGCAGGGTTTTTGCAAAGATTATTTTAAACTTTTATGCTGAGCATATTCCCGAACAGATGTTAATGCTTGGTTACAAGTGTCATTTACCTCGTTGTTGGGTTTGAATTTGTGTAGAATTGAAAATTAAGTATTTTGAGCAAGCTTCACTCATATGTACATGCTGAATTGCTTAATATTTGACCTGAAGCGTTTCGATTTTTCTTGTCTGCACATCTCGGTCAAAACTGTCTTTCAAACTTATGTTACATAAAGCTTACTTTTTAATTAATACTGCTTACTGTATGAAATGCACATGTCTTAAAATGCTGAGTTCATTAAAAACTCGCATTTTTTACGTGAATTGAAAGACCATAGTGTAAATAAATATTTCTACCTTGAAGATAACACGATTTAATCCTAATTTAGAAGGAACTTTTATGTAACATAAACAGCAAGTACAAATTAACTGCACAAGTACAGAAAATGTTCCGGGGACATTATTAGAAAGACTAGTGATGTATATTTTATTTAAAACTAGAGTTAAACTAAAAGAGATTCTCAACTAAGAAATCTATTGTTTTTCCTTATAAAGAACAGAATTTCATGTGTTTTTCCCCTAATAGATCTACATAATTAAATAAAACCACAAATGTGTTTTAAAACTGCAAAGAAATGTTTCTCTACACTAGTGTTATTTTACTTTTACTCTAAAGATGTATAAAAAACTATGATCGAGAAGATATACGAATGTTAATGAAAGTTCATCAGTCTTCTAGAATATCGCCTTTTGGCAGTGTTAGAATACCTTTCTGAACAACTGCCAAAACACGTGTTTAAACTGGTTAGTTAACTGCACAAATTTTATTATGGTTCTACCATTCTTACTTGAAAATCTTACATGCTACAAATAACTGCTAAGAGTAACACATACATTACAGCATTGAAATGTGTTGTTTCTGTGAATCAGATTGAATGATCCACGTTTTTTACATATTTACATGAAAAATCAACTCCTCTTTTATCAGAAACCTTTTCATATATCTATTGGAAAGTCATTTTACATGTTCAAATCATACAGCATTTTTTGTGTTCATAATGTGTACAACGATCTGAAGTGAGCATTGCAGGATATACAAAAATCAGAGTTAAAACTATGAGAAAATGATTATAACTTTAAATCAATTCAATAGGACAGAGAACATCCTTCATATACTCTGAACGCATTCTTTGACAGTGTTAATTAACACTGTCTAAAACAGACCCAGTATATAGAAGTTCAACAGTGAAACTCTCATTCCCTTCATTAGCAAATGCAACAGCATCAAGATGTATAGTGATGATACTCAGTGATAAAGTTACAAAGTGGTCTGCCGATTAGAAGTAGCAGTGCTTGTCACGATCTTTTTTTTCTCTGTTGAATTAAAAAATACGGTGTTTAATAACAGAGTAATACCAATTTTGCACTCACTGTTTATGTTCTCTAACTGAACATAATGGGGAGGTCCTTAGTTCTTTGAAATATAGTTCTGGGTGAAGTTGTGTAAAGATTATTTTAAACTTCTATGCTGAGCATATTCCCGAACAGATGTTAATGCTTGGTTACAGGTGTTATTTAACTCGTGTTGGGTTTGAATTTGTGTAGAAATAAAAATTAAGTATTTTGAGCAAGCTTCACACATATGTACATGTGGAATTGCTTAATATTCGACCTGAAGCGTTTCGATTTTTCTTGTCTGCACGTCTCGGTCAAAACTGTCTTTCAAGCTTATGTTACATAAAGCTTACTTTTTAATTAATACTACTTATTGTATGAAATGAACATGTCTTAGACTGCTGAGTTCATTAAAAACTCGCATTTCTTTCGTGAATTGAAAGACCATTGTGTAAATAGATATTTCTACCTTGAAGATAACACTATTTAATCTTAATTTAGAAGGATTTTTTATGTAACATAAACAGCAAGAACAAGTTCACTGCACAAGTACAGAAAATGTTCCGGTGCCATTATTAGAAAGACTAGTGATGTAAATTTTATTTAAAACTAGAGTTAAACTAAAGGAGATTCTCAACTAAGAAATCTATTGTTTTTCCTCATCAAGAACAGAATTTCATGTACTTTTCTCCTAATAGATCTACATAAATAAATAAAACCACAAATGTGTTTTAAAACTGCAAAGAAATGTTTCTCTACACTAGTGTTATTTTACTTTTAATCTAAACATGTATAAAAAACTATGATCGAGAAGATATCCTAATGTTAATGTAAGTTCATCAGTCTTCCAGAATATCGCCACTTGGCAGTGCTAGAATACCTTTCTGAACATGAGCCAAAAAATGGATTTTAAGTGGTTAGTTAACAGCACAAATTTTACTATGATTCTAGCATTCTTACTTGAAAATCTTACATTCTACAAATAACTGCTAAGAGTAACACATACATTAAAGCATTAAAATGTGTTGTTTCTATGAATCAGATTGAATGATCCACGTTTTTTTATATTTGCATGAAAAATCATCTCCTCTTTTATCAGAAACCTTTTCATATATATATTGGTAAGTCATTTTACATGTTCAAATCATACAGCATTTGTTGTTTCCACAATGTCTACAACTTTCTTAAGTGAGCATTGCAGGATATACAAAAATCAGAATTAAAACTATGAGAAAATGATTATAATTTTAAATTATTTCATTAGGGCAGAGAACATCCTTCAATATTCTGAACGGATTCTTTGCCAGTGTTAATTAGCACTGTGTAAAATAGACACAGTATATAGATGTTCAACAGTGAAACTCTCATTCCCTTCATTAGCAAATGCAAAAGCATCAAGATGTATAGTGATGATACTCACTGATAAAGTTACAAAGTGGTCTGCTGATTAAAAGTAGCAGTGCTTGTCAGAATCTTCTTTTTCTCTGTTGAATTAAGAAATGCGGTGTTTAATAACAGAGTAATACCAATTTTGCACTCACTGTTTATGTTCTGTAACTGAATATTATGGCGAGGTCCTTAGTTCTTTTAAATATAGTTCTGGGGGAAGTTGTGCAAAGATTATTTGAAACTTCTATGCTGAGCATATTCCCGAACAGATGTTAATGCTTGGTTACATGTGTCATTTACCTCGTTGATGGGTTTGAATTTGTGTAGAAATGAAAATTACGTATTTTGAGCAAGCTTCACACATATGTAAATGCGGAATTGCTTAAAATTCGACCTGAAGCATTTCGATTTTTCTTGTCTGCACATCTCGGTCAAAACTGTCTTTCAAGCTTATGTTACATAAAGCTTACTTTTTAATTAATACTGCTTATTGTATGAAATGCACATGTCTTAGAATGCGGAGTTCTATAAAAACTCGCATTTCTCTCGTAAATTGAAAGACCATAGTGTAAATAGATATTTCTACCTTGAAGATAAAACTATTTATTCCTAATTTAGAAGAAACTTTTATGTAACATAAACAGCAAGTACAAGTTCACTGCACAAGTACAGAAAATGTTCCGGGGCCATTATTAGAAAGACTAGTGATGTAAATTTTTTTTAAAACTAGATTTAAACTTAAAGAGATTCTCAACTAAGAAATCTATTGTTTTTCCTCATCAAGAACAGAATTTCATGTACTTTTCCCCTAATAGATCTACATAATTAAATAAAACCACAAATGTTCTTTTTAAAACTGCATAGAAATGTTTCTTTACACTAGTGTTATTTTACTTTTACTCTAAAGATGTATAAAAAACTATGATCGAGAAGATGTACGAATGTTAATGTAAGTTCATCAGTCTTCTAGAATATTGCCTTTTGGCAGTGCTAGAATACCTTTCTGAACAACTGCCAAAAAATGTGTTTAAACTGGTTAGTTAACAGCACAAATTTAACAATGATTCTAGCATTCTTAAAGAAAATCTTACATTCTACAAATCACTGCTAAGAGTAACACATACATTAAAGCATTGAAGTGCGTTGTTTCTATGAATCAGATTGAATGATTTACGTTATTTTCATATTTACATGAAAAATCAACTCCTCTTTTATCAGAAACCTTTTCATATATCTATTCGAAAGTCATTTTACATGTTCAAATCATACAGTACTTTTTGGTTCATAATGTGTACAACGTTCTGTTGTGAGCATTGCAGGATATACAAAAATCAGAGTTAAAACTATGGGAAAATGATTATAATTTTAAATTATTTCATTAGGACAGAGAATATCCTTCAATATTCTGAACGTATTTTTTGACAGTGTTAATTAGCACTGTCTAAAACAGACACAGTATATACAATTTCAACAGTGAAACTCTCATTCCCTTCATTAGTAAATGCAACAGCATCAAGATGTATAGTGATGATACTCACTGATAAAGTTACAAAGTGGACTGCCGATTAGAAGTAGCAGTGCTTGTCAGGATCTTCTTTTTCTCTGTTGAATTAAAAAATACGGTGTTTAATAACAGAGTAATACCAATTTTGCACTCAGTGTTTATGTTCTGTAACTGAACATTATGGGGAGGTCCTTGGTTCTTTGAAATATAGTTCTGGGTGAAGTTGTGCAAAGATTATTTTAAACTTCTATGCTGAGCATATTCCCAAACAGATGTAAATTCTTGGTTACAAGTGTCATTTACCTCTGTTGGTATTTAATTTGTGTAGAAATGAAAATAAAGTATTTTGAACAAGCATCACTCATATGTACATGAGCAATTGCTTAAAATTTGACGTGAAGCGATTAGATTTTTCTTGTCTGCACATCTCGGTCAAAACTGTCTTTCAAGCTGATGTTACATAAAGCTTACTTTTTAATTAATCACTGCTTATTGTCTGAAATGCACATGTCTTAGAATGCTGAATTCATTAAAAACTCGCATTTCTTACGTGAATTGAAAGACCATTGTGTAAATAGATATTTCTACCTTGAAGATAACCCGATTTAATCCTAATTTAAAAAGAATTTTTATGTAACATAAACAGCAAGTACAAGTTCACTGCACAAGGTCAGAAAATGTTCCGGGGCCATTATTAGTAAGACTAGTGATGTAAATTTTATTTAAAACTAGAGTTAAACTAAAGAAGATTCTGAACTAAGAAATCTATTGTTTTTCCTCATCAAGAACAGAATTTCATATACTTTTCTCCTAATGGATCTACATAATTAAATAAAACCACAAATGGGTTGTAAAACTCCAAAGAAATGTTTCTCTACACTAGTGTTATTTTACTTTTACTCTAAACATGTTTAAAAAACTATGATCGGGAAGATATCCTAATGTTAATGTAAGTTCATCAGTCTTCTAGAATATTGCCTTTTGGCAGTGCTGAATAACTTTCTGAACAACTGCCAAAAAATGTGTTTAAACTTGTTAGTAAACATACCACATATTTTACTATGATTCTAGCATTCTTACTTGAAAATCTTACATTCTACAAATAACTGCTAAGAGTAACACATATATTAAAGCTTTGAAATGCGTTGTTTCTATGAATCAAATTGAATGATCCACGTTTTTTACATATTTACATGAAAAATCAACTTCTCTTTTATCAGAAACCTTTTCATATATCTATTGGAAAGTCATTTTACGTGTTCAAATCATACACCATTTTTTGTGTTCATAATGTGTACAACGTTCTGAAATGAGCATTGCAGGATATACAAAAATCAGAGTTAAAACTATGAGAAAATAATTATAATTCTAAATTATTTCATTAGGGCAGAGAACATGCTTCAATACTCTGAATGCATTCTTTGCCAGTGTTAATTAGCACTGTCTAGAACAGACACAGTATATACAAGTTCAACAGTGAAACTCTCATTCCCTTCATTAGCAAATGCAACAGCACCAAGATGTATAGTGATGATACTCACTGTTAAAGTTAAAAAGTGGTCAGCTGATTAGAAGTAGCAGTTCTTGTCAGGATCTTCTGTTTCTCTGTTGAATTAAAAAATACGGTGTTTAATAAAAGAGTAATACCAATTTTGCACTCACTGTTTATGTTCTCTAACTGAACATAATGGGGAGGTTCTTAGTTCTTTGAAATATAGTTCTGGGTGAAGTTGTTCAAAGGTTATTTTATACTTCTATGCTGAGCATATTCCCGAACAGATGTTAATGCTTGGTTACAAGTGTCATTTACCTCGTTGTTGGGTTTGAATTTGTGTAGAAATGAAAATTAAGTATTTTGAGCCAGCTTTACTCATATGTACATGCTCAATTGCTTAAAATTTGACCTGAAGCGATTAGATTTTTCTTATCTGCACATCTCGGTCAAAACGGTCTTTCAAGCTGATGTTACATAAAGCTTACTTTTCAATTAATCACTGCTTATTGTATGAAATGCACATGTCTTAGAATGCTGAGTTCATTAAAAGCTCGCATTTCTTTCATAAATTGAAAGACCATTGTGTAAATAGATATTTCTACCTTGAAGATAACACTATTTAATTCTAATTTAGAAGGAACTATTATGTAACATAAACAGCAAGTACAAGTTAACTGCACAAGTACATAAAGTGTTCCAGGGCAATTATTAGAAAGACTAGAGGTGTAAATTTTATTTAAAACTAGAGTTAAACTAAAGGAGATTCTCAACTAAGAAATCTATTGTTTGTCCTCATCAAGATCAGAAATTCATGTACTTTTTTCCTAATAGATCTACATAATTAAATAAAACCACAAATGTGTTTTAAAAATTCAAAGAATTGTTTCTCTACACTAGTGTTATTTTACTTTTGCTCTAAACATGTATAAAAAACTATGATCAAGAAGGTATCCTAATGTTAATGTAAGTTCATCAGTCTTCTAGAATATTGCCATTTGGCAGTGTTAGAATACCTTTCTGAACAACTGCCAAAAAATGTGTTTAAACTGGTTAGTTAACAGCTCAAATTTTACTAGGATTCTTGCATTCTTACTTGAAAATCTTACATTATACAAATCACTGCTAAGAGTAACACATACATTAAAGCATTGAAATGCGTTGTTTCTATGAATCAGATTGAATGATCCATGTTTCGTACATATATACATAAAATATCAACTTCTCCTTTATCAGAAACCTTTTCATGTAGCTATTGGAAAGTGATTTTACATGTACAAATCATACAGCATTTTTTTTGTTCATAATGTGTACAACGATCTGAAGTGAGCATTGCAGGTTATACAAAAATCAGAGTTAAAACTATGAGAAAATGATTATAATTTTATATTATTTCAATAGTGCATAGAACATGCTTCAATACTCTGAACGCATTCTTCGCCAGTGTTAATTAGCACTGTCTAAAACAGACACAGTATATACAAGTTCAACAGTGAGACTCCCAATCCCTTCATTAGGAAATGAAACAGCATCAAGATGTATAGTGATGATACTCACTGTTAAAGTTAAAAAGTGGTCAGCTGATTAGAAGAAGCAGTGCTTTTAAGAATCTTCTGTTTCTCTGTTGAATTAAAAAATACGGTGTTTAATAAAAGAGTAATACCAATTTTGCACTCACTGTTTATGTTCTGTAACTGAACATAATGGGGAGGTTCTTAGTTCTTTGAAATATAGTTCTGGGTGACGTTCTTCAAAGATTATTTTATACTTCTATGCTGAGCATATTCCCGAACAGATGTTAATGCTTGGTTACAAGTGTCATTTACCTCGTTGTTGGGTTTAAATTTGTGTAGAAATGATAATTAAATATTTTGAGCAAGCTTCACTCATATGTACATGCGGAATTGCCTAAAATTTGACCTAAAGCGATTAGATTTTTCTTGTCTGCACATCTCGGTCAAAACTGTCTTTCAAGCTGATGTTACATAAAGCTTACTTTTTAATTAATCACTGCTTATTGTATGAAATACACATGTCTTAGAATGCTGAGTTCATTAAAAACTCGCATTTCTTACGAAAATTGAAAGACCATTGTGTAAATAGTTATTTCTACCTTGAAGATAACACGATTTAATCCTAATTTAGAAGGAACTTTTATGTGACATAAACAGCAAGTAAAAGTTAACTGCATAAGTACAGAAAATGTTCAGGGGTCATTATTAGAAAGACTAGTGATGTAAATTTTATTTAAAACTAGAGTTAAACTAAAGAATATTCTCAACGAAGAAATCTATTGTTTTTCCTCATCAAGAACAGAATTTCATGTACTTTTCCCCTAATAGATCTACATAATTAAATAAAACCACAAATGTGTTGTAAAACTGCAAATATATGTTTCTCTACACTGGTGTTATTTTACTTTTACTCTAAACATGTATAAAAAACTATGATCGAGAAGATATCCTAATCTTAATATGAGTTCATCAGTCTTCTAGAATATTGCCATTTGAAAGTGTTAGAATACCTTTCTGAACAATTGCAAAAAAATGTGTTTAACCTGGTTACTTAACAGTACAAATTTTACTATGATTCTAGCATTCTTACTTGAAAATCTTACATTCTACAAATCACTGCTAAGAGTAACACATACATTATAGCATTGATATGCGTTGTTTCTATGAATCAGATTGAATGATCCACGTTTCTTACATATTTACATGAAAAATCAACTCCTCTTTTATCAGAAACCTTTTCATATATCTATTGGAAAGTCATTTTACATGTTCAAATCATACAGCATTTTTGGTGTTTATAAAGTGTACAACGTTCTGAAGTGAGCATTGCAGGATATACAAAAATCAGAGATAAAACTATGAGAAAATGACTATAATTTTAAATTATTTCATTAGGGCAGAGAACATCCTTCAATACTCTGAACGCATTCTTTGCCAGTGTTAATTAGCACTGTCTAAAACAGACACCGTATATAGAAGTTCAACAGTGAAACTCTCATTCCCTTCATTAGCAAATGAAACAGCATCAAAATGTATAGTGATGATACTCACTGATAAAGTTACAAAGTGGTCTGCAGATTAGAAGTAGCAGTGCTTGTCAGAATCTTCTTTTTCTCTGTTGAATTAAAAAATACGGTGTTTAATAACAGAGTAATACCAATTATGCACTCAATGTTTATGTTCTGTAACTGTACATTATGGGGAGGTCCTTAGTTCTTTTAAATATAGTTCCGGGGGAAGTTGTGCAAAGATTATTTTAAACTTCTATGCTGAGCATATTCCCGAACAGATGTTAATGCTTGGTTACATGTGTCATTTACCTCGTTGTTGGGTTTGAATTTGTGTAGAAATGAAAATTAAGTATTCTGAGCAAGCTTCACACATATGTACATGCGGAATTGCTTAAAAATGACCTGAAGCGTTTTGATTTTTCTTTTCTGCACATCTCGGTCAAAACTGTCTTTCAAGCTTATGTTACATAAAGCTTACTTTTTAATTAATACTGCTTATTGTATGAAATGCACGTGTCTTAGAAAGCTGAGTTCATTAAAAACTCGCATTTCTTACGAGAATTGAAAGACCATTGTGTAAATAGATATTTCATCCTTAAAGAAAACACTATTTAATCCTAATTTAGAAGGAACTTTTATGTAACATAAACAGCAAGTACAAGTTCACTGCACAGGTACAGAAAATATTCCAGGGCCATTATTAGAAAGATTAGTGATGTAAATTTTATTTAAAACTAGAGTTAAACTAAAGGATATTCTCAACAAAGAAATCTATTGTTTTTCCTCATCAAGAACAGAATTTCATGTACTTTTCCCCTAATAAATCTACATAATTAAATAAAACCACAAATGTGTTTTAATACTGCAAAGAAATGTTTCTCTACACTAGTGTTATTTTACTTTTACTCTAAACATGTATAAAAAACTATGATCGATAAGATATCCTAATGTTAATGTAAGTTCATCAGTCTTCTAGAATATTGCCATTTGGCAGTGATAGAATACCTTTCAAAACAAAAGCCAAAAAATGGGTTTAAAGTGGTTAGTTAACAGCACAAATTTTACTATGATTTTAGCATTCTTACTTGAAAAACTTACATTCTACAAATAACTGCTAAGGGTAACACAAACATTAAAGCATTAAAATTTGTTGTTTCTATAAGTCAGATTGAATGATCTACGTTTTTTTCATATTTACTTGAAAAATCAACTCCTCTTTTATCAGAAACCTTTTCATATATCTATTGGAATGTCATTTTACATCTTCCAATCATACAGCATTTTTTGTGTCCATAATGTGTATAACGTTGTGAAGTGAGCATTGCAGGATATACAAAAATCAGAGTTAAAACTATGAGAAAATGATTTTAATTTTAAATTATTTCATTAGGACAGAGAACATCCTTCAATACTCTGAATGCCTTCTTTGACAGTGTTAATTAGCACTGTCTAAAACAGACACAGTATATACAAGTTCAACAGTGAAACTCTCATTCCCTTCATTAGCAAATGCAACAGCATCAAGATGTATAGTGATGATACTCACTGATAAAGTTACAAAGTGGTCTGCCAATTAGAAGTAGCAGTGCTTGTCAGGATCTTCTTTTTCTCTATTGAATTAAAAAATACGGTGTTTAATAACAGAGTAATACCAATTTTGAACTCACTGGTTATGTTCTATAACTGAACATTATGGGGAGGTCCTTAGTTCCTTGAAATATAGTTCTGGGGGAAGTAGTGCAAAGATTATTTTAAATTTCTATGCTGAGTATATTCCCGAACAAATGTTAATGCTTGGTTACAAGTGTCATTTACCTCGTTGTTGGGTTTGAATTTGTGTAGTAATGAAAATTAAGTATTTTGAGCAAGCTTCACACATATGTACATGCGGAATTGCTTAAAATTTGACCTAAAGCGTTTCGATTTTTCTTGTCTGCACGTCTCGGTCAAAACTGTCTTTCAAGCTGATGTTACATAAAGCTTACTTTTTAATTAATCACTGCTTATTGTCTGAAATACACATGTTTTAGAATCCTGAGTTCATTAAAAACTCGCATTTCTTACGAGAATTAAAAGACCATTGTGTAAACAGATATTTCTACCTTGAAGATAACACTATTTAATCCTAATTCAGAAGGAACTTTTATGTAACATAAACAGCAAGTACAAGTTTACTGCACAAGTACAGAAAATGTTCCGGGGCCATTATTAGAAAGACTAGTGATGTAAATTTTATTTAAAACTAGAGTAAAACTAAAGGAGATTCTCAACTAAGAAATCTATTGTTTTTCCTCATCAAGAACAGAATTTCATGTACTTTTCCCCTAATAGATCTACATAATTAAATAAAACCACAAACATGTTTTAATAGTGCAAAGAAATGTTTCTCTACACTAGTGTTATGTTACTTTTTCTCTAAACATGTATAAAAAACTATGATCGAGAAGATATCCTAATGTTAATGTAAGTTCATCAGTCTTCTAGAATATTGCCTTTTGGAAGTGCTGAATAACTTTCTGAACAACTGCCAAAGAATGTGTTTAAACTTGTTAGTTAACACCACAAATTTTACTATGATTCTAGCATTCTTACTTGAAAATCTTACATTCTACAAATAACTGCTAAGAGTAACACATACATTAAAGATTTGAAATGGGTTGTTTCTATGAATCAAATAGAATGATCCACGTTTTTTACATATTTACATGAAAAATCAACTTATCGTTTATCAGAAACCTTTTCATATATCTATTGAAAAATTATTTTACATGTTCAAATCATATACCATTTTTTGTGTTCATAATGTGTACAACGTTCTGAAGTGAGCATTGCAGGATATACAAAAATCAGAGTTAAAACTATAAGAAAATAATTATAATTTTAAATTATTTCATTAGGTCAGAGAACATCCTTCAATACTCTGAACGCATTCTTAGCCAGTGTTAATTAGCACTGTCTAAAACAGACACAGTATATACAAGTTCAACAGTGAAACTCTCATTCCCTTCATTAGCAAATGCAACAGCATCAAAATGTATAGTGATGATACTCACTGATAAAGTTAGAAATTGTACTGCTGATTAGAAGAAGCAGTGCTTTTCAGAATCTTCTTTTTCTCTGATGAATTAAAGAATACGGTGTTTAATGAAAGAGTAATACTAATTTTGCACACACTGTTTATGTTCTGTAACTGAACACAATGGGGAGGTTCTTAGTTCTTTGAAATATAGTTCTGGGTGAAGTTGTTCAAAGGTTATTTTAAACTTCTATGCTGAGCATATTCCCGAACAGATGTTAATGCTTGGTTACATGTGTCATTTACCTCGTTGTTGGATTTGAATTTGTGTAGAAATGAAAATTAAGTATTTTGAGCAAGCTTCACTCATATGTACATGCTCAATGGCTTAAAATTTGACCTGTAGCGATTAGATTTTTCTTGTCTGCACATCTCGGTCAAAACGGTCTTTCAAGCTGATGTTACATAAAGCTTACTTTTTAATTAATCACTGCTTATTGTATGAAATGCACATGTCTTAGAATGCTGAGTTCATTAAAAGCTCGCATTTCTTACATAAATTGAAAGACCATTGTGTAAATAGATATTTTTACCTTGAAGATAACACTATTTAATCCTTATTTAGAAGGAACTTTTATGTAACATAAAAAGCTAGTACAAGTTAACAGCACAAGTACAGAAAGTGTTCCAGGGCAATTATTAGAAAGACTAGAGGTGTAAATTTTATTTAAAACTAGAGTTAAACTAAAGGAGATTCTCAACTAAGAAATCTATTGTTTTTCCTCATCAAGAACAGAATTTCATGTACTTTTCCCCTAATATATCTCCATAATTAAAAAAACCCACAAATGTGTTTTAAAACTGCAAATAAATGTTTCTCTACACTAGTGTTTTTTTTACTTTTACTCTAAACATGTATAAAAAACTATGATCGAGAAGTTATCCTAATCTTAATATAAGTTCATCAGTCTTCTAGAATATTGCCATTTGAAAGTGTTAGAATACCTTTCTGAACAACTGCCAAAAAATGTGTTTAAACTGGTTAGTTAACAGTACAAATTTTACTATGATTCTAGCATTCTTACTTGAAAATCTTACATTCTACAAATAACTGCTAAGAGTAACACATACATTATAGCATTGAAATGCGTTGTTTCTATGAATCAGATTGAATGATCCACGTTTCTTACATATTTACATGAAAAATCAACTCCTCTTTTATCAGAAACCTTTTCATATATCTATTGGAAAGTCATTTTACATGTTCAAATCATACAGCATTTTTTGTGTTCATAAAGTGTACAACGTTCTGAAGTTAGCATTGCAGGATATACAAAAATCAGAGTTAAAACTATGAGAAAATGATTATAATTTTAAATTATTTCATTAGGGCAGAGAACATCCTTCAATACTCTGAACGCATTCTTTGCCAGTGTTAATTAGCACTGTCTAAAACAGACACCGTATATAGAAGTTCAACAGTGAAACTGTCATTCCCTTCATTAGCAAATGCAACAGCATCAAGATGTATAGTGATGATACTTACTGATAAAGTTACAAAGTGGTCTGTCGATTAGAAGAACATTGCTTGTCAGAATCTTCTTTTTATTTGTTGAATTAAAAAACGGTGTTTAATAACAGAGTAATACCAATTATGCACTCACTGTTTATGTTCTGTAACTGTACATTATGGGGAGGTGCTTAGTTTTTTGAAATTTAGTTCTGGGTGAAGTTGTGCAAAAATTATTTTAAACTTCTATGCTGAGCATATTCCCGAACAAAATTTAATGCTTGGTTACAAGTGTCATTTACCTCTTTGTTGGGTTTGAATTTGTGTAGAAATGAAAATTAAGTATTTTGAACAAGCTTCACTCATATGTATATGCGCAAATCCTTAAAATTTGACCTGAAGCGATTAGATTTTTCTTGTCTGCACATCTCAGTCAAAACAGTTTTTCAAGCTTATGTTACATAAAGCTTACCTTTTAATTAATCACTGCTTATTGTATGAAATGCACATGTCTTAGAATGCTGAGTTCAATAAAAGCTCGCATTTCTTACGTAAATTGAAAGACCATTGTGTAAATAGATATTTCTACCTTGAAGATAACACGATTGAATCCTTATTTAGAAGGAACTTTTATGTAACATAAACAGCAAGTACAAGTTTACTGCACAAGTACAGAAAATGTTCCGGGGCCATTATTAGAAAGACTAGTGATGTAAATTTTATTTAAACTAGAGTTAAACTAACGGAGATTCTGAACTAAGTAATCTATTGTTTTTCCTCAGCAAGAACAGAATTTCATGTACTTTCCCCCTAAAAGATATACATTATTAAATAAAACCACAAATGTGTTTTAAAACTGCAAAGAAATGTTTCTCTACACTAGTGTTATTTTACTTTTACTCTAAACATGTATAAAAAACTAGGATCGAGAAGATAACCTAATGTTAATGTAAGTTCATCTGTCTTCTAGAGTATTGCCATTTGGCAATGTTAGAATACCTTTCTGAACAACGGCCAAAAAAGGTGTTTAAACTGGTTAGTTAACAGCACAAATTTTACTATGATTCTAGCATTCTTACTGAAAATCTTACATTCTACAAATAACTGCTAAGAGTAACACATACATTATAGCATTGATATGCGTTGTTTCTATGAATCAGATTGAATGATCCACGTTTCTTACATATTTACATGAAAAATCAACTCCTCTTTTATCAGAAACCTTTTCATATATCTATTGGAATGTCATTTTACATGTTCAAATCATACAGCATTTTTGGTGTTTATAAAGTGTACAACGTTCTGAAGTGAGCATTGCAGGATATACAAAAATCAGAGATAAAACTATGAGAAAATGACTATAATTTTAAATTATTTCATTAGGGCAGAGAACATCCTTCAATACTCTGAACGCATTCTTTGCCAGTGTTAATTAGCACTGTCTAAAACAGACACCGTATATAGAAGTTCAACAGTGAAACTCTCATTCCCTTCATTAGCAAATGAAACAGCATCAAAATGTATAGTGATGATACTCACTGATAAAGTTACAAAGTGGTCTGCAGATTAGAAGTAGCAGTGCTTGTCAGAATCTTCTTTTTCTCTGTTGAATTAAAAAATACGGTGTTTAATAACAGAGTAATACCAATTATGCACTCAATGTTTATGTTCTGTAACTGTACATTATGGGGAGGTCCTTAGTTCTTTTAAATATAGTTCCGGGGGAAGTTGTGCAAAGATTATTTTAAACTTCTATGCTGAGCATATTCCCGAACAGATGTTAATGCTTGGTTACATGTGTCATTTACCTCGTTGTTGGGTTTGAATTTGTGTAGAAATGAAAATTAAGTATTCTGAGCAAGCTTCACACATATGTACATGCGGAATTGCTTAAAAATGACCTGAAGCGTTTTGATTTTTCTTTTCTGCACATCTCGGTCAAAACTGTCTTTCAAGCTTATGTTACATAAAGCTTACTTTTTAATTAATACTGCTTATTGTATGAAATGCACGTGTCTTAGAAAGCTGAGATCATTAAAAACTCGCATTTCTTTCGTGAATTGAAAGACCATTGTGTAAATAGATATTTCATCCTTAAAGAAAACACTATTTAATCCTAATTTAGAAGGAACTTTTATGTAACATAAGCAGCAAGTACAAGTTCACTGCACAAGTACAGAAAATATTCCAGGGCCATTATTAGAAAGACTAGTGATGTAAATTTTATTTAAAACTAGAGTTAAACTAAAGGAGATTCTCAACTAAGAAATCTATTGTTTTTCCTCATCAAGAACAGAATTTCATGTACTTTTCCCCTAATAGATCTACATAAATAAATAAAACCACAAATGTGTTTTAAAACTGCAAAGAAATGTTTCTCTACACTAGTGTTATTTTACTTTTAATCTAAACATGTATAAAAAACTATGATCGATAAGATATCCTAATGTTAATGTAAGTTCATCAGTCTTCCAGAATATCGCCACTTGGCAGTGCTAGAATACCTTTCTGAACATGAGCCAAAAAATGGATTTTAAGTGGTTAGTTAACAGCACAAATTTTACTATGATTCTAGCATTCTTACTTGAAAAACTTACATTCTACAAATAACTGCTAAGGGTAACACAAACATTAAAGCATTAAAATTTGTTGTTTCTATAAGTCAGATTGAATGATCTACGTTTTTTTCATATTTACTTGAAAAATCAACTCCTCTTTTATCAGAAACCTTTTCATATATCTATTGGAATGTCATTTTACATCTTCCAATCATACAGCATTTTTTGTGTCCATAATGTGTATAACGTTGTGAAGTGAGCATTGCAGGATATACAAAAATCAGAGTTAAAACTATGAGAAAATGATTTTAATTTTAAATTATTTCATTAGGACAGAGAACATCCTTCAATACTCTGAATGCCTTCTTTGACAGTGTTAATTAGCACTGTCTAAAACAGACACAGTATATACAAGTTCAACAGTGAAACTCTCATTCCCTTCATTAGCAAATGCAACAGCATCAAGATGTATAGTGATGATACTCAGTGATAAAGTTACAAAGTGGTCTGCTGATTAGAAGTAGCAGTGCTTGTCAGAATCTTCTTTTTCTCTGTTGAATTAAGAAATGCGGTGTTTAATAACAGAGTAATACCAATTTTGCACTCACTGGTTATGTTCTGTAACTGAATATTATGGCGAGGTCCTTAGTTCTTTTAAATATAGTTCTGGGGGAAGTTTTGCAAAGATTATTTTAAACTTCTATGCTTAGCATATTCCCGAACAGATGTTAATGCTTGGTTACATGTGTCATTTACCTCGTTGATGGGTTTGAATTTGTGTAGAAATGAAAATTAAGTATTTTGAGCAAGCTTCACACATATGTAAATGCGGAATTGCTTAAAATTCGACCTGAAGCATTTCGATTTTTCTTGTCAGCACATCTCGGTCAAAACTGTCTTTCAAGCTTATGTTACATAAAGCTTACTTTTTAATTAATACTGCTTATTGTATGAAATGCACATGTCTTAGAATGCGGAGTTCTATAAAAACTCGCATTTCTCTCGTAAATTGAAAGACCATAGTGTAAATAGATATTTCTACCTTGAAGATAAAACTATTTATTCCTAATTTAGAAGAAACTTTTATGTAACATAAACAGCAAGTACAAGTTCACTGCACAAGTACAGAAAATGTTCCGGGGCCATTATTAGAAAGACTAGTGATGTAAATTTTTTTTAAAACTAGATTTAAACTTAAGGAGATTCTCAACTAAGAAATCTATTGTTTTTCCTCATCAAGAACAGAATTTCATGTACTTTTCCCCTAATAGATCTACATAATTAAATAAAACCACAAATGTTCTTTTTAAAACTGCATAGAAATGTTTCTTTACACTAGTGTTATTTTACTTTTACTCTAAAGATGTATAAAAAACTACGATCAAGAAGATATACGAATGTTAATGTAAGTTCATCAGTCTTCTAGAATATTGCCTTTTGGCAGTGCTAGAATACCTTTCTGAACAACTGCCAAAAAATGTGTTTAAACTGGTTAGTTAACAGCACAAATTTAACAATGATTCTAGCATTCTTAAAGAAAATCTTACATTCTACAAATCACTGCTAAGAGTAACACATACATTAAAGCATTGAAGTGCGTTGTTTCTATGAATCAGATTGAATGATTTACGTTATTTTCATATTTACATGAAAAATCAACTCCTCTTTTATCAGAAACCTTTTCATATATCTATTCGAAAGTCATTTTACATGTTCAAATCATACAGTACTTTTTGGTTCATAATGTGTACAACGTTCTGAAGTGAGCATTGCTGGATATACAAAAATCAGAGTTAAAACTATGAGAAAATGATTATAATTTTAAATTATGTCATTAGGGCAGAGAACATGCTTCAGAACTCGGAAAACATTCTTTGCCAGTGTTAATTAGCACTGTCTAAAACAGACACAGTATATACAAGTTCAACAGTCAATCTCTCATTCCCTTCATTAGCAAATGCAACAGCATCAAGATGTATAGTGATGATACTCACTGATAAAGTTACAAAGTAATCTGCCGATTAGAAGTAGCAGTGCTTGTCAGAATCTTCTTTTTCTCTGTTGAATTAAAAAATACGGTGTTTAATAACAGAGTAATACCAATTTTGCACTCAATGTTTATGTTCTCTAATTGTACATTATGGGGAGGACCTTAGTTCTTTTAAATATAGTTCTGGCAGGGTTTTTGCAAAGATTATTTTAAACTTTTATGCTGAGCATATTCCCGAACAGATGTTAATGCTTGGTTACAAGTGTCATTTACCTCGTTGTTGGGTTTGAATTTGTGTAGAATTGAAAATTAAGTATTTTGAGCAAGCTTCACTCATATGTACATGCTGAATTGCTTAATATTTGACCTGAAGCGTTTCGATTTTTCTTGTCTGCACATCTCGGTCAAAACTGTCTTTCAAACTTATGTTACATAAAGCTTACTTTTTAATTAATACTGCTTACTGTATGAAATGCACATGTCTTAAAATGCTGAGTTCATTAAAAACTCGCATTTTTTACGTGAATTGAAAGACCATAGTGTAAATAAATATTTCTACCTTGAAGATAACACGATTTAATCCTAATTTAGAAGGAACTTTTATGTAACATAAACAGCAAGTACAAATTAACTGCACAAGTACAGAAAATGTTCCGGGGACATTATTAGAAAGACTAGTGATGTATATTTTATTTAAAACTAGAGTTAAACTAAAAGAGATTCTCAACTAAGAAATCTATTGTTTTTCCTTATAAAGAACAGAATTTCATGTGTTTTTCCCCTAATAGATCTACATAATTAAATAAAACCACAAATGTGTTTTAAAACTGCAAAGAAATGTTTCTCTACACTAGTGTTATTTTACTTTTACTCTAAAGATGTATAAAAAACTATGATCGAGAAGATATACGAATGTTAATGAAAGTTCATCAGTCTTCTAGAATATCGCCTTTTGGCAGTGTTAGAATACCTTTCTGAACAACTGCCAAAACACGTGTTTAAACTGGTTAGTTAACTGCACAAATTTTATTATGGTTCTACCATTCTTACTTGAAAATCTTACATGCTACAAATAACTGCTAAGAGTAACACATACATTACAGCATTGAAATGTGTTGTTTCTGTGAATCAGATTGAATGATCCACGTTTTTTACATATTTACATGAAAAATCAACTCCTCTTTTATCAGAAACCTTTTCATATATCTATTGGAAAGTCATTTTACATGTTCAAATCATACAGCATTTTTTGTGTTCATAATGTGTACAACGATCTGAAGTGAGCATTGCAGGATATACAAAAATCAGAGTTAAAACTATGAGAAAATGATTATAACTTTAAATCAATTCAATAGGACAGAGAACATCCTTCATATACTCTGAACGCATTCTTTGACAGTGTTAATTAACACTGTCTAAAACAGACCCAGTATATAGAAGTTCAACAGTGAAACTCTCATTCCCTTCATTAGCAAATGCAACAGCATCAAGATGTATAGTGATGATACTCAGTGATAAAGTTACAAAGTGGTCTGCCGATTAGAAGTAGCAGTGCTTGTCACGATCTTTTTTTTCTCTGTTGAATTAAAAAATACGGTGTTTAATAACAGAGTAATACCAATTTTGCACTCACTGTTTATGTTCTCTAACTGAACATAATGGGGAGGTCCTTAGTTCTTTGAAATATAGTTCTGGGTGAAGTTGTGTAAAGATTATTTTAAACTTCTATGCTGAGCATATTCCCGAACAGATGTTAATGCTTGGTTACAGGTGTTATTTAACTCGTGTTGGGTTTGAATTTGTGTAGAAATAAAAATTAAGTATTTTGAGCAAGCTTCACACATATGTACATGTGGAATTGCTTAATATTCGACCTGAAGCGTTTCGATTTTTCTTGTCTGCACGTCTCGGTCAAAACTGTCTTTCAAGCTTATGTTACATAAAGCTTACTTTTTAATTAATACTACTTATTGTATGAAATGAACATGTCTTAGACTGCTGAGTTCATTAAAAACTCGCATTTCTTTCGTGAATTGAAAGACCATTGTGTAAATAGATATTTCTACCTTGAAGATAACACTATTTAATCTTAATTTAGAAGGATTTTTTATGTAACATAAACAGCAAGAACAAGTTCACTGCACAAGTACAGAAAATGTTCCGGTGCCATTATTAGAAAGACTAGTGATGTAAATTTTATTTAAAACTAGAGTTAAACTAAAGGAGATTCTCAACTAAGAAATCTATTGTTTTTCCTCATCAAGAACAGAATTTCATGTACTTTTCTCCTAATAGATCTACATAAATAAATAAAACCACAAATGTGTTTTAAAACTGCAAAGAAATGTTTCTCTACACTAGTGTTATTTTACTTTTAATCTAAACATGTATAAAAAACTATGATCGAGAAGATATCCTAATGTTAATGTAAGTTCATCAGTCTTCCAGAATATCGCCACTTGGCAGTGCTAGAATACCTTTCTGAACATGAGCCAAAAAATGGATTTTAAGTGGTTAGTTAACAGCACAAATTTTACTATGATTCTAGCATTCTTACTTGAAAATCTTACATTCTACAAATAACTGCTAAGAGTAACACATACATTAAAGCATTAAAATGTGTTGTTTCTATGAATCAGATTGAATGATCCACGTTTTTTTATATTTGCATGAAAAATCATCTCCTCTTTTATCAGAAACCTTTTCATATATATATTGGTAAGTCATTTTACATGTTCAAATCATACAGCATTTGTTGTTTCCATAATGTCTACAACTTTCTTAAGTGAGCATTGCAGGATATACAAAAATCAGAATTAAAACTATGAGAAAATGATTATAATTTTAAATTATTTCATTAGGGCAGAGAACATCCTTCAATATTCTGAACGGATTCTTTGCCAGTGTTAATTAGCACTGTGTAAAATAGACACAGTATATAGATGTTCAACAGTGAAACTCTCATTCCCTTCATTAGCAAATGCAAAAGCATCAAGATGTATAGTGATGATACTCACTGATAAAGTTACAAAGTGGTCTGCTGATTAAAAGTAGCAGTGCTTGTCAGAATCTTCTTTTTCTCTGTTGAATTAAGAAATGCGGTGTTTAATAACAGAGTAATACCAATTTTGCACTCACTGTTTATGTTCTGTAACTGAATATTATGGCGAGGTCCTTAGTTCTTTTAAATATAGTTCTGGGGGAAGTTGTGCAAAGATTATTTGAAACTTCTATGCTGAGCATATTCCCGAACAGATGTTAATGCTTGGTTACATGTGTCATTTACCTCGTTGATGGGTTTGAATTTGTGTAGAAATGAAAATTACGTATTTTGAGCAAGCTTCACACATATGTAAATGCGGAATTGCTTAAAATTCGACCTGAAGCATTTCGATTTTTCTTGTCTGCACATCTCGGTCAAAACTGTCTTTCAAGCTTATGTTACATAAAGCTTACTTTTTAATTAATACTGCTTATTGTATGAAATGCACATGTCTTAGAATGCGGAGTTCTATAAAAACTCGCATTTCTCTCGTAAATTGAAAGACCATAGTGTAAATAGATATTTCTACCTTGAAGATAAAACTATTTATTCCTAATTTAGAAGAAACTTTTATGTAACATAAACAGCAAGTACAAGTTCACTGCACAAGTACAGAAAATGTTCCGGGGCCATTATTAGAAAGACTAGTGATGTAAATTTTTTTTAAAACTAGATTTAAACTTAAAGAGATTCTCAACTAAGAAATCTATTGTTTTTCCTCATCAAGAACAGAATTTCATGTACTTTTCCCCTAATAGATCTACATAATTAAATAAAACCACAAATGTTCTTTTTAAAACTGCATAGAAATGTTTCTTTACACTAGTGTTATTTTACTTTTACTCTAAAGATGTATAAAAAACTATGATCGAGAAGATGTACGAATGTTAATGTAAGTTCATCAGTCTTCTAGAATATTGCCTTTTGGCAGTGCTAGAATACCTTTCTGAACAACTGCCAAAAAATGTGTTTAAACTGGTTAGTTAACAGCACAAATTTAACAATGATTCTAGCATTCTTAAAGAAAATCTTACATTCTACAAATCACTGCTAAGAGTAACACATACATTAAAGCATTGAAGTGCGTTGTTTCTATGAATCAGATTGAATGATTTACGTTATTTTCATATTTACATGAAAAATCAACTCCTCTTTTATCAGAAACCTTTTCATATATCTATTCGAAAGTCATTTTACATGTTCAAATCATACAGTACTTTTTGGTTCATAATGTGTACAACGTTCTGAAGTGAGCATTGCTGGATATACAAAAATCAGAGTTAAAACTATGAGAAAATGATTATAATTTTAAATTATGTCATTAGGGCAGAGAACATGCTTCAGAACTCGGAAAACATTCTTTGCCAGTGTTAATTAGCACTGTCTAAAACAGACACAGTATATACAAGTTCAACAGTCAATCTCTCATTCCCTTCATTAGCAAATGCAACAGCATCAAGATGTATAGTGATGATACTCACTGATAAAGTTACAAAGTAATCTGCCGATTAGAAGTAGCAGTGCTTGTCAGAATCTTCTTTTTCTCTGTTGAATTAAAAAATACGGTGTTTAATAACAGAGTAATACCAATTTTGCACTCAATGTTTATGTTCTCTAATTGTACATTATGGGGAGGACCTTAGTTCTTTTAAATATAGTTCTGGCAGGGTTTTTGCAAAGATTATTTTAAACTTTTATGCTGAGCATATTCCCGAACAGATGTTAATGCTTGGTTACAAGTGTCATTTACCTCGTTGTTGGGTTTGAATTTGTGTAGAATTGAAAATTAAGTATTTTGAGCAAGCTTCACTCATATGTACATGCTGAATTGCTTAATATTTGACCTGAAGCGTTTCGATTTTTCTTGTCTGCACATCTCGGTCAAAACTGTCTTTCAAACTTATGTTACATAAAGCTTACTTTTTAATTAATACTGCTTACTGTATGAAATGCACATGTCTTAAAATGCTGAGTTCATTAAAAACTCGCATTTTTTACGTGAATTGAAAGACCATAGTGTAAATAAATATTTCTACCTTGAAGATAACACGATTTAATCCTAATTTAGAAGGAACTTTTATGTAACATAAACAGCAAGTACAAGTTCACTGCACAAGTACAGAAAATGTTCCGGTGCCATTATTAGAAAGACTAGTGATGTATATTTTATTTAAAACTAGAGTTAAACTAAAAGAGATTCTCAACTAAGAAATCTATTGTTTTTCCTTATAAAGAACAGAATTTCATGTGTTTTTCCCCTAATAGATCTACATAATTAAATAAAACCACAAATGTGTTTTAAAACTGCAAAGAAATGTTTCTCTACACTAGTGTTATTTTACTTTTACTCTAAAGATGTATAAAAAACTATGATCGAGAAGATATACGAATGTTAATGAAAGTTCATCAGTCTTCTAGAATATCGCCTTTTGGCAGTGTTAGAATACCTTTCTGAACAACTGCCAAAACACGTGTTTAAACTGGTTAGTTAACTGCACAAATTTTATTATGGTTCTACCATTCTTACTTGAAAATCTTACATGCTACAAATAACTGCTAAGAGTAACACATACATTACAGCATTGAAATGTGTTGTTTCTGTGAATCAGATTGAATGATCCACGTTTTTTACATATTTACATGAAAAATCAACTCCTCTTTTATCAGAAACCTTTTCATATATCTATTGGAAAGTCATTTTACATGTTCAAATCATACAGCATTTTTTGTGTTCATAATGTGTACAACGATCTGAAGTGAGCATTGCAGGATATACAAAAATCAGAGTTAAAACTATGAGAAAATGATTATAACTTTAAATCAATTCAATAGGACAGAGAACATCCTTCATATACTCTGAACGCATTCTTTGACAGTGTTAATTAACACTGTCTAAAACAGACCCAGTATATAGAAGTTCAACAGTGAAACTCTCATTCCCTTCATTAGCAAATGCAACAGCATCAAGATGTATAGTGATGATACTCAGTGATAAAGTTACAAAGTGGTCTGCCGATTAGAAGTAGCAGTGCTTGTCACGATCTTTTTTTTCTCTGTTGAATTAAAAAATACGGTGTTTAATAACAGAGTAATACCAATTTTGCACTCACTGTTTATGTTCTCTAACTGAACATAATGGGGAGGTCCTTAGTTCTTTGAAATATAGTTCTGGGTGAAGTTGTGTAAAGATTATTTTAAACTTCTATGCTGAGCATATTCCCGAACAGATGTTAATGCTTGGTTACAGGTGTTATTTAACTCGTGTTGGGTTTGAATTTGTGTAGAAATAAAAATTAAGTATTTTGAGCAAGCTTCACACATATGTACATGTGGAATTGCTTAATATTCGACCTGAAGCGTTTCGATTTTTCTTGTCTGCACGTCTCGGTCAAAACTGTCTTTCAAGCTTATGTTACATAAAGCTTACTTTTTAATTAATACTACTTATTGTATGAAATGAACATGTCTTAGACTGCTGAGTTCATTAAAAACTCGCATTTCTTTCGTGAATTGAAAGACCATTGTGTAAATAGATATTTCTACCTTGAAGATAACACTATTTAATCTTAATTTAGAAGGATTTTTTATGTAACATAAACAGCAAGAACAAGTTCACTGCACAAGTACAGAAAATGTTCCGGTGCCATTATTAGAAAGACTAGTGATGTAAATTTTATTTAAAACTAGAGTTAAACTAAAGGAGATTCTCAACTAAGAAATCTATTGTTTTTCCTCATCAAGAACAGAATTTCATGTACTTTTCTCCTAATAGATCTACATAAATAAATAAAACCACAAATGTGTTTTAAAACTGCAAAGAAATGTTTCTCTACACTAGTGTTATTTTACTTTTAATCTAAACATGTATAAAAAACTATGATCGAGAAGATATCCTAATGTTAATGTAAGTTCATCAGTCTTCCAGAATATCGCCACTTGGCAGTGCTAGAATACCTTTCTGAACATGAGCCAAAAAATGGATTTTAAGTGGTTAGTTAACAGCACAAATTTTACTATGATTCTAGCATTCTTACTTGAAAATCTTACATTCTACAAATAACTGCTAAGAGTAACACATACATTAAAGCATTAAAATGTGTTGTTTCTATGAATCAGATTGAATGATCCACGTTTTTTTATATTTGCATGAAAAATCATCTCCTCTTTTATCAGAAACCTTTTCATATATATATTGGTAAGTCATTTTACATGTTCAAATCATACAGCATTTGTTGTTTCCATAATGTCTACAACTTTCTTAAGTGAGCATTGCAGGATATACAAAAATCAGAATTAAAACTATGAGAAAATGATTATAATTTTAAATTATTTCATTAGGGCAGAGAACATCCTTCAATATTCTGAACGGATTCTTTGCCAGTGTTAATTAGCACTGTGTAAAATAGACACAGTATATAGATGTTCAACAGTGAAACTCTCATTCCCTTCATTAGCAAATGCAAAAGCATCAAGATGTATAGTGATGATACTCACTGATAAAGTTACAAAGTGGTCTGCTGATTAAAAGTAGCAGTGCTTGTCAGAATCTTCTTTTTCTCTGTTGAATTAAGAAATGCGGTGTTTAATAACAGAGTAATACCAATTTTGCACTCACTGTTTATGTTCTGTAACTGAATATTATGGCGAGGTCCTTAGTTCTTTTAAATATAGTTCTGGGGGAAGTTGTGCAAAGATTATTTGAAACTTCTATGCTGAGCATATTCCCGAACAGATGTTAATGCTTGGTTACATGTGTCATTTACCTCGTTGATGGGTTTGAATTTGTGTAGAAATGAAAATTACGTATTTTGAGCAAGCTTCACACATATGTAAATGCGGAATTGCTTAAAATTCGACCTGAAGCATTTCGATTTTTCTTGTCTGCACATCTCGGTCAAAACTGTCTTTCAAGCTTATGTTACATAAAGCTTACTTTTTAATTAATACTGCTTATTGTATGAAATGCACATGTCTTAGAATGCGGAGTTCTATAAAAACTCGCATTTCTCTCGTAAATTGAAAGACCATAGTGTAAATAGATATTTCTACCTTGAAGATAAAACTATTTATTCCTAATTTAGAAGAAACTTTTATGTAACATAAACAGCAAGTACAAGTTCACTGCACAAGTACAGAAAATGTTCCGGGGCCATTATTAGAAAGACTAGTGATGTAAATTTTTTTTAAAACTAGATTTAAACTTAAAGAGATTCTCAACTAAGAAATCTATTGTTTTTCCTCATCAAGAACAGAATTTCATGTACTTTTCCCCTAATAGATCTACATAATTAAATAAAACCACAAATGTTCTTTTTAAAACTGCATAGAAATGTTTCTTTACACTAGTGTTATTTTACTTTTACTCTAAAGATGTATAAAAAACTATGATCGAGAAGATGTACGAATGTTAATGTAAGTTCATCAGTCTTCTAGAATATTGCCTTTTGGCAGTGCTAGAATACCTTTCTGAACAACTGCCAAAAAATGTGTTTAAACTGGTTAGTTAACAGCACAAATTTAACAATGATTCTAGCATTCTTAAAGAAAATCTTACATTCTACAAATCACTGCTAAGAGTAACACATACATTAAAGCATTGAAGTGCGTTGTTTCTATGAATCAGATTGAATGATTTACGTTATTTTCATATTTACATGAAAAATCAACTCCTCTTTTATCAGAAACCTTTTCATATATCTATTCGAAAGTCATTTTACATGTTCAAATCATACAGTACTTTTTGGTTCATAATGTGTACAACGTTCTGTTGTGAGCATTGCAGGATATACAAAAATCAGAGTTAAAACTATGGGAAAATGATTATAATTTTAAATTATTTCATTAGGACAGAGAATATCCTTCAATATTCTGAACGCATTTTTTGACAGTGTTAATTAGCACTGTCTAAAACAGACACAGTATATACAATTTCAACAGTGAAACTCTCATTCCCTTCATTAGTAAATGCAACAGCATCAAGATGTATAGTGATGATACTCACTGATAAAGTTACAAAGTGGACTGCCGATTAGAAGTAGCAGTGCTTGTCAGGATCTTCTTTTTCTCTGTTGAATTAAAAAATACGGTGTTTAATAACAGAGTAATACCAATTTTGCACTCAGTGTTTATGTTCTGTAACTGAACATTATGGGGAGGTCCTTGGTTCTTTGAAATATAGTTCTGGGTGAAGTTGTGCAAAGATTATTTTAAACTTCTATGCTGAGCATATTCCCAAACAGATGTAAATTCTTGGTTACAAGTGTCATTTACCTCTGTTGGTATTTAATTTGTGTAGAAATGAAAATAAAGTATTTTGAACAAGCATCACTCATATGTACATGAGCAATTGCTTAAAATTTGACGTGAAGCGATTAGATTTTTCTTGTCTGCACATCTCGGTCAAAACTGTCTTTCAAGCTGATGTTACATAAAGCTTACTTTTTAATTAATCACTGCTTATTGTCTGAAATGCACATGTCTTAGAATGCTGAATTCATTAAAAACTCGCATTTCTTACGTGAATTGAAAGACCATTGTGTAAATAGATATTTCTACCTTGAAGATAACCCGATTTAATCCTAATTTAAAAAGAATTTTTATGTAACATAAACAGCAAGTACAAGTTCACTGCACAAGGTCAGAAAATGTTCCGGGGCCATTATTAGTAAGACTAGTGATGTAAATTTTATTTAAAACTAGAGTTAAACTAAAGAAGATTCTGAACTAAGAAATCTATTGTTTTTCCTCATCAAGAACAGAATTTCATATACTTTTCTCCTAATGGATCTACATAATTAAATAAAACCACAAATGGGTTTTAAAACTCCAAAGAAATGTTTCTCTACACTAGTGTTATTTTACTTTTACTCTAAACATGTTTAAAAAACTATGATCGGGAAGATATCCTAATGTTAATGTAAGTTCATCAGTCTTCTAGAATATTGCCTTTTGGCAGTGCTGAATAACTTTCTGAACAACTGCCAAAAAATGTGTTTAAACTTGTTAGTAAACATACCACATATTTTACTATGATTCTAGCATTCTTACTTGAAAATCTTACATTCTACAAATAACTGCTAAGAGTAACACATATATTAAAGCTTTGAAATGCGTTGTTTCTATGAATCAAATTGAATGATCCACGTTTTTTACATATTTACATGAAAAATCAACTTCTCTTTTATCAGAAACCTTTTCATATATCTATTGGAAAGTCATTTTACGTGTTCAAATCATACACCATTTTTTGTGTTCATAATGTGTACAACGTTCTGAAATGAGCATTGCAGGATATACAAAAATCAGAGTTAAAACTATGAGAAAATAATTATAATTCTAAATTATTTCATTAGGGCAGAGAACATGCTTCAATACTCTGAATGCATTCTTTGCCAGTGTTAATTAGCACTGTCTAGAACAGACACAGTATATACAAGTTCAACAGTGAAACTCTCATTCCCTTCATTAGCAAATGCAACAGCATCAAGATGTATAGTGATGATACTCACTGTTAAAGTTAAAAAGTGGTCAGCTGATTAGAAGTAGCAGTTCTTGTCAGGATCTTCTGTTTCTCTGTTGAATTAAAAAATACGGTGTTTAATAAAAGAGTAATACCAATTTTGCACTCACTGTTTATGTTCTCTAACTGAACATAATGGGGAGGTTCTTAGTTCTTTGAAATATAGTTCTGGGTGAAGTTGTTCAAAGGTTATTTTATACTTCTATGCTGAGCATATTCCCGAACAGATGTTAATGCTTGGTTACAAGTGTCATTTACCTCGTTGTTGGGTTTGAATTTGTGTAGAAATGAAAATTAAGTATTTTGAGCCAGCTTTACTCATATGTACATGCTCAATTGCTTAAAATTTGACCTGAAGCGATTAGATTTTTCTTATCTGCACATCTCGGTCAAAACGGTCTTTCAAGCTGATGTTACATAAAGCTTACTTTTCAATTAATCACTGCTTATTGTATGAAATGCACATGTCTTAGAATGCTGAGTTCATTAAAAGCTCGCATTTCTTTCATAAATTGAAAGACCATTGTGTAAATAGATATTTCTACCTTGAAGATAACACTATTTAATTCTAATTTAGAAGGAACTATTATGTAACATAAACAGCAAGTACAAGTTAACTGCACAAGTACATAAAGTGTTCCAGGGCAATTATTAGAAAGACTAGAGGTGTAAATTTTATTTAAAACTAGAGTTAAACTAAAGGAGATTCTCAACTAAGAAATCTATTGTTTTTCCTCATCAAGATCAGAAATTCATGTATTTTTTTCCTAATAGATCTACATAATTAAATAAAACCACAAATGTGTTTTAAAAATTCAAAGAATTGTTTCTCTACACTAGTGTTATTTTACTTTTGCTCTAAACATGTATAAAAAACTATGATCAAGAAGGTATCCTAATGTTAATGTAAGTTCATCAGTCTTCTAGAATATTGCCATTTGGCAGTGTTAGAATACCTTTCTGAACAACTGCCAAAAAATGTGTTTAAACTGGTTAGTTAACAGCTCAAATTTTACTAGGATTCTTGCATTCTTACTTGAAAATCTTACATTATACAAATCACTGCTAAGAGTAACACATACATTAAAGCATTGAAATGCGTTGTTTCTATGAATCAGATTGAATGATCCATGTTTCGTACATATATACATAAAATATCAACTTCTCCTTTATCAGAAACCTTTTCATGTAGCTATTGGAAAGTGATTTTACATGTACAAATCATACAGCATTTTTTTTGTTCATAATGTGTACAACGATCTGAAGTGAGCATTGCAGGTTATACAAAAATCAGAGTTAAAACTATGAGAAAATGATTATAATTTTAAATTATTTCAATAGGGCAGAGAACATGCTTCAATACTCTGAACGCATTCTTCGCCAGTGTTAATTAGCACTGTCTAAAACAGACACAGTATATACAAGTTCAACAGTGAGACTCTCAATCCCTTCATTAGGAAATGAAACAGCATCAAGATGTATAGTGATGATACTCACTGTTAAAGTTAAAAAGTGGTCAGCTGATTAGAAGAAGCAGTGCTTTTAAGAATCTTCTGTTTCTCTGTTGAATTAAAAAATACGGTGTTTAATAAAAGAGTAATACCAATTTTGCACTCACTGTTTATGTTCTGTAACTGAACATAATGGGGAGGTTCTTAGTTCTTTGAAATATAGTTCTGGGTGACGTTCTTCAAAGATTATTTTATACTTCTATGCTGAGCATATTCCCGAACAGATGTTAATGCTTGGTTACAAGTGTCATTTACCTCGTTGTTGGGTTTAAATTTGTGTAGAAATGATAATTAAATATTTTGAGCGAGCTTCACTCATATGTACATGCGGAATTGCCTAAAATTTGACCTAAAGCGATTAGATTTTTCTTGTCTGCACATCTCGGTCAAAACTGTCTTTCAAGCTGATGTTACATAAAGCTTACTTTTTAATTAATCACTGCTTATTGTATGAAATACACATGTCTTAGAATGCTGAGTTCATTAAAAACTCGCATTTCTTACGAAAATTGAAAGACCATTGTGTAAATAGTTATTTCTACCTTGAAGATAACACGATTTAATCCTAATTTAGAAGGAACTTTTATGTGACATAAACAGCAAGTAAAAGTTAACTGCATAAGTACAGAAAATGTTCAGGGGTCATTATTAGAAAGACTAGTGATGTAAATTTTATTTAAAACTAGAGTTAAACTAAAGAATATTCTCAACGAAGAAATCTATTGTTTTTCCTCATCAAGAACAGAATTTCATGTACTTTTCCCCTAATAGATCTACATAATTAAATAAAACCACAAATGTGTTGTAAAACTGCAAATATATGTTTCTCTACACTGGTGTTATTTTACTTTTACTCTAAACATGTATAAAAAACTATGATCGAGAAGATATCCTAATCTTAATATGAGTTCATCAGTCTTCTAGAATATTGCCATTTGAAAGTGTTAGAATACCTTTCTGAACAATTGCAAAAAAATGTGTTTAACCTGGTTACTTAACAGTACAAATTTTACTATGATTCTAGCATTCTTACTTGAAAATCTTACATTCTACAAATCACTGCTAAGAGTAACACATACATTATAGCATTGATATGCGTTGTTTCTATGAATCAGATTGAATGATCCACGTTTCTTACATATTTACATGAAAAATCAACTCCTCTTTTATCAGAAACCTTTTCATATATCTATTGGAAAGTCATTTTACATGTTCAAATCATACAGCATTTTTGGTGTTTATAAAGTGTACAACGTTCTGAAGTGAGCATTGCAGGATATACAAAAATCAGAGATAAAACTATGAGAAAATGACTATAATTTTAAATTATTTCATTAGGGCAGAGAACATCCTTCAATACTCTGAACGCATTCTTTGCCAGTGTTAATTAGCACTGTCTAAAACAGACACCGTATATAGAAGTTCAACAGTGAAACTCTCATTCCCTTCATTAGCAAATGAAACAGCATCAAAATGTATAGTGATGATACTCACTGATAAAGTTACAAAGTGGTCTGCAGATTAGAAGTAGCAGTGCTTGTCAGAATCTTCTTTTTCTCTGTTGAATTAAAAAATACGGTGTTTAATAACAGAGTAATACCAATTATGCACTCAATGTTTATGTTCTGTAACTGTACATTATGGGGAGGTCCTTAGTTCTTTTAAATATAGTTCCGGGGGAAGTTGTGCAAAGATTATTTTAAACTTCTATGCTGAGCATATTCCCGAACAGATGTTAATGCTTGGTTACATGTGTCATTTACCTCGTTGTTGGGTTTGAATTTGTGTAGAAATGAAAATTAAGTATTCTGAGCAAGCTTCACACATATGTACATGCGGAATTGCTTAAAAATGACCTGAAGCGTTTTGATTTTTCTTTTCTGCACATCTCGGTCAAAACTGTCTTTCAAGCTTATGTTACATAAAGCTTACTTTTTAATTAATACTGCTTATTGTATGAAATGCACGTGTCTTAGAAAGCTGAGTTCATTAAAAACTCGCATTTCTTACGAGAATTGAAAGACCATTGTGTAAATAGATATTTCATCCTTAAAGAAAACACTATTTAATCCTAATTTAGAAGGAACTTTTAGGTAACATAAACAGCAAGTACAAGTTCACTGCACAAGTACAGAAAATATTCCAGGGCCATTATTAGAAAGATTAGTGATGTAAATTTTATTTAAAACTAGAGTTAAACTAAAGGATATTCTCAACAAAGAAATCTATTGTTTTTCCTCATCAAGAACAGAATTTCATGTACTTTTCCCCTAATAAATCTACATAATTAAATAAAACCACAAATGTGTTTTAATACTGCAAAGAAATGTTTCTCTACACTAGTGTTATTTTACTTTTACTCTAAACATGTATAAAAAACTATGATCGATAAGATATCCTAATGTTAATGTAAGTTCATCAGTCTTCTAGAATATTGCCATTTGGCAGTAATAGAATACCTTTCAAAACAAAAGCCAAAAAATGGGTTTAAAGTGGTTAGTTAACAGCACAAATTTTACTATGATTTTAGCATTCTTACTTGAAAAACTTACATTCTACAAATAACTGCTAAGGGTAACACAAACATTAAAGCATTAAAATTTGTTGTTTCTATAAGTCAGATTGAATGATCTACGTTTTTTTCATATTTACTTGAAAAATCAACTCCTCTTTTATCAGAAACCTTTTCATATATCTATTGGAATGTCATTTTACATCTTCCAATCATACAGCATTTTTTGTGTCCATAATGTGTATAACGTTGTGAAGTGAGCATTGCAGGATATACAAAAATCAGAGTTAAAACTATGAGAAAATGATTTTAATTTTAAATTATTTCATTAGGACAGAGAACATCCTTCAATACTCTGAATGCCTTCTTTGACAGTGTTAATTAGCACTGTCTAAAACAGACACAGTATATACAAGTTCAACAGTGAAACTCTCATTCCCTTCATTAGCAAATGCAACAGCATCAAGATGTATAGTGATGATACTCACTGATAAAGTTACAAAGTGGTCTGCCAATTAGAAGTAGCAGTGCTTGTCAGGATCTTCTTTTTCTCTATTGAATTAAAAAATACGGTGTTTAATAACAGAGTAATACCAATTTTGAACTCACTGGTTATGTTCTATAACTGAACATTATGGGGAGGTCCTTAGTTCCTTGAAATATAGTTCTGGGGGAAGTAGTGCAAAGATTATTTTAAATTTCTATGCTGAGTATATTCCCGAACAAATGTTAATGCTTGGTTACAAGTGTCATTTACCTCGTTGTTGGGTTTGAATTTGTGTAGTAATGAAAATTAAGTATTTTGAGCAAGCTTCACACATATGTACATGCGGAATTGCTTAAAATTTGACCTAAAGCGTTTCGATTTTTCTTGTCTGCACGTCTCGGTCAAAACTGTCTTTCAAGCTGATGTTACATAAAGCTTACTTTTTAATTAATCACTGCTTATTGTCTGAAATACACATGTTTTAGAATGCTGAGTTCATTAAAAACTCGCATTTCTTACGAGAATTAAAAGACCATTGTGTAAACAGATATTTCTACCTTGAAGATAACACTATTTAATCCTAATTCAGAAGGAACTTTTATGTAACATAAACAGCAAGTACAAGTTTACTGCACAAGTACAGAAAATGTTCCGGGGCCATTATTAGAAAGACTAGTGATGTAAATTTTATTTAAAACTAGAGTAAAACTAAAGGAGATTCTCAACTAAGAAATCTATTGTTTTTCCTCATCAAGAACAGAATTTCATGTACTTTTCCCCTAATAGATCTACATAATTAAATAAAACCACAAACATGTTTTAATACTGCAAAGAAATGTTTCTCTACACTAGTGTTATGTTACTTTTTCTCTAAACATGTATAAAAAACTATGATCGAGAAGATATCCTAATGTTAATGTAAGTTCATCAGTCTTCTAGAATATTGCCTTTTGGAAGTGCTGAATAACTTTCTGAACAACTGCCAAAGAATGTGTTTAAACTTGTTAGTTAACACCACAAATTTTACTATGATTCTAGCATTCTTACTTGAAAATCTTACATTCTACAAATAACTGCTAAGAGTAACACATACATTAAAGATTTGAAATGGGTTGTTTCTATGAATCAAATAGAATGATCCACGTTTTTTACATATTTACATGAAAAATCAACTTATCTTTTATCAGAAACCTTTTCATATATCTATTGAAAAATTATTTTACATGTTCAAATCATATACCATTTTTTGTGTTCATAATGTGTACAACGTTCTGAAGTGAGCATTGCAGGATATACAAAAATCAGAGTTAAAACTATAAGAAAATAATTATAATTTTAAATTATTTCATTAGGTCAGAGAACATCCTTCAATACTCTGAACGCATTCTTAGCCAGTGTTAATTAGCACTGTCTAAAACAGACACAGTATATACAAGTTCAACAGTGAAACTCTCATTCCCTTCATTAGCAAATGCAACAGCATCAAAATGTATAGTGATGATACTCACTGATAAAGTTAGAAATTGTACTGCTGATTAGAAGAAGCAGTGCTTTTCAGAATCTTCTTTTTCTCTGATAAATTAAAGAATACGGTGTTTAATGAAAGAGTAATACTAATTTTGCACACACTGTTTATGTTCTGTAACTGAACATAATGGGGAGGTTCTTAGTTCTTTGAAATATAGTTCTGGGTGAAGTTGTTCAAAGGTTATTTTAAACTTCTATGCTGAGCATATTCCCGAACAGATGTTAATGCTTGGTTACATGTGTCATTTACCTCGTTGTTGGATTTGAATTTGTGTAGAAATGAAAATTAAGTATTTTGAGCAAGCTTCACTCATATGTACATGCTCAATGGCTTAAAATTTGACCTGTAGCGATTAGATTTTTCTTGTCTGCACATCTCGGTCAAAACGGTCTTTCAAGCTGATGTTACATAAAGCTTACTTTTTAATTAATCACTGCTTATTGTATGAAATGCACATGTCTTAGAATGCTGAGTTCATTAAAAGCTCGCATTTCTTACATAAATTGAAAGACCATTGTGTAAATAGATATTTTTACCTTGAAGATAACACTATTTAATCCTTATTTAGAAGGAACTTTTATGTAACATAAACAGCTAGTACAAGTTAACAGCACAAGTACAGAAAGTGTTCCAGGGCAATTATTAGAAAGACTAGAGGTGTAAATTTTATTTAAAACTAGAGTTAAACTAAAGGAGATTCTCAACTAAGAAATCTATTGTTTTTCCTCATCAAGAACAGAATTTCATGTACTTTTCCCCTAATAAATCTCCATAATTAAAAAAAACCACAAATGTGTTTTAAAACTGCAAATAAATGTTTCTCTACACTAGTGTTTTTTTTACTTTTACTCTAAACATGTATAAAAAACTATGATCGAGAAGTTATCCTAATCTTAATATAAGTTCATCAGTCTTCTAGAATATTGCCATTTGAAAGTGTTAGAATACCTTTCTGAACAACTGCCAAAAAATGTGTTTAAACTGGTTAGTTAACAGTACAAATTTTACTATGATTCTAGCATTCTTACTTGAAAATCTTACATTCTACAAATAACTGCTAAGAGTAACACATACATTATAGCATTGAAATGCGTTGTTTCTATGAATCAGATTGAATGATCCACGTTTCTTACATATTTACATGAAAAATCAACTCCTCTTTTATCAGAAACCTTTTCATATATCTATTGGAAAGTCATTTTACATGTTCAAATCATACAGCATTTTTGGTGTTTATAAAGTGTACAACGTTCTGAAGTGAGCATTGCAGGATATACAAAAATCAGAGATAAAACTATGAGAAAATGACTATAATTTTAAATTATTTCATTAGGGCAGAGAACATCCTTCAATACTCTGAACGCATTCTTTGCCAGTGTTAATTAGCACTGTCTAAAACAGACACCGTATATAGAAGTTCAACAGTGAAACTCTCATTCCCTTCATTAGCAAATGAAACAGCATCAAAATGTATAGTGATGATACTCACTGATAAAGTTACAAAGTGGTCTGCAGATTAGAAGTAGCAGTGCTTGTCAGAATCTTCTTTTTCTCTGTTGAATTAAAAAATACGGTGTTTAATAACAGAGTAATACCAATTATGCACTCAATGTTTATGTTCTGTAACTGTACATTATGGGGAGGTCCTTAGTTCTTTTAAATATAGTTCCGGGGGAAGTTGTGCAAAGATTATTTTAAACTTCTATGCTGAGCATATTCCCGAACAGATGTTAATGCTTGGTTACATGTGTCATTTACCTCGTTGTTGGGTTTGAATTTGTGTAGAAATGAAAATTAAGTATTCTGAGCAAGCTTCACACATATGTACATGCGGAATTGCTTAAAAATGACCTGAAGCGTTTTGATTTTTCTTTTCTGCACATCTCGGTCAAAACTGTCTTTCAAGCTTATGTTACATAAAGCTTACTTTTTAATTAATACTGCTTATTGTATGAAATGCACGTGTCTTAGAAAGCTGAGTTCATTAAAAACTCGCATTTCTTACGAGAATTGAAAGACCATTGTGTAAATAGATATTTCATCCTTAAAGAAAACACTATTTAATCCTAATTTAGAAGGAACTTTTAGGTAACATAAACAGCAAGTACAAGTTCACTGCACAAGTACAGAAAATATTCCAGGGCCATTATTAGAAAGATTAGTGATGTAAATTTTATTTAAAACTAGAGTTAAACTAAAGGATATTCTCAACAAAGAAATCTATTGTTTTTCCTCATCAAGAACAGAATTTCATGTACTTTTCCCCTAATAAATCTACATAATTAAATAAAACCACAAATGTGTTTTAATACTGCAAAGAAATGTTTCTCTACACTAGTGTTATTTTACTTTTACTCTAAACATGTATAAAAAACTATGATCGATAAGATATCCTAATGTTAATGTAAGTTCATCAGTCTTCTAGAATATTGCCATTTGGCAGTAATAGAATACCTTTCAAAACAAAAGCCAAAAAATGGGTTTAAAGTGGTTAGTTAACAGCACAAATTTTACTATGATTTTAGCATTCTTACTTGAAAAACTTACATTCTACAAATAACTGCTAAGGGTAACACAAACATTAAAGCATTAAAATTTGTTGTTTCTATAAGTCAGATTGAATGATCTACGTTTTTTTCATATTTACTTGAAAAATCAACTCCTCTTTTATCAGAAACCTTTTCATATATCTATTGGAATGTCATTTTACATCTTCCAATCATACAGCATTTTTTGTGTCCATAATGTGTATAACGTTGTGAAGTGAGCATTGCAGGATATACAAAAATCAGAGTTAAAACTATGAGAAAATGATTTTAATTTTAAATTATTTCATTAGGACAGAGAACATCCTTCAATACTCTGAATGCCTTCTTTGACAGTGTTAATTAGCACTGTCTAAAACAGACACAGTATATACAAGTTCAACAGTGAAACTCTCATTCCCTTCATTAGCAAATGCAACAGCATCAAGATGTATAGTGATGATACTCACTGATAAAGTTACAAAGTGGTCTGCCAATTAGAAGTAGCAGTGCTTGTCAGGATCTTCTTTTTCTCTATTGAATTAAAAAATACGGTGTTTAATAACAGAGTAATACCAATTTTGAACTCACTGGTTATGTTCTATAACTGAACATTATGGGGAGGTCCTTAGTTCCTTGAAATATAGTTCTGGGGGAAGTAGTGCAAAGATTATTTTAAATTTCTATGCTGAGTATATTCCCGAACAAATGTTAATGCTTGGTTACAAGTGTCATTTACCTCGTTGTTGGGTTTGAATTTGTGTAGTAATGAAAATTAAGTATTTTGAGCAAGCTTCACACATATGTACATGCGGAATTGCTTAAAATTTGACCTAAAGCGTTTCGATTTTTCTTGTCTGCACGTCTCGGTCAAAACTGTCTTTCAAGCTGATGTTACATAAAGCTTACTTTTTAATTAATCACTGCTTATTGTCTGAAATACACATGTTTTAGAATGCTGAGTTCATTAAAAACTCGCATTTCTTACGAGAATTAAAAGACCATTGTGTAAACAGATATTTCTACCTTGAAGATAACACTATTTAATCCTAATTCAGAAGGAACTTTTATGTAACATAAACAGCAAGTACAAGTTTACTGCACAAGTACAGAAAATGTTCCGGGGCCATTATTAGAAAGACTAGTGATGTAAATTTTATTTAAAACTAGAGTAAAACTAAAGGAGATTCTCAACTAAGAAATCTATTGTTTTTCCTCATCAAGAACAGAATTTCATGTACTTTTCCCCTAATAGATCTACATAATTAAATAAAACCACAAACATGTTTTAATACTGCAAAGAAATGTTTCTCTACACTAGTGTTATGTTACTTTTTCTCTAAACATGTATAAAAAACTATGATCGAGAAGATATCCTAATGTTAATGTAAGTTCATCAGTCTTCTAGAATATTGCCTTTTGGAAGTGCTGAATAACTTTCTGAACAACTGCCAAAGAATGTGTTTAAACTTGTTAGTTAACACCACAAATTTTACTATGATTCTAGCATTCTTACTTGAAAATCTTACATTCTACAAATAACTGCTAAGAGTAACACATACATTAAAGATTTGAAATGGGTTGTTTCTATGAATCAAATAGAATGATCCACGTTTTTTACATATTTACATGAAAAATCAACTTATCTTTTATCAGAAACCTTTTCATATATCTATTGAAAAATAATTTTACATGTTCAAATCATATACCATTTTTTGTGTTCATAATGTGTACAACGTTCTGAAGTGAGCATTGCAGGATATACAAAAATCAGAGTTAAAACTATAAGAAAATAATTATAATTTTAAATTATTTCATTAGGTCAGAGAACATCCTTCAATACTCTGAACGCATTCTTAGCCAGTGTTAATTAGCACTGTCTAAAACAGACACAGTATATACAAGTTCAACAGTGAAACTCTCATTCCCTTCATTAGCAAATGCAACAGCATCAAAATGTATAGTGATGATACTCACTGATAAAGTTAGAAATTGTACTGCTGATTAGAAGAAGCAGTGCTTTTCAGAATCTTCTTTTTCTCTGATAAATTAAAGAATACGGTGTTTAATGAAAGAGTAATACTAATTTTGCACACACTGTTTATGTTCTGTAACTGAACATAATGGGGAGGTTCTTAGTTCTTTGAAATATAGTTCTGGGTGAAGTTGTTCAAAGGTTATTTTAAACTTCTATGCTGAGCATATTCCCGAACAGATGTTAATGCTTGGTTACATGTGTCATTTACCTCGTTGTTGGATTTGAATTTGTGTAGAAATGAAAATTAAGTATTTTGAGCAAGCTTCACTCATATGTACATGCTCAATGGCTTAAAATTTGACCTGTAGCGATTAGATTTTTCTTGTCTGCACATCTCGGTCAAAACGGTCTTTCAAGCTGATGTTACATAAAGCTTACTTTTTAATTAATCACTGCTTATTGTATGAAATGCACATGTCTTAGAATGCTGAGTTCATTAAAAGCTCGCATTTCTTACATAAATTGAAAGACCATTGTGTAAATAGATATTTTTACCTTGAAGATAACACTATTTAATCCTTATTTAGAAGGAACTTTTATGTAACATAAACAGCTAGTACAAGTTAACAGCACAAGTACAGAAAGTGTTCCAGGGCAATTATTAGAAAGACTAGAGGTGTAAATTTTATTTAAAACTAGAGTTAAACTAAAGGAGATTCTCAACTAAGAAATCTATTGTTTTTCCTCATCAAGAACAGAATTTCATGTACTTTTCCCCTAATAAATCTCCATAATTAAAAAAAACCACAAATGTGTTTTAAAACTGCAAATAAATGTTTCTCTACACTAGTGTTTTTTTTACTTTTACTCTAAACATGTATAAAAAACTATGATCGAGAAGTTATCCTAATCTTAATATAAGTTCATCAGTCTTCTAGAATATTGCCATTTGAAAGTGTTAGAATACCTTTCTGAACAACTGCCAAAAAATGTGTTTAAACTGGTTAGTTAACAGTACAAATTTTACTATGATTCTAGCATTCTTACTTGAAAATCTTACATTCTACAAATAACTGCTAAGAGTAACACATACATTATAGCATTGAAATGCGTTGTTTCTATGAATCAGATTGAATGATCCACGTTTCTTACATATTTACATGAAAAATCAACTCCTCTTTTATCAGAAACCTTTTCATATATCTATTGGAAAGTCATTTTACATGTTCAAATCATACAGCATTTTTTGTGTTCATAAAGTGTACAACGTTCTGAAGTGAGCATTGCAGGATATACAAAAATCAGAGTTAAAACTATGAGAAAATGATTATAATTTTAAATTATTTCATTAGGGCAGAGAACATCCTTCAATACTCTGAACGCATTCTTTGCCAGTGTTAATTAGCACTGTCTAAAACAGACACCGTATATAGAAGTTCAACAGTGAAACTGTCATTCCCTTCATTAGCAAATGCAACAGCATCAAGATGTATAGTGATGATACTTACTGATAAAGTTACAAAGTGGTCTGTCGATTAGAAGAACATTGCTTGTCAGAATCTTCTTTTTATTTGTTGAATTAAAAAAACGGTGTTTAATAACAGAGTAATACCAATTATGCACTCACTGTTTATGTTCTGTAACTGTACATTATGGGGAGGTGCTTAGTTTTTTGAAATTTAGTTCTGGGTGAAGTTGTGCAAAAATTATTTTAAACTTCTATGCTGAGCATATTCCCGAACAAAATTTAATGCTTGGTTACAAGTGTCATTTACCTCTTTGTTGGGTTTGAATTTGTGTAGAAATGAAAATTAAGTATTTTGAACAAGCTTCACTCATATGTATATGCGCAAATCCTTAAAATTTGACCTGAAGCGATTAGATTTTTCTTGTCTGCACATCTCAGTCAAAACAGTTTTTCAAGCTTATGTTACATAAAGCTTACCTTTTAATTAATCACTGCTTATTGTATGAAATGCACATGTCTTAGAATGCTGAGTTCAATAAAAGCTCGCATTTCTTACGTAAATTGAAAGACCATTGTGTAAATAGATATTTCTACCTTGAAGATAACACGATTGAATCCTTATTTAGAAGGAACTTTTATGTAACATAAACAGCAAGTACAAGTTTACTGCACAAGTACAGAAAATGTTCCGGGGCCATTATTAGAAAGACTAGTGATGTAAATTTTATTAAAACTAGAGTTAAACTAAAGGAGATTCTGAACTAAGTAATCTATTGTTTTTCCTCAGCAAGAACAGAATTTCATGTACTTTCCCCCTAAAAGATATACATTATTAAATAAAACCACAAATGTGTTTTAAAACTGCAAAGAAATGTTTCTCTACACTAGTGTTATTTTACTTTTACTCTAAACATGTATAAAAAACTAGGATCGAGAAGATAACCTAATGTTAATGTAAGTTCATCTGTCTTCTAGAGTATTGCCATTTGGCAATGTTAGAATACCTTTCTGAACAACGGCCAAAAAAGGTGTTTAAACTGGTTAGTTAACAGCACAAATTTTACTATGATTCTAGCATTCTTACTGAAAATCTTACATTCTACAAATAACTGCTAAGAGTAACACATACATTATAGCATTGATATGCGTTGTTTCTATGAATCAGATTGAATGATCCACGTTTCTTACATATTTACATGAAAAATCAACTCCTCTTTTATCAGAAACCTTTTCATATATCTATTGGAAAGTCATTTTACATGTTCAAATCATACAGCATTTTTGGTGTTTATAAAGTGTACAACGTTCTGAAGTGAGCATTGCAGGATATACAAAAATCAGAGATAAAACTATGAGAAAATGACTATAATTTTAAATTATTTCATTAGGGCAGAGAACATCCTTCAATACTCTGAACGCATTCTTTGCCAGTGTTAATTAGCACTGTCTAAAACAGACACCGTATATAGAAGTTCAACAGTGAAACTCTCATTCCCTTCATTAGCAAATGCAACAGCATCAAAATGTATAGTGATGATACTCACTGATAAAGTTACAAAGTGGTCTGCAGATTAGAAGTAGCAGTGTTTGTCAGAATCTTCTTTTTCTCTGTTGAATTAAAAAATACGGTGTTTAATAAAAGAGTAATACCAATTATGCACTCAATGTTTATGTTCTGTAACTGTACATTATGGGGAGGTCCTTAGTTCTTTTAAATATAGTTCCGGGGGAAGTTGTGCAAAGATTATTTTAAACTTCTATGCTGAGCATATTCCCGAACAGATGTTAATGCTTGGTTACATGTGTCATTTACCTCGTTGTTGGGTTTGAATTTGTGTAGAAATGAAAATTAAGTATTCTGAGCAAGCTTCACACATATGTACATGCGGAATTGCTTAAAAATGACCTGAAGCGTTTTGATTTTTCTTTTCTGCACATCTCGGTCAAAACTGTCTTTCAAGCTTATGTTACATAAAGCTTACTTTTTAATTAATACTGCTTATTGTATGAAATGCACGTGTCTTAGAAAGCTGAGTTCATTAAAAACTCGCATTTCTTACGAGAATTGAAAGACCATTGTGTAAATAGATATTTCATCCTTAAAGAAAACACTATTTAATCCTAATTTAGAAGGAACTTTTAGGTAACATAAACAGCAAGTACAAGTTCACTGCACAAGTACAGAAAATATTCCAGGGCCATTATTAGAAAGATTAGTGATGTAAATTTTATTTAAAACTAGAGTTAAACTAAAGGATATTCTCAACAAAGAAATCTATTGTTTTTCCTCATCAAGAACAGAATTTCATGTACTTTTCCCCTAATAAATCTACATAATTAAATAAAACCACAAATGTGTTTTAATACTGCAAAGAAATGTTTCTCTACACTAGTGTTATTTTACTTTTACTCTAAACATGTATAAAAAACTATGATCGATAAGATATCCTAATGTTAATGTAAGTTCATCAGTCTTCTAGAATATTGCCATTTGGCAGTAATAGAATACCTTTCAAAACAAAAGCCAAAAAATGGGTTTAAAGTGGTTAGTTAACAGCACAAATTTTACTATGATTTTAGCATTCTTACTTGAAAAACTTACATTCTACAAATAACTGCTAAGGGTAACACAAACATTAAAGCATTAAAATTTGTTGTTTCTATAAGTCAGATTGAATGATCTACGTTTTTTTCATATTTACTTGAAAAATCAACTCCTCTTTTATCAGAAACCTTTTCATATATCTATTGGAATGTCATTTTACATCTTCCAATCATACAGCATTTTTTGTGTCCATAATGTGTATAACGTTGTGAAGTGAGCATTGCAGGATATACAAAAATCAGAGTTAAAACTATGAGAAAATGATTTTAATTTTAAATTATTTCATTAGGACAGAGAACATCCTTCAATACTCTGAATGCCTTCTTTGACAGTGTTAATTAGCATTGTCTAAAACAGACACAGTATATACAAGTTCAACAGTGAAACTCTCATTCCCTTCATTAGCAAATGCAACAGCATCAAGATGTATAGTGATGATACTCACTGATAAAGTTACAAAGTGGTCTGCCAATTAGAAGTAGCAGTGCTTGTCAGGATCTTCTTCTTCTCTATTGAATTAAAAAATACGGTGTTTAATAACAGAGTAATACCAATTTTGAACTCACTGGTTATGTTCTATAACTGAACATTATGGGGAGGTCCTTAGTTCCTTGAAATATAGTTCTGGGGGAAGTAGTGCAAAGATTATTTTAAATTTCTATGCTGAGTATATTCCCGAACAAATGTTAATGCTTGGTTACAAGTGTCATTTACCTCGTTGTTGGGTTTGAATTTGTGTAGTAATGAAAATTAAGTATTTTGAGCAAGCTTCACACATATGTACATGCGGAATTGCTTAAAATTTGACCTAAAGCGTTTCGATTTTTCTTGTCTGCACGTCTCGGTCAAAACTGTCTTTCAAGCTGATGTTACATAAAGCTTACTTTTTAATTAATCACTGCTTATTGTCTGAAATACACATGTTTTAGAATGCTGAGTTCATTAAAAACTCGCATTTCTTACGAGAATTAAAAGACCATTGTGTAAACAGATATTTCTACCTTGAAGATAACACTATTTAATCCTAATTCAGAAGGAACTTTTATGTAACATAAACAGCAAGTACAAGTTTACTGCACAAGTACAGAAAATGTTCCGGGGCCATTATTAGAAAGACTAGTGATGTAAATTTTATTTAAAACTAGAGTAAAACTAAAGGAGATTCTCAACTAAGAAATCTATTGTTTTTCCTCATCAAGAACAGAATTTCATGTACTTTTCCCCTAATAGATCTACATAATTAAATAAAACCACAAACATGTTTTAATACTGCAAAGAAATGTTTCTCTACACTAGTGTTATGTTACTTTTTCTCTAAACATGTATAAAAAACTATGATCGAGAAGATATCCTAATGTTAATGTAAGTTCATCAGTCTTCTAGAATATTGCCTTTTGGAAGTGCTGAATAACTTTCTGAACAACTGCCAAAGAATGTGTTTAAACTTGTTAGTTAACACCACAAATTTTACTATGATTCTAGCATTCTTACTTGAAAATCTTACATTCTACAAATAACTGCTAAGAGTAACACATACATTAAAGATTTGAAATGGGTTGTTTCTATGAATCAAATAGAATGATCCACGTTTTTTACATATTTACATGAAAAATCAACTTATCTTTTATCAGAAACCTTTTCATATATCTATTGAAAAATTATTTTACATGTTCAAATCATATACCATTTTTTGTGTTCATAATGTGTACAACGTTCTGAAGTGAGCATTGCAGGATATACAAAAATCAGAGTTAAAACTATAAGAAAATAATTATAATTTTAAATTATTTCATTAGGTCAGAGAACATCCTTCAATACTCTGAACGCATTCTTAGCCAGTGTTAATTAGCACTGTCTAAAACAGACACAGTATATACAAGTTCAACAGTGAAACTCTCATTCCCTTCATTAGCAAATGCAACAGCATCAAAATGTATAGTGATGATACTCACTGATAAAGTTAGAAATTGTACTGCTGATTAGAAGAAGCAGTGCTTTTCAGAATCTTCTTTTTCTCTGATAAATTAAAGAATACGGTGTTTAATGAAAGAGTAATACTAATTTTGCACACACTGTTTATGTTCTGTAACTGAACATAATGGGGAGGTTCTTAGTTCTTTGAAATATAGTTCTGGGTGAAGTTGTTCAAAGGTTATTTTAAACTTCTATGCTGAGCATATTCCCGAACAGATGTTAATGCTTGGTTACATGTGTCATTTACCTCGTTGTTGGATTTGAATTTGTGTAGAAATGAAAATTAAGTATTTTGAGCAAGCTTCACTCATATGTACATGCTCAATGGCTTAAAATTTGACCTGTAGCGATTAGATTTTTCTTGTCTGCACATCTCGGTCAAAACGGTCTTTCAAGCTGATGTTACATAAAGCTTACTTTTTAATTAATCACTGCTTATTGTATGAAATGCACATGTCTTAGAATGCTGAGTTCATTAAAAGCTCGCATTTCTTACATAAATTGAAAGACCATTGTGTAAATAGATATTTTTACCTTGAAGATAACACTATTTAATCCTTATTTAGAAGGAACTTTTATGTAACATAAACAGCTAGTACAAGTTAACAGCACAAGTACAGAAAGTGTTCCAGGGCAATTATTAGAAAGACTAGAGGTGTAAATTTTATTTAAAACTAGAGTTAAACTAAAGGAGATTCTCAACTAAGAAATCTATTGTTTTTCCTCATCAAGAACAGAATTTCATGTACTTTTCCCCTAATAAATCTCCATAATTAAAAAAAACCACAAATGTGTTTTAAAACTGCAAATAAATGTTTCTCTACACTAGTGTTTTTTTTACTTTTACTCTAAACATGTATAAAAAACTATGATCGAGAAGTTATCCTAATCTTAATATAAGTTCATCAGTCTTCTAGAATATTGCCATTTGAAAGTGTTAGAATACCTTTCTGAACAACTGCCAAAAAATGTGTTTAAACTGGTTAGTTAACAGTACAAATTTTACTATGATTCTAGCATTCTTACTTGAAAATCTTACATTCTACAAATAACTGCTAAGAGTAACACATACATTATAGCATTGAAATGCGTTGTTTCTATGAATCAGATTGAATGATCCACGTTTCTTACATATTTACATGAAAAATCAACTCCTCTTTTATCAGAAACCTTTTCATATATCTATTGGAAAGTCATTTTACATGTTCAAATCATACAGCATTTTTTGTGTTCATAAAGTGTACAACGTTCTGAAGTTAGCATTGCAGGATATACAAAAATCAGAGTTAAAACTATGAGAAAATGATTATAATTTTAAATTATTTCATTAGGGCAGAGAACATCCTTCAATACTCTGAACGCATTCTTTGCCAGTGTTAATTAGCACTGTCTAAAACAGACACCGTATATAGAAGTTCAACAGTGAAACTGTCATTCCCTTCATTAGCAAATGCAACAGCATCAAGATGTATAGTGATGATACTTACTGATAAAGTTACAAAGTGGTCTGTCGATTAGAAGAACATTGCTTGTCAGAATCTTCTTTTTATTTGTTGAATTAAAAAAACGGTGTTTAATAACAGAGTAATACCAATTATGCACTCACTGTTTATGTTCTGTAACTGTACATTATGGGGAGGTGCTTAGTTTTTTGAAATTTAGTTCTGGGTGAAGTTGTGCAAAAATTATTTTAAACTTCTATGCTGAGCATATTCCCGAACAAAATTTAATGCTTGGTTACAAGTGTCATTTACCTCTTTGTTGGGTTTGAATTTGTGTAGAAATGAAAATTAAGTATTTTGAACAAGCTTCACTCATATGTATATGCGCAAATCCTTAAAATTTGACCTGAAGCGATTAGATTTTTCTTGTCTGCACATCTCAGTCAAAACAGTTTTTCAAGCTTATGTTACATAAAGCTTACCTTTTAATTAATCACTGCTTATTGTATGAAATGCACATGTCTTAGAATGCTGAGTTCAATAAAAGCTCGCATTTCTTACGTAAATTGAAAGACCATTGTGTAAATAGATATTTCTACCTTGAAGATAACACGATTGAATCCTTATTTAGAAGGAACTTTTATGTAACATAAACAGCAAGTACAAGTTTACTGCACAAGTACAGAAAATGTTCCGGGGCCATTATTAGAAAGACTAGTGATGTAAATTTTATTAAAACTAGAGTTAAACTAAAGGAGATTCTGAACTAAGTAATCTATTGTTTTTCCTCAGCAAGAACAGAATTTCATGTACTTTCCCCCTAAAAGATATACATTATTAAATAAAACCACAAATGTGTTTTAAAACTGCAAAGAAATGTTTCTCTACACTAGTGTTATTTTACTTTTACTCTAAACATGTATAAAAAACTAGGATCGAGAAGATAACCTAATGTTAATGTAAGTTCATCTGTCTTCTAGAGTATTGCCATTTGGCAATGTTAGAATACCTTTCTGAACAACGGCCAAAAAAGGTGTTTAAACTGGTTAGTTAACAGCACAAATTTTACTATGATTCTAGCATTCTTACTGAAAATCTTACATTCTACAAATAACTGCTAAGAGTAACACATACATTATAGCATTGATATGCGTTGTTTCTATGAATCAGATTGAATGATCCACGTTTCTTACATATTTACATGAAAAATCAACTCCTCTTTTATCAGAAACCTTTTCATATATCTATTGGAAAGTCATTTTACATGTTCAAATCATACAGCATTTTTGGTGTTTATAAAGTGTACAACGTTCTGAAGTGAGCATTGCAGGATATACAAAAATCAGAGATAAAACTATGAGAAAATGACTATAATTTTAAATTATTTCATTAGGGCAGAGAACATCCTTCAATACTCTGAACGCATTCTTTGCCAGTGTTAATTAGCACTGTCTAAAACAGACACCGTATATAGAAGTTCAACAGTGAAACTCTCATTCCCTTCATTAGCAAATGCAACAGCATCAAAATGTATAGTGATGATACTCACTGATAAAGTTACAAAGTGGTCTGCAGATTAGAAGTAGCAGTGCTTGTCAGAATCTTCTTTTTCTCTGTTGAATTAAAAAATACGGTGTTTAATAAAAGAGTAATACCAATTATGCACTCACTGTTTATGTTCTGTAACTGTACATTATGGGGAGGTCCTTAGTTCTTTGAAATATAGTTCTGGGTGAAGTTGTGCAAGGATTATTTTATACTTCTATGCTGAGCATATTCCAGAACAGATGTTAATGCTTGGTTACAAGTGTCATTTACCTCGTTGTTGGGTTTGAATTTGTGTAGAAATGAAAATTAAGTATTTTGAGCAACCTTCACTGATATGTACTTGCGGAATTACTTAAAATTTGACCTGAAGCGTTTAGATTTTTCTTGTCTGCACATCTCGGTCAAAACTGTCGTTCACGCTGAAGTTACATAAAGCTTACTTTTTAATTAATCACTGCTTATTGTATGAAATGCACATGTCTTAGAATGCTGAGTTCATTAAAAATTCGCATTTCTTACGTAAATTGAAAGACCATTGTGCAAATAGATATTTCAACCTTGAAGATAACACTATTTAATCCTAATTCAGAAGAAACTTTTATGTAACATAAACAGCAAGTACAAGTTAACTGCACAAGTACAGAAAATGTTCCGGGGCCATTATTAGAAAGACTAGTGATGTAAATTTTATTAAAACTAGAGTTAAATTAAAGGAGATTCTGAACTAAGAAATCTATTGTTTTTTTTCATCAAGAACAGAATTTCATGTACTTTTCCTCTAATAGATCTACATAATTAAATAAAACCACAAATGTGTTTTAAAACGGCAAAGAAATGTTTCTCTACACTAGTGTTATTTTACTTTTACTCTAAACATGTATAAAAAACTATGATCAAGAAGATATCCTAATGTTAATGTAAGTTCATCTCTATTCTAGAATATTGCCATTTGGCAATGTTAGAATACCTTTCTGAACAACTGCCAGAAAATGTGTTTAAACTGGTTAGTTAACAGCACAAATTTTACTATGATTCTAGCATTCTTACTTGAAAATCTTACATTCTACAAATAACTGCTAAGGGTAACACATACATTAAAGCATTGAAATGCGTTGTTTCTATGAATCAGATTGAATGATCCAAGTTTTTTACAAATTTACATGAAAAATCAACTCTTATTTATCAGAAACCTTTTCATATATCTATTGGAAAGTCATTTTACATGTTCAAATCATACACCATTTTTTGTGTTCATAATGTGTACAACGATCTGAAGTGAGCATTGCAGGATATACAAAAATCAGAGTTAAAACTATGAGAAAATGATTATAATTTTAAATTATTTCATTAGGGCAGAGAACATGCTTCAATACACTGAAATCATTCTTTGCCAGTGTTAATTAGCACTGTCTAAAACAGACACAGTATATAGAAGTTCAACAGTGAAGCTCTCATTCAACCCATTAGCAAATGCAACAGCACCACGATGAATAGTGATGATACTCAGTGATAAATTTCCAAAGTGGTCTGCTGATTAGAAGTAGCAGTGCTTGTCACGATCTTCTTTTTCTCTGTTGAGTTAAAAAATACGGTGTTTAATAAAAGAGTAACACCAAGATGCTCTCACTGTTTATGTTCTGTAAGTGAACATAACGGGGAGGTCCTTAGTTCTTTGAAATATAGTTCTGGGTGAAGTTGTGCAAGGATTATTTTATACTTCTATGCTGAGCATATTCCAGAACAGATGTTAATGCTTGGTTACAAGTGTCATTTACCTCGTTGTTGGGTTTGAATTTGTGTAGAAATGAAAATTAAGTATTTTGAGCAACCTTCACTGATATGTACTTGCGGAATTACTTAAAATTTGACCTGAAGCGTTTAGATTTTTCTTGTCTGCACATCTCGGTCAAAACTGTCGTTCACGCTGAAGTTACATAAAGCTTACTTTTTAATTAATCACTGCTTATTGTATGAAATGCACATGTCTTAGAATGCTGAGTTCATTAAAAATTCGCATTTCTTACGTAAATTGAAAGACCATTGTGCAAATAGATATTTCAACCTTGAAGATAACACTATTTAATCCTAATTCAGAAGAAACTTTTATGTAACATAAACAGCAAGTACAAGTTAACTGCACAAGTACAGAAAATGTTCCGGGGCCATTATTAGAAAGACTAGTGATGTAAATTTTATTAAAACTAGAGTTAAATTAAAGGAGATTCTGAACTAAGAAATCTATTGTTTTTCCTCATCAAGAACAGAATTTCATGTACTTTTCCCCTAATAAATCTACATAATTAAATAAAACCACAAATGTGTTTTAATACTGCAAAGAAATGTTTCTCTACACTAGTGTTATTTTACTTTTACTCTAAACATGTATAAAAAACTATGATCGATAAGATATCCTAATGTTAATGTAAGTTCATCAGTCTTCTAGAATATTGCCATTTGGCAGTGATAGAATACCTTTCAAAACAAAAGCCAAAAAATGGGTTTAAAGTGGTTAGTTAACAGCACAAATTTTACTATGATTTTAGCATTCTTACTTGAAAAACTTACATTCTACAAATAACTGCTAAGGGTAACACAAACATTAAAGCATTAAAATTTGTTGTTTCTATAAGTCAGATTGAATGATCTACGTTTTTTTCATATTTACTTGAAAAATCAACTCCTCTTTTATCAGAAACCTTTTCATATATCTATTGGAATGTCATTTTACATCTTCCAATCATACAGCATTTTTTGTGTCCATAATGTGTATAACGTTGTGAAGTGAGCATTGCAGGATATACAAAAATCAGAGTTAAAACTATGAGAAAATGATTTTAATTTTAAATTATTTCATTAGGACAGAGAACATCCTTCAATACTCTGAATGCCTTCTTTGACAGTGTTAATTAGCACTGTCTAAAACAGACACAGTATATACAAGTTCAACAGTGAAACTCTCATTCCCTTCATTAGCAAATGCAACAGCATCAAGATGTATAGTGATGATACTCACTGATAAAGTTACAAAGTGGTCTGCCAATTAGAAGTAGCAGTGCTTGTCAGGATCTTCTTTTTCTCTATTGAATTAAAAAATACGGTGTTTAATAACAGAGTAATACCAATTTTGAACTCACTGGTTATGTTCTATAACTGAACATTATGGGGAGGTCCTTAGTTCCTTGAAATATAGTTCTGGGGGAAGTAGTGCAAAGATTATTTTAAATTTCTATGCTGAGTATATTCCCGAACAAATGTTAATGCTTGGTTACAAGTGTCATTTACCTCGTTGTTGGGTTTGAATTTGTGTAGTAATGAAAATTAAGTATTTTGAGCAAGCTTCACACATATGTACATGCGGAATTGCTTAAAATTTGACCTAAAGCGTTTCGATTTTTCTTGTCTGCACGTCTCGGTCAAAACTGTCTTTCAAGCTGATGTTACATAAAGCTTACTTTTTAATTAATCACTGCTTATTGTCTGAAATACACATGTTTTAGAATGCTGAGTTCATTAAAAACTCGCATTTCTTACGAGAATTAAAAGACCATTGTGTAAACAGATATTTCTACCTTGAAGATAACACTATTTAATCCTAATTCAGAAGGAACTTTTATGTAACATAAACAGCAAGTACAAGTTTACTGCACAAGTACAGAAAATGTTCCGGGGCCATTTTTAGAAAGACTAGTGATGTAAAATTTATTAAAAGTAGAGTTAAACTAAAGGAGATTCTGAACTAAGAAATCTATTGTTTTTCCTCATCAAGAACAGAATTTCATGTACTTTTCCCCTAATAGATCTACATAATTAAATAAAACCACAAACATGTTTTAATACTGCAAAGAAATGTTTCTCTACACTAGTGTTATGTTACTTTTTCTCTAAACATGTATAAAAAACTATGATCGAGAAGATATCCTAATGTTAATGTAAGTTCATCAGTCTTCTAGAATATTGCCTTTTGGAAGTGCTGAATAACTTTCTGAACAACTGCCAAAGAATGTGTTTAAACTTGTTAGTTAACACCACAAATTTTAGTATGATTCTAGCATTCTTACTTGAAAATCTTACATTCTACAAATAACTGCTAAGAGTAACACATACATTAAAGATTTGAAATGGGTTGTTTCTATGAATCAAATAGAATGATCCACGTTTTTTACATATTTACATGAAAAATCAACTTATCTTTTATCAGAAACCTTTTCATATATCTATTGAAAAATTATTTTACATGTTCAAATCATATACCATTTTTTGTGTTCATAATGTGTACAACGTTCTGAAGTGAGCATTGCAGGATATACAAAAATCAGAGTTAAAACTATAAGAAAATAATTATAATTTTAAATTATTTCATTAGGTCAGAGAACATCCTTCAATACTCTGAACGCATTCTTAGCCAGTGTTAATTAGCACTGTCTAAAACAGACACAGTATATACAAGTTCAACAGTGAAACTCTCATTCCCTTCATTAGCAAATGCAACAGCATCAAAATGTATAGTGATGATACTCACTGATAAAGTTAGAAATTGTACTGCTGATTAGAAGAAGCAGTGCTTTTCAGAATCTTCTTTTTCTCTGATGAATTAATGAATACGGTGTTTAATGAAAGAGTAATACTAATTTTGCACACACTGTTTATGTTCTGTAACTGAACATAATGGGGAGGTTCTTAGTTCTTTGAAATATAGTTCTGGGTGAAGTTGTTCAAAGGTTATTTTAAACTTCTAAGCTGAGCATATTCCCGAACAGATGTTAATGCTTGGTTACATGTGTCATTTACCTCGTTGTTGGATTTGAATTTGTGTAGAAATGAAAATTAAGTATTTTGAGCAAGCTTCACTCATATGTACATGCTCAATGGCTTAAAATTTGACCTGTAGCGATTAGATTTTTCTTGTCTGCACATCTCGGTCAAAACGGTCTTTCAAGCTGATGTTACATAAAGCTTACTTTTTAATTAATCACTGCTTATTGTATGAAATGCACATGTCTTAGAATGCTGAGTTCATTAAAAGCTCGCATTTCTTACATAAATTGAAAGACCATTGTGTAAATAGATATTTTTACCTTGAAGATAACACTATTTAATCCTTATTTAGAAGGAACTTTTATGTAACATAAACAGCTAGTACAAGTTAACAGCACAAGTACAGAAAGTGTTCCAGGGCAATTATTAGAAAGACTAGAGGTGTAAATTTTATTTAAAACTAGAGTTAAACTAAAGGAGATTCTGAACTAAGAAATCTATTGTTTTTCCTCATCAAGAACAGAATTTCATGTACTTTTCTCCTAATAAATCTCCATAATTAAAAAAAACCACAAATGTGTTTTAAAACTGCAAATAAATGTTTCTCTACACTAGTGTTTTTTTTACTTTTACTCTAAACATGTATAAAAAACTATGATCGAGAAGTTATCCTAATCTTAATATAAGTTCATCAGTCTTCTAGAATATTGCCATTTGAAAGTGTTAGAATACCTTTCTGAACAACTGCCAAAAAATGTGTTTAAACTGGTTAGTTAACAGTACAAATTTTACTATGATTCTAGCATTCTTACTTGAAAATCTTACATTCTACAAATAACTGCTAAGAGTAACACATACATTATAGCATTGAAATGCGTTGTTTCTATGAATCAGATTGAATGATCCACGTTTCTTACATATTTACATGAAAAATCAACTCCTCTTTTATCAGAAACCTTTTCATATATCTATTGGAAAGTCATTTTACATGTTCAAATCATACAGCATTTTTTGTGTTCATAAAGTGTACAACGTTCTGAAGTTAGCATTGCAGGATATACAAAAATCAGAGTTAAAACTATGAGAAAATGATTATAATTTTAAATTATTTCATTAGGGCAGAGAACATCCTTCAATACTCTGAACGCATTCTTTGCCAGTGTTAATTAGCACTGTCTAAAACAGACACCGTATATAGAAGTTCAACAGTAAAACTGTCATTCCCTTCATTAGCAAATGCAACAGCATCAAGATGTATAGTGATGATACTTACTGATAAAGTTACAAAGTGGTCTGTCGATTAGAAGAACATTGCTTGTCAGAATCTTCTTTTTATTTGTTGAATTAAAAAAAAACGGTGTTTAATAACAGAGTAATACCAATTATGCACTCACTGTTTATGTTCTGTAACTGTACATTATGGGGAGGTGCTTAGTTTTTTGAAATTTAGTTCTGGGTGAAGTTGTGCAAAAATTATTTTAAACTTCTATGCTGAGCATATTCCCGAACAAAATTTAATGCTTGGTTACAAGTGTCATTTACCTCTTTGTTGGGTTTGAATTTGTGTAGAAATGAAAATTAAGTATTTTGAACAAGCTTCACTCATATGTATATGCGCAAATCCTTAAAATTTGACCTGAAGCGATTAGATTTTTCTTGTCTGCACATCTCAGTCAAAACAGTTTTTCAAGCTTATGTTACATAAAGCTTACCTTTTAATTAATCACTGCTTATTGTATGAAATGCATATGTCTTAGAATGCTGAGTTCAATAAAAGCTCGCATTTCTTACGTAAATTGAAAGACCATTGTGTAAATAGATATTTCTACCTTGAAGATAACACGATTGAATCCTTATTTAGAAGGAACTTTTATGTAACATAAACAGCAAGTACAAGTTTACTGCACAAGTACAGAAAATGTTCCGGGGCCATTATTAGAAAGACTAGTGATGTAAATTTTATTAAAACTAGAGTTAAACTAAAGGAGATTCTGAACTAAGTAATCTATTGTTTTTCCTCAGCAAGAACAGAATTTCATGTACTTTCCCCCTAAAAGATATACATTATTAAATAAAACCACAAATGTGTTTTAAAACTGCAAAGAAATGTTTCTCTACACTAGTGTTATTTTACTTTTACTCTAAACATGTATAAAAAACTAGGATCGAGAAGATAACCTAATGTTAATGTAAGTTCATCTGTCTTCTAGAGTATTGCCATTTGGCAATGTTAGAATACCTTTCTGAACAACGGCCAAAAAAGGTGTTTAAACTGGTTAGTTAACAGCACAAATTTTACTATGATTCTAGCATTCTTACTGAAAATCTTACATTCTACAAATAACTGCTAAGAGTAACACATACATTAAAGCATTGAAATGCGTTGTTTCTATTAATCAGATTGAATGATCCAGGTTTTTTACATATTTACATGAAAAATCAACTCCTCTTTTATCAGAAACCTTTTCATATATCTATTGGAAAGTCATTTTACATGTTCAAATCATACACCATTTTTTGTGTTCATAATGTGTACAACGATCTTATGTGAGCATTGCAGGATATACAAAAATCAGAGTTAAAACTATGAGAAAATGATTATAATTTTAAATTATTTCATTAGGGCAGAGAACATGCTTCAATACACTGAAATCATTCTTTGCCAGTGTTAATTAGCACTGTCTAAAACAGACACAGTATATAGAAGTTCAACAGTGAAGCTCTCATTCAACGCATTAGCAAATGCAACAGCACCACGATGAATAGTGATGATACTCAGTGATAAATTTCCAAAGTGGTCTGCTGATTAGAAGTAGCAGTGCTTGTCACGATCTTCTTTTTCTCTGTTGAGTTAAAAAATACGGTGTTTAATAAAAGAGTAACACCAAGATGCTCTCACTGTTTATGTTCTGTAAGTGAACATAACGGGGAGGTCCTTAGTTCTTTGAAATATAGTTCTGGGTGAAGTTGTGCAAGGATAATTTTATACTTCTATGCTGAGCATATTCCAGAACAGATGTTAATGCTTGGTTACAAGTGTCATTTACCTCGTTGTTGGGTTTGAATTTGTGTAGAAATGAAAATTAAGTATTTTGAGCAACCTTCACTGATATGTACTTGCGGAATTACTTAAAATTTGACCTGAAGCGTTTAGATTTTTCTTGTCTGCACATCTCGGTCAAAACTGTCGTTCACGCTGAAGTTACATAAAGCTTACTTTTTAATTAATCACTGCTTATTGTATGAAATGCACATGTCTTAGAATGCTGAGTTCATTAAAAATTCGCATTTCTTACGTAAATTGAAAGACCATTGTGCAAATAGATATTTCAACCTTGAAGATAACACTATTTAATCCTAATTCAGAAGAAACTTTTATGTAACATAAACAGCAAGTACAAGTTAACTGCACAAGTACAGAAAATGTTCCGGGGCCATTATTAGAAAGACTAGTGATGTAAATTTTATTAAAACTAGAGTTAAATTAAAGGAGATTCTGAACTAAGAAATCTATTGTTTTTTTTCATCAAGAACAGAATTTCATGTACTTTTCCTCTAATAGATCTACATAATTAAATAAAACCACAAATGTGTTTTAAAACGGCAAAGAAATGTTTCTCTACACTAGTGTTATTTTACTTTTACTCTAAACATGTATAAAAAACTATGATCAAGAAGATATCCTAATGTTAATGTAAGTTCATCTCTATTCTAGAATATTGCCATTTGGCAATGTTAGAATACCTTTCTGAACAACTGCCAGAAAATGTGTTTAAACTGGTTAGTTAACAGCACAAATTTTACTATGATTCTAGCATTCTTACTTGAAAATCTTACATTCTACAAATAACTGCTAAGAGTAACACATACATTAAAGCATTGAAATGCGTTGTTTCTATGAATCAGATTGAATGATCCACGTTTTTTACAAATTTACATGAAAAATCAACTCCTATTTATCAGAAACCTTTTCATATATTTATTGGAAAGTCATTTTACATGTTCAAAACATACACCATTTTTTGTGTTCATAATGTGTACAACGATCTGAAGTGAGCATTGCAGGATATACAAAAATCAGAGTTAAAACTATGAGAAAATGATTATAATTTTAAATTATTTCATTAGGGCAGAGAACATGCTTCAATACACTGAAATCATTCTTTGCCAGTGTTAATTAGCACTGTCTAAAACAGACACAGTATATAGAAGTTCAACAGTGAAGCTCTCATTCAACGCATTAGCAAATGCAACAGCACCACGATGAATAGTGATGATACTCAGTGATAAATTTCCAAAGTGGTCTGCTGATTAGAAGTAGCAGTGCTTGTCACGATCTTCTTTTTCTCTGTTGAGTTAAAAAAATACGGTGTTTAATAAAAGAGTAACACCAAGATGCTCTCACTGTTTATGTTCTGTAAGTGAACATAACGGGGAGGTCCTTAGTTCTTTGAAATATAGTTCTGGGTGAAGTTGTGCAAGGATTATTTTATACTTCTATGCTGAGCATATTCCAGAACAGATGTTAATGCTTGGTTACAAGTGTCATTTACCTCGTTGTTGGGTTTGAATTTGTGTAGAAATGAAAATTAAGTATTTTGAGCAACCTTCACTGATATGTACTTGCGGAATTACTTAAAATTTGACCTGAAGCGTTTAGATTTTTCTTGTCTGCACATCTCGGTCAAAACTGTCGTTCACGCTGAAGTTACATAAAGCTTACTTTTTAATTAATCACTGCTTATTGTATGAAATGCACATGTCTTAGAATGCTGAGTTCATTAAAAATTCGCATTTCTTACGTAAATTGAAAGACCATTGTGCAAATAGATATTTCAACCTTGAAGATAACACTATTTAATCCTAATTCAGAAGAAACTTTTATGTAACATAAACAGCAAGTACAAGTTAACTGCACAAGTACAGAAAATGTTCCGGGGCCATTATTAGAAAGACTAGTGATGTAAATTTTATTAAAACTAGAGTTAAATTAAAGGAGATTCTGAACTAAGAAATCTATTGTTTTTCCTCATCAAGAACAGAATTTCATGTACTTTTCCCCTAATAAATCTACATAATTAAATAAAACCACAAATGTGTTTTAATACTGCAAAGAAATGTTTCTCTACACTAGTGTTATTTTACTTTTACTCTAAACATGTATAAAAAACTATGATCGATAAGATATCCTAATGTTAATGTAAGTTCATCAGTCTTCTAGAATATTGCCATTTGGCAGTGATAGAATACCTTTCAAAACAAAAGCCAAAAAATGGGTTTAAAGTGGTTAGTTAACAGCACAAATTTTACTATGATTTTAGCATTCTTACTTGAAAATCTTACATTCTACAAATAACTGCTAAGAGTAACACATACATTAAAGCATTGAAATGCGTTGTTTCTATGAATCAGATTGAATGATCCACGTTTTTTACAAATTTACATGAAAAATCAACTCCTATTTATCAGAAACCTTTTCATATATTTATTGGAAAGTCATTTTACATGTTCAAATCATACACCATTTTTTGTGTTCATAATGTGTACAACGATCTGAAGTGAGCATTGCAGGATATACAAAAATCAGAGTTAAAACTATGAGAAAATGATTATAATTTTAAATTATTTCATTAGGGCAGAGAACATGCTTCAATACACTGAAATCATTCTTTGCCAGTGTTAATTAGCACTGTCTAAAACAGACACAGTATATAGAAGTTCAACAGTGAAGCTCTCATTCAACGCATTAGCAAATGCAACAGCACCACGATGAATAGTGATGATACTCAGTGATAAATTTCCAAAGTGGTCTGCTGATTAGAAGTAGCAGTGCTTGTCACGATCTTCTTTTTCTCTGTTGAGTTAAAAAATACGGTGTTTAATAAAAGAGTAACACCAAGATGCTCTCACTGTTTATGTTCTGTAAGTGAACATAACGGGGAGGTCCTTAGTTCTTTGAAATATAGTTCTGGGTGAAGTTGTGCAAGGATTATTTTATACTTCTATGCTGAGCATATTCCAGAACAGATGTTAATGCTTGGTTACAAGTGTCATTTACCTCGTTGTTGGGTTTGAATTTGTGTAGAAATGAAAATTAAGTATTTTGAGCAACCTTCACTGATATGTACTTGCGGAATTACTTAAAATTTGACCTGAAGCGTTTAGATTTTTCTTGTCTGCACATCTCGGTCAAAACTATCGTTCACGCTGAAGTTACATAAAGCTTACTTTTTAATTAATCACTGCTTATTGTATGAAATGCACATGTCTTAGAATGCTGAGTTCATTAAAAATTCGCATTTCTTACGTAAATTGAAAGACCATTGTGCAAATAGATATTTCAACCTTGAAGATAACACTATTTAATCCTAATTCAGAAGAAACTTTTATGTAACATAAACAGCAAGTACAAGTTAACTGCACAAGTACAGAAAATGTTCCGGGGCCATTATTAGAAAGACTAGTGATGTAAATTTTATTAAAACTAGAGTTAAATTAAAGGAGATTCTGAACTAAGAAATCTATTGTTTTTCCTCATCAAGAACAGAATTTCATGTACTTTTCCCCTAATAAATCTACATAATTAAATAAAACCACAAATGTGTTTTAATACTGCAAAGAAATGTTTCTCTACACTAGTGTTATTTTACTTTTACTCTAAACATGTATAAAAAACTATGATCGATAAGATATCCTAATGTTAATGTAAGTTCATCAGTCTTCTAGAATATTGCCATTTGGCAGTGATAGAATACCTTTCAAAACAAAAGCCAAAAAATGGGTTTAAAGTGGTTAGTTAACAGCACAAATTTTACTATGATTTTAGCATTCTTACTTGAAAAACTTACATTCTACAAATAACTGCTAAGGGTAACACAAACATTAAAGCATTAAAATTTGTTGTTTCTATAAGTCAGATTGAATGATCTACGTTTTTTTCATATTTACTTGAAAAATCAACTCCTCTTTTATCAGAAACCTTTTCATATATCTATTGGAATGTCATTTTACATCTTCCAATCATACAGCATTTTTTGTGTCCATAATGTGTATAACGTTGTGAAGTGAGCATTGCAGGATATACAAAAATCAGAGTTAAAACTATGAGAAAATGATTTTAATTTTAAATTATTTCATTAGGACAGAGAACATCCTTCAATACTCTGAATGCCTTCTTTGACAGTGTTAATTAGCACTGTCTAAAACAGACACAGTATATACAAGTTCAACAGTGAAACTCTCATTCCCTTCATTAGCAAATGCAACAGCATCAAGATGTATAGTGATGATACTCACTGATAAAGTTACAAAGTGGTCTGCCAATTAGAAGTAGCAGTGCTTGTCAGGATCTTCTTTTTCTCTATTGAATTAAAAAATACGGTGTTTAATAACAGAGTAATACCAATTTTGAACTCACTGGTTATGTTCTATAACTGAACATTATGGGGAGGTCCTTAGTTCCTTGAAATATAGTTCTGGGGGAAGTAGTGCAAAGATTATTTTAAATTTCTATGCTGAGTATATTCCCGAACAAATGTTAATGCTTGGTTACAAGTGTCATTTACCTCGTTGTTGGGTTTGAATTTGTGTAGTAATGAAAATTAAGTATTTTGAGCAAGCTTCACACATATGTACATGCGGAATTGCTTAAAATTTGACCTAAAGCGTTTCGATTTTTCTTGTCTGCACGTCTCGGTCAAAACTGTCTTTCAAGCTGATGTTACATAAAGCTTACTTTTTAATTAATCACTGCTTATTGTCTGAAATACACATGTTTTAGAATGCTGAGTTCATTAAAAACTCGCATTTCTTACGAGAATTAAAAGACCATTGTGTAAACAGATATTTCTACCTTGAAGATAACACTATTTAATCCTAATTCAGAAGGAACTTTTATGTAACATAAACAGCAAGTACAAGTTTACTGCACAAGTACAGAAAATGTTCCGGGGCCATTTTTAGAAAGACTAGTGATGTAAATTTTATTTAAAACTAGAGTAAAACTAAAGGAGATTCTCAACTAAGAAATCTATTGTTTTTCCTCATCAAGAACAGAATTTCATGTACTTTTCCCCTAATAGATCTACATAATTAAATAAAACCACAAACATGTTTTAATACTGCAAAGAAATGTTTCTCTACACTAGTGTTATGTTACTTTTTCTCTAAACATGTATAAAAAACTATGATCGAGAAGATATCCTAATGTTAATGTAAGTTCATCAGTCTTCTAGAATATTGCCTTTTGGAAGTGCTGAATAACTTTCTGAACAACTGCCAAAGAATGTGTTTAAACTTGTTAGTTAACACCACAAATTTTACTATGATTCTAGCATTCTTACTTGAAAATCTTACATTCTACAAATAACTGCTAAGAGTAACACATACATTAAAGATTTGAAATGGGTTGTTTCTATGAATCAAATAGAATGATCCACGTTTTTTACATATTTACATGAAAAATCAACTTATCTTTTATCAGAAACCTTTTCATATATCTATTGAAAAATTATTTTACATGTTCAAATCATATACCATTTTTTGTGTTCATAATGTGTACAACGTTCTGAAGTGAGCATTGCAGGATATACAAAAATCAGAGTTAAAACTATAAGAAAATAATTATAATTTTAAATTATTTCATTAGGTCAGAGAACATCCTTCAATACTCTGAACGCATTCTTAGCCAGTGTTAATTAGCACTGTCTAAAACAGACACAGTATATACAAGTTCAACAGTGAAACTCTCATTCCCTTCATTAGCAAATGCAACAGCATCAAAATGTATAGTGATGATACTCACTGATAAAGTTAGAAATTGTAATGCTGATTAGAAGAAGCAGTGCTTTTCAGAATCTTCTTTTTCTCTGATGAATTAATGAATACGGTGTTTAATGAAAGAGTAATACTAATTTTGCACACACTGTTTATGTTCTGTAACTGAACATAATGGGGAAGTTCTTAGTTCTTTGAAATATAGTTCTGGGTGAAGTTGTTCAAAGGTTATTTTAAACTTCTATGCTGAGCATATTCCCGAACAGATGTTAATGCTTGGTTACATGTGTCATTTACCTCGTTGTTGGATTTGAATTTGTGTAGAAATGAAAATTAAGTATTTTGAGCAAGCTTCACTCATATGTACATGCTCAATGGCTTAAAATTTGACCTGTAGCGATTAGATTTTTCTTGTCTGCACATCTCGGTCAAAACGGTCTTTCAAGCTGATGTTACATAAAGCTTACTTTTTAATTAATCACTGCTTATTGTATGAAATGCACATGTCTTAGAATGCTGAGTTCATTAAAAGCTCGCATTTCTTACATAAATTGAAAGACCATTGTGTAAATAGATATTTTTACCTTGAAGATAACACTATTTAATCCTTATTTAGAAGGAACTTTTATGTAACATAAACAGCTAGTACAAGTTAACAGCACAAGTACAGAAAGTGTTCCAGGGCAATTATTAGAAAGACTAGAGGTGTAAATTTTATTTAAAACTAGAGTTAAACTAAAGGAGATTCTCAACTAAGAAATCTATTGTTTTTCCTCATCAAGAACAGAATTTCATGTACTTTTCCCCTAATAAATCTCCATAATTAAAAAAAACCACAAATGTGTTTTAAAACTGCAAATAAATGTTTCTCTACACTAGTGTTTTTTTTACTTTTACTCTAAACATGTATAAAAAACTATGATCGAGAAGTTATCCTAATCTTAATATAAGTTCATCAGTCTTCTAGAATATTGCCATTTGAAAGTGTTAGAATACCTTTCTGAACAACTGCCAAAAAATGTGTTTAAACTGGTTAGTTAACAGTACAAATTTTACTATGATTCTAGCATTCTTACTTGAAAATCTTACATTCTACAAATAACTGCTAAGAGTAACACATACATTATAGCATTGAAATGCGTTGTTTCTATGAATCAGATTGAATGATCCACGTTTTTTACAAATTTACATGAAAAATCAACTCCTATTTATCAGAAACCTTTTCATATATCTATTGGAAAGTCATTTTACATGTTCAAATCATACACCATTTTTTGTGTTCATAATGTGTACAACGATCTGAAGTGAGCATTGCAGGATATACAAAAATCAGAGTTAAAACTATGAGAAAATGATTATAATTTTAAATTATTTCATTAGGGCAGAGAACATGCTTCAATACACTGAAATCATTCTTTGCCAGTGTTAATTAGCACTGTCTAAAACAGACACAGTATATAGAAGTTCAACAGTGAAGCTCTCATTCAACGCATTAGCAAATGCAACAGCACCACGATGAATAGTGATGATACTCAGTGATAAATTTCCAAAGTGGTCTGCTGATTAGAAGTAGCAGTGCTTGTCACGATCTTCTTTTTCTCTGTTGAGTTAAAAAATACGGTGTTTAATAAAAGAGTAACACCAAGATGCTCTCACTGTTTATGTTCTGTAAGTGAACATAACGGGGAGGTCCTTAGTTCTTTGAAATATAGTTCTGGGTGAAGTTGTGCAAGGATTATTTTATACTTCTATGCTGAGCATATTCCAGAACAGATGTTAATGCTTGGTTACAAGTGTCATTTACCTCGTTGTTGGGTTTGAATTTGTGTAGAAATGAAAATTAAGTATTTTGAGCAAGCTTCACTCATATGTACATGCTCAATGGCTTAAAATTTGACCTGTAGCGATTAGATTTTTCTTGTCTGCACATCTCGGTCAAAACGGTCTTTCAAGCTGATGTTACATAAAGCTTACTTTTTAATTAATCACTGCTTATTGTATGAAATGCACATGTCTTAGAATGCTGAGTTCATTAAAAGCTCGCATTTCTTACATAAATTGAAAGACCATTGTGTAAATAGATATTTTTACCTTGAAGATAACACTATTTAATCCTTATTTAGAAGGAACTTTTATGTAACATAAACAGCTAGTACAAGTTAACAGCACAAGTACAGAAAGTGTTCCAGGGCAATTATTAGAAAGACTAGAGGTGTAAATTTTATTTAAAACTAGAGTTAAACTAAAGGAGATTCTCAACTAAGAAATCTATTGTTTTTCCTCATCAAGAACAGAATTTCATGTACTTTTCCCCTAATAAATCTCCATAATTAAAAAAAACCACAAATGTGTTTTAAAACTGCAAATAAATGTTTCTCTACACTAGTGTTTTTTTTACTTTTACTCTAAACATGTATAAAAAACTATGATCGAGAAGTTATCCTAATCTTAATATAAGTTCATCAGTCTTCTAGAATATTGCCATTTGAAAGTGTTAGAATACCTTTCTGAACAACTGCCAAAAAATGTGTTTAAACTGGTTAGTTAACAGTACAAATTTTACTATGATTCTAGCATTCTTACTTGAAAATCTTACATTCTACAAATAACTGCTAAGAGTAACACATACATTATAGCATTGAAATGCGTTGTTTCTATGAATCAGATTGAATGATCCACGTTTTTTACAAATTTACATGAAAAATCAACTCCTATTTATCAGAAACCTTTTCATATATCTATTGGAAAGTCATTTTACATGTTCAAATCATACACCATTTTTTGTGTTCATAATGTGTACAACGATCTGAAGTGAGCATTGCAGGATATACAAAAATCAGAGTTAAAACTATGAGAAAATGATTATAATTTTAAATTATTTCATTAGGGCAGAGAACATGCTTCAATACACTGAAATCATTCTTTGCCAGTGTTAATTAGCACTGTCTAAAACAGACACAGTATATAGAAGTTCAACAGTGAAGCTCTCATTCAACGCATTAGCAAATGCAACAGCACCACGATGAATAGTGATGATACTCAGTGATAAATTTCCAAAGTGGTCTGCTGATTAGAAGTAGCAGTGCTTGTCACGATCTTCTTTTTCTCTGTTGAGTTAAAAAATACGGTGTTTAATAAAAGAGTAACACCAAGATGCTCTCACTGTTTATGTTCTGTAAGTGAACATAACGGGGAGGTCCTTAGTTCTTTGAAATATAGTTCTGGGTGAAGTTGCGCAAAAATTATTTTATACTTCTATGCTGAGCATATTCCAGAACAGATGTTAATGCTTGGTTACAAGTGTCATTTACCTCGTTGTTGGGTTTGAATTTGTGTAGAAATGAAAATTAAGTATTTTGAGCAACCTTCACTGATATGTACTTGCGGAATTACTTAAAATTTGACCTGAAGCGTTTAGATTTTTCTTGTCTGCACATCTCGGTCAAAACTGTCGTTCACGCTGAAGTTACATAAAGCTTACTTTTTAATTAATCACTGCTTATTGTATGAAATGCACATGTCTTAGAATGCTGAGTTCATTAAAAATTCGCATTTCTTACGTAAATTGAAAGACCATTGTGCAAATAATATTTCAACCTTGAAGATAACACTATTTAATCCTAATTCAGAAGAAACTTTTATGTAACATAAACAGCAAGTACAAGTTAACTGCACAAGTACAGAAAATGTTCCGGGGCCATTATTAGAAAGACTAGTGATGTAAATTTTATTAAAACTAGAGTTAAATTAAAGGAGATTCTGAACTAAGAAATCTATTGTTTTTTTTCATCAAGAACAGAATTTCATGTACTTTTCCTCTAATAGATCTACATAATTAAATAAAACCACAAATGTGTTTTAAAACGGCAAAGAAATGTTTCTCTACACTAGTGTTATTTTACTTTTACTCTAAACATGTATAAAAAACTATGATCAAGAAGATATCCTAATGTTAATGTAAGTTCATCTCTATTCTAGAATATTGCCATTTGGCAATGTTAGAATACCTTTCTGAACAACTGCCAGAAAATGTGTTTAAACTGGTTAGTTAACAGCACAAATTTTACTATGATTCTAGCATTCTTACTTGAAAATCTTACATTCTACAAATAACTGCTAAGAGTAACACATACATTAAAGCATTGAAATGCGTTGTTTCTATGAATCAGATTGAATGATCCACGTTTTTTACAAATTTACATGAAAAATCAACTCCTATTTATCAGAAACCTTTTCATATATCTATTGGAAAGTCATTTTACATGTTCAAATCATACACCATTTTTTGTGTTCATAATGTGTACAACGATCTGAAGTGAGCATTGCAGGATATACAAAAATCAGAGTTAAAACTATGAGAAAATGATTATAATTTTAAATTATTTCATTAGGGCAGAGAACATGCTTCAATACTCTGAAGGCATTCTTTGCTAGTGTTAATTAGCACTGTCTAAAACAGACACAGTATATAGAAGTTCAACAGTGTAGCTCTCATTCCCTTCATTAGCAAATGCAACAGCATCAAAATGTATAGTGATGATACTCAGTGATAAAGTTACAGAGTGGTCTGCTGATTAGAAGTAGCAGTGCTTGTCAGAATCTTCTTTTTCTCTGTTGAAATAAAAAATATGGTGTTTAATGAAAGGGTAATACCAATTTTGCACACATTGTTTATGTTCTGGAACAGAACATAATGGGGAGGTCCTTAGTTTTTTGAAATATAGTTCTGGGTGAAGTTGTGCAAGGATTATTTTATACTTCTATGCTGAGCATATTCCAGAACAGATGTTAATGCTTGGTTACAAGTGTCATTTACCACGTTGTTGGGTTTGAATTTGTGTAGAAATGAAAATTAAGTATTTTGAGCAACCTTCACTGATATGTACTTGCGGAATTATTTAAATTTTGACCTGAAGCGTTTAGATTTCTCTTGTCTGCACATATCGATCAAAACTGTCTTTCACGCTGATGTTACATAAAGCTTACTTTTTAACTAATCACTGCTTATTGTATGAAATGCACATGTCTTATAATGCTGAGTTCATTAAAAACTAGGTTTTCTTACGTAAATTGAAAGACGATTGTGTTAATAGATATTTCTACCTTGAAAATAACACTATTTAATCCTAATTTAGAAGGAACTTTTATGTAACATAAACAGCAAGTACAAGTTAACTGCACAAGTACAGAAAAATGTTTCGGGGCCATTATTAGAAAGACTAGTGATGTAAATTTTTTTTAAAACTAGCGTTAAACTAAAGGAGATTCTGAACTAAGAAACCTATTGTTTTTCCTCATCAAGAACAAAATTTCATGTATTTTTTCCCTAATAGATCTACATAATTAAATAAAACCACAAATGTGTTTTAATACTGCAAAGATATGTTTCTCTACACTAGTGTTATTTTTCTTTTACTCTAAACATGTATAAAAAACTATGATCGAGAAGATATCCTAATGTTAATGTAAGTTCATCAGTCTTCTAGAATATTGCCATTTACCGTGCTAGAATACCTTTCTGAACAACTGCCAAAAATGCGTTTAAAATGGTTAGTTAACAGCACAAATTTTACTGTTTTTCTTGCATTCTTACTTGAAAGTCTTACATTCTACAAATAACTGCTAAGAGTAACACATACATTAAAGCTTTGAAATGCTCTGTTTCTATGAATCAGATTGAATGATCCACGTTTTTTACATATTTACTTAAAAAATCGACTCCTCTTTTATCAGAAACCGTTTCATATATCTATTGGAAGGTCATTTTACATGTTCAAATCATACAGCATTTTTGGTGTTCAAAACGTGTACAACGATCAGAAGTTAGCATTGGAGGATGTACAAAAATCAGAGTTAAAACTATGAGAAAATTATTATAATTTTAAATTATTTCATTAGGGCAGAGAACATGCTTCAATACTCTGAAAGCATTCTTTGCCAGTGTTAATTAGCACTGTCTAAAACAGACACAGTATATAGAAGTTCAACAGTGAAGCTCTCATTCCCTTCATTAGCAAATGCAACAGCACCACGATGAATAGTGATGATACTTACTGATAAAGTTACAAAGTGGTCTGCTGATTAGAAGAACATTGCTTGTCAGGATCTTCTTTTTCTCTGTTGAATTAAAAAATACGGTGTTTAATAAAAGAGTATCACCAAGATGCACTCACTGTTTATGTTCTGTAAGCGAACATAACGGGGAGGTCCTTAGTTCTTTGAAATATAGTTCTGGGTGAAGTTGTGCAAGGATTATTTTATACTTCTATGCTGAGCATATTCCCGAACAGATGTTAATGCTTGGTTACAAGTGTCATTTACCTCGTTGTTGGATTTGAATTTGTGTAGAAATGAAAATTAAGTATTTTGAGCAAGCTTCACTCATATGTACATGCTCAATGGCTTAAAATTTTACCTGTAGCGATTAGATTTTTCTTGTCTGCACATCTCGGTCAAAACGGTCTTTCAAGCTGACGTTACATAAAGCTTACTTTTTAATTAATCACTGCTTATTGTATGAAATGCACATGTCTTAGAATGCTGAGTTCATTAAAAGCTCGCATTTCTTACATACATTGAAAGACCATTGTGTAAATAGATATTTTTACCTTGAAGATAACACTATTTAATCCTAATTTAGAAGGAACTTTTATGTAACATAAACAGCAAGTACAAGTTAACAGCACAAGTACAGAAAGTGTTCCAGGAAAATTATTAGAAAGACTAGTGATATAAATTTTATTTAAAACTAGAGTTAAACTAAAGGAGATTCTCAACTAAGAAATCTATTGTTTTTCCTCAACAAGAACAGAATTTCATGTACTTTTCCCCTAATAAATCTACATAATTAAATAAAACCACAAATGTGTTTTAAAACTGCAAATAAATGTTTCTCTACACTAGTGTATTTTACTTTTACTCTAAACATGTATAAAAAACTATGATCGAGAAGTTATCCTAATCTTAATATAAGTTCATCAGTCTTCTAGAATATTGCCATTTGAAAGTGTTAGAATACCTTTCTGAACAACTGCCAAAAAATGTGTTTAAACTGGTTAGTTAACAGTACAAATTTTACTATGATTCTAGCATTCTTACTTGAAAATCTTACATTCTACAAATCACTGCTAAGAGTAACACATACATTATAGCATTGAAATGCGTTGTTTCTATGAATCAGATTGAATGATCCACGTTTCTTACATATTTACATGAAAAATCAACTCCTCTTTTATCAGAAACCTTTTCATATATCTATTGGAAAGTCATTTTACATGTTCAAATCATACAGCATTTTTTGTGTTCATAAAGTGTACAACGTTCTGAAGTGAGCATTGCAAGATATACAAAAATCAGAGTTAAAACTATGAGAAAATGATTATAATTTTAAATTATTTCATTAGGGCAGAGAACATGCTTCAATACTCTGAACGCATTCTCTGCCAGTGTTAATTAGCACTGTCTAAAACAGACACAGTATATACAAGTTCAACAGTGAAGCTCTCTTTCCCTTCATTAGCAAATGCAACAGCATCAAAATGTATAGTGATGATACTCACTGATAAAGTTACAAATTCTACTTCTGATTAGAAGAAGCAGTTCTTTTCAGAATCCTCTTTTTCTCTGCTGAATTAAAAAATATGGTGTTTAATGAAAGATTAATACCAATTTTGCACACACTGTTTATGTTCTGTAACAGAATATAATGGGGAGGTCCTTAGTTCTTTGAAATATAGTTCTGGGTGAAGTTGTGCAAAGATTATTTTATACTTCTATGCTGAGCATATTCCAGAACAGATGTTAATGCTTGGTTACAGGTGTCATTTACCTCGTTGTTGGGTTTGAATTGGTGTATAAATGAAAATTAAGTATTTTGAGCAAGCTACACTCATATGTACAAGCGGAATGGCTTAAAATTTGACCTGAAGCGATTAGATTTTTCTTGTCTGCACATCTCGGTCAAAACTGTCTTTCTCGCTGATGTTACATAAAGCTTACTTTTTAATTAATCACTGCATATTTTATAAAATGCACATGTCTTAGAATGCTGAGTTCAATAAAAGCTCGCATTTCTTACGTAAATTGAAAGACCATTGTGTAAATAGATATTTCTACCTTGAAGATAACACGATTGAATCCTTATTTAGAAGGAACTTTTATGTAACATAAACAGCAAGTACACGTTTACTGCACAAGTACAGAAAATGTTCTGGGGCCATTATTAGAAAGACTAGTGATGTAAATTTTATTAAAACTAGAGTTAAACTAAAGGAGATTCTGAACTAAGTAATCTATTGTTTTTCCTCAGCAAGAACAGAATTTCATGTACTTTCCCCCTAAAAGATATACATTATTAAATAAAACCAAAAATGTGTTTTAAAACTGCAAAGAAATGTTTCTCTACACTAGTGTTATTTTACTTTTACTCTAAACATGTATAAAAAACTAGGATCGAGAAGATAACCTAATGTTAATGTAAGTTCATCTGTCTTCTAGAATATTGCCATTTGGCAGTGTTAGAATACCTTTCTGAACAACTGCCAAAAAATGTGTTTAAGCTGGTTAGTTAACAGCACAAATTTTACTATGATTCTAGCATTCTTACTGAAAATCTTACATTCTACAAATAACTGCTAAGAGTAACACATACATTAAAGCATTGAAATGCGTTGTTTCTATTAATCAGATTGAATGATCCAGGTTTTTTACATATTTACATGAAAAATCAACTCCTCTTTTATCAGAAACCTTTTCATATATCTATTGGAAAGTCATTTTACATGTTCAAATCACACAACATTTTTTGTGTTCATAATGTGTACAACGATCTTATGTGAGCATTGCAGGATATACAAAAATCAGAGATAAAACTATGAGAAAATGATCATAAATTTAAATTATTTCATTAGGGCAGAGAACATGCTTCAATACACTGAAATCATTCTTTGCCAGTGTTAATTAGCACTGTCTAAAACAGACACAGTATATAGAAGTTCAACAGTGAAGCTCTCATTCCCCGCATTAGCAAATGCAACAGCACCACGATGAATAGTGATGATACTCAGTGATAAATTTACAAAGTGCTCTGCTGATTAGAAGTAGCAGTGCTTGTCAGGATCTTCTTTTTCTCTGTTGAGTTAAAAAATACGGTGTTTAATAAAAGAGTAACACCAAGATGCACTCACTGTTTATGTTCTGTAAGTGAACATAACGGAGAGGTCCTTAGTTCTTTGAAATATAGTTCTGGGTGAAGTTGTGCACGGATTATTTTATACTTCTATGCTGAGCATATTCCAGAACAGATGTTAATGCTTGGTTACAAGTGTCATTTACCTCGTTGTTGGGTTTGAATTTGTGTAGAAATGAAAATTAAATATTTTGAGCAACCTTCACTGATATGTACTTGCGGAATTACTTAAAATTTGACCTGAAGCGTTTAGATTTTTCTTGTCTGCACATCTCGGTCAAAACTGTCGTTCACGCTGAAGGTACATAAAGCTTACTTTTTAATTAATCACTGCTTATTGTATGAAATGCACATGTCTTAGAATGCTGAGTTCATTAAAAACTAGGTTTTCTTACGTAAATTGAAAGACGATTGTGTTAATAGATATATCTACCTTGAAAATAACAGTATTTAATCCTACTTAAGAAGGAACTTTTATGTAACATAAACAGCAAGTACAAGTTAACTGCACAAGTGCAGAAAAATATTTCGGGGCCATTATTAGAAAGACTAGTGATGTAAATTTTTTTTAAAACTAGCGTTAAACTAAAGGAGATTCTGAACTAAGAAATCTATTGTTTTTCCTCATCAAGAACAAAATTTCATGTATTTTTTTTCTAATAGATCTACATAATTAAATAAAACCACAAATGTGTTTTAAAACTGCAAAAAATGTTTCTCTACACTATAGTTATGTTACGTTTACTCTAAACATGTATAAAAAACTATGATCGAGAAGATATCCTAATGTTAATGTACGTTCATCTGTCTTCTAGAATATTGCCATTTGGCAGTGTTAGAATACCTTTCTGAACAACTGCCAAAAAATGTCTTTAAACTGGTTAGTTAAAAGCACAAATTTTACTATGATTCTAGCATTCTTACTTGAAAATCTTATATTCTACAAATAACTGCTAAGAGTAACACATACATTAAAGCATTGAAATGCGTTGTTTCTATTAATCAGTTTGAATGATCCACGTTTTTTACAAATTTACATGAAAAATCAACTCCTCTTTTATCAGAAACCTTTTCATATATCTATTGGAAAGTCATTTTACATGTTCAAATCATACACCATTTTTTGTGTTCAAAACGTGTACAACGATCTGAAGAGAGCATTGCAGGATATACAAAAATCAGAGTTAAAACTATGAGAAAATGATGATAATTTTAATTATTTCATTAGGGCAGAGAACATGCTTCAATTCTCTGAATGCATTATTTGCCAGTGTTAATTAGCACTGTCTAAAACAGACACAGTATATAGAAGTTCAACAGTGAAGCTCTCATTCCCTTCATTAGCAAATGCAAAAGCACCACGATGAATAGTGATGATACTCAGTGATAAAGTTACAAAGTGGTCTGCTGATTAGAAGTAGCAGCGCTTGTCAGAATCTTTTTTTTCTCTGTTGATTTAAAAAATACGGTGTTTAATAAAAGAGTAACACCAATTTTGCAATTACTGTTAATGTTCTGTAAGCGAACATAACGGGGAGGTCATTAGTTCTTTGAAATATAGTTCTGGGTGAAGTTGTGCAAGGATTATTTTATACTTCTATGCTGAGCATATTCCCGAACAGATGTTAATGCTTGGTTACAAGTGTCATTTACCTCGTTGTTGGGTTTGAATTTGTGTAGAAATAAAAATTAATTATTTTGAGCAACCTTCACTGATATGTACGTGTGGAATTACTTAAAATTTGACCTGAAGCGTTTAGATTTTTCTTGTCTGCACATCTCGGTGAAAACTGTTTTTCACGCTGATGTTAAATATAGCTTACTTATTAATTAATCACTGCTTATTGTATGAAATGCACATGTTTTAAAATGCTGAGTTCATTAAAAATTCGCATTTCTTACGTAAATTAAAAGACCATTGTGTAAGTAGATATTTCTACCTTGACGATAACACTATTTGATCCTAATTTAGAAGAAACTTTTATGTAACATAAACAGCAAGTACAAGTTACCTGCACAAGTACAGAAAATGTTCCAGGGCCATTATTAGAAAGACTAGTGATGTAAATTTTATTAAAACTACAGTTAAACTAAAGGAGATTCTGAACTAAGAAATCTATTGTTTTTCCTCATCAAGAACGGAATTTCATGTACTTTTCCCCTAATAAATCAACATAATTAAATAAAACCACAAATGTGTTTTAAAACTGCAAATAAATGTTTCTCTACACTAGTGTTATTTTACTTTTACTCTAAACATGTATAAAAAACTATGATCGAGAAGATATCCTAATGTTAATGTAAGTTCATCTGTCTTCTAGAATATTGCCATTTGGCAGTGTTAGAATACCTTTCTGAACAACTGACAAAAAATGTCTTTAAACTGGTTAGTTAACAGCACAAATTTTACTATGATTCTAGCATTCTTCCTTGAAAATCTTACATTCTACAAATAACTGCTAAAAGTAACACATACATTAAAGCATTGAAATGCGTTGTTTCTATTAATCAGATTGAATGATCCAGGTTTTTTACATATTTACATGAAAAATCAACTCCTCTTTTATCAGAAACCTTTTCATATATCTATTGGAAAGTCATTTTACATGTTCAAATCACACAACATTTTTTGTGTTCATAATGTGTACAACGATCTTATGTGAGCATTGCAGGATATACAAAAATCAGAGATAAAACTATGAGAAAATGATTATAAATTTAAATTATTTCATTAGGGCAGAGAACATGCTTCAATACACTGAAATCATTCTTTGCCAGTGTTAATTAGCACTGTCTAAAACAGACACAGTATATAGAAGTTCAACAGTGAAGCTCTCATTCAACGCATTAGCAAATGCAACAGCACCACGATGAATAGTGATGATACTCAGTGATAAATTTCCAAAGTGGTCTGCTGATTAGAAGTAGCAGTGCTTGTCAGGATCTTCTTTTTCTCTGTTGAGTTAAAAAATACGGTGTTTAATAAAAAAGTAACACCAAGATGCACTCACTGTTTATGTTCTGTAAGTGAACATAACGGGAAGGTCCTTAGTTTTTTGAAATATAGTTCTGGGTGAAGTTGTGCAAAGAAAATTTTGTACTTCTATGCTCAGCATATTCCCGAACAGATGTTAATTCTTGGTTACAAGTGTCATTTACCTCGTTGTTGGGTTTGAATTTGTGTAGAAATGAAAATTAAGTATTTTGAGCTACCTTCACTGATATGTACTTTAGGAATTACTTAAAATTTGACCTGAAGCGTTTAGATTTTTCTTGTCTGCACATCTCGGTGAAAACTGTCTTTCACGTTGATGTTACATAAAGCTTATTTTCTAATTAATCACAGCTTATTGTATGAAATGCACATGTCTTAGAATGCTGAGTTCAATAAAAATTCGCATTTCTTACGTAAATTAAAAGACCATTGTGTAAATAGATATTTCTACCTTGAAGATAACACTATTTAATCCTAATTTAGAAGAAACTTTTATGTAACATAAACAGCAAGTACAAGTTAACTGCACAAGTACAGAAAATGTTCCAGGGCCATTATTAGAAAGACTAGTGATGTAAATTTTATTAAAACTACAGTTAAACTAAAGGAGTTTCTGAACTAAGAAATCTATTGTTTTTCCTCATCAAGAACGGAATTTCATGTACTTTTCCCCTAATAGATCTACATAATTAAATAAAACCACAAATGTGTTTTAAAACTGCAAAAAATGTTTATCTACACTAGTGTTATGTTACGTTTACTCTAAACATGTATAAAAAACTATGATCGAGAAGATATCCTAATGTTAATGTAAGTTCATCTGTCTTCTAGAATATTGCCATTTGGCAGTGTTAGAATACCTTTCTGAACAACTGCCAAAAAATGTCTTTAAACTGGTTAGTTAAAAGCACAAATTTTACTATGATTCTAGCATTCTTACTTGTAAATCTTACATTCTACAAATAACTGCTAAGAGTAACACATACATTAAAGCATTGAAATACGTTGTTTCTATTAATCAGATTGAATGATCCACGTTTTTTACATATTTACATGAAAAATCAACTCCTCTTTTATCAGAAACCTTTTCATATATCTATTGGAAAGTCATTTTACATGTTCAAATCATACACCATTTTTTGTGTTCAAAACGTGTACAACGATCTGAAGAGAGCATTGCAGGATATACAAAAATCAGAGTTAAAACTATGAGAAAATGATGATAATTTTAATTATTTCATTAGGGCAGAGAACATGCTTCAATACTCTGAATGCATTCTTTGCCAGTGTTAATTAGCACTGTCTAAAAGAGACACAGTATATAGAAGTTCAACAGTGAATCTCTCATTCCCTTCATTAGCAAATGCAACAGCACCACGATGAATAGTGATGATACTCAGTGATAAAGTTACAAAGTGGTCTGCTGATTAGAAGTAGCAGTGCTTGTCAGGATCTTTTTTTTCTCTGTTGAATTAAGGAATACGGTGTTTAATAAAAGAGTAATACCAATTTTGCACTCACTGTTTATGTTCTGTAAATGAACATAACGGGGAGGTCCTTAGTTCTTTAAAATATAGCTCTGGGTGAAGTTGTGCAAGGATTATTTTATACTTCTATGTTGAGCATATTCCAGAACAGATGTTAATGCTTGCTTACAAGTGTCATTTACCTCGTTTTTGGGTTTGAATTTGGGTAAAAATGAAAATTAAGTATTTTGAGCAACCTTCACTTATATGTACTTGCGGAATTACTTAAAATTTGAAATGAAGCGTTTAGATTTTTCTTGTCTGCACATCTCGGTCAAAACTGTCTTTCATGCTGATGTTACATATAGCTTATTTTTAATTAATGAACTGCTTATTGTATGAAATGCACATGTCATAGTATGCTGAGTTCATTAAAAATTCGCATTTCTTACGTAAATTGAAAGACCATTGTGTAAATAGATATTTTTACCTTGAAGATAACACTATTTAATCCTAATTTAGAAGAAACTTTCATGTAACATAAACAGCAAGTACAAGTTAACTGCACAAGTACAGAAAATGTTTCTGGGCCATTATTAGAAAGACTAGTGATGTAAATTTTATTAAAACTAGAGTTAAGTAAAGGAGATTCTGAACTAAGAAATCTATTGCTTTTCCTCATCAAGAACATAATTTCATGTACTTTTCCCTTAATAGATCTACATAATTAAATAAAACCACAAATGTGTTTTTAAATTGCAAAGGTATATTTCTCTACACTAGTGTTATGTTACTTTTACTCTAAACATGTATAAAAAACTATGATCGAGAATATATCCTAATGTTAATGTAAGTTCATCTGTCTACTAGAATATTGCCATTTGGCACTGTTAGAATACCTTTCTGAACACCTGCCAAAATATCTGTTTAAACTGGTTAGTTTACAGCACAAATTTTACTATGATTCTAGCATTCTTACTTGAAAATCTTACATTCTACAAATAACTGCTAAGAGTAACACATACATTAAAGCATTGAAATGCGTTGTTTCTATGAATCGGATTGAATGATCCACGTTTTTTACATATTTACATGAAAAATCAACTCCTCTTTTATCAGAAACCTTTTCATATATCTATTTGAAAGTCATTTTACATGCTCAAATAATACAGCATTTTTTGTGTTCATAATGTGTACAACGATCTGAAGTGAGCATTGCAGGATATACAAAAACCAGAGTTAAAACTCTGAGAAAATGATTATAATTTTAAATTATTTCATTAGGGCAGAGAACATGCTTCAATACTCTGACAGCATACTTTGCCAGTGTTAATTAGCACTGTCTAAAACAGACACAGTATATAGAAGTTCAACAGTGAAACTCTCATTCCCTTCATTAGCAAATGCAACAGCATCAAGATGTATAGTGATGATACTCAGTGATAAAGTTACAGAGTGGTCTGCTTATTAGAAGTAACAGTGCTTGTCAGAATATTCTTTTTCACTGTTGAGTTAAAAAATACGGTGTTTAATAAAAGAGTAACACCAATTTTGCACTCACTGTTTATGTTCTGTAAGTGAACATAACCGGGAGGTCCTTAGTTCTTTGTAATATAGTTCTGGGTAAAGTTGTGCAAGGATTATTTTATAATTCTATGCTGAGCATATTCCAGAACAGATGTTAATGCTTGGTTACAAGTGCCATTTACCTCGTTGTTGGGTTTGAATTTGTATAGAAATGAAAATTAAGTACTTTCAGCAACCTTCACTGATATGTACTTGTGAAATTACTTAAAATTTGACCTGAAGCGTTTAGATTTTTCTTGTCTGCACATCTCGGTGAAAATTGTCTTTCACGCTGATGTTACATATAGCTTATTTTTAATTAATCACTGCTTATTGTATGAAATGCACATGTCATAGAATGCTGAGTTCATTAAAAATTCGCATTTCTTACGTAAATTGAAAGACCATTGTGTAAATAGATATTTCTACCTTGAAGATAACACTATTTAATCCTAATTTAGAAGAAACTTTTATTTAACATAAACAGCAAGTACAAGTTAACTGCACAAGTACAGAAAATGTTCCAGGGCCATTATTAGAAAGACTAGTGATGTAAATTTTATTAAAACTACAGTTAAACTAAAGGAGATTCTGAACTAAGAAATCTATTGTTTTTCCTCATCAAGAACGGAATTTCATGTACTTTTCCCCTAATAAATCTACATAATTAAATAAAACCACAAATGTGTTTTAAAACTGCAAAGAAATGTTTCTCTACACTAGTGTTATTTTACTTTTACTCTAAACATGTATAAAAAACTATGATCGAGAAGATATCCTAATGTTAATCTAAGTTCATCTGTCTTCTAGAATATTGCCATTTGGCAGTGTTAGAATACCTTTCTGAACAACTGACAAAAAATGTCTTTAAACTGGTTAGTTAACAGCACAAATTTTACTATGATTCTAGCATTCTTCCTTGAAAATCTTACATTCTACAAATAACTGCTAAAAGTAACACATACATTAAAGCATTGAAATGCGTTGTTTCTATGAATCAGATTGAATGATCCACGTTTTTTACATATTTACATGAAAAATCAACTCCTCTTTTATCAGAAACCTTTTCATATATCTATTGGAAAGTCATTTTACATGTTCAAATCATACACCATTTTTTGTGTTCAAAACGTGTACAACGATCTGAAGAGAGCATAGCAGGATATACAAAAATCAGAGTTAAAACTATGAGAAAATGATGATAATTTTAATTATTTCATTAGGGCAGAGAACATGCTTTAATACTCTGAATGCATTCTTTGCCAGTGTTAATTAGCACTGTCTAAAACAGACACAGTATATAGAAGTTCAACAGTGAAGCTCTCATTCCCTTCATTAGCAAATGCAAAAGCACCACGATGAATAGTGATGATACTCAGTGATAAAGTTACAAAGTGGTCTGCTGATTAGAAGTAGCAGTGCTTGTCAGGATCTTCTTTTTCTCAGTTGAATTAAGAAATACGGGGTTTAATAAAAGAGTAATACCAATTTAGCACTCAGTGTTTATGTTCTGTAACTGAACATAACGGGGAGGTCCTTAGTTCTTTGAAATATAGTTCTGGGTGAAGTTGTGCAAAGAAAATTTTGTACTTCTATGCTGAGCATATTCCAGAACAGATGTTAATGCTTGGTTACAAGTGCCATTTACCTCGTTGTTGGATTTGAATTTGTGTAGAAATGAAAATTAAGTATTTTGAGCTACCTTCACTGATATGTACTTTAGGAATTACTTAAAATTTGAACTGAAGCGTTTAGATTTTTCTTGTCTGCACATCTCGGTGAAAACTGTCTTTCACGCTGATGTTACATAAAGCTAACTTTCTAATTAATCACTGCTTATTGTATGAAATGCACATGTCTTAGAATGCTGAGTCCATAAAAAATTCGCATTTCTTACGTAAATTAAAAGACCATTGTGTAAATAGATATTTCTACCTTGAAGATAACACTATTTAATCCTAATTTAGAAGAAACTTTTATGTAACATAAACAGCAAGTACAAGTTAACTGCACAAGTACAGAAAATGTTCCAGGGCCATTATTAGAAAGACTAGTGATGTAAATTTTATTAAAACTAGAGTTAAACTAAAGGAGATTGTGAACTAAGAAATCTATTGTTTTTCCTCATCAAGAACAGAATTTCATGTACTTTTCCCCTAATAGATCTACATAATTAAATAAAACCACAAATGTGTTTTAAAACTGCAAAGAAATGTTTCTCTACACTAGAGTTTTTTTACTTTTACTATAAACATGTATAAAAAACTATGATCGAGAATATATCCTAATGTTAATGTAAGTTCATCAGTCTTCTAGAATATTGCCATTTGGCAGTCCTAGGATACCTTTCTGAACAACTGCCAAAAATGCGTTTAAAATGGTTAGTTAACAGCACAAATTTTACTGTTTTTCTTGCATTCTTACTTGAAAATCTTACATTCTACAAATAACTCCTAAGAGTAACACATACATTAAAGCTTTGAAATGCTCTGTTTCTATAAATCAGATTGAATGATCCATTTTTTTTACATATTTACTTAAAAAATCAACTCCTCTTTTATCAGAAACTTTTTTATATATCTATTGGAAAGTCATTTTACATGTTCAAATCATACAGCATTTTTTTGTGTTCAGAATGTGTACAACGTTCTGAAGTGAGCATTGCAGGATATAGAAAAATCAGAGTTAAAACTATGAGAAAATAATTATATAATTTTAAATTATTTCATTAGGTCAGAGAACATGCTTCAATACTCTGAACGCATTCTTTGCCAGTGTTAATTAGCACTGTCTAAAACAGACACAGTATATACAGGTTCAACAGTGAAACTCTCATTTTCTTCATTAGCAAATGCAACAGCATCAAAATGAATAGTGATGATACTCACTGATAAAGTTACAAATTCTACTTCTGATTAGAAGAAGCATTGCTTTTCAGAATCTTCTTTTTCTCTGATGAATTAAAAAATATGGTGTTTAATGAAAGGGTAATACCAATTTTGCACACACTGTTTATGTTCTGTAACTGAACATAATGGGGAGGTCCTTAGTTCTTTAAAATATAGTTCTGGGTGAAGTTGTGCAAAGATTATTTTATACTTCTATGCTGAGCATATTCCAGAACAGATGTTAATGCTTGGTTACAAGTGTCATTTACCTCGTTGTTGGGTTTGAATTGGTGTAGAAATAAAAATTAAGTATTTTGAGCAAGCTACACTCTTATGTACAAGCGGAATTGCTTAAAATTTGACCTGAAGCGATTAGATTTTTCTTGTCTGCACATCTCGGTCAAAACTGTCTTTCACGCTGATGTTACATAAAGCTTACTTTTTAATTAATCACTGCTTTTTGTATGAAATGCACATGTCTTAGAATGTTGAGTTCATTAAAAATTCGCATTTCTTACGTAAATTGAAAGACCATTGTGCAAATAGATATTTCTACCTGGAAGATAACACGATTTAATCCTTATTTAGAAGGAACTTTTATGGAACATAAACAGCAACTACAAGTTAACTGCACAAATACAGAAAATGTTCCGTGTCCATTATTAGAAAGACTAGTGATGTAAATTTTATTAAAACTAGAGTTAAACTAAAGGAGTTTCTGAACTAAGAAATCTATTGTTTTTCCTCATCAAGAACTGAATTTCATGTACTTTTCCCCTAATAGATCTACATAATTAAATAAAACCACGAATGTGTTTTAAAACTGCAAAGAATTGTTTCTCTACACTAGTGTTATTTTACTTTAATTCTAAACATGGATAAAAAACTATGATCGAGAAGATATCCTAATGTTAATGTAAGTTCATCAGTCTTCTAGAATATTGCCATTTGGCAGTGTTAGAATACCTTTCTGAACAGCTGCCAAAAATGTTTTTAAAATGGTTAGTTAACAGCACAAATTTTACTATGATTCTAGCATTCTTACTGAAAATCTTACATTCTACAAATAACTGCTAAGAGTAACACATACATTAAAGCATTGAAATGTGTTGTTCCTATGAATCAGATTGAATGATCCACGTATTTTACATATTTACATGAAAAATCAACTCCTCTTTTATCAGAAACTTTTTCATATATCTATTCGAAATTCATTTACATGTTCAAATCATACACCATTTTTTGTGTTCATAATGTGTACAACGATCTGAAGTTAGCATAGCAGGATATACAAAAATCAGAGTTAAAACTATGAGAAAATGATTATAATTTTAAATTATTTCATTAGGGCAGAGAATATGCTTCAATACTCTGAAAGCATTCTTTGCCAGTGTTAATTAGCACTGTCTAAAACAGACACTGTATATAGAAGTTCAACAGTGAAGCTCTCATTCCCTTCATTAGCAAATGCAACAGCAACAAGATGTATAGTGATGATACTCAGTGATAAAGTTACAAAGTGGTCTGCTGAATAGAAGTAGCGGTGCCGTCAGAATCTTCTTTTTCTCTGTTGAGTAAAAAAATACAGTGTTTAATAAAAGAGTAATACCAGATTTGCACTCACTCTGTATGTTTTGTAACTGAACATAATGGAGAGGTCCTTAGTTCTTTTAAATATAGTTCTGGGTTAAGTTGTGCAAGGATTATTTTATACTTCTATGCTGAGCATATTCCAGAACAGATGTTAATGCTTGGTTACAAGTGTCATTTACCTCGTTGTTGTGTTTGAATTTGTGTAGAAATGAAAATTAAGTATTTTGAGCAACCTTCACTGATATGTACTTGCGGAATTACTTAAAATTTGACATGAAGCGTTTAGATTTTTCTTGTCTGCACATCTCGGTCAAAACTGTCTTTCACGCTGATGTTACATAAAGCTTATTTTTTAATTAATCACTGCTTATTTTATGAAATGCACATGTCTTAGAATGCTGAGTTTATTAAAAGTTCGCATTTTTTTCGGAAATTGAAAGACCATTGTTTAAATAGTTATTTCAACCTTGAAGATAACATTATTTAATCCTAATTAAGAAGGAACTTTTATTAAACATAAACAGCAAGTACAAGTTAACTGCACAGGTATAGAAAATGTTCCGGGGCCATTATTAGAAAGACTAGCGATGTAAAATTTAATAAAACTAGAGTTAAACTAATGGACATTCTGAACTAAGAAATCTATTGTTTTTGCTCATCAAGAACAGAATTTCATGTACTTTTTTTCTGATAGATCTACATAATTAAATAGAACCACAAATGTTTATTAAAGCTGCAAAGAAATGTTTTTCTACACTAGTGTTATTTTACTTTTACTCTAAACATGTATAAAAAACTATGATCGAGAAGATAACTTACTGTTAATGTAAGTTCATCTGTCTTCTAGAATATTGCCATTTGGCAATGTTAGAATACCTTTCAAAACAACTGCCAAAAATGTGTTTAAAATGGTTAGTTAACAGCACAAATTTTACTATGATTCTAGCATTCTTACTGAAAATCTTATATTCTACAAATAACTGCTAAGAGTAACACATACATTAAAGCATTGAAATGCGTTGTTTCTATGAATCAGATTGTATGATCCACGTTTTTTACATATTTACATGAAAAATCAACTCCTCTTTTATCAGAAACCTTTTCATATATCTATTGAAAATTCATTTTACATGTTCAAATCATACAGCATTTTTTGTGTTCATATTGTGTACAACGATCTGAAGTGAGCATTGCAGGATATACAAAAATCAGAGTTAAAACTATGAGAAAATGATTATAATTTTAAATTATTTCATTAGGGCAGAGAACATACTTCAATACTCTGAAAGTATTCTTTGCCAGTGTTAATTAGCACTGTCTAAAACAGACACAGTATATAGAAGTTCAACAGAGAAGCTCTCATTCCCTTCATTAGCAAATGAAACAGCATCAAGATGTATAGTGATGATACTCAGTGATAAAGTTACAAAGTGGTCTGCTGAATAGAAGTAGCGGTGCCATCAGAATCTTCTTTTTCTCTGTTGAGTTAAAAAATACGGTGTTTAATAAAAGAGTAATACCAAATTTGCACTCACTCTTTATGTTTTGTAACTGAACATAATGGAGAGGTCCTTAGTTCGTTTAAATATAGTTCTGGGTGAAGTTGTGCAAGGATTGTTTTATACTTCTAGGCTGAGCATATTCCAGAACAGATGTTAATGCTTGGTTACAAGTGTCATTTACCTCGTTGTTGGGTTTGAATTTGTGTAGAAATGAAAATTAAGTATTTTGAGCAACCTTCACTGATATGTACTTGTGGAATTACTTAAAATTTGACCTGAAGCGTTTAGATTTTTTTGTCTGCACATCTAGGTCAAAACTGTCTTTCGCCCTGATGTTACATAAAGCTTACTTTTTAATTAATCACTGCTTATTGTATGAAATGCACATGTCTTAGAATGCTGAGTTCATTAACAATTCGCATTTCTTACGTAAATTAAAAGACCATTGTGTAAATAGATATTTCTACCTTGAAGATAACACTATTTAATCGTAATTTTGAAGAAACTTTTATGTAACATAAACGGCAAGTACAAGTTAACTGCAAAAGTACAGAAAATGTTCCGGGGCCATTATTAGAAAGACTAGTGATGTAAATTTTATTAAAACTAGAGTTAAACTAAAGGAGTTTCTGAACTAAGAAATCTATTGTTTTTCCTCATCAAGAAGAGAATTTCATGTACTTTTCCCCTAATAGATCTACATAATTAAATAAAACCACAAATGTGTTTTAAAACTGCAAAGAAATGTTTCTCTACACTACTGTTATTTTTTTTTTACTCTAAACATATATAAAAAACTATGATCGAGAAGATATCCTAATGTTAATGTAAGTTCATCTGTCTTCTAGAATATTGCCATTTGGCAGTGTTAGAATACATTTCTGAACACCTGCCAAAATATCTGTGTAAACTGGTTAGTTAACAGCACAAATTTTACTATGCTTCTAGCATTCTTACTTGAAAATCTTACATTCTACAAATAACTGCTAGGAGTAACACATACATTAAAGCATTGAAATGCGTTGTTTCTATGAAGCAGATTGAATGATTCACGTTTTTTACATATTTACATGAAAAACAAACTCCTCTTTTATCAGAAACCTTTTCATATATCTATTGGAAAGTCATTTTACATGTTCAAATCATACACCATTTTTTGTGTTCATAATGTGTACAATGATCTGAAGTGAGCATTGTAGGATATACAAAAATCAGAGTTAAAACTATGAGAAAATGATTATAATTTTAAATTATTTCATTAGGCCAGAGAACATGCTTCAATACTCTGAAAGCATTCTTTGCCAGTGTTAATTAGCACTCTCTAAAACAGACACAGTATATAGAAGATCAACAGTGAAGCTCTCATTCCCTTAATTAGCAAATGCAACAGCATCAAGATGTATAGTGATTATACTCAGTGATAAATTTACAAAGTGCTCTGCTATTAGAAATAGCAGTGCTTGTCAGAATCTTTTTTTTTCTGTTGAATTAAAAAATAAGGTGTTTAATAAAAGAGTAATACCAATTTTGCACTCACTGTTTATGTTCTGTAACTGAACATAATGGGGAGGTCCTTAGTTCTTTAAAATATAGTTCTGGGTGAAGTTGTGCAAAGATTATTTTATACTTCTATGCTGAGCATATTCCAGAACAGATGTTAATGCTTGGTTACAAGTGTCATTTACCTCGTTATTGGGTTTGAATTTGTGTAGAAATGAAAATTAAATATTTTGAACAGCCTTCACTGATATGTACTTGCGGAATTACTCAAAATTTGACTGAAGCGTTTAGATTTTTCTTGTCTGCACATCTCGGTCAAAACTGTCTTTTACGCTGATGTTACATAAAGCTTACTTTTTAATTAATCACTGCTTATTGTATGAAATGCACATGTCTTAGAATGCTTAGTTCACTAAAAATTCGCATTTCTTACATAAATTGAAAGACCATTGTGTAAATAGATAATTCTACCTTGAAGATAACACTATTTAATCCTAATTTAGAAGGAACATTTATGTAACATAAACGGCAAGTACAAGTTAATTGAACAAGTACAGAAAATGTTCCGGGGCCATTATTAGAATGACTAGTGATGTAAATTTTATTAAAACTAAAGTTAAACTAAACGAGATTCTGAACAAGGACATCTATTGTTTTTCCTCATCAAGAACAGAATTTCATGCACTTTTCTTCTAATAGATCTACATAATTAAATAAAACCAAAAATGTGTTTTAAAACTGAAAAGAAATGTTTCTCTACACTAGTGTTATTTTACTTTTACTCTAAACATGTATAAAAAACTATAATCGAGAAGATATCCTAATGTTAATGTAAGTTCATCAGTCTTCTAGAATATTGCCATTTGGCAGTGTTAGAATACCTTTCTGAACAACTTCCAAAAAATCTGTTTAAACTGGTTAGTTAACAGTACAAATTTTACTATGATTCTAGCATTCTTCCTTGAAAATCTTACATTCTACAAATAACTGCTAAGAGTAACACATACATTAAAGCATTGAAATGCGTTGTTTCTATGAATCAGATTGAATGATCCACGTTTTTTACATATTTACATGAAAAATCAACTCCTCTTTTATCAGAAACCTTTTCATATATCTATTGGATAGTCATTTTACATGTTCAAATCATACACCATTTTTTGTGTTCAAAACGTGTACAATGATCTGAATTGAGCATTGCAGGATATACAAAAATCAGAGTTAAAACTAGGAGAAAATGATTATAATTTTAAATTATTTCATTAGGGCTGGGAACATGCTTCAATACTCTGAAAGCATTCTTTGCCAGTGTTAATTAGCACTGTCTGAAACAGACACAGTATATAGAAGTTCAACAGTGAAGCTCTCATTCCCTTCATTAGCAAATGCAACAGCATCAAGATGTATAGTGTTGATACTCAGTGATAAAGTTAAAAAGTGGTAAGCTGATTAGAAGTAGCAGTGCTTGTCAGAATCTTTTTTTTCTCTGTTGAATTAAAAAATACGGTGTTTAATAAAAGAGTAATACCAATTTTGCACTCACTGTTTATGTTCTGTAAGTGAACATAACGGGGAGGTCCTTAGTTCTTCGAAATATAGTTCTGGGTGAAGTTGTGCAAGGATTATTTTATACTTCTATGCTGAGCATATTCCAGAATTGAAGTTAATGCTTGGTTTCAAGTGTCATTTACCTCCTTGTTGGGTTGGAATTTGTGTAGAAATGAAAATTAAGTATTTTGAGCAACCTTCACTGATATGTACTTGTGGAATTACTTAAAATTTGACCTGAAGCGTTTAGATTTTTTTGTCTGCACATCTAAGTCAAAACTGTCTTTTGCGCTGATGTTACATAAAGCTTACTTTTTAATTAATCACTGCTTATTGTATGAAATGCACATGTCTTAGAATCCTGAGTTCATTAAAAATTCGCATGTCTTACGTAAATTAAAAGACCATTGTCTAAATAGATATTTCTACCTTGAAGATAACACTATTTAATCCTAATTTTGGAGAAACTTTTATGTAACATAAACGGCAAGTACAAGTTAACTGCACAAGTACAGAAAATGTTCCGAGGCCATTATTAGAAAGACTAGTGATGTAAATTTTATTAAAACTAGAGTTAAACTAAAGGAGTTTCTGAACTAAGAAATCTATTGTTTTTCCTCATCAAGAAGAGAATTTCATGTACTTTTACCCTAATAGATCTACATAATTAAATAAAACCACAAATATGTTTTAAAACTGCAAAGAAATGTTTCTCTACACTACTGTTATTTTTTTTTACTCTAAACATATATAAAAAACTATGATCGAGAAGATATCCTAATGTTAATGTAAGTTCATTTGTCTTCTAGAATATTGCCATTTGGCAGTGTTAGAATACATTTCTGAACACTTGCCAAAATATGTGTTTAAACTGGTTAGTTAACAGCACAAATTTTACTATGCTTCTAGCATTCTTACTTGAAAATCTTACATTCTACAAATAACTGCTAGGAGTAACACATACATTAAAGCATTGAAATGCGTTGTTTCTATGAAGCAGATTGAATGATCCACGTTTTTTACATATTTACATGAAAAACAAACTACCCTTTTATCAGAAACCTTTCATATATCTATTGGAAAGTCATTTTACATGTTCAAATCATACACCATTTTTTGTGTTCATAATGTGTACAATGATCTGAAGTGAGCATTGCAGGATATACAAAAATCAGAGTTAAAACTATGAGAAAATGATTATAATTTTAAATTATTTCATTAGGGCAGAGAACATGCTTCAATACTCTGAAAGCATTCTTTGCCAGTGTTAATTAGCACTGTCTAAAACAGACACAGTATATAGAAGATCAACAGTGAAGCTCTCATTCCCTTAATTAGCAAATGCAACAGCATCAAGATGTATAGTGATGATACTCAGTGATAAATTTACAAAGTGCTCTGCTATTAGAAATAGCAGTGCTTGTCAGAATCTTTTTTTTTCTGTTGAATTAAAAAATACGGTGTTTAATAAAAGAGTAATACCAATTTTGCACTCACTGTTTATGTTCTGTAACTGAACATAATGGGGAGGTCCTTAGTTCTTTAAAATACAGTTCTGGGTGAAGTTGTGCAAAGATTATTTTATACTTCTATGCTGAGCATATTCCAGAACAGATGTTAATGCTTGGTTACAAGTGTCATTTACCTCGTTATTGGGTTTGAATTTGTGTAGAAATGAAAATTAAATATTTTGAACAGCCTTCACTGATATGTACTTGCGGAATTACTCAAAATTTGACTGAAGCGTTTAGATTTTTCTTGTCTGCACATCTCGGTCAAAACTGTCTTTTACGCTGATGTTACATAAAGCTTACTTTTTAATTAATCACTGCTTATTGTATGAAATGCACATGTCTTAGAATGCTTAGTTCACTAAAAATTCGCATTTCTTACATAAATTGAAAGACCATTGTGTAAATAGATAATTCTACCTTGAAGATAACACTATTTAATCCTAATTTAGAAGGAACATTTATGTAACATAAACGGCAAGTACAAGTTAATTGAACAAGTACAGAAAATGTTCCGGGGCCATTACTAGAATGACTAGTGATGTAAATTTTATTAAAACTAAAGTTAAACTAAACGAGATTCTGAAAAAGGACATCTATTGTTTTTCCTCATCAAGAACAGAATTTCATGTACTTTTCTTCTAATAGATCTACATAATTAAATAAAATAAAAATGTGTTTTAAAACTGAAAAGAAATGTTTCTCTACACTAGTGTTATTTTACTTTTACTCTAAACATGTATAAAAAACTATAATCGAGAAGATATCCTAATGTTAATGTAAGTTCATCAGTCTTCTAGAATATTGCCATTTGGCAGTGTTAGAATACCTTTCTGAACAACTTCCAAAAAATCTGTTTAAACTGCTTAGTTAACAGTACAAATTTTACTATGATTCTAGCATTCTTCCTTGAAAATCTTACATTCTACAAATAACTGCTAAGAGTAACACATACATTAAAGCATTGAAATGCGTTGTTTCTATGAATCAGATTGAATGATTCACGTTTTTTACATATTTACATGAAACATCAACTCCTCTTTTATCAGAAACCTTTTCATATATCTATTGGAAAGTCATTTTACATGTTCAAACCATACACCATTTTTTGTGTTCATAATGTGTACAACGATCTAAAGTGAGCATTGCAGGATATAAAAAATTCAGAGTTAAAACTATGAGAAAATGATTATAATTGTAAATTATTTCATTAGGGCAGAGAACATGCTTCTATACTCTGAAAGCATTCTTTGCTAGTGTTAAATAGCACTGTCTAAAACAGACACAGTACATAGAAGTTCAACAGTGAAGCTCTCATTCCCTTCATTAGCAAATGCAACAACAACAAGATGTATAGTGATGATACTCACTGATAAAGTTTTAAAGTAGTCTGCTGATTAGAAGTAGCGGTGCTTGTTAGAATCTTCTTTTTCTCGGTTGAATTAAAAAATACGGTGTTTAATAAAAGAGTAATACCAATTTTGCACTCATTGTTTATGTTCTGTAACTGAACATAATGGAAAGGTCCTTAGTTCTTTGAAATATAATTCTGCATGAAGTTGTGCAAGGATTATTGTATACTTCTATGCTGAGCATATTCCAGAACAGATGTTAATGCTTGGTTACATGTGTCATTTACCTCGTTGTTGGGTTTGAATTTGTGTAGAAATGAAAATTAAGTATTTTGAGCAACCTTCACTGATATGTACTTGTGGAATTACTTAAAATTTGACCTGAAGCTTTTAGATTTTTCATGTCAGCACATCTCGGTCAAAACTGTCTTTCACGCTGATGGTAAATAAAGCTTACTTTTTAATTAATGACTGCTTATTGTAAGAAATGCACATGTCTTAGAATGCTGAGTTCATTAAAAATTCGCATTTCTTACGTAAATTGAAAGTCCATTGTGTAAATATATATTTCAAACTTGAAGATAACACTATTTAACCTTAATTTAGAATGAACTTTTATGTAACATAAACAGCAAGTACAAGTTAACTGCACAAGTACAGAAAATGTTCCTGGGCCATTATTAGAAAGACTAGTGATGTAAATTTTATTAAAACTAGAGTTAAACTAAAAAAGATTCTGAACTTAGAAATCTATTGTTTTTCCTCATCAAGAACAGAATTTCATGTACTTTTCCCCAAATAAATCTACGTAATTAGATAAAACTAAAAATGTGTTTTCAAACTGCAAAGAAATGATTCTCTACACTAGTGTTATATTACTTTTACTCTAAACATGTATAAAAAACTATGATTGAGAATATATCCTAATGTTAATGTAAGTTCATCTGTCTTCTAGTATATTGCCAATTGGCAGTGTTAGAATAACTTTCTGAACAAGTGCCAAAAAATCTGTTTAAACTGGTTAGTTAACAGCACAAATTTAACTATGATTCTAGCATTCTTACTTGAAAAACTTACCTTCTACAAAAAACTGCTAAAAGTAACACATACATTAAAGCATTGAAATGCGTTGTTTCTATGAATCGGATTTTATGATCCACGTTTTTTACATATTTACATGAAACATCAACTCCTTTTTTATCAGAAACCTTTTCATATATCTATTGGAAAGTCATTTTACATGTTCAAATCATACACCATTTTTTGTGTTCATAATCTGTACAACGATCTGAAGTGAGCATTGCAGGATATAAAAAAATCAGAGTTAAAACTTTGAGAAAATTATTATAATTGTATATTATTTCATTAGGGCAGAGAACATGCTAAAATACTCTGAAAGCATTCTTTGCCAGTGCTAATTAGCACTGTCTAAAACAGACACAGTATATAGAAGTTCAACAGTGAAGCTCTCCTTCCCTTCATTAGCAAATGCAACAGCATCAAGATGTATAGTGATGATACTCAGTGATAAAGTTACAAAGTGGTCTGCTGATTAGAAGTAGCAGTGCTTGTCAGAATCTTCTTTTTCTCTGTTGAATTAAAAAATACTGTGTTTAATAAAAGAGTAATACCAATTTTGCACTCACTGTTTATGTTTTGTAACTGAACATAACGGGGAAGTCCTTAGTTCTTTAAAATATAGTTCTGGCTGAAGTTGTGCAAGGATTATTTCATACTTCTAAGCTGAGCATATTCCCGAACAGATGTTAATGCTTGGTTAGAATTGTCATTTACCTCGTTGTTGGGTTTGAATTTGTGTAGAAATGAAAATTAAGTATTTTGAGCAACCTTCACTGATATGTACTTGTGGAATTACTTAAAATTTGACCTGAAGCGTTTAGATTTTTCATGTCTGCACATGTCGGTCAAAACTGTCTTTCACGCTGATGTTAAATAAAGCTTACTTTTTAATTAATGACTGCTTATTGTAAGAAATGCACATGTCTTAGAATGCTGAGTTCATTAAAAATTCGCATTTCTTACGTAAATTGAAAGACCATTGTGTAAATAGATATTTCAAACTTGAAGATAACACTATTTAATCCTATTTTAGAAGGAACTTTTATGTAACATAAACGGCAAGTACAAGTTAACTGCACAAGTACAGAAAATGTTCCAGGGCCATTAGTAAAAAGACTAGTGATGTAAATTTTATTAAAACTAGAGTTAAAATAAAGGAGATTCTGAACTAAGACATCTATTGTTTTTCCTGATCAAGAAAAGAATTTCATGTACTTTTCACCTAATAGATCTACATAATTAGATAAAACCACAAATGTGTTTTAAAACTGCAAAGAAATGTTTCTCTTACACTAGTGTTATTTTACTTTTACTCTAAACATGTATAAAAAACTATGATCGAAAAGATATCCTAATGTTAATGTAAGTTCATCAGTTTTCTAGAATATTGCCATTTGGCAGTGTTAGAATACCTTTCTGAACAATTGCCATAAAATCTGTTTAAACTGGTTAGTTAACAGCACAAATTTTACTATGATTCTTGCATTCTTACTTGAAAATCTTACATTCTACAAATAACTGCTAAGAGTAACATATACATTAAAGTATTGAAATGCGTTGTTTCTATGAATCAGATTGAATGATCCACGTTTTTACATATTTACATGAAAAATCAACTCCTCTTTTATCAGAAACCTTTTCAATTATCTATTGGAAAGTCATTTTACATGTTCAAATCATACACCATTTTTTGTGTTCATAATGTGTACAACGATCTGAATTGAGCATTGCAGGTTATAAAAAAATCAGAGTTAAAACTATGAGAATATTATTATAATTTTAAATTATTTCATTAGGGCAGAGAACATGCTTCAATATTCTGTAAGCATTCTTTGCCAGTGTGAATTAGCACTGTCTAAAACAGACACAGTATATAGAAGTTCAACAGTGAAGCTCTCATTCTCTTAATTAGCAAATGCAACAGCATCAAGATGTATAGTGAAGATACTCACTGATAAAGTTACAAAATAATCTGCTGATTAGAAGTAGCGGTGCTTGTCAGAATCTTCTTTTTCACGCTTGAATTAAAAAATACGGTGTTTAATAAAAGAGTAATACCAATTTTGCACTCATTGTTTATGTTCTGTAACAGAACATAACGGGGAGGTCCTTAGTTCTTTGAAATATAGTCTGGGTGAAGTTGTGCAAGGATTATTTTGTATTTCTATGCTGAGCATATTCCAGAACAGATGTTAATGCTTGGTTACAAGTGACATTTTCCTCGTTGTTGGCTTTGAATTTGTGTAGAAATGAAAATTAAGTATTTTGAGCAAACTTCACTGATATGTACTTGCGGAATTACTTAAAATTTGACCTGAAGCGTTTAGATTTTTCTTGTCTGCACATCTCGGTCAAAACTGTTTTTCACGCTGAAGTTACATAAAGCTTACTTTTTAATTAATCACTGGTTATTGTATGAAATGCACATGTCTTAGAATGCAGAGTTCATTAAAAATTCGCATTTCTTACGTAAATTGAAAGACCATTGTTTAAATAGATATTTCAAACTTGAAGATGACACTATTTTATCCTAATTTAGAAGGAACCATTATGTAACATAAACAGCAAGTACAAGTTAACTGCACAAGTACAGAAAATGTTCCGGGGCCATAATTAGAAAGACTAGTGATGTAAATTTTATTAAAACTAAAGTTAAACTAAAGGAGTTTCTGAACTAAGAAATCTATTGTTTTTCCTCATCAAGAAGAGAATTTCATGTACTTTTCCTCTAATAGATCTACATAATTAAATAAAACCACAAATATGTTTTAAAACTGCAAAGAAATGTTTCTCTACACTAGTGTTATTTTACTTTTACTCTAAACATATCTAAAAAACTATGATCGAGAAGATATCCTAATGTTAATGTAAGTTCATCTCTCTTCTAGAATATTGCCATTTGGTAGTGTTAGAATACCTTTCTGAACAACTGCCAAAAATGTGTTTAAACTGGTTAGTTAACAGCACAAATTTTACTATGATTCTAGCATTCTTACTTGAAAATCTTACATTCTACAAATAACTGCTAAGAGTAACACATACATTAAAGCATTGAAATGCGTTGTTTCTATGAAGCAGATTGAATGATTACGTTTTTTACATATTTACATGAAAAACAAACTCCTCTTTTATCAGAAACCTTTTCATATATCTATTGGAAAGTCATTTTACATGTTCAAATCATACACCATTTTTTTGTGTTCATAATGTGTACAATGATCTGAAGTGAGCATTGCAGGATATACAAAAATCAGAGTTAAAACTATGAGAAAATGATTATAATTTTAAATTATTTCATTAGGGCAGAGAACATGCTTCAATACTCTGAAAGCATTCTTTGCCAGTGTTAATTAGCACTGTCTAAAACAGACACAGTATATAGAAGATCAACAGTGAAGCTCTCATTCTCTTCATTAGCAAATGCAACAGCATCAAGATGTATAGTGATGATACTCAGTGATAAATTTACAAAGTGCTCTGCTATTAGAAATAGCAGTGCTTTTCAGAATCTTTTTTTTTCTGTTGAATTAAAAAATACGGTGTTTAATAAAAGAGTAATACCAATTTTGCACTCATTGTTTATGTTCTGTAAGTGAACATAACGGGGAGGTCCTTAGTTCTTTAAAATATAGTTCTGGGTGAAGTTGTGCAAAGATTATTTTATACTTCTAAGCTGAGCATATTCCAGAACAGATGTTAATGCTTGGTTACAAGTGTCATTTACCTCGTTGTTGGCTTTGAATTTGTGTAGAAATGAAAATTAAGTATTTTGAACAGCCTTCACTGATATGTACTTGCGGAATTACTCAAAATTTGACTGAAGCGTTTAGATTTTTCTTGTCTGCACATCTCGGTCAAAACTGTCTTTTACGCTGATGTTACATAAAGCTTACTTTTTAATTAATCACTGCTTATTGTATGAAATGCACATGTCTTAGAATGCTTAGTTCACTAAAAATTCGCATTTCTTACATAAATTGAAAGACCATTGTGTAAATAGATAATTCTACCTTGAAGATAACACTATTTAATCCTAATTTAGAAGGAACATTTATGTAACATAAACGGCAAGTACAAGTTAATTGAACAAGTACAGAAAATGTTCCGGGGCCATTATTAGAATGACTAGTGATGTAAATTTTATTAAAACTAAAGTTAAAATAAACGAGATTCTGAACAAGGACATCTATTGTTTTTCCTCATCAAGAACAGAATATCATGTACTTTTCTTCTAATAGATCTACATAATTAAATAAAACCAAAAATGTGTTTTAAAACTGAAAAGAAATGTTTCTCTACACTAGTGTTATTTTACTTTTACTCTAAACATGTATAAAAAACTATAATCGAGAAGATATCCTAATGTTAATGTAAGTTCATCAATCTTCTAGAATATTGCCATTTGGCAGTGTTAGAATACCTTTCTGAAAAACTTCCAAAAAATCTGTTTAAACTGGTTAGTTAACAGTACAAATTTTACTATGATTCTAGCATTCTTCCTTGAAAATCTTACATTCTACAAATAACTGCTACGAGTAACACATACATTAAAGTATTGAAATGCGTTGTTTCTATGAATCAGATTGAATGATCCACGTTTTTTACATATTTACATGAAAAATCAACTCCTCTTTTATCAGAAACCTTTTCATATATCTATTGGATAGTCATTTTACATGTTCAAATCATACACCATTTTTTGTGTTCAAAACGTGTACAATGATCTGAATTGAGCATTGCAGGATATACAAAAATCAGAGTTAAAACTAGGAGAAAATGATTATAATTTTAAATTATTTCATTAGGGCTGGGAACATGCTTCAATACTCTGAAAGCATTCTTTGCCAGTGTTAATTAGCACTGTCTGAAACAGACACAGTATATAGAAGTTCAACAGTGAAGCTCTCATTCCCTTCATTAGCAAATGCAACAGCATCAAGATGTATAGTGTTGATACTCAGTGATAAAGTTACAAAGTGGTAAGCTGATTAGAAGTAGCAGTGCTTGTCAGAATCTTTTTTTTCTCTGTTGAATTAAAAAATACGGTGTTTAATAAAAGAGTAATACCAATTTTGCACTCACTGTTTATGTTCTGTAAGTGAACATAACGGGGAGGTCCTTAGTTCTTTGAAATATAGTTCTGGGTGAAGTTGTGCAAGGATTATTTTATACTTCTAGGCTGAGCATATTCCAGAACAGATGTTAATGCTTGGTTACAAGTGTCATTTACCTCGTTGTTGGGTTTGAATTTGTGTAGAAATGAAAATTAAATATTTTGAACAGCCTTCACTGATATGTACTTGCGGAATTACTCAAAATTTGACTGAAGCGTTTAGATTTTTCTTGTCTGCACATCTCGGTCAAAACTGTCTTTTACGCTGATGTTACATAAAGCTTACTTTTTAATTAATCACTGCTTATTGTATGAAATGCACATGTCTTAGAATGCTTAGTTCACTAAAAATTCGCATTTCTTACATAAATTGAAAGACCATTGTGTAAATAGATAATTCTACCTTGAAGATAACACTATTTAATCCTAATTTAGAAGGAACATTTATGTAACATAAACGGCAAGTACAAGTTAATTGAACAAGTACAGAAAATGTTCCGGGGCCATTATTAGAATGACTAGTGATGTAAATTTTATTAAAACTAAAGTTAAAATAAACGAGATTCTGAACAAGGACATCTATTGTTTTTCCTCATCAAGAACAGAATATCATGTACTTTTCTTCTAATAGATCTACATAATTAAATAAAACCAAAAATGTGTTTTAAAACTGAAAAGAAATGTTTCTCTACACTAGTGTTATTTTACTTTTACTCTAAACATGTATAAAAAACTATAATCGAGAAGATATCCTAATGTTAATGTAAGTTCATCAATCTTCTAGAATATTGCCATTTGGCAGTGTTAGAATACCTTTCTGAAAAACTTCCAAAAAATCTGTTTAAACTGGTTAGTTAACAGTACAAATTTTACTATGATTCTAGCATTCTTCCTTGAAAATCTTACATTCTACAAATAACTGCTACGAGTAACACATACATTAAAGTATTGAAATGCGTTGTTTCTATGAATCAGATTGAATGATCCACGTTTTTTACATATTTACATGAAAAATCAACTCCTCTTTTATCAGAAACCTTTTCATATATCTATTGGATAGTCATTTTACATGTTCAAATCATACACCATTTTTTGTGTTCAAAACGTGTACAATGATCTGAATTGAGCATTGCAGGATATACAAAAATCAGAGTTAAAACTAGGAGAAAATGATTATAATTTTAAATTATTTCATTAGGGCTGGGAACATGCTTCAATACTCTGAAAGCATTCTTTGCCAGTGTTAATTAGCACTGTCTGAAACAGACACAGTATATAGAAGTTCAACAGTGAAGCTCTCATTCCCTTCATTAGCAAATGCAACAGCATCAAGATGTATAGTGTTGATACTCAGTGATAAAGTTAAAAAGTGGTAAGCTGATTAGAAGTAGCAGTGCTTGTCAGAATCTTTTTTTTCTCTGTTGAATTAAAAAATACGGTGTTTAATAAAAGAGTAATACCAATTTTGCACTCACTGTTTATGTTCTGTAAGTGAACATAACGGGGAGGTCCTTAGTTCTTTGAAATATAGTTCTGGGTGAAGTTGTGCAAGGATTATTTTATACTTCTAGGCTGAGCATATTCCAGAACAGATGTTAATGCTTGGTTACAAGTGTCATTTACCTCGTTGTTGGGTTTGAATTTGTGTAGAAATGAAAATTAAGTATTTTGAGCAACCTTCACTGATATGTACTTGTGGAATTACTTAAAATTTGACCTGAAGCGTTTAGATTTTTTTGTCTGCACATCTAGGTCAAAACTGTCTTTCGCGCTGATGTTACATAAAGCTTACTTTTTAATTAATCACTGCTTATTTTATGAAATGCACATGTCTTAGAATGCTGAGTTCATTAACAATTCGCATTTCTTACGTAAATTAAAAGACCATTGTGTAAATAGATATTTCTACCTTGAAGATAACACTATTTAATCCTAATTTTGAAGAAACTTTTATGTAACATAAACGGCAAGTACAAGTTAACTGCACAAGTACAGAAAATGTTCCGGGGCCATTATTAGAAAGACTAGTGATGTAAATTTTATTAAAACTAGAGTTAAACTAAAGGGGTTTCTGAACTAAGAAATCTATTGTTTTTCCTCATCAAGAAGAGAATTTCATGTACTTTTCCCCTAATAGATCTACATAATTAAATAAAACCACAAATATGTTTTAAAACTGCAAAGAAATGTTTCTCTACACTACTGTTATATTTTTTTTTACTCTAAACATATATGAAAAACTATGATCGAGAAGATATCCTAATGTTAATGTAAGTTCATCTGTCTTTTAGAATATTGCCAATTGGCAGTGTTAGAATACATTTCTGAACAACTGCCAAAATATCTGTTTAAACTGGTTAGTTAACAGCACAAATTTTACTATGCTTCTAGCATTCTTACTTGAAAATCTTACATTCTACAAATAACTGCTAGGAGTAACACATACATTAAAGCATTGAAATGCGTTGTTTCTATGAAACAGATTGAATGATCCACGTTTTTTACATATTTACATGAAAAACAAACTCCTCTTTTATCAGAAACCTTTTCATATATCTATTGGAAAGTCATTTTACATGTTCAAATCATACACCATTTTTTGTGTTCATAATGTGTACAATGATCTGAAGTGAGTATTGCAGGATATACAAAAATCAGAGTTAAAACTATGAGAAAATGATTATAATTTTAAATTATTTCATTAGGGCAGAGAACATGCTTCAATACTCTGAAAGCATTCTTTGCCAGTGTTAATTAGCACTGTCTAAAACAGACACAGTATATAGAAGATCAACAGTGAAGCTCTCATTCCCTTAATTAGCAAATGCAATAGCATCAAGATGTATAGTGATGATACTCAGTGATAAATTTACAAAGTGCTCTGCTATTAGAAATAGCAGTGCTTTTCAGAATCTTTTTTTTCTGTTGAATTAAAAAATACGGTGTTTAATAAAAGAGTAATACCAATTTTGCACTCACTGTTTATGTTCTGTAACTGAATATAATGGGGATGTCCTTAGTTCTTTAAAATATAGTTCTGGGTGAAGTTGTGCAAAGATATTTTATACTTCTATGCTGAGCATATTCCAGAACAGATGTTAATGCTTGGTTACAAGTGTCATTTACCTATGTATTGGGTTTGAATTTGTGTAGAAATGAAAATTAAATATTTTGAACAGCCTTCACTGATATGTACTTGCGGAATTACTCAAAATTTGACTGAAGCGTTTAGATTTTTCTTGTCTGCACATCTCGGTCAAAACTGTCTTTTACGCTGATGTTACATAAAGCTTACTTTTTCATTAATCACTGCTTATTGTATGAAATGCACATGTCTTAGAATGCTTAGTTCACTAAAAATTCGCATTTCTTACATAAACTGAAAGACCATTGTGTAAATAGATAATTCTACCTTGAAGATAACACTATTTAATCCTAATTCAGAAGGAACATTTATGTAACATAAACGGCAAGTACAAGTTAATTGAACAAGTACAGAAAATGTTCCAGGGCCATTATTAGAATGAATAGTGATGTAAATTTTATTAAAACTAAAGTTACACTAAACGAGATTCTGAACAAGGACATCTATTGTTTTTCCTCATCAAGAACAGAATTTCATGTACTTTTCTTCTAATAGATCTACATAATTAAATAAAACCAAAAATGTGTTTTAAAACTGAAAAGAAATGTTTCTCTACACTAGTGTTATTTTACTTTTACTCTAAACATGTATAAAAAACTATAATCGAGAAGATATCCTAATGTTAATGTAAGTTCATCAGTCTTCTAGAATATTGCCATTTGGCAGTGTTAGAATACCTTTCTGAACAACTTCCAAAAAATCTGTTTAAACTGCTTAGTTAACAGTACAAATTTTACTATGATTCTAGCATTCTTCCTTGAAAATCTTACATTCTACAAATAACTGCTAAGAGTAACACATACATTAAAGCATTGAAATGCGTTGTTTCTATGAATCAGATTGAATGATTCACGTTTTTTACATATTTACATGAAACATCAACTCCTCTTTTATCAGAAACCTTTTCATATATCTATTGGAAAGTCATTTTACATGTTCAAACCATACACCATTTTTTGTGTTCATAATGTGTACAACGATCTAAAGTGAGCATTGCAGGATATAAAAAAATCAGAGTTAAAACTATGAGAAAATGATTATAATTGTAAATTATTTCATTAGGGCAGAGAACATGCTTCTATACTCTGAAAGCATTTTTTGCTAGTGTTAATTAGCACTGTCTAAAACAGAAACAGTATATAGAAGTTCAACAGTGAAGCTCTCATTCCCTTCATTAGCAAATGCAACAACAAGATGTATAGTGATGATACTCACTGATAAAGTTTTAAAGTAGTCTGCTGATTAGAAGTAGCGGTGCTTGTTAGAATCTTCTTTTTCTCGGTTGAATTAAAAATTACGGTGTTTAATAAAAGAGTAATACCAATTTTGCACTCATTGTTTATGTTCTGTAACTGAACATAATGGAAAGGTCTTTAGTTCTTTGAAATATAATTCTGCATGAAGTTGTGCAAGGATTATTGTATACTTCTATGCTGAGCATATTGCAGAACAGATGTTAATGCTTGGTTACATGTGTCATTTACCTCGTTGTTGGGTTTGAATTTGTGTAGAAATGAAAATTAAGTATTTTGAGCAACCTTCACTGATATGTACTTGTGGAATTACTTAAAATTTGACCTGAAGCTTTTAGATTTTTCATATCAGCACATCTCGGTCAAAACTGTCTTTCACGCTGATGTTAAATAAAGCTTACTTTTTAATTAATGACTGCTTATTGTAGGAAATGCACATGTCTTAGAATGCTGAGTTCAATAAAAATTCGCATTTCTTACGTAAATTGAAAGTCCATTGTGTAAATATTTATTTCAAACTTGAAGATAACACTATTTAATCTTAATTTAGAATGAACTTTTATGTAACATAAACAGCAAGTACAAGTTAACTGCACAAGTACAGAAAATGTTCCTGGGCCATTATTAGAAAGACTAGTGATGTAAATTCTATTAAAACTAGAGTTAAACTAAAAAAGATTCTGAACTTAGAAATCTATTGTTTTTCCTCATCAAGAACAGAATTTCATGTACTTTTCCCCAAATAAATCTACGTAATTAGATAAAACTAAAAATGTGTTTTCAAACTGCAAAGAAATGATTCTCTACACTAGTGTTATATTACTTTTACTCTAAACATGTATAAAAAACTATGATTGAGAATATATCCTAATGTTAATGTAAGTTCATCTGTCTTCTAGAATATTGCCAATTGGCAGTGTTAGAATAACTTTCTGAACAAGTGCCAAAAAATCTGTTTAAACTGGTTAGTTAACAGCACAAATTTAACTATGATTCTAGCATTCTTACTTGAAAATCTTACCTTCTACAAATAACTGCTAAAAGTAACACATACATTAAAGCATTGAAATGCGTTGTTTCTATGAATCAGATTTTATGATCCACGTTTTTTACATATTTACATGAAACATCAACTCTTTCTTTATCAGAAAACTTTTCATATATCTATTGGAAAGTCATTTTACATGTTCAAATCATACACCATTTTTTGTGTTCATAATCTGTACAACGATCTGAAGTGAGCATTGCAGGATATAAAAAAATCAGAGTTAAAACTTTGAGAAAATTATTATAATTGTAAATTATTTCATTAGGGCAGAGAACATGCTAAAATACTCTGAAAGCATTCTTTGCCAGTGCTAATTAGCACTGTCTAAAACAGACACAATATATAGAAGTTCAACAGTGAAGCTCTCCTTCCCTTCATTAGCAAATGCAACAGCATCAAGATGTATAGTGATGATACTCAGTGATAAAGTTACAAAGTGGTCTGCTGATTAGAAGTAGCAGTGCTTGTCAGAATCTTCTTTTTCTCCATTGAATTAAAAAATACTGTGTTTAATAAAAGAGTAATACCAATTTTGCACTCACTGTTTATGTTTTGTAACTGAACATAACGGGGAAGTCCTTAGTTCTTTAAAATATAGTTCTGGCTGAAGTTGTGCAAGGATTATTTCATACTTCTAAGCTGAGCATATTCCCGAACAGATGTTAATGCTTGGTTAGAAGTGTCATTTACCTCGTTGTTGGGTTTGAATTTGTGTAGAAATGAAAATTAAGTATTTTGAGCAACCTTCACTGATATGTACTTGTGGAATTACTTAAAATTTGACCTGAAGCGTTTAGATTTTTTTGTCTGCACATCTAGGTCAAAACTGTCTTTCGCGCTGATGTTACATAAAGCTTATTTTTAATTAATCACTGCTTATTGTATGAAATGCACATGTCTTAGAATGCTGAGTTCATTAAAAATTCGCATTTCTTACGTAAATTAAAAGACCATTGTGTGAATAGATATTTCTACCTGGAGGATAACACTATTAGATCCTAATTTTGAAGAAACTTTTATGTAACATAAACGGCAAGTACAAGTTAACTGTACAAGTACAGAAAATGTTCCGGGGCCATTATTAGAAAGACTAGTGATGTAAATTTTATTAAAACTAGAGTTAAACTAAAGGAGTTTCTGAACTAAGAAATCTATTGTTTTTCCTCATCAAGAAGAGAATTTCATGTACTTTTCCCCTAATAGATCTACATAATTAAATAAAACCACAAATATGTTTTAAAACTGCAAAGAAATGTTTCTCTACACTAGTGTTATTTTACTTTTACTCTAAACATATCTAAAAAACTATGATCGAGAAGATATCCTAATGTTAATGTAAGTTCATCTGTCTTCTAGAATATTGCCATTTGGCAGTTTTAGAATACATTTCTGAACACCTGCCAAAATATCTGTTTAAACTGGTTAGTTAACAGCACAAATTTTACTATGATTCTAGCATTCTTACTTGAAAATCTTACATTCTACAAATAACTGCAAAGAGTAACACATACATTAAAGCATTGAAATGCATTGTTTCTATGAATCAGATTGAATGATCCACGTTTTTTACATATTTACATGAAAAATCAACTCCTCTTTTATCAGAAACCTTTTCGTATATCTATTGGAAAGTCATTTTAAATGTTCAAATCATACACCATTTTTTGTGTTCATAATGTGTACAATGATCTGAAGTGAGCATTGCAGGATATACAAAAATCACAGTTAAAACTATGAGAAAATGATTATAATTTTAAATTATTTCATTAGGGCAGAGAACATGCTTCAATACTCTGAAAGCATTCTTTGCCAGTGTTAATTAGCACTGTCTAAAACAGACACAGTATATAGAAGATCAACAGTGAAGCTCTCATTCCCTTAATTAGCAAATCCAACAGCATCAAGATGTATAGTGATGATACTCAGTGATAAATTTACAAAGTGCTCTGCTATTAGAAATAGCAGTGCTTGTCAGAATCTTTTTTTTTCTGTTGAATTAAAAAATACGGTGTTTAATAAAAGAGTGATACCAATTTTGCACTCACTGTTTATGTTCTGTAACTGAACATAATGGGGAGGTCCTTAGTTCTTTAAAATATAGTTCTGGGTGAAGTTGTGCAAAGATTATTTTATACTTCTATGCTGAGCATATTCCAGAACAGATGTTAATGCTTGCTTACAAGTGTCATTTACCTATGTATTGGGTTTGAATTTGTGTAGAAATGAAAATTAAATATTTTGAACAGCCTTCACTGATATGTACTTGCGGAATTACTCAAAATTTGACTGAAGCGTTTAGATTTTTCTTGTCTGCACATCTCGGTCAAAACTGTCTTTTACGCTGATGTTACATAAAGCTTACTTTTTAATTAATCACTGCTTATTGTATGAAATGCACATGTCTTAGAATGCTTAGTTTACTAAAAATTCGCATTTCTTACATAAATTGAAAGACCATTGTGTAAATAGATAATTCTACCTTGAAGATAACACTATTTAATCCTAATTTAGAAGGAACATTTATGTAACATAAACGGCAAGTACAAGTTAATTGAACAAGTACAGAAAATGTTCCGGGGCCATTATTAGAATGACTAGTGATGTAAATTTTATTAAAACTAAAGTTACAAGAAACGAGATTCTGAACAAGGACATCTATTGTTTTTCCTCATCAAGAACAGAATTTCATGTACTTTTATTCTAATAGATCTACATAATTAAATAAAACCAAAAATGTGTTTTAAAACTGAAAAGAAATGTTTCTCTACACTAGTGTTATTTTACTTTTACTCTAAACATGTATAAAAAACTATAATCGAGAAGATATCCTAATGTTAATGTAAGTTCATCAGTCTTCTAGAATATTGCCATTTGGCAGTGTTAGAATACCTTTCTGAACAACTTCCAAAAAATCTGTTTAAACTGGTTAGTTAACAGTACAAATTTTACTATGATTCTAGCATTCTTCCTTGAAAATCTTACATTCTACAAATAACTGCTAAGAGTAACACATACATTAAAGCATTGAAATGCGTTGTTTCTATGAATCAGATTGAATGATCCACGTTTTTTACATATTTACATGAAAAATCAACTCCTCTTTTATCAGAAACCTTTTCATATATCTATTGGATAGTCATTTTACATGTTCAAATCATACACCATTTTTTGTGTTCAAAACGTGTACAATGATCTGAATTGAGCATTGCAGGATATACAAAAATCAGAGTTAAAACTAAGAGAAAATGATTATAATTTTAAATTATTTCATTAGGGCTGGGAACATGCTTCAATACTCTGAAAGCATTCTTTGCCAGTGTTAATTAGCACTGTCTGAAACAGACACAGTATATAGAAGTTCAACAGTGAAGCTCTCATTCCCTTCATTAGCAAATGCAACAGCATCAAGATGTATAGTGTTGATACTCAGTGATAAAGTTAAAAAGTGGTAAGCTGATTAGAAGTAGCAGTGCTTGTCAGAATCTTCTTTTTCGCTGTTGAATTAAAAAATACGGTGTTTAATAAAAGAGTAATACCAATTTTGCACTCACTGTTTATGTTCTGTAAGTGAACATAACGGGGAGGTCCTTAGTTCTTTGAAATATATTTCTGGGTGAAGTTGTGCAAGGATTATTTTATACTTCTATGCTGAGAATATAACAGAACAGAAGTTAATGCTTGGTTTCAAGTGTCATTTACCTCCTTGTTGGGTTGGAATTTGTGTAGAAATGAAAATTAAGTATTTTGAGCAACCTTCACTGATATGTACTTGTGGAATTACTTAAAATTTGACCTGAAGCGTTTAGATTTTTTTGTTTGCACATCTAAGTCAAAACTGTCTTTCGCGCTGATGTTACATAAAGCTTACTTTTTAATTAATCACTGCTTATTGTATGAAATGCACATGTCTTAGAATCCTGAGTTCATTAAAAATTCGCATTTCTTACGTAAATTAAAAGACCATTGTGTAAATACATATTTCTACCTTGAAGATAACACTATTTAATTTTAATTTTGAAGAAACTTTTATGTAACATAAACGGCAAGTACAAGTTAACTGCACAAGTACAGAAAATGTTCCGGGGCCATTATTAGAAAGACTAGTGATGTAAATTTTATTAAAACTAGAGTTAAACTAAAGGAGTTTCTGAACTAAGAAATCTATTGCTTTTCCTCATCAAGAAGAGAATTTCATGTACTTTTCTCCTAATAGATCTACATAATTAAATAAAACCACAAATATGTTTTAAAACTGCAAAGAAATGTTTCTCTACACTAGTGTTATTTTACTTTTACTCTAAACATATATAAAAAACTATGATCGAGAAGATATCCTAATGTTAATGTAAGTTCATCTGTCTTCTAGAATATTGCCATTTGGCAGTGTTAGAATACATTTCTGAACACCTGCCAAAATATCTGTTTAAAATGGTTAGTTAACAGCACAAATTTTACTATGATTCTAGCATTCTTACTTGAAAATCTTACATTCTACAAATAACTGCTAAGAGTGACACATACATTAAAGCTTTGAAATGCGTTGTTTCTATGAATCAGATTGAATGATCCACGTTTTTTACATATTTACATGAAAAACAAACTCCTCTTTTATCAGAAACCTTTTCATATATCTATTGGAAAGTCATTTTACATGTTCAAATCATACACCATTATTTGTGTTCATAATGTGTACAATGATCTGAAGTGAGCATTGCAGGATATACAAAAATCAGAGTTAAAACTATGAGAAAATGATTATAATTTTAAATTATTTCATTAGGGCAGAGAACATGCTTCAATACTCTGAAAGCATTCTTTGCCAGTGTTAATTAGCACTGTCTGAAACAGACACAGTATATAGAAGTTCAACAGTGAAGCTCTCATTCCCTTCATTAGCAAATGCAACAGCATCAAGATGTATAGTGTTGATACTCAGTGATAAAGTTAAAAAGTGGTAAGCTGATTAGAAGTAGCAGTGCTTGTCAGAATCTTCTTTTTCGCTGTTGAATTAAAAAATACGGTGTTTAATAAAAGAGTAATACCAATTTTGCACTCACTGTTTATGTTCTGTAAGTGAACATAACGGGGAGGTCCTTAGTTCTTTGAAATATATTTCTGGGTGAAGTTGTGCAAGGATTATTTTATACTTCTATGCTGAGAATATAACAGAACAGAAGTTAATGCTTGGTTTCAAGTGTCATTTACCTCCTTGTTGGGTTGGAATTTGTGTAGAAATGAAAATTAAGTATTTTGAGCAACCTTCACTGATATGTACTTGTGGAATTACTTAAAATTTGACCTGAAGCGTTTAGATTTTTTTGTTTGCACATCTAAGTCAAAACTGTCTTTCGCGCTGATGTTACATAAAGCTTACTTTTTAATTAATCACTGCTTATTGTATGAAATGCACATGTCTTAGAATCCTGAGTTCATTAAAAATTCGCATTTCTTACGTAAATTAAAAGACCATTGTGTAAATACATATTTCTACCTTGAAGATAACACTATTTAATTTTAATTTTGAAGAAACTTTTATGTAACATAAACGGCAAGTACAAGTTAACTGCACAAGTACAGAAAATGTTCCGGGGCCATTATTAGAAAGACTAGTGATGTAAATTTTATTAAAACTAGAGTTAAACTAAAGGAGTTTCTGAACTAAGAAATCTATTGCTTTTCCTCATCAAGAAGAGAATTTCATGTACTTTTCTCCTAATAGATCTACATAATTAAATAAAACCACAAATATGTTTTAAAACTGCAAAGAAATGTTTCTCTACACTAGTGTTATTTTACTTTTACTCTAAACATATATAAAAAACTATGATCGAGAAGATATCCTAATGTTAATGTAAGTTCATCTGTCTTCTAGAATATTGCCATTTGGCAGTGTTAGAATACATTTCTGAACACCTGCCAAAATATCTGTTTAAAATGGTTAGTTAACAGCACAAATTTTACTATGATTCTAGCATTCTTACTTGAAAATCTTACATTCTACAAATAACTGCTAAGAGTGACACATACATTAAAGCTTTGAAATGCGTTGTTTCTATGAATCAGATTGAATGATCCACGTTTTTTACATATTTACATGAAAAACAAACTCCTCTTTTATCAGAAACCTTTTCATATATCTATTGGAAAGTCATTTTACATGTTCAAATCATACACCATTATTTGTGTTCATAATGTGTACAATGATCTGAAGTGAGCATTGCAGGATATACAAAAATCAGAGTTAAAACTATGAGAAAATGATTATAATTTTAAATTATTTCATTAGGGCAGAGAACATGCTTCAATACTCTGAAAGCATTCTTTGCCAGTGTTAATTAGCACTGTCTAAAACAGACACAGTATATAGAAGTTCAACAGTGAAGCTCTCATTCCCTTTATTAGCAAATGCAACAGCATCAAGATGTATAGTGATGATACCCAGTGATAAAGTTACAAAGTGGTCTGCTGATTACAAGTAGCAGTGCTTGTCAGAATCTTCTTTTTCTCTGTTGAATTAAAAAATACGGTGTTTAATAAAAGAGTAATACCAATATTGCACTCACTGTTTATGTTCTGTATATGAACATAATGAGGAGTTCCTTAGTTCTTTAAAATATAGTTCTGGGTGAAGTTGTGCAAGGATTATTTTATACTTCTAGGCTGAGCATATTCCAGAACAGATGTTAATGCTTGGTTACAAGTGTCATTTACCTCGTTGTTGGGTTTGAATTTGTGTAGAAATGAAAATTAAGTATTTTGAGCAACCTTCACTGATATGTACTTGTGGAATTACTTAAAATTTGACCTGAAGCGTTTAGATTTTTTTGTCTGCACATCTAGGTCAAAACTGTCTTTCGCGCTGATGTTACATAAAGCTTATTTTTAATTAATCACTGCTTATTGTATGAAATGCACATGTCTTAGAATGCTGAGTTCATTAAAAATTCGCATTTCTTACATAAATTAAAAGACCATTGTGTGAATAGATATTTCTACCTGGAGGATAACACTATTAGATCCTAATTTTGAAGAAACTTTTATGTAACATAAACGGCAAGTACAAGTTAACTGCACAAGTACAGAAAATGTTCCGGGGCCATTATTAGAAAGACTAGTGATGTAAATTTTATTAAAACTAGAGTTAAACTAAAGGAGTTTCTGAACTAAGAAATCTATTGTTTTTCCTCATCAAGAAGAGAATTTCATGTACTTTTCTCCTAATAGATCTACATAATTAAATAAAACCACAAATATGTTTTAAAACTGCAAAGAAATGTTTCTCTACACTAGTGTTATTTTACTTTTACTCTAAACATATCTAAAAAACTATGATCGAGAAGATATCCTAATGTTAATGTAAGTTCATCTGTCTTCTAGAATATTGCCATTTGGCAGTTTTAGAATACATTTCTGAACACCTGCCAAAATATCTGTTTAAACTGGTTAGTTAACAGCACAAATTTTACTATGATTCTAGCATTCTTACTTGAAAATCTTACATTCTACAAATAACTGCAAAGAGTAACACATACATTAAAGCATTGAAATGCATTGTTTCTATGAATCAGATTGAATGATCCACGTTTTTTACATATTTACATGAAAAATCAACTCCTCTTTTATCAGAAACCTTTTCGTATATCTATTGGAAAGTCATTTTAAATGTTCAAATCATACACCATTTTTTGTGTTCATAATGTGTACAATGATCTGAAGTGAGCATTGCAGGATATACAAAAATCACAGTTAAAACTATGAGAAAATGATTATAATTTTAAATTATTTCATTAGGGCAGAGAACATGCTTCAATACTCTGAAAGCATTCTTTGCCAGTGTTAATTAGCACTGTCTAAAACAGACACAGTATATAGAAGATCAACAGTGAAGCTCTCATTCCCTTAATTAGCAAATGCAACAGCATCAAGATGTATAGTGATGATACTCAGTGATAAATTTACAAAGTGCTCTGCTATTAGAAATAGCAGTGCTTGTCAGAATCTTTTTTTTTCTGTTGAATTAAAAAATACGGTGTTTAATAAAAGAGTGATACCAATTTTGCACTCACTGTTTATGTTCTGTAACTGAACATAATGGGGAGGTCCTTAGTTCTTTAAAATATAGTTCTGGGTGAAGTTGTGCAAAGATTATTTTATACTTCTATGCTGAGCATATTCCAGAACAGATGTTAATGCTTGCTTACAAGTGTCATTTACCTATGTATTGGGTTTGAATTTGTGTAGAAATGAAAATTAAATATTTTGAACAGCCTTCACTGATATGTACTTGCGGAATTACTCAAAATTTGACTGAAGCGTTTAGATTTTTCTTGTCTGCACATCTCGGTCAAAACTGTCTTTTACGCTGATGTTACATAAAGCTTACTTTTTAATTAATCACTGCTTATTGTATGAAATGCACATGTCTTAGAATGCTTAGTTTACTAAAAACTCGCATTTCTTACATAAATTGAAAGACCATTGTGTAAATAGATAATTCTACCTTGAAGATAACACTATTTAATCCTAATTTAGAAGGAACATTTATGTAACATAAACGGCAAGTACAAGTTAATTGAACAAGTACAGAAAATGTTCCGGGGCCATTATTAGAATGACTAGTGATGTAAATTTTATTAAAACTAAAGTTACACTAAACGAGATTCTGAACAAGGACATCTATTGTTTTTCCTCATCAAGAACAGAATTTCATGTACTTTTATTCTAATAGATCTACATAATTAAATAAAACCAAAAATGTGTTTTAAAACTGAAAAGAAATGTTTCTCTACACTAGTGTTATTTTACTTTTACTCTAAACATGTATAAAAAACTATAATCGAGAAGATATCCTAATGTTAATGTAAGTTCATCAGTCTTCTAGAATATTGCCATTTGGCAGTGTTAGAATACCTTTCTGAACAACTTCCAAAAAATCTGTTTAAACTGCTTAGTTAACAGTACAAATTTTACTATGATTCTAGCATTCTTCCTTGAAAATCTTACATTCTACAAATAACTGCTAAGAGTAACACATGCATTAAAGCATTGAAATGCGTTGTTTCTATGAATCAGATTGAATGATTCACGTTTTTTACATATTTACATGAAACATCAACTCCTCTTTTATCAGAAACCTTTTCATATATCTATTGGAAAGTCATTTTACATGTTCAAACCATACACCATTTTTTGTGTTCATAATGTGTACAACGATCTAAAGTGAGCATTGCAGGATATAAAAAAATCAGAGTTAAAACTATGAGAAAATGATTATAATTGTAAATTATTTCATTAGGGCAGAGAACATGCTTCTATACTCTGAAAGCATTCTTTGCTAGTGTTAATTAGCACTGTCTAAAACAGACACAGTATATAGAAGTTCAACAGTGAAGCTCTCATTCCCTTCATTACCAAATGCAACAGCATCAAGATGTATAGTGATGATACCCAGTGATAAAGTTACAAAGTGGTCTGCTGATTACAAGTAGCAGTGCTTGTCAGAATCTTCTTTTTCTCTGTTGAATTAAAAAATACGGTGTTTAATAAAAGAGTAATACCAATTTTGCACTCACTGTTTATGTTCTGTATATGAACATAATGAGGAGTTCCTTAGTTCTTTAAAATATAGTTCTGGGTGAAGTTGTGCAAGGATTATTTTATACTTCTAGGCTGAACATATTCCAGAACAGATGTTAATGCTTGGTTACAGGTGTCATTTACCTCGTTGTTGGGTTTGAATTTGTGTAGAAATGAAAATTAAGTATTTTGAGCAACCTTCACTGTTATGTACTTGTGGAATTACTTAAAATTTGACCTGAAGCGTTTAGATTTTTTTGTCTGCACATCTAGGTCAAAACTGTCTTTCGCGCTGATGTTACGTAAAGCTTATTTTTAATTAATCACTGCTTATTGTATGAAATGCACATGTCTTAGAATGCTGAGTTCATTAAAAATTCGCATTTCTTACGTAAATTAAAAGACCATTGTGTAAATAGATATTTCTACCTGGAAGATAACACTATTAGATCCTAATTTTGAAGAAACTTTTATGTAACATAAACGGCAAGTACAAGTTAACTGCACAAGTACAGAAAATGTTCCGGGGCCATTATTAGAGAGACTAGTGATGTAAATTTTATTAAAACTAGAGTTAAACTAAAGGAGTTTCTGAACTAAGAAATCTATTGTTTTTCGTCATCAAGAAGAGAATTTCATGTAATTTTCCCCTAATAGATCTACATAATTAAATAAAACCACAAATATGTTTTAAAACTGCAAAGAAATGTTTCTCTACACTAGTGTTATTTTACTTTTACTCTAAACATATCTAAAAAACTATGATCGAGAAGATATCCTAATGTTAATGTAAGTTCATCTGTCTTCTAGAATATTGCCATTTGGCAGTTTTAGAATACATTTCTGAACACCTGCCAAAATATCTGTTTAAACTGGTTAGTTAACAGCACAAATTTTACTATGATTCTAGCATTCTTACTTGAAAATCTTACATTCTACAAATAACTGCAAAGAGTAACACATACATTAAAGCATTGAAATGCATTGTTTCTATGAATCAGATTGAATGATCCACGTTTTTTACATATTTACATGAAAAATCAACTCCTCTTTTATCAGAAACCTTTTTGTATATCTATTGGAAAGTCATTTTAAATGTTCAAATCATACACCATTTTTTGTGTTCATAATGTGTACAATGATCTGAAGTGAGCATTGCAGGATATACAAAAATCAGAGTTAAAACTATGAGAAAATGATTATAATTTTAAATTATTTCATTAGGGCAGAGAACATGCTTCAATACTCTGAAAGCATTCTTTGCCAGTGTTAATTAGCACTGTCTAAAACAGACACAGTATATAGAAGTTCAACAGTGAAGCTCTCATTCCCTTCATTAGCAAATGCAACAGTATCAAGATGTACAGTGATGATACTCAGTGATAAATTTACGAACTGCTCTGCTGATTAGAAGTAGCAGTGCTTGTCAGAATCTTTTTTTTCTCGGTGAATTAAAAATACAGTGTTTAATAAAAGAGTAATACCAATTTTGCACTCACTGTTTCTGTTCTCTACCTGAACAAAACGGGGAGTTCCTTAGTTCTCTGAAATATAGTTCTGGGTGAAGTTGTGCAAGGATTATTTTACACTTCTATGCTGAGCATATTCCCGAGCAGATGTAAATGCTTGGTTACAAGTGTCATTTATCTCGTTGTTGGGTTTGAATTTGTGTAGAAATGAAAATTAAGTATTTTGAGCAACCTTCACTCATATGTACTTGCGGAATGACTTAAAATTTGACCTGAAGCGTTTAGATTTTTTTGTCTGCACATCTAGGTCAAAACTGTCTTTCGCGCTGATGTTACATAAAGCTTATTTTTAATTAATCACTGCTTATTGTATGAAATGCACATGTCTTAGAATGCTGAGTTCATTAAAAATTCGCATTTCTTACGTAAATTAAAAGACCATTGTGTAAATAGATATTTCTACCTGGAAGATAACACTATTTAATCCTAATTTTGAAGAAACTTTTATGTAACATAAACGGCAAGTACAAGTTAACTGCACAAGTACAGAAAATGTTCCGGGGCCATTATTAGAAAGACTAGTGATTTAATTTTATTAAAACTAGAGATAAACTAAAGGAGTTTCTGAACTAAGAAATCTATTGTTTTTCCTCATCAAGAAGAGAATTTCATGTACTATTCCCCTAATAGATCTACATAATTAAATAAAACCACAAATATGTTTTAAAACTGCAAAGAAATGTTTCTCTACACTAGTGTTATTTTACTTTTACTCTAAACATATATAAAAAACTATGATCGAGAAGATATCCTAATGTTAATGTAAGTTCATCTGTCTTCTAGAATATTGCCATTTGGCAGTGTTAGAATACATTTCTGAACACCTGCCAAAATATCTGTTTAAACTGGTTAGTTAACAGCACAAATTTTACTATGATTCTAGCATTCTTACTTGAAAATCTTACATTCTACACATAACTGCTAAGAGTAATACATACATTAAAGCATTGAAATGCGTTGTTTCTATGAATCAGATTGAATGATCCACGTTTTTTACATATTTACATGAAAAATCAACTCCTCTTTTATCAGAAACCTTTTCGTATATCTATTGGAAAGTCATTTTACATGTTCAAATCATACACCATTTTTTGTGTTCATAATGTGTACAATGATCTGAAGTGAGCATTGCAGGATATACAAAAATTAGAGTTAAAACTATGAGAAAATGATTATAATTTTAAATTATTTCATTAGGGCAGAGAACATGCTTCAATACTCTGAAAGCATTCTTTGCCAGTGTTAATTAGCACTGTCTAAAACAGACACAGTATATAGAAGTTCAACAGTGAAGCTCTCATTTTCTTCATTAGCAAATGCAACAGCATCAAGATGAATAGTGATGATACTCAGTGATAAAGTTACAAAGTGGTCTGCTGATTACAAGTAGCAGTGCTTGTCAGAATCTTCTTTTTCTCTGTTGAATTAAAAAATACGGTGTTTAATAAAAGAGTAATACCAATTTTGAACTCACTGTTTATGTTCTGTATATGAACATAATGAGGATTTCCTTAGTTATTTGAAATATAGTTCTGGGTGAAGTTGTGCAAAGATTATTTTATACTTCTAGGCTGAGCATATTCAAGAACAGATGTTAATGCTTGGTTACAAGTGTCATTTACCTCGTTGTTGGGTTTGAATTTGTGTAGAAATGAAAATTAAGTATTTTGAGCAACCTTCACTGTTATGTACTTGTGGAATTACTTAAAATTTGACCTGAAGCGTTTAGATTTTTTTGTCTGCACATCTAGGTTAAAACTGTCTTTCGCGCTGATGTTACATAAAGCTTATTTTTAATTAATCACTGCTTATTGTATGAAATGCACATGTCTTAGAATGCTGAGTTCATTAAAAATTCGCATTTCTTACGTAAATTAAAAGACCATTGTGTAAATAGATATTTCTACCTGGAAGATAACACTATTTAATCCTAATTTTGAAGAAACTTTTATGTAACATAAACGGCAAGTACAAGTTAACTGCACAAGTACAGAAAATGTTCCGGGGCCATTATTAGAAAGACTAGTGATGTAAATTTTATTAAAACTAGAGTTAAACTAAAGGAGTTTCTGAACTAAGAAATCTATTGTTTTTCCTCATCAAGAAGAGAATTTCATGTACTTTTCCCCTAATAGATCTACATAATTAAATAAAACCACAAATATGTTTTAAAACTGCAAAGAAATGTTTCTCTACACTAGTGTTATTTTACTTTTACTCTAAACATATATAAAAAACTATGATCGAGAAGATATCCTAATGTTAATGTAAGTTCATTTGTCTTCTAGAATATTGCCATTTGGCAGTGTTAGAATACATTTCTGAACACCTGCCAAAATATCTGTTTAAACTGGTTAGTTAACAGCACAAATTTTACTATGATTCTAGCATTCTTACTTGAAAATCTTACATTCTACAAATAACTGCAAAGAGTAACACATACATTAAAGCATTGAAATGCGTTGTTTCTATGAATCAGATTGAATGATCCACGTTTTTTACATATTTAAATGAAAAATCAACTCCTCTTTTATCAGAAACCTTTTCATATATCTATTGGATAGTCATTTTACATGTTCAAATCATACACCATTTTTTGTGTTCAAAACGTGTACAATGATCTGAAGTGAGCATTGCAGGATATACAAAAATCACAGTTAAAACTAAGAGAAAATGATTATAATTTTAAATTATTTCATTAGGGCTGAGAACATGCTTCAATACTCTGAAAGCATTCTTTGCCAGTGTTAATTAGCACTGTCTAAAACAGACACAGTATATAGAAGTTCAACAGTGAAGCTTTCATTCCCTTCATTAGCAAATGCAACAGCATCAAGATGTATAGTGATGATACTCAGTGATAAAGTTACAAAGTGGTCTGCTGATTACAAGTAGCAGTACTTGTCAGAATCTTCTTTTTCTCTGTTGAATTAAAAAATACGGTGTTTAATAAAAGAGTAATACCAATTGTGCACTCACTGTTTATGTTCTGTATATGAACATAATGAGGATTTTCTTAGTTATTTGAAATATAGTTCTGGGTGACGTTGTGCAAGGATTATTTTATACTTCTAGGCTGAGCATATTCCAGAACAGATGTTAATGCTTGGTTACAAGTGTCATTTACCTCGTTGTTGGCTTTGAATTTGTGTAGAAATGAAAATTAAGTATTTTGAGCAACCTTCACTGTTATGTACTTGTGGAATTACTTAAAATTTGACCTGAAGCGTTTAGATTTTTTTGTCTGCACATCTAGGTCAAAACTGTCTTTCGCGCTGATGTTACATAAAGCTTATTTTTAATTAATCACTGCTTATTGTATGAAATGCACATGTCTTAGAATGCTGAGTTCATTAAAAATTCGCATTTCTTACGTAAATTAAAAGACCATTGTGTAAATAGATATTTCTACCTGGAAGATAACACTATTAGATCCTAATTTTGAAGAAACTTTTATGTAACATAAACGGCAAGTACAAGTTAACTGCACAAGTACAGAAAATGTTCCGGGGTCATTATTAGAAAGACTAGTGATGTAAATTTTATTAAAACTAGAGTTAAACTAAAGGAGTTTCTGAACTAAGAAATCTATTGTTTTTCCTCATCAAGAAGAGAATTTCATGTACTTTTCCCCTAATAGATCTACATAATTAAATAAAACCACAAATATGTTTTAAAACTGCAAAGAAATGTTTCTCTACACTAGTGTTATTTTACTTTTACTCTAAACATATATAAAAAACTATGATCGAGAAGATATCCTAATGTTAATGTAAGTTCATTTGTCTTCTAGAATATTGCCATTTGGCAGTGTTAGAATACATTTCTGAACACCTGCCAAAATATCTGTTTAAACTGGTTAGTTAACAGCACAAATTTTACTATGATTCTAGCATTCTTACTTGAAAATCTTACATTCTACAAATAACTGCAAAGAGTAACACATACATTAAAGCATTGAAATGCGTTGTTTCTATGAATCAGATTGAATGATCCACGTTTTTTACATATTTAAATGAAAAATCAACTCCTCTTTTATCAGAAACCTTTTCATATATCTATTGGATAGTCATTTTACATGTTCAAATCATACACCATTTTTTGTGTTCAAAACGTGTACAATGATCTGAAGTGAGCATTGCAGGATATACAAAAATCACAGTTAAAACTAAGAGAAAATGATTATAATTTTAAATTATTTCATTAGGGCTGAGAACATGCTTCAATACTCTGAAAGCATTCTTTGCCAGTGTTAATTAGCACTGTCTAAAACAGACACAGTATATAGAAGTTCAACAGTGAAGCTTTCATTCCCTTCATTAGCAAATGCAACAGCATCAAGATGTATAGTGATGATACTCAGTGATAAAGTTACAAAGTGGTCTGCTGATTACAAGTAGCAGTACTTGTCAGAATCTTCTTTTTCTCTGTTGAATTAAAAAATACGGTGTTTAATAAAAGAGTAATACCAATTTTGCACTCACTGTTTATGTTCTGTATATGAACATAATGAGGATTTTCTTAGTTATTTGAAATATAGTTCTGGGTGACGTTGTGCAAGGATTATTTTATACTTCTAGGCTGAGCATATTCCAGAACAGATGTTAATGCTTGGTTACAAGTGTCATTTACCTCGTTGTTGGCTTTGAATTTGTGTAGAAATGAAAATTAAGTATTTTGAGCAACCTTCACTGTTATGTACTTGTGGAATTACTTAAAATTTGACCTGAAGCGTTTAGATTTTTTTGTCTGCACATCTAGGTCAAAACTGTCTTTCGCGCTGATGTTACATAAAGCTTATTTTTAATTAATCACTGCTTATTGTATGAAATGCACATGTCTTAGAATGCTGAGTTCATTAAAAATTCGCATTTCTTACGTAAATTAAAAGACCATTGTGTAAATAGATATTTCTACCTGGAAGATAACACTATTAGATCCTAATTTTGAAGAAACTTTTATGTAACATAAACGGCAAGTACAAGTTAACTGCACAAGTACAGAAAATGTTCCGGGGCCATTATTAGAAAGACTAGTGATGTAAATTTTATTAAAACTAGAGTTAAACTAAAGGAGTTTCTGAACTAAGAAATCTATTGTTTTTCCTCATCAAGAAGAGAATTTCATGTACTTTTCCCCTAATAGATCTACATAATTAAATAAAACCACAAATATGTTTTAAAACTGCAAAGAAATGTTTCTCTACACTAGTGTTATTTTACTTTTACTCTAAACATATCTAAAAAACTATGATCGAGAAGATATCCTAATGTTAATGTAAGTTCATCTGTCTTCTAGAATATTGCCATTTGGCAGTGTTAGAATACATTTCTGAACACCTGCCAAAATATCTGTTTAAACTGGTTAGTTAACAGCACAAATTTTACTATGATTCTAGCATTCTTACTTGAAAATCTTACATTCTACAAATAACTGCAAAGAGTAACACATACATTAAAGCATTGAAATGCGTTGTTTCTATGAATCAGATTGAATGATCCACGTTTTTTACATATTTACATGAAAAATCAACTCCTCTTTTATCAGAAACCTTTTCGTATATCTATTGGAAAGTCATTGTACATGTTCAATTCATACACCATTTTTTGTGTTCATAATGTGTACAACTATCTGAAGGGAGCATTGCAGTATATACAAAAATCAGAGTTAAAACTATGAGAAAATGATTATAATTTTAAATTATTTCATTAGGGCAGAGAACATGCTTCCATACTCTGAAAACATTCTTTGCCAGTGTTAATTAGTACTGTTTTAAACAGACACAGTATATAGAAGTTCAACAGTCAAGCTCTCATTCCCTTCATTATCAAATGCAACAGCATCAAGAAGTATCGTGTGAATAACTAAAATTTATAAAGAACTTATAAAAAGCAACACCAGGAAGACAAACAACCCAATCAAAAAATGGGCAAAAGAAATGAATAGAAATTTCTCCAAAGAGGACATACAGATGGCCAACAGGTATATGAAAAAATGCTCAACATCACTAATCATTAGAGAAATGCAAATTAAAGCCACAATGAAATATCACCTCACACCAGTCAGAATGGCACTTATCAGCAAAACAACACAGAATAAGTGCTGGCGATGATGTGGAGAAAAGGGAACCCTTCTGCACTGCTGGTGGGAATGCAGACTGGTGCAGCCACTGTGGAAAACAGTTTGGAGATTCCTCAGAAAATTAAAAATCGAACTGCCTTTTGACCCAGCTATCCCACTTTTAGGAATATACCCTAAGAACACCATAGCACTGTTCGAAAAGAAGAAATGCGCCCCCATGTTCGTGGCAGCATTGTTCACAATAGCGAAGATCTGGAAACAGCCCAAGTGTCCGTCAGAAGACGAGTGGATTAAAAAGCTATGGTACATATATACTATGGAATACTACTCAGCCATAAGAAACGATGACATCGGATCATTTATAACAAAATGGATGTACCTTGATAACATTATACGGAGTGAAATAAGTAAATCAGAAAAAAAAAAAAACTGAGAACAGCACGATTACATACATAGGTGGGAAATGAAAGTGAGGGTATGAGACATGGACAAGAGAGTGGTGGTTATGGGATGGGGGGAGGGAGGGAAGAATGGTATAGGGAGGAGGGGAGGGACGCAGGGAAAACCAGATTGAAGGTGACAGAGGACAATTTGACTTTTGGTGATGGGTATGCAACACAATTGAATGATAAGATAACCTGGAGATGTTTTCATTGTACATATGTACCCTGATTTATTGATGTCACCCCATTAGAATTAATAATAATAAAATATATTAAAAAAAAAAGAAGTATCGTGTGGATACTCAGTGATAAAGTTACAAAGTGGTCTGCTTATTAGAATTAGCAGTGCTTGTCAGAATCTTTTTTTTCTCTGTTTAATTAAAAAATACGGTGTTTAATAAAAGAGCAATACCAATTTTGCACTCACTGTTTATGTTCTGTAAGTGAACATAATGGGGTGGTCCTTAGTTCTTTTAAATATAGTTCTGGGTGAAGTTGTGCAAGTATTATTTTATACTTCTATGCTGAGCATATTCCCGAGCAGATGTAAATGCTTGGTTACAAGTGTCATTTACCTCGTTGTTGGTTATGAATTTAAGTAGAAATGAAAATTACTTATTTTGAGCAACGTTCACTGATATGAACTTGCGGAATTGCTTAAACTTTAACCTGAAGCGTATAGATTTTTCATGTCTGCACATCTCGGTCAAAACTGTCTTTCACTTGATGTTACATAAAGCTTACTTTTTAATTAATCACTGATTATTGTATGAACTGCACATATCTTAGAATGCTGAGTTCATTAAAATTCGGATTTCTTACGTAAATTTAAAAACCATTGTGTAAATACATATTTTAACCTTGAAGATAACACTTTTTAATCCTAATTTAGAAGGAACTTTTATGTAACATAAACGGCAAGTACAAGTTAACTGCACAAGTACAGAAAATATTCTGAGGCCATTATTAGAAAGACTAGTGATATAAATTTTATTAAAACTAGAGTTAAACTAAAAGAGATTCTGAACTAAGAAATCTATTGTTTTTCCTCATCAAGAACAGAATTTCATGTACTTTTCCCCTAATAAATCTACATAATTAAATAAAACCACAAATGTGTTTTAAAACTGCAAAGAAATGTTTCTCTACACTAGTGTAATTTTACTTTTACTCTAAACATGTATAAAAACCTATGATCCCGAAGATATCCTAATGTTAATGTAAGTTCATCAGTCTTCTAGAATATTGCCATTTGGCAGTGTTAGAATACATTTCTGAACACCTGCCAGAAAATGTGTTTAAACTGGATAGTTAACAGCACAAATTTTACTATGATTCTAGCATTCTTACTTGAAAATCATACATTCTACCAATAACTGCTAAGAGTAACACATACATTAAAGCATTGAAATGCGTTGTTTCTATGAATCAGATTGAATGATCCACGTTTTTTACATATTTACATGAATAATCAACTCCTCTTTTATCAGAAAACTTTTCATATATCTATTGGAAAGTCATTTTACATGTTCAAATCATACACCATTTTTTGTGTTCATAATATGTACAACTATCTGAAGTGAGCATTGCAGGATATACAAAAATCAAAGTGAAAACTATGAGAAAATGATTATAATTTTAAATTATTTCATTAGGGCAGAGAACATGCTTCAATACTCTGAAAGCATTCTTTGCCAGTGTTAATTAGCACTGTCTAAAACAGACACAGTATATAGAAGTTCAATAGTGAAGATCTCATTCCCTTCATTAGCAAATGCAACAGCATCAAGATGTATAGTGATGATACTCTGTGATAATTTACAAAGTGATCTGCTGATTGGAAGTAGCAGTGCTTGTCAGCATCTTCTTTTTCTCTGTTGAATTAAAAAATACGGCGTTTAATAAAAGAGTAATACCAATTTTGCACTCACTGTTTATGTTCTGTAACTGAACATAACGGGGAGGTCCTTCGTTCTTTGAAATATAGTTCTGGGTGAAGTTGTGCAAGGATTATTTAATACTTCTATGCTGAGCATATTCCAGAACAGATGTTAATGCTTGGTTACAATTCTCATTTACCTCGTTGTTGGGTTTGAATTTGTGTAGAAATGTAAATGAAGTATTTTGAGCAACCTTCACTGATATGTACTTGCCGAATTTCTTAAAATTTGACCTGAAGCGTTTAGATTTTTCTTGTCTGCACATCTCGGTCAAAACTGTCTTTCACGCTGATCTTACATAAAGCTTACTTTTTAATTAACCAATGCTTATTGCATGAAATGCATATGTCTTATAATGCTCAGTTCATTAAAAATTCGGATTTCTTACGTAAATTGAAAGTCCATTGTGTAAATAGATATTTCAACTTTGAAGATAACACTTTTTAATCCTAATTTAGAAGGAACTTTTATGTTACATAAACAGCAAGTACAAGTTAACTGCACAACAACAGAAAATGTTCCGGGGCCATTATTAGAAACACTAGCAATGTAAATTTTATTAATACTGGAGCTAAACTAAAGGAGATTCTGAACTAAGAAATGTATTCTTTTTCCTCAAGAACAGAATTTCATGTACTTTTCCCCTAATAGATCTACATAATTAAATAAAACCACAAATGTGTTTTAAAACTGCAAATAAATGATTCTCTACACTAGTGTTATTTTACTTTTACTATAAACATGTTAAAAACTATGATTGAGAAGATATCCTTATGTTAATGTAAGTTCATCTGTCTTTTAGAATATTGCCGTTTGGCAGTGTTAGAATACCTTCCTGAACAACTGCGAAAAAATGTGTTTAAACTGGTTAGTTAACAGCACAAATTTTACTATGATTCTAGCATTCTTACTTGAAAATCTTACATTCTACAAATAACTGCTAAGAGTAACACATACATTAAAGCATTGAAAAGCGTCGTTTCTATGAATCAGATGGAATGATCCACGTTTTTTACATATTGACATGAAAAATCAACTCCTCTTTTATCAGAAACATTTTCATATATCTATTGGAAAGTCATTGTACATGTTCAAATCATACACCATTTTTTGTGTTCATAATGTGTACAAGGATTTGAAGTGAGCATTGAAGGATATACAAAAATCAGAGTTAAAACTATGAGAAAATGATTATAATTTTAAATTATTTCATTAGGGCAGAGAACATGCTTCCATACTCTGAAAACATTCTTTGCCAGTGTTAATTAGTACTGTCTTAAACAGACACAGTATATAGAAGTTCAACAGTCAAGCTCTCATTCCCTTCATTAGCAAATGCAACAGCATCAAGAAGTATCGTGAGGATACTCAGTGATAAAGTTACAAAGTAGTCTGCTTATTAGAATTAGCAGTGCTTGTCAGAATCTTTTTTTCTCTGTTGAATTAAAAAATACGGTGTTTAATAAAAGAGTAATACCAATTTTGCACTCACTGTTTATGTTCTGTAAGTGAACATAATGGGGTGGTCCTTAGTTCTTTTAAATATACTTCTGGGTGAAGTTGTGCAAGTATTATTTTATACTTCTATGCTGAGCATATTCCCGAGCAGATGTAAATGCTTGGTTACAAGTGTCATTTACCTCGTTGTTGGTTATGAATTTAAGTAGAAATGAAAATTACTTATTTTGAGCAACCTTCACTGATATGAACTTGCGGAATTGCTTAAACATTAACCTGAAGCGTATAGATTTTTCCTGTCTGCACATCTCGGTCAAAACTGTCTTTCACTTGATGTTACATAAAGCTTACTTTTTAATTAATCACTGATTATTGTATGAAATGCACATGTCTTAGAATGATGAGTTCATTAAAATTCGGATTTCTTACGTAAATTTAAAAACCATTGTGTAAATAGATATTTTAACCTTGAAGATAACACTATTTAATCCTAATTTAGAAGGAACTTTTATGTAACATAAACGGCAAGTACAAGTTAACTGCACATGTACAGAACATGTTCCGGGGCCATTATTAGAAAGACTAGTGATGTAAGTAATATAAAAACTAGAGTTAAACTAAAGGAGACTCTGAACTCAGACATCTATTGCTTTTCGTCATCAGGAACAGAATTTCATGTACTTTTCCCCTAAAAGATCTACATAATTAAATAAAACCTCAAATGTGTTTTAAAACTGCAAATAAATGTTTCACTATACTAGTGTTATTTTACTTTTACTGTAAACATGTATAAAAAACTACGATCGAGAAGATATCCTAATGTTAATGTAAGTTCATCAGTCTTCTAGAATATTGCCATATGGCAATGTTACAATACCTTTCTGAACAACTGCCAAAGAATGTGATTAAACTGGTTAGTTAATAGCACAAATTTTACTATGATTCTAGCATTCTTACTTGAAAATCTTACATTCTACAAATAACTGCTAAGAGTAACACATACATTAAAGCATTGAAATGGGTGTTTCTATGAATCAGATTGAATGATCCACGTTTTTTACATATTTACATGAAAAACCAACCCCTCTTTTATCAGAAACCTTTTCATATATCTATTGGAAAGTCATTTTACATGTTCAATTTATACATTTTTTTTGTGTTCATAACGTGTACAACGATCTGAAGTGAGCATTGCAGGATATGCAAAAATCAGAGTTAAACCTATGAGAAAATGATTATAATTTTAAATTATTTTATTAGGGCAGAGAACATGCTTCAATACTCTGAAAGCATTCTTTGCCAGTGCAAAATAGCACTGTCTAAAACAGACACAGTATATAGAAGTTCAACAGTGAAGCTCTCATTCCCTTCATTAGCAAATGCAACAGTATCAAGATGTACAGTGATGATACTCAGTGATAAAGTTACGAACTGCTCTGCTGATTAGAAGTAGCAGTGCTTGTCAGAATCTTTTTTTTCTCGGTGAATTAAAAATACAGTGTTTAATAAAAGAGTAATACCAATTTTGCACTCACTGTTTCTGTTCTCTACCTGAACAAAACGGGGAGTTCCTTAGTTCTCTGAAATATAGTTCTGGGTGAAGTTGTGCAAGGATTATTTTACACTTCTATGCTGAGCATATTCCCGAGCAGATGTAAATGCTTGATTACAAGTGTCATTTATCTCGTTGTTGGGTTTGAATTTGTGTAGAAATGAAAATTAAGTATTTTGAGCAACCTTCACTCATATGTACTTGCGGAATGACTTAAAATTTGACCTGAAGCGTTTAGATTTTTCTTCTCTGCACATCTTGGTCAAAACTGTCTTTCACGCTGATATTACATAAAGCTTACATTTTAATTAATCACTGCTTATTGTATGAAATGCACATGTCTTAGAATGCTGAGTTCTTTAAAAATTCGCATTTTTTACGTAAATTGAAAGACCATTGTGTAAATAAATATTTCTACCTTGAAGATAACACTATTTAATCCTAATTTAGAAGGAACTTTTATGTAACATAAACAGCAAGTACAAGTTAAGTGGACAAGTACAGAAAATGTTCCGGTGCCATTATTAGAAAAACTAATGATGTAAATTTTATTAAAACTAGAGTTAAACTAAAAGAGATTCTGTACTAATATATCTATTGTTTTTCCTCATCACGAACAGAATTTCATGTACATTTCCCCTAATAGATCTACATAATTAAATAAAACTACAAATGTGTTTTAAAACTGCAAAGAAATGTTTCTCTACACTAGTGTTATTTTACTTTTACTCTAAACATGTATAAAAAACTATGATTGAGAAGATATCCTAATGTTAATGTAAGTTCATCTGACTTCTAGAATATTGCCATTTGTCAGTGTTAGAATAGCTTTCTGAACAACTGCCAAAGAATGTGTTTAAACTGGTTAGTTAACAGCACAAATTTTACTATGATTCTAGCATTCTTACTTGAAAATCTTACATTCTACAAATAACTGCTAAGAGTAACACATACATTAAAGCATTGAAATGCGTTGTTTCTATGAATCAGATTTAATGATCCACGTTTTTTACATACTGACATGAAAAATCAACTCCTCTTTTATCAGAAACCTTTTCATATATCTATTGGAAAGTCATTGTACATGTTCAAATCATACACCATTTTTTGTGTTCATAATGTGTACAAGGATTTGAAGTGAGCATTGCAGGATATATAAAAATCAGAGTTAAAACTATGAGAAAATGATTATAATTTTAAATTATTTCATTAGGGCAGAGAACATGCTTCCATACTCTGAAAACATTCTTTGCCAGTGTTAATTAGTACTGTCTTAAACAGACACAGTATATAGAAGTTCAACAGTCAAGCTCTCATTCCCTTCATTAGCAAATGCAACAGCATCAAGAAGTATCGTGAGGATACTCAGTGATAAAGTTACAAAGTGGTCTGCTTCTTAGAATTAGCAGTGCTTGTCAGAATCTTTTTTTTCTCTGTTGAATTAAAAAATACGGTGTTTAATAAAAGAGTAATACCAATTTTGCACTCACTGTTTATGTTCTGTAAGTGAACATAATGGGGTGGTCCTTAGTTCTTTTAAATATACTTCTGGGTGAAGTTGTGCAAGTATTATTTTATACTTCTATGCTGAGCATATTCCCGAGCAGATGTAAATGCTTGGTTACAAGTGTCATTTACCTCGTTGTTGGTTATGAATTTAAGTAGAAATGAAAATTACTTGTTTTGAGCAACGTTCACTGATATGAACTTGCGGAATTGCTTAAACTTTAACCTGAAGCGTATAGATTTTTCTTGTCTGCACATCTCGGTCAAAACTGTCTTTCACTTGATGTTACATAAAGCTTACTTTTTAATTAATCACTGATTATTGGATGAAATGCACATGTCTTAGAATGCTGAGTTCATTAAAATTCGGATTTCTTACGTAAATTTAAAAACCATTGTGTAAATAGATATTTTAACCTTGAAGATAACACTATTTAATCCTAATTTAGAAGGAACTTTTATGTAACATAAACGGCAAGTACAAGTTAACTGCACATGTACAGAACATGTTCCGGGGCCATTATTAGAAAGACTAGTGATGTAAGTAATATAAAAACTAGAGTTAAACTAAAGGAGACTCTGAACTCAGACATCTATTGCTTTTCGTCATCAGGAACAGAATTTCATGTACTTTTCCCCTAATAGATCTACATAATTAAATAAAACTACAAATGTGTTTTAAAACTGCAAAGAAATGTTTCTCTACACTAGTGTTATTTTACTTTTACTCTAAATATGTATAAAAAACTACGATCGAGAAGATATCCTAATATTAATGTAAGTTCATCAGTCTTCTAGAATATTGCCATATGGCAATGTTACAATACCTTTCTGAACAACTGCCAAAGAATGTGTTTAAACTGGTTAGTTAACAGCACAAATTTTACTATGATTCTAGCATTCTTACTTGAAAATCTTACATTCTACAAATAACTGCTAAGAGTAACACATACATTAAAGCATTGAAATGGGTGTTTCTATAAATCATATTGAATGATCCACGTTTTTTACATATTTACATGAAAAATCAACACCTCTTTTATCAGAAACCTTTTCATATATCTATTGGAAAGTCATTTTACATGTTCAATTTATACATTTTTTTTTGTGTTCATAACGTGTACAACGATCTGAAGTGAGCATTGCAGGATATGCAAAAATCAGAGTTAAACCTATGAGAAAATGATTATAATTTTAAATTATTTCATTAGGGCAGAGAACATGCTTCAATCCTCTGAAAGCATTCTGTGCCAGTGTTAATTAGCACTGTCTAAAACAGACACAGTATATAGAAGTTCAACAGTGAAGCTCTCATTCCCTTCATTAGCAAATGCAACAGTATCAAGATGTACAGTGATGATACTCAGTGATAAAGTTACAAACTGCTCTGCTGATTAGAAGTAGCAGTGCTTGTCAGAATCTTTCTTTTCTCAGTGAATTAAAAATACAGTGTTTAATAAAAGAGTAATACCAATTTTGCACTCACTGTTTAAAATGTTCTGTAACTGAACATATCGGGGAGGTCCTTAGTTCTTTGAAATATAGTTCTGGGTGAAGTTGTGCAAGAATTATTTTATACTTCTATGGTGAGCATACTCCAGAACAGATGTTAATGCTTATTTAGAAGTGTGCTTTACCTCGTTGTTGTGTTTGAATTTTTGTAGAAATGAAAATTAAGTATTTTGAACAACCTTCACTGATATGTACTTGAGAAATTACTTAAAATTTGACATGAAGCGTTTAGATTTTTCTTCTCTGCACATCTTGGTCAAAACTGTCTTTCACGCTGATGTTACATAAAGCTTACTTTTTAATTAATCACTGCTTATTGTATGAAATGCACATGTCTTAGAATGCTGAGTTCATTAAAAATTCGCATTTCTTACGTAAATTGAAAGACCATTGTGTAAATAGATATTTCTACCGTGAAGATAACACTATTTAATCCTAATTTAGAAGGAACTTTTATGTAACGTAAACAGCAAGTACAAGTTAACTGCACAAGTACAGGAAATGTTCCGGTGCCATTATTAGAAAGACTAGTTATGTAAATTTTATTAAAACTAGAGTTAAACTAAAAGAGATTCTGTACTAATATATCTATTGTTTTTCCTCATCACGAACAGAATTTTATGTACATTTCCCCTAATAGATCTACATAATTAAATAAAACTACAAATGTGTTTTAAAACTGCAAAGAAATGTTTCTCTACACTAGTGTTATTTTACTTTTACTCTAAACATGTATAAAAAACTATGATTGAGAAGATTTCCTAATGTTAATGTAAGTTCATCTGACTTCTAGAATATTGCCATTTGGCAGTGTTAGAATACCTTTCTGAACAACTGCCAAAGAAAGTGTTTAAACTGGTTAGTTAACAGCACAAATTTTACTATGATTCTAGCATTCTTACTTGAAAATCTTACATTCTACAAATAACTGCTAAGAGTAACACATACATTAAAGCATTGAAATGCGTTGTTTCTATGAATCAGATTTAATGATCTACGTTTTTTACATATTTACTTGAAAAATCAACCCCTCTTTTATCAGAAACCTTTTCATATATCTATTGGAAAGTCATTTTACATGTTCAATTCATACACTATTTTTTGTGTTCATAACGTGTACAACGATCTGAAGTGAGCATTGCAGGATATACAAAAATCAGAGATAAACCTATAAGAAAATGATTATAATTTTAAATTATTTCATTAGGGCAGAGAACATGCTTCAATACTCTGAAAGCATTCCTTGCCAGTGCAAATTAGCATTGTCTAAAACAGACACAGTATATAGAAGTTCAACAGTGATGCTCTCATTCCCTTCATTAGCAAATGCAACAGTATCAAGATGTACAGTGATGATACTCAGTGATAAAGTTACAAACTGGTCTGCTGATTAGAAGTAGCAGTGCTTGTCAGAATCTTCTTTTTCTCGGTGAATTAAAAATAGAGTGTTTAATAAAAGAGTAATACCAATTTTGCACTCACTGTTTCTGTTCTCTACCTGAACAAAACGGGGAGGTCCTTAGTTCTTTGATATATAGTTCTGGGTGAAGTTGTGCAAGGATTATTTTACACTTCTATGCTGAGCATATTCCAGAACAGATGTTAATGCTTGGTTACAAGTGTCATTTACCTCGTTGTTGGGTTTGAATTTGTGTAGAAATGAAAATTAAGTATTTTGAGCAACCTTCACTCATATGTACTTGCGGAATTACTTAAAATTTGACCTGAAGCGCTTAGATTTTTCTTCTCTGCACATCTTGGTCAAAACTGTCTTTCACGCTGACATTACATAAAGCTTACATTTTAATTAATCACTGCTTATTGTATGAAATGCACATGTCTTAGAATGCTGAGTTCTTTAAAAATTCGCATTTCTTACGTAAATTGAAAGACCATTGTGTAAATAGATATTCCTACCTTGAAGATAACACTATTTAATCCTAATTTAGAAGGAACTTTTATGTAACATAAACAGCAAGTACAAGTTAACTGGACAAGTACAGAAAATGTTCCGGTGCCATTATTAGAAAGACTAGTGATATAAATTTTATTAAAACTAGAGTTTAACTAAAGGAGATTCTGAACTAAGAAATTTATTGTTTTTCCTCATCAAGAACAGAATTTCATGTACTTTTCCCCTAATAGATCTACATAATTAAATAAAACCACAAATGTGTTTTAAAACTGCAAAGAAATGTTTCTCTACACTAGTGTTATTTTACTTTTCTCTAAACATGTATGAAAATCTATGATCGAGAAGATACCCTAATGTTAATGTAAGTTCATCTGACTTCTAAAATATTGCAATTTGGCAGTGTTAGAATACCTTTCTGAACAACTGCCAAAGAATGTGTTTAAACTGGTTAGTTAACAGCACAAATTTTACTATGATTCTAGCATTCTTACTTGAAAATCTTACATTCTACAAATAACTGCTAAGAGTAACACATACATTAAAGCATTGAAATGCGTTGTTTCTATGAATCAGATTGAATGATCCACGTTTTTTACATATTTACTTGAAAAATCAACCCCTCTTTTATCAGAAACCTTTTCATATATCTATTGGAAAGTCATTTTACATGTTCAATTCATACACTATTTTTTGTGTTCATAACGTGTACAACGATCTGAAGTGAGCATTGCAGGATATACAAAAATCAGAGATAAACCTATAAGAAAATGATTATAATTTTAAATTATTTCATTAGGGCAGAGAACATGCTTCAATACTCTGAAAGCATTCCTTGCCAGTGCAAATTAGCATTGTCTAAAACAGACACAGTATATAGAAGTTCAACAGTGATGCTCTCATTCCCTTCATTAGCAAATGCAACAGTATCAAGATGTACAGTGATGATACTCAGTGATAAAGTTACAAACTGGTCTGCTGATTAGAAGTAGCAGTGCTTGTCAGAATCTTCTTTTTCTCGGTGAATTAAAAATAGAGTGTTTAATAAAAGAGTAATACCAATTTTGCACTCACTGTTTCTGTTCTCTACCTGAACAAAACGGGGAGGTCCTTAGTTCTTTGATATATAGTTCTGGGTGAAGTTGTGCAAGGATTATTTTACACTTCTATGCTGAGCATATTCCAGAACAGATGTTAATGCTTGGTTACAAGTGTCATTTACCTCGTTGTTGGGTTTGAATTTGTGTAGAAATGAAAATTAAGTATTTTGAGCAACCTTCACTCATATGTACTTGCGGAATTACTTAAAATTTGACCTGAAGCGCTTAGATTTTTCTTCTCTGCACATCTTGGTCAAAACTGTCTTTCACGCTGACATTACATAAAGCTTACATTTTAATTAATCACTGCTTATTGTATGAAATGCACATGCCTTAGAATGCTGAGTTCTTTAAAAATTCGCATTTCTTACGTAAATTGAAAGACCATTGTGTAAATAGATATTCCTACCTTGAAGATAACACTATTTAATCCTAATTTAGAAGGAACTTTTATGTAACATAAACAGCAAGTACAAGTTAACTGGACAAGTACAGAAAATGTTCCGGTGCCATTATTAGAAAGACTAGTGATATAAATTTTATTAAAACTAGAGTTTAACTAAAGGAGATTCTGAACTAAGAAATTTATTGTTTTTCCTCATCACGAACAGAATTTCATGTACATTTCCCCTAATAGATCTACATAATTAAATAAAACTACAAATGTGTTTTAAAACTGCAAAGAAATGTTTCTCTACACTAGTGTTATTTTACTTTTACTCTAAACATGTATAAAAAACTATGATTGAGAAGATATCCTAATGTTAATGTAAGTTCATCTGACTTCTAGAATATTGCCATTTGTCAGTGTTAGAATAGCTTTCTGAACAACTGCCAAAGAATGTGTTTAAACTGGTTAGTTAACAGCACAAATTTTACTATGATTCTAGCATTCTTACTTGAAAATCTTACATTCTACAAATAACTGCTAAGAGTAACACATACATTAAAGCATTGAAATGCGTTGTTTCTATGAATCAGATTGAATGATCCACGTTTTTTACATACTGACATGAAAAATCAACTCCTCTTTTATCAGAAACCTTTTCATATATCTATTGGAAAGTCATTGTACATGTTCAAATCATACACCATTTTTTGTGTTCATAATGTGTACAAGGATTTGAAGTGAGCATTGCAGGATATATAAAAATCAGAGTTAAAACTATGAGAAAATGATTATAATTTTAAATTATTTCATTAGGGCAGAGAACATGCTTCCATACTCTGAAAACATTCTTTGCCAGTGTTAATTAGTACTGTCTTAAACAGACACAGTATATAGAAGTTCAACAGTCAAGCTCTCATTCCCTTCATTAGCAAATGCAACAGCATCAAGAAGTATCGTGAGGATACTCAGTGATAAAGTTACAAAGTGGTCTGCTTCTTAGAATTAGCAGTGCTTGTCAGAATCTTTTTTTTCTCTGTTGAATTAAAAAATACGGTGTTTAATAAAAGAGTAATACCAATTTTGCACTCACTGTTTATGTTCTGTAAGTGAACATAATGGGGTGGTCCTTAGTTCTTTTAAATATACTTCTGGGTGAAGTTGTGCAAGTATTATTTTATACTTCTATGCTGAGCATATTCCCGAGCAGATGTAAATGCTTGGTTACAAGTGTCATTTACCTCGTTGTTGGTTATGAATTTAAGTAGAAATGAAAATTACTTGTTTTGAGCAACGTTCACTGATATGAACTTGCGGAATTGCTTAAACTTTAACCTGAAGCGTATAGATTTTTCTTGTCTGCACATCTCGGTCAAAACTGTCTTTCACTTGATGTTACATAAAGCTTACTTTTTAATTAATCACTGATTATTGGATGAAATGCACATGTCTTAGAATGCTGAGTTCATTAAAATTCGGATTTCTTACGTAAATTTAAAAACCATTGTGTAAATAGATATTTTAACCTTGAAGATAACACTATTTAATCCTAATTTAGAAGGAACTTTTATGTAACATAAACGGCAAGTACAAGTTAACTGCACATGTACAGAACATGTTCCGGGGCCATTATTAGAAAGACTAGTGATGTAAGTAATATAAAAACTAGAGTTAAACTAAAGGAGACTCTGAACTCAGACATCTATTGCTTTTCGTCATCAGGAACAGAATTTCATGTACTTTTCCCCTAATAGATCTACATAATTAAATAAAACTACAAATGTGTTTTAAAACTGCAAAGAAATGTTTCTCTACACTAGTGTTATTTTACTTTTACTCTAAATATGTATAAAAAACTACGATCGAGAAGATATCCTAATGTTAATGTAAGTTCATCAGTCTTCTAGAATATTGCCATATGGCAATGTTACAATACCTTTCTGAACAACTGCCAAAGAATGTGTTTAAACTGGTTAGTTAACAGCACAAATTTTACTATGATTCTAGCATTCTTACTTGAAAATCTTACATTCTACAAATAACTGCTAAGAGTAACACATACATTAAAGCATTGAAATGGGTGTTTCTATAAATCATATTGAATGATCCACGTTTTTTACATATTTACATGAAAAATCAACACCTCTTTTATCAGAAACCTTTTCATATATCTATTGGAAAGTCATTTTACATGTTCAATTTATACATTTTTTTTTGTGTTCATAACGTGTACAACGATCTGAAGTGAGCATTGCAGGATATGCAAAAATCAGAGTTAAACCTATGAGAAAATGATTATAATTTTAAATTATTTCATTAGGGCAGAGAACATGCTTCAATCCTCTGAAAGCATTCTGTGCCAGTGTTAATTAGCACTGTCTAAAACAGACACAGTATATAGAAGTTCAACAGTGAAGCTCTCATTCCCTTCATTAGCAAATGCAACAGTATCAAGATGTACAGTGATGATACTCAGTGATAAAGTTACAAACTGGTCTGCTGATTAGAAGTAGCAGTGCTTGTCAGAATCTTTCTTTTCTCAGTGAATTAAAAATACAGTGTTTAATAAAAGAGTAATACCAATTTTGCACTCACTGTTTAAAATGTTCTGTAACTGAACATATCGGGGAGGTCCTTAGTTCTTTGAAATATAGTTCTGGGTGAAGTTGTGCAAGAATTATTTTATACTTCTATGGTGAGCATACTCCAGAACAGATGTTAATGCTTATTTAGAAGTGTGCTTTACCTCGTTGTTGTGTTTGAATTTTTGTAGAAATGAAAATTAAGTATTTTGAACAACCTTCACTGATATGTACTTGAGAAATTACTTAAAATTTGACATGAAGCGTTTAGATTTTTCTTCTCTGCACATCTTGGTCAAAACTGTCTTTCACGCTGATGTTACATAAAGCTTACTTTTTAATTAATCACTGCTTATTGTATGAAATGCACATGTCTTAGAATGCTGAGTTCATTAAAAATTCGCATTTCTTACGTAAATTGAAAGACCATTGTGTAAATAGATATTTCTACCGTGAAGATAACACTATTTAATCCTAATTTAGAAGGAACTTTTATGTAACGTAAACAGCAAGTACAAGTTAACTGCACAAGTACAGGAAATGTTCCGGTGCCATTATTAGAAAGACTAGTTATGTAAATTTTATTAAAACTAGAGTTAAACTAAAAGAGATTCTGTACTAATATATCTATTGTTTTTCCTCATCACGAACAGAATTTTATGTACATTTCCCCTAATAGATCTACATAATTAAATAAAACTACAAATGTGTTTTAAAACTGCAAAGAAATGTTTCTCTACACTAGTGTTATTTTACTTTTACTCTAAACATGTATAAAAAACTATGATTGAGAAGATTTCCTAATGTTAATGTAAGTTCATCTGACTTCTAGAATATTGCCATTTGGCAGTGTTAGAATACCTTTCTGAACAACTGCCAAAGAAAGTGTTTAAACTGGTTAGTTAACAGCACAAATTTTACTATGATTCTAGCATTCTTACTTGAAAATCTTACATTCTACAAATAACTGCTAAGAGTAACACATACATTAAAGCATTGAAATGCGTTGTTTCTATGAATCAGATTGAATGATCCACGTTTTTTACATATTTACTTGAAAAATCAACCCCTCTTTTATCAGAAACCTTTTCATATATCTATTGGAAAGTCATTTTACATGTTCAATTCATACACTATTTTTTGTGTTCATAACGTGTACAACGATCTGAAGTGAGCATTGCAGGATATACAAAAATCAGAGATAAACCTATAAGAAAATGATTATAATTTTAAATTATTTCATTAGGGCAGAGAACATGCTTCAATACTCTGAAAGCATTCCTTGCCAGTGCAAATTAGCATTGTCTAAAACAGACACAGTATATAGAAGTTCAACAGTGATGCTCTCATTCCCTTCATTAGCAAATGCAACAGTATCAAGATGTACAGTGATGATACTCAGTGATAAAGTTACAAACTGGTCTGCTGATTAGAAGTAGCAGTGCTTGTCAGAATCTTCTTTTTCTCGGTGAATTAAAAATAGAGTGTTTAATAAAAGAGTAATACCAATTTTGCACTCACTGTTTCTGTTCTCTACCTGAACAAAACGGGGAGGTCCTTAGTTCTTTGATATATAGTTCTGGGTGAAGTTGTGCAAGGATTATTTTACACTTCTATGCTGAGCATATTCCAGAACAGATGTTAATGCTTGGTTACAAGTGTCATTTACCTCGTTGTTGGGTTTGAATTTGTGTAGAAATGAAAATTAAGTATTTTGAGCAACCTTCACTCATATGTACTTGCGGAATTACTTAAAATTTGACCTGAAGCGCTTAGATTTTTCTTCTCTGCACATCTTGGTCAAAACTGTCTTTCACGCTGACATTACATAAAGCTTACATTTTAATTAATCACTGCTTATTGTATGAAATGCACATGTCTTAGAATGCTGAGTTCTTTAAAAATTCGCATTTCTTACGTAAATTGAAAGACCATTGTGTAAATAGATATTCCTACCTTGAAGATAACACTATTTAATCCTAATTTAGAAGGAACTTTTATGTAACATAAACAGCAAGTACAAGTTAACTGGACAAGTACAGAAAATGTTCCGGTGCCATTATTAGAAAGACTAGTGATATAAATTTTATTAAAACTAGAGTTTAACTAAAGGAGATTCTGAACTAAGAAATTTATTGTTTTTCCTCATCAAGAACAGAATTTCATGTACTTTTCCCCTAATAGATCTACATAATTAAATAAAACCACAAATGTGTTTTAAAACTGCAAAGAAATGTTTCTCTACACTAGTGTTATTTTACTTTTCTCTAAACATGTATGAAAATCTATGATCGAGAAGATACCCTAATGTTAATGTAAGTTCATCTGACTTCTAAAATATTGCAATTTGGCAGTGTTAGAATACCTTTCTGAACAACTGCCAAAGAATGTGTTTAAACTGGTTAGTTAACAGCACAAATTTTACTATGATTCTAGCATTCTTACTTGAAAATCTTACATTCTACAAATAACTGCTAAGAGTAACACATACATTAAAGCATTGAAATGCGTTGTTTCTATGAATCAGATTGAATGATCCACGTTTTTTACATATTTACTTGAAAAATCAACCCCTCTCTTATCAGAAACCTTTTCATATATCTATTGGAAAGTCATTGTACAGGTTCAAATCATACACCAATTTTTGTGTTCATAACGTGTACAACGATCTGAAGTGAGCATTGCAGGATATACAAAAATCAGAGATAAACCTATAAGAAAATGATTATAATTTTAAATTATTTCATTAGGGCAGAGAACATGCTTCAATACTCTGAAAGCATTCCTTGCCAGTGCAAATTAGCATTGTCTAAAACAGACACAGTATATAGAAGTTCAACAGTGATGCTCTCATTCCCTTCATTAGCAAATGCAACAGTATCAAGATGTACAGTGATGATACTCAGTGATAAAGTTACAAACTGGTCTGCTGATTAGAAGTAGCAGTGCTTGTCAGAATCTTCTTTTTCTCGGTGAATTAAAAATAGAGTGTTTAATAAAAGAGTAATACCAATTTTGCACTCACTGTTTTAAATGTTCTGTAACTGAACATATCGGGGAGGTCCTTATTTCTTTGATATATAGTTCTGGGTGAAGTTGTGCAAGGATTATTTTACACTTCTATGCTGAGCATATTCCAGAACAGATGTTAATGCTTGGTTACAAGTGTCATTTACCTCGTTGTTGGGTTTGAATTTGTGTAGAAATGAAAATTAAGTATTTTGAGCAACCTTCACTCATATGTACTTGCGGAATTACTTAAAATTTGACCTGAAGCGCTTAGATTTTTCTTCTCTGCACATCTTGGTCAAAACTGTCTTTCACGCTGACATTACATAAAGCTTACATTTTAATTAATCACTGCTTATTGTATGAAATGCACATGTCTTAGAATGCTGAGTTCTTTAAAAATTCGCATTTCTTACGTAAATTGAAAGACCATTGTGTAAATAGATATTCCTACCTTGAAGATAACACTATTTAATCCTAATTTAGAAGGAACTTTTATGTAACATAAACAGCAAGTACAAGTTAACTGGACAAGTACAGAAAATGTTCCGGTGCCATTATTAGAAAGACTAGTGATATAAATTTTATTAAAACTAGAGTTTAACTAAAGGAGATTCTGAACTAAGAAATTTATTGTTTTTCCTCATCACGAACAGAATTTCATGTACATTTCCCCTAATAGATCTACATAATTAAATAAAACTACAAATGTGTTTTAAAACTGCAAAGAAATGTTTCTCTACACTAGTGTTATTTTACTTTTACTCTAAACATGTATAAAAAACTATGATTGAGAAGATATCCTAATGTTAATGTAAGTTCATCTGACTTCTAGAATATTGCCATTTGTCAGTGTTAGAATAGCTTTCTGAACAACTGCCAAAGAATGTGTTTAAACTGGTTAGTTAACAGCACAAATTTTACTATGATTCTAGCATTCTTACTTGAAAATCTTACATTCTACAAATAACTGCTAAGAGTAACACATACATTAAAGCATTGAAATGCGTTGTTTCTATGAATCAGATTGAATGATCCACGTTTTTTACATACTGACATGAAAAATCAACTCCTCTTTTATCAGAAACCTTTTCATATATCTATTGGAAAGTCATTGTACATGTTCAAATCATACACCATTTTTTGTGTTCATAATGTGTACAAGGATTTGAAGTGAGCATTGCAGGATATATAAAAATCAGAGTTAAAACTATGAGAAAATGATTATAATTTTAAATTATTTCATTAGGGCAGAGAACATGCTTCCATACTCTGAAAACATTCTTTGCCAGTGTTAATTAGTACTGTCTTAAACAGACACAGTATATAGAAGTTCAACAGTCAAGCTCTCATTCCCTTCATTAGCAAATGCAACAGCATCAAGAAGTATCGTGAGGATACTCAGTGATAAAGTTACAAAGTGGTCTGCTTCTTAGAATTAGCAGTGCTTGTCAGAATCTTTTTTTTCTCTGTTGAATTAAAAAATACGGTGTTTAATAAAAGAGTAATACCAATTTTGCACTCACTGTTTATGTTCTGTAAGTGAACATAATGGGGTGGTCCTTAGTTCTTTTAAATATAGTTCTGGGTGAAGTTGTGCAAGTATTATTTTATACTTCTATGCTGAGCATATTCCCGAGCAGATGTAAATGCTTGGTTACAAGTGTCATTTACCTCGTTGTTGGTTATGAATTTAAGTAGAAATGAAAATTACTTGTTTTGAGCAACGTTCACTGATATGAACTTGCGGAATTGCTTAAACTTTAACCTGAAGCGTATAGATTTTTCTTGTCTGCACATCTCGGTCAAAACTGTCTTTCACTTGATGTTACATAAAGCTTACTTTTTAATTAATCACTGATTATTGGATGAAATGCACATGTCTTAGAATGCTGAGTTCATTAAAATTCGGATTTCTTACGTAAATTTAAAAACCATTGTGTAAATAGATATTTTAACCTTGAAGATAACACTATTTAATCCTAATTTAGAAGGAACTTTTATGTAACATAAACGGCAAGTACAAGTTAACTGCACATGTACAGAACATGTTCCGGGGCCATTATTAGAAAGACTAGTGATGTAAGTAATATAAAAACTAGAGTTAAACTAAAGGAGACTCTGAACTCAGACATCTATTGCTTTTCGTCATCAGGAACAGAATTTCATGTACTTTTCCCCTAATAGATCTACATAATTAAATAAAACTACAAATGTGTTTTAAAACTGCAAAGAAATGTTTCTCTACACTAGTGTTATTTTACTTTTACTCTAAATATGTATAAAAAACTACGATCGAGAAGATATCCTAATGTTAATGTAAGTTCATCAGTCTTCTAGAATATTGCCATATGGCAATGTTACAATACCTTTCTGAACAACTGCCAAAGAATGTGTTTAAACTGGTTAGTTAACAGCACAAATTTTACTATGATTCTAGCATTCTTACTTGAAAATCTTACATTCTACAAATAACTGCTAAGAGTAACACATACATTAAAGCATTGAAATGGGTGTTTCTATAAATCATATTGAATGATCCACGTTTTTTACATATTTACATGAAAAATCAACACCTCTTTTATCAGAAACCTTTTCATATATCTATTGGAAAGTCATTTTACATGTTCAATTTATACATTTTTTTTTGTGTTCATAACGTGTACAACGATCTGAAGTGAGCATTGCAGGATATGCAAAAATCAGAGTTAAACCTATGAGAAAATGATTATAATTTTAAATTATTTCATTAGGGCAGAGAACATGCTTCAATCCTCTGAAAGCATTCTGTGCCAGTGTTAATTAGCACTGTCTAAAACAGACACAGTATATAGAAGTTCAACAGTGAAGCTCTCATTCCCTTCATTAGCAAATGCAACAGTATCAAGATGTACAGTGATGATACTCAGTGATAAAGTTACAAACTGGTCTGCTGATTAGAAGTAGCAGTGCTTGTCAGAATCTTTCTTTTCTCAGTGAATTAAAAATACAGTGTTTAATAAAAGAGTAATACCAATTTTGCACTCACTGTTTAAAATGTTCTGTAACTGAACATATCGGGGAGGTCCTTAGTTCTTTGAAATATAGTTCTGGGTGAAGTTGTGCAAGAATTATTTTATACTTCTATGGTGAGCATACTCCAGAACAGATGTTAATGCTTATTTAGAAGTGTGCTTTACCTCGTTGTTGTGTTTGAATTTTTGTAGAAATGAAAATTAAGTATTTTGAACAACCTTCACTGATATGTACTTGAGAAATTACTTAAAATTTGACATGAAGCGTTTAGATTTTTCTTCTCTGCACATCTTGGTCAAAACTGTCTTTCACGCTGATGTTACATAAAGCTTACTTTTTAATTAATCACTGCTTATTGTATGAAATGCACATGTCTTAGAATGCTGAGTTCATTAAAAATTCGCATTTCTTACGTAAATTGAAAGACCATTGTGTAAATAGATATTTCTACCGTGAAGATAACACTATTTAATCCTAATTTAGAAGGAACTTTTATGTAACGTAAACAGCAAGTACAAGTTAACTGCACAAGTACAGGAAATGTTCCGGTGCCATTATTAGAAAGACTAGTTATGTAAATTTTATTAAAACTAGAGTTAAACTAAAAGAGATTCTGTACTAATATATCTATTGTTTTTCCTCATCACGAACAGAATTTTATGTACATTTCCCCTAATAGATCTACATAATTAAATAAAACTACAAATGTGTTTTAAAACTGCAAAGAAATGTTTCTCTACACTAGTGTTATTTTACTTTTACTCTAAACATGTATAAAAAACTATGATTGAGAAGATTTCCTAATGTTAATGTAAGTTCATCTGACTTCTAGAATATTGCCATTTGGCAGTGTTAGAATACCTTTCTGAACAACTGCCAAAGAAAGTGTTTAAACTGGTTAGTTAACAGCACAAATTTTACTATGATTCTAGCATTCTTACTTGAAAATCTTACATTCTACAAATAACTGCTAAGAGTAACACATACATTAAAGCATTGAAATGCGTTGTTTCTATGAATCAGATTGAATGATCCACGTTTTTTACATATTTACTTGAAAAATCAACCCCTCTTTTATCAGAAACCTTTTCATATATCTATTGGAAAGTCATTTTACATGTTCAATTCATACACTATTTTTTGTGTTCATAACGTGTACAACGATCTGAAGTGAGCATTGCAGGATATACAAAAATCAGAGATAAACCTATAAGAAAATGATTATAATTTTAAATTATTTCATTAGGGCAGAGAACATGCTTCAATACTCTGAAAGCATTCCTTGCCAGTGCAAATTAGCATTGTCTAAAACAGACACAGTATATAGAAGTTCAACAGTGATGCTCTCATTCCCTTCATTAGCAAATGCAACAGTATCAAGATGTACAGTGATGATACTCAGTGATAAAGTTACAAACTGGTCTGCTGATTAGAAGTAGCAGTGCTTGTCAGAATCTTCTTTTTCTCGGTGAATTAAAAATAGAGTGTTTAATAAAAGAGTAATACCAATTTTGCACTCACTGTTTCTGTTCTCTACCTGAACAAAACGGGGAGGTCCTTAGTTCTTTGATATATAGTTCTGGGTGAAGTTGTGCAAGGATTATTTTACACTTCTATGCTGAGCATATTCCAGAACAGATGTTAATGCTTGGTTACAAGTGTCATTTACCTCGTTGTTGGGTTTGAATTTGTGTAGAAATGAAAATTAAGTATTTTGAGCAACCTTCACTCATATGTACTTGCGGAATTACTTAAAATTTGACCTGAAGCGCTTAGATTTTTCTTCTCTGCACATCTTGGTCAAAACTGTCTTTCACGCTGACATTACATAAAGCTTACATTTTAATTAATCACTGCTTATTGTATGAAATGCACATGTCTTAGAATGCTGAGTTCTTTAAAAATTCGCATTTCTTACGTAAATTGAAAGACCATTGTGTAAATAGATATTCCTACCTTGAAGATAACACTATTTAATCCTAATTTAGAAGGAACTTTTATGTAACATAAACAGCAAGTACAAGTTAACTGGACAAGTACAGAAAATGTTCCGGTGCCATTATTAGAAAGACTAGTGATATAAATTTTATTAAAACTAGAGTTTAACTAAAGGAGATTCTGAACTAAGAAATTTATTGTTTTTCCTCATCAAGAACAGAATTTCATGTACTTTTCCCCTAATAGATCTACATAATTAAATAAAACCACAAATGTGTTTTAAAACTGCAAAGAAATGTTTCTCTACACTAGTGTTATTTTACTTTTCTCTAAACATGTATGAAAATCTATGATCGAGAAGATACCCTAATGTTAATGTAAGTTCATCTGACTTCTAAAATATTGCAATTTGGCAGTGTTAGAATACCTTTCTGAACAACTGCCAAAGAATGTGTTTAAACTGGTTAGTTAACAGCACAAATTTTACTATGATTCTAGCATTCTTACTTGAAAATCTTACATTCTACAAATAACTGCTAAGAGTAACACATACTTTAAAGCATTGTAATGCGTTGTTTCTATGAATTAGATTGAATGATCCACGTTTTTTACATATTGACATGAAAAATCAACTCCTCTCTTATCAGAAACCTTTTCATATATCTATTGGAAAGTCATTGTACAGGTTCAAATCATACACCAATTTTTGTGTTCATAATGTGTACAACGATCTGAAGTGAGCATTGCAGGATAGAAAAAATTCAGAGTTAATACTGTGAGAAAATGGTTATAATTTTAAATTATTTCATTAGGGCAGAGAACATGCTTCAATCCTCTGAAAGCATTCTGTGCCAGTGTTAATTAGCACTGTCTAAAACAGACACAGTATATAGAAGTTCAACAGTGAAGCTCTCATTCCCTTCATTAGCAAATGCAACAGCATCAAGATGTATAGTGATGATACTCAGTGATAAAGTTACAAAGTGGTCTGCTGATTAGAAGTAGCCCTGCTTGTCAGAATCTTCTTTTTCTCTGTTGAATTAAAAAATACGGTGTTTAATAAAAGAGTAATATCAATTTTGCACTCACTGTTTTAAATGTTCTGTAACTGAACATATCGGGGAGGTCCTTATTTCTTTGAAATATAGTTCTGGGTGAAGTTTTGCAAGGATTATTTCATACTTCTATGGTGAGCATACTCCAGAACAGATGTTAATGCTTATTTAGAAGTGTGCTTTACCTCGTTGTTGTGTTTGAATTTTTGTAGAAATGAAAATTAAGTATTTTGAACAACCTTCACTGATATGTACTTGAGAAATTACTTAAAATTTGACATGAAGCGTTTAGATTTTTCTTGTCTGCACATCTTGGTCAAAACTGTCTTTCACGCTGATGTTACATAAAGCTTACTTTTTAATTAATCACTGCTTATTGTATGAAATGCACATGTCTTAGAATGCTGAGTTCATTAAAAATTCGCATTTCTTACGTAAATTGAAAGACCATTGTGTAAATAGATATTTCTACCTTGAAGATAACACTATTTAATACTAATTTAGAAGGAACTTTTATGTAATGTAAACAGCAAGTACAAGTTAAGTGCACAAGTACAGAAAATGTTCCGGTGCCATTATTAGAAAGACTAGTGATGTAAATTTTATTAAAACTAGAGTTAAACTAAAAGAGATTGTGTACTAATATATCTATTGTTTTTTCTCATCACGAACAGAATTTCATGTACATTTCCCCTAATAGATCTACATAATTAAATAAAACTACAAATGTGTTTTAAAACTGCATAGAAATGTTTCTCTACACTAGTGTTATTTTACTTTTACTCTAAACATGTATAAAAAACTATGATTGAGAAGATATCCTAATGTTAATGTAAGTTCATCTGACTTCTAGAATATTGCCATTTGTCAGTGTTAGAATACCTTTCTGAACAACTGCCAAAGAATGTGTTTAAACTGGTTAGTTAACAGCACAAATTTTACTATGATTCTAGCATTCTTACTTGAAAATCTTACATTCTACAAATAACTGCTAAGAGTAACACATACATTAAAACATTGAAATGCGTTGTTTCTATGAATCAGATTGAATGATCCACTTTTTTTACATACTGACATGAAAAATCAACTCCTCTTTTATCAGAAACCATTTCATATATCTATTGGAAAGTCATTGTACATGTTCAAATCATACACCATTTTTTGTGTTCATAATGTGTACAAGGATTTGAAGTGAGCATTGCAGGATATATAAAAATCAGAGTTAAAACTATGAGAAAATGATTATAATTTTAAATTATTTCATTAGGGCAGTGAACATGCTTCCATACTCTGAAAACATTCTTTGCCAGTGTTAATTAGTACTGTTTTAAACAGACACAGTATATAGAAGTTCAACAGTGAAGCTCTCATTCCCTTCATTAGCAAATGCAACAGCATCAAGAAGTATAGTGAGGATACTCAGTGATAAAGTTACAAAGTGGTCTGCTTCTTAGAATTAGCAGTGCTTGTCAGAATCTTTTTTTTCTCTGTTTAATTAAAAAATACGGTGTTTAATAAAAGAGTAATACCAATTTTGCACTCACTGTTTATGTTCTGTAAGTGAACATAATGGGGTGGTCCTTAGTTCTTTTAAATATAGTTCTGGGTGAAGTTGTGCAAGTATTATTTTATACTTCTATGCTGAGCATATTCCCGAGCAGATGTAAATGCTTGGTTACAAGTGTCATTTACCTCGTTGTTGGTTATAAATTTAAGTAGAAATGAAAATTACTTATTTTGAGCAACCTTCACTGATATGAACTTGCGGAATTGCTTAAACTTTAACCTGAAGCTTATAGATTTTTCTTGTCTGCACATCTCGGTCAAAACTGTCTTTCACTTGATGTTACATAAAGCTTACTTTTTAATTCATCACTGCTTATTGTATGAAATGCACATGTCTTAGAATGCTGAGTTCATTAAAATTCAGATTTCTTATGTAAATTTAAAAACCATTGTGTAAATAGATATTTTAACCTTGAAGATAACACTATTTAATCCTAATTTAGAAGGAACGTTTATGTAACATAAACGGCAAGTACAAGTTAACTGCACATGTACAGAACATGTTCCGGGGCCATTATTAGAAAGACTAGTGATGTAAATAATATAAAAACTAGAGTTAAACTAAAGGAGATTCTGAACTCAGACATCTATTGCTTTTCGTCATCAGGAACAGAATTTCATGTACTTTTCCCCAAATAGATCCACATAATTAAATAAAACCACAAATGTGTTTTTAAACTGCAAATAAATGTTTCACTAAACTAATGTTATTTTACTTTTACTGCAAACATGTATAAAAAACTACGATCGAGAAGATATCCTAATGTTAATGTAAGTTCATCAGTCTTCTAGAATATTGCCATATGGCAATGTTAGAATACCTTTCTGGACAACTGCCAAAAAATCTGTTTAAACTGGTTAGTTAACAGCACAAATTTTACTATGATTCTAGCATTCTTACTTGAAAATCTTACATTCTACAAATAACTGCTAAGAGTAACACATACATTAAAGCATTGAAATGGGTGTTTCTATGAATCAGATTGAATGATCCACGTTTTTTACATATTTACATGAAATATCAACCCCTCTTTTATCAGAAACCTTTTCATATATCTATTGGAAAGTCATTTTACATGTGCAATTCATACACTATTTTTTTTGTTCATAACGTGTACAACGATCTGAAGTGAGCATTGCAGGATAGACAAAAATCAGAGTTAAAACTATGAGAAAATGGTTATAATTTGAAATTATTTCATTAGGGGAGAGAACATGCTTCAATACTCTGATAGCATTCTTTGCCAGTGTTAATTAGCACTGTCTAAATCAGACAAAGTATAGAGAAATTAAAAAGTGAAACTCTCATTCCCTTCATTAGCAAATGCAACAGCATCAAAATGTATAGTGATGATACTCTGTGATAATTTACAAAGTGATCTGCTGATTGGAAGTAGCAGTGCTTGTCAGCATCTTCTTTTTCTCTGTTGAATTAAAAAATACGGCGTTTAATAAAAGAGTAATACCAATTTTGCACTCACTGTTTATGTTCTGTAACTGAACATAATGAAGAGGTCCTTAGTTCTTTGCAATGTAGTTCTGGGTGAAGTTGTGCAAGGATTATTTTATACTTGTATGCTGAGCATATTCCAGAACAGATGTTAATGCTTGGTTACAAGTGTCATTTACCTCGTTGTTGGGTTTGAATTTGTGTAGAAATTAAAATTAAGTATTTTGAGCAAGCTTCACTGATATGTTCTTGCGGAATTACTTAAAATTTGACCTGAAGCGTTTAGATTTTTCTTGTCTGCACATCTCGGTCAAAACTGTCTTTCACGCTGACGTTACATAAAGCTTACTTTTTCATTAATCACTGCTTACTGTATGAAATGCACATGTCTTAGAATGCTGAGTTCTTTAAATATTCGCATTTCTTACGTAAATTGAAAGACCATTGTGTAAATAGATATTTCTACCTTGAAGATAACACTATTTAATCCTAATTTGGAAGGAACTTTTATGTAACATAAACAGCAAGTACAAGTTAACTGCACAAGTACAGAAAATGTTCCGGGGCCATTATTAGAAAAACTAGTGATGTAAATTTTAGTAAAACTAGAGTTAAACTAAAGGAGATTCTGAACTAAGAAATCTATTGTTTTTCCCCATCAAAAACAAAGTTACATGTACTTTTCCCCTAATAGATCTACATGATTAAATAAAACCAAAAATGTGTTTTAAAACTGCAAAGAAATGTTTCTCTACACTAGCGTTATTTTACCTTTACTCTAAACATGTATAAAAAACTATGATCGAGAAGATATCCTAATGTTAATGCAAGTTCATCTGACTTCTAGAATATTGCCATTCGGCAGTGTTAGAATACCTTTCTGAACAACTGCCAAAGAATTTGTTTAAACTGGTTAGTTAACAGCACCTATTTTACTATGATTCTATCATTCTTACTTGAAAATCTTACATTCTACAAATAACTGCTAAGAGTAACACATACATTAAAGCATTGAAATGCGTTGTTTCTATGAATCAGATTGAATGATCCACGTTCTTTACATATTGACATGAAAAATCAACTCCTCTTTTATCAGAAAACTTTTCATATATCTATTGGAAAGTCATTGTACATGTTCAAATCATACACCGTTTTTTGTGTTCATAATGTGTACAACGATCTGAAGTGAGCATTGCAGAATAGAAAAAAATCAGAGTTAAGACTATGAGAAAATGATTATAATTTTAAATTATTTCATTAGGGCAGAGAAAATGCTTCAATACTCTGAAAGCATTCTTTGCCAGTGTTAATTAGCACTGTCTAAAACAGACACAGTTTATAGAAGTTCAACAGTGAAGCTCTCATTCCCTTCATTAGCAAATGCAACAGCATCAAGATGTATAGTGATGATACTCAGTATTAAAGTTACAAAGTGGTCTGCTGATTAGAAGTAGCAGTGCTTGTCAGAATCTTCTTTTTTTCTGCTGAATTAAAAAATACGGTGTTTAATAAAAGAGTAATACCAATTTTGCACTCACTGATTATGTTCTGTAACTGAACATAACGAGGAGGTCCTTAGTTCTTTGAAATATAGTTCTGGGTGAAGTTGTGCAAAGATTATTTTATACTTCTATGCTGAGCATATTCCAGAACAGATGTTAATGCTTGGTTACAAGTGTGCTTTACCTCGTTGTTGGGTTTGAATTTTTGTAGAAATGAAAATTAAGTATTTTGAAAAACCTTCACTGATATGTACTTGAGGAATTACTTAAAATTTGACATGAAGCGTTTAGATTTTTCTTGTCTGCACATCTTGGTCAAAACTGTCTTTCACGCTGATGTTACATAAAGCTTACTTTTTAATTAATCACTGCTTATTGTATGAAATGCACATGTCTTAGAATGCTGAGTTCATTAAAAATTCGCATTTCTTACGTAAATTGAAAGACCATTGTGTAAATAGATATTTCTACCTTGAAGATAACACTATTTAATCCTAATTTAGAAGGAACTTTTATGTAACGTAAACAGCAAGTACAAGTTAACTGCACAATTACAGAAAATGTTCCGGTGCCATTATTAGAAAGACTAGTGATGTAACTTTTATTTAAAACTAGAGTTAATCTAAAGGAGATTCTGAACTAAATAATCAATTGTTTTTCCTCATCAAGAGCAGAATTTCATGTACTTTTCCCCTAATAGATTTACATAATTAAATAAAACCACAAATGTGTTTTAAAACTGCAAAGAAATGTTTCTCTACCCTAGTGTTATTTTACTTTTACTCTAAACATGTAAAAAACACTATGATTGAGAAGATATCCTGATGTTAATGTAAGTTCATCAGTCTTCTAGAATATTGCCATTTGGCAGTGTTAGAATACCTTTCTGAACAACTGCCAAAAAATGTGTTTAAAATGGTTAGATCACAGTACAAATTTTACTATGATTCTAGAATTCTTACTGAAAATCTTACATTCTACAAATAACTGCTAAGAGTAACACATACATTAAAGCATTGAAATGTGTGGTTTCTATGAATCAGATTGAATGATCCACATTTTTTACATATTTACATGAAAAATCAACTCCTCTTGTGTCAGAAACCTTTTCATATATTTATTGGAAATATATTTTACATGTTCAAATCATACATCATTTTTGTGTTCATAATGTGTACAAGGTTCTGAAGTGAGCATTGCAGCATATACAAAAATCAGAGTTAAAACTATGAGAAAATGATTACAATTTTAAATTATTTCATTAGGGCCGAGAACATGCTTCAATACTCTGAAAGCACTTATTGCCAGTGTTAATTAGCGCTGTCTAAATCAGTCACAGTATATGGAAGTTCAACAGTGAAACTCTCATTCCCTTCATTAGCAAATGCAAGAACATCAAGATGTATAGTGATGATACTCACTGATAAAGTTACAAAGTGGTCTGCTGATTAGAAGTAGCAGTGCTTGTCAGAATCTTCTTTTTCTCTGTTGAATTAAAAAATACGGTGTTTTATGAAAGAGTAATACCAGTTTTGCACTCGCTGTTTATGTTCTGTCTCTGAACATAATGGGGAAGTTTTTATTTTTTGGAAATATAGTTCTGGGTGAAGTTGTGCAAAGATTTTTTTATACTTCAATGCAGAGCACATTCCAGAACAGATGTTAATACTTGGTGACAGGTGTCATTTACCTCTTTGTTGGGTTTTAATGTGTAGAAATAAAATTTAAGTATTTTGTGCAAGCTTCACTCATATGTACATGTGGAATTACTTAAAGTTTAATCTGAAGCGTTTATATTTATCTTGTCTGTACATCTAGCTCAAAAATTTCGTTAGCGCTGACGTTAGATCAATCTTTTTTAAATTAATCGCTGCTTATTATAAAAAATGCACGTCTTAGAATGCTGAGTTCAATTAAACAATCGAATTCCTTACGTAAATTGGATCACCGTTATGTAAACAAATATTTCAACCTTAAAGACAACACTAGTAATTTTAAATTAGAAGTAACTTTTATTTCTCATGAACAGCAAGTACATATTAACTGCACTAGTACAGAAAATGTTCCACGGCCATTATAAGAAAGTCTAGTGATGTAAACTTTATCTATCTCTACATTTAAAATACAGGAGATTCTGAACTAAAAAATCTAGTGTTTTTTCTCATAAATGACAGAATTTCATGTACTTTTTACCTTCATTAAGACACATAATTAAATAGAACCACAAATGTGTTTTAAATCTGCAGAGAAACCATTCCCCACACTGTGCTTGAATTTACACTTACTGAAAACCTATATAACACACTGATTCAGAAGTATCCTAAGTTTAATGTGAGCTCATCAGTCTTTCTCGCTTATTGCCATTTGACCATGTTGGAATACCTTTATGGCCAACTGCAAAAGTGTGTTTTCACTTTTTACTAAACAGCACAAATTTAACTAAAAGTCTGGCATGCTTACTTGAAAATCTTATCTTGTACAGTGAACTGCTAAGAGTAACACATACAGTAACGCATTGAAATGCATTGTTTCTATGCATCAGTTAGAAGGATCCACGTTTCTTCCATATTTACATGAAAATTCTACTCCTGTTTTATCAGAAACTGTTTCATATATCTATTGCAAAGTCATTTAACATGTTCAATTCATACACCTTTTTATTGCGTTCATTCTGTGTACAACATTCTGAAGTGAGTATGGCAGGACATAGAAAAATCAGTGTTAAAACTATGAGAAAGTGATTATTAATTTGACTTATTTCATTAGTGCAGAAAACATGCTTCACTACTGTGAATTCTACTCCTGTGATACCAGAAACAAGGAACTTTTATCTCACATAGGCAGCAAGTACAATTTAAGTGCACATGTACAGCAAATGTTCCAGGGCCATTAGAAGAAACACTAGTTATATAAACTATTTAACACTACAGTTAAAATGAAGAGGATTCTAAACTAGGAAACCTATTGTTTCCTCTAATTATAAACAGAATTTCATGTACTTTTACCCCATATATTGGTCTACATAATTAAAGAGAACCAGCACTGCTTTTTAAAACTGCAAAGAAATGTTCATCTACACTGTGTTATTTTACTCTTACTTTAAACCTTTATAACAAACTAAGATCTAGAAGATATGCTAACTTTAGTGTGAGCTCATCAGTTTTGTAGCTTATTGCCATTTGGCAGTGTTAGAATAACTGTTTGAACAACTGCTAAAGAATGTGTTTAAACTGGGTATCTATTTGCACAAATTTTACTGAGTCTAGCATTCTTACTTGAACATCTTACAGTGTACAGAGAACTGCGAAGAGTAACGAGTACAATGAATTGTTGAAATGCGTTGTTTCTATGCATCCGATTGTCTGGTCCACGGTTTTTACATAGATATGTGCATCAAAAATTGAACTTCTCAGTTATCAGAAACTCATATTTCTATTGGAAAGCCTTTTTATATGTTCAATCCATGCAGGTTTTTTTGTGTTCAGTATGTGTACAACATTCTGAGTGAGAATTGCAGATTTACAAAAATCAGAGTTAAAACTATGAGAAAATAATTATAATTTTAAATTATTTCATTATTGCAGAAAACATGCTTCAATACTCTGAAAGAATTCTGTGCCAGTGTTAATGAGCACTGTCTGAAACAGCCACAGTATATAGAAGTTCAACATTGAAACTCTCATTTACTGGTTAGCAAATGCAACAGCATCAAGCTGTATAGTGATGATACTACCTGATAAAGTTACAAAGTGTTCTGCTGATTAGAAGTAGCAGTGCTTGTCAGAATCTGCTTTTTCTGTGTTGAATTAAAAAATACGGCATTTAATAACAGAGTAATACCAATTTTGCACTCACTGTTTATGTTACGTAACTGAACATAATGGGGAGGTCCTTAGTTCTTTGAAATATAGTTCTGGGTGAAGTTGTCCGAAGATTATTTTATACTTCTATGTTGAGCATATTCCAGAACAGATGTTAATGCATGGTTACAAGTATCCTTTAACTTTTTGTCGGGTTTGAGTTTGTGTAGAAATGAAATTTAAGGATTCTGAGCAAGCTTCACTCATATGTACATGTGAAATTACTTAAAATTTGACCTGAAGCGTTTATATTTTTCTTCTCTGCACATCTCAGGCAAAAATGTCTTTTAAGCTGATGTTACATAAAGCTTTCCTTTTAGTTAATCACAGCTTATTATATGAAATGCACATATCTTAGATTTCTGAGTTCATTACACTATCGTATTTCTTACGTAAATTGAGAGACGATTGTGTAAACAGATATTTCTACCTTGAAGATAACACTATTTAATCCTAATTTAGAAGTAACTTTTATCTAACATAAACAGCAAGTACAAATTAACTTCCAAAGTACAGAAAATGTTACAGGGCCATTATAAGAAAAACTAGTGATGTAAACTTTATTTAAAACTATATACAGTTAAACTAAAGGAGATTCTGAACTGAGAAATCTATTGTTTTTTCTCATCTAGGACAGAATTTCATGTACTTTTTTGATAATTGATCTACATAATTAAAAAAACCACAAATGTGTTTTAAAACTGCAAATAAATGTTTCTGTAAACTTTGCATTATTTTGCTCTTACTGTAAAATTGTATATCAAATTAAGATGCAGAATATATCCTAAAATTAATGAGCGATCATCACTCTTTCTCGCTTACTGCCGTTTGACAGTGTTAGAATACCTTTCTGGCTAACTGGAAAAGAGTGTGATTTAAAACATTACTAAACAACAGAAATTTAACTCAAAGTCTGGCTGTCTTAATTGAAAATCTTATAGTGTACAGAGAACTGCAAAGAGTAACACCTATAACAAAGCATTGAAATGTGTTGTTTGTATGCATCAGAATGAAAAATGGACGTGTTTTACATATTTACATAAAAAAATCAACCTCTGTTTTATCAGAATCAGTTTTATATATCCATTTGAAAGTCACTTTTCATGCTCAATTCATACACGTTTCTTTGTGTTCAGTATGTGTACAACATTCTCACGTGAGCATTGCCCAATATACTAAAATCATTGTTAAAACTATGAGAAAATGATTATTATTTACACTTAATTCATTAGAAGAGAGAACTTGCTTCCAACTTTATATTCAACTTCTCTGTTATCAGAAACAAGTAACTTATATTTCACATAGGCAGCAAGTACAATTTTACTGCACATGTAGAAAAAATGTTCCAGTGCCCTTCGAAGAAACACAAGTTTTATATACTACTTAACTCTACAGTAATACTAAAGGGGATTCTGAACTAAAAAATCAATTGTTTTTTCTCATAAACGACAGAATTTCATGTACTTTCTACCCTAATTAATCTACATAATTAAATAGAACCACAAATGTGTTTTAAAACTGCAGAGAAATATTTTTCGACACTGTGCGTGAATTTCCTCTTTCAAAAACTTATATAAAACACTGATTCAGAAGTATTCTAAGTTGAATGTGAGCTCATCAGTCTTTCTCGCTTATTGCCATTTGACCGTGTTGGAATACCTTTATGGCCAACTGCAAAAGTGTGTTTTCACTTTTTACTAAACAGCACAAATTTAACTAAAAGTCTTGCATGCTTACTTGAAAATCTTATCTTGGACAGTGAACTGCTAAGAGTAACACATACAATAACGCATTGAAATGCATTGTTTCTATGCATCAGTTAGAAGGATCCACGTTTCTTCCATATTTACATGAAAATTCTACTCCTGTTTTATCAGAAACTGTTTCATATATCTATTGCAAAGTCATTTTACATGTTCAATTCATACACCTTTTTATTGCGTTCATTCTGTGTACAACATTCTGAAGTGAGTATGGCAGGACATAGAAAAATCAGTGTTAAAACTATGAGAAAGTGATTATTAATTTGACTTATTTCATTAGTGCAGAAAACATGCTTCACTACTGTGAATTCTACTCCTGTGATACCAGAAACAAGGAACTTTTATCTCACATAGGCAGCAAGTACAATTTAAGTGCACATGTACAGCAAATGTTCCAGGGCCATTAGAAGAAACACTAGTTATATAAACTATTTAACACTACAGTTAAAATGAAGAGGATTCTAAACTAGGAAACCTATTGTTTCCTCTAATTATAAACAGAATTTCATGTACTTTTTACCCTATATTGGTCTACATAATTAAAGAGAACCAGCACTGCTTTTTAAAACTGCAAAGAAATGTTCATCTACACTGTGTTATTTTACTCTTACTGTAAACCTTTATAACAAACTAAGATCTAGAAGATATGCTAACCTTAGTGTGAGCTCATCAGTTTTGTAGCTTATTGCCATTTGGCAGTGTTAGAATAACTGTGTGAACAACTGCCAAAGAATGTGTTTAAACTGGGTATCTATTTGCACAAATTTTACTGAGTCTAGCATTCTTACTTGAACATCTTACAGTGTACAGAGAACTGCGAAGAGTAACGAGTACAATGAATTGTTGAAATGCGTTGTTTCTATGCATCCGATTGTCTGGTCCACGGTTTTTACATAGATATGTGCATCAAAAATTGAACTTCTCAGTTATCAGAAACTCATATTTCTATTGGAAAGCCTTTTTATATGTTCAACCCATGCACGTTTTTTGTGTTCAGTATGTGTGCAACATTCTGAGTGAGAATTGCAGATTTACAAAAATCAGAGTTAAAACTATGAGAAAATGATTATAATTTTAAATTATTTCATTAGGGCAGAGAACATGCTTCAATACTCTGAAAGAATTCTGTGCCAGTGTTAATGAGCACTGTCTGAAACAGCCACAGTATATAGAAGTTCAACATTGAAACTCTCATTTACTGGTTAGCAAATGCAACAGCATCAAGCTGTATAGTGATGATACTACCTGATAAAGTTACAAAGTGTTCTGCTGATTAGAAGTAGCAGTGCTTGTCAGAATCTGCTTTTTCTCTGTTGAATTAAAAAATTCGGCGTTTAATAACAGAGTAATACCAATTTTGCACTCACTGTTTATGTTACGTAACTGAACATAATGGGGAGGTCCTTAGTTCTTTGAAATATAGTTCTGGGTGAAGTTGTCCGAAGATTATTTTATAGTTCTATGTTGAGCATATTCCAGAACAGATGTTAATGCATGGTTACAAGTATCCATTAACTTTTTGTCGGGTTTGAGTTTGTGTAGAAATGAAATTTAAGGATTCTGAGCAAGCTTCACTCATATGTACATGTGAAATTACTTAAAATTTGACCTGAAGCGTTTATATTTTTCTTCTCTGCACATCTCAGGCAAAAATGTCTTTTAAGCTGATGTTACATAAAGCTTTCCTTTTAGTTGATCACAGCTTATTATATGAAATGCACATGTCTTAGATTTTTGAGTTCATTACACTATCGTATTTCTTACGTAAATTGAGAGACGATTGTGTAAACAGATATTTCTACCTTGAAAATGACACTATTTAATCCTAATTTAGAAGTAACTTTTATCTAACATAAACAGCAAGTACAAATTAACTTCCAAAGTACAGAAAATGTTACAGGGCCATTATAAGAAAAACTAGTGATGTAAACTTTATTTAAAACTATATACAGTTAAACTAAAGGAGATTCTGAACTGAGAAATCTATTGTTTTTTCTCATCTAGGACAGAATTTCATGTACTTTTTTGATAATTGATCTACATAATTAAAAAAACCACAAATGTGTTTTAAAACTGCAAATAAATGTTTCTGTAAACTTTGCGTTATTTTGCTCTTACTGTAAAATTGTATATCAAATTAAGATGCAGAATATATCCTAAAATTAATGTGTGATCATCACTCTTTCTCGCTTATTGCCGTTTGACAGTGTTAGAATACCTTTCTGGCTAACTGGAAAAGAGTGTGATTTAAAACATTACTAAACAGCAGAAATTTAACTCAAAGTCTGGCTGTCTTAATTGAAAATCTTATAGTGTACAGAGAACTGCAAAGAGTAGCACCTATAACAAAGCATTGAAATGTGTTGTTTGTATGCATCAGATTGAAAAATGGACGTGTTTTACATATTTACATAAAAAAATCAGCCTCTGTTTAATCAGAATCAGTTTTATATATCCATTTGAAAGTCACTTTTCATGCTCAATTCATACACGTTTCTTTGTGTTCAGTATGTGTACAACATTCTCACGTGAGCATTGCCCGATATATTAAAATCATTGTTAAAACTATGAGAAAATGATTATTATTTACACTTAATTCATTAGAAGAGAGAACTTGCTTCCAACTTTATATTCAACTTCTCTGTTATCAGAAACAAGTAACTTATATTTCACATAGGCAGCAAGTACAATTTTACTGCACATGTAGAAAAAATGTTCCAGTGCCCTTCGAAGAAACACAAGTTATATAAACTATTTAACTCTACAGTAAAACTAAAGGGGATTCTGAACTAAAAAATCAATTGTTTTTTCTCATAAACGACAGAATTTCATGTACTTTCTTCCCTAATTAATCTACATAATTAAATAGAACCACAAATGTGTTTTAAAACTGCAGAGAAATATTTTTCGACACTGTGCATGAATTTCCTCTTTCGAAAACTTATATAAAACAGTGATTCAGAAGTATTCTAAGTTTAATGTGAGCTCATCAGTCTTTCTCGCTTATTGCCATTTGACCGTGTTGGAATACCTTTATGGCCAACTGCAAAAGTGTGTTTTCACTTTTTACTAAACAGCACAAATTTAACGAAAAGTCTGGCATGCTTACTTGAAAATCTTATCTTGTACAGTGAACTGCTAAGAGTAACACATACAATAACGCATTGAAATGCATTGTTTCTATGCATCAGTTAGAAGGATCCACGTTTCTTCCATATTTACATGAAAATTCTACTCCTGTTTTATCAGAAACTGTTTCATATATCTATTGCAAAGTCATTTTACATGTTCAATTCATACACCTTTTTATTGCGTTCGTTCTGTGTACAACATTCTGAAGTGAGTATGGCAGGACATAGAAAAATCAGTGTTAAAACTATGAGAAAGTGATTATTATTTTGACTTATTTCTTTAGTGCAGAAAACATGCTTCACTACTGTGAATTCTACTCCTGTGATACCAGAAACAAGGAACTTTTATCTCACATAGGCAGCAAGTACAATTTAAGTGCACATGTACAGCAAATGTTCCAGGGCCATTAGAAGAAACACTAGTTATATAAACTATTTAACACTACAGTTAAAATGATTCTAAACTAGGAAACCTATTGTTTCCTCTAATTATAAACAGAATTTCATGTACTTTTTACCCTATATTGGTCTACATAATTAAAGAGAACCAGCACTGCTTTTTAAAACTGCAAAGAAATGTTCATCTACACTGTGTTATTTTACTCTTACTGTAAACCTTTATAACAAACTAAGATCTAGAAGATATGCTAACCTTAGTGTGAGCTCATCAGTTTTGTAGCTTATTGCCATTTGGCAGTGTTAGAATAACTGTTTGAACAACTGCCAAAGAATGTGTTTAAACTGGGTATCTATTTGCACAAATTTTACTGAGTCTAGCATTCTTACTTGAACATCTTACAGTGTACAGAGAACTGCGAAGAGTAACGAGTACAATGAATTGTTGAAATGCGTTGTTTCTATGCATCCGATTGTCTGGTCCACGGTTTTTACATAGATATGTGCATCAAAAATTTCACTTCTCAGTTATCAGAAACTCATATTTCTATTGGAAAGCCTTTTTATATGTTCAACCCATGCACGTTTTTTTGTGTTCAGTATGTGTACAACATTCTGAGTGAGAATTGCAGATTTACAAAAATCAGAGTTAAAACTATGAGAAAATGATTATAATTTTAAATTATTTCATTAGGGCAGAGAACATGCTTCAATACTCTGAAAGAATTCTGTGCCAGTGTTAATGAGCACTGTCTGAAACAGCCACAGTATATAGAAGTTCAACATTGAAACTCTCATTTACTGGTTAGCAAATGCAACAGCATCAAGCTGTATAGTGATGATACTACCTGATAAAGTTACAAAGTGTTCTGCTGATTAGAAGTAGCAGTGCTTGTCAGAATCTTTTTTTTTTCTGTTGAATTAAAAAATACGGCGTTTAATAACAGAGTAATACCAATTTTGCACTCACTGTTTATGTTACGTAACTGAACATAATGGGGAGGTCCTTAGTTCTTTGAAATATAGTTCTGGGTGAAGTTGTCCGAAGATTATTTTATAGTTCTATGTTGAGCATATTCCAGAACAGATGTTAATGCATGGTTACAAGTATCCTTTAACTTTTTGTCGGGTTTGAGTTTGTGTAGAAATCAAATTTAAGGATTCTGAGCAAGCTTCACTCATATGTACATGTGAAATTACTTAAAATTTGACCTGAAGCGTTTATATTTTTCTTCTCTGCACATCTCAGGCAAAAATGTCTTTTAAGCTGATGTTACATAAAGCTTTCCTTTTAGTTAATCACAGCTTATTATATGAAATGCACATGTCTTAGATTTCTGAGTTCATTACACTATCGTATTTCTTACGTAAATTGAGAGACGATTGTGTAAACAGATATTTCTACCTTGAAAATGACACTATTTAATCCTAATTTAGAAGTAACTTTTATCTAACATAAACAGCAAGTACAAATTAACTTCCAAAGTACAGAAAATGTTACAGGGCCATTATAAGAAAAACTAGTGATGTAAACTTTATTTAAAACTATATACAGTTAAACTAAAGGAGATTCTGAACTGAGAAATCTATTGTTTTTTCTCATCTAGGACAGAATTTCATGTACTTTTTTGATAATTGATCTACATAATTAAAAAAACCACAAATGTGTTTTAAAACTGCAAATAAATGTTTCTGTAAACTTTGTGTTATTTTGCTCTTACTGTAAAATTGTATATCAAATTAAGATGCAGAATATAACCTAAAATTAATGTGTGATCATCACTCTTTCTCGCTTATTGCCGTTTGACAGTGTTAGAATACCTTTCTGGCTAACTGGAAAAGAGTGTGATTTAAAACATTACTAAACAGCAGAAATTTAACTCAAAGTCTGGCTGTCTTAATTGAAAATCTTATAGTGTACAGAGAACTGCAAAGAGTAGCACCTATAACAAAGCATTGAAATGTGTTGTTTGTATGCATCAGATTGAAAAATGGACGTGTTTTACATATTTACATAAAAAAATCAACCTCTGTGTTATCAGAAACAGTTTTATATATCCATTTGAAAGTCACTTTTCATGCTCAATTCATACACGTTTCTTTGTGTTCAGTATGTGTACAACATTCTCACGTGAGCATTGCCCGATATACTAAAATCATTGTTAAAACTATGAGAAAATGATTATTATTTACACTTAATTCATTAGAAGAGAGAACTTGCTTCCAACTTTATATTCAACTTCTCTGTTATCAGAAACAAGTAACTTATATTTCACATAGGCAGCAAGTACAATTTTACTGCACATGTAGAAAAAATGTTCCAGTGCCCTTCGAAGAAACACAAGTTATATAAACTATTTAACTCTACAGTAAAACTAAAGGGGATTCTGAACTAAAAAATCAATTGTTTTTTCTCATAAACGACAGAATTTCATGTACTTTCTACCCTAATTAATCTACATAATTAAATAGAACCACAAATGTGTTTTAAAACTGCAGAGAAATATTTTTCGACACTGTGCATGAATTTCCTCTTTCGAAAACTTATATAAAACAGTGATTCAGAAGTATTCTAAGTTTAATGTGAGCTCATCAGTCTTTCTCGATTATTGCCATTTGACCGTGTTGGAATACCTTTATGGCCAACTGCAAAAGTGTGTTTTCACTTTTTACTAAACAGCACAAATTTAACTAAAAGTCTGGCATGCTTACTTGAAAATCTTATCTTGTACAGTGAACTGCTAAGAGTAACACATACAATAACGCATTGAAATGCATTGTTTCTATGCATCAGTTAGAAGGATCCACGTTTCTTCCATATTTACATGAAAATTCTACTCCTGTTTTATCAGAAACTGTTTCATATATCTATTGCAAAGTCATTTTACATGTTCAATTCATACACCTTTTATTGCGTTCATTCTGTGTACAACATTCTGAAGTGAGTATGGCAGGACATAGAAAAATCAGTGTTAAAACTATGAGAAAGTGATTATTAATTTGACTTATTTCATTAGTGCAGAAAACATGCTTCACTACTGTGAATTCTACTCCTGTGATACCAGAAACAAGGAACTTTTATCTCACATAGGCAGCAAGTACAATTTAAGTGTACATGTACAGCAAATGTTCCAGGGCCATTAGAAGAAACACTAGTTATATAAACTATTTAACACTACAGTTAAAATGAAGAGGATTCTAAACTAGGAAACCTATTGTTTCCTCTAATTATAAACAGAATTTCATGTACTTTTTACCCTATATTGGTCTACATAATTAAAGAGAACCAGCACTGCTTTTTAAAACTGCAAAGAAATGTTCATCTACACTGTGTTATTTTACTCTTACTGTAAACCTTTATAACAAACTAAGATCTAGAAGATATGCTAACCTTAGTGTGAGCTCATCAGTTTTGTAGCTTATTGCCATTTGGCAGTGTTAGAATAACTGTTTGAACAACTGCCAAAGAATGTGTTTAAACTGGGTATCTATTTGCACAAATTTTACTGAGTCTAGCATTCTTACTTGAACATCTTACAGTGTACAGAGAACTGCGAAGAGTAACGAGTACAATGAATTGTTGAAATGCGTTGTTTCTATGCATCCGATTGTCTGGTCCACGGTTTTTACATAGATATGTGCATCAAAAATTTCACTTCTCAGTTATCAGAAACTCATATTTCTATTGGAAAGCCTTTTTATATGTTCAACCCATGCACGTTTTTTTGTGTTCAGTATGTGTACAACATTCTGAGTGAGAATTGCAGATTTACAAAAATCAGAGTTAAAACTATGAGAAAATGATTATAATTTTAAATTATTTCATTATTGCAGAAAACATGCTTCAATACTCTGAAAGAATTCTGTGCCAGTGTTAATGTCTGAAACAGCCACATTATATAAAAGTTCAACATTGAAACTCTCATTTACTGGTTAGCAAATGCAACAGCATCAAGCTGTATAGTGATGATACTACCTGATAAAGTTACAAAGTGTTCTGCTGATTAGAAGTAGCAGTGCTTGTCAGAATCTGCTTTTTCTTTGTTGAATTAAAAAATACGGCGTTTAATAACAGAGTAATACCAATTTTGCACTCACTGTTTATGTTACGTAACTGAACATAATGGGGAGGTCCTTAGTTCTTTGAAATATAGTTCTGGGTGAAGTTGTCCGAAGATTATTTTATAGTTCTATGTTGAGCATATTCCAGAACAGATGTTAATGCATGGTTACAAGTATCCTTTAACTTTTTGTCGGGTTTGAGTTTGTGTAGAAATGAAATTTAAGGATTCTGAGCAAGCTTCACTCATATGTACATGTGAAATTACTTAAAATTTGACCTGAAGCGTTTATATTTTTCTTCTCTGCACATCTCAGGCAAAAATGTCTTTTAAGCTGATGTTACATAAAGCTTTCCTTTTAGTTAATCACAGCTTATTATATGAAATGCACATGTCTTAGATTTCTGAGTTCATTACACTATCGTATTTCTTACGTAAATTGAGAGACGATTGTGTAAACAGATATTTCTACCTTGAAGATAACACTATTTAATCCTAATTTAGAAGTAACTTTTATCTAACATAAACAGCAAGTACAAATTAACTTCCAAAGTACAGAAAATGTTACAGGGCCATTATAAGAAAAACTAGTGATGTAAACTTTATTTAAAACTATATACAGTTAAACTAAAGGGGATTCTGAACTGAGAAATCTATTGTTTTTTCTCATCTAGGACAGGATTTCATGTACTTTTTTGATAATTGATCTACATAATTAAAAAAACCACGAATGTGTTTTAAAACTGCAAATAAATGTTTCTGTAAACTTTGTGTTATTTTGCTCTTACTGTAAAATTGTATATCAAATTAAGATGCAGAATATAACCTAAAATTAATGTGTGATCATCACTCTTTCTCGCTTATTGCCGTTTGACAGTGTTAGAATACCTTTCTGGCTAACTGGAAAAGAGTGTGATTTAAAACATTACTAAACAGCAGAAATTTAACTCAAAGCCTGGCTGTCTTAATTGAAAATCTTATAGTGTACAGAGAACTGCAAAGAGTAACACCTATAACAAAGCATTGAAATGTGTTGTTTGTATGCATCAGATTGAAAAATGGACCTGTTTTACATATTTACATAAAAAAATCAACCTCTGTGTTATCAGAAACAGTTTTATATATCCATTTGAAAGTCACTTTTCGTGCTCAATTCATACACGTTTCTTTGTGTTCAGTATGTGTACAACATTCTCACGTGAGCATTGCCCGATATACTAAAATCATTGTTAAAACTATGAGAAAATGATTATTATTTACACTTAATTCATTAGAAGAGAGAACTTGCTTCCAACTTTATATTCAACTTCTCTGTTATCAGAAACAAGTAACTTATATTTCACATAGGCAGCAAGTACAATTTTACTGCACATGTAGAAAAAATGTTCCAGTGCCCTTCGAAGAAACACAAGTTATATAAACTATTTAACTCTACAGTAAAACTAAAGGGGATTCTGAACTAAAAAATCAATTGTTTTTTCTCATAAACGACAGAATTTCATGTACTTTCTACCCTAATTAATCTACATAATTAAATAGAACCACAAATGTGTTTTAAAACTGCAGAGAAATATTTTTCGACACTGTGCATGAATTTCCTCTTTCGAAAACTTATATAAAACACTGATTCAGAAGTATTCTAAGTTTAATGTGAGCTCATCAGTCTTTCTCGCTTATTGCCATTTGACCGTGTTGGAATACCTTTATGGCCAACTGCAAAAGTGTGTTTTCACTTTTTACTAAACAGCACAAATTTAAATAAAAGTCTGGCATGCTTACTTGAAAATCTTATCTTGTACTGTGAACTGCTAAGAGTAACACATACAATAACGCATTGAAATGCATTGTTTCTATGCATCAGTTAGAAGGATCCACGTTTCTTCCATATTTACATGAAAATTCTACTCCTGTTTTATCAGAAACTGTTTCATATATCTATTGCAAAGTCATTTTACATGTTCAATTCATACACCTTTTTATTGCGTTCATTCTGTGTACAACATTCTGAAGTGAGTATGGCAGGACATAGAAAAATCAGTGTTAAAACTATGAGAAAGTGATTATTAATTTGACTTATTTCATTAGTGCAGAAAACATGCTTCACTACTGTGAATTCTACTCCTGTGATACCAGAAACAAGGAACTTTTGTCTCACATAGGCAGCAAGTGCAATTTAAGTGCACATGTACAGCAAATGTTCCAGGGCCATTAGAAGAAACACTAGTTATATAAACTATTTAACACTACAGTTAAAATGAAGAGGATTCTAAACTAGGAAACCTATTGTTTCCTCTAATTATAAACAGAATTTCATGTACTTTTTACCCTATATTGGTCTACATAATTAAAGAGAACCAGCACTGCTTTTTAAAACTGCAAAGAAATGTTCATCTACACTGTGTTATTTTACTCTTACTGTAAACCTTTATAACAAACTAAGATCTAGAAGATATGCTAACCTTAGTGTGAGCTCATCAGTTTTGTAGCTTATTGCCATTTGGCAGTGTTAGAATAACTGTTTGAACAACTGCCAAAGAATGTGTTTAAACTGGGTATCTATTTGCACAAATTTTACTGAGTCTAGCATTCTTACTTGAACATCTTACAGTGTACAGAGAACTGCGAAGAGTAACGAGTACAATGAATTGTTGAAATGCGTTGTTTCTATGCATCCGATTGTCTGGTCCACGGTTTTTACATAGGTATGTGCATCAAAAATTGAACTTCTCAGTTATCAGAAACTCATATTTCTATTGGAAAGCCTTTTTATATGTTCAACCCATGCACGTTTTTTTGTGTTCAGTATGTGTACAACATTCTGAATGAGAATTGCAGATTTACAAAAATCAGAGTTAAAACTATGAGAAAATGATTATAATTTTAAATTATTTCATTATTGCAGAAAACATGCTTCAATACTCTGAAAGAATTCTGTGCCAGTGTTAATGAGCACTGTCTGAAACAGCCACAGTATATAGAAGTTCAACATTGAAACTCTCATTTACTGGTTAGCAAATGCAACAGCATCAAGCTGTATAGTGATGATACTACCTGATAAAGTTACAAAGTGTTCTGCTGATTAGAAGTAGCAGTGCTTGTCAGAATCTGCTTTTTCTCTGTTGAATTAAAAAATACGGCGTTTAATAACAGAGTAATAACAATTTTGCACTCACTGTTTATGTTACGTAACTGAACATAATGGGGAGGTCCTTAGTTCTTTGAAATATAGTTCTGGGTGAAGTTGTCCGATGATTATTTTATACTTCTATGTTGAGCATATTCCAGAACAGATGTTAATGCATGGTTACAAGTATCCTTTAACTTTTTGTCGGGTTTGAGTTTGTGTAGAAATCAAATTTAAGGATTCTGAGCAAGCTTCACTCATATGTACATGTGAAATTACTTAAAATTTGATCTGAAGCGTTTATATTTTTCTTCTCTGCACATCTCAGCCAAAAATGTCTTTTAAGCTGATGTTACATAAAGCTTTCCTTTTAGTTAATCACAGCTTATTATATGAAATGCACATGTCTTAGATTTCTAGGTTCATTACACTATCGTATTTCTTACGTAAATTGAGAGACGATTGTGTAAACAGATATTTCTACCTTGAAAATAACACTACTTAATCCTAATTTAGAAGTAACTTTTATCTAACATAAACAGCAAGTACAAATTAAATTCCAAAGTACAGAAAATGTTACAGGGCCATTATAAGAAAAACTAGTGATGTAAACTTTATTTAAAACTATATACAGTTAAACTAAAGGGGATTCTGAACTGAGAAATCTATTGTTTTTTCTCATCTAGGACAGGATTTCATGTACTTTTTTGATAATTGATCTACATAATTAAAAAAACCACAAATGTGTTTTAAAACTGCAAATAAATGTTTCTGTAAACTTTGCGTTATTTTGCTCTTACTGTAAAATTGTATATCAAATTAAGATGCAGAATATATCCTAAAATTAATGTGTGATCATCACTCTTTCTCGCTTATTGCCGTTTGACAGTGTTAGAATACCTTTCTCGCTAACTGGAAAAGAGTATGATTTAAAACATTACTAAACAGCAGAAATTTAACTCAAAGTCTGGCTGTCTTAATTGAAAATCTTATAGTGTACAGAGAACTGCAAAGAGTAACACCTATAACAAAGCATTGAAATGTGTTGTTTGTATGCATCAGATTGAAAAATGGACCTGTTTTACATATTTACATAAAAAAATCAACCTCTGTGTTATCAGAAACAGTTTTATATATCCATTTGAAAGTCACTTTTCATGCTCAATTCATACACGTTTCTTTGTGTTCAGTATGTGTACAACATTCTCACGTGAGCATTGCCCGATATACTAAAATCATTGTTAAAACTATGAGAAAATGATTATTATTTACACTTAATTCATTAGAAGAGAGAACTTGCTTCCAACTTTATATTCAAATTCTCTGTTATCAGAAACAAGTAACTTATATTTCACATAGGCAGCAAGTACAATTTTACTGCACATGTAGAAAAAATGTTCCAGTGCCCTTCGAAGAAACACAAGTTATATAAACTATTTAAGTCTACAGTAAAACTAAAGGGGATTCTGAACTAAAAAATCAATTGTTTTTTTTCATAAACGACAGAATTTCATGTACTTTCTACCCTAATTAATCTACATAATTAAATAGAACCACAAATGTGTTTTAAAACTGCAGAGAAATATTTTTCGACACTGTGCATGAATTTCCTCTTTCGAAAACTTATATAAAACACTGATTCAGAAGTATTCTAAGTTTAATGTGAGCTCATCAGTCTTTCTCGCTTATTGCCATTTGACCGTGTTGGAATACCTTTATGGCCAACTGCAAAAGTGTGTTTTCACTTTTTACTAAACAGCACAAATTTAACTAAAAGTCTGGCATGCTTACTTGAAAATCTTATCTTGTGCAGTGAACTGCTAAGAGTAACACATACAATAACGCATTGAGATGCATTGTTTTTATGCATCAGTTAGAAGGATCCACGTTTCTTCCATATTTACATGAAAATTCTACTCCTGTTTTATCAGAAACTGTTTCATATATCTATTGCAAAGTCATTTTACATGTTCAATTCATACACCTTTTTATTGCGTTCATTCTGTGTACAACATTCTGAAGTGAGTATGGCAGGACATAGAAAAATGAGTGTTAAAACTATGAGAAAGTGATTATTAATTTGACTTATTTCATTAGTGCAGAAAACATGCTTCACTACTGTGAATTCTACTCCTGTGATACCAGAAACAAGGAACTATTATCTCACATACGCAGCAAGTACAATTTAAGTGCACATGTACAGCAAATGTTCCAGGGCCATTAGAAGAAACACTAGTGAACATTAGAAGAAACTATACAACACTACAGTAAAAATGAAGAAGATTCTAAACAAAAAACCTATTGTTTCTTTTCGCCTTGAACAGAATTTCATGTACGTTTTACCGTAATGTCTACATAATTAAAGAGAACCACAAATGTGTTCTAAAACTGCAAAGAAATGTTAATCTACACTGTTATTTTACTCTTAATGTAAACCTTTATAACAAACTAAGATCTAGAAGATATGCTAACTTTAATGTGAGCTCATCAGTTTTTTAGCTTATTGCCATTTGGCAGTGTTAGAATAACTGTTTGAACAACTGCCAAAGAATGTGTTTAAACTGGGTATCTATTAGCACAAATTTTACTGAGTCTAGCATTCTTACTTGAAAATTCTACAGTTTAAAGGGAACTGCTAAGAGTAACGTGTATAATGAATTGTTGAAAAGCATTGTTTCTATGCATCTGATTGTCTGGTCCACGGTTTTTACATAGATATGTGCATGCAAATTTCAACATCTCAGTTATCACATACTCATATTTCTATTGGAAAGTCTTTTTTTATATTCAACCCATGCACGTTTTTTTGTGTTCAGTATGTGTACAACATTCTGAGTGACCATTGCAGGATATACAAAAATAAGAGTTAAAGCTAGACAAAATGATTATAATTTTAAATTATTTCATTATTGCAGAAAACATGCTTCAATACTCTGAAAGCATTCTGTGCCAGTGTCAATTAGCACTCTCTAAAACAGCCACAGTATATAGAATTTCAACAGTGAAACTCTCATTTCCCTTGGTTAGTAAATGCAACAGCATCAAGCTGTATAGTGATGATACTACCTGATAAAGTTACAAAGTAGTCTGCTGATTAGAAATAGCAGTGATTGTCATAGTCTTTTTTTTCTCTTTTGAATTTTGAATACGGGGTAATAACAGAGTAATACCAATTTTGCACTCATTGTTTATGTTCTGAAACTGAACATAACGAGGAGATCCTTAGTTCTTTGAAATATAGTTCTGCGTGAAGTTGTGCATAGTTTATTTTATACTTCTATGGTGAGCATATTCCAGAAAAGATGTTAATGCTTTCTTACCAGTGTCATTTAACTTTTTGTTGAGTTTGAGTTTTAGTAGAAATGAAATTTAAGTAGTTTGAGCAAGCTTCACTCATATGTACATGTGGAATTACTTTAAATTTGTCTTGAAGCATTTTTTTTCTTGTCTGCACATCTCGGTCAAAACTGTCTTTCTAGCTGATGTTAAATAAAGCTTTCTATTTTTTAAATCACTGCTTATTATATGAAATGCACTTGTCTTAGAATGCTGATTTCATTAAATAATCGCATTTCTTTCGTAAATAGAAAGACCATTGTGTAAACAGATATTTCTACCTTGAAGATAACACTATTTAATCCTAATTTAGAAGTAACTTTTATCTAACATAAACAACAAGTACAAGTTAACTGCACAAGTACAGAAAATGTTCCAGGACCATTATAAGAAAGACTATTGATGAAAACATTATTTTCAGCAAACATCATACTAAATGGACAAAGATTAAAAGCAATGCCCTTAAGATTAAGAACCAGGCAGGGATGCCCCCTTTCTCCACTCTCATTCAACATAGTTCTGGAAGTCCTAGCTACAGCAATCAGACAAGAAGAAAAAATAAAATGCATCCAAATTGGAAAAGAAGAAGTATAACTGTCACTATTTGCAGATGATATGATATTGTATATTGAAAACCCTAAAGTCTCAGTCAAAAAACTCCTGGACCTTATAAATGAATTTATCAAGGCGGCAGGATATAAAATTAATACTCAGAAATCAGAGGCATTTCTACATTCCAACAATGAAATATCATCAAAAGAAATTAAGGAAATAATCACCTTCACTATTGCAGCCAAAAAAATAAAGTACCTAGGAGTAAATTTAACGAAGGTGGTTAAGGACTTGTACTCGGAAAATTAGAGAATATTGATAAAAGAAATCAAGGAAGATACAAACAAGTGGAAGCATATACCGTGCTCATGGCTAGGAAGAATAAACATCATTAAAATGTTTATATTACCCAAAGCAATTTATAAATTTAATGCAATACCAATTAAAATACCAATGACATAACTCAAAGATATAAAAAACATATTCCAAAAATTTATACGAACCAAAAGAACACGAATAGCCTCAGCAATCTTAAAAAGAAAAAATAAAGCAGGAGGTATCACTCTTCCGGATATCAAGATTTACTACAAGGCCATTATACTCAAGACAGCCTGGCAGTGGCATAAGAACGGGCACGTAGATCAATGGAACAGAACAGAGGACCCAGAAATAAACCCACAGCTTTATGGACAACTGATATTTGACAAAGGAGGAAAGAACATACAATGGAGTAAAGACAGCCTCTTTAACGAATGATTTTCGGAAAATTGCACATCTACCTGCCAAAAAATGAAACTAGACCATCAACTTACACCATTCACAAAAACAAACTCAAAATGGATAAAAGACTTAAATGTAATCCGTGAAACCATAAGCATCTTAGAATAAAACATAGGCAGCAAGCTCTCCGACATCTGTAGCAGCAGTAAATTTACAGATTTATTTCCACTCACAACTGAAATAAAAGGTAAGATAAACAAATGGGACTATATCAATCTAAAAAGTTTTTCACATCTAAAGAGAATAGGAACAGAAAAAAACGACAAACCACACAATGGGGGAACATATATCACATTACATCTAATAAGAGGTTAATAACTAAAATTTATAAAGAACTTATAAAACTCAACACCAGGAAGACAAACAACCCAATCAAAAAATAGGCAAAAGAAATGAATAGAAATTTCTCCAAAGAGAACATACAGATGGCAAATACCCATATGAAAAAATGTTCAACATCACTAATCATTAGAGAAATGCAAATTAAAACCACAATGAGATATCACCTCACATTTGTCAGAATGGCACTCATCAGCAAATCAACACAGAATAAGTGTTGGCGAGGATGTGGAGAAAAGGGAACCCTTCTGCACTGCTGGTGAGAATGCAGACTGTTGCAGCCACTGCGGAAAACAGTTTGGAGATTCCTCAAAAAATTAAAAATCAAACTGCCTTTTGACCCAGCTATCCCATTTTTAGGAATATTCTCTAAGAACACCATAGCACTGTTCGAAAAGAATAAATGCGCCCCCATGTTCGTGGCAGCATTGTTCACAATAGCGAATTTCTGGAACCTGCCCAAGTGTCCGTCAGAAGAAGAGTGGATTAAAAAGCTATGGTAAATATATATTATGGAATACAACTCAGCCATAAGAAACGATGACATCGGATCATTTATAACAAAATGGATGTACCTTGATAACATTATACGGAGTGAAATAAGTAAATCAGAAAAAAAAGAAAAACTGAAACAGCATGATTACATACATAGGTGGGACAAAAAAGTGAGAATATGAAACATGGACAAGAGAGTGGTGGTTATGGGATGGGGGGAGGGAGGGAAGAGTGGGATAGGGAGGAAGAGAGGGTCACAGGGAAGGCCAGATTGAAGGTGACAGAGGACAGTTTGACTTTTGGTGATGGGTATGCAACACAACTGAATGATAAGATAACCTGCAGATGTTTTCATTGTACATATGTACCCTGATTTATTGGTGTCACCCCATAAGAATTAATAATAATAAAATATATATGTAAAATGAAAAGAAAAATACTACCGTTAAACTAAAGGAGATTCTGAACTAAGAAATCTATTGTTTTTTTTCTCATCAAGGACAGAATTTCATTTACTTTTTCCCTAATTGATATACGTAATTGAATAAAAAAACAAATATATTTTAAAACTAGAAATATGTGTTTCTTTATACTTTGTGTTATTTTCCTCTTACTGTAACACTGTATATCAAATTAAGATCCAGAATACATCCTAAAATTAATGTGAGATCATCACTTCTTCTTGCATATTGTCATTTGACTGTGTTAGAATATCTTTCTGGCCAATTGGAAAAGAGTGTGTTTTAAAACCTTACTAAACAGCACAAATTTAACTAAAAGTCTGGCTTTCTTACTTGAAAATCTTATGGTGTACAGAGAACTGCAAATAGTAATACCTATAACAAAGCATTGAAATGCACTGTCTGTATGCATCAGAGTGAATAATGGACGTGTTTTACATATTTACATGAAAAATCAACCTCTGTGTTATCGGAAACAGTTTTATATATCTATTCGAAAGTCACTTTCTATGCTCAATTAATACACGTTTCTTTGTGTTCAGTATGTTTACAACATTTTAAAATGATCACTGCAGTGTTAAAACTATGAGAAAATGATTATTATTGTAACATATTTCATTAGGGTAAGAACTTGCTTCCAAACTTTGAATTCAAATTCTATGTTATCAGAAACAAGTAACTTATATTTCACATAGGGCCCTTCGAAGAAACGTAAGTTATATAAACTATTTAACTCTACAGTAAAACTAAAGTGGATTCTGAACTAAGAAACCTATTTTTTCCTCTCATCATGAACAGAATCTCATGTATTTTTTACACTAATTTACCTACATAATTAAAGAGAACCACAAATGTGTTTTAAAACTGCAAAGAAATGTGTCTTTACACTATGTGTTATTTAAGTCTCACTCAAAACCTATATGACAAACTGAGATCGAGAAGATATCCTAACTTTAATGTGAGTTCATCGGTCTTCTAGATTACTGCCATTTTGCAGTGTTAGAATAACTTTTGAACAACTGCCAAAGAATGTATTTAAACTCGTTATTTAATAGCACAAATTTTACTATGAGTCTAGCATTCTTACTTGAAAATCTTACATTCTACAAATAACTGCTAAGAGTAACACATACAAAAAAGCATTGAAATGCGTTGTTTCTATGAATCAGATTGAATTATCCAAGTTTTTTACATATTTACATGAAAAATCAACTCCTGTTTTATCAGAAACCATTTCATATATCTATTGGAATGTCATTTTACATGTTCAATTCATACACCATTTTTTTGTTCATTATGTGTGTAAAAATGAAATTTTGTATTTTGAGCAAGCTTCTGTCATATGTACATGTGGAATAACTTTAAATTTGACCTGAAGAGTTTATATTTTTCTTGTCTGCACATCTCGGTCAAAACTGTCTTTCAAGTTGATGTTACATAAGGCTTTCTTTTTAATTAATCACTGCCTATTATATGAAATGCGCATGTCTTAGAATTCTGAGTACATTAAATAATCGCATTTTTTATGTAAATTGAAAAACCACTGTGTATGTACTTTCTACTTTATTAATGTACATAATTAAATAGAACCACAAATGTGTTTTAAAGCTGCAGAGAAATTTTTCTCCACACTGTGCGTGAATTTACTCTTACTGAAAACATATATAACACACTGATTCAGAAGTATCATAAGTTTAATGTGACGTCATCAAACTTTCTCGCTTATTGCCATTTGACCGTGTTGGAATATCTTTCTGGCCTACTGCAAAGGTGTCTTTTCAATTCTTATTAAACAGCACAAATTTATCTAAATGTCTGTCCTTCTTACTTGAAAATCTTATAGTGTACAGAGTACTGCAAAAAGTTATACCTATAACAAAGCATTGAAATACGGTGTTTGTATGCATCAGAGTGAATAATGAATGTGTTTTCATATTTACATGGAAAATCAAACTCTGTGTTATCACAAACAGTTATATATATATATATATATATATATATATATATATATATATATATATATATATATATATATATATATATATTGAAAAGGCACTGTCCATTCTCAATTCATACACGTTTCTTTGTGTTCAGTATGTGTACAACATTCTGAAGTGAGCATTGCAGCATATACAAAAATCAGTGTTAAAACTATGAGAAAAATATTATTAATTTGACTTATTTCATTTTTGCAGAGAACATGCATCGATACTGTAAATTCTACTCCAGTGTTATCAGAAAAAGGAACTTTTATTTCGCATGAACAGCAAGTACATTTTAAATGAATAAGTACAGGAAATGTTCCACGGTTTTCAAAGAAAAACTAGTGATGTAAATTTTATCTATCACTACAGTTAAACTAAAGGAGTTTCTAAACTAAGAAATCCATTGCTTTTTCTCATCAAGGACAGAATTTCATGTACTATCTACCCTAATTTATCTACATAATTAAATAGAACCACAAATGTGTTTTAAAAGTGCAGAGAAATCTTTCTCCACACTGTGCGTGAATTTACTCTGACTGAAAACCTATATAACACCCTGATTCAGAAGTATCCTAACTTTAATATCTTTCTCGCTTATTGCCATTTGACAGTGTTGGAATACCTTTCTAACCAACAGCAAAAGTGTGTTTTCAATCCTTACTAAATAGCAAAATTTAACTAAAAGTCTGGAATTCTTACTTTAATATCTTACATTGTACAAAGAACTGCTAAGAGTAACACATACAATAAAGCATCGAAATGCATTGTTTTTATGCTTCAGATTGAAGGATCCACGTTTTTTACATATTTCCATGAAAAATCAACTGTTTTATCAGAAATTTTTTCATATCTCTATTGCAAAGTCATTTTACATGTTCAATTCATACACCTTTTTATTGCGTTCATTATGTGTACAACCTTCTAAAGTGAGTATTGCAGGACATAGAAAAATCAGTGTTAAAACTATGAGAAAATGATTATTAATTTGACTTATTTCATTAGTGCAGAGAACATGCTTCAATACTGCGAATTCTACTCCTCTGTTATCAGAATCAACGAAATATTATCTCATATAGGCAGTGAGTACAATTTAAGATCACATGTACAGCAAATGTTTCAGGGCCATTAGAAGAAACACTAGTTATATAAACTATTTAACACTACAGTTAAAATGAAGATGATTCTAAACTAAAAAACCTATTGTTTCCTCTCATCATGAACAGAATTTCATGTAGTTTTTACCTTAATTGGTCTACATAATTAAAGAGAACCACCAATGTGTTTTAAAACTGCAGAGAAATGTTAATCTACACTGTGTTATTTTACTCTTACTGTAAACCTCTATAACAAACTAAGATCTAGAAGATATGCTAACTTTATGTGAGCTCATAAGTTTTGTAGCTTATTGCCATTTGGAAGTGTTAGAATAACTGTTTGAACAACTGCCAAATAATGTGTTTTAACTGTGTAACTATCATCGCAAATTTTAATGAGTCTAGCATTCTTCCTTGAAAATCTTACAGTGTACGGAGAACTGCGAAGAGTAACGTGTATAATGAATTGTTGTAAAGCGTTGTTTCTATGCATCCGATTGTCTGGTCCACAGTTTTTAAATAGATATGTGCAACAAAACTTCAACTTCTCAGTAACCAGAAACTCATATTTCTATTGGAAATTCTTTTATATGTTCAACTCATGTACATTTTTTTGTTTTCAGTATGTGTACAACATTCTTAGTGAGCATTGCAAGATATACAAAAATCAGAGTTAAAACTATGAGAAAATGATTATATTTTAAAATTATTTCATTAGGGCAGAGAACATGCTTAAATACTCTGAAAGCATTTTGTGCCAGTGTTAATGAGCACTGTTTAAAACAGCCACTGTATATAGAAGTTCAACAGTGAAACTCTGATTTCCTTGGTTAGCTAATGCAACAGCATCAAGGTGTATAGTGATGATACTACCTGATAGTTACAAAGTGTTCTACTGATTACAATAGCAGTGCTTGTCAGAATCTTCTTTTTCTCTGTTGAATTAATAAATACGGTGTTTAGTAACAGAGTAATACCAATTTTGCACTCACTGTTTATGTTCTGTAACTGAACATAATGAAGAGGTCCTTATTTCTTGGAATATTGGTCTGGGTGAAGTTTTGCGAAGATTATTTTATACTTCTATGCTTTGCATATTCCAGAACAGATGTTAGTGCTTAATTACAAGTGTCATTTACCTTTTAGTTGGGTTTGAGTTTGTGTAGAAATAAAATTTAAGCATTTTGAGCAAGCTTCACTCACATGTACATGTGGAATTACTTAAAATTTGACCTGAAGCGTTTATATTTTTTTTGTCTGCACATCTCAGGCAAAAATGTCTTTCAAGCTGATGTTAGATAAAGCTTTCTTTTTAAATAATCACTGCTTATTATAGGAAATGCACATGTTTTAGAATGTTGAGTTCATTAAACAATCGTATTTCTTACGTAAATTGAGATGCCATTGTGTAAAAGGCATTTCTACCTTGATGATAACACTCTTTAATCCTAATTTATAAATAACTCTTATCTAGCATAAACTGCATGTACAAGTTAACTACGCAAGTACATAAAATGTTCTAGGGCCATTATAAGAAAGATATGTGATGTAAACTTTATTTAAAACTACTGTTAAACTAAAGAAGTTTCTTAACTGTGAAATCTATTGTTTTTTCTCATCAAAAACAGAATTTCATGTACTTGTCCCCAAATTGATCTACATAACTAAATAAAACCACAAATGTGTTTTCAAACTGCAAATAAGAGTTTCTGTAAACTTTGTGTTATTTTGCTCTTCCTGTAAAACTGTATATCAAATTAAGATCCAGAATATATCCTAAAATTAATGTGAGAATATCAATCTTTTTCGCTTATTGCCATATGACAGTGTTCGAATACCTTTCTGGCCAAATGGAAAAGAGTGTTTTCAAACCTTACTAATCAGCACAAATTTAACTAAAAGTCTAGCTTTCTTTCTTCAAAATCTTATAGTGTACAGAGAACTGCAAAGAATAACACCTATAACAAAGCATTGAAATGCATTGTTTGTATGCTTCAGAGTGAATAATGGACGTGTTTTACATATTTACATGAAAAATCAACCTCTGTTTTATCAGAAACAGTTTTATATATCTATTGGAACGTCAATTTCCATGCTGAATTCATACATGTTTCTTTGTGTTCAGTATGTGTACAACATTCTGAAGTGAGCTTTGCAGGATATACAAAAATCAGAGTTAATACTATGAGATAATTATTAGTATTTTAACTTTTTTCATTCGGAGAGAGAACTTGCTTCCAAACTCTGAATTCAACTTGTGTATTATCAGAAAAAAGTAACTTATATTTTACATAGGCAGCAAGTACAATTTAACTGCACTTGTAGAAGAAAAGTTCCAGGGCCCTTCGAAGAAACACAAGTTATATAATCTATTTAACTCTACAGAAAAACTAAAGGGGATTCTGAACTAAGAAACTATTTTTCCTCTCATTATGAACAGAATCTCATGTATTTTCTGCACTAATTGATCTCTATAATTAAAGAGAATGAAAAATGTGTTTTAAAACAGCAAAGAAATGTACCTCTACACTATGTGTTATATTTCTCTTACCCTAAACCTGTATGACAAACTGAGATCAAGAAGATATCCTAACTTCAATGTGAGTTCATCAGTCTTCTAGATTACTGCCATTTGTCAGTGTTAAAATAGCTTTTGAACAACTGCCGGAGAATGTGTTTAAACTGGTTAGTTAACAGCACAAATTTTATTATGAATCTAGCATTCTCTTTTTTTAATTTTATTTTTATTTATTCTTTTTAGAGAGGAGACACAGAGTGAGAGAGAGAAAGTGAGAGAGAGAGAGAGAGAAAGGTAGAAGGAGCTAGAAGCATCAACTCCCATATGTGCCTTGACCAGACCAGTGCAGGGTTATGAACAGGCGACCTCAGTGTTCCAAGGTCAATGCTTTATCTACTGCACCACCACAGGTCAGGCAAGTCTAGCATTCTTATTTGAAAAATCTTACATTCTACAAATAACTGCTAAGAGTAACACATACAAGAAAGTATTGAAATGCATGGTTTCTATGAATCAGATTGAATGATCCACGTTTTTTACTTATTTACATGAAAAATCAACTCCTCTTTTATCAGAAACCGTTTCACATATCTATTGCAAAGTCATTTCACATGTTCAATTCATACACCTTTTTATTGCGTTCATTTTGTGTACCACCTTCTGAAGGGATCATTGCAGGACATACAAAAATCAGTGTTAAAACTATGAGAAAATGATTAATATTTTGAATTATTTAATTAGTGCAGAGAACATGATTCAATACTGTGAATTCTACTCCTGTGTTTTCAGAAACAAGGAACCTTTATCTTACTTAGGCATTGAGTACAATTTAAGTGCACATTTACAACAAATGTTCCAGGGCCAGAGGAAGAAACACTAGTTATATAAACTATTTAAAAGTACAGTTAAAATGAAGAAGATTCTAAACTAAGAAACCTATTGTTTCCACTCATCATGAACAGAATCTCATGTATTTTCTAAACTAATTGATCAACATAATTAAAGAGAACCACAAATGTGTTTTAAAACTGCAAAGAAATGTTTCTCTACACTATGTGTTATTTTACTCTTACTCTAAACCTGTATTATAAACTAAGATCGAGAAGATATCCTAACTTTAATGTGAGTTCATCAGTCTTCTAGGTTATTGCCATTTGGCAGTGTTAGAATATCTTTTTGAACAACTGCCAAAGAATGTGTTTGAACTGGTTAGTTAACAGCACAAATTTTACTATGAGTATAGCATTCTTACTTGAAAATTGTACATTCTACAAATAACTGCTAAGAGTGACACATACAATAAAGCATTGAAATGCGTTGTTTCTATGATTCAGATAGAATGATCCACGTTTTCTTACATATTTACATGAAAAAATCAACTCCTGTTTTATCAGAAACCGTTTCATATATCTACTGGAAAGTCATTTTACATGTACAAATCATACAGCATTTTTTGTGTTGGTTATGTGTACTATGTTCTGAGGTGAGCATTGCAGGATATACAAAATCAGTGTTAAAACTATAAAAAAATTATTATAATTTTAACTTATTTCATTAGCACAGATAACATGGTTCATTATTTTGAAAGCGTTGTGTGCCAGGGTTAGTTAGCACTGTCTAAAACAGCCACAGTATATAGAAGTTGAACAGTGAATCTCTCATTCTCCTGGTGAGCAAATGCAAAAGCATCCTATACTACCTGATAAAGTTACACAGTGTTCTGCTCATTAGAAGTAGCAGTGCTTCTCAGAATCTTCTTTTTCTTTATTGAATTAAAAAATACTGAGTTTTATCACACAGTAATGCCAATTTAGCACTCACTGCTAAAGTTCTGTAAGTGAATATAATGAGGAAGTTCTTAGTTCTTTGAAATATAATTCTGGGTGAAGTTGTGCGAAGATTATTTTATACTTCTATGATGAGCATATACCAGAACAGATGTTAATGCTTGGTTAAAAGGGTCATTTACGTTTTTCTTGTTTATGAGATAGAGTTGAAATGAAATTTAAGTATTTTTAGCTAGCTGCACTATATTTACACGTGGAATTACTTGTAATTTGACCTGAAGTGTTTATATTTATCTTATCTTTACATCTCGCTCAAAAATGTCTTTCAAGCTGATGTTAGATAAAGCTTTCTTTTTAATTAATCGCTGCTTACTATAAAAAATGCACATGTCTTAGAATGCTGAGTTCATTAAACAATCAAATTTTTTATGTAAATTTGAAGACCATTGTGCAAACAGATATTTCTACCTTGAAGATAACAATAATAAATCCTAATTTAGAAGTAACTTTTATCTTGCATGAACAGCAAGTACATTTTAACTGCACAAGTACAGAAAATGTTCCAGGGCCATTATAAGAAAGACTGGTGTTTTAAACTTTATCTATCACTACAGTTAAACTAAAGGAGATTCTGAACTAAAAAATCTATTGTTGTTTTTTCATCAACGACAAAATTTCTTGTACTTTCTACCCTAATTAATCTACACAATTAAATAGAACCACAAATGTGTTTTATAACTGCAGAGAAATCTTTCTCCACAATGAGAATGAATTTACTCTTACTGAAAACATATATAACACACTGATCCAGATGTATCCTAAGATTAATGTCTTTCTCACTTATTGCCATTTTACAGTGTTGGAATACCTTCGAGCCAACTGCAAAAGTCTGTTTTCACTCCTCACTAAACAGCACAAATTTAACTAAAAGTCTGGTATTCTTTCTTGAAAATCTTATCTTGTACAGAGAACTGCTAAGAGTAATACATACAATAAAGCATTGAAATGCATTGTTTCTATGCATCAGATTGAAGGATCCACATTTTTTCATATTTACATGAAAATTCAGCTATTTATCAGAAACTGTTTCATATATTTATTGCAAAGTTATTTTTATATTCAATTCATACACCTTTTTATTGCATTCATTCTGTGTACAACCTTCTGAAGTGAGCATTTCAGGACATACAAAAATCAGAGTTAAAAATATGAGAAATGATTATTATTTTGACTTATTTCATTAGTGTAGAGAGCATGCTTCAATACTATGAATTCTACTTCTGTGTTATCAGAAACAAGGAACTTCTATCTCACATAGGCAGCAATTACAATTTAAGTGCACATGTACCGCAAATGTTTCAGGGCCATTAGAAGAAACAGTAGTTATATAAACTATTTAACACTACAGTTAAAATGAAGAAGATTCTAAAGTAAGAAACCTATTGTTTCCTCTCATCATGAAAAGAATTTTTGTACTTTTTACCCTAATTGGTCTACATAATTAAGAGAACCACAAATGTGTTTTAAAATTGCAAAGAAATGTAAATTTACAGTGTGTTATTTTATGCTTACTGTAAACCTTTATAACAAATTAAGATCTAGAAGATATACTAACATTAATGTGAGCTCATCAGTTTTGTAGCTTATTGCCATATGGCAGTGTTAGAATAACTGTTTGAACAACTGCCAAAGAATGTGTTTAAACTGAGTACCTAAAAGCACAAATTTTACTGAGTCTAGCATTCTTACTTGAACATCTTACAGTGTACAGAGAACTGCGAAGAGTAAAGTGTATAATGAATTGTTGAAATGCGTTGTGTCTATGCATCCGATTGTCTGGTCCACGGTTTTTACATAGATATGTGCATGAAAATTTCAAGTTCTCGCTTGACCAGTAGTGGCTTAGTGGATAAAGCGTTGACATGGGAACACTGAGGACACCGGTTCAAGACCCAGAACTTGTCTGGTCAAGGCACATATGGCAGTTGATACTTCCGGCTTCTCCCCCCTTTCTCTCTAATTCTCTCTCTCCTCTATAAGGTGAATAAATAGTAAATAAATAAATTTTTAAAAAAATTCAACTTCTCAGTTAATCAGAAACTCATATTTATTTTGGAAAGTCTTTTTATATGTTCAAAGCATGCAGGTTTTTTTGTGTTCAGTATGTGTACAACATTCTGAGTGAGCATTGCAGGTTATACAAAAATCAGAGATAAAACTATTATAAAATGATTATAATTTTAAATTATTTCATTAGGCCTGAGAACATGCTTCAATACTCTGAAAGAAATTTGTGCCAGTGTTAATGAGCACTGTCTTAAACAGCCACAGTATATAGAAGTTCAACATTGAAACTCTCATTCCCTTGGTTAGCAAATGCAACAGTATCAAGGTGTATAGTGATGATACTACCTGATAAAGTTACAAAGTGTTCTGCTGATTAGAAGGAGCAGTGCTTGTCAGAATCTTCTTTTTCTCTGTTGAATTAAAAAATACGGTGTTTAATAACAAAGTAATACGAATTTTGAACTCACTGTTTATGTTCTATAACTGTACATAATGGGGAGGTCCTTAGTTCTTTGAAATATATTTCTGGGTGAAGTTGTGCGAAGATTATTTTATACTTCTATGATGAGCATATTCCAGAACAGATGTTAATGCTTGGTTACAAGTGTCATTTACCTTATTGTTGGGTTTGAGTTTGTGTTGAAATGAAATTTAAGCATTTTGAGCAATCTTCACTCATATGTACATGTGGAATAACTTAAATTTTGACCTGAAGCGTTTATATTTTTCTGCTCTGCACATCTCGGTCAAAACTGTCTTTCAAGCTGATGTTACATAAAGATTTCTTTTTAATTAATCACTGCTTATTATATGAAATGCACAGGTCTTAGAATGCTGAGTTCATTAAACAATCATATTTCTTTCGTAAATTGAGAGACCATGTGTAAACAGATATTTCTACCTTGAAAATAACACTATTTAATCCTAATATAGAAGTAAATTTTTATCTAACATAAACTGCAAGGACAAGTTAACTGCGCAAGTACAGAAAATGTTCCAGGTTCATTATAAGAAAGACTAGTAATGTAAACTTTATTTAAAACTACAGTTAAACTAAAGAAGATTCTACTGAGAAATCTATTGTTTTTTCTTATCAAGGACAGAATTTCATGTACTTTTCTCCTAATTGATCTACATAATTAAATAAAACTACAATTGTGTTTTAAAACTGCAAATAAGTATTTCTGTAAAATTTGTGTTATTTTCTCTTACTTTAAAACTGTATATCAAATTAAGATCCAGAATATATCCTAAAATTAATGTGAGATAATCACTTTTTCAAGCTTATTGCCGCTTGACAGTGTTAGAATAACTTTCTGGCCAACTGGAAAAGAGTGTGTTATAGACCTAACTAAGCATCACAAATTTAACTAAAAGTCTGGCTTTCTTACTTGAAAACATTATAATGTACAGAGAACTGCAAAGAGTAACACATATGACAAAGCATTGAAATGAGTTGTTTGTATGCATCAGATTGAATAATGGACGTGATTTACATATTTACATGAAAAATAAACTTCTGTGTTAGAAGAAACAGTTTTATATATCTATTGGAAGGTCACTTTCCATGCTCAAATCGAACACGTTTCTTTGTGTTCTATATGTGTACAACATTCTGAAGTGAGCATTGCAGGTATACAAAAATCAGTGTTAAAACTATGAGAAAATGATTATTATTTTAACTTATTTCATTAGGGGAATGAACTTGCTTCCAAACTCTGAATTCAACGTCTCTGTTATCAGAAACAAGTATTTATATTTCACCTAGGCAGCAAGTACAATTTAACTGCACATGTAGAAGAAATGTTCCAGGGCCCTTCGAAGAAACAAAAGTTATATAAACTGTTTAAATCTACAATAAAACTAAAGGGGATTCTGATCTAAGAAAACTATTTTTTCCTCTCATCATGAACAGAAACTCATGTATTTTCTACACTAATTGATCTACATAATTAAAAAAACCAAAAATGTGTTTTAAAACTGCAAAGAAATCTTTCTCTACAATATGTGTTATTTTACTCTTACTCTAAAACTGTATAACAAACTAAGATCGAGAAGATATCCTAACTTTAATGAGAGTTAATCAGTCTTCAAGGTTACTGCCATTTGGCAGTGTTAGAATACCTATTCAAACACCTGCCAAAGAATGTGTATAAACTGGTTAGTTAACAGCACAAATTTTACTATGAGTCTAGCATTCTTACTTGAAAATCTTACATTCTACAAATAACTGCTAAGAGTAACACTTACAATAAAGCATTGAAATGCGTTGTTTCTATGAATCAGATTGAATGGTCCACGTTTTTTTAAATAATTACATGAAAAATCAACTCCTGTTTTATCAGAAACTGTTTCATATATCTATTGGAAAGTCATTTTACATGTTCAATTCATACACCATTTTTTGAGTTCATTATGTGTAAAACGTTCTGAAGTGAGCATTGCAAGATCTACAAATATCGGTGTTAAAACTATAAAAAAATGATTATAATTTTAAGTTTTTTCATTAGGGCCGAGAACATGCTTGATTACTTTGAAAGCGTTGTGTGACAGGGTTAGTTAGCACTGTCTAAAACAGCCACAGTTTATCAAATTTGAACAGTGAAACTCTCATTCTCTTGGTGAACAAATGCAACAGCATCAAGATGTATAGTTCCTATACTACCTGATAAAGTTACACAGTGTTCTGCTCATTAGAAGTAGCAGTGCTTCTCAGAATCTTCTTTTTCTTTATTGAATTAAAAAATACTGTGTTTTATAACACAGTAATGCCAATTTAGCAATAACTGCTAACGTTCTGTAACTGAACATAATGGGGAGGTACTTAGTTCTTTGGAATATAGTTCTGGGTGAAGTTGTGCGCAGATTATTTTATACTTCTATGATGAGCATATTCCAGAACAGATGTTATTGCTTGCTTAAAAGTGTCATTTACCTTTTTTTTGTCTATGACTTTGTGTTGAAATGAAATTAATGTATTTTGAGCTATCTGCACTCATATTTACAGGTGGAATTACTTGTAATTTGACCTGACACGTTTATAGTTTTCTTTTTTGTACATCTCGCTCAAAAATCACTTTCAAGCTGATGTTAGATAAAGCTTTCTTTTTAATTAATCGCTGCACATGTCTTAAAATGCTGAGTTCATTAAACAATCAAATTCTTTACGTTAATTGGATGACCATTGTGTAAACAGATATTTCTACCTTGAAGATAACACTAGTAAATCCTAATTTAGAAGTAACTTTTATCTCGCATGAACAGCAAGTACATTTTAACTGCACAAGTACAGAAAATATTCCTGGGCCATTATAAGAAAGACTAGTGATGGTAACTTTATCTATCACTATAGTTAAACTAAAGGAGATTCTGAACTAAGAAATCTTTGTTTTTTCTCATCAAGGACAGAATTTTATGTACTTTCCACCTAATTGATCTACATAATTAATTAAACCACAATGTGGTTTCAAACTGCAAATAAGTGTTTCTCTAAACTTTGTTTTATATTGTTCATACTGTAAACCTGTATATCAAAATAAGATCCACAATATATTCTAAAATTAATGTGAGATCCTCACTCTCATTAATTGCCAGTTTACAGTATTAGAATACTTTTCTGGCCATCTGGAAAAGAGTGTGTTTTCAAACCTTACTAACAGCACAAATTTAACTAAAGGTCTGACTTTCTTACTTGAAAATCTTATAGTGTACAAAGAACTGAAAAGAGTAACACCTATAACAATGCGCTGAAATGCGTTGTTTTTATGCATCAGATTGAATAATGGACGTGTTTTACATATTTAAATGAAAAATAAAACTCTGTGTTATCAGAAACAGTTTTCAATCTCTATTTGAAAGTCACATTACCTGTTCAATTCATACATGTTTGTTTGTGTTCAGTATGGGTACAACATTTTGAAGTGAGCATTGCAGGATATCCAAAAATCAGTGTTAAAACTATGAGAAAATTATTATTATTTTAACTTAATTCATTAGGGGAGATAACTTGCTTCCAAAATCTAAATTCAACTTCTCTATTATCAGAAACAAGTAACTTATATTTTAAATAGGCAGCAAGTACAATTTAACTGCACATGTTGAAGAAATGTTCCAGGGCCCTCCGAAGAAACACAAGTTATATAAACTATTTATCTTTACAGTAAACTAAACAGGAATTGAAACTAAGAAACCTATTTTTTCCTCGCATCATGAGCTGAATCTCATGTATTTTCTAAACTAATTAATAAACATAATAAAAGAGAACCACAAAGGTGTTTTAAAACTGTAAAGAAATGTTTCTCTAGACTATACGTTACTTTACTCTTACTCTAAACCTTTATTACAAACTAAGATCGAGAAGATATCCTAACTTTAATGTGAGTTCATCAGTCTCCTAGATTATTGCCATTTGGCAGTGTTAGAATACCTTTTTTAACAACTGCAAAAGAATGTGTTTAAACTCGTTAGTTAACAGCACAAATTTTACTATGAGTCTGGCATTCTTACTTGAAAATGTTACATTCTACAAATAACTGCTAAGAGTAACAAATACAATAAAGCACAGAAATGCGTTGTTTCTATAAATCAGATTGAATGATCCACGTTTTTTACATATTCACATGTAAAATCAATTCCTGTTTTATCAGAAACCATTTCATATATCTATTGGAAAGCAAATACATTTTAACTGAATAAGTACAGGAAATATTCCACAGCCATTAAAAAAAGACTAGTGATGTAAACTTTATCTATCACTACAGTTAAACTAAAGGAGATTCTGAACTAAGAAATTTATTGCTTTTTCTCATCAAGGATAGATTTTCATGTACTTTGTATCCTAATTAATCTACATAATAAAATAAAACCACAAATGTGTTTTAAAACTGCAGAGAAATATTTCTCCACAATGTGAGTGTATTTACTCTAACTGAAAACCTATATAACACACTGATCCAGAAGTATCCAAAGTTTAATATCTTTCTCGCTTATTGACATTTCACAGTGTTGGAATACCTTTGTAGCCAACTGCAAAAGTGTGTTTCACTCCTTCTAAACAGCCCAATTTAACTAAAAGTCTGGCATTGTTACTTGAAAATCTTACATTGTACAGAGAACTGCTAAGTGTAACACAGAAAATAAAGCATTGAAATGCATTATTTCTATGCTTCAGATTGAAGCATCCATGTTTTTTACATACTTACATGAAAAATCAACTGTTTTATCAGAAACTGTTTCATATATCTATTGCAAAGTCGTTTTACATTTTCAATTCATACACCTTTTTATTGTGTTCATTATGAGTACAACCTTCTGAAGTGATTATTGCAGGACATAGAAAAATCAGTGTTAAAACTATGAGAAAGTGATTATTAATTTGACTTATTTCATTAGTGCAGAGAACATGCTTCAATACTGTGAATTCTACTTCTGTGTTATCAGAATCAATGAACTCTTATCTCACGTAGGCAGCAAGTACAATTTAAGTGCACATGTACAGCAAATGTTCCAGTGCCATTAGAAGAAACAGTAGTTATATAAACTATTTAACACTACAGTTAAAATGAAGAGGATTCTAAACTAAGAAACCTATTATTTCCTCTCATCATGAAAAGAATTTCATGTACTTTTTACCATAATTGGCCTACATAATTAAAGAGAAGCACCAATGTGTTTTAAAACTGCAAAAATTTGTTAATCTACACTGTGTCATTTTATTCTTATTGTAAACCTTTTTAACAAAGATCTAGAATATATGCTAACTTTAATGTGAGCTCATCACTTTTGTAGCTTCTTGCCATTTGGCAGTATTAGAATAACTGTTTGAACAACTGTGAAACAATGTGTTTAAACTGCATACCTATCAGGACAAATTTAACTGAATCTAGCATCCTTACTTGAAAATCTTACATTCTACAAATAACTGCTAGGAGTAACACATACAATAAAGCATTGAAATGTGTTGTTTGTATGAATCTGATTGAATGATACAAGTTTTTTACATATTGATAAGAAAAATCAACTACTGTTTTATCAGAAACCGTCTCATATATCTATTTGAAAGTCATTTTATATTTTCAATTCATACACCATTTTAGTGTTCATTATGTGTACAACGTTCTGAAGTGAGCATTGCAGAGTATACAAAAATCGGTTTTAAAACTATAAAAAAATGATTATAATCTTAAATTATTTCATTAGGGCAGAGAAAATGCTTCATTACTTTGAAATCATTGTGTCCCAGGGATAATTAGCACTGTCTAAAACAGCCACAGTATATAGAAATTGAACAGTGAATCTATCATTCTCTTGGTGAGAAAATGCAAGAGCGTAAAGAGGTATAGTTCCTATACGACCTGATAAAGTTATACAGTTTTCTGCTCATCAGAAGTAGCAGTGCTCGTCAGAATCTTCTTTTTCTTTATTGAGTTAAAAATACTGTATTTTATAACACAGTAATATCAATTTAGTACTCACTGCTAACGTTCTGTAATAGAACATAATGAGGAGGTCCTTAGTTCTTTGAAATATAGTTCTGGATGATGGTGTGCGAAGATTATTTTATACTTCTATGCTGAACATATTCCAGAACAGATGTTAATGCTTGGTTACAAGTGTCATTTAACTTTTTGTTGGGTTTGAGTTTGTTTAGAAATAAAATTTAAGCATTTTTAGCACGCTTCACTCATATGTATATGAGGAATTACTTAAAATTTGAGCTGAAGCGTTTATATTTTTCTTGTCTGCACATCTCGGGCAAAAATGTCTTTCAAGCTGATGTTACATAAAGCTTTCTTTTTAATTAATCACTGCTTATTATATGAAATGCACATGTCTTAGAATGCTGAGTTCATTAAATATTCATATTTCTTATTTAAATTGATAGACCATTGTGTAAATAGATATTTCTACCTTGAAGATAACACTATTTAATCCTAATTTAGAAGTAACTTTTATCTAACATAAACTGCAAGTACAAGTTAAATGTGCAAGTACAGAAAATGAACCAGGGCCATTATAAGAACGATTAGTGATGTAAACTTTATTTAAATCTACAGCTAAACTAAAGAAGATTCTGAACTGAGAAACCTATTGTTTTTTATCATCAAGGACAGAATTTCATATACTTTTTTCCGAAATGATCTACATAATTTTAAAAAACCCACAAATGTGTTTTAAAACTGCAAATAAGTGTTTCTGTAAACTTTCTGTTATTTTGCTCTTACTGTAAAACAGTATATCAAATAAAGATCCAGAATATATCCTAAAATTAATGTGAGATCATCACTCTTTCTCGCTTATTGCCATTTGACAGTGTTAGAATACCTTTCTGGCCAACTGGAAAAGAGTGTGTTTCTAAACCTTAATAAATAGCACAAATTTATTTAATAGTCTGGCTTTTTTACTTGAAAATCTTATAGTGTACAGAGAACTGCAAAGAGTAACACCTATAACAAAGCATTGAAATGCGATGTTTGTATGATTCAGAGTGAATAATGGACGTGTTTTACATATTTACATTAAAAATCAACCTCTGTGTTATCAAAAACAGTTTTATATATCTATTGGAAAGTGAGTTTCCGTGCTCAATTCAAACACGATCTTATGTACAGTATGTATACAACACTCTGAAGTGAGCATTGCAGGATATACAAACATCAGTGTTAAAACCATGAGAAAATGATTATTATTTTAACTTATCCCATTAGGGGAGAGAACTTGCTTTCAAACTCTGAATTCAAATTTTGTTAGCAGAAACATGTACCTTATATTTCACATAGGCAGCCAGTACAATTTAACTGCACATGTAAAAGAAATGTTCCAGGGTCCTTCGAAGATACACAAGTTATATAAACTATTTAACTATACAGTACAAGTAAAGTGGATTCTGAACTAAGAAACGTATTTTTTCCGCTCATCAGGAAGAGAATCTCATGTATTTTATACACTAGTTGATCTACATAATTAAAGAAAACCACAAATGTGTTTTAAATCTGCAAAGAAATGTTTCTCTACACTATGTGTTATTTTAGTCTTACTCTAAGACTGTATTACAAACTAAGATCGAGAAGATAAACTAACTTTAATGTGAGTTCATAAGTCTTCTAGATTATTGCCATTTTGCAGTGTTAGAATACCTTTTGAAAAACTGCTAGGAGTTACACATACAATAAAGCATTGAAATGTGTTGTTTGTATGAATCAGATTGAATGATCCACGTTTTTACATATTTACATGAAAAATCAACTACTTTTTTTTAAGAAACAGTTTCATATATCTATTGGAAAGTCATTTTACATGTTCAAATCATACACCATTTTTTGTGTTCATTATGTGTACAACGTTCTGAAGTGAGCATTGCAGGATATAGAAATATTGGTGTTAAAACTATAAAAAAATGATTATAATATTAACTTATTTCATTAGGGCAGAGAAAATGCTTCATTACTTTGAAGACGTTGTGTGCCAGGGTTAGTTAGCACTGTCTAAAACAGCCACAGTATATAGAAGTTGAACAGTGAATTTCTCATTCTCTGAGTGAGGAAAAGCAACAGCATCAAGATGCTTAGTTCCTATACTACCTGATAAAGTTACACAGTGTTCTGCTCATTTGAAGTAGCAGTGTTTGTCAGAATCTCCTTTTTCTTTTTTGAATTAAAGAATACTGTGTTTTATAACACAGTAATGCCAATTTAGCACTCACTGCTAACGTTCTCTAACTGAACCTAATAGGGAAGTCCTTAGTTCTTTGAAATATAGTTCTGGGTGTAGTTATGCGAATATTATTTTATACTTCAATGATGAGCATATTCCAGAACAGATGTTAGTGCTTGGTTAAAAGTGTCATTTACCTTTTTCTTGTCTATGAGTTTGTGTTCAAATAAAATTTAAGTATTTTGAGGAAGCTGCACTCATTTTTACACGTGGAATTACTTGCAATTTGACCTGAAGCGTTAATATTTATCTTGTCTGTAGATCTCTCTCAAAAATGTATTTCAATCTGATGTTAGATAAAGCTTTCTTTTTAATTAATCGTGGCTTATTATAGGAAATGCACATGTCTTAGAATGGTGAGTTCATTAAACAATCGAATTCCTTACTTAAATTAAAAGACCATTGTGTATACAAATATTTTTACCTTGAAGATAACACTAGTAAATCCTAATTTAGAAGTAACTTTTATCTTGCACAAAGAGCAAGTACATTTTAACTGAATAAGTACAGGAAATGTTCCAAGGCCATTAAAGAAAGACTAGTGATGTAAACTTTATCTATCACTACAGTTAAACTAAAAGAGATTCTGAACTAAGAAATCTATTCCTTTTTCTCATCAAGGGCAGAATTTCATGTAATTTCTACCTTAATTAATCTACATAATTATATAGAACCACTAATGTGTTTTAAAACAGCAGAAATATCTTCCTCCACACTGTGCGTTTATTTACTCTTACTGAAAACCTATATAACACACTGATTCAGAAGTATCCAAAGTTTAATATCTTTCTCGCTTATTGACATTTCACAGTGTTGGAATACCTTTCTAGCCAACTGGAAAAGTGTGTTTTCACTCCTTCTAAACAGCCCAATTTTACTAAAAGCCTGGCATTGTTACTTGAAAATCTTACATTGTACAGAGAACTGCTAAGAGTAACACATAAAATAAAGCATTGAAATGCATTATTTCTATGCTTCAGATTGAAGGATCCCTTTTTTTACATACTTATATGAAAAATCAACTGTTTTATCAGAAACTGTTTCATATATATATTGCAAAGTCATTTTACATGTTCAATTCATACACCTTTTTATTGTGTTCATTATGTGTACAACCTTCTGAATTGATTATTGCAGTACATAGAAAAATCAGTGTTAAAACTATGAGAAAATGATTATTAATTTTACTTATTTCATTAGTCCAGAGAACATGCTTCAATATTGTGAATTCTAATTCTGTGTTATCAGAATCAAGGAACTCTTATCTCACGTAGACAGAAAGTACAATTTAAGTGCACAAGTACACCAAATGTTCCAGTGCCATTAGAAGAAACAGTAGTTATATAAACTATTTAACACTACAGTTAAAATGAAGAGGATTCTAAACTAAGAAACCTATTATTTCCTCTCATCATGAAAAGAATTTCATGTACTTTTTACCATAATTGGCCTACATAATTAAAGAGAAGCACCAATGTGTTTTAAAACTGCAAAAATTTGTTAATCTACACTGTGTCATTTTATTCTTATTGTAAACCTTTTTAACAAAGATCTAGAATATATGCTAACTTTAATGTGAGCTCATCACTTTTGTAGCTTCTTGCCATTTGGCAGTATTAGAATAACTGTTTGAACAACTGTGAAACAATGTGTTTAAACTGCATACCTATCAGGACAAATTTAACTGAATCTAGCATCCTTACTTGAAAATCTTACATTCTACAAATAACTGCTAGGAGTAACACATACAATAAAGCATTGAAATGTGTTGTTTGTATGAATCTGATTGAATGATACAAGTTTTTTACATATTGATAAGAAAAATCAACTACTGTTTTATCAGAAACCGTCTCATATATCTATTTGAAAGTCATTTTATATTTTCAATTCATACACCATTTTAGTGTTCATTATGTGTACAACGTTCTGAAGTGAGCATTGCAGAGTATACAAAAATCGGTTTTAAAACTATAAAAAAATGATTATAATCTTAAATTATTTCATTAGGGCAGAGAAAATGCTTCATTACTTTGAAATCATTGTGTCCCAGGGATAATTAGCACTGTCTAAAACAGCCACAGTATATAGAAATTGAACAGTGAATCTATCATTCTCTTGGTGAGAAAATGCAAGAGCGTAAAGAGGTATAGTTCCTATACGACCTGATAAAGTTATACAGTTTTCTGCTCATCAGAAGTAGCAGTGCTCGTCAGAATCTTCTTTTTCTTTATTGAGTTAAAAATACTGTATTTTATAACACAGTAATATCAATTTAGTACTCACTGCTAACGTTCTGTAATAGAACATAATGAGGAGGTCCTTAGTTCTTTGAAATATAGTTCTGGATGATGGTGTGCGAAGATTATTTTATACTTCTATGCTGAACATATTCCAGAACAGATGTTAATGCTTGGTTACAAGTGTCATTTAACTTTTTGTTGGGTTTGAGTTTGTTTAGAAATAAAATTTAAGCATTTTTAGCACGCTTCACTCATATGTATATGAGGAATTACTTAAAATTTGAGCTGAAGCGTTTATATTTTTCTTGTCTGCACATCTCGGGCAAAAATGTCTTTCAAGCTGATGTTACATAAAGCTTTCTTTTTAATTAATCACTGCTTATTATATGAAATGCACATGTCTTAGAATGCTGAGTTCATTAAATATTCATATTTCTTATTTAAATTGATAGACCATTGTGTAAATAGATATTTCTACCTTGAAGATAACACTATTTAATCCTAATTTAGAAGTAACTTTTATCTAACATAAACTGCAAGTACAAGTTAAATGTGCAAGTACAGAAAATGAACCAGGGCCATTATAAGAACGATTAGTGATGTAAACTTTATTTAAATCTACAGCTAAACTAAAGAAGATTCTGAACTGAGAAACCTATTGTTTTTTATCATCAAGGACAGAATTTCATATACTTTTTTCCGAAATGATCTACATAATTTTTAAAAAACCACAAATGTGTTTTAAAACTGCAAATAAGTGTTTCTGTAAACTTTCTGTTATTTTGCTCTTACTGTAAAACAGTATATCAAATAAAGATCCAGAATATATCCTAAAATTAATGTGAGATCATCACTCTTTCTCGCTTATTGCCATTTGACAGTGTTAGAATACCTTTCTGGCCAACTGGAAAAGAGTGTGTTTCTAAACCTTAATAAATAGCACAAATTTATTTAATAGTCTGGCTTTTTTACTTGAAAATCTTATAGTGTACAGAGAACTGCAAAGAGTAACACCTATAACAAAGCATTGAAATGCGATGTTTGTATGATTCAGAGTGAATAATGGACGTGTTTTACATATTTACATTAAAAATCAACCTCTGTGTTATCAAAAACAGTTTTATATATCTATTGGAAAGTGAGTTTCCGTGCTCAATTCAAACACGATCTTATGTACAGTATGTATACAACACTCTGAAGTGAGCATTGCAGGATATACAAACATCAGTGTTAAAACCATGAGAAAATGATTATTATTTTAACTTATCCCATTAGGGGAGAGAACTTGCTTTCAAACTCTGAATTCAAATTTTGTTAGCAGAAACATGTACCTTATATTTCACATAGGCAGCCAGTACAATTTAACTGCACATGTAAAAGAAATGTTCCAGGGTCCTTCGAAGATACACAAGTTATATAAACTATTTAACTATACAGTACAAGTAAAGTGGATTCTGAACTAAGAAACGTATTTTTTCCGCTCATCAGGAAGAGAATCTCATGTATTTTATACACTAGTTGATCTACATAATTAAAGAAAACCACAAATGTGTTTTAAATCTGCAAAGAAATGTTTCTCTACACTATGTGTTATTTTAGTCTTACTCTAAGACTGTATTACAAACTAAGATCGAGAAGATAAACTAACTTTAATGTGAGTTCATAAGTCTTCTAGATTATTGCCATTTTGCAGTGTTAGAATACCTTTTGAAAAACTGCTAGGAGTTACACATACAATAAAGCATTGAAATGTGTTGTTTGTATGAATCAGATTGAATGATCCACGTTTTTACATATTTACATGAAAAATCAACTACTTTTTTTTAAGAAACAGTTTCATATATCTATTGGAAAGTCATTTTACATGTTCAAATCATACACCATTTTTTGTGTTCATTATGTGTACAACGTTCTGAAGTGAGCATTGCAGGATATAGAAATATTGGTGTTAAAACTATAAAAAAATGATTATAATATTAACTTATTTCATTAGGGCAGAGAAAATGCTTCATTACTTTGAAGACGTTGTGTGCCAGGGTTAGTTAGCACTGTCTAAAACAGCCACAGTATATAGAAGTTGAACAGTGAATTTCTCATTCTCTGAGTGAGGAAAAGCAACAGCATCAAGATGCTTAGTTCCTATACTACCTGATAAAGTTACACAGTGTTCTGCTCATTTGAAGTAGCAGTGTTTGTCAGAATCTCCTTTTTCTTTTTTGAATTAAAGAATACTGTGTTTTATAACACAGTAATGCCAATTTAGCACTCACTGCTAACGTTCTCTAACTGAACCTAATAGGGAAGTCCTTAGTTCTTTGAAATATAGTTCTGGGTGTAGTTATGCGAATATTATTTTATACTTCAATGATGAGCATATTCCAGAACAGATGTTAGTGCTTGGTTAAAAGTGTCATTTACCTTTTTCTTGTCTATGAGTTTGTGTTCAAATAAAATTTAAGTATTTTGAGGAAGCTGCACTCATTTTTACACGTGGAATTACTTGCAATTTGACCTGAAGCGTTAATATTTATCTTGTCTGTAGATCTCTCTCAAAAATGTATTTCAATCTGATGTTAGATAAAGCTTTCTTTTTAATTAATCGTGGCTTATTATAGGAAATGCACATGTCTTAGAATGGTGAGTTCATTAAACAATCGAATTCCTTACTTAAATTAAAAGACCATTGTGTATACAAATATTTTTACCTTGAAGATAACACTAGTAAATCCTAATTTAGAAGTAACTTTTATCTTGCACAAAGAGCAAGTACATTTTAACTGAATAAGTACAGGAAATGTTCCAAGGCCATTAAAGAAAGACTAGTGATGTAAACTTTATCTATCACTACAGTTAAACTAAAAGAGATTCTGAACTAAGAAATCTATTCCTTTTTCTCATCAAGGGCAGAATTTCATGTAATTTCTACCTTAATTAATCTACATAATTATATAGAACCACTAATGTGTTTTAAAACAGCAGAAATATCTTCCTCCACACTGTGCGTTTATTTACTCTTACTGAAAACCTATATAACACACTGATTCAGAAGTATCCAAAGTTTAATATCTTTCTCGCTTATTGACATTTCACAGTGTTGGAATACCTTTCTAGCCAACTGGAAAAGTGTGTTTTCACTCCTTCTAAACAGCCCAATTTTACTAAAAGCCTGGCATTGTTACTTGAAAATCTTACATTGTACAGAGAACTGCTAAGAGTAACACATAAAATAAAGCATTGAAATGCATTATTTCTATGCTTCAGATTGAAGGATCCCTTTTTTTACATACTTATATGAAAAATCAACTGTTTTATCAGAAACTGTTTCATATATATATTGCAAAGTCATTTTACATGTTCAATTCATACACCTTTTTATTGTGTTCATTATGTGTACAACCTTCTGAATTGATTATTGCAGTACATAGAAAAATCAGTGTTAAAACTATGAGAAAATGATTATTAATTTTACTTATTTCATTAGTCCAGAGAACATGCTTCAATATTGTGAATTCTAATTCTGTGTTATCAGAATCAAGGAACTCTTATCTCACGTAGACAGAAAGTACAATTTAAGTGCACAAGTACACCAAATGTTCCAGTGCCATTAGAAGAAACAGTAGTTATATAAACTATTTAACACTACAGTTAAAATGAAGAGGATTCTAAACTAAGAAACCTATTATTTCCTCTCATCATGAAAAGAATTTCATGTACTTTTTACCATAATTGGCCTACATAATTAAAGAGAAGCACCAATGTGTTTTAAAACTGCAAAAATTTGTTAATCTACACTGTGTCATTTTATTCTTATTGTAAACCTTTTTAACAAAGATCTAGAATATATGCTAACTTTAATGTGAGCTCATCACTTTTGTAGCTTCTTGCCATTTGGCAGTATTAGAATAACTGTTTGAACAACTGTGAAACAATGTGTTTAAACTGCATACCTATCAGGACAAATTTAACTGAATCTAGCATCCTTACTTGAAAATCTTACATTCTACAAATAACTGCTAGGAGTAACACATACAATAAAGCATTGAAATGTGTTGTTTGTATGAATCTGATTGAATGATACAAGTTTTTTACATATTGATAAGAAAAATCAACTACTGTTTTATCAGAAACCGTCTCATATATCTATTTGAAAGTCATTTTATATTTTCAATTCATACACCATTTTAGTGTTCATTATGTGTACAACGTTCTGAAGTGAGCATTGCAGAGTATACAAAAATCGGTTTTAAAACTATAAAAAAATGATTATAATCTTAAATTATTTCATTAGGGCAGAGAAAATGCTTCATTACTTTGAAATCATTGTGTCCCAGGGATAATTAGCACTGTCTAAAACAGCCACAGTATATAGAAATTGAACAGTGAATCTATCATTCTCTTGGTGAGAAAATGCAAGAGCGTAAAGAGGTATAGTTCCTATACGACCTGATAAAGTTATACAGTTTTCTGCTCATCAGAAGTAGCAGTGCTCGTCAGAATCTTCTTTTTCTTTATTGAGTTAAAAATACTGTATTTTATAACACAGTAATATCAATTTAGTACTCACTGCTAACGTTCTGTAATAGAACATAATGAGGAGGTCCTTAGTTCTTTGAAATATAGTTCTGGATGATGGTGTGCGAAGATTATTTTATACTTCTATGCTGAACATATTCCAGAACAGATGTTAATGCTTGGTTACAAGTGTCATTTAACTTTTTGTTGGGTTTGAGTTTGTTTAGAAATAAAATTTAAGCATTTTTAGCACGCTTCACTCATATGTATATGAGGAATTACTTAAAATTTGAGCTGAAGCGTTTATATTTTTCTTGTCTGCACATCTCGGGCAAAAATGTCTTTCAAGCTGATGTTACATAAAGCTTTCTTTTTAATTAATCACTGCTTATTATATGAAATGCACATGTCTTAGAATGCTGAGTTCATTAAATATTCATATTTCTTATTTAAATTGATAGACCATTGTGTAAATAGATATTTCTACCTTGAAGATAACACTATTTAATCCTAATTTAGAAGTAACTTTTATCTAACATAAACTGCAAGTACAAGTTAAATGTGCAAGTACAGAAAATGAACCAGGGCCATTATAAGAACGATTAGTGATGTAAACTTTATTTAAATCTACAGCTAAACTAAAGAAGATTCTGAACTGAGAAACCTATTGTTTTTTATCATCAAGGACAGAATTTCATATACTTTTTTCCGAAATGATCTACATAATTTTAAAAAAACCACAAATGTGTTTTAAAACTGCAAATAAGTGTTTCTGTAAACTTTCTGTTATTTTGCTCTTACTGTAAAACAGTATATCAAATAAAGATCCAGAATATATCCTAAAATTAATGTGAGATCATCACTCTTTCTCGCTTATTGCCATTTGACAGTGTTAGAATACCTTTCTGGCCAACTGGAAAAGAGTGTGTTTCTAAACCTTAATAAATAGCACAAATTTATTTAATAGTCTGGCTTTTTTACTTGAAAATCTTATAGTGTACAGAGAACTGCAAAGAGTAACACCTATAACAAAGCATTGAAATGCGATGTTTGTATGATTCAGAGTGAATAATGGACGTGTTTTACATATTTACATTAAAAATCAACCTCTGTGTTATCAAAAACAGTTTTATATATCTATTGGAAAGTGAGTTTCCGTGCTCAATTCAAACACGATCTTATGTACAGTATGTATACAACACTCTGAAGTGAGCATTGCAGGATATACAAACATCAGTGTTAAAACCATGAGAAAATGATTATTATTTTAACTTATCCCATTAGGGGAGAGAACTTGCTTTCAAACTCTGAATTCAAATTTTGTTAGCAGAAACATGTACCTTATATTTCACATAGGCAGCCAGTACAATTTAACTGCACATGTAAAAGAAATGTTCCAGGGTCCTTCGAAGATACACAAGTTATATAAACTATTTAACTATACAGTACAAGTAAAGTGGATTCTGAACTAAGAAACGTATTTTTTCCGCTCATCAGGAAGAGAATCTCATGTATTTTATACACTAGTTGATCTACATAATTAAAGAAAACCACAAATGTGTTTTAAATCTGCAAAGAAATGTTTCTCTACACTATGTGTTATTTTAGTCTTACTCTAAGACTGTATTACAAACTAAGATCGAGAAGATAAACTAACTTTAATGTGAGTTCATAAGTCTTCTAGATTATTGCCATTTTGCAGTGTTAGAATACCTTTTGAAAAACTGCTAGGAGTTACACATACAATAAAGCATTGAAATGTGTTGTTTGTATGAATCAGATTGAATGATCCACGTTTTTACATATTTACATGAAAAATCAACTACTTTTTTTTAAGAAACAGTTTCATATATCTATTGGAAAGTCATTTTACATGTTCAAATCATACACCATTTTTTGTGTTCATTATGTGTACAACGTTCTGAAGTGAGCATTGCAGGATATAGAAATATTGGTGTTAAAACTATAAAAAAATGATTATAATATTAACTTATTTCATTAGGGCAGAGAAAATGCTTCATTACTTTGAAGACGTTGTGTGCCAGGGTTAGTTAGCACTGTCTAAAACAGCCACAGTATATAGAAGTTGAACAGTGAATTTCTCATTCTCTGAGTGAGGAAAAGCAACAGCATCAAGATGCTTAGTTCCTATACTACCTGATAAAGTTACACAGTGTTCTGCTCATTTGAAGTAGCAGTGTTTGTCAGAATCTCCTTTTTCTTTTTTGAATTAAAGAATACTGTGTTTTATAACACAGTAATGCCAATTTAGCACTCACTGCTAACGTTCTCTAACTGAACCTAATAGGGAAGTCCTTAGTTCTTTGAAATATAGTTCTGGGTGTAGTTATGCGAATATTATTTTATACTTCAATGATGAGCATATTCCAGAACAGATGTTAGTGCTTGGTTAAAAGTGTCATTTACCTTTTTCTTGTCTATGAGTTTGTGTTCAAATAAAATTTAAGTATTTTGAGGAAGCTGCACTCATTTTTACACGTGGAATTACTTGCAATTTGACCTGAAGCGTTAATATTTATCTTGTCTGTAGATCTCTCTCAAAAATGTATTTCAATCTGATGTTAGATAAAGCTTTCTTTTTAATTAATCGTGGCTTATTATAGGAAATGCACATGTCTTAGAATGGTGAGTTCATTAAACAATCGAATTCCTTACTTAAATTAAAAGACCATTGTGTATACAAATATTTTTACCTTGAAGATAACACTAGTAAATCCTAATTTAGAAGTAACTTTTATCTTGCACAAAGAGCAAGTACATTTTAACTGAATAAGTACAGGAAATGTTCCAAGGCCATTAAAGAAAGACTAGTGATGTAAACTTTATCTATCACTACAGTTAAACTAAAAGAGATTCTGAACTAAGAAATCTATTCCTTTTTCTCATCAAGGGCAGAATTTCATGTAATTTCTACCTTAATTAATCTACATAATTATATAGAACCACTAATGTGTTTTAAAACAGCAGAAATATCTTCCTCCACACTGTGCGTTTATTTACTCTTACTGAAAACCTATATAACACACTGATTCAGAAGTATCCAAAGTTTAATATCTTTCTCGCTTATTGACATTTCACAGTGTTGGAATACCTTTCTAGCCAACTGGAAAAGTGTGTTTTCACTCCTTCTAAACAGCCCAATTTTACTAAAAGCCTGGCATTGTTACTTGAAAATCTTACATTGTACAGAGAACTGCTAAGAGTAACACATAAAATAAAGCATTGAAATGCATTATTTCTATGCTTCAGATTGAAGGATCCCTTTTTTTACATACTTATATGAAAAATCAACTGTTTTATCAGAAACTGTTTCATATATATATTGCAAAGTCATTTTACATGTTCAATTCATACACCTTTTTATTGTGTTCATTATGTGTACAACCTTCTGAATTGATTATTGCAGTACATAGAAAAATCAGTGTTAAAACTATGAGAAAATGATTATTAATTTTACTTATTTCATTAGTCCAGAGAACATGCTTCAATATTGTGAATTCTAATTCTGTGTTATCAGAATCAAGGAACTCTTATCTCACGTAGACAGAAAGTACAATTTAAGTGCACAAGTACACCAAATGTTCCAGTGCCATTAGAAGAAACAGTAGTTATATAAACTATTTAACACTACAGTTAAAATGAAGAGGATTCTAAACTAAGAAACCTATTATTTCCTCTCATCATGAAAAGAATTTCATGTACTTTTTACCATAATTGGCCTACATAATTAAAGAGAAGCACCAATGTGTTTTAAAACTGCAAAAATTTGTTAATCTACACTGTGTCATTTTATTCTTATTGTAAACCTTTTTAACAAAGATCTAGAATATATGCTAACTTTAATGTGAGCTCATCACTTTTGTAGCTTCTTGCCATTTGGCAGTATTAGAATAACTGTTTGAACAACTGTGAAACAATGTGTTTAAACTGCATACCTATCAGGACAAATTTAACTGAATCTAGCATCCTTACTTGAAAATCTTACATTCTACAAATAACTGCTAGGAGTAACACATACAATAAAGCATTGAAATGTGTTGTTTGTATGAATCTGATTGAATGATACAAGTTTTTTACATATTGATAAGAAAAATCAACTACTGTTTTATCAGAAACCGTCTCATATATCTATTTGAAAGTCATTTTATATTTTCAATTCATACACCATTTTAGTGTTCATTATGTGTACAACGTTCTGAAGTGAGCATTGCAGAGTATACAAAAATCGGTTTTAAAACTATAAAAAAATGATTATAATCTTAAATTATTTCATTAGGGCAGAGAAAATGCTTCATTACTTTGAAATCATTGTGTCCCAGGGATAATTAGCACTGTCTAAAACAGCCACAGTATATAGAAATTGAACAGTGAATCTATCATTCTCTTGGTGAGAAAATGCAAGAGCGTAAAGAGGTATAGTTCCTATACGACCTGATAAAGTTATACAGTTTTCTGCTCATCAGAAGTAGCAGTGCTCGTCAGAATCTTCTTTTTCTTTATTGAGTTAAAAATACTGTATTTTATAACACAGTAATATCAATTTAGTACTCACTGCTAACGTTCTGTAATAGAACATAATGAGGAGGTCCTTAGTTCTTTGAAATATAGTTCTGGATGATGGTGTGCGAAGATTATTTTATACTTCTATGCTGAACATATTCCAGAACAGATGTTAATGCTTGGTTACAAGTGTCATTTAACTTTTTGTTGGGTTTGAGTTTGTTTAGAAATAAAATTTAAGCATTTTTAGCACGCTTCACTCATATGTATATGAGGAATTACTTAAAATTTGAGCTGAAGCGTTTATATTTTTCTTGTCTGCACATCTCGGGCAAAAATGTCTTTCAAGCTGATGTTACATAAAGCTTTCTTTTTAATTAATCACTGCTTATTATATGAAATGCACATGTCTTAGAATGCTGAGTTCATTAAATATTCATATTTCTTATTTAAATTGATAGACCATTGTGTAAATAGATATTTCTACCTTGAAGATAACACTATTTAATCCTAATTTAGAAGTAACTTTTATCTAACATAAACTGCAAGTACAAGTTAAATGTGCAAGTACAGAAAATGAACCAGGGCCATTATAAGAACGATTAGTGATGTAAACTTTATTTAAATCTACAGCTAAACTAAAGAAGATTCTGAACTGAGAAACCTATTGTTTTTTATCATCAAGGACAGAATTTCATATACTTTTTTCCGAAATGATCTACATAATTTTAAAAAAACCACAAATGTGTTTTAAAACTGCAAATAAGTGTTTCTGTAAACTTTCTGTTATTTTGCTCTTACTGTAAAACAGTATATCAAATAAAGATCCAGAATATATCCTAAAATTAATGTGAGATCATCACTCTTTCTCGCTTATTGCCATTTGACAGTGTTAGAATACCTTTCTGGCCAACTGGAAAAGAGTGTGTTTCTAAACCTTAATAAATAGCACAAATTTATTTAATAGTCTGGCTTTTTTACTTGAAAATCTTATAGTGTACAGAGAACTGCAAAGAGTAACACCTATAACAAAGCATTGAAATGCGATGTTTGTATGATTCAGAGTGAATAATGGACGTGTTTTACATATTTACATTAAAAATCAACCTCTGTGTTATCAAAAACAGTTTTATATATCTATTGGAAAGTGAGTTTCCGTGCTCAATTCAAACACGATCTTATGTACAGTATGTATACAACACTCTGAAGTGAGCATTGCAGGATATACAAACATCAGTGTTAAAACCATGAGAAAATGATTATTATTTTAACTTATCCCATTAGGGGAGAGAACTTGCTTTCAAACTCTGAATTCAAATTTTGTTAGCAGAAACATGTACCTTATATTTCACATAGGCAGCCAGTACAATTTAACTGCACATGTAAAAGAAATGTTCCAGGGTCCTTCGAAGATACACAAGTTATATAAACTATTTAACTATACAGTACAAGTAAAGTGGATTCTGAACTAAGAAACGTATTTTTTCCGCTCATCAGGAAGAGAATCTCATGTATTTTATACACTAGTTGATCTACATAATTAAAGAAAACCACAAATGTGTTTTAAATCTGCAAAGAAATGTTTCTCTACACTATGTGTTATTTTAGTCTTACTCTAAGACTGTATTACAAACTAAGATCGAGAAGATAAACTAACTTTAATGTGAGTTCATAAGTCTTCTAGATTATTGCCATTTTGCAGTGTTAGAATACCTTTTGAAAAACTGCTAGGAGTTACACATACAATAAAGCATTGAAATGTGTTGTTTGTATGAATCAGATTGAATGATCCACGTTTTTACATATTTACATGAAAAATCAACTACTTTTTTTTAAGAAACAGTTTCATATATCTATTGGAAAGTCATTTTACATGTTCAAATCATACACCATTTTTTGTGTTCATTATGTGTACAACGTTCTGAAGTGAGCATTGCAGGATATAGAAATATTGGTGTTAAAACTATAAAAAAATGATTATAATATTAACTTATTTCATTAGGGCAGAGAAAATGCTTCATTACTTTGAAGACGTTGTGTGCCAGGGTTAGTTAGCACTGTCTAAAACAGCCACAGTATATAGAAGTTGAACAGTGAATTTCTCATTCTCTGAGTGAGGAAAAGCAACAGCATCAAGATGCTTAGTTCCTATACTACCTGATAAAGTTACACAGTGTTCTGCTCATTTGAAGTAGCAGTGTTTGTCAGAATCTCCTTTTTCTTTTTTGAATTAAAGAATACTGTGTTTTATAACACAGTAATGCCAATTTAGCACTCACTGCTAACGTTCTCTAACTGAACCTAATAGGGAAGTCCTTAGTTCTTTGAAATATAGTTCTGGGTGTAGTTATGCGAATATTATTTTATACTTCAATGATGAGCATATTCCAGAACAGATGTTAGTGCTTGGTTAAAAGTGTCATTTACCTTTTTCTTGTCTATGAGTTTGTGTTCAAATAAAATTTAAGTATTTTGAGGAAGCTGCACTCATTTTTACACGTGGAATTACTTGCAATTTGACCTGAAGCGTTAATATTTATCTTGTCTGTAGATCTCTCTCAAAAATGTATTTCAATCTGATGTTAGATAAAGCTTTCTTTTTAATTAATCGTGGCTTATTATAGGAAATGCACATGTCTTAGAATGGTGAGTTCATTAAACAATCGAATTCCTTACTTAAATTAAAAGACCATTGTGTATACAAATATTTTTACCTTGAAGATAACACTAGTAAATCCTAATTTAGAAGTAACTTTTATCTTGCACAAAGAGCAAGTACATTTTAACTGAATAAGTACAGGAAATGTTCCAAGGCCATTAAAGAAAGACTAGTGATGTAAACTTTATCTATCACTACAGTTAAACTAAAAGAGATTCTGAACTAAGAAATCTATTCCTTTTTCTCATCAAGGGCAGAATTTCATGTAATTTCTACCTTAATTAATCTACATAATTATATAGAACCACTAATGTGTTTTAAAACAGCAGAAATATCTTCCTCCACACTGTGCGTTTATTTACTCTTACTGAAAACCTATATAACACACTGATTCAGAAGTATCCAAAGTTTAATATCTTTCTCGCTTATTGACATTTCACAGTGTTGGAATACCTTTCTAGC